>CP092864.1:102018442-103316969 GCA_030710605.1 Cordylochernes scorpioides
TTTTTCATAAGTGACTCCCAGCCGCAACCTAATTTAAGACGTTGTCACGTCAAAAAAAAAACTCATCATTGATCGTTCGTTGTAATCTGTTGATGGATTTTGGACAGATCAATAAATAGCAGAAAAGAGAGGCCATAAATCTCCTTCAAATTAAGTCCAAATTAGATATGAAATTTCAAAGTAAAACAAAAATGAACAAAGTTACCATAAGTCTCATCAAACTTGTGAGATAGAATTTCTGTGTAATACAAATGAGTGTCAAGAGATTGTTTCAATTCAGCAAAAGACGTTCAGATTGTTTATTGAGATAAAATATTCCAAAGGGGGTTTAAGAAGGTTATAGAGCTTGTCAGATTGAGAGAGAGAGAGCGGTCAGTGGTCAAAATCCATGGCATGGAACTCATCCAGTCCGAAGTAGCCGCTTGGAGGGTAGCGGTTATTTATGAACCCTGAAGCGTAGGTGGGGTAGCTGGAGGTGCGGCCATAGGGGGATGGGTAGGTGCGGCCATAGGTGGATGGGTAGGTGCGGCCATAGGTCGATGGGTAGGTGCGGCCGTAGGTGGATGGGTAGGTGCGGCCATATGTGGAAGCATAGCGAGACTGCGTCCACTTGGTGGTGGGGGCCGACTTGGTGGGCACCCTTGCGGCCAGATCGGCAACAGCCAGAGCCAGAATTAAGACGATCTGAATCAACACACCGATGGAAAAACGTTATTTGAAGACTCCCGCCACATCCAAAAATAATATTACATTAGAGCGTCTCTTTGAGACCACACCTTTTAGAGACTACTTTCCAAAACTCCAAGTTCATTCCGTTACAAAAATATTTTCAATACAGATTCTGTCTCCACTCTGACCAGCCACCACCAACATCGTTCCCCAAAGCTACAAGTGTTTTTTTAAGGATCGTAGCTAGCGACTAGCTTTTATCAACCAGCTTTCATGAAATAAACAGAGTGTTTATTATGACGCATCCTCAATCGTTGCGTCTTATTGTGCTGTAACTGATGTTCCAGGATTTGATGGTGCGTTTTCCAGTTGATATATGAGGAATATCCATTAGATCTCAGACATAGGAATATTTAAAATTCCCTTAATAGACACTGACTTGTACAAATCAACTGCGGTGCAAGTATCTAAACGAGATTTCGTACTTTGTAAGTCAAAGTTTATTTATAAAAATTCAAAAAACCTCACACAATAAGTTCAGTTATTTACTATTATTTCAAAAAGTAAAGAGAAACTTATTGCGTAAGGTTTTTTTGATATTTCTATAAAAGTATATCGAGCCATTTTATTAATTCCAAGTAAAAGTCTAACTAGACCTATTAGAGCTCTAAGAAGCGGTATGGTAGATTAAATCGGCGAAACCGCTGGGAAGGTTCACCACTGATGAGCCAAGCCCTCCCAATATTCTGTCATCGCAGTAAGGACAGCAAAAGTTTGTTTCATATTTAAAAAGAAATATTCGTGCTTTGATGCTTCGATTTCTTATAAATATATTTACAACAACAAACAATGCTGCCGAAGCAAAAATACAAACAGCGTTTCCAAGGTAAAAATACATTAGTGTTGATAGGTTATTTGAAAAATTTTGTTTTTAATTTTTTTTAAATCACCTGTTGTAGAACAGTGGTTATATAGTATTTTTGCAAGGTTCTTGACAAACAAAAATTAACTCCAGATATATCAAAAATCCACTTACATAGGAAAATTCCAAGAATTTAAATTGTTCTAATTAAAATGAATATAGCGTTGGCAGTAGTTGTTATTGTTAAAGACATGGTTTACTGCTCTGATATATTGCTGTACACTAGGTTGTAGGAACCAGTATATCACGCAAAATCTTAGCTAGTTAGGCACCTTTTCTCGAAAACATGCTGGAACTTTATAATTGTTTAATGTTTGAAGAAATAGTCCCATTATTGAATTATGGAGGTCGAATTATTATTGTTACAAAATTCGATTCGTAGTATATATATTAATAAGAATTTTTAAAATACATTAAAAATAGGTCGAGATGTTGGCAGACGCTTGTATTGGCCGATTTATCTTCAGATAACTCTCTCTAACTTATAATTATATATATATTTTTCAAAATAAACTGTAATATATATTAAGAAATAGGCATCTCGTTCAACTAAATGTTGCTAATGGCTTGCGACATCTGTCGGAATGAAAATCAAATAATCGTTAATTTTCAATTTTTCCAGAATTGGCCGTGTATATATTCAAGTGTAAATTCCAAAAGAGCCAACCGTTTCATTTAATTATGCATCAAAACGATGCATTATGTTTATCAACCCAGTGAAAAACTTTAATGGTGGTTATAAGGAATAAGGCACAACACCAGTTTTGACAAATGCAGACAAAAGACTAACCTGTATACTATGGTTCCGGACTACGGCCTTCATCAGTACAGGGGCGGCTGCGATTGCATAACATCCTACGAGAGGAGTTACGAAATCGATCGAATTTACCAGAAAGTTATTTAAGCTAGTGAAGTGGCATGGGTCAATTTTCAGTCTATAATATAACATAAAGTTGCGGAAGGATGATAACCATGTACCAAAAGAGGCCTTTTTGGTAAATTCTTTCGATTTTTTAACTTCTTCCGTTGAATGTTAAGAAACCGAAGCCGCCTCTGTATCGATGAGGGCCATAGCCAGACACCATGGTAGACAGATTGGTCTTTTGTCTGAATTTATCAAATCTGGTACTGTAGTTCATTTCTCATCTCAACAAGTAACATAATTTCACTGGCGTGATAAACATAATGCATCGTTCTGATGCATAATTAAAGGGAAAGGAGCCTCTCTCTTTTGTTACATGAATACCATCCTCTGCAAATTTATGGTATATTTATTATATCTGAGGTGGACCATTTCTTTGATTTAAATTGTCATTCAAACTATATAACAATAAGAATCAACAATGAAACCATGCTTATACATTGGCTTTAGAGCTTCCTTCACTTATATATGTTATCACTGCCTTATAACGGTTTAACGGACCAAATCGCGAGTCGATTAAAAATTACGTTAAGAAATTGAGTATTTAAATTAACAACCCAAAAATCTCCATATATATAAATGAATCTGTCTGTTTCTTTTTACTGGATAGATTCAAAAACCATACCTCCAATCGCCGTGAAACTTTGGGAAGTTGTTTACTATACTACCAGGAAGGTTTCTGATTTCAAATTGATTTGAAATAAATATCTGATGAAATTTTATTTGCAAATGTTCTACTTTCACTCTCAAGCAGCGCCTCTCGCGGTATCTGGTGGAATTACACCGCAAGCAACGCCTCTCGCGGCATCTGGTGGAATTACATTTATAAATTGTAAAAGTGTTAGAATGTGTTCCAAGTACAATAATTTTAATATTTAATTTGAAGATTTAGTAATATAATTTTTCAATGACGTTGTAAAAAAAACTTGACATTTCAATATTGTCAATTAGCTCTGCAACTCCAGTCACAAGAGGTCCCATGGGACACCTGTCAATCAACCCTGGACTCCGGGGGGGGGGGGGGGGGGGGGAACCACAGTGTGAGGGGTTCTCGGAATCTGATCGGGAAATAAGGGAAATCGATTAGATAAGATAACAAAAATAGATGTTTACACGCTGCAACGCATTTAACGATATCTTGGACAGTTTAGCCGGCTCTGGTTACTTCTCCACGATGGATCTTCGGTTCGGGTATTGGCAGATTGGAGTGGACGAAAAGGACAGAGAGAAGACTGCCTTCATCACTCCAGATGGGCTGTATGAATTCAGATTAATGCCTTTCGGACTCTTCAGCGTGCCAGCAACGTTTGAAAGGATGATAGTGTTCTGAGCAGTCATAAATGGAACATGTGCCTTTGCTACCTGGACGACATCGTAGTTTACGCACCTACCTTTGAGTAACATCTACGTCGTCTAAAACTTGTATTAGGGTGCATTCAGAAAGCTGGGCTAAGCTTGAACCACAAAAAAGTGTCCTTTTGGATCAATGAGTATAAAGATTTCAGGACACCTTGTTGACGCCAATGGAATTCATCCAGATCCAGATAAAGTTGAAGCCTTCTCTAAATTTCCGAGGCCAAGGAATATCTCTGAACTGAGGAGCTTTCTGGGATTATGTTCCTATTACCGAAGATTTATTGAAAACTTTGCCGACAAAGCTAGATCTTTGCATGATCTACTGAAGACTGAAAAACAATTCTATAGGGATGCAGCTCAAGAGAAAGCGTTTGAAGTTCTCAAAACAGCTCAAATTTCAGAGACTGTCTTGGGATACTTTGATGAATCCGCTGATACCCATCTACACACGGATGCAAGCGGACATGGTATTGGAGCTGTTCTTCTACAAATACAAGGTGGAAAGGAGCGGTCTATAGCTTATGCATCTAGAAACTTGACAAAGGCTGAAAATAACTATTTTACAACAAAAAAATAATGCCTTGCTGTAGTCTGGTCTATTAGCAAATTCCGTCCATATTTGTTTGGTCGACCATTCACGGTTGTCACTAACCATCATTCTCTATGTTGGTTGGTAGGACAGAAAGATCCTTCTGGCCGTTTAGCAAGATGGGCGCTGAAGTTGCAAGAATTTGACGTGACCGTTATCTACAAGAGCGGACGCAAACATAAGGATGCCGATTGTCTGTCAAGGAGCCCGCTTGAGAACGATCAACCAAGTGCTGTGATGTCACTAACCAACGTCGATATAGAGCAGACTAAAGACCCGGATTTAGCTAAAATAATCGATAATTTAAACTCAGGCTACACCAGAAAGGAATTCGCATTATCGACGGCATCTTATACAAGAAAAACTATAGCACAACTGGAAGACCCTGGCTTATGATGATTCCTAAACACTTAAGATCGGAAGTTATGGCAGATTTACATGACGCTCCTACAGCTGGGCATTTGGGTTTCGCCCGAACGTATGACAAGGCCTACCATCCCCAGACCAACGGCCTAACTGAAAGGTTCAACAAAACTCTGGGAGACATGTTGTCCATGTACATAGGTGTTGAGCAGAAGGACTGGGATCAAGTTTTACCCTACGTAACCTTTGTTTAGCACACTGCTAAACAGGAGGCGACCGGCTACACTCCGTTCTTTCTTGTCCACGCCCGCGAGGCCGAGACCTACATCGATGTCGTACTACCCTACCTACCAGATGAGATCTCTGACAACTACGTTGGAGAACTTGTGACCAGAGCTGAGGAAGCACGTCGACTCTCCGATCACGCCTTCTACGATCACAGGCGAAAGACCGTAGACTTTCCGACCAGAAACATGCTCCAGTCTATTACCAGAAGGATGATCTTGTGTGGGTTTTTACTCCTATCCGAAAGGCAGAACTCTTAGAAAAGCTAATGAAGAGATACTTCGGACCCTAAAAGGTTACCAAGAAGCTTTCAGAATTCACGTATGAAGTAGAGCCCGTGGTCCCGTCTCCCCGATAACAGGAACCCAAGGATATCGTCCATGTCATTCGGATGAAGCCCTATCTGGACCCTGAAGAATAACATTCCATTCTGCTAGGGAACACCAGCCGTGATAGATTTCCTTCTAGAATAAGGGCTAAGACAAGCTAATCAGCAGGTCGCTGTTTTCTCTAAAGAGGGTGTAATGTCAAGTAGCTCTGCCATCCGGGCACAAGAAGCCCTGTCAATCATCCCTCGACTCCGGGGGGGGGGGGGGGGGGGGGGGGACCACAGGTGTGAGGGGATCTCGGAATCTGATCGGCAAATAAGGAAAACGGCACGCTTCGGTGGCTAACGACGCTCATTATTATTATCTTTACCTAGGGTTAAGTTGTTTTATCATCTTTTTCTCCCAATAAATACATATTGTATAAAATTTTAATGGAGAACTAAAAGGTATATACCCTTTATAATAAATTAATTATCCCCAAATTTTTCCTTGCTTTATTTATCTCCGCGACAATATTATTATACTAGCCGAGTGACACGGGCAACGCCCCGGGTTTACTGGAAGGGCCCGCAGGTGAGAAACTATAGGCATTGGTTCCTATGCCTAAAAAAATATTTAAAATGAAAAAAGAAGAAAAATACTAACAAATCAGAAAATAAAAGTGCAAATAACACATCTACACTACTTCAAGAACATGATGAGCACATGCACTGTGTCACCATACGTGTACCATTCGTAAAGACCCTGCTTAGGATTAAAATATCTCCGAAGCATAACAATACAACCAACTCATGTTTGGTAAGCAATTTCAGGAAAGAAACTATAGGCATTAGTTGAAGAGTTTAAATAAATATATTTAGAGTGAAAAAATGACACAAATCAGCAAATAAAATTGCAAAAAATGCTACTATATCGCAGATAAGACAACATATAAAAGGAATGAAATTATTTAAAGGACCTCATTAAAACTACATTTCTAGTTTTATATCTACAATATAACCTCGATAATTCGACCATGTTTTGTTGTCCTGACCTACAGACTATCATATAACAAACTGTAATTCAACACTATCGATAATTCGACCATTTTAAATTTCAACAATTGTTTGTTGCTTAAAGATAACTTCACTGCTAAAAAGGTATTACAGAGAAAACGGCTGACATTGTAAATGTACAAAATGTATGTATAGAGCAGGGGAATAATAAATAAAGACCAAAATCAAATTAATTGATAATAAATAGATTATTGCCAAAAAAAAAATACAAAAAGTATTTTTTCTCCTTTCTTATCTTCACTCAATCATATTAGAGTGTCAAGCTTGTAAAGCTTGAAATTAACAACCATCATGATTGGGTGAAGTAGAATGCGTCTGCCTTTGTCATCAAGACTGGGAGCACTACTCAGTGGCAGGCCACTGACTTAGCTCCAAAAGAATGTATCCCTGGATTAGGAGCCCTTACAAGGTACTATCAGCCGGGCCAGCTGAGCTCAGGTTTTTTTAGTGAGTTTGTTACTGATCCCCCTCCTCCTTTTTCATCCTGGCTTGGGACCGGCAAAGGCGGAGTTTTTTTTTTCAGGTGAGAAACTTTAGGCATTGGTGAAAAGTGTAAATATATATTTTGGAAATGAAAAAAAAAAGGATAAAATAAATCAGAATATAAATTTACAAACTATATTTCAGAGGAGACGATTTATAATAGGAATTCATTTAAATGACCTCATTAAAAACTACATTTTATATATACTTGGGTTCAACTTTACATGTATGCTATCCAAAGTTCGCACACTTGAAAAAGTCACATAAAGTCGTCTGTGCGTAACACAGGCTCTTGTAGCAAAGGTTTGGCCTTGAGCCCTCTTTATAGTCATAGCAAAAGCCAACCTTAGTGAAACATAAAGCCTATCTAGAATGAAGCGAAAGTTGGTATCCGAAGGGGACAAAGATATTTCAGACATTATACAGAGTGTTCAACTTTGGGTACTGTCAGTATATGTGCTTCAAGGACATGAGAGCACATGCGCTAGAACACCATACCTACACTATCGATAATTCGACCATTTTAAATTTTAACAATTGTTTGTTGCTCAAATATAACTTCACTGCTAAAAAGGTATTACAGAGAAAACGGCTGACATTGTAAATGTACAAAATGTATGTATAGAGCAGGGGAATAATAAATAAAGACCAAAATCAAATTAATTGATAATAAATAGATTATTGCCAAAAAAAAAAAATACAAAAAGTATTTTTTTCTCCTTTCCTATCTTCACTCAATCATATTAGAGTGTCAAGCTTGTAAAGCTTGAAATTAACAACCATCATGATTGGGTGAAGTAGAATGCGTCTCCCTTTGTCATCAAGACTGGGAGCACTACTCAGTGGCAGGCCACTGACTTAGCTCCAAACGAATGTATCCCTGGATTAGGAGCCCTTACAAGGTACTATCAGCCGGGCCAACTGAGCTCAGGTTTTTTTAGTGAGTTTGTTACTGCTCCCCCTCCTCCTTTTTCATCCTGGCTTGGGACCGGCAAAGGCGGAGTTTTTTTTCTTTCAGGTGAGAAACTTTAGGCATTGGTGAAAAGTGTAAATATATATTCTGGAAATGAAAAAAAATTATAAAATAAATCAGAATATAAATTTACAAACTATATTTCAGAGGAGACGATTTATAATAGGAATTCATTTAAATGACCTCATTAAAAACTACATTTTATATATACTTGGGTTCAACTTTACATGTATGCTATCCAAAGTTCGCACACTTGAAAAAGTCACATAAAGTCGTCTGTGCGTAACACAGGCTCTTGTAGCAAAGGTTTGGCCTTGAGCCCTCTTTATAGTCATAGCAAAAGCCAACCTTAGTGAAACATAAAGCCTATCTAGAATGAAGCGAAAGTTGGTATCCGAAGGGGACAAAGATATTTCAGACATTATACAGAGTGTTCAACTTTGGGTACTGTCAGTATATGTGCTTCAAGGACATGAGAGCACATGCGCTAGAACACCATACCTACACTATCGATAATTCGACCATTTTAAATTTTAACAATTGTTTGTTGCTCAAATATAACTTCACTGCTAAAAAGGTATTACAGAGAAAACGGCTGACATTGTAAATGTACAAAATGTATGTATAGAGCAGGGGAATAATAAATAAAGACCAAAATCAAATTAATTGATAATAAATAGATTTTGCCAAAAAAAAAAATACAAAAAATATTTTTTTCTCCTTTCTTATCTTCACTCAATCATATTAGAGTGTCAGGCTTGTAAAGCTTGAAATTAACAACCTTCACGATTGGGTGAAGTAGAATGCGTCTGCCTTTGTCATCAAGACTGGGAGCACTACTCAGTGGCAGGCTACTGACTTAGCTCCAAAAGAATGTATCCCTGGATTAGGAGCCCTTACAAGGTACTATCAGTCGGGCCAGCTGAGCCCAGGTTCTTTTAGTGAGCTTGTTACTGCTCCCCCTCCTCCTTTTTCATCCTGGCTTGGGACCGGCAAAGGCGGAGTTTTTTTTCTTTCAGGTGAGAAACTTTAGGCATTGTGAAAAGTGTAAATATATATTTTGGAAATGAAAAAAAAAAGGATAAAATAAATCAGAATATAAATTTACAAACTATATTTCAGAGGAGACGATTTATAATAGGAATTCATTTAAATGACCTCATTAAAAACTACATTTTATATATACTTGGGTTCAACTTTACATGTATGCTATCCAAAGTTCGCACACTTGAAAAAGTCACATAAAGTCGTCTGTGCGTAACACAGGCTCTTGTAGCAAAGGTTTGGCCTTGAGCCCTCTTTATAGTCATAGCAAAAGCCAACCTTAGTGAAACATAAAGCCTATCTAGAATGAAGCGAAAGTTGGTATCCGAAGGGGACAAAGATATTTCAGACATTATACAGAGTGTTCAACTTTGGGTACTGTCAGTATATGTGCTTCAAGGACATGAGAGCACATGCGCTAGAACACCATACCTACACTATCGATAATTCGACCATTTTAAATTTTAACAATTGTTTGTTGCTCAAATATAACTTCACTGCTAAAAAGGTATTACAGAGAAAACGGCTGACATTGTAAATGTACAAAATGTATGTATAGAGCAGGGAAATAATAAATGAAGACCAAAATCAAATTAATTGATAATAAATAGATTATTGCCAAAAAAAAATACAAAAAGTATTTTTTTCTCCTTTCCTATCTTCACTCAATCATATTAGAGTGTCAAGCTTGTAAAGCTTGAAATTAACAACCATCATGATTGGGTGAAGTAGAATGCGTCTGCCTTTGTCATCAAGACTGGGAGCACTACTCAGTGGCAGGCCACTGACTTAGCTCTAAACGAATGTATCCCTGGATTAGGAGCCCTTACAAGGTACTATCAGCCGGGCCAGCTGAGCTCAGGTTTTTTTAGTGAGTTTGTTACTGCTCCCCCTCCTCCTTTTTCATCCTGGCTTGGGACCGGCAAAGGCGGAGTTTTTTTTTCTTTCAGGTGAGAAACTTTAGGCATTGGTGAAAAGTGTAAATATATATTTTGGAAATGAAAAAAAAAGGATAAAATAAATCAGAATATAAATTTACAAACTATATTTCAGAGGAGACGATTTATAATAGGAATTCATTTAAATGACCTCATTAAAAACTACATTTTATATATACTTGGATTCAACTTTACATGTATGCTATCCAAAGTTCGCACACTTGAAAAAGTCACATAAAGTCGTCTGTGCGTAAACACAGGCTCTTGTAGCAAAGGTTTGGCCTTGAGCCCTCTTTATAGTCATAGCAAAAGCCAACCTTAGTGAAACATAAAGCCTCTCTAGAATGAAGCGAAAGTTGGTATCCGAAGGCAACAAAGATATTTCAAACATTATACAGAGTGTTCAACTTTGGGGACTGTCAGTATATGTGCTTCAAAGACATGAGAGCACATGCGCTAGAACACCATACCTACACTATCGATAATTCGACCATTTTAAATTTTAACAATTGTTTGTTGCTCAAATATAACTTCACTGCTAAAAAGGTATTACAGAGAAAACGGCTGACATTGTAAATGTACAAAATGTATGTATAGAGCAGGGGAATAATAAATAAAGACCAAAATCAAATTAATTGATAATAAATAGATTATTGCCAAAAAAAAAATACAAAAAGTATTTTTTTCTCCTTTCCTATCTTCACTCAATCATATTAGAGTGTCAAGCTTGTAAAGCTTGAAATTAACAACCATCATGATTGGGTGAAGTAGAATGAGTCTGCCTTTGTCATCAAGACTGGGAGCACTACTCAGTGGCAGGCCACTGACTTAGCTCCAAACGAATGTATCCCTGGATTAGGAGCCCTTACAAGGTACTATCAGCCGGGCCAGCTGAGCTCAGGTTTTTTTAGTGAGTTTGTTACTGCTCCCCCTCCTCCTTTTTCATCCTGGCTTGGGACCGGCAAAGCCGGAGTTTTTTTTCTTTCAGGTGAGAAACTTTAGGCATTGGTGAAAAGTGTAAATATATATTTTGGAAATGAAAAAAAAAGGATAAAATAAATCAGAATATAAATTTACAAACTATATTTCAGAGGAGACGATTTATAATAGGAATTCATTTAAATGACCTCATTAAAAACTACATTTTATATATACTTGGGTTCAACTTTACATGTATGCTATCCAAAGTTCGCACACTTGAAAAAGTCACATAAAGTCGTCTGTGCGTAAACACAGGCTCTTGTAGCAAAGGTTTGGCCTTGAGCCCTCTTTATAGTCATAGCAAAAGCCAACCTTAGTGAAACATAAAGCCTCTCTAGAATGAAGCGAAAGTTGGTATCCGAAGGCAACAAAGATATTTCAAACATTATACAGAGTGTTCAACTTTGGGGACTGTCAGTATATGTGCTTCAAAGACATGAGAGCACATGCGCTAGAACACCATACCTACACTATCGATAATTCGACCATTTTAAATTTTAACAATTGTTTGTTGCTCAAATATAACTTCACTGCTAAAAAGGTATTACAGAGAAAACGGCTGACATTGTAAATGTACAAAATGTATGTATAGAGCAGGGGAATAATAAATAAAGACCAAAATCAAATTAATTGATAATAAATAGATTATTGCCAAAAAAAAAAATACAAAAAATATTTTTTTCTCCTTTCTTATCTTCACTCAATCATATTAGAGTGTCAGGCTTGTAAAGCTTGAAATTAACAACCTTCACGATTGGGTGAAGTAGAATGCGTCTGCCTTTGTCATCAAGACTGGGAGCACTACTCAGTGGCAGGCTACTGACTTAGCTCCAAAAGAATGTATCCCTGGATTAGGAGCCCTTACAAGGTACTATCAGTCGGGCCAGCTGAGCCCAGGTTCTTTTAGTGAGCTTATTACTGCTCCCCCTCCTCCTTTTTCATCCTGGCTTGGGACCGGCAAAGGCGGAGTTTTTTTTCTTTCAGGTGAGAAACTTTAGGCATTGGTGAAAAGTGTAAATATATATTCTGGAAATGAAAAAAAAGGATAAAATAAATCAGAATATAAATTTACAAACTATATTTCAGATGAGACGATTTATAATAGGAATTCATTTAAATGACCTCATTGAAAACTACATTTTATATATACTTGGGTTCACTTTACATGTATGCTATCCAAAGTTCGCACACTTGAAAAAGTCACATAAAGTCGTCTGTGCGTAAACACAGGCTCTTGTAGCAAAGGTTTGTCCTTGAGCCCTCTTTATAGTCATATATTTCAGACATTATACAGTGTGTTCAACTTTGGGTACTGTCAGTATATGTGCTTCAAGGACATGAGAGCACATGCGCTAGAACACCATACCTGTTCCATCGCAAAGATCCTATAGGCATTGGTGAAAGTGTAAATGAATATTTTGGAAATGAAAAAAAATTGCAGATATGACAACATATTAAAGGAATAAATTCATTTTAAAGACCTCATTAAAAACATAAAGTCGTCTGTGCGTAAACACAGGCTCTTGTAGCAAAGGTTCAGCCTTGAGCCCTCTTTATAGTCATATATTTCAGACATTATACAGTGTGTTCAACTTTGGGTACTGTCAGTATATGTGCTGCAAGGACATGAGAGCACATGCGCTAGAAAACCATACCTGTTCCATCGCAAAGATCCTATAGGCATTGGTGAAAGTGTAAATAAATATTTTGGAAATGAAAATAAATTGCAGATATGACAACATATTAAAGGAATAAATTCATTTAAAAACCTCATTAAAAACAACAATTCTATATTTTTATATATACAATATATTCTAATTAATTCAACACACGATAATTCGACCATTTTTGGAAGTCTCGACCTACGGCCTATCATATGACAAACTAATTCGACACTTTCGATAATTCAACTATTTTGGAAAATCTAATTTCAACAGTTGATATTTGTCTAAAACCCCTATTATTAACAATATATTAGACTGCAGAGTGCAAAAATGTAGAAAAGTGTATGTATATAATTGTATGCATATATTTGTATGTAAAAAATTGTATGCAAATAATTGTATGTATAGATCAATGAGTAAAATAATTTTTTTTTTGCTTATCCCTAGTACACGTTGTACAGGCCTTGATAATCATGGTGGGTAGAGTAGGCGACTGCTTTAACTGTAAGTACACCACATGTCTAAACATGTGAAAAGCAGTTCGACTTTGCATTTACAAATGTGCCAGAGCCCCGTTTGATTACTTGCGCTTGCTGGTGGGGTTGGACTTTTGCAAGAATCGGAAGCCATTGGAGCATTTTTTTTTTAATTTTTCAGAAAAAAGTGCCCAATGCGGGAATCGAACCCGGGTCGTAGCGGTCGAAAACCAACGGCTTAGACCATCCTTCCACCAACCCCCAGTAAAATAAGTAAGTAAAAATAAGACCAAAAATAAGTGATAATAATTTATTGAATAACAAACAAAATAAAAATCTTTTAGGTGAAAAATTATAGGCATTGGTAAAAAAGTAAACAAGAGAAATAGCAATTGGGGTTTTGTGTCTGCGGCGAGTCATATTAGCACGCCTAGCTGTTAGGGGAGTGAGTCTTCCACGGCCTTTTCGAGGCATGACAGAAGACGCTGAAAAAAAAGGTAAAATAAGAACCAAGCAGAGGAAAACTATAAAACTGAAAGCCAGGACAGGCATAAAAAGAAAATTCCAAGCATTTGAGGAAACAATTGATGAAAAAAAAAGGATTCCAAAAAAATACAGCAAAAAAGAAACCAGACACAAAAAGCAACAATTGAGTACACAAATACAGCATCAGCCTATTTATGAGAAGAAAAAAAAACAACAGACACAAAAATGGAGCTAAATTTAAATGAAAAACTATAACAGATCAAGTAATCAAATCAGGCATTATGAAAGATACTGTAAAAAAGAAAATCAGACACAAAAATCAGACAAAAGAATAAATGAGATTTTATTCTTTAGTTCATTTATTAAATAAGACACAAAAATGGAGCTAAATTCAAATGAAAAACTATAACAAATTAATAAAAAAAAATAAGACCTAATCCAAATGTCACCATCATCAAACAAAAGAAAAAATGAGATTTTATTCTTTAGTTCATTTATTCTTTTGTCTGATGCTGTTGCTGAAACGTCACACACTATTAAATTATTTGGATTAGGTCTTATTAATGAGAAAAAAAAGATGCCAAAGAGAGATGAAAAGATGCCAAAAAAGATAACCAGATACAAAAATTGTGCTAAATTCAAATGAAAAACTATAACAAACATTTATAAAAGATAATTATTATAGAATAAAAGTAATAATTCAATCTACAATTCCAAAAATTTATATATTTAAATGAAAAACTATAACAAAGTACTTACAAATAAAAATCATAATCAAATGAATGAGAAATATATATTATTTCAAAACACATTTTTACGCATTTCAAAACAAAGTAATTGATGATGATAAATACAAAAAATCTACGATTTTAAAATAGATTAAATTAAAAAATAAAAATAACTGTTAACATTTGGAAAATAAAAACAGGCCTATCATACGAAGAAAAAAATAACGAAAATTTTGGTATATAGATTGTTATGTGTAGTTCAGAATCTTCGGAGGAGATAGCTCAGGACTTTACAATGGAAAACTCTGTTACGGTATTATCTATATAGATATAACCTCGATAATTCGACCATGTTTTGTTGTCCTGACCTACAGCCTATCATATAACAAACTGTAATTCAACACTGTCGATAATTCGACCATTATAAATTTCAACAATTGTTTGTTGCTCAAATATAACCTCACTGCTAAAAAGGTATTACAGAGAAAACGGCTGACATTGTAAATGTACAAAATGTATGTATAGAGCAGGGGAATAATAAATAAAGACCAAAATCAAATTAATTGATAATAAATAGATTATTGCCAAAAAAAAATACAAAAAGTATTTTTTTCTCCTTTCCTATCTTCACTCAATCATATTAGAGTGTCAAGCTTGTAAAGCTTGAAATTAACAACCATCATGATTGGGTGAAGTAGAATGCGTCTGCCTTTGTCATCAAGACTGGGAGCACTACTCAGTGGCAGGCCACTGACTTAGCTCCAAAAGAATGTATCCCTGGATTAGGAGCCCTTACAAGGTACTATCAGCCGGGCCAGCTGAGCTAAGGTTTTTTTAGTGAGTTTGTTACTGCTCCCCCTCCTCCTTTTTCATCCTGGCTTGGGACCGGCAAAGGCGGAGTTTTTTTTCTTTCAGGTGAGAAACTTTAGGCATTGGTGAAAAGTGTAAATATATATTTTGGAAATGAAAAAAAAAAGGATAAAATAAATCAGAATATAAATTTACAAACCATATTTCAGAGGAGACGATTTATAATAGGAATTCATTTAAATGACCTCATTAAAAACTACATTTTATATATACTTGGATTCAACTTTACATGTATGCTATCCAAAGTTCGCACACTTGAAAAAGTCACATAAAGTCGTCTGTGCGTAAACACAGGCTCTTGTAGCAAAGGTTTGGCCTTGAGCCCTCTTTATAGTCATAGCAAAAGCCAACCTTAGTGAAACATAAAGCCTCTCTAGAATGAAGCGAAAGTTGGTATCCGAAGGGGACAAAGATATTTCAGACATTATACAGAGTGTTCAACTTTGGGTACTGTCAGTATATGTGCTTCAAGGACATGAGAGCACATGCGCTAGAACACCATACCTACACTATCGATAATTCGACCATTTTAAATTTTAACAATTGTTTGTTGCTCAAATATAACTTCACTGCTAAAAAGGTATTACAGAGAAAACGGCTGACATTGTAAATGTACAAAATGTATGTATAGAGCAGGGGAATAATAAAGACCAAAATCAAATTAATTGATAATAAATAGATTATTGCCAAAAAAAAATACAAAAAATATTTTTTTTTCTCCTTTCTTATCTTCACTCAATCATATTAGAGTGTCAAGCTTGTAAAGCTTGAAATTAACAACCATCACGATTGGGTGAAGTAGAATGCGTCTGCCTTTGTCATCAAGACTGGGAGCACTACTCAGTGGCAGGCCACTGACTTAGCTCTAAAAGAATGTATCCCTGGATTAGGAGCCCTTACAAGGTACTATCAGCCGGGCCAGCTGAGCCCAGGTTTTTTTAGTGAGCTTGTTACTGCTCCCCCTCCTCCTTTTTCATCCTGGCTTGGGACCGGCAAAGGCGGAGTTTTTTTTCTTTCAGGTGAGAAACTTTAGGCATTGGTGAAAAGTGTAAATATATATTCTGGAAATGAAAAAAAATTATAAAATAAATCAGAATATAAATTTACAAACTATATTTCAGAGGAGACGATTTATAATAGGAGTTCATTTAAATGACCTCATTAAAAACTACATTTTATATATACTTGGGTTCAACTTTACATGTATGCTATCCAAAGTTCGCACACTTGAAAAAGTCACATAAAGTCGTCTGTGCGTAAACACAGGCTCTTGTAGCAAAGGTTTGGCCTTGAGCCCTCTTTATAGTCATATTTCTCAGACATTATACAGTGTGTTCAACTTTGGGTACTGTCAGTATATGTGCTTCAAGGACATGAGAGCACATGCGCTAGAACACCATACCTGTTCCATCGCAAAGATCCTATAGGCATTGGTGAAAGTGTAAATAAATATTTTGGAAATAAAAAAAAATTGCAGATATGACAACATATTAAAGGAATAAATTCATTTAAAAGACCTCATTAAAAACATAAAGTCGTCTGTGCGTAAACACAGGCTCTTGTAGCAAAGGTTTGGCCTTGAGTCCTCTTTATATAGTCATATATTTCAGACATTATACAGTGTTAAAATTTTACACAAATAAATTTACTGGCAATGCGTTTCTTTTTTAAATCTCTACAGACCTTACTGCAATGATATATATATTTAAATCATATCATTGCAGTAAGGTCTGTAGAGATTTAAAAAAGAAACGCATTGCCAGTAAATTTATTTGTGTAAAATTTTAACGATAGAGGGCAATAAAATTTAATTTACTATTATACAGTGTGTTCAACTTTGGGTACTGTCAGTATATGTGCTTCAAGGACATGAGAGCACATGCGCTAGAACACCATACCTGTTCCATCGCAAAGATCCTATAGGCATTGGTGAAAGTGTAAATAAATATTTTGGAAATGAAAAAAATTGCAGATATGACAACATATTAAAGGAATAAATTCATTTAAAAGACCTCATTAAAAACATAAAGTCGTCTGTGCGTAAACACAGGCTCTTGTAGCAAAGGTTTGGCCTTGAGCCTTCTTTATAGTCATATATTTCAGACATTATACAGTGTGTTCAACTTTGGGTACTGTCAGTATATGTGCTTCAAGGACATGAGAGCACATGCGCTAGAACACCATACCTGTTCCATCGCAAAGATCCTATAGGCATTGGTGAAAGTGTAAATAAATATTTTGTAAATGAAAATAAATTGCAGATATGACAACATATTAAAGGAATAAATTCATTCAAAAGACCTCATTAAAAACAACAATTCTATATTTTTATATATACAATATAATCTAATTAATTCAACACACGATAATTCGACCATTTTTGGAAGTCTCGACCTACGGCCTATCATATGACAAACTAATTCGACACTTTCGATAATTCAACTATTTTGGAAAATCAAATTTCAACAGTTGATATTTGTCCAAAACCCCTATTATTAACAACATATTAGACTGCAGAGTGCAAAAAATGTAGAAAAGTGTATGTATATAATTGTATGCATATATTTGTATGTAAATAATTGTATGCAAATAATTGTATGTATAGATCAATGAGTAAAATAATTTTTTTTTTGCTTATCCCTAGTACACGTGGTACAGGCCTTGATAATCATGGTGGGAGATTCTCCGCCAGGTGGCCAAACGGAAAGGTTGCGTGAAACGACAGCTCCTGCTAGGTAATTTATTTTTTAATGCTTTATCGCCGTACTTTATAAAATAGATATATTTTTGTTTTGTTTGAAGTGATATTGGTAAATTTATATCCTCATAAGGCCAATTGTCATTCTTATCATAATTTATTTAAATTTACAGCGAAACAAGCTTCACTCAACTTTTAACTATGCAAATTTTGATTCGTTTGAAGATTATGCAAATTATAGTTTGGCAACGGATCTTTTATGCTAAGAATCTGAAATTCAAGAATCAGATTCAGTACAGAAGGCCAAATCTTAGATGTATAATTTTGATGTTATTACTGATATCTGGCATAGAGCAAAACCCGGGACCTAGGCCTACTAGGCAAACTACGCTCGAGTCATGTATGGAAGGTGATATTCGACAATTGATTGGTGCACTCTCGAATAAAATGGATGACTGGGGGGAGAAATTAGAGACAAGGTTACTTTCTATAGAGCAAGGAGTTGAGAAATTAAATCGACGCATACAACAACTGGAGAATACTATGGAAAATACGGTAAAATCTGTCTCGAGGAATTCTGAAAAGATCCAAGAAATTGAGAAAAGAATAGAATTCACGGAGATAAAAATGAGAGAAAGTAATTTAATTTTTTACGGAGTTGAAAAGAAAGAAAATGAAACAAGCGATGAATCTCTCGCAAAAATCAAACATATAATTACGGATAATATGCAAATCTCCGATAATATTAACATCCTTAAATGTCATCGATTGTCTAAAAGGCCGAGCGCACCCCTACTGGTTGAAATACCCAAATATGAAGACAGAATAAAATTATTCAGGAATGCATTCAAGCTTAAGGAATCAAGGATTTACATAAATAAGGATTACACCTTAAAAGTTAGACTACAACGTCGATTGTTGATTAATAAAAGAAAATAACTCTTGGCTAAAGGAATATCATCTAAACTTCGAGATAGCAAGTTGATTGTTGGAAGTACTGTTTACCAAGTGATAAATGATAATATCATGAGTTCAGAAGGAACTGAGATATAGCAAACACACAGAAATGAACTGGAAGGATCACATGATATCTCTTTTTACAGGCAAGAAAATATCATCATCAACCACATATAGCTAATAGAAATGGAAAACTAAACTACTTGATCGAACAACTATTAAAACTTGGTCGCAATTATGTAAAAATTATGTATTGGAATATCAATGGTTTCTTTAGAATAAATTCCGTTCCCCTTTCATTGATTATGTAAAGCAGTTTGAAATATTTGCTATAACGGAAACTTAGTTCCAATTTGTTCTAAAACTCGAGATCGAGGATTTTCAGGTTTACCAATCACTTTCTAGAAAAACCTTGGGTCAGGGAAAAAGCTCTGAAGATATCATTGTAGGAATTTAAAACAGAAATAAACACACACCGAACAATGTCGAAGAGAAAACTAATTGGATTTCGGTTACTTAAAATGAAACCAAAATTAGATTCATTGCTGACTTGTATAACTTTTACGAATCTACCTCCTAACGAACTCCAACTATAGAATATATATATTACGATCAAGATACACAATGGACTGGAATATATTTTATACGGTGAACTAAACATTCGCACCAACCACCTTGAAGATTTTCTTAACCTGCTGGATATCCCAGCTTTATTGTCGCGTAATCTTTCCTCAAGAGATATAATAACATCTACCCATGTTAAAATATTCTAGTTCCCCAGCAACCCCTTTCCTGCTACTATCTCCCTTGACACATTGTAAATAGCATTGCTAATTATTGTAACTATTGTATATACCCTCTTCTACGTGGAGAAATTGTATAAGACCAAAAGGTCATAACAGGGACTTTTGTTGTTGTCACTACTGTTATTCTTGTATGTACCCTACATTTCTGTGCTTGGAGAATCCGTATAAGACTAAATTGTCTTAATAAAACTTTTTGTTGTTGTTGTTGTTGATAATCATGGTGGGTAGAGTAGGCGACTGCTTTTACTGTAAGTACACCACATGTCTAAACATGTGAAAAGCAGTTCGACTTTGCATTTACAAATGTGCCAGAGCTCCGTTTGATTACTTGCACTTGCTGGTGGGGTTGGACTTTTGCAAGAATCGGAAGCCATTGGAGCATTTTTTTTATTTTTTCAGAAAAAAGTGCCCAATGCGGGAATCGAACCCGGGTCGTAGCGGTCGAAAACCAACGGCTTAGAACATCCTTCCACCAACCCCCAGTAAAATAAGTAAATAAAAAGAAGACCAAAAATAAGTGATAATAGTTTATTGAATAACAAATAAAATAAAAAATCTTTCAGGTGAAAAATTATAGGCATTGGTAAAAAAGTAAACAAGAGAAATAGCAATTGGGGTTTTGTGTCTGCGGCGAGTCATATTAGCACGCCTAGCGGTTAGGGGAGTGAGTCTTCCACGGCCTTTTCGAGGCATGACAGAAGACGCTGAAAAAAAAAAAGGTAAAATAAGAACCAAGCAGAGGAAAACTATAAAACTGAAAGCCAGGACAGGCATAAAAAGAAAATTCCAAGCATGTGAGGAAACAATTGATGAAAAAAATAAGGATTCCAAAAAAATACTGGAAAAAAGAAACCAGTCACAAAAAGCAACAATTGAGTACACAAATACAGCATCAGCCTATTTATGAGAAGAAAAAAACGACAGACACAAAAATGGAGCTAAATTCAAATGAAAAACTATAACAGATCAAGTAATCAAATCAGGCATTATGAAAGATACTGCAAAAAAGAAAATAAGACACAAAAATGGAGCTAAATATGTAAAAAACATGTATACAAAAAAGCAAAGCCCAATTCCAAACCCAAATATTTTTTTTATGAGAAGAACATCAACATAATGCATGATTACGGCAGTCCATAGCTTCCCTGACAAAAATTCACCAAAAAAGTTAAATATTTCAAAATATTTCTGTGTATATATTGCTAAATGTGTAAATAACATGTATATAAAAAAGCGACGCTTAATTTTAAATTTCATTATCCTTTTCACAGGAAAAGCATCAAAAAAATATTTTGGTATATATATTGCTAAATGTGTAACAAACATGTATATAAAAAAGCAAAGCTTAATTCTAAGTTTTAATATTTTTTTTTATAAGAAAAGCTACAAAAGCAAATAGGGAGAAGTGGTGCCATTTAGCCATTTTCAAAATTGGATTATGAAAGAGTAAATAAATGAGTAAATAAGGACAGATATAAAGAGAAAGTATTGCTAAATGTGTAACAAACATGTATATAAAAAAGCAATGCTTAATTCTAAGTTTTAATATTTTTTTTTTTAAATAAAAGCTACAAAAGCAAATAGGGAGAAGTGGAGCCATTTAGCCATTTTCAAAATTTGATTGTGAAAGAGTAAATAAATGAATAAATAAGGACAAATATAAAGAGAAAGTATTGCTAAATGTGTAACAAACATGTCTATAAAAAAGCAATGCCTAATTCTAAGTTTTAATTTTTTTTATAAGAAAAGCTACAAAAGCAAATAGGGAGAAGTGGAGCCATTTAGCCATTTTCAAAATTTGATTGTGAAAGAGTAAAAAAATGAGTAAATAAGAGCAAATATAAAGAAAAAGTATTGCTAAATGTGTAATAAACATGTATATAAAAAAGCAAAGCTTAATTCTAAGTTTTAATTTTTTTTATAAGAAAAGCTGCAAAAGCAAATAGGGAGAAGTGGAGCCATTTAGCCATTTTCAAAATTTGATTGTGAAAGAGTAAAAAAAAAAAAGAATAAATAAGAACAAATATAAAGAAGAAATAATTAAGCAAAAGAAAGACATAAATAAATATTTCAATCTACAATTCGAAAAATAATATAACCTCAGCCTATTTATGAGAAAAAAAAAAGCGTTGCCAAAGACATTAGGAAAGATAATGCAAATAAGAAACATACACAAAAATTGAGCTCTATTTAAATGAAAAACTATAACAAAGTACTTACAAATTATAATCATAAGCAAATGAATCAGAAATTAGTAAAAATTAGTAAATAAGAATTAGTAAAAGGTAAACAAAAGAACGCATTTCAAAACAAATGAATTGATGATGATAAATGCAAAAAATCTACGATTGTAAAATAGATTAAATTAAAAAATAAAAATAACTGTTAACATTAGGAAAATAAAAACAGGCCTATCATACGCAGAAAAAAATAACGAAAATTTTGGTATATAGATCGTTATGTGTAGTTCAGAATCTTCGGAGGAGATAGCTCAGGACTTTACAATGGAAAACTCTGTTACGGTATTATCTATATAGATATTGGGTTGTAAAGAAACTTCGTTCGGTTTTGTATCCCTTTGTTTCATAACGGTTTTTGTTGTTTAACGGTGAAGTGTTTATATTCTTTAAATAGTACTTATTCTGCTCTACAAATCTGTATTATTTGTTTTTTTTTTTAACTTATTTTTTGTTTTTCAAGCTTGAAAAATGGAATATCCAGGAGGCAAAAATCAACATTTTCGACATCTACTTTTCTTCGCTTTTCATCGAGGTCAAAAAGCAGCCGAAGCAGCTCGGGACATAGGCAACGTATATGGAAAAGGTGTGATAGGGGAGCGAGCAGCACAAAAATGGTTTGCAAAGTTAAAAAACGACGACTTGGACCTTGAAGACACGCCTCGAAGCGGACGACCTTCAGAATTCGATGAGGAACATCTAAAGGCCCTGTTGAAGGAAGATGGTCACCAAACAACTCGTGAGTTCGCCGAAAAAAAAAAAGAAATATAGTGCTGTTACCATTTCCAAACATCTTCAATCAATAGGCTTTTCTTAAAAACTCGGAGCTTGGGTGCCTCACGAGCTCAATCAAACCAACAAAGAAAATCGTCTTAAAATCGCTGCTCAACATATCGCACGCCATTAATCAACACGGGGCCATAAACAACGATTTTCATACCGAATCGTTACGGGATATGAAAAATGGTGTCTATACGTGAATATGAAGCAAATAAAAGAGTGGTTGACTCCAGAAGATACGCCGAAGCCAAAAATAAAGCAAGATTTTCACCCATAAAAGGCTATGATCTGCGTTTTTTTTTTGGGACTGCGAAAGTGTGCTGTACTGGGAAATGCTCGAAAGGAATGCCACGGTCAACAAGGACTTCTACATTGTCCAATTGCATCGCGTGAATGAGGCTATTCAACAGGAAAGACCCGATCGATAAGGTCAAATCATTCTCCTTCACGTCAGCGCTAGGCCAAATGTTGCACAAGTCGTCAAAGCCGCCCTTCAAGAGTTTGAATGGGAAGTTCCACAGCCCCGCCGTACTCTCCGGACCTTGCAACAACCGATTACCACCTTTTCCGCTCCATGTCAAACCATATGAGAGGCACTACCTTCGATGATGAAGAGGACCTCAAAACCTGTCTCAACAATTCTTCGACACCAGACCAGGAGATTTTTGGCGGAACGGCATCCACAAACTAGCCGAACGTTGGGAGGAGGTCGTAAATAATAACGGAGAATACATAATTGATTAATTAATTTTTATAATTAATCTTTTCTGTGTAAATAAAACGAACGAACTTTCTTTACAACCCAATATTATAATAAAACATCTTAAAGTATTTTTTATGATGCATTAGATCTCCATCTGTTATCAAATTTGAAACTATTATAGACACGTATGATTCTTTTTAAAAATAGTAAGGATAGTATGAATTGTTTTTTTTTTTAAAGAATCATATGCGTCTCTATAATAGTTTCGAATTTTGATATTATAGTTTATTTAAAATTTAATAGTTAAAAATTATGTTTTTCAAAAATATATTTTAAAGTATATAAAAATATTTATATACGTTTATAAATCTATATATAGGTTTATAGTGTTTTTTGAAAAATGGAAATTTTAAAAAGACATAAAAATTTACTTAGAAAGCGACTAACTCGCAGCTTGAAGACGACAGAAGAGTTTCTGTCAAGTACTCCACCGATACCTGTAGAGGACATTGAATATAATAGAGAGATCATTGAAGAAACTCATAGTGATCCAATTCTTGTGATCCAAAGCAAGATAAGAGACTTCATGCTAACTTCAGATGTTAGCGAAGAGGAACTAGAGCAAGACGATGAGGAAGCCTTGCAATATACCCAGAGATATAAGAGGATATATAAAAAATGCCTCGCTCTTGTTGAACACAGGATCACTGCATCCAGTCCCACGACCAGTGAAGTGAGCTTCGCTTCTAGCTCAGACCATAGAACTGTAAAACTACCCAAGATAGAATTAAAGAAGTTTACAGGAGAAATAAAGGATTGGTTGGGATGGTGGGCACAGTTCAACAAGATACATGTCGATCCCACTTCAGAAGAAAGCGACAAGTTTCAATATCTTGTGCAGTCTATGTCGCCGGGAACCAGAGCTAGTAAACTGGTTGATAGTTACCCCCTGACTGCCGATAATTACTCCCAAGTTATAGAAACTTTGACAGAAAGATTTGGAAGGCCTGAACTGTTGCAACAAGTCTATGTCAGGGACCTTATCCGCCTTATGCTCGATTGCTCCTCCAAACAACAGTTGAAGGTGACTTCATTTTATGATGAGTTGGTGACTCATTTGAGAGCATTGGAATCCTTAAAGATTGAGGCCAGACAGATGTCTGTATTTATATTTCCAATGATTGAGGCATGTCTCTCAGAGGAACTCATGAAGGCTTGGCAAAAAAGCCCCCTCCATGATGTCAAGATTGATGCTAATTATTCGACTCAAACTAGAGTTGACCTAATTATGGAGTTTCTCCAAAAGGAAGCTGCAGCAGAACAAGACAGCGCCTTAGCTGGATCCAAGTTTGGACTCAAATCTCTGAAACAAGATAGAAACGTGGGCAGACAATCACATCCTGCTAAGATACCTACGGCCTCTGGACTATTTGCTGGACGTGCCCAAAATTGCATCTTTTGTAATAAAGATAATAAAAACACAGAATGTCTTGCTGCGCGCAGAATGAGCATTAAAGAAAGAAGAGAGCGTATTAAAAACGCTAAATGTTGTTTCTCCTGCCTCCAACCAGGTCATATCTCTTCTAATTGTAGAAGGCGCATAACTGAATGTATTCGATGTAAGAAGAAGCACCTTGATATTTTATGCCCTCTTAATGCTCCTGGACGAGAGTCAGCGGATGGAGACAAGGAACAGGGGGAAGACTGTGACGTTACTCCTACAGTTGAAAACGGAGTTTCATTCTCCGGTCTTAGCGCTTCGTCTCTGATTTTGCTACAGACTCTGAAGATTAAGGTCGAAGGTGCAACTTCGGCGAAAGTAGTGCGTGCCCTCCTTGACACAGGTTCCCAGCGATCCTATATTTTGTCTAAAACTGCCCAGGATCTCGGACTATCTCCCATTGGCCAGGAATCACTTAAACATGTGGTGTTTGGAGGTCATACTAGTGAAAGTGTCCATCAAGAATACAGAGTCAATTTGGGTCATGCATCGGGGAATATTAAGATGGTAGCGAAGCTTCTTGACCAACAAAAAATCTGTGGTAACCTACCAAGATTAAGCCGCGGGCCATGGTTGAAAGAACTCAAAGCCCGCAGAATCTGGGGTCCTGATATTGGAAAGGATGACATGGAAATTGAAATACTTCTAGGATGCGATGTGTTGGGATCTATTTTCATGATGAAATCTTGTGTGTTGTCAAATGGCTTGACTGCGTCGCAGACGCGTTTTGGATGGACTTTAATGGGAGAATGTCAGCAAGGTAGTGACGTTTCACTCGCTCATCATGTTACAACGATGACAATTTCGGAGAGCAGTATAACCAATCTGTGGAATCTCGATGTTCTTGGCATTATGGATCCTATTGAGGTTAAACAGAGATATCAGAGAGACGCATTGGCGCGTCGACATTTTCTAAAAACAGTCCAACATTCTGTTTCTGGAAGATATGTTGTTTCCCTTCCGTGGATTGTAGAGAAAGCTAAAATCACGGACAACCGGGAGATTGCTATGAAGAGATTAGAACAGACGACTAAGAAATTAACCTTTTTGAATCTTTATGAGGACTATGATGATATTTTCCGAGGCTGGTTGGATGATGGGATAATTGAGAATGTCCCAACTGAACAACACGACGCTGAGGCTTTCTACCTGCCTCATCGTCTGGTGGTGAAACACTCCAGTGGGACTACGCCTATCAGGCCTTTTTTTGATGCTTCTAGCAAGGTCTATAGATCCCCATCTTTAAATGACTGTCTTGAAAAAAAGGACCTAACCTCATAGAGATAATTCCCAACCTTATGTTAAGGTTTAGAAATGACAAGTTTGGTGTCGTGGCAGACATTAAGAAAGCGTTTCTGCAGATTGAGGTGAATGAAAGGGACAGAGATTACCTGCGTTTTCTGTGGTATTCCCAAAATGGAGAAAAGACAGAAGTATTCCGACATAGACGTGTAGTTTTCGGTGTTAACTGTATTCCTTTCATTTTAGGGGCAGTAATCGAATACCACTTTTAGTTTATTACGGAAAAAATAAATGACGATAAATTCTGATGTATTTTTTTTTTTAAATCTGCACCCTGACTACTTTTCTTTCTTGAATGTAATATGGATCAATTTATAAAACAGAAAAGTTTAATCACAAGTAATGTCTCATTTAGACTAAATTTTCCCAAGATATCGTTTGATTTATGAAGCCTTCCATTTATCAAAGTCGATTTCATCCCTTGACTGTAAACTTCACCAGGATAAGTATAAAAGTTGACACACAAATGCAAACATTGAATGAATTTCTTTAAATAAAAATATCAAATAATAATTCCACATATTTTATAGTCGTTTAATCAAATGAAAGAATAATTAAAAGATAAAATATTAGGTTATATAGCACGTTTATTAATTATATATAATACACTGCGGCCTGTGATTGCAAAACGACACTTGAAATTACACCGCATGAGTTTATTTTCAATGAAAATTCAAAATTTTATTTCAAGGTGAAATATTGACTATTTCTAACCTTTTTAGATGAGGTATGAAAGGGTGAATTATGTGAGGTAAAGATGAACGAAAAATAAAAGTGTCCAGGGATGGGAATCGAACCCATAATGTTCCGCTTACCGGGCAGATGCCATGTCCACTAGGCTACCCTGGGCGTATTTTTCCGTTCGTAAATGATACATAAAGTAACTTATGATACAATATAATACATTGCGGCCTGTGATTGCAAAACGACATTTGAAAATTATACCGCGTGTGTTTCTTTTTCCACAAGTCACAATTCATCCTTTCATACCTCATCCCTAAGGTTAGAAATAATCGTTATTTCTCCTTAATATACATTTTTACGTTTATTAATTGTAAATGAAAATCATTGCTTATAATTAGTTTTAGGTGTCATAAAGTCTTTATATTTAAAGATATATATGTATATACATGACATAATAAAAATATGATTTTTATTATTCATAATATAATTAAAATTCTAGAACACAATAATTACATAACCATAATATTTATTAAAATTGTTTTCCTAATGTAACTGAAATTATAATTTAAATAATCAAATTAAAAATAAGAACTAAACACAGAGTTAATTTATAAAATGTAAAGGAATGCCAAACAAAAATAATATAACCTAATTTGCTGTTATTTAAAAAAAACATTGTTAGTTGTCTTTGTATGAAAAATTATTTGCTTTGAGAAATAATGAAAATAAATATAATTTAAGGAAAACATAAAAGGTTATTCTTCATTTTTTTATCCACGACTGCATGAAAGGTAACGTATCTAGAGTATACGTTTTTTATGACAACTAAAATTTAAAGTCGACAGGATGTATTTTTACCCTGTACGAGAATTATTCCAGTAGATTTCAATTTCGTATATAAAAAAAGAGGAAGCTTATTTGAAAATTGAAATAGAGATATATAATTGATGATTATTTAAATTTGGGAAATATTAAATATATGTTAAGACGAAAATGGAATTTCTTTGAAGATGTAAAATTTTACCTATAAAATTCATAATTACAACTTGAAAATATAAATATTTCTTTATATATTAAATATAAATGCCAAAGTTAAAAAACAGAAGTAAAAATACCATATTACAAATAGAAAGAACTATGTCAGATAACACTGAACTAAACGTATGTAAATTTAACCCTAACGGAAGTCTAGTCCTAAAATCGTGGCTCAAATATTTCAACCAGAAGACTTTCTTAGAATAATTAAATGATGCCTGGAAATTGAAAAATGTTGGAGATTTTTTAGTAGAAGAAGCTTTTGATTTTTATGTTGAGACTTGCTTGGATATCACAAATTGGCCTGAACTAGAAAATAAATTGTCTCATTTCTATACACAATAAATTAATCCATTCACAGCTTTTATCGAATTGAAATATGATCCAGAAAAGGGGATTGAAAATTATTTTAGGGAAAAAAGTCCCTCGCTTCTAAAGCAAAGATTACAAAAGAAAATTTAATAGAAGCCTGACAAATGGGTTAACAACTGATTTTATAAAATTGGTTATTACATCAAAAGTGGACACTCCAGAAGAATGGATAGCGTTAGTATCTGAATTAGAAATGATTGATCGACATAAGGAAATGAAAGAGTCATCTTTTAAAAGGGAAACAGCCCCAAGAATGGAAGTACAACAAAAGCAATGGAGACATCCAGGTAGAAGCCCTATTGACTATGGTTCTAAAAAACGTCCTTGCCGAATCTGCCTGAACCGGGAACCGCTTCCATCCTGAGAATTGGTGCTGGTTTCGGGAGAAGGCCGTACAAGCCTCCCCAGCTGCAAGCTTCATGTCCTTGCCGTCTCGATCCATGGATACCTTGAAGCAGACAGCAGCCCCTTCGAGCGAATGCCGACCAGCTCCGCCTCAACACTCCTGACGCCAAGGACTGTATATAAATCTAAATATGAACAATATCAATATTATAGCTCTCATAGATACTGGCTGTACATTCTCGATAATTACTCAACACATGTTAGGTAAGATTCAACCAAACTATGTTGCTTTTAATAATTTACCTCTTATTAATCAGACATCCGGTATACTAAATATAAATTCAAAAATTAATATTAATACAACTATAGGATCTATTACTAGAGATATTGATTTTTAATCATCTGATATTGATTTGCAATATGTATTGTTTTCTCTACACCATATAAGATTATTTAAATTAAAATTGATTTTCAAAATTTTACAATTACTCAATTTGGTAGAATTCTTAATGTTAATTACTATAACCATAATAATAATTATTAGACACATCATAATGTAATTCCTTTATTTCCATCTATTATTCCTCCTAATGAAAATGATTTTAGAAATTTTAATTGTGTAGAATTTGATGAAAAACTTTCACCATATGAAAAATCTGATTTAATAAAATTAATTAAGGAAAATAAGGAAGCTTTTGCTGCCCATAAAATGGATATAGGACATATTAAAGCAGATCCAATTAGAGTTAAACTTACCTCACAAACACCTATTTCATTAAAGCCTTTTTGACCTTCCTTCTCGGACAACATTGAAATTAAAAGACAGATTGAAGAACTTTTAAAATATAATGTCATTAGACCATCTTATTCCTCCTATGCATCCCCTGCTATGTTGGTAAATAAGCGAAATGAAGGTAAAATTCGACTAGTAATAGACTACAGAAAATTAAATGATATAATAAAAATAGATTCTGTGCCCATACCAAGAATAGATTTTATATTAGATAAGCTTTCAGAAGCTAATATCTTCACTACACTAGATCTTTTATCAGGTTATCACCATTGAGATATATACACCCAGATGATAAATAATACACAGCTTTTACTACCACTCACGGACTTTACGAATTTATTAAATTACCTTTTGGATTAAAAAATTCTCCAAGTCAATTCCAAAGATTTTTAGGGCAAATCTATATATATATAAATGAATGTATGTGTGTGCGTGTCCTTTATGCCTGACCAAACCACTCATTAGAACGCCATGAAACTTTAGGAAGTTATTTAGTATAGTACTGGGAAGGTTTCTGAAAAAATAATTTCTTGAATATCTTGAATATCCTTAGAGATTCTTTTTTTGCAGATTTGTAGATTTAACTCGCAAGCAGCGCCACCAATGCGACGATGATAACAAGTTTTTTATCTATAAGTTTTATTATCACTAAGTTTATCATCTTAAAGATTATTTATCAAAAGTAAGATTATCTCAGGATGACACAGCAATTTATTTGAGACAAGAATAATGATACAATTCCAAGGCAAATATACTATTCCTTTAACTTCCAATTACCGAGGGAACCAATTAATATTGATTTTATTCAAACTTACCGAGTATTTTTCAAGGGACCGGGAAAAAATGTTCACTAAATAAAACGATGATTTTGTAATGTAGAAAATTAGGAAATACAAAATTCAGGATGACACGGCACACAGGGACCGGAAAAAAATGTTCACTTTATCGAGAGATTCAAATTTAAGAGTTTCAAATTATCAAAATATATATATTATTATTTTTTTATAAGTTTATAGAGAATTGTTCTAACAAATGTTCGTTAGACAAACCTTTACTCGGATAAAACTCGGGCGAAGCCGGGTACATCCATTTCGTAGCTTAACCCGTCTCTCCAAGAGGCAGTCTCTTATTAAAGGTCTATTAGAGATTCTTTAATATCAATAAGAATTTCCAATGAGAGACCAGCTACAGGAGAAGCAAGTTGAGTTATGTTTTAGGTGGTCTTTCTTAAGAGACTCTATTTACATATATTAAAATCAACATTTTCTTACTGTTACGTTTAATTACTGCTAATATATATATATAAAATGAATGTATGTGTGTGTGTGTCCTTTATGCCTGACCAAACCACTCATTGGAACGCCATGAAACTTTGGGAAGTTATTTAGTATAGTACTGGGAAGGTTTCTGAAAAATAATTTCTTGAATATCTTGAATATCCTTAGAGTTATTTGCAGATTTGTAGATTTAACTCGCAAGCAGCGCCACCTTGCGACGGAGATAGGCTTAGGCAGGAAGTCTGCCCCACCCCCTGTCGAGAGAATGTAATCGTCCGCCGGCCGGATGGACAGTCCAAGTACCCACCGACCAATCGGAGGGGCAGAGGGGTCAAGAGGTCCTGGCGCGCGGGGGCAGAGTTAGTGACACAGCTGTGCCAAGTAAACAAGAAAAAAGCCTCGCGAGGGCTTGCCCAAAATGACCTCCGGGAACTTCGTCCATCTTCCATAAACGACCATGATTTTATTCAACTTATCGAGTATTTTTCAAGGGACCGGGAAAAAATGTTCACTAGATAAAACGATGATTTTGTAATGTAGAAAATTAGGAAAAACAAAATTCAGGATGACACGGCACACAGGGACCGGGAAAAAATGATCACTTTATCGAGAGATTCAAATTTACGAGTTTCAAATTATCAAAATATATCTATTATTTTTTTTTATAAGTTTATAGAGAATTGTTCTAACAAATGTTCGTTAGACAAACCTTTACTCGCGTAAAACCCGGGCAAAGCCGGGTACATCCGCTAGTTTCAAATAAATATGATGTTGATTTTTGCATGAATTACTTCGATGACTTCATTATATTTTCAAATAATTTTTAGGAACATTTGACCCATTTAAAAGTAATTTTAAATATTTGTATCAAGGAAAATATTAAGCTAAAACTAAGTAAATGTAAATTCGCTACTTATCAGATTTCTCTCTCTTTTCTAGGATATGAAATATCAAACCATCAATTTTCACCCAGCACTAATAATATAGAAATGATTAGAAAACTGAAATTCCCCAATAAATAAAAATGATTTACAGCGAGTTTTAGGATCTATTAACATTTACTCGAAATTTATCCCTAATTATGCTGAACTTAGACTCCCTTTGAATAATTTGTTGAAAAAAGATGTAAAATGGAAATGGGAAGAAGAATGCGAAACCGCATTTTCTAAATTAAAAAATATAATAACCTCAAAACATATATTAGCCATCTATAATCCTGAATATCCTATACACCTTTACACGGATGATAGCCAAGAACAGATCGGATCTATCCTAAAACAAGAACAACCTGATGGGCTTTTAAAGCCAATAGCGTATAGAAGCCGTAGAATGACATCTTATGAATCAAACTATTGTGTAACTGAGCAAGAATGCCTTGCTATTATTTATACTGTGGATTTCTTTTTACCCTACTTAGATGGCGTGAATTTCACCATCCATACAGACCATGCTTGTCTTAAGTACTTGAAGAACATAAAGAACCCAAAAGGACGATTATATAGATGGAGCTTAAAGCTCTCAATGTTTGATTTTAAGATAAAACATATAAGAGGAACTGAAAATAAAGAAGCTGATTTCCTCAGCAGATACCCCATAGCTCATTTTGTTTCTGACCCAGAACTAAAACAAGCTCAATTTGATGATAACATTAATAATAGGAAATATACTAAATTTAATGGACTTTTAACAATAAGGAAAAATGATTAATCAAAAGTGTTGTTCCACCATCATTAAGAGAAAAAGTATTAAAAAGAGCTCACCAAGATTACGGCCATATAGAAGTATCTAAAATGATAAATCTAATTTCCCCTATCTATTATTGGCCCTACCTAATTCAAGATATTTCTAATAATGTAAAACACTGTGAGGTGTGTCAACTCAATAAGATATCTCACCAGAAGAAATTTGGTCTGTTGGAAAGTCTCCCCCCAGCTAAGGATCCTTTTGATCTCGTGTCTATAGACACAGTAGGTGGACAAAATTACTGTAATTCTACAAAGATATTTCTTCACATCATCGTAGATCATGCTACTAGATACATTTGGGCTTTCCCCTCAAAAAGTCAAACTACTGACTCATATATAAATTGCCTAAACAAAATTTTTCAAATAAAAAACCCAAAACAATTTTTAAGTGACAGGGCACCATCATTTTCTTCACCAATATTTAGAAAATATTTGAGTAACACACAATAACATTAAACTATTATTGACTTCATCATCAAGACCTCAGTGTAATGGGTTAAATGAACGACTTAACCAAACCATAATGACCAGGTTAAGATGTAAATTCAATAACCTGAAAGGAATATATATACCATGGACGAAATTGTTAGATTCGGTACTAAACGAATATAATAATACACCCCATTCCATAACAGGCTATACTCCTTCTTACCTTTTGTATGGTAAGCTCCCTTATGATCCCCCCTTGAAAGAATCAGAATTTTAGCCCCCTATAGAAACTGCCAGAACAAATGCCTATAATAATACATTAAAATTTCATCAGATAAATAAAATCAGATATGATCAACATTATCAACCTTCCACTTTTAAAGTAGGCGATAAAGTTTGGTTGCAAACCTTTTACCATCCAGATAACCGAAAATTAATGCCTCCAATGTCTGGACCATTTACAATTTTAAAACAGATATCTCCAGTCAATTATGAAATTGATAAACCCCAATATAATTTAGGAAAAACTACCATGGTAATTCATTCATCCAAATTGAGGCCATACTACCCAAAAGAAGGATTTGAATTAAAACTGACAAAAGTAAAATACCCACTTTAGAGAAAACACCAAACCAACAAGTGGCACCTAAGGTAGTGAAAAGTAGAATCCCTCTTCTTACTAAATAATGGCAGTAAAATCTTAACATAAATAAGATAATACCAAAAATAACTACGCCTAAAAAATTAAACCTTGAGAATATAATTTTTATGCACAAATAAGATATACTATTTCAATATGAAACTGAGCTTTTAAAAACACTCAAGGACTATAGAAGACTATATATTTTTTTGAGTTATCAATAATATATTAAATATATCTTGACACTTTTCTTTTCAATTGTTGTAAATATTCTACATTTTGATTTTATTTGTTTATAAATTCACCCATCTGATTCTATATATTTTTCCCTCACAAATATTATATGGAACATTTCATATTCGAACATTCTTTTTTTTATTTATAAATAATAAAACTTCATGTGTAAATAATTTTTTATTATGTGGAAGTAAATAACCCATTTTTTTATGTTTTTATTTTGATCAAATCAAATAAATGTGAAACACGATGTTGGGTACCAATTTGTCATTATGAGAAATAAATTTGTGATTTTCAAAAATATATATTTTTTGGTATGTGGCAAAATGCCTTTTGAATCTTGAGAGCCCTGAGAAGGCCTACTCAATTCATGAGGTAAATCCCTTTATGAATTATAGGAAAGAGACACCTATAAATTCAAATAAGATTGGATCATTTTCAGCTACTGTCAAAAACAAAGGTACAAATAAGAATATGTAGAAGGAATAAGGAATATCATTCATATAGTTTCAATTGGTATCCTCCATCTTAATTGATAAACTATGTAAATAATAATAATACTTTTTTTTCTTTGAAAATTACTCCCTAATTTTTATCCTTGGAGGGAAGAAATGACATAATAAAAATATGATTTTTATTATTCATAATATAATTAAAATTCTAGAACAAAATAATTACATAACCATAATATTTATTAAAATTGTCTTCCTAATATAACTGAAATTATAATTTAAATAATCAAATTAAAAATAAGAACTAAACACAGAGTTAACTTATAAAATGTAAAGGAATGCTAAACAAAAATAATATAACCTAATTTGCTATTATTAAAAAAAAAACATTGTTAGATGTCTTTGTATGAAAAACTGTTTGCTTTGAGAAATAATGAAAATAAATATATTTTAAGGAAAACATAAAAGGTTATTCTTCATTTTTTTAAATCCACGACTGCATGAAAGGTAACGTATCTAGAGTATACGTTTTTTTATGACATACATATAGTATATTTTAAACTGTTGTTATGTATGATGTTAATATTCTTTTAATTTCTTATCATAATCTTTTGTATTTTTATTTTGTATAAAAGCTAATTGCTTTAATAATAAAGTAGTATATAAAATCTAGCGTTGCGTCATGAATTAAAGCGGCTCTCTAAACATAATAACTGTATAATAATGACAATTTTAATATATTTCAAATATCTTCCAATTAGTTAGAACCGATACTTTATAAGATCATACCCTTCTATTAAAATGTACACTGTTCTTATTTGTTACCACCCCCATATTTTGTATATAGTGAAGCGATGCAGCAGAGAAATAGAAGAGAAGACGTGGGGAAGCCAAGAGAGAAGGTATGCCGGGGCTCCTTCAGGGAAGTGTAGATTGACAAAATTCCAGAGGAGGGGGGTGGCAGACAGTCGGGGGAGTCCAGCTGGTGCCGCGGTGGAAGGAAGTCGGCCGGCCTGCCGGGAGATTGATGTGTGCCGACCAGACATGGCAGTCTGGGTGAAGAAGTCTGTCTGGTGACAACGGGACCTGCAGCAAGGAGAACGGCGGTGGTGACAACAGACGCAGCAGGTGGGCACCGAACGTGTGGCCGTATGGACTGACCGGGAAGACGGTAGCGGAGAAGGATCCTTCTAGTGGCGGACATTGAAGGCAAGTTAATCTTCTACTGTATAGTTACTTATCTACTCTTTTAAGCTCTTGTAATAAATATACCGCACTAAGCTGTATCCTAAAGAATCCACATTGTCTTCTGAGTAAACCTTGAACGCAAACATCGACGGCTTAGAAGCGTCGTAACATTTGGTGTCAGAAGTGGGATACAGCTTAGTTAATTTTAATTGAAGATTTTATTTTGCGCTAATTTAAAAAGAAAAATGGAAAAACTAACCGACCTCGAAATTGAAAAATTCACAAAATTGCTCAGACTAATAAGCCAGAAAGTAGATGAGCTCGGAGAAAACTTGGATACTCGATTGAGCCGACTGGAGCATATTCGGAATGTCAAACGTTCTGCCACACCCATGTCTTGCGAAGTTAAGTTCAATGTACTACCGCCAGAAGATCCGGATGGCTTTTCAAAAACAATCAAAGCAACCAATAGCCCACGTATTCAATGTCTGAGGGGACAAAAGACGATCCCAGGTGATGAAGATCCCGACAAGACCATCGCAACAAAGATCATCACGTCAGGAGACGTTGTAAGTGAACTGCCAGAATCTACTCTAGAAGTTTCTCCCGTGATCCAGAAGTCCGAAGAGTGTCGACAGCAGGAAATGATCCAGACTGGTTGTGCAGCGGAGGAGGGTGAGCTGATCGCCTCCGACAACGGCTGTGGCACGAGTGTTGTGTATAAAATCAAGCGGACGGAAGGAGAATGCCCTCAAGGTGATATACAGAGCGAAAATTCAACCCCTGGGATTCTTTCTGAAATACTCCATGAGAACAGCAACGATCTTGGCGAGCTGCAGTGCGACAGCGTGGCTGACTTCAGCGACAGTGTCAGACTGTCAGGGACTACAGCGGCGATCCAACTGGACAGGACGGAGCTGGATGCTCCGTGGAAGTGCGACAAGGCTAGATGGTCGAAGCACCCTGAAGTTGGAGCCGGCGACCCGACTGAACGGGATAGAGCATTGGACGCTCTGTGGAAGTCCGACGACAATGTCTGTGACGCGGAAGTCGCGCGCAATGTGTCATCGCCGTCGTCTGCAATGCAAGCTGAAGAGATGTGCCAAGAATGTGTACCTATCATCTTCGTTACTTCGCCCGACAAGGTACAGATCAAGCAGCCACCGCCTAGGAAAAGTTCTCCCGATCTTGAGACTGCCACGGGATCCGACACCTCCAGAAGGTTTAAGAAATTCACAGCCCTGTGCGTGGTCGGCACTAAGAAGCTCAGGTTTGAAGGGTTTGGAAAGAGAGAGCCTCTAGAGAAAGAGAATGTGAAACCTAAAGAAGTAAAGGGAGGCCACGATATGGACAGCGTGGATCGGGTGGACGAATCAACTGTAAAGATCGGCGATCTACAGCCCCGTCGTGGAAGGAAGCGGCGAAAGCGAAATACAAACGATCACAACCCTTTGTACATTGCGGCTACAGAGTGTTCACAAGGAGAATTCAAAATATCAGATGGAAGCATCGTGGGCAGTGAAATATGGCCGCCATCTTGTGGAGAACCACCGCCCTGTGCTAGACAGCGAGACCAATCAATGGCGTCGGCACTGGTTGAGAGTGGAAAGAAAGCCCGAGTTGAGATGTGGTTCTGCAAACAAGGGTTGGTGTTAACCCTGCCGTTACGCTTCCGGGAGGCTGACGACCCTCATGTGGCCAGAGACGTCAGGGAGATCAAAGGGCCGCCGATCAGCGCCTCTGGTGAAATCAGCCTTTTCGGGACGAAAAGGATTGAGAAGGGGGCAGTGAAGCGATGCAGCAGAGAAATAGAAGAGAAGACGTGGGGAAGCCAAGAGAGAAGGTATGCCGGGGCTCCTTCAGGGAAGTGTGGATTGACAAAATTCCAGAGGAGGGGGGTGGCAGACAGTCGGGGGAGTCCAGCTGGTGCCGCGGTGGAAGGAAGTCGGCCGGCCTGCCGGGAGATTGGTGTGTGCCGACCAGACATGGCAGTCTGGGGGAAGAAGTCTGTCTGGTGACAACGGGACCTGCAGCAAGGAGAACGGCGGTGGTGACAACAGACGCAGCAGGTGGGCACCGAACGTGTGGGCGTATGGACTGACCGGGAAGACGGTAGCGGAGAAGGATCCCTCTAGTGGCGGACATTGAAGGCAAGTTAATCTTCTACTGTATAGTTACTTATCTACTCTTTTAAGCTCTTGTAATAAATATACCGCACTAAGCTGTATCCTAAAGAATCCACATTGTCTTCTCAGTAAACCTTGAACGCAAACATCGACGGCTGAGAAGCGTCGTAACAATATGCTTTATCTTTATTAATATAACCTATACACCCTTATTTGTATTTGAACTCAATATGGTGTCGTCAAAATAAAAAGCCAAAGAGTGGAGAGCTGTTGGAAGCTGGGGCAGAGAGGAGGAAATAGCCAACGCCCAGATGCCCCCCCCCAGGGCTTTTATAGACGATCCCTGTCAACAGGTTTTAGCAGGAGGTCAGTGCAGTATGTTCTACAGAATGTCCATCGGCAGACCGCTTCTGTATATCTTTCTCTCGCTCTATATCTCGTTGTTGGAAAATTCAGTTTTGTTTCATGGCCGCTACCTCTGTCCCGTTGGCTGCCTCCGACCACTCTCGATGCTAACATCTAGCCCTGCCTCTGCTTCTTGTTGTCCGCGTGTGGAAAGAACATCAACACTAACCTCACGTACACGACTGCCAATTTATCTATACGTCGCCAGGATCATTTGCAACAATATTACATACATAAATGTCGAATTTAATATCCGATATTTTTATATTTGAATAAGTTTATATTCTTCAATTTAGTTCACATTTGAGTTAAATTCAAAATTAATTTTTGCGAGCACAGTGTGACAACGTGCCGCCGAGTGTAATTATTACGGTTAGGCCTGCTCGCGGTAGCAAAAAATATTACCTTTTAAAAATCACCTAATTATTGCATTTAATTATCATCGTATACAGGTATGACTGATGAGCCAAGCCCTCCCAATTATTTTTTCATCGCAGTAAGGGCAGTGGAAGTTTGTATTGTGTATAAAGAAAACTTTCGTGCTTTTAAATTCTTTCATTTTATTTATACATGTATATTTACGTAATTACAAATTTATCTTTAAATATAAAGTATTTATGACACCTAAAACATTATAAGCAACGCTTTTCATAATACAATTACTAACCGCGTTATATAACCAAATATTTTATATTTTATTATTCTTTCATTTGATCAAACCTTTATAAAATATGTGGAATTAGTATTTGTTATTTTTATTTGAAATATTTTATTCAATGTTTGCCTTTGTGTGTGTCAGCTTTTATATTTCTCCTAAAGAAAATTACAATCAAGGGATAAAATCGATATTGATAAATGGAAAGCTTCAGAAATCAAACGATATCTTTGGAAAATTTAGTCTAAATGAGAGAGACTTTACTTATGATTCCATCGTATGGTTATTAACAAATCAAGAAAGCCTTCATTTTCTATATATACATATAACATTCCATATTTCAGTTTATTTGATAATATTATTCTGGAGGCCGCATTCAGCCGTGTAAGCAGGGGTTATATACGGATTATCTATACTGGAGTATCTCGTCAACTTCCACGAGGTTTTGTCCACTTACCAGACAGCAGCGCAACATGTCAGCAAGTAGTGCCCAGCCAATCCACACGTCGAAGTTATACCGCGACACCCGGATTTGACAATTATCACCAATTTGCGACTCATACTTGCGACTTTGGCTCGCGATAGTTCTTTGTTGGCTTTAACCTTGATCTGTCTTTGTTACGTATCCCAGGTACGAAATTGTGACTGCTTACACTTTGTAAATGGTACACCAGTCATTGATATCTCTATTAGGCATGGTTCACCAGACGTGTAATATTGATGACTGTTTAAAATGTTTACACATGGTCCGCCAGACATGTAATCTTGATTACTATTTAGCCTGTTCACACATCGTATGATAAACATTATAATTTTAGTTACTAGATATACATATGGTTCACCAGAAATGTAATAATAGTTACTTTGCTTATACTGTTTACACATTATTCGCCAGACATATCCGCTTATTGATGACTGCTTATTTGGTTTAGACATGGTTCATCAGACATGTATTATCGGGGACTGCTTATTCTTTTTTTACAGATATCACACCAGATATGTAATCTGGGTTACTGCTTATACTGTTTATACATATAATATTGGTTACTGTTTAGACTTTTGTCAGATAACTCTGTTATACTTATATATGATACGGATTGTGTGCTACATTTTTGTATAGTACATTTGAGCTTAATATTTTTATACAATGTGTCGAGGAAATTAAGTATTCGAATTTTTTTTCTATTAAACTTTTATCGTTTTTATTGATCCACCCTTGTACTAGTGGTACAGGCCATGATAATCATGGTGGGAATAAGTAGGCTACTGCTTTTACTGTGAGTGCACCTCTTGTCTACACATGTGAAAGGCAGTTCGACTTTGCACTTTCAAATGTGCAATAGCCCTGTTTGGTTACTTGCACTCGCTGGTGGAGTTGGACTTTTGCAATAATCGGGGGTCATTGGAGCATTTTTTTTAGCAGAAAAAAGTGCCCAATGCGGGTATCGAACCCAGGTCGTAGCGGTCGAAAACCAACGGTTTAGACCACCTGGCCACCGACCCCCGAGAATTATGGTTTATGCAAGCTTTAACACGGTATCAAATCTATATATTTTTTGGAATTAAAAACCAAATAGAAAAACACTGTTCACATAGATAAACAAAATAAATAATTTCTAATTTATTACGAGGATAATAAGCGCAGAGACAAGGAGAGAAAGAGACGAGAAGTTTTTTTTTTTTTAGAAGACCGTATCACGATATTTCAAGGTCCTTCGGCTAGCATAAATATCAAAGATAGCTGACAAAAATGCTCTTATTTATCGGCTGCAGCCATGTTTCGCATGTATTATATACAAAAGACTTAAGAGTATTTACAAAGTGTTCAAAGATCATATGTAAATATATATTTATAATACGGGAGCAAGAACTACAAAGGAAGTGAAGCCAATAAAAGCCAACTGTTAAAAAGGCGTAGTATTTTACATACATGGGTTTAAACTAGCATATTGCAGTAGTTTTCGGGAAAGTCGATTTTCGGTCTTTGCTGTTAAGATTCTAAAAAAAAAGGTTTCCAACACAAGTCGTTGGTGTTTGCTGCAAATATGTAGCAGTAAACTATGGTTCCATATGGTTGTGTGTTAGACATTTGATGTCGCGGACTTTTACGCATAATCGAGACGTATGCCTACTGTCCCACATTCTCTTACCTACTTTCCAACCACATCCAATGCATGAGACAGAGAATACTGAAATAGGGCGTAGAAGAGGGTCAGTGACGCCTAATAGAAAAGAGAAAAAAAATCTATCTATATATTTATATATGGAAGCAATGGTCGCCTCTCCCGTCAAAATAAACATCAGAATCTGACGCCATCTATTGAACGTCGCCGCAACTAGCGGCATCGGGTCGGTGACAAAGCCACAACACCAACTTTGGCAAACTGATAAGCGTCCACCTAGAGACCATGGTTTCGGGCTAATGGCCCTCGTCAGTCTAGGGCGGACTTTATTCCATGAGATCCACACGGGATCTAATGGAATCCTCACAATATATCAAAGAGGTGTTTTGCTGGCAATGTGGCTGGGCCAAATCTATTGGCAAAACATAGATGGAAAATTTGCCGGGAGGAAATTAATCCATGGAAGCAATGGTCGCCTCTCCCGTCAAAATAAACGTCATAATCTGACGTTTATTTTGACGGGAGAGGCGACCATTGCTTCCATGGATTAATTTCCTCCCGGCAAATTTTCCATCTATATTTATATATCTGAACATATATTTACAGGATATCCTTGAAATATGTTTTAATAGACATACTAATTTTAATTTAAACTTGAATCAAAATAGTAAAATATATTTATATCATGTTATATTCAATCGGTTATCAATAAAGATTATTTAACAATATAGACACTCATGTGACAATAAAGATTCTTTAAAAGGTTTTACAAGTATTTACAAAATCTATTTAACTTAATGTATGGTAATTTTCTGGATATTAGTCCTCTTGGCTCAGTACACATGTTAACGCTACTATATCTGTAGTCTTAAAATTCTGGGAACTTGAGTAAAATATTATTCGAATCCTGAATGTTAAATCCGCAAAAACAGCTTGGATCATCAACTTCCTAAATTATTTATAGAAAAATCTAGAAATATCCATGATTGGTTACAAATTAAGTATTTTAGAAATTGGGGCGAAAATATTTTGGAATAATAAGTTTTGACCAAAACAGTGAACACACGAGTACGAAGTTGCTTTAAAATCTTGTATACTCCATAGTTATATAGGATATTGTTTGAATTCAATATTTGTAAGGCCCCTTTTTAAAAAATAGAGGAATTCCGATTTTTTTAGGGTTTTAGTCGCTTCCAAAAACAGATTATTAGATTAATTTTCTTCTATAAAATTTCTCCCACTGTTCTTCTCAACTCTTCTAATATTGTTTTTATATTTATTTCTGATGGACTTAAATTAATTAACACTAATTGCAATATGATGATAATATAAATTTCTAACATAATGAAATTGCGTTTTCTTTTGTTCTGATTCTTTGTTCCACCACTTGATCCCAGGATCGAAGGTGAAGTTGGATTTCACTTCCAGGAATTGATATGCTGATTCCAGAATTATACCAGTTAGTTTGTCAACTACTATGTTAGTATATTTTTAGACATCATTCGTGTCAATTTCAAATTTGCTTAATTCTTGTTTAGGAAGATTTTTGCTAATTGACGTTTGCCTTTTTCCCAATAAATGTATCATTTTGTTGATTATTTATATTATCTGAATTACTATTTAAATATCCAATGAATCTGCCACACACACATGGTCGCGGATATTAGTTAATTCAGAAGTGTGCCAATTTTTATTAGTGTTAATGAATGTTTATTTGAAATTGTGAGATCTGTTATGCTTTTATTTCGACCGATAGAAGTTTTGCTATTGTGAATAAAAATATTATATGTATTAATAATGAGTTGCCTTTTAAATCCGTTAGAGTTTGTTATATTTTATCGAACCAAATAGGGTGACGTGAATTAAAATCTGCATAGATGATTAAAGGATTATTTTTGAAGGTGGATATCAAATTCTTTGAAAATATCAGTGGCATGCTCTCCCTTTTTTTCGAGGAATGTAAAATATGCTATTGCCACGATAGATTATGGTGTATTCATAGAGATTGATTTTTGAAATTAAGTAGCGAAACTATCTAACTTTAATTTTTATTGAATATAACCGTAACTGTATTAATATTTTCGGATGTGGAACAATATTCTATATGCTAATTCACCTCAAACACGAACCTTATTTTATTTAGAAATAATCTTAATCTTTTTTCTTTATACGATTGAGTATTTAAAGATCTATTATAAGAATTCATGTTTAAAATTATATATATTAATTTGGTTTTATATATATATGTCATAATTTGTATATAACTGTATGCACCTCCGACCTACTATGTATGTACAATGTATGTTTTAAAAAGATTTAATAAAAGAACAAAGGTAACTGGAGGATAGAACGCCTTAGAGAAAAACCTAGGAAGTAGGCTTAGAAGAGAACACAACTATTAATAAAGTCACAGTCAACCTTATGACCCCGGAAATCCTAAAAGCTAAGTTTAACGACCAGTATTTCCTGGGCAGGGCCGGGCGTGTCTTCCGACAAAGACATTGGCAAGGGCCAATTAGAAAGTATCACCTAAATAGGTCAACCAATAGAAAACGGTCATGTGACATCTTTCGACCAATGGGAAAGAAGATAAGTCTTGGTGTTAAATCGAGAAGCAAGAATTGCCAGTAGTCGCTTCGCTCCCACCGAGTTCGGATCGAGTCTTCGACTCGCTCTCACCAAGGTAACATCTGCTCTAGAGATCTCTCTCTCAACTCATCCCATAGTCAAGTCGGTCATCACCATGTGATCCGATAATAATAGTCAAAATCGCTCCGCTTTCTCAAGCTTTCTTTCCTCCAAACCAGTTGCCTTTTATTTCAACCCATCAAGTGTTCTGGCTTATTTCCCTTGTGTGAAAACCTTTACCATTCAGACACCACGACTGCGCCATCACTTCAACAATCTTCAACCCCAAGAGTAAGGTTTCCCAGCATAGCATAATATCACAGCTATATATTGAAAGTCGACAGGATCATGGTGGAAAGTAACCAGGACTCAAGCAAAACAAACGGCAATGACAAACCGAGAAGGAAGAAACTGGCAACGAGCGGAAAGAAGCTGGCAAGAAGCGAGGCGACCAGGCGCCTTCTAGCGGCCATCATATGGCAGATGACAGTGGCCCTCCGACGAGTCAACGCCCCGCAAGGTGAGACGGAGTTCCGGAGCGCCATTCCCCGGGGAGGACGACGGACACAACCCCCGCCAACCCCAGGCAAGTGTCACCGAGGCCGGACACCGACCACCGAGGAGTCATCCACCGCCATGCCATACACCGCACCCGAAACTAATCCGCGCGACCCGGGACAATACAAACAGTCCCAAAACGATATTCCAGTACCGGACTTCACTTCAATTTCGCGGACGGTGCGAGCAGTCCCGAGCCCCAAGCCAACCAACCCAAGCCAAGACGTCCCAGAGGAGACCTGTTGAACTGAGGTAGGCACCCACCCTATGGCGTCAAGAAATTGACTTTGGACTTATATCTCACCCTACCTACCCCTTTAATCATGTATCTAACCTTGTACTCAATGAATGCACGCACGGGCTAGGCCAAACCTGTCCGAAAGGACTTGCACTGCAACCAAATTTGTCACACAGGACAACCCTTGCCTGCATTCATTGACCCCACCACAATGTTTATCACTCAACCCAATTACCAGTACTATATGCCCTCAAATACAAGCCACAACGGCTTCAACCATCACCATGCCCAAAAAAACGTGTCAGTACAGCTCACACACTTACCACAAAGTTCATACGTAACCATACGTCGTCACGCCACAATCACGCAAGTGTACCTCACAACAATCACACAAACGTACTTAGCAACAACCACGACATTCGCAACAACAATACACCGACAACATCCATACAAAGGACGGTTTTCACGCTAACAACACACGCTCCCATACGTCATCACGCAACAAACACGCACAACCCGCACAACAAACGCAACACGCGCGCCAAAAGACGACAACAACCAACAAACGCATGCACAGCCGTTAGTAACAATCATCTCGTCTACCCAAAACACTAAAAAAATGTTCACATTAAAAGGTGCCATATACACTAACAATAGAAATTTCGATATATGTTCGTACAACCAGCACCCATGACTTTAATAAATTTGTTGTTCATAGTGAGAACAGGTTAGATTTTGTACAAACAAGGACTTCGCGTGACACCTTTTCATTCACAATTTTTTTTTTGACTCGTATCACAGGTCACCCCACAAAAATTTTCATTTCAGGCCACAGACGCCTTTCACCACGCCTGTGACACGTCTCCACTCAAAGAGTGTTCACGTCGTAAGCCTCATTTTCACTCAATTCCACTCTAATATCACTGAATAACATTTTTTTTAAGTCACAACGACCATTCGATTTAATATCCATAGATACAATATCCGGATTTTCAAAATACAAATAATGCCGAAATTACACCAACTCATCTCTTCACAATGTTATTGGCAGAACATAACACACGACAATACAAAAACAGGTAAAAACTGTCCCACCTGCCGATTCTCTAGAAGTATCGACGAATCCAACCAACACTACGTAAAACACCGACCCAACCCACAAATAAAACAATTCGTACACAAAATATGTCGCACACACAATACAACCAATACCGAAATTACACCACCTACGACAAACAAAAACGATTTTGCATCATTCTTCCCAGATAGAGGAGGCCAGAAAATTAACAAAACCAGTGCCAAGTAGAAGATTCAAGTCGCAAACAAAATCAATTAGGCGGACAGGAAACGTAGTTCCGCGAGGCCATAAACTCGAGCAACCAGCCGTATGCAAACAGGGGGTGGAAGTCCCCATGTCCGGTTTCTAATTACCACCTCCCTCGACCAGCAGCTAAATCGAGGTCAAGCTGAGAACTTCTACATGTCATCCAATTTCATTCCCTCTCTTCTGGCCAACACATAAAAATAGGTCATCGAGTTTCCCCATCCACAGATTTCTCTATATGTCGTTCAGCTTGGGTCCCAATTCGAACTACATACCGACTTTTGCAAAATGTAGTCCAATCGCCTTATCACAAGAAAATTAAACAAGGTCCACACACAAACATTCTAAATGAGTTCCCATCCCTATTATAACTAATCATAATTACTTTACAGACTCCCAAAAAACATTACATATTCCACCTACACGTAGATATCACAGACCTTAGGATCTCGACAACACATAGAATTCGCTCACACATTTCTTACACAAAAGACTTCTAACATTTTTCACAATACACACAAAGACAAAAATACACATAAAGGTTATATAGATTTCCATGTCTCCTGTACACATAGCATAAACGCGCACTTGAGGACTAAGATCACGTTTTCCGCCTAAGTGTCGCTACAGATGAGACAAAAAACTTATAGGGCATAATTGAGCAATTCAGACATCTAGATCAGGGCATGTAGATACAAAAGAGTTCAAACCAATACACCTTATTGTTTATATATTAATCATTTTCATTATTTTCTCTCAATTAAAATTTAAAATATTTAATCAATTTAGCAATTTATTCAATTTATTATCACTTTTAATTATTAATTATCATTTTATTTACCACTTAGTTTATATTATCGTAGTTTCAAATCAACGAAAACTCACTGGTTTTCTTTTAAAATTAGATATTATATTTTATTTTGATTTACAAAAAACCTTTTTCTTTTTTTTTTCCATGCATCAAGCATTCACTTTGATTTCTTCCAACTTTTTATTTTATTTTTTTTGATTTCTCAAAAGCCCTAATAGAATTCCTTCGATTTCATTCCCAATCTCGAATAGAATATGGTTAGGCATTTTTCTTTTTTTTCTCACCATGCATCAAGCATTCACTTTGATTTCTTCCAACTTTTTATATTATTTTTAATTTCTCAAAAGCCCTAATAGAACTCCCTCGATTTTATTTCCAATCTCGAGTAGAATATCGTTTAGGCGCATTTTCTTTTCTTTTTAACCCACTATGTACCATAGCATTCATTTTGATTTCTTACAATTAAAAAATTTTGATTTCTATTAATTATACTCAACCTATATCATCAACACCATTCTATTTTACCTCTTATATCACCACCAATGCTTGTATATAGCCTCTCAATACCCACAACTAATTTTCCCACAAAATTATTTTTCCCTTTACAGAATTCTCTCAGGCTAACCCCTTCTTGAATTCTTCACATGTAGGGGGCGCATCTGTCATAATTTGTATATAACTGTATGCACCTCCGACCTACTATGTATGTACAATGTATGTTTTAAAAAGATTTAATAAAAGAACAAAGGTAACTGGAGGATAGAACGCCTTAGAGAAAAACCTAGGAAGTAGGCTTAGAAGAGAACACAACTATTAATAAAGTCACAGTCAACCTTATGACCCCGGAAATCCTAAAAGCTAAGTTTAACGACCAGTATTTCCGGGCGTGTCTTCCGACAAAGACATTGGCAAGGGCCAATTAGAAAGTATCACCTAAATAGGTCAACCAATAGAAAACGGTCATGTGACATCTTTCGACCAATGGGAAAGAAGATAAGTCTTGGTGTTAAATCGAGAAGCAAGAATTGTCAGTAGTCGCTTCGCTCCCACCGAGTTCGGATCGAGTCTTCGACTCGCTCTCACCAAGGTAACATCTGCTCTAGAGATCTCTCTCTCAACTCATCCCATAGTCAAGTCGGTCATCACCATGTGATCCGATAATAATAGTCAAAATCGCTCCGCTTTCTCAAGCTTTCTTTCCTCCAAACCAGTTGCCTTTTATTTCAACCCATCAAGTGTTCTGGCTTATTTCCCTTGTGTGAAAACCTTTACCATTCAGACACCACGACCGCGCCATCACTTCAACAATCTTCAACCCCAAGAGTAAGGTTTCCTAGCATAGCATAATATCACATATATGTATATGGTAATATAAACCAACAACCTCATATTGTATATAATATAACAAAATTTTCATGTGGTATAATAGAAACACATCTATAAATAATTATATGCATGATTGACATGTGTCATTACATCACCATATGTAATATACTTTGTACAAACTGAGGATGAATGAATAAAACACTGTAATAGATTAAGAGTTGAGCTAGAAAGAAAGAGATTGAGATAGAAGTCCAACGATGCCTAAAGAGGAATTTCTCAGGTCGTTGCCATCAGGTCATTGACAGAGAGTAGAATATCGCTGCCGCACCAAGCTCTTGTTGTATCCGCTGCAAGTTAATACTTCCGCATACTTCCTCTTTCGGCAAAGATATATAAAACCTTTGCCCTACCCGAAAATATTGTCATTTCACCATCAGCGTGAGCCCTCGTCGGTTATCACCAAGGTCCATCTCATCCACCATGTAGACCAGTAAGAACTCTTCTATCTCCATCTTTCGCTCTTAGCTCAACTTTTATCTGTTCGCGGAACTTTCATAATACAACTGTGTCTCTTCGTTTTTGTGTGGACATTCCCAAGCTTTCCACTCTGCCTCGAACACGACTGCCTGTACTCTGTGAGAACTGTTAAAGGTCTTCCAAGGTGCAGAGAGGTACTGGAAAACTCTCCACGCCCTGACTGTCCCTCTCAGTTACTACAGGATTGCCCCTCTCGGTTACCACATGCAGCGAGAGATCCTCGGTTATCACATGTATATAACGCAATCATTAAATGTCTTTTTTTATATATGTGATATCTTGGGACCTCTGGGACCAGTGTTACCTGATGCTAGACGAACCTCGATGTCAACTCTACCGTGCAGTCGTGGTGGAAGGCGACACAGCTGGGCCAAAGGTGAAATAAACAAACAGAGATTCCACTAAAAGCGTCTGACGTCAAGAAGGAATGGGATGAGGAGAGAGGGAGATCTTTAGAGCAAGTGTTACCTTGTTGAGAGCCAAGCGGAGACTGACAATTCTTGCTTCTCGATTTAACACCACGACCTGTCTTCTTTCCCATTGGTCGAAAGGTGTCACATGGCCTTTTTCTATTGGTTGACCTATTTAGGTGATTCTTTCTAATTGGTCTTTGCTGCTGCCTTTGTCGGAAGACACGCCCGATCTTGTCAGGAAGTATTGGGTGTTAGTTCGACTCTTATAACTTCCGCGGTTATCAAATACGTCCGGTCCTGCCCCGGAAATTTGGGCGTCTCTCAACTTTTATAACTTCTGCGGTCACCAGATACGTCCGGCTTTGTCAGGAAGTATTGACTGTACAAGTTATTAATAATTGTACCCGCTTTAAGCCTACTTCCTATGTCTTACTTCTATTCTCACCTAAGCCTGATTAGTTTTAACCTTAATTTTCTCCTGTTAGTCTCCATTCCTTCTATCTGTACATTTGTTATACTTTATTAGATTCTTACGCGGTACAGATTGATGTTAGTTGAGGCTTTCTATTTGCAGTACATAAGAAGTTATATACAGTCATGGGGTGGAACATGTGGTAGTAGATATCTAGACTATTTACAACAATTCCATGGTCTTAAATCATCACAGATGGCCCCGGATGTGAGAGGGTTCATATGGAGGGATTTAAGAGAGCGGAATAGGAAGACTGTTATTAAGGAAGTAATTTTTAAAAATTAATTGAAATGAGTTGGTATATAACATGGGGTTGATTTCTGTATATCCATAAGAGATAATAAAGCATAAACAACTAATACTAAACATACAAGTAAAAATAAAAATATGAATAAAATATTTAATAGAGAACATATAATGATTATAGGTGAAAATAAAAACGATTGGATGGGAAAATCATGATTTCTTCGTGATGGGCGTTAGAAAGGGTTGAGGGGTTAGTTATTACTTGGTTGAGGCAATGTCACTTTGACTCAAGTCCCAAACCATTTAATGTGCACGGCGCGGAGAACCTAGGCCATGTTTCACATGTAAATTTAAGGACGGAATAAAGTTACAGTACCACAATCGAAAAGTAAGATAAGGGGGATTGTTATGGGTTTTAGTAATTAGTCGTTAAGACGTACGCATGCAGGATAAATGAGGGCGAAGATCAGTGACCAGAAATCAAAGTTTTAATTAGAGTCGTCAGGGGCTTAGCGAGAAAAAGAGTAAAATAAAAAAAAATGTGCCAGCGTGTGGCATGAGAGTGCCCTGGAATAATAAAAAAAATACAATTTGCACGTATCCAAGCCAGAAGTTGGGATAAGGTAAATCTGGGGGACGGTGTGTCAAAATTGTTAATTACGAAATCAAAGTAGGTCAAGTCTAGCCTGCGAAGGAGTTAAAAGTTCCTGCTGAAAAGGGTTAGTATTTATTAAGAAGTAACCTTTAAAGTGGTTGTTTAAGAGGTTATTGAAGATTGCCCTGTTTTTAGATCATGATTTTTAGTTTGATTATAAAAGAATATATCATTGAGATATGAAATTGCGAAATTAAGGCTTTGCATATAGCGTTAAAGGATTTGAAAAATCGAAAATAGAATTGCGAAGTTAAATGCAAAGTAATCTTTTAAAAAAAAAGTAAAAATGTGATGACATGATACAAAGATTAACACACTACAGCAGTATATAAGGGGCAATAGAAAGTGAAAATATTAAATGAAAAGTAATAATGAGCAATAATATACTCGATAGCATTGAACATGGTAGCGGAAGATGATACAATGTAAATAACATCGAATTTATAAAGTGAGAGAAAATATAAAATGACAAAAGGCAAATTAGTCATATAAGCATGAAATATAAACTTGAGATTATTAGATATGAAAGATAAAATATAAAGTTGATTATAGAATAGAGTCATAAAGCAAAAGTAAATAAGTTTTGGTAAAGAAAAATAAAATAAAATGACACTCATCTAAACTGATTGGTGAGGTAAATAAAATATAAGAGCTAGATAATGATTATATAAAGAATATTAAAATGAAAATTTAAAAAAAATGTTCATCGAGAAAGAAGAGTAAGTAAGATTATACATAGAAATTATATATCGTGAAAGAATGGAAAGTTGTAGGCCCAATGTTTGTTCCTGTTTTTTAGGATGGGTAGAGAGAGCTTTAAATTGTCCTCGATCGCGATATCTTTGGTCTTGTTGACCTAAGTTTTTCTAACTTATCGAATTTGTTTTATGTTTGACGTGACTCGTGGATCATATTGTTTCCAACGGTGTGAAACTTACTAGTCCTAATGTTGTCGATTTTTTGTTCCCTGCGCCACGTTTAGGTGAAAACGTGATTCTTCCTAAAGCGGCATTTATTCTGTGTGTGCAGGAGAAACACGGCGATCTATTCTAACCGATAAAGGGTTGTTGTTTTTTTTTTTTTTTTTTTAAAGCATGTGTGGGTGTGTGTGATTTTTAGGTAAAATTTTGTCCTTGGATCTAAGTGTCGATGTTAAGTTGACTGATTTGTTAGTAAATGTAAAATAACGTGTTAAGCAAGTTATTAGTAGCTAAACGGGATATCGGCGTAGAAATTGGTTAGGGATTAGAACGGTATATAGTAAAAGGTACGCCTAATATTTAATTTAATAGGTAGCGAAAATCCATTAGAGTGACATCGGGGTGGCGACGGATGTAACAAGATGTCGGCTGTTTGTTTGCTCATCTCCCTTCGAATTTATTATTAGCGATTTCCGGCGGTGGCGGGCATATTTATTTGGGTCAGAGGCCCTTTGTGGGGGCAGCTTGCTTGGTGGTTGTCTCCCACTTTTGTAAACGCGGTTTTCTGATGACCATGAATTAGTGACATTGGGTATGCTAATTCGGAATACGCTCGGAGATTTTATTTCTATAATTGTAAACACAAAAGCGTTTTGATTTGTCACGTTTGGTGACAAGCGTTATGGGATTGACATAGGGAGATACAGAGGTTGTAATTATCCTGTGTTCAAGCATTTGTTCGTTTTGTGTTTGTATTTCGAAAATCTGGTTATTGTATCTGTTGATATTAAATCGAATGGTTTTTGTCGGACTTAGTAAAAATGTTATTCATTGATATCGGGTTAGAATTGAATGAAATTGCGACTATCTACGTGGACAATGTGTGGTTAAATGTGTCACAGGCGTGATGAAGGCGTCTTTGGCCTGAAAAGTTAAAGAATTTTGTGGTGTAGCTTTGTGACACGAAGCGAAAAAATTGTAAATGAAAAGGTGTAACGTGAAGTCTTTGTTTTGTACAAAATCTAACCTGTTTTACTATGAATAACAAATTTACTGAAGTCATGAGTGCTGGTTGTACAAACATATCGATAATTTTTATATTGTTAGTGGATATGACACGTTTAATGTGAGAAAAAAAAAGATTGTGTGTGTTTAGTAGGGCGACGTTATGGAGCTTGTGTGGTTCGAAGTCGCGCATTGAAAATTATTGCCAATTGGAAAAAGTGATGTGAGAGGGTGTTGTTTATTTTGTTGAGAGTGATTTGTCGATATTTAACTATGCGTGTAAAAGGAAGGTACGAGGGAGTGTAGTTATGTGGGAATTTAACGATTGGAATAGTTTTGGAAGGCTGTGACTTAGGTTATTTCTGTCTAAAGCTATGAAAGAAAAAGGACATAGGGGCGTTGAAAATGGGATTAGGAACATTATAATGAGGCTAAATAAGAGTGTTGGAGTTCACCACGTGTGAGCAACCCATTATAGGAGGGGAAAATTTAGTAAATGGGACAGTTTTATTAAACTGTCCATGGGACACGTGTTGCTTGCACGAGGTGATTTTGTACAAGGTAGTTGGTAGAAGTACATTATCTTGATACAGGAGTAGCTGAGAACAGTTTATAATTAGTAGAAATCTTTTTATGGAGTTAAGGGATAATATGCCAAAAGGCATGGGCGTATCGATGATATGGAATTTTAGATTGCGCGTTATGTTACTTATTTTTAAGATCAAAAAGATATAATCTATGGTGAAAATATTGTTAGCTATGGCATTAATAGTTAAGTTAAATGGATGGACAGGTATTTTTCTTTTACAAACTGATTTCTATTATTTTAAAAATATTCCGACTAATTATATCGATAGATGCTCCTGTATCAAGTAGTAGAGGAAGGTTCACATTATTGGGCAGTTCAGCTCGAACGAGCAATTGTTCAACGAAAATTATAGAAGGAGGAACCTACTGTTGTGCTGTCTTGTATGTCGGGACAGTCCTGGTTTGGTGCCATAGTTGGAGGATCTTTGGGGCAGTCAGAGTTCATTGTTTGCGCTGGGCTCGTGGTTTAGAGATGGTCGGGGGAGCAGGTAACATACGCTCGCGTGTTGGTAACTCGGAGGGGCGCTTGCAGGAGGTTTGCTGGCTTTCTCAGTCTTGTAGAGTATCGTAGTTGGGCCCGATCTGCTTGGGCGTCGTAGTTGGTGAAGAAGCTCTGCGCCTCGTACGAACCATCGTAGCGATTCCACCTCTCGCGATGTCCGGTCACGGTAGAAAGCTGATGTAGCGTCATCGTCAACCTCCCCAGGACATCTGACACCGGCGGCGGGGGCGTGACGTCTTCCTGGCTGGGGGCGATTTCCTGCGTCCTACCGAGAGTGTTTTCTTTCTTCGGAAAAGTGGGGTTTTCGCCACTTTCGGAGTCGGGATCGGACTCCATTGGTTCCTTTGGATTCTCCTCTCTTCCCTGTTCCATCTTTCTGTACAGACAGTGGTCTACTTGCTTACTTGTACCTTGGCGTCCACTATCCTGTCGACTCTTCGGACGGGGGAGTCTGTGATATCTTGGGACCTCTGGGACCAGTGTTACCTGATGCTAGACGAACCTCGATGTCAACTCTACCGTGCAGTCGTGGTGGAAGGCGACACAGCTGGGCCAAAGGTGAAATAAACAAACAGAGATTCCACTAAAAGCGTCTGACGTCAAGAAGGAATGGGATGAGGAGAGAGGGAGATCTTTAGAGCAAGTGTTACCTTGTTGAGAGCCAAGCGGAGACTGACAATTCTTGCTTCTCGATTTAACACCACGACCTGTCTTCTTTCCCATTGGTCGAAAGGTGTCACATGGCCTTTTTCTATTGGTTGACCTATTTAGGTGATTCTTTCTAATTGGTCTTTGCTGCTGCCTTTGTCGGAAGACACGCCCGATCTTGTCAGGAAGTATTGGGTGTTAGTTCGACTCTTATAACTTCCGCGGTTATCAAATACGTCCGGTCCTGCCCCGGAAATTTGGGCGTCTCTCAACTTTTATAACTTCTGCGGTCACCAGATACGTCCGGCTTTGTCAGGAAGTATTGACTGTACAAGTTATTAATAATTGTACCCGCTTTAAGCCTACTTCCTATGTCTTACTTCTATTCTCACCTAAGCCTGATTAGTTTTAACCTTAATTTTCTCCTGTTAGTCTCCATTCCTTCTATCTGTACAGTTGTTATACTTTATTAGATTCTTACGCGGTACAGATTGATGTTAGTTGAGGCTTTCTATTTGCAGTACATAAGAAGTTATATACAGTCATGGGGTGGAACATGTGGTAGTAGATATCTAGACTATTTACAACAATTCCATGGTCTTAAATCATCACATATATTTAAATGATTTAGCTGGCGCGCTGAAAGGATTCGGCAAACCTGGAGAACAAAGAAGCGAGTAAGAGTAAGGCTTATTTTTCACCGCCGCAATAAGGCTTTTTTTGCTAAGTTCATTAGTTGCAATTACACTTTTCCTAATATTCTGTTGTACTCATTTGAATTTTAGTCGTTAAATTCTAATCCTTTGATAGTGGACAATTATTCAAAACACTTGTGAAAATATTTTAATTAAAAAGGCATATATTGGATCAAAATATGGCCAAACTTTATCAAGGTGTTATAATATATTTAATGTGTGTCAACAACAAACTCAGCGACACATAACGTCAACAGAATTAAGTTTCAAAAATATTACGTTATATTAAATGGGGAGAAGAAAAAAATTGATATATATACAGGGTGATCCAAAAGTCCCGCACTATTTTAAAAATTAATAACTCCGCGAATATTTGTGCTAGAGCAATGCGGTAAACACCATTGTGTTCAGGATGCAATGGGATATTTTATGGCGAATAATGAAAAATTCAAAAATGACTTTAGTTACAATTTTATTCGCCAGATGGCGCTCTACCAGAATCAGAAATTAAGCGGCAAAAATTGTTTGATAAATTGAAAATTATAAATCGTCGACACGTATTTTTCCTTTTTTAATACCAGGAAAGAACCCTTATAATATCAAATGATAAATTAATAAAACTCATTTGGCCAAAAGTAAAATAATTGGATGACAATTTTTAAGTGCCATCCGAGATATGTAAAATAGGTAAATGCATATTAAAACATGTATAAAAAAATATATATTTTAGATACGGTTTGTTTTCGAAAAAAATAAATTTCTATTTTTTTAAATTCAACTCTCTCTCAGTATCGATTATATTTATTTTAATTCATTTGAAAAATAATTATCTATCTCTGATGATTTATTTTACTCTGGAATGCCGTTGTTGTTGTCGTGTCCAATAAAGAGCCTCAGATGTCTCCACACATCTCTATCACAGCAGTAGCAATGTCCACTATCTTGGGTGTTTAAAGCTGCTGCTCTGGGTACATGTCAAATTTCTGCAGGGCTGCGGCCATTGCTGGGTATGTGATTATGTGGGTAGGTGTTAGTTCCACACCAGGACAATTGTTGCATGCCCTATAGGTTCTTGTGCCATCTGGATGTATTGTCATTCCTTTATAGTGTTTTGTTCTAAGTCTTGTTTTAGTTTTTGTCATTTTTTTCTCAGAGTTTTTTCGCATTTTGATCTTTTCTTATTTTTTGTTTGATTATCTTGTATTTTGACAAAGCATCAGCATCAAATAATGACATTTGTTCTTTCCTTTGGCTCAACTTTCTGGCTTTCTTTGCCAATTCAAATGCCATTTCATTACCCCCGATCCAAACATGGGTAGGAATCCATTGTAGAATGCAGTTCTTCTCCAATGGTTCCAGTGGGGAAAGTAACGAGTGTATTTTCTCTGTGAATTTAGTATTGCCCTTCTGAATTGCTTCTAGAGCGGATATGGAGTCGCTGCATATTAAAATTCCTTCTGCTCGATGCAGGGATGGTTGGTTAAGGCATACATCAAGGGCTTTCCAGATAGCTGTCAGTTCACAAGTGAAGTTTGACGAAATCTGTTCTGCTCCTTCTTTGATTTTGATGTGTGTTCCATCTTGCAGTATTATGTTTATTCCGGCCTCTCCATTACTCAGGGTAAGGTCTGAAGATCCATCTGTATATGCTGTTAAAGGGGGTAGCTTAGCATTTTTAATCAAGAATTTGTAATATGAGGACATAGCCGTTAATATTCCAAGCACATCAGACCTCGAAGCCCAAGGTATCAAAGTCTACCTCAATCAAAACAAAGCCATCAACATATACAATATGTATCACCCTCCAAACAATAAACTTATTGACGATGGAAAAATGGCTCAATTTCTTACAGACAACACTCTTATTGTAGGTGACCTTAATGCCAAACATCAACTATGAGGATGTTCCACGCCAATCCCAAGAGGCAAAATACTATAAAACATACACTGCGTGACATTGAAAATGGAACACCAAGAAATAGTGGCCAGAAAGTGATGAAACTCGGCAGACAGAGAGAGACAGGAACGAACAATAAGTGATCTTTATTTCAAAATGATAGTCATAATACAGAGCGAGAACGGTGTCGGCTTAGTAGCAAGTAGGACCACCGTGGACGGCGATGCACGCAGCAACACGTCTAGGTAGAGAGTCAATCAGAGTACGGATGGCGTCCTTTGGGATGGCTCTCCATTCCCTATCAACCATTTGCCACAGTTCGTCTTCTGAACGCGGCTGTGGCAAGGCATGCAAACGGCGTCCAATGATGTCCCAGACGTGCTCGATTGGTGAGAGATCAGGAGAGTATAGTGGCCAGGGAAGCATCTGTACATCTTGCAGAGCTTGTTGGCTAATGCGAGCATTGGGTACCCCCTGAAGGTAGGGGAGTGTCACCGGTCGCAGCACATCATCAACGTATCGTTGGGCCGTCATAGTGCCCTGAATATGAAGTAAAGGTGACCTGGAATCATACGCGATTGCGCCCCAAACCATGATTCCACGTTGTCGCACGGTGGGGCGTTCCACAATTGCTGCCGGATTGGGCCTTTCTCCACGTCGACGCCACACGCATACACGGCGACTATCACTGGACAAGCAGAAACGCGACTCATCTGAGAACACGACCCTGTGCCATTCCGTCATCCACGTCGATCTAGCCCGGCACCATTCCAAACGTTGGCGCCTATTCGGTGGGGTCAATGGCAGTCTTCTTAGCGGACGGCATGAGTGCAAGCCATTAGCAACCAATCGACGGGAAATGGTTCTGGTCGAGATGGAATGATCTAGGGTGTCTTGCACATGTTGCAGGATGGCGGTACAAGTGGCTTGTGGGGCCGCCACTGCTTGTCGAAGGATACGCCGATCCACACGTGCTGACGTCACTCTGGTTGCACCGACATTCCTATAAATTGCCACATTCACTTGTTCCAACCATCTTCTCCACAGTCGGTGCACCGTGGACGCACCAAGGTGTGTATCAGCTGCGATTTGACGTATGGACCAACCTGCCCTTTTCAGTCCGATCACCATGCCCCTCGTAAAAGCGTCTGTCTGCTTGAACTGCCTCCGTTTACGATGACCTGGCATTCTCTGTTATTATACGTGTCTTTTGACACAAGAACAAAATGTCTACAATGATTTTTTTCCTTGAAGAAATAACGACACGAATACTGTCCTTTCTGCAAGTTCCTTCCCTTATATCTTACTCCATGTGCGCACGAGAGCTGCGAATTTTACATCATTTGCATAATGGCTCTCTGGCCACTATTTCTTGGTGTTCCATTTTCAATGTCACGCAGTGTATTTAACGACAATGCCTTAATGTGCGCAAATGATGGGAATCCTACCCATCATTCCTACAGCTATAATACTGCACAAGCACTTGATATAAGTTTTCTACTATCCTGTCATTTTCCACAAATGCAAATGGCAAATATTAAAAAGTATTGAAAGTGATCATTTGCCTAATTTGATAGAAATTAGCACCAAGACCAAAACCAGCTCAATTAAGAAAAATTCTGGAACTTCAAAAAGGCTTATTGGATATCTTTCAAAACACCATTATTAAAGCAGCCAAAGTTTCAATACCAAGAGGTAATATTAAGAAATGTATTCCAAATTATACACACCAGACAAAAATATTCAAACACTAATAACTAAAATAAATGAACTACAAAAAAGTGCATCCAAAACCAAACAAATTGTAGAAATGAACATTGTGAATGCAAAAATAAAAATATTATACGTAAATGTGAAAAGGGAAAAATGGAAACCAACTTGAGAAAACCTGAACCCAAGAAATCCAAATACAAAACCTTGGCATTTCTCAAAACAATTGACAGATCCCAGTGACAAACTGAAAAAAAAAATGATTAAGAATAAAGATGGTACCCCAGCAACTAATGACAAAATTGCTGCTAATCTTTTAGGTACTTCATATCAAATAAGTATTAAAATCAAATTTGAAATAAAAGATAAGAAAGTTGAGAAAAAGGCCCGAAAGATTATTCATGACTGCAAAAAAAAAATTTCACCACCTCCCAGACAACGTGTCTGGAAGGATTTCTATACCGGTGGCCTTTATTCACAGCAAAATTGGAAACTATCTACTGTATCTAGCGGGGACCGCGGGGAGGCGGCCACCGGTTGATTCTGTTCACTCACAGCTGAGGAAAAGCTCTGCTGCCACGTCGTGGGCTTTCTCAAGAAGCTTGCTGTGATTTCTCAGCAACTTACTCTCGATCGCGCCCCTCGCCCCCCTTCTCTCTTCCTGCACACCCACTACCCTTGGACATTCCAAGACGTAGTGGCGTGAATCCACATCCCTTTCTCCACAGACGCAATCAGGGTTGCTCTTAATTTTAATTCTGTGAAGAATCCTGGGAAAAGGCCCATGTCCCGAACTACCCTAATGAATTTGTGGGACATTACCTTACAGAGGTACTTGAGGGGTGTTACCCAATTGAATATATACCTCTCTCCCCTTCACACTGTTTCTCCATCTGTCCAACCATGAGTCCTGGACATGCCCCTTGATCCTCCTATGCACTTCTTTCTTGGTCATTGGGGTCCTCATTGATCGACCTCTAAAACATCCTGCCTTAGCGAGCCTGTCTGCGAACTCATTACCTTCGATGAGGCTGTGTCCCCTAACCCAAAAGAGCTCCGGAGCCCGCGTCATCATCTCCAGCTCCTGGATTATTTGATGCGCGAGATGCCCTTTCAATAGATTGATGGCGACGAGGGCCGACATACAATCTGATTAGAGGCGGTCCAGGCTAAAGTTATTCTCGGCACACACTCTGAGGGATTCCCTGATCGCAACCAGCTCGGCTGAAAAGCTTGTTAAGCTTTCTTGGAAAATAGCTCTCCATTAGTGAAAATCACTACCCCAGCTCCAGTATTGGTTCCAGACTTACTCCCATCAGTGAAAACCTCCGTGCCTATCCCTGTCGGCCCTCCAGGACTCCAATTCCACTTTGGCAAACACTGCGGAGGCTTCTTTGGGTCCCTCTTCCATACCAGGGCACCCGCTTCAAGCACCAGGGCATCTTCCCTGTTCTCCCAGATCTTCTGTCTGATGGTTCCCTCCTCTAGTTTCAATCCCAGGGGAATAAGCGCAGCGAGGACCAATAAGGCCTCACTGCTGGTAGTGCGATTTCCCCCTGTGATTCTGAGTGCCGCTGTCCTTTGCACTCTCTCTAGAGTTGTTGTCACCTTCTGATCCCCGTTTCGGCGTCACCAAGCCCCGGAAGCATATAGCAGGATTTACTCGACACAGGAGAGGTAGAGATTCCTGAAAATAGTACCCTCCTTTCCCCCCCCCTCTGTTGAGAGCCAACCAGGACAGGCCTGCACAACGCCTCCCTGCCTCTCGCCACCATATTTTCCGTCTGGTATTGCCAACCCATCTTGTTTTCAATGACTACCCCCAGGATGGTCATCCTATTGACAAACGCTACCCTCCGTCCTTCCATCCCATTTGATTCATTTCCTTTTAGTTCTTATGTCCCTAGACTTAGAGCTGAGGGCTTTAGTTTTGGCGACATTGAACTTAAGGCCAGAGTCATGGGCCCAGTTCGAGAAGATTTGGAGAGAAGTTTCAACACACTTCTCAGCCTTCGCTCTCGAGGCAGCCTCACTGATGAGGAACTGGTCGCCGGCATAGAGAACGAGCCTGGCTTCCTCAGGTTGCTCCTCCTTGAAAACGGTGTTTACCAGGATATTTCACAGAATAGGTCCGCAGCAAGAGCCCTGGGGTCAACCCCTAGCACAGTTTCTCTCCAACTTCCGCCCACCAAAACTGAGGCTAATCCGTCTATCCCTCAGGAAGTCACGAACCAAATTGCACAAATTATCTGGACAACCCATGTCCATCAAATTTCTCATCAGCTTGTTTCAGCTCATGAAGTTGAACGCGCCATTATTGTCCAGGGCAACGAGAAGAACAAAGCACCCTTATTTAAGCCCATCTCAACCCTCTCTAACACCTCGTTCAGAGCTGTGGTTGTGGATTTGCCTTTCCTAAAACCATGTTGGAAAGAGGAAAGGAGCTCATTACTCTCTAGCCAGTGCTTCAGTTGCTGAGCTAGTAGGCTATCCAGAACCTTACCTAGACACGCTAGTGAAGAAAGCGGACAATAATCATTAGGAGAATTACCCTTTCTACCAGAATTTTCGAGAAGCACTACTCGGGCAACCTTCCATGCCTCAGGAAAAGTACCAGTGTCCAGGCATTATTAAATAACCTGGCAAGAAGCGATGGATGCATCCTTACCAGGGCTTTCACGACCGTGTTATCGATTTCCTGTTCCCGAACTTGAAAGCCGTCCGTTTCACCTTATTCTCAGAAAAGGGCGGATCCACCAAACCACAAGTGGTCAGAGAGATCTCGTCCTCTGGTTCCTCGTTTCCGAAGTGCCGATCCAAGATGAGGTCCAGGGTCTCCTTCAGGTCCCGGGTCTTGAACCCATCTTCCCCTTCATGTAGCCTCAAGTTAGCGGAGCACCTTATCTTCTCCGAGACAGCCCTGTAAGGGAGACCGTATGGATTAATCTCAGTACGGTTTTGCACTGCTCCCTCCAGTATTTCCTCTTCGTTCTTTTGGTGTGTCTCTTGTACCCTGCTAAGACCTTCTGGAAAGCAATTCATCTCCAACTCTCTCTTCGCCCGTACTATTCTGGAATAGCTTCCTCATGGCCCTGACTCTCTTCCTCTCGATCTCCAGCTCCTCGGTCCACCGAGGCTGTTTAAGCCTTTCAAATGCGGTCACCTTTCCAGATCCAGGCCCCAAGGTTTTTCACGTGTTGGTTATATCCTGGTGGAGAGCTCATTGACCATACTATTAATAGAAATTCTGTCAAATGCTCCAGCCAATCTATCTTTAAGTGTGCAAGCAAACAGGCGTCTGAATCTTTCAAGGTTAGGCCCCTGATGCTGTACCGAGGAACTCTCTCCACTGATGGCGGTTCCACTTCACAGCTGGCCTCAAACCTGATGTGTTTGTGGTCGCTTACATCCGTGGGGTCCGTTTCCTACCTCAAACGCCGCATCCTACTCGTCTTGCCAGGGAGATGTCTATGATGCTTTCACCGTTTGCCATGGTAAACGTCGATTCACCATAGACGTTACAAATCTCCAGAATCTGACCAATAACAAGATCAACCAGAGCCTTTCCTTTAGAATTTTCCTCCCTGTCCCCAAACAGCTAGGTGCGCGCGTTAAAATCCCTGCCAATCACGATCTCGTGCCCTTCCTTCCCAACCAAAAATCATTTAGGAAGTCCAGCTAACCGAGGTCGTTGTCCTAGGGTGGTATGTGCGTAGTGAGGCAGACCAGTTTTAGATCCCCCGCCTCGATCTTTACAGGACCTTCCAGTACAGCTCCTTCCAGGACCCACAACCCAAACAAAGAAGATCTCTCCGGACCAGTAAGGCGGCTTTGTTGCACTCTCTAGAGAAAAAAAAACTGCAAAGAGTATCTAAACCCATCCTCCCGTCATCCTCCAGTTACATCTCCTGCACCAGGATAACATGAGGGCGATCACCTTTAATGATCCGGTCTAGCTCCTCGGAGCTCCTCCTCGAACGAGCGCAATTTAGCTGCACGAACCTCCACACCTCCTTGTTTGGCCCCTCTACCATCGACTCCGTTCACGTACCAGTACTCTGGACCTCCGTACTCCGGAGGCGATGATTAGAGTCATATTTCCTGCCGTACCTCTTGTTGTCCTCTAAACAGAGCCAACAACCCGGCTTAATATCGCATCCCTGTTCTTGGGAGTGCACGCCCTCGCGCCTCCCTAACCTCTTACGATTTTCGCAGGTCCTTGCGATATGACCGGGCCTGAGGCACCTGAAGCAAGTTGACACTGTCTCATTCACCCTGATAGGTACCATCCTGGCACCTATCTTTAGCCTCTTCTTGCCAATGAGGGATTTCATGGTGGCCTCCTTTAGGCCCGAAATGACCCAATTCGTTGCGTAGGGCCTCCGTGTACTTTTTAGATACAATTTCATGTATCCTTCCAAGAAGACCCCACACCCCGAATTTTAGAGCACCACCATTTCTCTTAGAGTCTCCTCTTTGATGTCAGAGTTAACACCCAAGTGAATTAGCTCCCTCCTGGCCCTCTTGAGGCCTCCTAGCCTCAGTGCAGGCTCCCTCTCTATAGCCTCGACGGCCAGTTTCTGGTCCTCGGGGTTCTTCAATATGAGAGCCACAGCTTCCCCACCCCGAATCATTTTGAGGTCTTAGCCGTGCCCAGGAATGCTACCAGCGATGCTTTCCAGCACCGCTAGCATTAACCCGGATCCCGCATCCTCACTCCACTCAACTACCAGGGTCAGGTCCTCCTGTCATCTAGGGGGGCCCTTGACCTTTGGGAGTTCTGGCTTGGTAGTCTTGGCCGCCTTTGGGGATCCTTAACCTCTTTAGCCCTGATCTTCTTTGGGGAAGGAAGTTCTTTCACCTCCTCTGTTGGCGTCGCTCTCGGTGGGTCCTCTTTTGATCCGGTTGTCACCCCAGTACTACTCTCTTCCTCTTTTTCTGAAGGCTTCTTAACCCTTTTCTTTTTCTTTCTCTTCTATTCCGTCATCTAGCTGTTCCTAGTGTGAACAGGTTGTTTTGGGGGAGACGGCAGAACAGCTTTCTCGTCTCTAGTTGGTATTTGGACCGGGTCTCCCTCTACCTCAGGGCAGTAACTCCCGGCCCTTGCCCTTGCGGGCTCCTCTGTATTCTCCTTTCGGGGCGTCTCTCGCCTAGGGAGGACTGGGGAAGCGTCATTGGAAGTACATACCTCGATCTCAGCTAGTTTCAGCGACTCTAAAAGAGCCGCTGACACTCCCCTCTCTATGCAATACTGCAGGGTGGTCGGACTTAGGATCTTTTCCTCCAGGTTCCGCTTCTCCACCCGCAGGAGCTCGAGCTCTTCAAGAACCGACCTAGGTTTCTTGAGAGCTTATCGAAGCATTGCTCGAGGATTTTCGGGTGAACATTTCCAATCTTCCTCCCTCGACGTATGGTGTCTAGGGAGTCCTGGAACTCCTCGGCAAGCTCCTTAAGCTCCGTGCACTTCTTCTGGTGGGTCAATGCCTGATATAGAAACTCATTCATTTAATTCAGGTCATTGAGTTACCCTACCTTGGTAGCATCCATCTTAGCCCCCGACTCCTCGACTATTGAGCCGATTCTCGCCTCAGACGAAGGGTCAATCAACAGGACAGGATCAACAGGGATCTCCATGTTGATTAACCTGTTGAGGCGGATATCAGGGGGGATGGACAATCCTTCCTATCCTCTCGCTCTGAGTATCCAGAGCTAGCTGTGCGGAAGGCACCTCAGCTCAAATCCTCAGGCGGCCACGTCGCTTTTCGCGGACTCAAGTGAGCACCCTGCCTATCCTCTCGAGTCGTGTCGACTCTCGCCCTGCGGAGGGTGCCTGCTTCTATAGGGGACTTCCCTGGGCCATTAGTGGGCGCGGCAGGGAAATTATTAGAAATATCCAACGAGGTATTATTGGGCATACGCTCGGAGCCAGAAGGAATTTGAGTGTCCTCGGGCTTATCCATGTCTTCAGGAGTTTTTTCAAGAGGGATGCATGAGAAGTTACTAGACCCAATATATCGAGCTGGCCCATCAGCTCTGAATAGATCGTTCACTCCACGGCAAGAGGGATCTGCCTCCCACCCGTTCTCAGGCGCTAACTGAGCCTCTTTGGTAATGTCATTATTTATATTTTGTATTGGCATTATTTGGGGGGTGTGACCTGTATTATAATGACACCAGAACGCCACCATGTCACGCAAGGCTGAACTGGGCATATTCGTCTTTCCAGACTTGTCAGACAAGCTGTCAGCGTTGGCCACGTTCTTGTTCGTGCTCAGGACGCACCACGGGAAGGTTCTGATCAGCATATGTAGGTAACCGTCAAGCCTCCTTACTTTGCGTAATCTCCAACTGCACGTCACTCCTGTCACAGACCCCTATTAGCATCGCTAACTCTTCCACTGAGTTCCACAATGGTCTGTCGTGATCAGTTAGCCCCTACCACCCTCTTTCAGGCAGCCAGGTACAGATCGCTACTACACGCGAGTCGGGTGCCGAGGGCTGCAGATGCCAGGCACATAGTCCTACCCACTCTCCATGCTCAGAACTAGGGCCCCGGGCCCAGCACAGTTGGTACATCCTAGGAGCAGTGGCCACCCAGAACTTTCGGTCCATAAACCGGAGCATGCGATAGCACACCCATTGTTGACATCCAGGTCACCCAGCCAAAAGGAAATGATGCATTCTCCATGCACCGAGCGGCCATTGTTTGGCCCCTCGCGCCCGCCATTAAGGTCTGGCTCCATAGGGTCGACCAATCAAACCTACAGGCGTCTCCGAGAGTTCATGGCAAGGTTGCTGACCGAGCCCTCCCGTTCGGACTTAGTTAAACCCGTCCTACGCTCCAATAGGACTCCCCCCCCTTTGGCCCTCGAACCCTTTGGTCACAGTACTCCCTGAATCTGCCGACGAATCAAGAACCTCTGAGGTTCTGAGGTTTACGCGGGAAACCGACGCGAAGGCGGGAGGGTGGTACTACTGTGTGCACCCCTTGGTTTTTCAGCAGACAGGGACACCCCTTGAGCAATTTGCGCGCCCGGCAAGGACGCTCCCAATGGCGCGCACACACAGAGCGAAGACCCAAGAGTTTCAAGACTCGTGCGCCTCGCGCCAGCTAACCAAGGGCTGATGGCCAGCTTACAGCTTCACGAGCCATCAGCCAGTGGCACTCCGACGTAAGGCAAACACGCAGAGTCGCCTCTCCACTCCCCTATCCTCAAGGGTGAATGGTGAGGGTGGGAATACTTCTTTCTCTACAGCACAGTTGGTACAGTGGAGTGGACCCAGGAGGAGCTCTGAACATCATAAATAAACAGGATCAAACGACACTTACAATATTTAGAATATATTAACACAAAGCAAATACGCGCCATAACAAGCCATTGAAGACAGAAAATAACAACAAAATCTACCTCACTTGGCCAAAATGTAGCTTGGCACCTGCAGCTCCAGAAGACATTGTGGCTTGCATTAGATGCACTAAACAGGACCTTTGGGAGAAGCCTCTGCTTATCATAAAACAGCTCGAGGAGCATGAACTCATGGAATCCGTGTAACTTTACACAAAGGATAAGAAACAACAACAAATAATTTCTCTTATCGTTTAAACCAGTTGTGTCAAGTCCTTTCTTTTTAAGTATGTTTTTGTTCTCTTTTTTTGTGCAGGGTTAATTTAAGTTAAGATTGATGATTACATTTGATGGCATTGGGGTAGGAAATATTGGTTCTTCTTGAATTTGAAAGTCATTGCGTTTAATATTTATACCCTTTCTAATATTGTTGTCGTACTGAAGTGTTGAAGATCTTTTGAGTCTTTTTTTTTTGTGTCCAGTTTAAATAGGTTTTATGGGATATGTGTTAGATTTCTTTACTTTTTAAGATATTGGTGAATTTTATTATTTTTATTTTGTCTTCTGCTTTCGAGCGAGTAAGTCTTGACCACATTCTCTCTGAATTTTCTCATTGTTGGTGAATGAAACAGCACCAGTGATTATTAAAAAAAAATAACAAAATATATATAAAATAAAATGTTAGACTATTTTTTTTAATCGAAAACACAACGCGCAAAAAATGAAAAATTGGTTAAAATAAAATATAAAAATATATTTAAATGTAAAATCGTGAAATTGAAATAAAATATAAGTGAAAATGGGAAAATATTTTTAAAAATGATATCACACAAATAAAACATTGAAGACATTGAACTATCAATATAAATATATATACAGGGTGATCCAAAAGCCCCGCACAACTTTAAAAATTAATAACTCCGCGAATATTTGCGCTAGAGCAATGTAGTAAACACCATTGGGTTTAGGATGCAATGGGATTTTTTATGGCAAATAATGAAAAATTAAAAATTGATTTTAGTTACAACTTTATTCGCTAGAGATGGCGCTCTACCAGAATCAGCGATTCAGCGGCCAAATTGTTTGCTAAATTGAAACATATAACTGAACGACACATATTTTTCCTTTTTGAATACCAGGAAAGAACCCTAATAATATAAAATGATAAATTAATAAAACACCATTTCGCCAAAAGTTAGAAGAAATGGTTAACGATTTTTAAATACAATCTGAGATATGTAAAATAGGTATATGCAAATTAAAAACATGTAGAAAAAAAACTGATATTTTAGATGCGGTTTGCTGGAATCCTCTCAGCTATTTAAATTTCGAAAATAATAATTTTCTAATTTTTTGAATTCAACTCTCTCTCAGTATCGATTATATTTATTTTAATTCATTTAAAAAATATTTATCTATCTCTAATAATTTATTTTACTCTGAAATGCCGTTGTTGTTTTTGTCGTGTCCAATAAAGAGCCTCAGATGTCTTCATGCATCTATATCACAGCAGCAGCAGAATTGTCCACTATCTTGGGTGTGTAAAGCAGCTGCTCTGGGTATATGTCAATTTTCTGCAAGGCTGCGGCCTATGCTGGGCATGAGAATATGTGAGTAGGTGTTAGTTCCACACCATGACAGTTGTTGCATGTCCTATAGGTTCTTGTGCCGTCTGGATGTATTGTCATTTCTTTATAGTGTTTTGTTCTAAGCCGTGTTATAGTTTTTATCATTTTCTCTCAGTGTTTATTTAGCATTTTGATTTTTTTCTTATTTTTGTTCAATTATCTGGTATTTTTCCAAAGCATCAGCGTCAATGGCATTTGTTCTTTCCTTTGGCTTAACTATCTGGCTTCCTTTGCAAATTCAACTGTCATTTCATTACCCCCGATCCAAACACTGGCAGGAATCCATTGTAGAATGCAGTTATTCTCCAATGATATCACTTGAGTAAGTAACGAGTGTATTTTCTGTGTGATTATAGTATTGCCCTTCTGAATTGCTTCTAGATCGGATATGAAGTCGTTGTACTGTATATTATAATTCCTTCTGCTTGATGCAGGGATGGTTGGTTAAGGCATACATCAAGAGCTTTCCAGATAGCTGTCAGTTCACAAGTGAAATCTTTCTGGCTCCTTTTTTGATTTTGATGTATGTTCCATCTTGCAGTATTATGTTAATTCCAGCCCCTCCATTACTTATGGTAAGGTCTGATGATCCATCTGTATATGAGTTAAATAATTTATCTGATCGCATAAACCAATTGTGTCAAGTCCTTTCTTTTTAAGTATGTTTTTGTTCTCATTTTTTATTGCAGAGTTCATTCAGGTTAAAATTGATGATAAAATTTGATGGCAATGGGTTAGGAAATATTGGTTATTCTCGAATTTGTAATTCATTATGTTTCATATTTATGCTCTTTCTAATATTGTTGTCGTACTGAAGTGTTGAAGATCTTTTGGGCCTTTCTTTTTGTGTCCAGTTTAAATAGGTTCTATGGGATATGTATTCGGTTTCTTTAGTTTTTAAGCTATTGGTGAATTTTTTTGTTTTTAATTGTCTTCTTCTTTCAAGTAGGTCTAGACCACAATCTCTCTGAATTTTCTAATTGTTGGTATTTGAAACAGAACCAGTGATTAATTTGGCCGCTTTTCCTTGAACACTGTCTAGTCTTCTTTTTAGTGATGAACTTGAGGGAGCCCAAACAGGTGGCCTTATTAAGGTGATATATGTTGTTCTGAGAATTTTGGGTTTTGCTCCCCAATTTGTTCCACATAGCCTTCTCAGAATGCTTAGATTTCTGGTAGCTCTATTTGAGGTGCTAATTATGTGTTCTGTAAATCGCAATTCCTCATCAAGTATCACACCTAGGTAATTTGAAGATCTAATTTTATCAATTATATGGTTGTTTATGTTTATTTTGGAGTTAAATTCATGCCTTTTTTCCTGTCAGTGAAGGAGACCTATAGGTTTGTGTTTATTGGGTTTATTGTCATTTTGAGTTTCATTGCCCACTTCTCCAGTCCTCTCATTGATGTGTTCAGTATTTTTCTGATATTTATATACTGCTACTTGTGTGCCATATGGCTATATAATCTGCCTAACAGGCAACCTTTGTGTCTTCAGTGAGGATGGATGTTGTTAAGGCTGTGTCGTAATTAGATGTACAACAACTCACCCCTGACCATGACTCTTTATTTAGCTCTTATTCTTTTCGTTTAGCCAACAAAAAATGTCCAATTTATATACACATTTATTCTTACATAATGAGACTTTAAAGAATGTAAATAATATTCATCTATTTATATACACAACACATCTCCCCCCTTAATAATACTCCAGTCGGTCTGGGGGTTTCCTGGCTCTCTGAGGTCTAGGACTACGGACGGGCACTTGCACAGCGACAGACTCCGGTTTAGGAGTGCAAGAGGGCACGTGCACAGCAACAGGCCCTGGTCTAGGAGTGCAAGAGGGAACGTGCCCAGAAGCAGTCTCCTCCTTGTTTCCTGATGTAACCTCTGGAACCTACTCTTCACTTTATTTCTGACTTCCACCTACAGGCTTCTCTCCTGATGTTCGAGGAAGTATCAAACTCTCCAATCAATCTCCACTTTATTCTTTCTCACAGGTCGCAATTGATTGTTATGTCTCTTATACACGACGCCTTCGCAACTTATAAGGTAGTGACAGCATCTCAATAATTTCAAAATGGTACCTTTTTACCGTTTAGGTCCAGTTGCATAGTTGCTGAAATAAACCTCGCAACCTGTAGTAAACTGCTCCTGCTCTTACGGTCTCATGAAATACCTCTCGCGGATTTCCCATCTTGGTATTAAATTCGAGAATCTTGATATTAAACTTCTCTTCATTAGCAGTTCCGCGGTGGAATTCTTTTATTACAGTTTGGGGGAATGCTCTATGAGCAAATAGGAATCTTTGTAGATTCGTCTCTAAATCATCCTTCCCATTATTCTTTCTCAAAAGGTTTTTAAACTCTCTTACATATCTCTCAGCTAAACCATATGTACTAGGATTATACGGACTGGTCTTAGTGTGCCGTATACCATTCATTTTGGTAAATTGCTCGAATTCATCGGAGACAAACTGTCTTCCGTTATCTGTAACCAAAAATTAGGGCAATCCAAATCTGGCAAAAATTTATCTAAGATTATTTATAATCGTTTTGCTGGTAATATCTTTGATTATAAAAATTTCTATCCACTTTGAGTATATATGCGTCCACGAGAACCAAAAACATTCTTCCCATGAACGGACCCGCTAGATCAAGATGAAGTCGATGCCACGGTTTTTCGGGCCAAGTCCATTCCGAGATGGTAGCCGGGGGCATGCTTGCCGATTCTTGGCATACTCTACATTCTCTAGTTAACTCCTCGATATTACTGTCTATGCCTGGCAACCAGAAAATACCGTCTGGAAATCATCTTCATTTTAACAATCCCCATGTGTATTTCATGCAAGTCATTTAAAATTAAAGATCTTAATATTTGGGAATTACCACTCTTTCACGCCATTGAAGACAACCAAACTCCAAACTTAATTCCTCATTGATCTTATAATGAGGAGCTAGTGGGTTTTCTCTCGGTACCCTTGTGAATTTCCACACACACACACACAGTTGCCTTCTCTAACATTCCTTAATACTATAGACAGTATTTTATCTTGGGGCGTCTCATATGCCACCTCCATAAAAGAGAACGGTATCACATTCAAATTCCTGAGAAGAAGTACCTGGTCTTCATCAAGAGACTCCCTGACACTCGATTCTAAAGGAAAACGTGACAATGCGTCAACATTGGAATTATCACTAGTTTTTCGAATTTCCACAGTATAATTAAATGCAGCTAATTTTAAGGACCATCTTTTAATTCTGGATGATGCACATATGGGAATTGGTTTATGAGGTGAAAATATATGAATTAAGGGTCGGTTGTCTGTGACCAATAAAAGGTTTCGTCTCAGTAAGTATTGTCTGAATTTCTCAACGCCAAAAGTTATGCTCAACGCTTTCTTTTCTAGTTTAGAGAAACGTTTTTCCGCTTCAGTTAATTTATTCTAAAAGCAAAAGCTATAGGGTATTCTTCCTTTCTATCATTTCTATGACTCAGAATTGTGCCTAGTCCATAGTCCATTAATAATGATTTACATTTTTTATAAATAACATTCGATATTGATATTCTTTCGTCTAATTCCATCTACAATTTTTATTCAAAAGTTGATAGAATAGCGCTAAAATGTTTGCAATATTCTTTATGAATCTATAATAATAAATTAAGAGTCCTATGAAAGATCTTAATTGCCAAACATTCTTTAGATTCAGGCGCCTCTATCACTGCTTAAATTATATTTTCTAAGGGATGCAGTCCATATTTATCCATTTTAAAGCCTAAATATTCCACCCATTTCTTTTTTAAATTTACATTAATATCTGTTTAACTTTAAACCTTTTTCTAGCAATCATCTAAACACTAGATCCAACTTTTGTTCATGATCATCAAAGTCTTTTCCTGCAACCAAAACATCATCTATGTAGCAGGCCACACCTGGCAAATCAGCAAATAGACCTACCATAATCCTCTGAAATTTATTTGGTGCTACCGCTACGTCATATGGTAGTCTTTTATAAGAAAACAACCTCTTTGTTGTGTTTATATCAACAACAGCTTTGGCTTCTTCCGCTGACATTACTTGTAAGTAAACCTATGATAGGTCTAGAGTAGAAAATACGGTGCTTCTAGATAATTTTAAAAAGATCTCATCGATCGATGGAAGGGGATACCTATCTAATTCTATTGCTTTATTAGCTGTACATCTAAAGTCACCACATATCCTTACACTACCATCCTTTTTTAATACTGGTACTATTGGAGCGGCCCAATATGCATGAACTATAGGTTATAAAATGCAAGAATTCACTAAACGTTCTATTTCATTCTCTACTTTGTTTTTTAAGAGAAAGGTAAACTTCTGGCCTTACAAAACACAGGAGTCACATCCTTTTTTAAATTAAATTTTATTTTAACATCCTTTAGACAGCCCAAATCTTTGTTAAACAAATCTGCATATCTATCGATCAAACTATTTCTATTAGATTCATTATTTAAATTTTTAATGCTAAACAATCTAGAATAATCAAGTTTTAACTGTTTAAGTCATTCTCTTTCTAACAAAAAAAATCACCTGGAATTTTCATTTACAACTATTAATCGTAAATATTGGTTGGCTTCTTTTACAAAAACCTTTCTTTGCCCTATAATCTCTATTGATTTACCACAAAAGGATTTTAATCTTAAATTTCTTGGAAATAATTTTTTACCTTGCCAATAAATCTTATAAATATCTTTAGGTATTAACGTAACTGGACTTCCTGTATCTATTGTAAAGCACAAAGAATATTCATCTACTTTTAATTTATTGTGGCATCAGTTTCGCCCTGTACAGAATATATAGAGTCCTCTTGTACAAATTTACATCCCCACATTTTTTACTAGCTTTCCAGACCCTACTTAAATGACCCAATTTTTTATATTTAAAAACAAGTCTTTGTTCTATGAGGGCAAACAGAGGCCACTTGTGAATGTCTTTCACCACATCTATAACACATTATTTCTCCCGTTTGCCTGAAAGGCCTATGCTGCACCATACTATTATTGTACTCACCCATTTTATCTTTTCCATTCACAGAGGATATCTTGGGCACTAATTTATCTTGTAATTCTCTTGTATTTATCTCCGCCAGTTCGAACGAGATGGCCACTGCAAAACTTTATCCAGGGTGACATCGTCGTTTTCTTGTAGTAGCTTCTTTTGCAGGCTTTCCAACTTGATTCCAGCCACAAAACGGTCTCGCATCATGGTTCCCAGCATATCGCCGAAATTACAATTTATTGCTAAATGTTTCAATTCTCTAAGATATTCCAAAATTGATTCTCCTTCCTGTTGAATTCTCTTTAAAAATCTACATCGCTGTGGTATCACTTTCTTCTTTGGATCCAAATGCAGCTTAATTCTTTGAATGATTGTATCATAGGGTTGATCTTTCATTAGACCAGGAAGAAAATGTCGTTTCCCTGCTTCAAAGTTTCAGAATCTGGTAGCGAGGTAAAAACCAGCACTTTAATCTCCTCCTTCAGATGCCAAAAAGAAAGCCTCAATTTTTTGTACAAAAAGATCGAAGTGTCCTCCACTGGGCTATAGCATCTAAAAGGTACTATTAACTTTGAACTTGTCATGCTGATCTTTTCTACTCCTTTGTTTTCTTGATACAGATAGTTTAAAAGATGTAGTTGTTATACTTGCATAGACGCCGTTTTCCTCAGCTTTTTACTGGCTCTGTAGATCGCGCATCCTCGTCGCCACTTTTGTTGTGTCGTAATTAGACGTACAAGAGCTCAAACTTGACCATGGCCAACAACAAATTTACAATTTATATATACATATATTTGTACATAATGAGGCTTTAAATAATACAAATAAAATTCTTCTATTTGCATAAACAACAGTTAACATATAGCGAGAAGAGTAGAGGACTGAGCACAGATCCCTGAGGTACACCAGCCCATGTTCTTCGGTCCTTGGAAAAATGCTCCATTGACCCTAACCTTTATCCTTCTTCCCTTTAAGAAGTCTGCAATACAGATTAAGATTTTTCCTTTTACTCCGATGTTGTGCAGCCTTTCAAGTGATTTCTCCCTTCACACTCGATCAAAAGCTGAGGTCATATCCAGGAATACGGCCGTTGTCTTCTTTGGCGGTTTTTCCTAGAAATCTATTATTGATTGACAGAAGTAGAACAGTTTATCAGTTGTACAGTGTCTGGATCTTTAGGCAGTTTGGTAGAAGTTTATTTTATTATTGTTAGTGAGCCAGACTATGAGCCTACAGTGAATAATTCATTCTGTTATTTTACAAAGTATGCAGTTGGCCGATAGTTCTTGCATTCCTTGGCATCTTTGTTTGGTTTAAGTATTGGCACTATAATTGATATCTGATATCTAAGTAAAACGTTTATGGAGATGAGTATCTTTTATTCTGGTCTTCTCAAGCTTTCGGGCTTGTCCGCCCTTCTACAGGAGAAACATATACTATATAACGAGAAAATATAACGCCGCTTGATGCTAAAACTATTATGATTCTATGTACATATATACACATATATATATATACACTAGGATGTTTTTGCATATTATTTTTTACTTAAGATATGTTTTTATTTGGTTAAGGTATTTACATATTTTACTATTGTTTGTTATATTTTATGAATTATCTTATAGGTTCGGAATTCTAATATTTAAGTTAGTTTTATAATGGTTATTGGCTATTGCATATAAGTTACTTATATTATTTTTGATATTATTAGCTGGTACTAGGATATATTGTGTTATATGTTTCGGGCAAATCTATTTTTCTATTGATGCTATTGTGTTTTCTGGATAATAAAGATTCAATTATAAGCCTTTGATATTTGCTGTTTATGTTATTGTAATGTATTATGGGTTCTTCTAATGCGAAAGTGTGGCCTGTTTCTTTGCAGTGTTGGAAAATTAGGGATCTATTGTCTTGATTTATTATGTTGCGTTTATGTTCATATATTCTATTGCTGACTCTCCTTCCTGTCTCCCCCACGTATTTGGCTTGGCAGTTGTTGCATTCTATGGAATATATTGCTTCTTTTTTGTTAGTGGGTTTTATGATATTAGAATTATTTTTATATAGTGGATTTTTAATGATGGAGCCTATGTTAGGGGAATTACTGTAATGTGTTTGGATGCCGAAGTTTTTTAAGTAGTTGGCTATTGTTGTAGCTGTTTGTGAGTATGGAATGTAACATATTGCTCTGTAAATATCTGTGGTTATGTTTATTGGGTTATTGATTGTTATATTTTTGTGGAAATGTTTTAATATAAAGGTAATTGGGTATCCTGCTTGCTGGAGATTATTTATGATGTTCTGTGTTTCAATCGTTTTTGAATTCTGTTGCGAGCAATGGGTGTGTATTCTTTTGGTTAGTGTTTTAATTGTGTTTATCTTATGGCTTAGTGGGCAATATGAGGTGAAATGTATATAATTTGGTTCGAAACTTGGCTTGTAGTATACGGAGGTATGTAATCTGTTTTGTGACCTTATGATATTAATGTCTAAGAATGGTAGTTTATTGTTTTTTTCAAATTCTATTGTAAATTTGATTTTAGGGTGGTAGTTATTTAATGAGGTTAATATGTGGTTAACTTTGTTAGCTGTGCATATACAGAATATGTCGTCTATGTATCTTTTATATATTATTATGTCTGTGGGGAATTGTGTAGTTATCCATTTGTCTATTGTGTTCATAACTATTTCGGCTAACGGGGAAGATAGTGGGCTGCCCATGGGCGATCCTTTTATTTGTTTATATGATTGTGAGTTGAAATTAAAGATGTTCGATTTTAATGATATGTCTATTAATTCTATTATTTTGTTTATGACTGTTTGGTCTAATCTATTTTCTATTAACAAGGATTTAGTGTTTTCTAATATTAATTGGTGAGGGAGACTAGGATAGAGAGCCTCAACATCGAAAGATACTATTAAGTGATGGTTTTCTATATTTGTGTTTAATATTTCTTGTATGAATGTGGGTATGTTTGCTATTGATTGAGTGGGTGTGTGTGTTCTGACTAATGGCTGTAGGAATTTGGTTATAAACTTAGCTATTGGAGCAATGGGGGATAGGTAAAATGCGACTATTGGTCTTAGCGGTATATTTTGCTTGTGCAATTTTGGTTTTCCGTATATGTGGGCTTCAGAATCGCTATTACTAAGAAATGCTTTATGTTCGACTTCGGTGATTATTTTGGATTTCTTCAATCTATTGATGTCCTTTTTTATATTTAAGTAGACTTGGTTTCTTTCAGTATCTGTCAGAGGCTCGAAGGTGGTGCTATCTTTTAGTATGTTTTCCATTTTGTTTTGGTATTCTGTTTTATTCATTATTACTGTGGTTCCTCCTTTGTCTGCTTGGGTTATTACTATTTCTTTCCTGTTTTTTAAGTTTCTTAGAATATGTTTCTCTCTTGGGTTTCGTAGGGGCTGGTTTGGTGGGTGATTCAATGTACTGGAAACTTTTGTCTTATTTTTTCTTTTTCTTGGGTGTTCAGCTTCGATATTGCTACTTCTATTCCGCTGATTATCTTTATGGGGTCGGGTTTAGTGACTGGTCGATATTTTAAGCCTTTAGATAGTACAGCTATTTCTTCATGTGTTAATATGGCCTGTGATATGTTGACTACTTTTGGTGTTGTTTCACTTCTTAAGAGATTTGGTTCTTTATATTTATTTGCCCAAAATTTTAACTTCTTGTCCTGTCTGTTCTTTATGTTGGATTTCAGTTTCATTATTTCTGGGATGATGTCGGTTATTATTCTGTGGAATTCGGATTCTGGGATGTGCTGGGATATTATGCATATGAGTTCCTTGATGGATTTTGATAGCAATCTGATGTTCGAGTGACATCCTTCTTTTCTGGCTTTTAATAATCTCGTTTGGGTTTCTTTTATGACTTTTTCTGAGAATGGGTTCTTTACCGGATCTCTGATTCGTAGTGAATCACCCACCAAACCAGCCCCTACGAAACCCAAGAGAGAAACATATTCTAAGAAACTTAAAAAACAGGAAAGAAATAGTAATAACCCAAGCAGACAAAGGAGGAACCACAGTAATAATGAATAAAACAGAATACCAAAACAAAATGGAAAACATACTAAAAGATAGCACCACCTTCGAGCCTCTGACAGATACTGAAAGAAACCAAGTCTACTTAAATATAAAAAAGGACATCAATAGATTGAAGAAATCCAAAATAATCACCGAAGTCGAACATAAAGCATTTCTTAGTAATAGCGATTCTGAAGCCCACATATACGGAAAACCAAAATTGCACAAGCAAAATATACCGCTAAGACCAATAGTCGCATTTTACCTATCCCCCATTGCTCCAATAGCTAAGTTTTTAACCAAATTCCTACAGCCATTAGTCAGAACACACACACCCACTCAATCAATAGCAAACATACCCATATTCATACAAGAAATTTTAAACACAAATATAGAAAACCATCACTTAATAGTATCTTTCGATGTTGAGGCTCTCTATCCTAGTCTCCCTCACCAATTAATATTAGAAAACACTAAATCCTTGTTAATAGAAAATAGATTAGACCAAACAGTCATAAACAAAATAATAGAATTAATAGACATATCATTAAAATCGAACATCTTTAATTTCAACTCACAATCATATAAACAAATAAAAGGATCGCCCATGGGCAGCCCACTATCTTCCCCGTTAGCCGAAATAGTTATGAACACAATAGACAAATGGATAACTACACAATTCCCCACAGACATAATAATATATAAAAGATACATAGACGACATATTCTGTATATGCACAGCTAACAAAGTTAACCACATATTAACCTCATTAAATAACTACCACCCTAAAATCAAATTTACAATAGAATTTGAAAAAAACAATAAACTACCATTCTTAGACATTAATATCATAAGGTCACAAAACAGATTACATACCTCCGTATACTACAAGCCAAGTTTCGAACCAAATTATATACATTTCACCTCATATTGCCCACTAAGCCATAAGATAAACACAATTAAAACACTAACCAAAAGAATACACACCCATTGCTCGCAACAGAATTCAAAAACGATTGAAACACAGAACATCATAAATAATCTCCAGCAAGCAGGATACCCAATTACCTTTATATTGAAACATTTCCACAAAAATATAACAATCAATAACCCAATAAACAAAACCACAGATATTCACAGAGCAATATGTTACATTCCATACTCACAAACAGCTACAACAATAGCCAACTACTTAAAAAACTTCGGCATCCAAACACATTACAGTAATTCCCCTAACATAGGCTCCATCATTAAAAATCCACTATATAAAAATAATTCTAATATCATAAAACCCACTAACAAAAAAGAAGCAATATATTCCATAGAATGCAACAACTGCCAAGCCAAATACGTGGGGGAGACAGGAAGGAGAGTCAGCAATAGAATATATGAACATAAACGCAACATAATAAATCAAGACAATAGATCCCTAATTTTCCAACACTGCAAAGAAACAGGCCACACTTTCGCATTAGAAGAACCCATAATACATTACAATAACATAAACAGCAAATATCAAAGGCTTATAATTGAATCTTTATTATCCAGAAAACACAATAGCATCAATAGAAAAATAGATTTGCCCGAAACATATAACACAATATATCCTAGTACCAGCTAATAATATCAAAAATAATATAAGTAACTTATATGCAATAGCCAATAACCATTATAAAACTAACTTAAATATTAGAATTCCGAACCTATAAGATAATTCATAAAATATAACAAACAATAGTAAAATATGTAAATACATTAACCAAATAAAAAACATATCTTAAGTAAAAAATGATATGCAAAAACATCCTAGTGTATATATATATATGTGTATATATGTACATAGAATCATAATAGTTTTAGCATCAAGCGGCGTTATATTTTCTCGTTATATAGTATATGTTTCTCCTGTAGAAGGGCGGACAAGCCCGAAAGCTTGAGAAGACCAGAATAAAAGATACTCATCTCCATAAACGTTTTACTTAGATATCAGATATCTAAAGGAGATTTAAATTTATTCATCTGAAAGTTGCACTATAATTGATATCTTCCAATTCTTTGGTAGTTTACCAGTTTGCCATGAAATCTTCAGTATTCGTAGGAGTTTATTTTTAGCTTTGTCTCCAAAGTGCTTAATCATTTGACCAAATATTAGAGCATTTCCAGGTGACATCTTGTATTTACCTTTCCTATTGATGAGTTTAGCTCATTCAGTGTGAAGTCTTCGAGTAAATATCTTGTTGATGGTAATTTCTTGCTCGTTTAACTAGCCTGTTTTCATTGTTTTGTAGAGTCCTGCCTTCATTCGTATAGCTGATTCTGGAAGTGCTTGAAAGATATTCAGCAATTATTTCAGCCATCTGTTTGTTCGTTCTCGCTATTCATATCGGTTAGAGTATTGGAGGATTAGTGTTGGTTTTGATTGTTTTATAACACTAATTATATCCAGTGATGGCTTCTTTTTTGGATCCATTTTTTTCGCTGAATTCTGCCCATTTTTCTTGTTTGAATATCCAAATTTCTTGTTCTATTTTGTGACTAATTTCAATGAGTTCCTTTATGATTTCTTCTGTTTTATTTGTTTTAAGAAGTTCATTTTTATTGTCTCTCTCTGCAATCATTGCCTCGATATTGTGGTCCTTCCAGTAAAGTATTCACAGGTCTTTACGTCTACCTCTAGGTATCGATACTTTTGCAGCTTTAGATATGTTCGAAGAGAATTTTTCCAATTTTTTGTCGATCGTTCTGTGATTTAATTCTTCTTTGCACAGTTCTTCAAGCTTTTCTGTGAATTTTTTCTCAGTGTTCTTTTATTCTGTTGGAAATTCTCAATTTTGAATTTTAGGGTTGTTAATATTGGTCTGTGGTCACTGATCGCACTTTTCAGAATTTTCCATTGTGTTGTGGGTGCGATGTTGTAATTTATCGCTGTGATGTCTATTGCGGATTCTGTGCCTGTGGATTTGGATAGATAGGTGTTCTTTTCGTTATTTAACGGTGTAAGGTCAAGGTCGGTTAGCATGTCCTCAACCTGCTGACCTATGTTATCCTGGACAGGTGATCCCCAAGTTGGTCTTTCGGCGTTAAAATCACCAAGTATTATTGCGATATCCGAAGACGCTTCACTTAATGTCTCTATCAGGCCTGTATTGATGCTAGTATTATCGTGGTGATAAACATTTATGATTGGAATTATTTTATCTGTGAGATAGATTTCTATTGCCTGAGCTTCTGTCGTGCTTTCTCTAGGCTTACTCTGATTATAGGCGATTTCCTTAAATTTGATTTCTAGAGTTTTAATCAAAACGGCAAGTCCTCCTCCGAATTTTCCCGGTTTGTCCTTTCGTAGTGTTGCATAATCTTTGATATTGAATCTCAGATTCTGATTCAATTTTGTCTCCTGAGGACAAGTAATATGTAAAATACAATATAACGCGGCTGATGATTGTAAAACGAAAATTAAAATTATACCGCGAATGTTTCTTTTAAAAATCGAAATTTATTTTCAAAGAGAAATAGCGACATTTCTAACTTTGAGGATGAGGTATGGAAAGGTGAAACATGAAGAGTAATGGAGAACGGAAAAATAAAAAGTGTCCAGGGGCGGGAATCGAACCCACACCCTTCTGCTTACCGGGCAGGTGCCTTGTCCACTCGGCTACCCTGGACGTATTTTTCCGTTCATAACTTATATTTAAAGTAACATTTAAAATACAATATAACGCGGCTGATGATTGTAAAACGAAAATTAAAATTATACCGCGAATGTTTCTTTTAAAAATCGAAATTTATTTTCAATGAGAAATAGCGACATTTCTAACTTTGAGGATGAGGTATGGAAAGGTGAAACATGAAGAGTAATGGAGAACGGAAAAATAAAAAGTGTCCAGGGGCGGGAATCGAACCCACACCCTTCTGCTTACCGGGCAGGTGCCTTGTCCACTCGGCTACCCTGGACGTATTTTTCCGTTCATAACTTATATTTAAAGTAACATTTAAAATACAATATAACGCGGCTGATGATTGTAAAACGAAAATTAAAATTATACCGCGAATGTTTCTTTTAAAAATCGAAATTTATTTTCAAAGAGAAATAGCGACATTTCTAACTTTGAGGATGAGGTATGGAAAGGTGAAACATGAAGAGTAATGGAGAACGGAAAAATAAAAAGTGTCCAGGGGCGGGAATCGAACCCACACCCTTCTGCTTACCGGGCAGGTGCCTTGTCCACTCGGCTACCCTGGAAGTATTTTTCCGTTCATAACTTATATTTAAAGTAACATTTAAAATACAATATAACGCGGCTGATGATTGTAAAACGAAAATTAAAATTATACCGCGAATGTTTATTTTAAAAATCGAAATTTATTTTCAAAGAGAAATAGCGACATTTCTAACTTTGAGGATGAGGTATGGAAAGGTGAAACATGAAGAGTAATGGAGAACGGAAAATAAAAAGTGTCCAGGGGCGGGAATCGAACCCACACCCTTCTGCTACCCCTTCGATTTTTAAAAGAAACATTCGCGGTATAATTTTAATTTTCGTTTTACAATCATCAGCCGCGTTATATTGTATTTTAAATGTTACTTTAAATATAAGTTATGAACGGAAAAATACGTCCAGGGTAGCCGAGTGGACAAGGCACCTGCCCGGTAAGCAGAAGGGTGTGGGTTCGATTCCCGCCCCTGGACACTTTTTATTTTTCCGTTCTCCATTACTCTTCATGTTTCACCTTTCCATACCTCATCCTCAAAGTTAGAAATGTCGCTATTTCTCTTTGAAAATAAATTTCGATTTTTAAAATAAACATTCGCGGTATAATTTTAATTTTCGTTTTACAATCATCAGCCGCGTTATATTGTATTTTAAATGTTACTTTAAATATAAGTTATGAACGGAAAAATACGTCCAGGGTAGCCGAGTGGACAAGGCACCTGCCCGGTAAGCAGAAGGGTGTGGGTTCGATTCCCGCCCCTGGACACTTTTTATTTTTCCGTTCTCCATTACTCTTCATGTTTCACCTTTCCATACCTCATCCTCAAAGTTAGAAATGTCGCTATTTCTCTTTGAAAATAAATTTCGATTTTTAAAAGAAACATTCGCGGTGTAATTTTAATTTTCGTTTTACAATCATCAGCCGCGTTATATTGTATTTTAAATGTTACTTTAAATATAAGTTATGAACGGAAAAATACGTCCAGGGTAGCCGAGTGGACAAGGCACCTGCCCGGTAAGCAGAAGGGTGTGGGTTCGATTCCCGCCCCTGGACACTTTTTATTTTTCCGTTCTCCATTACTCTTCATGTTTCACCTTTCCATACCTCATCCTCAAAGTTAGAAATGTCGCTATTTCTCTTTGAAAATAAATTTCGATTTTTAAAAGAAACATTCGCGGTATAATTTTAATTTTCGTTTTACAATCATCAGCCGCGTTATATTGTATTTTAAATGTTACTTTAAATATAAGTTATGAACGGAAAATACGTCCAGGGTAGCCGAGTGGACAAGGCACCTGCCCGGTAAGCAGAAGGGTGTGGGTTCGATTCCCGCCCCTGGACACTTTTTATTTTTCCGTTCTCCATTACTCTTCATGTTTCACCTTTCCATACCTCATCCTCAAAGTTAGAAATGTCGCTATTTCTCTTTGAAAATAAATTTCGATTTTTAAAAGAAACATTCGCGGTATAATTTTAATTTTCGTTTTACAAGTAATATGTACATTGTTGTCACAGAGAAGACAAGTCAGCTCTTCATTTTCCTCTGGGTACCATTTATATTGAGTTGTAGTAGATTGAATTGTGTCCTCGTAGTAAATTTCTCACCATGAGCTCGAGCTGCAGCTGCTGACGCGGCATTACTGGAGATATCAGTTTTGCTCTTCATTTGAAAATGGGTGCCGTTGCAACGTTAGTCACCTTGGAAACGAACCAGAATTTGGTCAAATATTCCAAGGGTCCAAGGGGTACCGCAAGGAGGAGAGGTCGGACTTCTCCCCTTCCCCCTGGAATGCCGTCACTACAGGATAAAGCACTCTTGGTGAATATTTTTAATTGAGATTCAGAATCTGCCACTGTAGCTTTACGAGCGTTTCGTTCCTTTAAAGATATTCGAAGCGGTAAAAGACCAATGAGTTGCTACTCTCTAAAGCGATTGATTAAAAGTTTTGAGGAAACTGGATCTCTGGAAGCAAAACCTCGAAGTGGAAGACCATCGACATGCAAGTCAGTGGCTGTTACGGTTTTGCAGAATGCTGAAGCTATTGAAACGTTATCCACGTATGGAGAAGTAAGTGCTAGACAAGTTTCTCGACAAACGGGGATTTCGTATGGAACAGTTTGGAGAGAACACATATTTAGAATTTTTCTATAAAAATACCCTAACAAAATTAAAAGTTTTCACGAGTTGAAAGTCAGCGATTTTTAAAAGCGTCAAGAATTCGCTGCATGGGGTTTCCGGCAAATTGATATTGATGAAAACTGGCTGTCAAATGTTCTAAGACCAGATGATGCTCACTTTTATCTAAAGGGAGAATTTAAGAGTTACCTCATGTGTTATATTTTACAGCTCTTTGTTTTGGGTTATGGGAATAATAAATGCTGTCCTCACATCTTGACTCTTTTTTTTTTTCTGTGAACAGTAATTTTTTTGTTTGTCATTTGCCCACATCTTATATTATGTCGTGCAGGCCAAAGTGTTATAACTTCTCGAATAACACTGGTATACACAATTTTACCCCTTATGTTTAGTTTATCGCTTTTCGCTCATTGGAATAAATAGCAAAAGGAATATTCTCTGTATCCCCCCCCCACCAACTTTAGAAATTTAGCGCAAAAAAGAATACAAAATGATTTTACTACCACGTTTTTCAACGCAAAAGGTCGATTCAAAAATGATTTTTTTAGGGGATACATTTTAAAAATTATGTACAGTATAATAAACAATGATAACATTTGACAAACCCATAGGATATTTGGAATAAAGTATGACAAATATATTTTGTCACTCCCCTCTATATTTCATTTTTGGATCATGAGAAATATCCAGTTAAATAGTCAAGTGTCGCCAATTAGTCAAGAAACTACACATTCCTTATAGCACGAAATCATATTAGTAGTACCATCATAATTTTTGGTACTATATTAATATTTCAAAAAATCGTGTATTGATATCATCAGTGTTTTTCAAACATTCAATCTATTTCATAAAACCTCATCTAAAATATATATATTTTTTACTACATGTTTTAATTTGCATATACCTATTTTACATATCTCAGATTGTATTTAAAAATCGTTAACCATTTCTTCTAACTTTTGGCGAAATGGTGTTTTATTAATTTATCATTTGATAATATTAGGGTTCTTTCCTGGTATTCAAAAAGAAAAAAAAAAACATGTCGTTCAGTTATATTTTTCAATTTATCAAACAATTTGGCCGCTGAATCGCTGATTCTGGTAGAGCGCCATCTAGCGAATATAGTTGTAACTAAAATCAATTTCGAATTTTTCATTATTTGCCATAAAAATCCCATTGCATCCTGAACCCAATGGTGTTTACCGCATTGCTCAAGCGCAAATATTCGCGGAGTTATTAATTTTTAAAGTTGTGCGGGACTTTTGGATCACCCTGTATATATATATTATATAATCTAAAATACAAATATTTTATTTTTTTTAAAAACATATATTTTATTTTTTCATTCATTGACTATTATATATATTTGACCATAGATGCAAAACATACCACTTTTAATTATTATTGTTGTAAATATGTATATTTAACCCTACCTATCTTTTATCCACGATTATAGAATTCATGATATAAATTCTATATTCCTGTGATATAAATAATTTATGTATATTTTTACTTCAAGAGATTCAAAATAAAAATCTGCTTGAAAGGTAAATAATTATTTTTATTTTTCCACGACTGCACCTCTTTTCAACAATCAAAAACACAAAAAAATTCTAATCTATAACATATATATATATATATGGAAGTAATGGTCGCCTCTCCCGTCCAAATAAACGTCAGAATCTGACGACATCTATTGACCGTCGCCGCAACTAGCGGCATCGGGTCGGTGACGGGAGAGGCGACCTTTGCTTCCATGGATTAATTTCCTCCCGGCAAATTTTCCATCTATGTTTTGCCAATAGATTTGGCCCAGCCACATTGCCAGCAAAACACCTCTTTGGTAGATTGTGAGGATTCCATTAGATCCCGTGTGGATCTCATGGAATAAAGTCCGCCCTAGACTGACGAGGGCCATTAGCCCGAAACCAGGGTCTCTAGGTGGACGCTTATCAGTTTGCCAAAGTTGGTGTTGTGGCTTTGTCCCCGACCCGATGCCGCTAGTTGCGGCCACGGTCAATAGATGGCGTCAGATTCTGACGTTTATTTTGACGGGAGAGGCGACCATTGCTTCCATGGATTAATTTTTTTCCCGGCAAATTTTCCATCTATATATATATATATTAAAAATGGCATATCCTGACCAGGAGAACATGTGCTTTACAGAAGGCAGAACGCCATCTGGTGGAACAGAAATCAACTAAACATTGATTTTGCCTGTTCCCTGATATTTGACCAACCCAATTTCTTGATAAATCAAGAAAAGCCATCCACGAACGCGTTTCGCGCTTTTGGCGCTCGTCAGCGTGGAGTAGGCTGAACCACTGCGCAAGTTTATTTACGCAAGTTTGGCCTTAAATACCCATTTCTTGGTTTTTCAGGAAGCCATTGGGACCAAAAAATATTTTTTGGTCGCAGTGGTTCAGCCAACTCCACGCTGACGAGCGCCAAAAGCGCGAAACGCGTTCGTGGATGGCTTTTCTTGATTTATCAAGAAATTGGATTGGCCAAATATCAGGGAACAGGCAAAATCAATGTTTAGTTGATTTCTGTTCCACCAGATGGCGTTCTGCCTTCTGTAAAGCACATGTGCTCCTGGTCAGGATATGCCATTTTTAATATTGATTTCAACACCTGATCTTTTTATCTTTTATTTTTTCTTTCGTTTTTTAATATATATATATATATATATTTATGAAAATAGAGCAATCCATAGATAAATCTTTAATTAAAAATGCATATATTGGATCAAATATCATATATTTTACCAATATTTCAGTTGGCTGAACGCCAACCTTTATCAAGGTGTTATAACATTTTAGAGTGTGTCAACAACAAACTCAGCGCCACACAACGTCAACGGTATTAAGTTTTTTAAAAAATATCTTGTTATATTCAATGGGGAGAAAATTTGATATATATATTGTGGTGGTTTGTCTGGTTTAGAAGAAATGATTCAATTATTCATTCCAAGGTATTTTAATTTATTAGGGATAAAATATAAAAATAAATAAAATATTACAAATTAAAATCTAGTAAAGAAGAGTTGAAAAAGGTTTGATGAATATGAATGGATGAGAATGAATGTTCGCTCGTGGTGGCCGTCAATAACAATGGTATCCTCCCACGTGCTTGCCACGTCACCACCGCCGCGCATGCGCCGATGTTGCGTCACTGCCGCCGCGCATGCGCGCCGACTTGGCGTCACCGCCGGCAGAGGTGGTGGCGGTTGAAAGGGCTGTTCAAAATTGGCGGTGGGTCAAAACACCGTCACAATATATATGGTAATTTAACCAACAACCTCATATTGTATATAACTTATAACAAGATTTTCAAGTTGTATAATAGAAACACATCTGTAAATGATTATACGCATGATTGACCTGTGTCATTACATCATAATATGTAAAGTAATTTGTACAAACTAAGGCTAAATAAAAAAAAACTCTGTAATAGATTAAGAGTTGAGCTAAAGAGATAGAAGTCAAAAAATCTAAATTCGAGATAGATGGAAGTCACAAACAACATCTAAAGATAGATTGGAAGCTGTCAGAACGGCGCCAGTTTAGAATGTCACCAGACGATCCACACTCTTCACATCTGGTGAAATACAAAACTCCCTTTCTCAGAAAGGGTATATAAAGCCCCCTTTTTAGCCAAAAATACAGTCACTTGGCAGTCACTTCACCATCTGCGTGAGCCCTCGTCGGTTGTACTCCAGGTCCACCTCATCCATCATGTAGTCAGTAAGAACTCTTCTATCTCCATCTTTCGCTCCTAGCTCAACTTTTATCTGTTCACGGAACTTTCTTAGTGCAACTGTGTCTTCGTTTTTTGTATGGACATTCCCAAGCTTTCCACTCTGCCTCGACCACGACTGCCTGTACTCTGTGAGAACTGTTAAAGGTCTTACAAGGTGCAGAGAGGTACTGGAAAACTCCTTATTCTGACTGTTCCTCTCTGTCAACACCGTATAGCGAGAGTTGACAGGGACTCACACCACAGATTCAGTCGACTGGATACCTCATCACATATATAGTCGACATGATTCTACAAGAGTCAACAGGACCTCACCACATTATAGTCGACAGGATTCGACAAGAGGCTACCAGGACCCCACTACATGTTTAGCCGACAGGATAACCAATACGAAGGATGACACAACGAAGAAGGTAAGAAGCCTCTCCAGATAGAAGCTAGAAAGAGCGAAGATGAAGGAACAAACCCGCCATTCCAACGAAACGACCAAGCAATCTCTCCCCCATCAAAAGACGATATTTTAGGAGGAAGAAACGTCGCCGCCCCAAGGGACCTCTGCAGATCCTCTAACACAGATCGCCAACGTCAGGAGCAAGCTGTCTGACCACCCCAACGACACAGTCGAAATTCCCGCAAGTCATGAAACCGAGGAACAGTATGACGCAAACCCGGTGAGAAGTTATCCACCTTCGACCTGACATCGTCGAGAAAATGCTTAAGACGACAAGCCGCAATCAACTTTGCAGAAGCTAAAAGCTTCTACAAGCCCTACACGGAGCGACTTCCACGACAACAGGAAAACAACCAGAGACCAAGTTTCCTGACAGAACAATCATCACACAATTGCAAGTTTTTAAAAACCTACCTTAACTTTATCCTCGAGTTCACAACTTGATTCCCCATAAATTTTGTATTTATATTTTCACTTTAAGCATTTTAAAATCAATTTTTACCTTTTTTATATCATTTTTATACAATTTGAAAACTTTCATTTTTTAATCAGATTATAAATTTCAAGTTATTACTTTCAATTTTACTTTGAAAAAAAAATGTCGCCCATCACCCATTTTACCAATCTATAATCTTACATGCCTTTCTTAAATTTACCTATAACGACGGCGCATTATCCAAATCTACAACTTAAAAAAAATCATAATTTTTAAATTCAAAAAAATGTATTCATATCTCTAAACTTATTTTATGTGTGTGTGTTTTTCTTAACATTTTATATTTATACCAAAATACCAATATCTTAATCAATTCTTAAAATTTTACAAAAATCATTGTCATATTTACCATTTTATATAAACCCCCCCAATTTAAAATTTTGTCATTATCACGACATTGCCCTTTTAACAAGGATCATTTTAACTACCATAATCAACGAATTAAAAAATATATTCAAATTTTAAATATAAATCAACATAGGTAAAACGCATTTTCTAATTTCAAAATGGAAAGAGACAATATTCTCAAAATCACAACTAGAAAAATAACATATCTCCCCAAAACAAGTTAAAAATAAAGATTCCCTCCACTTCACATCCAGTATCTAAATTAGGTCACCGCCCGCCAAACCTATTACAATCGTTAATATTCGAGGATAAATACACTCCCTCGTCTTCTCCTTTTACATGCATATTTAATCATCAACAAATCTCTCTCAACAAACGTTACAACACTCACACATCACTTTATCCAATTGGCAACAAATATTTTTGCGCGATTTCACAAAAAAATCCAAATCTCGAACCACACAAGCTCCACTTAGCTCTATATCGTCGCCACAATAAAAAAAATACACATTAAGCGTGCCACATCCACTAACAGTTAAAAATATTCTCGATATGTGTTCGTACAACCACCACCCATGACTAGTAAATTTGCTATTCATGGTGAAACAGGTTAGATTTTGTTCCAAACAACGACTTCGCGTGACACCTTTTCATTCACAATTCTCACTTCGTGACACAGCGCCACACCACAAAGCTTTTTCGCTTTTCAGGCCAAAGACGCCTTCACGCCTGTGGCACATCTCACCCCAAAGCGTGTCCACGTCGAAAGTCGCACTTTCACTCATATCTAAATCTGACATCACTGAATAACATTATTACTAAGTCCGTAACAACTTCGAAACACAACAACTACGAACACCGATATATCTTTCAATTAGAACAGAAAATTTCATACCTCAACAAAAGAAGAGAGAAAATCTGTTTCAAGTAAACGACAAAAATAAACACCCCGCACCAGTGACCGCCAGTAATAGGATCCTCGAATCTATTTCAGTTACATATCCCCGTCCTCCCTCCCCTCAAAAAGCTATAAATTTGACCCCCAAGATCACGATCGCTATTTTTTTTAAACACATGTTTCACACTAACCATTTAGGTTTTCTTACACATCTCACCAACGCCTTAATCACAACACAACATCCATTAAATATTTTACATGTTAATGGGTATCAACAATTAAAACAACTTGGTTAAGTCTTATATAGACTTTATGACGCAAAAGAGAAATCATACTCTACGTATCACCATTTTGGACAAATAAATATGTCATTTCACGTATTCCCAGTTTCAGAGAGTCATAAAAACACCGATGTTTACCAATGGGATATGATCTAGTTACACACCACAGTTGTAACTTTTCTTTTCAAGAGAAATACTTTTTGTTCAATTTTCCACTATCCAACATTTATCCAATCATTAATAACCTTTTATTTTATACTAATTTGTAAAAAATCTTGAATAATAATTTTTATTTTCATCTCTCAATTATATAATCAATTTTTAGTCATATATTATTTAAAAAAAACTTTAATAAAATTTACTTTTTTTTTCATGATATTATTTTAGTATTGCAAAAAAATTAATTGTTCAAAAAATCATTTTTAATTCTTAATTATTATATCTTTTATATATTACATGTTTGATTTTGTCCACTTACACTTTTTTTATCCGCATTCATATTTCTATCTTTTATTCACTATATTTTATATTTGTTTAAATACCTTTATTATATGACAATGTTTATCATTAACTATCTGGCATCTACAAAAATCGTTTTCAACAATCATATTCTTTAACCAATTCCCTTTACTTTATTATTACTATCTTTTTCAGCCATTGCTTCACTTCATTGTAGAAAAACGACAGCACTGCTTGGCAATTTTTTTTATTTCGTAATTTTTAACAAATTCTTTGAACACAGTTCCCCAGATTTAAAAATCTCAACTTCTGGCGCTTCAAGAGTTAATTTCAATCATCCGCAGAGCACAATCACCAAAGCATGTACAAAGCGTTCACTTTTTTCAACTTTCAACTTTTTTTTCAGCTCTAGCGGACCGCAATCAACCTTTCATATCAAGTCAAGTCAGATCAGCTACTGTCGCTACAATGCTACTTATCGCATGGCTCTACCACCCCTTTCAATCATATTAATTATTTTCTTCAACAACTTTTAATCCAATACAAAACCCTAAAATTGTGACAAAACACTGTAACCCTTATATAGGATCGCAAGTGAAACATTGCCAAGGAAGACGCTCAAGTCTATATCCTCACTTTGCACCTGTATCTGATTATTTGGTTGCATGTGTAATGCTTACAATTGCATATTCTTCAACTACTAACCCTTTCTACCGCCCGCCAATATTCTCTTAGAATGTGAATTTCATGTGATCATTTTATTTTAATCCTCATTTTTTTTAATCAAACAAAATTGTCATTTTTATATCACTTTTATATATCCAAACAAATCATCTTGTTATAGCCCTTTTTAACCCTCACAGTTCAAATTAATTAAAATAAAATTTAATTACTTACCTGTGTTAGAGAGGCTTTACCCGCTTAAACCCGGATAGAACCTTTCACTCCCGGGGCCCATCTATGATAATTTAAGCCAACAACCCCATATTGTATATAACTTATAACAAGATTTTCATGTTGTATAATAGAAACACATCTGTAAATGATTATACGCATGATTGGCATGTGTCATTACATCATCATATGTAATGTACTTTGTACAAATTAAGGATAAATAAATGAAACTCTGTAATAGATTAAGAGTTGAGCTAAAGAGATAGAAGTAAAAAAAATCTAAATTCGAGATAGATGGAAGTCACAAACAACATCTAAAGATAGATTGGAAGCTGTCAGGACGGCGCCAGTTTAGAATGTCGCCAGACGACCCACACTCTTCACATCTGGTGAAATGCAAAACCCCCTTTCTCAGAAAAGGTATATAAAGCCCCCGTCCTAGCTAAAAGTACAGTCACTTGACAGTCAGTTCAGCTTCAGCGCGAGACCTCGGAGGTTGTGCCCCAGGTCCACCTCATCCACCATGTAGTCAGTAAGAACTCTTCTATCTCCATCTTTCGCTCCTAGCTCAACTTTTATCCGTTCACGGAACTTTCTTAGTGCAACTGTGTCTTCGTTTTTTGTATGGACATTCCAAAGCTTTCCACTCTGCCTCGACCACGACTGTCTGTATTAGGTCCGTTTTCATATCACGGCGGCCCTCGTGGCCGCCGTTCTGGCTCCTTCCTGCTCCCGCGGCTTCATGCAGGCGGCCGAACTTTCCTCTGTTAATCCTCAATTTTCACCTGGTCCTGGTACCACTTAAGAAGTCCTGGAAGAGCGCCTTTTGATCCCAAACTTTGTCCTTACTGTCCCTTGCGGACCTCCCACTCTGCACGCCTTGCTACTCAACCCCGACTGCTTCCAACTCACTTGTTGGCTTATCCGGGTTTATAACATATATATGTCGAATCCTGTCGATTCTTGTAGAACCCTGTCGTTGTAGAATCCTTTCGACTTAATCTATAGTGTGCGGTCCTGTCGACTCGCTATACTGTGTATACCAAGAGGAACAGTCAGGATATGGAGAGTTTTCTAGGAGAAAGATGGAGATAGAAGTGTTTTTACTGTTCTACATGGTCGATGAGGTGGTCCTTGGGTACAACCGACGAGGGCTTCCGCTGAAGGTGAAGTGACTACATTTTTAGCTAGAATGGAGGTCTTATATATCTTTGCCGAGAGAGGAATTAATGCATTTCAGCAGATTCAACAAGAGCATAGATCGGATGGCGAAATTGTACACTAGCGCCGTGGCAGTTTCCATATTTAGACCTTGTTGTGGGACTTCCATCTATCTCGATTTTTGACGTTTTTGGCTTCTATCTTAAACATCTCTAGGTTGGCGTTCAGCCATCTGAAATATTGGTAAAATAAATAATATTTTGGTCCAATATATGCCTTTTAATAAAATACACTGGTGTCTAAAAAATAAGAAACCTTTGTTTTTTAATGATATGTTTCAAAATACACAACGCTAAAAGCTTAAAAGTAATTTAATTAGGTATTTTAAGTCGTAGAATTTATTTATCGCAACCATTTGATTCGGTAAAATTGAAAATATGCAAATTTTTGCCCGTCTTTATAAGTGTGCTATTTGGCGTGTCGTTTACCCCATCTAAGAATTGTCCAATTATAATTTTATTTAATCCTTAGTTAATTATGAGTTTACGAAACATTTTAGCAGATTATTTAAAATGGAGAGCTGTTGGAAGAATGGAGGCAGGGCAATCACAAGTTGAAGTAGCAAAATGGCTAAATGTGAATAAATCTGTGGTCAGCAAAATATGGAAACAGTTCATTGAGACAGGAACCATCAAAAGAAAAGAAAGTTCTGGTAGAGAAAAGAAAAGCAGCTACCTCTGAAGACCGTTATCTGGTCGTAACTCCCAAGCGCCATTAGGAGATGACAGCTATTCAACTCTCTAATGAACTCTCAAGTGCTACTGGAACGAGCATTTCAAGACAAACTGTTTACCGAAGGCTTCACGAAGGTTCTCTTTATGCAAGGCGACCAATGGTCTGTATCCCTTTAACCTCTGCTCACAGGAGAGCCCGCTTGAATTGGTGCTTGGAACATCACGCCTGGGCTCATGATCAGTGGGCCAATGTTCTCTTCAGTGACGAGTCAAGATTTAGTTTAAACACAGATTCTCGACCAGTTTTCATCTGGAGGGAGCCTGGAACCCGCTATCATCCCAATAACATCAGGTAAATAGACAGTTTTAGAGGGAGCAGTCTCTTAGTCTGGGCTGGCATCAGTTCTAGCAGACGTACACCCCTCCACATTTTTTCTGGGGGCACTTTAACTGCCCAAAGGTACAGGGACGAGATCCTTGAGCCCTATCTAAGACCTTATAGAGATCAAATTGGTCACTATTTAATTTTAATGGAAGATAATGCTCGTCCGCAAAGGGCTAGGCTAGTCAATGAATATCTCCAGAGTGAGAATATTCGATGGATGGATTGGCCAGCCAGATCTCAGGACCTGAATCCAATAGAGCATGTGTGGGATGCTCTAGGGAGGGGTATTGGAGCTCGTCACCCCTCTCCCAGAACCCTCGTTGAGCTAAGAACTGCTCTATTGGAGGAGTGGGGTTTACTACCCCTGGACCTCCTCCAAAGCCTGGTAAACAGTATGAGGGCTCGCTGTGAGACCTTGATAGCTGTTAGAGGTGTGATCATACTCCCTATTGGTATCTTATTTCTTTAAGATCTGGAACCTTAGCTTTGGGTATGTTGGTAATAATTTGCATATTTCAACAATTATTTGTTGTAATAATTTGCATATTTCAACAATTATATGTTGGAATAATGGGTTAACAAATCAAAAAAAGTCGATTGAGTTTAATTTGGAAAAGATAGATCAATGGTGTAATGATAATAAGCTAAATCTCAATCATGATAAAACTAGTATTTTACACTTGCACAATAAAGACAAAATTTCAATTAATTTCAGAAACAATATTATTGTGCCCGTAGAAGAAATTAAAATACTTGGATTTACGATTGCGAATCATAGATGGAAAAACAAATTGAATTTTGGCCCTCACCTTAACATTATACTAGACAAAACCCAAAGATTGAAAACCCTTCTTTTTTCAATATGTGGAAAATCTTGGGGTCTTAGCACCCAAAAAAAAAAGGCTTACACTTTATAAATCTATAAAAAGACTGACGTTAACTTACGGAACAGAAATATGGTTTGAATTTATTAGCAAAAAATATATGTACAAACTGAACTCAATGCAATATCAAATTCTGCTATGGTGTACCCAAACATATAAAACAACCAGTTATAACTGTGTTCACACCTTAGCCAATATTCCTTCGATCACTGATTATATGGAATCTAGAATTATAGGTTATGAGTTGAATAATTTTTCAACAGAAGATAAACAATTTTATGATTTGTATATTCCAGGTATACTCAAAGATTTCATTATCTCAAGGATTAATTTACTGAAAAAGAATACTAATCAAACATTTCAAAGTTTCTTTCCTCATGAAATTCCGAAATATGTTCGACCAAACTATTATACAAGGTGGGATCAATAAATAAGGTGAATTATAATTTATTAAAAAAATAAGAACGATATTAAAATTTAGGACTTGATTTATTCAAAATAATCACTTTGGCTTTCTATACATCGTCTCCATCGTTCTGCCAACTTTTAAATACCCTCTTTATAGGCACTCTTAGGAAGCGTGTGAAAAAAATCTTGCACCACTTTCTGGACATCTTCATCCGAGTCAAATCGCTTTCCCTTTAACTCCTTCTTTAGTAGTTCAAAAAGGAAATAGTCAGAGGGGGCTAAGTCTGGACCATATGCAGAATATTCTAAAACTTCAAAACCTAATTTAATGATTGTAGATACAGTTTTACATGATGTATGCGGCCTTTGAATCCCGAATACGGTTAAGTTTTTGGTCAAAATTAAGGAAATGTGGAATTCGTCCATTTTTGAACTCGTTAACCCATTTATAATTTTTTTGAGACAAACAAGACTCACCACAGATATTTTTCATTCTTTGGCATATTTTAGATGTTTGAATACCTTCTGCATTCAAGAAACGAATAACTGCACGTTGTTCAAGAGTGGTGCAATCCTTCAAGGGAGCTTCCATTTTAGTTTATTTATAAGTCTCGCGCCGCGCGTGGGAAAAAAGAACAGAACACCTTAAATAGTCTCTCGATGGTATATTTTAATATTCTGTGGTTAAAATTATTTTTGCTTTTTTAATTTTTAAGAAATAAGATAATTCACCTTATTTATTGATACCCCCTTGTAATTCACAATTTATCACAGATCATGGAAATTTCAGGTTTTTTCTTAAGAAAATTCAGGCTGTTCAAGATTCGACATGTTTCTGTGGATTGGGGGAACAAACTTCAATACATCTCTTGCTAGTGTGCCCTGTCTTTCAAGAATACATAGTCAACAACGATTCAATAGCTTTAGGCCCTAGTGATTTAATTTCAAGTAAGGACACATATATAAAATTTTATTTCCTTTGTAAATATATTCTGGATTTCATTAAGAAAAATGGTCTTTGATGTAACGAACTCAAGGAAAAATTGGACATATATTGTGGTTGTAAACAATATATAGGTGTATGCGTGTATATGTATGTATATATGTATATATTTTTAAATTTAATGCTGTAACTGTAAATAAAAAACAAAGAATATATCTATATGTAAATAATATTTATGATTCTTTCTAAGTTACTTTTTTTCTGTGTATCTTTCCATGTTGAATATTTTCTTAGTTATATTTGTATGTACATTTAGCGCAAGTGTCCCTAGGGGGGCATAGAGTTTTGAATTGAAATAAAAAAAATATATATATATTTCATAATTTCAAATATATATTTCTTCATATAGCTAGTCAAATTCTCCATAGTTTAAACTATTTGTATACTAAATTTTATATTTGTTAATAAATTAGCTTTTGAGAAATTTCAATATTGGTTAAGTTTCTTATTTTTTGGACACCAGTGTATATATATAAAGGTTTTATAATATTTAAAGAAAGTTATAGAAAGTTTTGATGTCGAATTGAAAGTATAATGTCAGTATAGCAAGCTATCACTGAACAATAAAGTAGAATTAAATATAATTTATGAAGTTGTTATAACCCTATGTTGTTACTTAAATAAAAGAAAAACCTTTTTGATACCTTAAAAGTAATCTTTTTATAATTTGTTTTCAATTATTACGAGGGGTGTCCCATAAGTCCGTGGCCCGACATATAAAAAAATGACTAATAAAAGGATTATGATTTATTCTTCAACATAATCCCCTTTAAGCTCTATACACTTTTCCCAGCGATGTTCTAATGCTTTTATGCCCTTCAAAAAGAACGATGTTTCAAGTGACTCAAAAAATGAGATTACAGCATCAATGACCTCTTCTTCTGACCTAAAATGAATGCCAGAAAGTGATTTTTATCAAATGAGGAAATAGGTGGAAGTCAGACTGAGCTAGCTCTGGTAAATAGGGTGCATTTGGTAAAAGTTCAAAACCAGAATCATAAATAGTAGCCATGGCTTGAAGCGACCGATGACTCGGAGCATTGTCTTGATGTTAAACAATCTTCCTGGACAGCTTTCCTCTTCTTATTTCTTTAATAGCTTCTCGTAGTTGCTTCACAAGATTTGCATAATAATTGCCAGTGATGGTTTGACCCTTATTCAGAAAGTCTAGAAGAAGTACACCCTCGGAATCCCAAAAGACAGACAACATAACCTTCCCTGCTGATCGAACTGTCTTGGCTTTCTTAGGGGGAGGGGAACCGGAGTGTCTCCATTGCATGGATTGTTGCTTGGACTCTGGTGTAAAGTGATGAGCCCAAGTTTCATCCATGGTAACAAATCTATTAACAAATTCCTCTGTATTGGCTTCAAATAACGCAAGATTGTACGAGGATAACTTTCTCCTTCCTGAGGCCCAAGTGTTCTCTCATGATCCGATCCACTGTTGTTTTTGGAATACCCAAAGTCTCTTCTATCTATCGAACTGCCATTCTTCTGTCCAACATAACCAAATCATGTATCTTGTCGATATTTTCTTGAGTAACTGACTCAACAGGTCTTCCTGGTCGATGTTCGTCTTCGGTGCTGATCCTCCCTAATTTAAACGCAGCTACCCATTTTTTACTGTGCTATAGGAAGGAGCATCTTCCCTTAATGTATCCATCATGTCCTCATAGATTTACTTCGTCGACATTCCATTTTTACAAAGATATTTTATTACAACACGAATCTCGTTTGTCTACATTTTAGATGATTCCTGTTTCTTGTCCTCTTTTAGAACCTATAACAAAAAAGCGGTTAGTTGTAGATACTTAAAAATTCACATTTCTTTATACAAGGCTTTAAGGTATATATGGTAAAATTTATTAGTTTCTAATATGTCATTCTCATGGTGGGCCACGGACTTATGGGACACCCCTCGTATTATTCATTCTCCAATACAACTATCTTTCATATATATTATATAAAATAAATAAAACTAGAAAATATAAGCAACCCCCCCCCTTCATAATGTTTATTTTTTATCATAATTTCTCTACACATCCAATCCTTTTCTCTCCACACAACCTCCCACCTATCTGACCTGAGCACTCACTTTTGTCAACTCAAACCAGGCTTCAATAGACTAAATTAACCTCTATAAGAGTAATCATATTTTCGCGTGGTCTTGCGTTGGAGTTTGGTTCTTCTGTAGGTAATGTATATGGAAATAATTGTAGCAAGCAATATTTGTGATCGGAGGATTTCTTTGAGTTGAATTGTTTGTTTTAATGTCTCAGAATAACTCAACGTTTCAGCGTGCGGCGCAACAAGATGTTAAAATGGTTCGAGAAAGGTTAGTGGCCAGAGATAGAAATGTGGTGGAAGATGCTCCAGTAAAGTTGGTTAGAATTAATGCATCCCGCTGGAGAGATGGAGGAAAGTGAAGGAAATTCTTTCGGGCTAGAAGAGGGCCATGACATGACATGGAGGTTGATGCCTCCAATTAGATACATGCTAATTAAAGATCGCTCATAATTAGCTCGATACACCAGGGCTTGAAACACCTTGCCAGAGAGAAAACTTCTGTTCAAAGTCAAGACATCTATGGTCTAGAGAATATTTACCGAACTTTATTAATCCTACAAACATTTAAATTTATTTCTGATATATTCATAGAAATATTGTGATTAAAATCTCATTGTAAATACATGAGAACCTCACATTATTTACCATAGCCCCAAAACATGGATAATTATTATTTCTAATATAAGTGGTTTTTATCTGGAGGCTACGATATGTCAAGTTGCTTTTTACTTTTGCCAAGATGTTGACTCAAGGCATATGCCAGTTATAACAAAGCCATTTCTAATTAGAACCTAGGTTTTGATATCAATTTTTTTCTGTTGGAAATCGTCCGCATAATATCGTCAGCAGGAAATATATCAACAATCCAACCAAATATATAAATACCAAATGTGAATCGGGGAGACACATAGACGAGATATCAAGTGGTGTACTTAATACCTTATGTCATGTCTTGTATGAAAATTGTTGCGTCGTATACAGACGCCGTTTGTGTTATTTGTTGTATAAATATATACGTGAGTTCGTGAAGGAATGCAGATAAATTAGGCTTCATTAAAGTGAAGGCCAATCTTGAGAGGCGTCCCGCTTCACATACAGTCCACGTACAGCCTGGGCAACGCCGACTTAAGAGGTACTCCGCTACCGACCGACGCACTAGTTCCCGGGTCCACAGAGCAATCCGCTCTGTTCATTGTTGTCCTGCACTACCAACCCGTCCTGGCAACCATAAAGCACCTCTGCCTTGATACCAACAACTGCTAACTACCGATACTTCTCCGACAGCGCCTTCTTTACGATTCCTTGCTATTGAAATGCTGTCAACAGACTGTCCGTTCTTCCCCTGTCTCACCCCTTTATTTCATCCCTCTGGTGCCTATATCGCTTCCTTGTCTACCAGCCACATCGTCTTGGTTCTTGTCATTTGCGTGTACATGTTCAAACTATTTTATGTATATAGTTTCAAAATATATATATACAAATCATATCTAGTATTAAAAAAATGGTGAAAAATTATTTCAATTCACATTTTTAAGAGCAATAATATATTATACAAGAGAGTTCATTTACATATTATAACATATTTGATAGTTTTTGATCAATCAATAAAGTTCAATATATTGTAAAAATCAACCTATAAATTATATAATGATAGGAATTTATTTTATTTAAAAATAATAGATATTACAAATTAAAGCTAGAGAGAGAATATTCAATTCATTAGTGCAATTTAGGTCCACGGCAGTTGAGATAGAGCCCACAGAACCTATATAAGAATTTATAAAAGGTAACAAGTTCTGCAGACTCTATCACAACTACCCTGGACCTAAATTACTCTAATAAATTGAAAATTCTAGTTATAATTAGTATAGTTCACTATTTCTTAATGATATATATTCTACATTAATTTAGTCGTTATATAATTACACTAGTAAACAAAATAAAAACAAAATCTCCTCCTCAAATATACAAAACATTTTCTGGGTTAACTTTTTGTGCTGATTAACGTGGTATAATATTTTTTTCGATTAGCTCAATTTCTCAAGTTAAGGATATAATGTCTTTTACCCATGATATTCATCTATTAGAGGACTTATTACTATATACCAAAGATAGTGCAAATGAAGAAAAATGTTATACCTATATTCATGTGTATATATTTTACTTCAATAACTACCCTTAGAAATATATTTATCAAACTACTTACTCTATCTATATACAAGGTGTGTCCAATAAATAATGAGACTGGTCAAAAATAAAGAAAAAATAGAATGATTGAACAAATATTTACTAGTATTTTTAAAAATAGTCCCCTCCCGCATCTATACATAATTTCCATCTCTTCTCCCATGATTTAAAACATTTAGAAAATGCATCTTTCGGGATATTCTTCAAGACAGTTTTCGAATCCGCTATGATGGACTCTCTAGTGTAAAATCTCCTTCTTTTTAGAGCCATTTTGAGTTTTGGTAAAAAAAATCATTTGGAGCTAGGTCTGGGGAATAGGGAGGTTTTTGAAGTATTTGGATGCCATGTTTAACCAAATAAATCAGTACAGATGTAGCGGTTTGTGGTGGTGCATTATCATGATGGATAATACAATTTTTGGAACTCCACATTTCACTTCTTTTCAGAAAAATTGATTCACGTACACGTCTTATAATGTTTAAATTAGACTCCTTATTTGACCTTCTAGATATTCAAAATGCACAATTCCCTTTATGTTAATGAACGAGACCAATAAGACTTTGTTTTTTGACTTGCAAAGTCGGGATTTCTTCGTTCTTGGTTCATCTTTTCCTTTCCACTCAGTGGATTGGTATTTTGTTTACAGGACATACCCGTAAACCCATGTCACTTTTCCAGTTATTACTTTTCCTTCCAATTAGAGTTTTCTTCCACCATTTCAAGCATTTTTTTGGCAACTTCAACGCGATTCTCCTTTTGTTGGATTGTGAGCATTTTGTGAACAAATTTTAAAGGTGTCTCCTTTAACTGCAAGTCTTCTTTAATTATCGATTCAACTAATGATTTTGATATCCCTGTTTCTTCCTCAATGTCCCGTAACCCTATTCGTGGATTTTCTTTTATCAAATTTGAAATTTGTCTCACCTTTTCAGGGTTCCTGTGCAGAATTAGACTTCCAACACGCTTCTCATTTTTCACCGATTCCATTCCATTTTTAAATCGTGAAAATCATATAAATGTGGTGGGCTTATTTACATTTTCATTTCCAAATGTTAATTTCAACAAATCTAAAGTTTCTGAAGCCGATTTCCCAATTTTGTAGCAAAATATAATACAAATTCGTTTTTCGAATTTCCTATCCATTACAAATTAGAAGTTGTTATGCAAGGCGTTCTTTTTACAAGCTTAAAATATTTCGACTGCGCGCGCAATCACGAGATGTGATATACCGCAGTGTAGCTGCAGCTTTCTATTTTTTAATAGACTTAAATTTTTTGTTTTTGTTTTTGACCGGTCTCATTATTTATTGGACACACCTTGTTTCCCTTACTTCTCAAAATTATCAGGAGAATTGTTTTTATATATAAGAAGAAAGATCTTAACAAAAAGCTGTGTATGCAAAAAATATATATTTGTTTAATAAACATTATTAATAAATATACAGTAATATTAAGGGAGTAATAAAAATATATTTTCATGGATTCAAATATTTTTCTGTGAAGTCTATTATATTTTACCTGTTTGTCATCACGCATCAGATTCCAACAATAATCCGCCACCATATTTTGATTCCAAAGACCATTGTATCATTGCTCAGTCATTTTAATATCTTGGTGATAGCGTTCACCTTGTTCTTCGCTCTCTGCACCGAGATTACCAGGGGAAAAAGTTTAAATGTGTATCCATAAAATTCAGTTTCAGATTCATTAAGCATAATTCGGTGACTTATTTTTGCCTGAAAAGTGTTTGACAACGTCGAAGAATGCAAGCCAAGCATTTTTCTCATCTTCTTTCAATTTTGAAATAAACTCTTCGTCATTTATTAGTTTACAAATTTGAGGTCCAATAAAAATACTTTCCGTTATCTTAGAACAACTAATCTTCGGAAATTTAGTCATTAAATATTCGACAATTTCTTTCTTTAAAGCCTTCACAAAATTATTCATTAACCCTAATTTGATATGTATAGGGGTAGGAAGCATTTTTAGTTTATGGACAAGCGATTCATTTTCAACATTTTGTTCACCTAAGCGAAACATACTTCTTTCAGGATACATTTTTTGTATATGATGATTATTTCTGTCTCTGCTGTCCCACTTGCATAAAAAGCAAGGATACTTTGTGTTTCCTTTCTGCAAGCCCTGTAAAATTCCTATAATTTTAAGATCACCGCAAACTTTCCACCAAGGGTTGGTTTAATTAAACAATTCTAAGATTTTCTTAAGAGTCGAATAGGTTTATTTCATATGGGTTGAATAGGCAACTGGTATGGAGAAGGTAATACACTACCATAGTGCAGCAAACAAGCCAATGCTCGGTAGCATTGTAATTAATTAGCAAAGTTTTAAAAACGCCTTCAATATCATTGCAGTACACTAATGTTCTTCAGAAAAAAAATGACGAAAAACATTGTTCCCTATTACGATAGACAGAGATTTTGGTTTGTGGTAACAAGAGGTTGCTTTAATCATGATCAAAGGGTTTATTCCGCTTCTTTTGATAGCCCTAGATCCCTAACTAGATCATTTAGTGATGCCTGATCAAAAATTGTGTAATGCCACTTCCATTTGAAATAAATTCAGGGTCTTCTAATCGATTTTCATCTGAAAATGCTGTGTGCTAAGCATCCTTTTTGATATAGGATTCTTGAACCGTTTTAGGAATTGGTATTGGATTCCGAGGTCGTGAGGAATTGGTTGCCTAGCTGATGGTTTATCAGGATAATGGTTAGCTTGCTTCTTTTTGCTATTAAGGCCTGTGATTTTACAGTCACAGAAATAACAATCGTCATGGTGATTTTTTTGGTTCTTGCCAACCATTGGTACATCAAAGGGCATACCTTTTGATTTCCCCGATTTCCATTGCAAACGCCCTTGATAGCACGTTCCGCACACACCTGGGGGCACCACCACTTGTCTTGATCACCTAAGGCCACACAAAAATATTTTTATTTCATTCTTTTATCTTTGGGTTATACGTTTCCACTTTTTGGGAATTGTAAATTTTCCATAAATCTAGCAGAACATTTCTGGATTAGCTTTGCATTTACGCGGCATTATATATTTATTTAAAAATATTTATAAAAATAAATGTATTGTTGAACATTTTCTTGATATAAAGTTGCAATGGTATGCGTTTCATCTAAATGATGATTAAATATTATGCTTACAAAGTCAATATCTTCAAAATATTTTGATGACAGCGATGACATCAGCTTTTTATTAAAATAAATATCTTCAAATAGTTTCCAAAAATTGAGCTGATTTTGAAAAATGAAGGTTATATTCATGATTTACGGGTTGGAATTTACTAGAAACAACTTTCAAATATTGAGAAGGAAAAAGTGGGTGTACTAGTGTTATTATAATGTACACTGGTGTCCAAAAAATAAGAAACTTAACCAATATTGAAATTTCTCAAAAGCTAATTTATTAACAAATATAAAATTTAGTATACAAATAGTTTAAACTATGGAGAATTTGATTAGCTATATGAAAATAAAAAAAATATTAGAAATTTTGAAATATGCAAATTATTACCAACATACCTAAAGCTAAGGTTCCAGATCTTAAAGAAATAAGATATCAATAGGGAGTATGATCACCTCTAACAGCTATCAAGGTCTCACAGCGAGCCCTCATACTGTTTACCAGGCTTTGGCGGAGGTCCAGGGGTAGTAAACCCCACTCCTCCAATAGAGCAGTTCTTAGCTCAACGAGGGTTCTGAGAGAAGGGTGACGAGCTCCAATACGCCTCCCTAGAGCATCCCACACATGCTCTATTGGATTCAGGTCCGGAGATCTGGCTGGCCAATCCATCCTTCGAATATTCTCACTCTGGAGATATTCATTGACTAGCTTAGCCCTATGCGGACGAGCATTATCGTCCATTAAAATAAAATTATGACCAATTTGATCTCTATACGGTCTTAGTTATGGCTCAAGGATCTCGTCCCTGTACCTTTGGGCAGTTAAAGTGCCCCCAGAAAAAATGTGGAGGGGTGTGCGTCTGCTAGAACTGATGCCAGCCCAGACTAAGAGACTGCCCCCTCTAAAACTGTCTATTTCCCTGATGTTACTGGGATGATAGCGGGTTCCAGGCTCCCTCCAGATGAAAACTCGTCGAGAATCTGTGTTTAAACTAAATCTTGACTCGTCACTGAAGAGAACATTGGCCCACTGATAATGAGTCCAGGCGTGATGTTCCAAGCACCAATTCAAGATGGCTCTCCTGTGAGCAGAGGTTAAAGGGATACAGACCATTGGTCGTCTTGCATAAAGAGCACCTTCGAGAAGCCTTCGGTAAACAGTTTGTCTTGAAATTCTCGTTCCAGTAGCACTTGAGAGTTCATTAGAGAGTTGAATAGCTGTCATCTCCCTATGGCGCTTGGCAGTTACGACCAGATAACGTTCTTCAGAGGTAGCTGTTTTTCTTTTTCTACCAGAACCTTCTTTTCTTTTGATGGTTCCTGTCTCAATGAACTGTTTCCATATTTTTCTGACCATAGATTTATTCACATTTAGCCATTTTGCTACTTCAACTTGTGATTGCCCTGCCTCCATTCTTCCAACAGCTCTCCATTTTAAATCATCTGCTAAAATTTTCGTAAACTCATAATTAACTAAGGATTAAATAAAATTATAATTGGGCAATTCTTAGATTGGGTAAACGACACGCCAAATAGCACACATATAAAGACAAGCAAAAATTTGCATATTTTCAATTTTACCGAATCGAATGGTTGCGATAAATAAATTCTACGACTTAAAATACCTAATTAAATTACTTTTTAGCTTTTAGCGTTGTATATTTTAAAACATATCATTAAAAAACAAAAGTTTCTTATTTTTTGGACACCAGTGTATTTAACATTATTTTGATTGAAAAAAAAAAACTATAAAATTATATCTAATATGTAAATAAACTCTATTTATTGTATAGATATTGCTTCAAAATTAAATAATTTGTCACTCTCTCTCAAATATTATTAATAATTTGTATATACCTATATATATATATATGTCATAAAAAAAGATGTATTTTAGGTACGTTACCAATTCATTCATGCAGTCGTGGATTGAAGTGAAATGATAACTTTTATATCCAAAATTGTATTTTTTTTAATGATTATATTTTAAGAACAAAACAGTTTGCATACATACAATTTTATAAATATAATCTAAGTATATACAAAAAACATCTTGGGTTGTACTCCTTTTGTTAAGGATTTTAAAGAATTAACTCTGTGTTAATTCTATGATTATTTAAATTATAATTATATTAATGAATAATAAAAATCATATTTTTATTATGTCATTTCTTCCCTCCAAGGATAAAAATTAGGGAGTAATTTTCAAAGTAAAAAAAAAGTATCATTATTATTTACATAGATTATCAATTAAGATGGAGGATACCAATTGAAACTATATCAATGATGCTCTTTATTCCTTCTACATATTCCTATTGGTACCTTTTTTCTTGACAGTAGCTGAAAATTATCCAATCTTATTTGAATTTATAGGTGTCTCCTCCCTATAATTCATAAGGGGATTTACCTCATGAATTGAGTAGGCCTTCTCAGGCTCTCAAGATTCAAAAGGTATTTTGCCACATGCCAAAAAATATATTTTTGAAAATCACAAATTTATTTCTCATAATGACGAGTGGTATCCAACATCTTGTTTCACATTTATTTGGTTTGATATTTCATATCCTAGAAAAGAAATCTGATAAGTAGCGAATTTACATTTACTTAGTTTTAGCTTAATATTTTCCTTTATGCAAATATCTAAAATTACTTTTAAATGGGTCAAATGTTCCTGAAAATTATTTGAAAATATAATGAAGTCATCGAAGTAATTCATGCAAAAATCAACATCATATTTATTTAAAATTTGCCTTAAAACTCTTTGGAATTGACTTGGACTATTTTTTAATCCAAAAGATAATTTATTAAATTCGTAAAGTCCGTGAGTGGTAGTAAAAGCTGTGTATTCTTTATCATCTGGGTGTATATCTAAATGGTGATAATCTGATAAAAGATCTAGTGTAGTGAAGATATTAGCTTCTGAAATCTTATCTAATATAGAATCTATTCTTGGTATGGGCTCAGAATCTCTTTTTATTATATCATTTAATTTTCTGTAGTCTATTACTAGTCGAATTTTACCTTCATTTCGCTTATTCACCAACATAGCAGGGGATGCATAGGAGGAATAAGATGGGCTAATGACATTATATTTTAAAAGTTCTTCAATCTGTCTTTTAATTTCAATGTTGTCCGAGAAGGAAGGTCTAAAAGGCTTTAATGAAATAGGTGTTTGTGAGGTAAGTTTAATTCTAATTGGATCTGCTTTAATATGTCCTATATCCATTTTATGGGCAGCAAACGCTTCCTTATTTTCCTTAATTAATTTAATTAAATCAGATTTTTCATATGGTGAAAGTTTTTCATCAAATTCTACACTATTAAAATTTCTAAAATCATTTTCATTAGGAGGAATAAAAGATTTAAATAAAGGAATTACATTATGATGTGTATAATTATTATTATTAGGGTTATGGTAATTGACATTAAGAATTCTACCAAATTGAGTAATTGTAAAACTTTGAAAATCAATGTCTAATTTAAATAATCTTATATGGTGTAAAGAAAGCAATACATATGGCAAATTAATATCAGAGGAATAAAAATCAATATCTCTAGTAATAAATCCTATAGTTGTATTAACATTAATTTTTGAATTTATATTTAGCATACCGGATGTCTGTTTAATAAGAGGTAAATTATTAAAAACAACATAGTTTGGTTGAATCTTATCTATCATATGTTGAGGAATTATAGAGAAGGTACAGCCAGTATCCATGAGAGCTACAATACTGTTATTATTCACATTTAGATTTATATACAGACCTTGGCGTCAGGAGTGTTGAGGCGGAGCTGGTCGGCATTCGCTCGAAGGGGCTGTTGTCTGCGTCAAGGTGTCCATGGATCGAGACGGCACGGACATGAAGCTTGCAGCGGGGGGGGCTTGCACGGCCCTCTCGCGAAACCAGCACCTATTCTCAGGATGGAAGCGTCCGGCATGTCCCCGGTTCAGGCAAATTCGGCAAGGACGTCTTTTAGAACTATAGTCCATAGGGCTTCTACCTGGATGTCCCCATTGCTTTTGTTGTACTTCCATTCTTGGGGCTGTTTCCCTTTTAATAGACGACTCCTCCATTTCCTTATGTGATTTCCTTCTTATTGAATGTTTCTCCACATTTGCATCTTTATTTGGCAAATTCTGCAAGCTTTTTGCGTGAATTTCTAGAAATTCCATTAAATCCTTAATTGAAAGCACAACCCTTGGGTTGTTCTGCAATTCCCACTGTTTTCTTGTGGTTTTATCAAGCTTATCTTGTATGATCTCGACGAAAAACACATCAGATAAACTATCGATTTGGTAACCTAATACCTTCACTGTTCTTACTATCTCGTTGCAACTATCTAGAAGTTTAAACATTGACTTATGGTTGTCATCGGCTAACTTTGGTAATCTTAATGCATTATCTATTTGGGTGAAAATCAGATCCTTTGGATTATCATATATTGTTAATAAGGTTTGCCAAACCTCAACATAATTATCGGCTGTAATTGGAAATGCGTTGACCAGTCTTAGGGCTTCGCCTCTCAGTTGGCCTTTCAAATATTGTAACTTTTCAATTTCCGGTATTTGTGAATTAGAACCAATTGCAGAATAAAATAAATCCTTAAATGAAAGCCATGATTCTAATCTACCATCGAAAGTTGGCAATTCAAGTTTAGGCATTTTAACATGTAAATTTACTTTTTTTTCAGATGTTTCTTGCCCATTATGCCTTAAATCCAATTCACACTTTAATCTTATACACTTATCTATGCAATTTTCCACTTCGTCATTCAAATCCTCATCCTCAAGTTTCTGCAAGAAAATATCACTCATTTTCATCAAATCATTATTTGCATGCTCTAGTTTGCATTTCGTTGCATTTACATCTACCATAGACACAATGGATTCGATATTTTCTTCAATGCCTTTTATACTTTTTTTTATCCTTTTTAATTTCTTAAAGTTTCGACTTCCATAATTGCTATTCTTTTATCTATATCTTTTCCCAAATATCTTAGTTGCAATATATGGCTTTGAAATCTATTGGAATTCTTCTCGTACAGGGTTAAAATACATCCTGTCGACTATTAAAAAAGATGTCATAAAAAAAGATGTATTTTAGGTACGTTACCATTTCATTCATGCAGTCGTGGATTGAAGTGAAATGATAACTTTTATATCCAAAATTGTATTTTTTTTAATGATTATATTTTAAGAACAAAACAGTTTGCATACATACAATTTTATAAATATAATCTAAGTATATACAAAAAACATCTTGGGTTGTACTCCTTTTGTTAAGGATTTTAAAGAATTAACTCTGTGTTAATTCTATGATTATTTAAATTATAATTATATTAATGAATAATAAAAATCATATTTTTATTATGTCATATATATATTTTGAAACTATATACATAAAATAGTTTGAAAATTTACACGCAAATATCCTCATAAAAAATTGCGTGTCTTTAGTAATAAATAAAAATATAATCTGCATAACTTTTCAAATTTTATATATTATTCTTTACTGGAAACCATTTAGTTTTAAACTGGAACTGTTCATTGGACATTGTACTCTCAGATTTGAAAAAAGAGGGGACACAGGATTAAAATATACTCTCGGTTTTTATCTTATTGATTCGTATAAGAATATTGAAGAATCATTTCTACCAAATCTATATGAGGGTATGTTAAAGTCTCCATGCCCCGTGTTGGAGATTATTTTATTATTTTGATTAAATGTTATATTATATTTGACCAGGAGTGCCTGGTCACGTGTATATGTTTGATTGTATATATATATATATATAGTGTGTGCTTGAAAATAAAAGTGTGTGTGAATAGTATTGGGTGCCTTTATTCTCTCTTTGGAAAAGGCTTTGGAAACACCATATGGGTGTCACTTTAGATAACATCAAACTTGCAGAGGCTTTGGAAACACCATAAGGGTGTCATTTTAGATAACATCAAACTTGCAGAGGCTTTGGAAACACCATAAAGGTGTCACTTTAGATAACATCAAACTTGCAGAGGCTTTGGAAACACCATAAGGGTGTCACTTTAGATAACATCAAAATTTACAGTCCTCTAGGAAACGGCCTTCATTCAGTTAAGAAAAGATATCTTAGCATTTTGGTCTCTCGAGCCGGATTCTAAAAAGAATCAGCGAATAAGTTAAGAAAAGGCCAAAAAAAGGTTAAGTATAAAGAAAAGGCCAAAGAAGAAAAGGCTAAAGAAGATAAGATAAGAGCCAAAGAATTTAAATTTTAAGAAGGTAAAGTTGGAACAAATTAAAATTAAACAAAGTAGATAGGCGAAATTTGGCGAATATATGCAAATTAGCCTTAGTTTAAAGTTGTTGATTGAAATTTTTAAGATGGATAAAAGGTTAAATTGAGAACAGCACCAAGGCTAGAGAATGAAGCGGGCATTAAGAAGTAGAGCCGTTAAAAGAACGATTATTTCCAAGTTGATCAAAAAGGCAGAAGCGGAGTTGGATGAAGAAACTCCTTCTGAAATTACGGTAGGAACGAATTATACACTCATCGAAAAGTATATAGCAGATCTTAGGGATGAAGATGGGTTGATATGGAGTTTGATGTTGGACGATGAAGAGAATGATGGCAGGGTGCTAGAGGAGGAGAGGGATACAGTGATCCATTATTATGAGAAGTGGATAGATCTTGAAATTAAGACAAATCATTTCCTCAGCTCTCTGATGAAGGATACGGAGGCCCTCCATGGTGCTAGTTTGGAAAAGAGCTGCTGCCTGGAACGGGAGTTTGCCGACTGCCCAAATTGGATTTGAGGATCTACGATGGAAGCAGTTTGGAATTCAGGATGAGTGAGAAGCCAAGGGTTGTAGGAGTTACCTTGATGAAAGGAGTTGATCCAGCTTCTATTAAGGAAGATGCTGGGATTGTGGTAACATCCGAGCAAACGGTAGAAGAGACATCCACGCAGATTGCCGTTGAAGAAAGTGAAAAGGCTCAAGTTGAGAAAAGGTACTTTGCTGAAGAAAATGAAAGGGCTCAAGTCGAGAAAAGGTCTGTTGTAGAAGTTGACGAAAGTCATAGGGCTGAAGTTAAGAAAGAATCCGTTGAAGCAGATGAAGAGAAAGGGCTGGATGTGGAACAAGGAATGGATTCAAAGAACACTGAAGAAGTGAAGCTGCTATATGCAGAACAAGGTACTGATTCGAAGATGGCAGAAAAGCTAGATGTAGAAAAAGGTACTGATGCAAAGGTGGAAGAAAAAATTATTGATCCAAAAGATTGGTTGAGGGAAGGGCTCGTCGATAGAGTTAATGAAAATCCACCGGAAGTAAAAGGATACTATTTGCCCTGTCGCCCTTTGTTTGGGAATGAATCCAAAGCTACGCCTATTCGGCCGGTATTTGACGACGCTTCCTGTCGAGGACGCAACGGACTTTCTTTGAAACGATATTTGAGGAGGAGACCCAATCTACTGAGGAGAATTCCTGAAATAGGGATAGGGTTTCGGGAAAATAAGTTCGGAATTTTGGCCTACATGAGAAGATATTTTCGGTTGATGGCCATTATGGAGAATGATTGGGATTACCTAAGATTTCTTTGGAAGAAAAAGATGGACAACTGATGTTTTTTGGGCGGGAAATCGTTGTAGACGATTTTGGCTAAGTGCCCCGTACCTCAAAATCCGGAAGAAAAGGAAATAGTTGAATGATGATGCAAAGGTTGGAGAAAGTAAAACGCTTTATAAACAGGGTTGTACTATCCAGATCACCTATGTGAAGAGAGAGCCAATAGAAAAAAGTTCAATTGGAAAATATCTTCCAAACAATAAAATGCAACTTGTATCGAAGGAAACTGTTTCTGGAGCTGTAGTAACTCCAATATTATATACTCCGGCCAGTTCTCCAAAGGGGCAAGTGCCTACTCCAGCGAAAGATCTTAATTTAGGAGACAAGTCTCCAGAAAAGTCTGGTAAAAGTGCTAAACTGGAAAGGATTGCGAATCCGGTAGATTATGGGAATATTATATTGAGTGGTTTGAGATCTCTAAAGAAGATTTCAGAGTCCTATGACTGCTCTAGGCCGGCAGACGATACCTCTGGGCCTTCAGACGATACCTCTAAGCCTTCAGACGATACCTCTAAGCCTGCAGACGATGCCTCAGCATCAGATCCTGATTCTTCACAAGGTAAAGCTCAAGGTTCTCAAGAGGTTCCAGAAATTGCAGTGGAAGATTCTGACGAAAAGTCTGCAATTGAAGATTCTCAACCTTCAGACCCTCTTGATGTGGAGGGTTCTGGAGTGGGGGCTTCAAGCGATGTAGGGGTAAGAGCTCAAACAAAGAGCCCTAAAGCCATATCTTCCAAAATACTTTGCATGAAGAAAGAAGAATCCAGCATAGACTTGGAAGAGGAAGACACTGGAAGAGACGAACCCTCTCCGGCCTCAATCACCTTCAAGGCCTTAGAAACCACAGATTCTAAAGAAATTGATCGGATGATTTTGGGCAACATTGCGAGAGAACATTGCGCACAAAAGATTACATTTGAACAGTCCAATGTTATAAGGACATTGGGTTTGGGATGGATCCAAAGTGAGGACTGTTTCCTATATGACGTTCAGTCGTTGGAAAAGACATCGGTGACTACCAAACGCGAAATGCTTTCCTTCATCGCCAAGTTAGAAGATCCCTTAAGATGGTTGGCACCTGTCCTTGTAACAGGAAAATTAATGGTTCAAAGGTTGTGGATAGCGGGATTACATTGGGATGATCCGATGGATGAATCATTGATTGAAATATGGACTAATTTTCATAGGAAGTGTGAGAATACCCCGATGGTTGGGTCTCGGAAGGAATACCCAGGGAGTAAAATTGCATGGATTCGGTGATGACTCTGAAGACGCCTATGCGGCAGCCGTTTACATAGGAATTCCCACTGATGATGCAGTCAGTGTAAGACTGTTGGCATCAAAGACTAAGTTGGCTCCCTTGCGGAAGATGTCAATTCCACGCTTAGAATTGTGCGCTGCTCTTCTGCTGACCAGACTAGTGAAATATATAATGGAAGAATTGAATATCAAACTGGAGAGTGCTACCTGTTGGTCCGATTCTATCATAGTCTTGAGTTGGTTAAGAGCTATGTCTAGAAATCTCCCCACTTTCATCGGCAATCGTGTCGCGGAGATTCAGAGTTGTCCACAAGTCAGGGAGTGGCGCTATGTTCCCACAGGAGATAATCTAGCGGATATTGCCTCGCGAGGAATTCTGGGGTCCGAGCTGAAACAGTCTTCCATCTGGTGGACAGGACCTGCCTGGTTATCAGCGGAATCGACAGAATGGCCCAGAAAGCTTCCTGTGTTTGAGAACCAAAGTCAAACTGAGCTCCTGAGTATTCATGCCATCAGTGAAACACCTTTCTTGGTGGCTATCGGAGAGATGTGCTCAACCTTTAATGGATATATCCGAAAAGGTGGCCTGGATATTGCGTTATTGCCATAACTGCCGCTACAGTGCGGAGCGATATCAGTCGCACTTAACCCCAGCCGAACTGAGAAATGCTCATAGGAGAATACTTCAAGCAATTCAGTGCCAGCATTTCAGGGAAGAAATAAGAAGTTTGACCACTTTAGGATCAGTAAGGCGCACAAGCAAGATTTATGGTTTAACACCGATCCTCGACGATCAAGGAATCCTTGGAGTCGGCGGTAGATTAAGATGGGCTCCATCTATGACATATGAACAAAAACATCCTGCGCTATTGTCTTCATCAGGAAAGGTGGCTCAGATGATTGTTCAAGCGGTTCATATGCGGACTTTGCACGGAAGTGTGCACCTGATGCTGTCCACTTTGAGACAGAAGTATTGGATGCTGAGAGTAAAAGATCAGGTGAAGAGATGCATTCGAGAGTGCGTGACATGCCGTCGATACAATCGCGTCACTCAAGGCCAGCTAATGAGCGATTTACCCAAGGAGAGATAAACACCGGGTAAACCCTTTTCAATAAGTGGTGTAGATTATGCTGGACCTGTGAACCTTCGATTGTCCAAGGGTAGAGGTCGAAAGACGGAAAAGGGCTACATCTGTTTATTTGTGTGCTATGTGACCCGAGCCGTACATCTTGAATTGGTCACAGATGCCTCTACACCCACCATCATGTCGGCTTTTAAGCGATTTGTAGCGCGAGAAGGGCATTTCACTCGGCTATATAGTGATCAAGGAACAAGTTTTGTAGGAGCTGCACGACAGTTACCTTCACGTTTCTATCTGGCTCAGGATCAATTAAAAAAACTGGCTGCCGTGTTAGCTAATGATGGAAATTGATGTGACCCATCAACTCGGGGAGGAATGTTGGAGATTATTTTATTATTTTGATTAAATGTTATATTATATTTGACCAGGAGTGCCTGGTCACGTGTATATGTTTGATTGTATATATAGTGTGCTTGAAAATAAAAGTGTGTGTGAATAGTATTGAGTGCCTTTATTCTCTCTTTGGCAGAGGCTTTGGAAACACCATAAGGGTGTCACTTTAGATAACATCAAACTTGCAGAGGCTTTGGAAACACCATAAGGGTGTCACTTTAGATAACATCAAACTTGCAGAGGCTTTGGAAACACCATAAGGGTGTCACTTTAGATAACATCAAAATTTACAGTCCTCTAGGAAACGGCCTTTATTCAGTTAAGAAAAGATATCTTAACACCCCGTAAAAACTATATATTATAAATATTTGCCGGAATAAATTTCGGTTTTCTTTAATTTTCAAAAAATTCTTTGAATTTATCATTAGAGATTTTGGAGTATTTTTGTTGTTTTTCATTTATAAAGTTAGATATCATCATTTTTTTTGTTGGATAATTTCTATTATAATGTACTAGAGCGCCATCTGTTATCAAATTATAAAACTATTTTAGTGGCGTATTATTCTTTTTTAAAATAAAACAATTTCTACTGTCCTTACTGCGATGAAAAAATTAAAGGGAATATTATATATTTATAATTATATTTAATTCTGCTGTCCTAAAAGCTTATGTCCATAGTTCTTCTAAAATACCCATTCCAAGATTCTTACAACGGTCACCTATAAAAGGAAGTTCCAAAAATGCAATATAACAGCGGTATGGTAGATTAAACTGGCGAAACCGCTGGGAGGGTTCACCACTGATGAGCCAGGCCCTCCCTTTAATTTTTTCATCGCAGTAAGGACAGTAGAAATTGTTTTATTTTAAAAAAGAATAATACGCCACTAAAATAGTTTTATAATTTCTATTATAATGTATTTAAATTTTAAGTATAATTGACAAAGTAAATCCGTAATTTTAGGTGTTCGTGCGAGAACATGTGTGCAGTTCGAAGTTTTCTATGTTGTAAGCACATATACAGTTGTTGAGAAATTTATACTGTAATGAATCCAAATTTTTTAGACCTCTTGGATATCAAATTGTTGAAAAAAATCTGAGTTATTGAGTTTCTGAATAAGGTCTTATATAATATTAATGATACCTGCTAACCGATTCCCACGAATATTTTGGTAACCTAAAAAATGCATTATTATGATCGATATGAGGCATAAAATCTAATTTTTCTTGTTTCTATGATTCTTGAATTCTAGTACTTAAAGTTTTCAACTGATTTTATAGTGTTATCGTGCAAGGTAATTATATCGTTTCTACAATTGAATAAATATAAAATATTTGTTTTCTGTCTCGATATTTTAAGTTTGTTCTTTTCAGACCACGCATTTTTGTCTTTCCTATTGTATTTTCAATTGTGATCTAAAGATTTGTTAAAACATTATTTAACATGTTACCGTTATATCATCTACATAGCCAATAATTTCGCTTTTATATTCCTAAAATTTTGTTAAAAGATCATTCACTATTGTGTTCCATATTGTCGAAGATAAGGGTCTTCCTTGCAAACAATACTTTATTTAGTTTTTCTAGCGAATTCATATGAATTAAATATTATCTTTCAGCTAATGAAGTAGGATTTCATTCTAGTTATTATTAATACTGGCATTTTTTCCTCATCGAGTCTTTTAATCACTATTGGCCTCCATGCATTGTGAATATATCCTGACCACTGTCACCTCAATCAAAATGCCATTAACACAATGTCAAATTTATTTTATTTGCCCAATAACCATTATAATATTACATATCATTTTCATTCCAAAATTATTATCCTATCAATTTCGCACCATTATTAATATATATTTATTAATGCATCATCCATTATCATGATATTCTCATAACTACCCTTTTTGCATTAGTTTAAATACAATCGTTAATAATCATACTACTAACCACAATTGTGCGCTACTTGTAACAAGATAGATCTTTGACAACAGCCTCAAATAAATTGTTCAAAATCTTTAAATAGTTCTCAATGGCCTCAACATAACACCAATGCACACATATTTAATTGTTTTAAATATCGATGCGCTGCACACGCGCTACACATTTCTAATTATCTTTATAAAGTGACAGAAGATAATAAATATATATATACTAGCGGATGTTCCCGGCTTCGCCCGGGTTTTACCCGAGTAAAGGTTTGTCTAACGAACATTTGTTAAAACAATTCTCTATAAACTTAAAAAAAATAATAATAATATATATATTCTGATAATTTAAAACTCGTAAATTTGAATCTCTCGATAAGGTGAACATTTTTTCCCGGTCCCTGTGTGCCGTGTCATCCTGAATTTTGTCTTTCCTAATTTTCTACATTACAAAATCATCGTTTTATTTGTTGAACATTTTTTCACGGTCCCTTGAAAAATACTCGATAATTTGAATAAAATCAATATTAATTGGAAGTTAAAGGAATAGTATCTTTGCCTTAGAATTGTATCATTATTCTTGTCTCAAATAAATCGCCGTGTCATCCTGAGATAATCTTACTTTTGATAAATAATTTCTAAGATAATAAACTTAGTGATAATACAACTAATAGAAAAAAAAACTTGTTATCATCGTCGCAATGGTGGCGCTGCTTGCGAGTTAAATCTAAATATCTGCAAATAACTCTAAGGATATTCAAGATATTCAAAAATATATTTTTCAGAAATGGCGTTCCAATGAGTGGTTTGGTCAGGCATAAAGGACACACACACACACACACACACATACACTCATTTATATATATATATATATATATATTATATAATCTAAATATAAAAATATATTCTATAATTTAAAAAATATATTTTATTTTCATTCATTGATAGTTCTACTTGTTTTTTGACCATAGTTTTAGAACACGCCGACTTTTAATACTTTTTGTAAATATGTAGTTATCTAACCTATTTTTGAAATTCACTAATATATAATTCATTTAATAAATTCTATATAACTGTGAAAAAATGTCTTATTGTAATTTTCTTCAAGTAATTTAAAATAAAAACTACTTGATAGTAAATACAGTAATCCCTCGTTAAGACGAACTCAACGGGAGAACAAAATACCCTTTTCGTCTTAAAAGAATATATACCGAATTCGTATAAACCGAATTCGTATTAGACGAATTGAATTCGTGGTATCCGGGGGGTTGTACTTATGTACTACTGATGAGTAAGAAAACTACATTTCTGAGGAATAACGAATAAATATATTTGAAAACAATATTAATGAAAATATTTTATAATTTTAAGGAACAACAATTATGTATATGTATGTACATAAAGTATTTTATTTTAAAAGACAATATGGATAATATAATCACAATGTAAGGCAATAACATGAGAATATAAGTTTATTTTAAAACACAAATAAAAAGAACAACAAGAGAAACAACTTACATAATATACTTGGTACATACAATGTTTATGTGTATGCAGCATATGCAGTATGCATAGAGTATCCTATATATCTGGGTTTTCTCTGCAGGCTTCAGAAAGTCTGTTATAGTTTTTTGGTGGTATTTGATTGGGCACTGTTTCAGACACTCCCTTCTTTATTTATCCAGTTCATCTCCAAAATGAACATCAATATCCGCAGAGGTTTTGGACAGCTTCTGGAGGGTTTCGAGGGCCGCGATTACTTCCCCTCTAGTAGGCATCATTAAATCTTCTTTCACCTCATCGTCTTCTGTTTCTTCTTCTTCTTTCTTCTTTTCTTCTAATTCGGGTGAACCGCAAATTTCCAACCCTTGATCCAGGGCAACATACTCCAGGAAAGTCAGTCTCAGCTGGGTTTGTAGCTGAAAGGAGTTTGGTCCATTCTTCAGGCTCATCAAGCATTGTTTCTGGAAGTGAAAACGAATCAGCTGTTTTTTCCACACCCAATGAGACACTTATTTCTTTAGCCTTTTCTTTGACAAGTGCGCCGGATACAGGAATATTATTTTGTCTACTTTTTTTAAAACCATTTTAAAAGCTCATCTTCCACGTCTTGGTGGGATGCTTTTCGAAGTCGTTTTGAAGAGCTCGAAGACCCTGAGACAACAGCCGCATCTAATTTTTCTTTGTTTTTTAGAATGGTTGATAATGTGGATTTCGCAATTTGAAAATTTTCGGCAATTTGCGACTTAGATAACACTCCACGTGCAACTTCGTCCAAAATTTTCCTTTTTAAGGCAAGATCAATGGCGCTTTTTTTTCGCGGTTTAGATGACATGTTTATGTAGGTTTTTTTTTATGAAAGCTCAAACAATTCACACTTCGATTATTCAGAATTTAATAATTTTTATTTCAAGCGCATTATTTTATAATACAATCAATTAGTCGGTTATAAAAAAGATATAACAAATAGAAATAATTCCTTTTTCTTCTGAGAGCTCGATTTACACAGATTATTATTTACTTATAACTCGCCTTTAAAAACATATTAGAATTCGTTTTAACCGATTGATTAGTTCTGCTGGGGGCTAAATTTAATTCGTATTTCGTCATAACCGAATATTTAGTCTTAACCGGCTAAATCTCTTTTGAAAGCATTGAAATTTAACGGGGGAAAAGAAACGGTTCGCGCAAACCGAGAGTTCGTATAATCCGAGTTCGTGATAACGAGGGATTACTGTAGTTATTTTTCTGCTTTTCTTTCAAAATGACACGAAGGCAAACGATACCATTAAGTTATCATTTACTCAAAAGAATCAACAATTAATTTCTATCTCAAAATAATATTTATCATAACATAAGTCGACAGGATATTTACCTGTTTATTCGTTCAAAATGCCAAAAGAGAAAATATCTTATTTTTAAAAATGAAAATCCTCAACCAACCATATTCATCTCCAAACATAGCAATTTCCAAACAAACATAGCCTTCTACAACCAACATAGCCTACCTCAACCAAACATAGCCTACCTCAACCAACACAGCCTACCTCAATCAAACATAGCCTACCTCAATCAAACATAGCCTACCTCAACCAAACATAGCCCTCTCCAATCAAATATAGTCTTCTACAAGCAACAATTCTCATCTACAATCAACAATAGTTTTCTTCAATCAAAAATGGTTTTCAACAAGCAACCGTAGTTCTCTTCAACTTCAACCATTTTCCAAGATCATCAACTCCAGCCAGCTTTATCCTTTTCAAAGTACTTTGCATCTACCATTTTGCACAAATTACCATTTTCAACTTTGCTGATCCTCATCCATGCTTCTCAATAGTTTCAATAGCTCATTAATTTATAGTTATATATTTTTTTCAAATATTTTTTAAATATCAGCATCAAATCTTATGTCTACAAAAAATACTTAATGTCATTCCATATATCTCTCTATTATCATTTTATTATTCAAATATTATTAACAAAAAACAATTAAATATTATTTTCATATACTCTTAAATGTTAATATTTCAGAAACAACTTATTTTGAGTTATTATTTGCGTAAAAATAAACATTTTTTGCTGCTTTTGATATTTTAAAATATAACTAGTATAATTAACCTTTGCTTAATGTTTATTGCTTTTTCAAAAAAATGCCCTTTTTCATAAAATATCCAATGTTTTAATGTTCCACCAATCCTTTACTAATGTAATTAATTTATATTGTTGCCAATATGTTATCTCTTCTTTATATTTTCATTTATATACTTTTCAATATTCATTTTATTTTCCTTCTCATTTCTATCATAATGTGTATTATTTTTCATGTCTTTTCCAATCTATTGGTTCACAAAAAGCCAATATGATAATGGATACCAAACTTCACTCTCTACCAATATTTTTTTTTTGTCATTTGCATTTATATCATAATCACACTCTCTTAACTAAATTTTCTAACTTTTCTCTGAACCCGCTAATTCTAGTTTTTCACAGGGGGGAAATATTATATAATCTAAATATAAAAATATATTCTATAATTTAAAAAATATATTTTATTTTCATTCATTGATAGTTCTACTTGTTTTTTGACCATAGTTTTAGAACACGCCGACTTTTAATACTTTTTGTAAATATGTAGTTATCTAACCTATTTTTGAAATTCACTAATATAGAATTCATTTAATAAATTCTATATAACTGTGAAAAAATGTCTTATTGTAATTTTCTTCAAGTAATTTAAAATAAAAACTACTTGATAATAGATAGTTATTTTTCTGCTTTTCTTTCAAAATGACAAGACTGCAAACGATGCCATTAAGTACTCATGTACTCAAAAGAACCAGCAATTAATTTCTATCCCAAAATATTACTTATTATAACATATATATATAGATATATACGCATAAAATTGGTTTTCGTTGACAAGAGAAAAACGGTAAAAGTGAGTCACCGAAATTTTGGAAAGTAAGAAAATGAATTTGAAGTAAATATTCATAATTGTATACACAAAACAAAACAAATATCAAAACGCTTCTCCTACCCCACCCCTTCCTACTTAAAACACCTCCTACTAAACATATTTTCCAAAGCGAGATTCGTGAGAAAAAACACGATTCACTCCTAGTATAACCTTGTCCAATACCCCCGCGCAGAGTGAATTCCGAAAAGTACCATTATGATACCATCAAACCTTAACACATTTTTGATTGTTGAAAAGTTGAAAGCGATAGTCAAAAAGGCGCAGTTGACAAATAAAGGTTCATTACGCCACTACGAGGGTGAGCCCATTTCAGATTAGACTAATAGTTTGCCAACTCAGCATTTCTCTGCCTTGTAATCTAATAATTTTTTGTCTGAATTTTTCTCTTCATATTAAATAATTATTTTATATTTTAAATGTTTGATTATTTTTGAATATCTAAAAGGTTATATGGGCCCAGAACATTTACCCATTCTTCGGGCATATGGAGGGCGAGAGAATGTAAGATAGCAATATGTTTTCAGTATTGTGTGTGTGGCGGATAGCCAATATGACGGGGAACAGAATGGTGCTATTCCCTTCGGTGTTACACCAACGAATGCCGAAATATTAGGGGAAAACAATTAAGTGAAGAATGTTTCAAATTCTGAAACTAATGAGAAATATGCAAAATCGCCCGTGGTAAGCGGCGGATATGCAAATTCGCCTCAAACAAGCCGAAATTGAGCCGACATCCTTGAAAACGAATCGGCTCATTTCGAGCAAAGTAAAAAGAGGAAACGTTCGCCTGCTTCAGAAAGGGTACGCCAGCCTCAACCGGGTCCATCTCGCCAGACTGAAGCCACCCGGGACAACACTGCGCCGCGCCAGCTATCGCGCCCCAGGAACATCATTGAACAAATCAAGGTCTCCAGACAAATGCTGGGTCAATACCCTGAGCAAAGCAGCTGCCGGAATAGTTGACAAGATGCTCTATCTGGAGTACTCCCCGGAGTTCACTCCGGTGGACTACATCAAGGCCTTGGAGGAAAAGCTGCGTTGTACAGCTGGGGAAAGCATCCGGGCAGATCTTAGTTGGCCTTGAGAAGCCTGAAATGGCAGAAACACTAATAGAGGACGGATCTATGGTCAAGGGAGCCCTCCTCAAAGCCCTTTCTTACCAAAAGAAGGCAGAAAAATATCCATCAGCGGGCTTCCATATGTCATTGAAGACGCTGACATCATCAGGACCCTGAGGCCCTACTGTCAGGTGGTCTCCATCGCCCCTGCCGTGAATTCTTCCGGCGGCTACACCTGGCTGGACCTAAAAAAGACGGCATTCATCCTGATAAACAACGGGAAAAAATTATAAATCTTCCTAAGAAGAATGTTGTGACTGCCAAGGGCGGCTCTGCACTGGCATACTTGGAGTACGGCTTCCGTTGCTCCAAGTGCTACAGAATGGGCCACAAGAGAATGAATTGCCCCCGGATCATCAGGGAGGCAAATACCATCCAACCCTCGAGCCAGAAGAGCAGTGTAAAAACGGCGCCTGCTCCTAACACCACTGCAGCTTCATCGCCACCTGCAGCATTAAACCACCCTGCGCCAGTGACTGTCCCGGCACAGACATCCTCCACGCCACCTACTCAAGAGGCCAAAGCTCCCGAGACTGAGCCCACCACCAGGACTCCGGAAACCGCTACCCAGACAGACCTCAACATCAGTAGAGGTAGCAAATCTAGCCATCGCAAGAGCAAGGATAGAGATAGATCCTTGTCTCCAAAAGCTGGGTCAACGGCCCTATTTCAGTTTAACACTCTGCTCGAGCGCCTCCCAACATCACCTTTTGGAGAGATTACACTCCTAGGCGTGGAGGAAGAGATAGTGAAAGAGGCTATCGTATCCCTTCCTCACCTGAGGCTGCAAATGAAAAATTTCAGCGCAGAACAGAAGCTGGCTCTGTACCTACTCAGCGAGCAACTCATAAAGGGACTTGGATCCTCCAAGTCAACCCTTTACAAATGGCTCTCTGACATCAAAACATGGACAAGGAACCCACAAGAGCTTCCGCCTTGCGTGCCTTAATGTGCGCTGTATTGCCGCTCGACACAGGAGCATCGAATTGTGCTGTTTCCTGGGGCAGCATGCAGTTGACGTTGCCTTCATTCAGGAGACTAATGTCACCACCCTGGACAGCGTCGAAGACCTCTGCTTGGGATACATGGCAGAGGTGGTTCCAGCATCTGGCGCCAGAGGATCCGGCCTCGCCTGCATCTTCTCATCCGGCGTCCAGGTCATCGGGCAACGGGTACTGTCCCCTTGCAAGATCGCCGCCTTCGACGTCACCATCCGGGGAATAAAGGCGACATTTATCAACTGCCACCTCTCTCATGCTCCTGAGGAGCGGCTACAGCAGCTACAGGCCATCGCAGCTGCTGCTGTCAATGAAGACGCGTGGGTCCTCGGGGACCTCAATATCTCAGAGTAGTCTGCGAGAGACATTGCGTCCGGATCCGTCGAAGCCCTTGGGGAGCTCCTGGACCGGGCCAACCTCGTAGATGCCGCAGCTATCTTCGACGCCGCGCACTTACCAACAAGGATCTCCAGTTGCGGAAGCCGGGTAAATGCGAGCAGATTGGATCGAGTTCTCCTATCATCAAGACTCTCCAACCGCGTCACCCGATACTGGAGCCTATACTACAAGAACTCTGACCACCGTGCGGTCCTCCTCCAAATCGGCGAGGCCCCAGAACCTCGTCCACCATGCATTGCTAGCATGCTCCGATCTAGGTTAGTCGTTGGGACAGTGGAAACGCTTCTTAACGAGGCCTTTGGAAACATCGAGGACATGCAAAAAGCGGAAATCTGCAGGAGGTGGGGACAAATCAAGGCGCATCTGGCCTCGACCATCAAGTCCCTCTATGACCTGCGCAACAACGACGACGACTACATCTCTAGGACAATAAAAAATATGTCCGAATCAAGCTCGAGGATGTATCAATCAACTCGGACTATCCCTCCCTGCCGGACCTGGGGCGCGCTCTTCGTCTTCGTTGCAGGGGAACGTCGTCGACAACATTCTACGACGCGCAGCGTTCTTCACTATCTCCACCGGGCCCCACCTGCCTCGCCTGGAGCAGCTACTCGGCCGGGATAATGTCCTGGCGTACGCCGATGACATCGTCATGCTTAACCGCGAGGATGGGCAGCTAGGGGTCGTCAAGTAGATCTTCGAGTACTTCAGGCGTGCGTCAGGAGTAAGAGTCAACTTCGGCAAGAGCCAGGGCCTCTGGTGCGGGAGATGGAGGAACCGCACCGACTCCCCGTTGGACATCTCCTGGAACATGGAGAAAATCAATATCCTAGGGACCATAGTGACTCCAGGTGTGGGAACTTTGGCCCAAGACCAACATCTGCAGGAGTTATTGGAGAGGGCCATTGCTAAGTGGTACCCCTTTGTCCGCGGTCTCTCACTTGCTGGTCGAGCAAAAGCGGCCAATAGCCTGGTGCTCTCGGCCATCTACTATCACCTCCAGGCTTACTTGCCCAGCGAAACTACCATCGCAAGACTGCAAGCAAGAATGGCTCGTTTCGTGTGGGGGCACGATCGAACCTAATGGCTTCCCAGCAGCATCCTAGCGCGGCCGATCTCCGTGGGAGGCATGGGACTTCTCGACGTCGGCACTCAGCTCCGGCTGTCGTGCCTCAAGGGCGTCCAAGCAGCACTGCGTGGAGGTCGCAACGCTCACTCTTGGCTCGCCGAGAGTGGGATGTGGTTGTCTACTGCATCCACTCCTGGCACCTGGCTCCCCCCGCGACGCCGTCGGAGATCCTTGAGCTGAACCACCGGATCCTACAACCAGCACTCCTCCAGACTCTTCGAGTCGTGGGCAACTGCAGTTTCCTGCGGCCCCCTGAGCTCCTGGCTACTACAAGATGGCTGGGCTGGCTCATTGGAGAACTGACCGGGTCTCCTCCAAATATCACCATCGCTACGCGTGGCGCCCTCGCAGACACCGCTGCTCTGGGGAGCTTCTGCTCATGCCTGGTCACCCAGAATAACCGGGGCCGTCATCGCGTCGCTAGCCTTGCGGACGCAATCTTGGTGCGCGGAACGACCACCGCCTTCCAGCGCCTAACAACCCGCACTGAGCGCCAGCCCATCACCCAGCTGCTGGGACGGTGGCTCCCCAACGTCAGCATCCCCATCTCCATCAGCTGGTCTTCTCACCGGCGATATGCCTTCTCGGGGCACAATGCTGACGTTGCCGTGCGGCTGGCCCTGCACGCCCTTCCCCATCCAGCACATCCGGCCTCAGCCCCGGAGTCCTGAATCGCCTGTGGGTCCGGAGACCTGTCACTGGCTCACCGCCACTGGTCCTGTAGGCGGATCAGGCCAGTCATCTTGGAGGCCTTCACCATCATCCAGCGGCACCCTGACCTGCAGAGCTGGATCTTCGGGCATGACCTGGAGGATTACGCCTTGGCCATCATGGCATCTGTCAAGACCGGCATCTACCAGCACTTCCTGGGCCTGGAGATGCGGGGAGTCCAAGAAGACCCCCTCCTCGTCTGGCGGAGGACCTTATCAAGGTGGGGGAGCCTCCCTAGCTCTAAAGTACATTGTACATTATCATAATTTATTCATTTATATTATCATTTTTGGTCTGTAAAAATTGACTAATCATCAATAAAATCATTTCAAATGTCAATGTCTCTCTCTCGGCCGTGCGGCCACGCGGCGCGCGAGCTCCGCGTTTTCAAGAGATTGAGATGGAGGCGATAGCGATCTCCAATGTGTTTTCGATACTGGCGGAGAGCCAGGATGATGACAAGGATGATGGTGGTACTCCCACCTAGAAAAAAAAACTACCATTGCCGAGAAATCGGCGGAAGAGGTTTCTAAGCTTTATTCGAAAAATACATTTTCAATCAAGCAAACAAACGGCGACTATGTAAATCAGGCTGCTGGAAAAAAAACAACCCGATGCAAATTGGGCGGAAAGAGTGGAAGCTTACGGAGAAGCAATCTGCTTCGGGAATCTCCGACCCAGCCAACAAAAGTGGCAAAAGCTGAAGCTATCGCAGCCAGGCAATCACTACAACCGAGGCGGGAAATAAAATATGCTGTCACACATAAAAGAAGTAGCAGACAGCCACAAGAACTAGCCAAAGCGAGGTCGGCAGCGGCAATATTCGACCAGTGTTGCTTCATCGAATGGAGCCCGGACCTCAATCCAGTCCAGTACATGAAAGCGCTGGAGCGGATCCTGGGGAAATCTTCAGTTTACCAGCTTTTGAATATGTCCGGCCATGTTCTGGTGGGACTTTCCAGCACTGACAAGGTCAAACGCCTAATCGAGAAGGGCCTTACCATCGGCAGCTCACTCCTGAGAGCCTTCCCTTACAGGAAGATGGCCAAGAAGATCATTATAGGAAATCTTCCTATCGCCGTCAAAGATGAGGAAATCGTTGCGGCGCTAAGACCTTACTGCAAAGTGGCCTCGATGGCTTACGAAGTAGTAACCTGCGAAGGTTACTCCTGGACCACGAGCAGTAGGGAAGCCTTTGTCCTTCTTAACGAAGGACGGAAACTCCACCAGCTCCCTGCCATGCTGGTGATCGTCTCGAAAGGCGAATCGACGCCTGCCTACATCACCTATGGCGTTAGGTGTAGCGGATGCCACCGTCAAGGACATCGGCGAACCACCTGACCCTTGGGGATCAATGGTGGACGTCATCAGGACACCCGGCAGAGCCTGGTGTCGAAGCCTCCCTTCTTCAAGCCCTCTAACAACTCCGCCCCAACAGCTGCGGAATCGTCTGCACCCATCAGGCAGACCACCTCAACATTCCGGCCCTGCCGCGCTTTCGCCCAGAGCGAACTTCCCTGTCCGTCCGACGAGACTCCAGCCCCAGAGCTTCCTGTTCCGGCGCCGAGCACCAGACAGTTGCCGTCACGAAGCCCTCCTCGACCAATACTGAGCCGTCTGCGGCTCCCGAAGAGGAGAGCCAAACCTTGACTGATCAGGTGGAGAATGTTTTCATAGAGCTGAACGCTGACTCTGTTCTGGCCCCTCTCTATGAGGAGGTTGATGATGATGAAGTGGTGGCCGCGGTTCTATACCGCCCTGACAGAGAAGATCTCCCCGATGCACTCTCGCCTGGAAACAGGAAAATTCTCTACGAATTCCTCGGCGATGAAATTGAGCACGTTGGGGACAAAAAACCCTCTATAAGCACGGGCCTTTCCGAATTCAGGGCGGCCTTGAACATTTGACATAGTCTAGACATCCCTTCAGAGAAGGCTGATGTAAATATTCATTAATTTTTATATATATTTTACTTTCTTTTATAAATATGTATTTTTTTTTCTTACTATATAATTTTATATGGGCGATCAATAAAAGTTGATTCAATCAATATCTCTCTCTTCCTAACGACGACGTCTTGTTCAAGCTCGCGGTAGGCTTAAAGAACACACATTTCCAAATTTTTCATAAAATATTTGATGAATAAAAATACACATTTCTAAAAAAATCTCTCATTTTAATGCTTTAAAAAGGAAAAAATTGAATATTTTATTTTCTGTCATTGAGCAATCAGATGTATCTGAGTGAAAATAAAAGCGGCGGGGGACGATCATCATGAATTTCGAACCTAATGTGTTTTAATATGTACAACTGATTAGCGAATTTTAAAAGTTTTTGCTATATTTTTACCTCTTCTCTAAATATGCTCTTCCCCGCCGCTTTTATTTTCACTCAAATACATCTAATTGCTCAATCACAGAATATAATTTTTTTTTCCTTTTTAGTGAATTTAAATTAAAGCATTTTTAAAAATGTATTTTTATTTAATAATTAATTAGTTAGTTTTTAGTCAATATTTTACAAATCATAGAATCAAAAGATCACTGGGGATTAGGCCTTAAATAAACGGAAGCCTGCTCGCGGCGGATTGGTCAATTCCTTATAAGGAGCGTAAAATAAGACGTTTTCATTGTTTTTGATAATTTATCTAATGAATAAGGAATGAAAGAAACGATTCTAAAAAAATTCATATTATAATTGATTGGTTTAAATTATAAAACTATTTTAGAGGCGTAATATTCTTTTTAAAATAAAACAATTTCTACTGTCCTTACTGCGATGGAAAAATTAAAGGGAGGGCCTGGCTCATCAGTGGTGAACCCTCCCAGCGGTTTCGCCAGTTTAATCTACCATACCGCTGATATATTGCATTTTTGGAACTTCCTTTTATAGGTGACTGTTGTAAGACTCTTGGAATGGGTATTTAAAAGTTTTTAAATTTTTATAATTACCAACATATTAATGTTAGATTAAAAGGAAATATATGTTTTCTGTTTTTGATGATACTTTTAAATATCCTTCTCTCTCAGATAAAATCGTTGATGAATAGATGAGCATCATCTTTTTAAAGATTATGAATAATTAAATGAAAGGATTTAAAAGCACGAAAGTTTCCTTTATACATAATACACACTTCTACTGCCCTTACTGCAATGAAAAAATATATTTTTTCATTGCAGTAAGGGCAGTAGAAGTGTGTATTATGTATAAAGGAAACTTTCGTGCTTTTAAATCCTTTCATTTAATGTGTACAGATGGCGCGTTATCGCTTTGTATTAAATTATGAATAATTATTGGCCAAAAATCTGGTATTTTATAATATAAATTACTTAATTAATGCACTGCTCCAATATATTTTCCTGTGAGATGACAATGATCTCTTAAAAAGGAATGACCTGTTTCTCTTACATGATGATATACTAGAAATCTAATGTCCTGGTTTTCGATGCAGGTTTTCGATCTCCCCCTAAGACCCATAGTTACCTTCTTCCATTCTGCATTCCTCTTTCTGAATTCATCTCAGCATTTCTTACCCATAATAGAACAACAAAGCTTTTAATACTCCATTTTCAACACCTCCATATTCATAGAAGGACTATTCAAGTACAAAGCTCCACCAGACAAGATCATGGTTTCATTTGATATTGAATCCCTGTACCCCAGTCTCCCACACCAACTGACACTGAACAGCACTGAAGAATTCTTGAAAGAAAATCCTATTGTTCAGATCACTGTCCCGAAAATATCCAAACTTATATCCCTATGCCTCGAAACATATAGCATTCCATACGATTACAGAACTTACAAACAGATAAAAGGTTCTCCCATGGTTAGCTCTCTTTTAATCTCAGTCGCAGATATTGTCATGCGACGCACTTACAGTTGGATAACCTCACTATTTCTGTCCGATATTCTTTTTTGGGGTCGATATATCGACGATATATTTTGTATCTGCCCCGAAAACCAAACCAAGAAAATTCTGGAAAAGCTCAACAGTTACCATCCCGACCTGAATTTCACCTATGAAAAAGAAAAACAACAATAGCCTGCCTTATTTAGATGTAAAAATAATGCGTATACAGAATCAATTCCAAACAACTGTTTACTATAAGCCATCCTTATACTCAGACTATATCCGTTTTTCTTCCTACTGCCCTCTCAGTCATAAAATCAATACAGTAAAGACCCTTACTAAACGTTACATAGCCACTGCTCACTCAAACCTTTAAAACAGAAGAGACCTAGAATATCTTAAGTAATCTAAAAACTTGCCAATATCCTTTATCATTTATTTTAATACATTTCCATAGCCCTTCTGAAATACAAAATGCCCAGTTTACAAATCTATTTGCAGAATTCTCTACTCACCAGTATCCATATCAATAACTTATCATTTGAAATAATTCGGCATTAAAACCTTCTTCTGCAACTCACCCAGTTTAAGTTTGCTACTAAGAAACCCTATAACAAAATGCAATAGCCATAATTATCCTTCCAATATTAAGATTGCTCTATAGAATGCAACGAATACAAAACCAAATACGTAGGTAACCAGTAGATATTTAAATATAAGAATATCAGAACATCAACGAAATATCGAAAACTAGGACAATAGATCTCTAGTATATCATCATGTAAGAGAAACGGGTCATTACTTCGCACTATCAGAACCAAGAACCCATTACTCCAACATCCCCAATAAACAACAATGACTCAACATATAATCCATAATATCAAGAAAGCACAATAGTATTAACAGGAGAATAGACATTCCGGAAAATTATAATATACTATTCCCTGGACTCTCCCCAAATCATCCAAATACGAAAATATCTTATGAATAGCAGCGGTGGGAACCAGATAGATATCTCCTAAAAATGATAACTACAGCCTAATATGTATTCCTTGCTTCCTTAGTTATTTTCTAGAGGCCTATATTTATTTATTTGTCTGTCCTTCTATTAGATATATATTTTAAGAATATTTTGTCTCAATTTGTATAATAGTTAATATAAAATATGTTTATTTCTATAGAAATTCATAATATTATGCAAAATAGTTTCCAATTATATTTAACTCGTGTTCTATTGGCGAGTTATTATACCAGTTTTTCTCCTGTAGAAGGGCGTCCGTGCCCGAAAGCTAGAGAATAATGAAAATGTTTTGAAAATAAGTTCTCCATGGAGGCCTGATTAAATTTACTCAATATTGATGCAAAGGATTATCAATATATTTATTACATATATTACATAAGTATATATTATAATATATTTCAACCAATTTATATATATATGAAATGTGAATAATAAAGTTTATCTAATAAAAATTTAAATCTTAAATATAATTTAGATTAAGTTGATATTATAGAGTAAGTTGACATGGATTTATATATTGACAGAACTATATTTAAAACTTTTAATAATAGTAATATTTTATATATAAATAGGAAATTCTATTAGATTAGAAAGCTAAATTAAATATTTAAGATAAAAGTTGATAATATTTTTGTGTTTAAGTTAGATGATTAAATAGTTGTTTATATATATTATATTTATATCTTATTAAGGAGAGAAAAATGTAATTGATATATAGCTAGCAATAAATATGTATATATATATATGTTTCTATGAAAATGTTAATCTGCAAGACGCAGGTTATCATCATCCCTTTTTGATTTGTTTTTGTCACTTTTTGGCGTCCCGAAAATAAACAATAAAAGGCTGTATCAGACTTTACTAAGACAATAAAGATTTGCTTAAAATAAATGTGTACGAAGATGTTGCATTTGGCGACGAGGATATAAGAGTAAGTACCCTCGAATTTTGAAGTAAATATTTTTAGAAAATATCTTTGTTTTGCATATAATTGATAGTAATTTTAAAAGTCACAAATTGCAAAGTTTTAGGATGCAAATTTAAGAAAGAGTGAAAAAAAAAATGGCTAGTTACCAATTTAAGGAATATAATGAGGAAACTGAAACTTTTGAAACGTTTTATGAACGATTGGAACAGTTTCTCATATTGGAGGAGGCAGGGGATGAGAAGAAAAAGGCTTATCTCCTAACCCTCATGGGAAGTAAAACATATGGTGTTTTGAAGAATTTGTGCAGTCCTATTCTACCTAAAGATAAAACTTTTGATAACCTAATAGATATCTTGAAAAGGCACTTCTCTCCAAAGCGCTCAATTGTAGTAGAGAGGTTCATTTTTTTTAAAAGAATGCAATTAAAGGAAGAAAGCATCTCGGATTACTTGGTGGAAATTAAGCGTTTGGCTTCCTCATGCAACTTTGGAAATTTTCTGGAGGATTCTTTACGTGATAAAATGGTTTGTGGATTATATAATGCCAAAATACAAAATAGAATTTTGTCGGAGGGCGACATTTCTTTAGCTAAAGTAATTGAGATAGCATTATCTATGGAAGCGGCCGAGAAAAATACAAAATTATTTCACTTGGAGCAGGGTGTAGATTGTGTAGATAAGTTGAGGATGGAACGCAAGGTTGAATCAAATTTCCAGAATGGCAAATGTAAACATTGTGGTAAACAGCATAAAGAACTATGTAGATTTAAGGAGGCGATATGCTTTAAGTGTAATAAAAAAGGACACATTGCCTCAATATGTTGGAGCAGTAGAAGAAATCTAAGGCAACATCAGCCGGGAAATATACATCAGATAGGAGACCAAGAAGAGGAGGAAGAGTATGTCCAGAAAATTATAAGTGTGACGATACCTGAGTATAAGATTAATTTTACCTCAAGTGACCCTCCCTATCTGATGGAGTTAAAAGTAGAAGGAAACTTTATTAAATTTGAAATGGATACAGGTAGTGGTCTAACACTGATATCAGAAAAGGATTTTAAAAATAGTCTTCAACACTTGAAATTGGAAAAAGCGAGTATTATTGTAAGAACTTATGATGGTACCGTGGTACCCATTCTGGGTAAAATCAATGTCAAAGTGGAGTGTCAAGATATTACTTACAAACTTAGAGCGTTGGTGGTGAAAGGAGAAAAGAGGGCTTTGATGGGAAGAGAATGGATAAATAGATTGAAATTGGGCTGTTTCGCGGTAAAACATATGCCTGTGGAAAATACCATTGAGGAAATTTTGAAGGAAAATCAAGCCCTATTTGTGGAGACAACCGAACCAATAAAAGGTTTCACATTTTCAGTAAACATGTGTGATGTGAATCCAATTTTCCATAAGGCTCGTCCGGTGCCTTTCGCCATTAGGCCAGCAGTTACTGAAGCATTAGACAAAATGGTGGCTAAGGGTTATCTATGTGAGGTGGCGAGCAGTAAATGGGCCACTCCTGTGGTTGTAGTGCCGAAGAAAAATAAAGAGATCAGAATTTGCTGCGACTTCAAGGTAACTCTAAATAAATATTTGGACACTGCGGCCTATCCCCTTCCCACACAGCAAGATTTATTCTCCACATTGGCCAAGGGAAAATACTTTTCTAAATTGGACTTGAGGAACGCTTATCTGCAATTAGAGGTGGACCCAGGCACCCGACCGTTACTAACGATAAATACTCATAAAGGGCTTTTCAGGTTTAAGAGAATGCCATTTGGATTGGCAAATGCGCCCAGTTATTTTCAATCTGTAATGGATAGGGTTTTGTCAGGTATAGGAGGCGTAATTTGTTATATTGATGATGTCCTTATAGCCACAGCATCGATTGAAGAACATCTGGCGTTGTTGAAGACTATATTTGCTCGCTTGGCGAAGTATAATATCAAACTAAAGAAAGAAAAATGCCTATTTTTGCAAAAAGAAATTGAATATTTAGGACATCTTGTCACGGGAGAGGGCATCAGACCTTTAGATCATAAGGTACAAGCAATACAGAAGGCCAAAACGCCTACGAATATCTCTGAATTAAGGTCATTTCTTGGTTTGGTAAACTTTTATGGGAAGTTCATACCCAATTTGCCAGAGCTTTTGAAGCCTCTTCATGAGCTTCTTCACAAAAAACGTCCTTGGGTTTGGACAAAGGAATGTGGAGAGGCCATTGACAAGTGCAAGAATAGCATTACCTCTGAGAGGGTGCTAGTCCCGTATGATGCGACTTTGCCATTGTGTTTGGCCACTGATGCATCGCAGATTGGAGTGGGCGCTGTGTTGTCACATATTATAGAAGGCCAGGAGAGACCGATTATGTTTGCCTCACGGACTTTATCGGGAGCAGAACAAAATTATTCTCAGATTGAGAAGGAGGCTCTAGCCATTATTTATGGAGTTACCAAGTTTCATCAATTTATTTATGGAAGAAAATTTATTCTTATTACAGACCATAAGCCATTGGTGACCATTTTGGGCTCAAGATCAGGAATCCCCACCTTATCTACTTCAAGATTGCAGCGTTGGGCGCTTATTTTGTCAGCTTATACTTACGATATTAAATTTCGAAGAACTCAAGACCATGGGAATGCAGATCTTCTGTCACGTTTTCCTGTGGGCTGTGAAGAAATTCCAAGATTAAATAATGTCTATGCTTTATCCTATGTGGAGGAATTGCCGATCACAGCAGAGGAAATTGCCACGGAAACTGAAAAAGACGAAGTGCTCTCATTGGCCAAATTTTATACTCAGCAAGGCTGGCCTGAAAAGGTGGCTGATCACCTCAGACCTTATTTTCAAAGGAAATTTGAGCTAACTGTAGATGGGGAGTGTTTGGTTTGGGGAATGAGAGTTGTCATTCCACCATCTCTCAGAATAAAAATGTTGAACTGTCTTCATGAGACTCATTCCGGTATGGACAAAATGAAGGCTGTAGCAAGATCACATTTTTGGTGGCCAAATCTAGATACCCAAATCGAGTTTTTGGTAAATAAGTGCAGAAGCTGTCAGCAATCCCAGGATGGGCCAAATAAAGGAAAATGGCAACCCTGGAGATGGTCAACCAGACCTTGGCAAAGAATCCACATTGATTTTGCAAATAAGGAAAACATTAATTTATTAATAGTAGTAGATAGTCATTCAAAGTGGATCGAAGCCATCCCAATGAGAGAGACCACCACACGCAAAACCATTGAGCAACTACGGCGACTTTTTTCTTCCTATGGTCTACCGGAGGAACTTGTATCTGATAATGGACCTCAGTTTACTGGTAGTGAAATGAAAGGTTTTCTGGAAGGAAATGGAATTAAACAAACATTGATCCCGGCGTACCACCCGCAAAGTAATGGCTTGGCTGAAAGAGCGGTTAGAACAATTAAGACTGCCCTGGATAAAAATAAAAGGAAAATTGGGGATACCATTCAAGACACCTTATCAAAAGTTCTTCTGGCATATCGAAGCACCCCGCATGTGACAACGGGAAAGACTCCATCAGAGCTCTTTATTGGGCGTGCGCTTCGAACCAGAGTATCGTTGATACATCCCAGCTTGGCATCTAGAGTTAGGGACCAGCAAGCCAGGCAAATGAAGTATGATCGGCGAACCCATTTGGAAGAATTCCAGATAGATGATTTAGTGTGGTGTAAAAACTTTAGAGGTGGTGATAAATGGATCCCAGGAAAAATTGTGGGCAAGAAGGGAACTAGAGTCTACACCATTTTGATCCACGGACAGGTAAAGGCCTATCACAGGGATCAAATTAGAAAAAGGTGGAGGAATGGTGAGGAAGATGAGAGTGGAGATGGAGAGCGTCAACCCGAGCACTCAAGAGGAGCAGGTCCCAGTGCCATAATCTCGGAGGTTGTACGAGACAGAGGTTATATGGAGTCGCTGTCGCCAGGACTAACTAGCCAGCGGTCGGATCAAGATTCAGAGGTTCAGAGTGATACAGACGATGGAAAGTCATTGGAGCCTCTTCGCTCGCTGGACCCCGAGGCCTTGAAAGAGGAGGGTCCTGTCCTAAGGCGGAACCCACCTCGAGCGAGGAGACCGCCTGTGAGATTTCGTGTTTGAAGAGAGAAGATGGTGATATATAGCTAGCAATAAATATGTATATATATATATGTTTCTATGAAAATGTTAATCTGCAAGACGCAGGTTATCATCATCCCTTTTTGATTTGTTTTTGTCACTTTTTGGCGTCCCGAAAATAAACAATAAAAGGCTGTATCAGACTTTACTAAGACAATAAAGATTTGCTTAAAATAAATGTGTACGAAGATGTTGCAGTAATAAGAGTAATTATATGTTAGAATAATATGTTTTCATTTTAAATAGAAAAAAAAGGAAATTTTGAAAATAAAAAGAAAATTTAACAATAAAAGAAAATTTAACAACGTAACGTCTTTTATCATCGGCTTTTACCCTTCATTTAGATATATTCTAAAGATAAATAGGAATAAAGAAAGAGATTTATAATGATTATATATTTATTTTTTAGTAGAAGAGAGGAAAGAGATAAAGAAAGAACCATACACTCTTATTTCAAACAGGTAGAGACTTGAAAGGGTGTTAGTATTTTATAGTTAATTAATAGTTTTTTTAATTTTTAATATAATTTTTTCTCCCATATATATATATATATATATGTAGTATATTTTGAGTTAGATAGTTCACAACCTTCTTCTGATATTTATTATAACCCCATCTCTATATAAAAATATGTATCGATCTTGTAACAATGGAAGTGACAAATAAAACAAAGAGGAAGACGACGACAAAGGCCAGACGAAAACAACCCGGCGCCAAGAAAGTGGCGTGATTATAGGAACCAATCAGGACTCTCCACCACATGCGGGAGTCCAGTATAAAAAGGCACAGAAATTAGACAAAGCAGTTGTTTTCAGAGCGACGCCGTTATACGGTCGGGTTTCTGACCCCTATCCGCGATGTAGGCTTAGGGCATCCATTGCGCCCGTGGTCCGCCTGCCTTCGTCCGTGGTCTACTTCTACTTCTTGGAGCTACCACCTAGACCTGCCTCTGTCTCTTGCTGTCCCAGTGCGGGAATCCCATCACGCACCCACTGCCACGACTGCCCAATACATTCCACATCGGGATTACTACATATATATATTTTTTTTTATAGAGTTAGAATAATCATGTTATGTAAAATATCATGTTTTTCCTAGTTAAGGATAGATAAACATACTTTATATCTTTGCCAATTAGAAATTATTTTTTGGGACCCTAATGGTAGAGACCAGGACAATACACAAAAGGAGATTGGAAAATCTATTGGAAAGAGAAATCTGGGGTATCAGGGCTCTTCAGATGAAAATACCACATACCCATTTCACCCTCACTTCATTATGGTTAGATTTATCTTCGACCATTATAGTATATAATTAAGTTGATATTAGATAACATAGAATGAGGTTGTATACTCACCTATTCAAAGTGACGCATGTTGCTCTCTAGAGACAGTGCACATGTGTGGGCCCGCCATCTTTGTTCTAAAAGTAACCCTCCCTCTTCTAGGAAACCTTTTTTTAAAAGTTGTTTAGAGTTTGAAAAGTTGTCAGAAAAGAATCATTAGAAATTTTAAAGATTGTGAAAATATATATTAATTTCTTGTTTCCATTGATTTAAGTCAAAATTATATTTAAAATTATAAATGAATTGAATAATAAAACATTTATTATGCTTCAAATTCATTTATATTTGGTTTCCAGTTCCCTCTCCCACATTAACTGGAGATCAAATTGAATGGATTTAATGCTTTTAGTTATCATATAATTAATTTATTTAAAGTCATAGGAAATATATTCAGTTATTCGATCATTTGTTTTATTATAAGAGTAGAATATAAGTTGTTGGTTAGATTAATTGGAGAAGTTTGAAGTTTCAAATTTATAATTATATTTATTATTTCTAAGGTATCTGTGTATTGATAGGTTATTGTAAATATTTACTGTTTTGTATTTAAAACCGTTGTTTAAATACTCTTTATTAAGATTTTAATGTCATTAATAAAATTTGTTTTAATGTTGTTGATTCGATAAAATCTTAAAAATTGACCAAAATATATGCCTTAGCAGCAATTTGTTGATATGTTGGAATTAACATTACAGAATTTAATAATTTTAAAATTATAACAATTTCTTTTGTGTCATATGTTCCAGCTGATTTGTTTGCAAAGTTTATATTTAAGTCGAAAAAGTTAACCTTTTTGTTATTAGTTATCTTTTCATTATTTTTAAGTTTCAGATATTTAGGGTATATTTTGTAAATTACATTATTGAATTCTGGGTTATTCAAGATAATAATTTCATCTACATAGCGGAATATATGCCAATTTACATCATTCTGTAGAAAGAATTATCTTTCATACCAAAAAAGTAATTAGTTGGCTAGTATAGGACTGGATGAGGTTCCCATTGGAAGACCTTCAGACTGAATATATATTTTGTTTTTAAAATTAATATAATTGAAGTTTAAGAAGGTTTCATGTAGTGTCTTTGCTGTATTGTTATCTAATTTAAAGGTTTTGTATTTGTTGTGAATAATTTGAATATGGAATGTTTTATCATTAATTAATTCGTTTATTAAGCTGTGTATTTTATTATTAAGGTCTTCTAAACGTATGTTAGATTAAAGTTCTTCAAAATCAAATGTATGCACTGTATTGATCTTTGGTAGATTATTTGTTAGGAAGTTAATGATTTTTTTTATTAGAATCTATGAATTTATAATTATCTCATTATTTTTTTCATTGCAGTAAGGGCAGTAGAAATTGTTTAATATCAAAAAGAATCTTACGCCTTTAAAATAGTTTTGAATTTTGATAACAGATGGCGCGCTAGTGCATCATATTATAAATGTTCTAATAAAATAAACAATTTGATATTTGCGGAAGAGCGATTGCTCTATGCATATTTTATATTTATAAATATATGTAATTCTACTGTCCTCAAAGCTTATGTCCATAGTTCTTCTAAATTACCCATTCAAAGAGTCTACCAACAGTATCACTATAAAAGGAAGTTCCAAAAATGCAATATTTCCCCTGGGGCGCCCACGGCTCCGCCGGCGTCTCTCCAGCCCTCTCCTTGGCCCTCCAGTGCGGCGGGCGCATGGTGACCCTCAACGTTGTATTGAGCCTTAAAATGCTTACATGTTAGCATGTAGAAGGCGGAATAAATTGTTACCAAAAATGCAATATAACAGCGGTATGGTAGATTAAACTGGGGAAACCGCTGAGAGGGTTCACCACTGATGAGCCAGGCCCTCTCATTATTTTTTCCATTGCAGTAAGGGCAGTAGAAATTGTTTAATATCAAAAGGAATCTTACGCATTTAAAATAGTTTTGAATTTTGATAACAGATGGCGCGCTAGTGCATCATATAATCATGTTTGTTAGTTATTTTACTTATTATGAATTGAAGTGTTGAAGCTAGTCTTAAATCTATGTTTTTTATGACAGAGTAATTCCTGATGTGATTGTTCTGGATGAGAATGGTGTTTTATGTAATTTAGGAATAAAATATAAAATTTCGGTATGTTTGTGTTTTTGTTGTAATTTATAATTTTTATTGAGTTTTCTACATTTTAAATATCTTATTTGATTTTAGTTTCAGTTGTTCTTATGAAAGTGTATTTTTTATTGTTATTAATTTCATTTGTCAGAAGGTCATGAAATAAGTTTTTACATATGATAGATAAATTATTTGAACATTTATCTATTGGACATATGATAAAATATTTTTGTAAGCCTTCAAAAGTGTCTTTTAAGGAATTGATTTCCGATTCATTAGGTTTTGTGTATTTTAATGTGTTGTTATAATATATATATAGTTTTTTTATTTCTTTACTTAATTTATATTTCCATTATAGGAAAGTAAATTAAGGAATTTTGTGTTTCATACTAGTTTTATTAATGAATATATCGATGTCTTTTAATATACTGTAGATTTAATTGTATTATTAAAATGTGTTTGATCTGAGGTATATATTTATATACTCTATTTAAAATGTTTTGGAGTTTTGGTTCCAAAAAAGAATAATCGCTAGATAAAATATGTCCTGTAAATTTATATTTATCTAGAACATTTTGGCAATTACATTTAGATTTTTTAAAATTTGTTAAATTATTAATAAACGGGTTATAATTGCATAATATACTTCCTATATTTTTGTTATATTTCCAGGTAGTTTTAAAATTTAAACCCTTCATAGGAAATAAACTGTTAATAGATTGGTCATTAAATATATCATTAAATTTGAAATGATCAAATAATTTTTTATTGAATTTAATAATAATTTGGTGAGTTTTTTGTTTAATTTTTTATGTATTTGAAGATGTCTTTTGTGATATCTATTAATCTACTAGAAAGATTGTGAATTTTAATGTGTTTCACAAGTTTTATAAGTTTGCAATTATTTAATTTGAATAATGTTTTAATAAAATTTTCAATTGAAATATTTTGTGTACATTTTGTTTGTGTCTAATAAGTTATTAAAGTTTATGAAGCCTAATTTGTTGGTAGTTTTACCTCTGGTTTTGACTGAATTATTATTAGAGTTATGCTTTTTGTATTTATTACTAATTTCATAGATTGATATTTCAAATGGTTGTGGTGTGTATGTGTGGTTAAGTTCGTCGTTAAGTCCATAAGTGTATAAAGTGTTGTGTTGATAAATGTAAAGGTTTTCTAATAATAATCGTTGTTTTTTGACTTGACAAATGTCAAGTATTTCTATCATGTAATTGTTAAAGGTATGTATTTTATATATATTGTGTTGTTTGATGTATGTGTTACCAATTGATTTTTTGGAGTGGTTTCTAGGTGATTTGATTCTTATGTTTAAAGGATTGCAGATTTGTCCTATATATGAAAGTTGACAAATTTGGCAAGTTAATTTATAAATAGTGTTTACTATCTTACAACTAGGTGTTTGAAATGTGTCATGGTTCTTGAAAGTTGGGCAAGTTTGACATTTCTTATTTAGACAATTTTTAGCGAGTTTAGAGAACATAGAAGGGGTGCTAACCCAACATTGTTTGTAGCTTTTTTTTTTAACGTTTTTTAGTTTGTTATTCTTTAAAACGTTTTTTTAATTAAAAATTATTATTTGTTATAGATTTTCGTTGAATTAATTAATAATTTGTTTAATAATAAATATAGATTTTTGTATGTATGTCTGTAGTAATTGTAAGAATAAATAATAAAAAACATTTTAGAAAGAGGGAATCATATATCGCCGCAACTCTTTTTTATTAACGCGATTAAGGAAGCTTTCGGGCAAGCCCTTCTTCAGCTAACTATAGTGTACAAACAAGGAGAGATTATATATCGTTTTTAATATAAAATAAAAGAAAAGAAAATTACCACGCCCCTATCGCCCTCGTTTCAATAGCACCGCGTGGCCACGTCATGTCTGATCCTAACTTCAAAATATAATATAGTACAAAAATATATTAAAAGAAATTTACGTAATTGAATAAATATAAAGAATCAACTATAAACAGTTCAAAGGATTTAGTGGAGATAAAAATGGAATGGCTATTGTTTTATATGGCTTTTGAAGATTTTTAGGATAGAAGGGGAACGTACTGTGATGGCAACTGTATACTTTTGTTTAATGGTTTAGGGTGCTTCATGGTTTCTATTGCTTCAAGAATGAGTCTTTGGGTTTTAGTTTTGGCATTTGTATGGAGGATTCTGGTATTATTGAAGTCTGGAGTGTGTCCGGTTTCTCTGACGTGGTCAACTATTAAGGAGTTTGGGTTTAGTTTAGAGATGTTTCTTTGGTGTTATTTGATTCTGATTGAAAGGTCTCTTGATGTCTCGCCGATGTAGACACTATTGCAGTTGAGGCAGGGAATTTGGTAAACTAAATATTTTTTCTGTTTCTGGTCGGTGCTTTTGGTGATTGGGTTTCTTAGAATCGAGGCCATGGAAGGTGAACCTCTGAAGATGGTTTTTATGCCAAAACTTTTGAGTTTGAGGGCTATTGTAATTGTAGATTCTGTATATGGTAAGTAACAGGTGGAGATGTACTGATTGGAGATATTTCTGGGAGTCCCTGGTTTATATATATTCATTTTAATGAAAGGAAGCGGGTATCCAGATTTAAGAAGCTGGTTTTCGATAGACTTAAGTTCTTTATTGTATTCTATATTTGATGAACAGTGGGTGAAAGCTCTTTTCGTCAAGGTACGTACAACTGTTATTTTGTGGGAGATGGGAGAATTGGAGGCAAAGTGTAGGTACTGCGTTGGGGAGGTAGGTTTTCTATAAACTTTTTGTTGTAAAACCTTCCATGGCCTCGATTCTAAGAAAGCCAATCACCAAAAGCACCGACCAGAAACAGAAAAAAGATTTAGTTTATCAAATTCCCTGCCTCAACTGCAATAGTGTCTACATCGGCGAGACATCAAGAGACATTTCAATCAGAATCAAAGAACACCAAAGAAACATCTCTAAACTAAACCCAAACTCCTTAATAGTTGACCACGTCAGAGAAACCGGACACACTCCAGTCTTCAATAATACCAGAATCCTCCATACAAATGCCAAACCTAAAACCCAAAGACTCATTCTTGAAGCAATAGAAACCATGAAGCACCCTAAACCATAAAACAAAAGTATACAGTTGCCATCACAGTACGTTCCCCTTCTATCCTAAAAAAATTTCAAAAGCCATATAAAACAATAGCCATTCCAATTTTATCTCCACTAAATCCTTTGAACTGTTTATAGTTGATTCTTTATATTTATTCAATTACGTAAATTTCTTTTAAGATATTTTTGTACTATATTATATTTGAAGTTAGGATCAGACATGACGTGGCCACGCGGTGCCATTGAAACGAGGGCGATAGGGGCGTGGTAATTTTCTTTTATTTTATTTTATATTAAAAACGATATATAATCTCTCCTTGTTTGTACACTATAGTTAGCTGAAGAAGGGCTTGCCCGAAAGCTTCCTTAATCGCGTTAATAAAAAAGATTTGCGGCGATATATGATTCCCTCTTTCTAAATTCTCGAAATCCGCAAACCGTTCACCATGAATAAAAAACATCTTTAATCTGACTAAAACACTGAGAAAAAAAAAATTCTGTGAGTATTATGTGATTATAATTACTTTTATATTCTAATATTTCCCTTATGATATAAATTATACCTTGTGGATATGTAAATAACAGAGATTATCTATTAGAAATTGAAATCTTAAATATAACTTAAATTAAGTTATTATCATAGAGCAAACTCATATGAATTTATATTAAATGTATATAATAAAGTTTATCTAATAAAATTTTAAAACTTAAATATAATTTGAATTAAGTTGATATTATAGAGTAAGTTAACATGGACTTATATATTGACAGAACTATATTTAAAACTTTTAATAATAGTCATATTTCATATATAAATAGGAAATTCTATTAGATTAGCAAGCTAAAGCTAAATTAAATATATAAGATAAAAGTTGATAATATTTTTGTGTTAAAGTTAGATGATTAAATAGTTGTTTATATTTATAATATTTATATCTTATTAAGGAGAGAAAAATGTAATATAAGTAATTTTATGTTAGAATAATATGTTTTTATTTTAAATAGAAAAAAATGAAATTTTGAAAATAAAAATAAAATTTAACAATAAAAGGAAATATAACAACGTAACGTCTTTTATCATCGGCTTTTACCCTTCATTTAGACATACTCTAAAGATAAATAGGAATAAAGGAAGAGTTTATAATGATTATATATTTATTTTTTAGTAAAAGAGAGGAAAGAGATAAAGAAAGAACCATACACTTTTATCTCAAACAGGTAGAGACTTGAAAAGGTGTTAGTATTTTATAGTTAATTAATAGTTTTTGTAAATTTTTTATATAATTTTTATTACTCCCATATACAGGGTCCATTATGAAAGTAATGAGCATAATGTTATTGTGACGCGACGATAGATGGCAGCACGGTAAAACTGTGGGAAATGTGTTGGAGGGATATGCCCTTTCAATCCATCCGGTCGTCAGTTGAGTTCGAGCAGTGTGAGGGGAGATACATGCCTCCGCTTGAAGTGTGTTTTCAACTTTTGTAACATAGCGCGATGGAGCGTTCGCTTGAACAACGATACGCCATAAGGTTTTGCGCGAGGCTTGGAGAAAATGCAACCGAAACATTCCAGATGCTGCAAAAAGCCTTCAAGGACGATTGCATTTCAAGATCACAGTCTGGGAAGTGGCACAAGGCGTTCAAGGAGGGCCGGAAGGAGGTCGCCGACGAACCCCGTTCAGGACGCCCAACAACGGCCAGAACTGACGAGAACGTGGATCGTGTGCTCGAAGTTTTGCGCACCGACCGTCGATTAAGCATCCAGCAAATTTCTGACACATTACACATGTCCACATTTGTGGTACATGAGATAGTGACCGAGGATCAGCAAATGCGTAAGGTCTGTGCGAAGCTTGTGCCGAAAGTGTTGACGCAAGACCAGAAAGAACTTAGAGTTTTGCGCTGTCAAGAATTGTTGGATTTGATTCAAAATGAACCGGACTTTTTGAACTCTGTAGTAACCAGAAACGAATCATGGATGTTTGAATACGACCCAGAGTCGAAAAGGAAGAGCTGTGCATGGCACACAAAATCATCCCAAAACCCCAAGAAAGCGCGAATGAGCAATTGGCGCATCAAAACGGTTAGAATAATATGATATATTGTTTTGCCTAGTTAAGGATAGATAAACATATTTTAAATCTTTGCCAATTAGAAATTATTTTTTTGGAACCCTAATGGTAGACCAGGACAATACACAAAAGGAGATTGGAAAATCTATTGGAAAGAAAAATCTGTGATATCAGGGCTCTTCAGATGAAAATATTACATAACCATTTCCTCTTACTTCATTATGGTTAGATTTATTTTCGACCATTATAGTGTATAATTAAGTTAATATTAGATAACATAGAATGAGGTTGTACACTTACCTATTCAAAGTGACGCCTGTTGCTCTCTAGAGATAGTGCACATGTGTGGACATGGAACATGTGACTGTTTGGGGCCCGCCAACTTTGTTCTAAAAGTAACCCTTCCTCTTCTAGTAAACCTTATTTTTAAAGTTGTTTAAAGTTAGAAAAGCTGTCAGAAAAGAATCATTAGAAATTTTTAAAATTGTGAAAATATATATTAATTTATTGTTTCCATTGATTTAAGTCAAAATTATATTTAAAATCATATATTAATTGAATAACAAAACATTTATTATGCTTCAAATTCATTTATATTTGGTTTCCAGTTCCTTCCCACAGTAACCGGAGAACAAATTGAAAGAATTTAATGCTTTATAATAGTTATCATATAATTAATTTATTTAAATTCATAGGAAATATATTCAGTTATTCTATCATTTGTTTTATTATAAGAGTAGAATATAAGTTGTTGGTTAGATTAATTGAAGAAATTTGAAGTTTCAAATTTATAATTATATTTATTATTACCTAGGTATTTGTGTATTGATAGTTTATTGTAAAACTTTACTGTTTTTTATTTAAAACTGTTGTTTAAATACTCTTCATTAAGATTTTAATGTCATTAATAAAATTTGTTTTAATGTTGTTGATTCTCTAAAATCTTAAAAATTGACCAAAATATATGCCTTTGCAGCAATTTGATGATATTGTCACGGTAGTGATAACGAGTATAACAAAAGTTTAAGTAAAACTAATTTATTTATAAAATGCTAACTATTTTTAAAAACTCATTTACAAGTAATAATATACAAGAATGGTAAGGAGTGATGACTATGCAAATATTAATGATGATATACCACAGAATATTTAAAATAATTATTCAGTGACATTGCCCCCTTCCTAGATGAACAGCGTCCCGCTGTAATTATCACTTGAACAGATCAGCTTGGTCCTCAGGGTCATGGTAGGGTTTCATTCTCAGTACATGGACCAGGTCTCTTGGTTTGCGTCTCCTGGTTGGTTGGCCCAGAGGTTTAACTTCGAAGGTCACGTCAGAGAGTTTCCGAGTAACCCTGTATGGCCTGAAGTACCTTTTCATCAATTTTTTCTGAGAGTCCCACCTTTCTTATCGGGATGAAAATCCATACCAGGTCACCGACGTTGTAATCCATTGATGCTCAAGCTGATTGTGCATCGGCCGATCGATGTAACATTCTTGCCATCAGCAACTTTCAGAGTCATTCCGCTAACCTTGAACATGGTCTTTTTTAATTGTCGTCTTAATCCATCAGAGATAACTGAAAAAGAAGAACCTGAATCGCCCAGAGCAGAAAATGCAATGTCATCAATGATGATTTCGACATAATTTTGTTGTAATTTAGCGGCTGTCGACGATGGAGGGTTTTTCACACCCGTGGCTTCCCCCTCGAAAGAAGACGCGACGCTTAGTTTTTTCTAGATTGTAGCGGCGTGGGGATTGGCTTGTATGGCGGCCTGGGGAAATGGACTGGCGTCTTGGGGATCTTCCTCTGTTTGGATACGGCGATTGTCTGCGGTAGATTTGGCTTCTTATGGCTTGGTGGTTACCCATTTGAGGTTCTTGGGTGCTTGGTGCATGTCCTTCGGGTCTCTGCGTCCATTGTCGTCGTTCTCTACAATGTCGCTTAACATGGCCTGGGCGGCCGCAATTAAAACATATTGGGATGTTGTCATGCGTCCTCCATTCATCCGTTCTTCGTTGTGGTGGCGTCTAGTTATATATGGGCGTTTGGGTAGGGTACTGACGTCGTGGAACCTGGCTGAATGTACGTGTTTGGTTGGGGTACGACTGTCGTGGCGGAGGCCTTTAAATAGGCTTCGAAATTGAAGCTACGTTTTTTTCAATCTCTTCTCGGATAATTTCTTTCAGAGAAGATGGTTCAGGGGTAATTGACTCGGTATTTAGTGCGCGATGAACTTCTTCACGCACGATGCGATGCGTCGGATTAAGTCTTCCATTGATTCAGAGTCTGCTGAATCAATGGCGGCAACATTCGGTAGTCTGTCGAATACTACACGCTTATTTACACGTTTTTTATTTGAAGCCTCGATTTTACGGCACCATTTGACGAACTCATCGATAGTTGCGATGTCTAAAATGATTATTGACTGATATATCTCCTCCGATATCCCTTTCGTCAAGTGTGCGACTATTTCATTTTCCATCATAGCCGGATTCACTTCTCTGCACAGATGAAGAACATCTTGAATGTAGGAATCACTGGTCTCCTCCTTCCCCTGAGCTCGAGTTTGAGGTTCTCTGCGAGCTGATCTTTTTGGGTGACATGATGTCCGAAATTCTGAGAAAACATTTTCACAAAAATATCCCATGAATTAATTTTCTCTTCAAAATTTTCGTACCATCTGTGCGCTGTTCCTTGGAGGAAAAAATAAACATTTGCGAGGCACATTGAATCATCCCAGCAGTTGTAGCGAGCGACGCGATGGAATTCTTTCAACCATTTTTTCTGGATTCTGGTTGCGTTCTCAAGTAAAAATAGAAGAATTTCTAAAAGGTTGAAAGTGGTACTGACCCATTTTTGTCTGTGTCTCTTGCTTGACCATAGCGATGTTTTCTTCAGGTTATAGTCTTTGTAGTCTTCGGCTTCTTCTAACGGCTTGGGCGTCGAGGGAATATTCCAGCTTCACCAACAGTTGTCACGGTAGTGATAACGAGTATAACAAAAGTTTAAGTAACAATAATTTATTTATAAAATGCAAACTATTTTTAAAAACTAATTTACAAGTAATAATATACAAGAATGGTAAGGGGTGATGACTATGCAAATATTAATGGTGATATACCACAGAATATTTAAAATAATTATTCAGTGACAATATGTTGGAATTAACATTACAGAATTCAATAATTTTAAAATTATAACAATTTCTTTTTTGTCATATGTTCCAACTGATTTGTTTGCAAGGTAAATATTTAAGTCTAAAAAGTTACCTTTTTTGTTATTAGTTTTCATTTCATTATTTTTAAGTTTCAGATATTTAGGGATTTTTTGTAAATTACATTATTTAATTGTGGGTTATTCAAGATAATAATGTCATATACATAGCGGAATATATGCCAATTTACATTATTCTGTAGAAAGAATTCTCTTTCATACCAAAAATGTAATAGGTTGGCTAGTAGAGGACTGGATGAAGTTCCCATTGGAACACCTTTAGACTGGAAATATATTTTGTTTTTTAAAATTAATATAATTGAAGTTTAAGAAGGTTTCAAGTAATATTTTGCTGTATTGTTATCTAATTTAAATGGTTTGTATTTGCTGTGAACAATTTGATTATGGAATGTTTTATCATTAATGAATTCGTTTATTAAGCTGTGTATTTTATTATTAAGGTCTTCTAAATGTATGTTAGAGTAAAGATCTTCAAAATCAAATGTATGAACTGTATTGATCTTTGGTAGATTATTTGTTAGGAAGTTAATGCTTTTTTATTAGAATCTATGAATTTATAATCATGTTTGTTAGTTTTTTTATTTATTATGAATTGAAATATTGAAGCTAGTCTTAAATCTATGTTTTTTATGACTGAGTTTATTCCTGATGTGATTGTTCTGAATAAGAATGGTGTTTTGTGAAATTTAGGAATAATATAAAAATTCGGTATGTTTGTGTTTTTGTCGTAATTTATAATTATCAGTGAGTTTTCTACATTTTTAATATCTTTTTGATAATGTATCAGTTGTTCTTATGAAAGTGTATTTACTATTGTTATTAATTTCATTTTTTAGAAGGTCATGATATAAGTTTTTACATATGATAGATAAATTATTTGAACATTTATCTATTGGACATATGATAAAATCTTTTTGTAAGCCTTCAAAAGTGTCTTTTAAGGAATTAATTTCCGATTCATTAGGTGTTGTGTATTTTAGTGTGTTGTTATAATATATATATATAGTTTTTTATTTCTTCACTTAATTTATATTTCCATTCTAGGAAAGTAAATTCAGGAATTTTGTGTTTTATACAAGTTTTATTAATTAATATATCGATGTCTTTTAATATAGATTTTATTTTATTATTGAAATTGTGTTTGATCTGAGGTATATTTTTATATCCTCTATTTAAAATGTTTTGGAATTTTGGTTCCGAAAAGAATAATCGCTAGTTAAAATATGTCCTGTTAATTTATATTTATCTAGAACATTTTGGAAATTACATTTAGATTTTTTAAATTTTGTTAGAATATTAATAAACGGGTTATAATTGCATAATATACTGCCTATATTTTTCTTATATTTCATGGTAGTTTTAAAATTTGAACCCTTAATAGTAAATAAACTGTTAATAATTTGGTCATTAAATATATAATTAAATTTGAAATGATCAAATAATTTGTTATTGAATTTGATAATAATATTAATTTGGTTAGTGATATAGGCTTAAGCGCAAAAATACGATGTTTCTTTCTAAGGATTTCGAGTTGTTTTGTACTCACGTAATTTGTAGTTACGAGGACATCCCTTTTGATATAAACAAATATATATTTATTTAAGGAACGACTTGTTCCCATACAAATTGTTGTAAACAAGCGAGCAAAGAATCAAACAGAAAAGTCATGAAACGTAGAAGTGTGACGTAATAGTAGTGACGTGGCATCGATGATTATTAAAGTTAAAGTTTGCGTAACAATTCCCTCCTTACTTTGTCTTTATTCCCACGATGCTGAGGTCCTCCAGGTGTTTCTTTATCTGGTCTCGGGATAGGTCTTTTGTGAATATATCCGCCTCCAGGTCCTGAGATGGCTTGTACAGAAGGCAGATGTCTCTGGATTCATAACAGTCTCTCAAGAAGTGGTACTTTCTGTTGATATGTCTACAGCGACTGCTTTGTTTAGGGCTGGAGATCCAGTTGATCAATGACTGACTATCTGTATAGATCGCAGTTAGTTTTTCCATGAAATTCCATTCTTCCAGCTCTCGCAACAGGTTTATTATCCACTTGATTTGACAGCAGCTTTCACAAGAAGCTATCATTTCCGCTTCCATTGTGGAGAGGGCGACGAGTGGTTGTTTACTACTTTTCCAGTCTATAGTTGCTTCGCCGAGCTTCAATAGATATCCGCCGTAAGATTTTCCATCATGGGTGGTCGACCAGCTGGCATCGGTGTAGGACTTCAGGATTCCAGTCTTCCCTCTTTCAAATTTCACTCCTAGGTCAATTGTTCCTCGTAGGTATCTCATCTGATTGCTGTCCAGTGCATCTGTTTTGGTTGTCTGGAGTACTATGAAAGTTTGCTAGTGATGTAAGCGATGTCGGGTCTGGTGTTAACAGCTAGAAACATTAGCATTCCAAGGGCTTCTTGGCAAGTGTGCTGATCGCAATTGATATATTCAATATGATTGTCCAAATTGAATTCTTTGGAACCTGGTGTTGGAACTTCCTTACAAGTTTCCCTCCCATATTTCTGCAATATTTGTTGTACATAGTGGCTTTGCTGTAGCGAAATTTCCTCCTTGTCTTGTATGATCTTGATTCCCCAAAACATGCCTTTACATGTTACATCCTTTAATTCCAGGTGATATCTCAATTTATTGATGAATCTGTTTGAGGTATCTTCAGAATCTGAGACAGTGATCAAGTAATCAACATATATCCCTACATAGAAGTATTTGTCTTCATTCTTCCATTTAAATAGGCAAGGATCAGATTTAAGTTTTTCCAGTCCACAGTCATGAAGTACTTGACTGAATTTCTCATAACACGATCTTCCGGATTGAGGTAGACCGTAAATACTTTTGTTGAGTTTGCAAACTTTGTTTCTGTCTTGGACAAATCCAGCAGGTTGTTCCATGAATATTGTGTTTTCAATGTTTCCATTTAGATAGGCTGCTTTCACATCAAATAGTTTAATGACTGAATCCTTTGTTGCTGCCATTGACAAAAATAGTCCTGAGGGTGGCATTTTTAATTACAGGGCTGAAACTTTCGTTGTAATATCTTCCTGGGATTTGGACGTATCCCATTGCAACAAGTCTAGCTTTGTAAGTTTTGCTTTCTTGGTCTTTGGATATTTTGAACACCCATTTACTTTTAACAACTTTAGCGTTTACAGGTCTAGGTACCAGTTCCCATACTTGATGCGAGTACATGTTCTGTATTTCCTCAAGCATTGCGTTCTCCCAATGTTTTTTGTCTTCGCATGCGATGGCTTCATCATAGTCTTTCGGAATGGTTTCATTCGTTGTAGCCAGAACGTAGTCATCGAATCTTTTAGGTGTTGTTCGAGTTCTTTGTGGTCTTTCTGATCCACTTGACTCTGTCTGTCTGTTGATCATGGTATCTGGTGCTGGCTCTTCAATATCAACATCTGATAGAACATGATAGTCCAGTTGTTCATCCTCCTGAATGAAGAAATATGTGTCAGTGTCCGTATTATTATCACTTTATTTTTCTTCCGAGATGACATTATTGTTCTCTCTGAAGTGAATGTCTGCGGTTTCAAGAATGACTCTCGCTGTGATATCAAATACTCGATAAGCTATTCTGCATCTTGAATAGCCCACAAATATTCCTCTCTTGGATTTAGCTTCTAGTTTGTGTCTTTGATGATCCTCGAGTTTATAGAAGACTTCACAACCAAATTTCATGATGTGAGAGACGGATGGCTTTTTACCTATCCATTTTTCTATAGGGGTAGTGTCTGGGTCATTGGTTGTGGAAGTTAGATTGTACAGGTATGCAGCTGTATTCACAGCTTCTGCCCAGAAGTGTAGGGGTAATTGGGAGTCTGCCCGAAGTTTTCGGCCTTTGTCTAATAGTGTTCTGTTAGCTCTTCGATTTTTGCTAAGTTATGGGTATCCATTTTTATTCAACTTTTTCTTTCTAAATTGGCGGTTAGTCCAATTATATAATTTCTTTATGATTTAAATGGATCAATTGGCGGTTAGTCCAATTCGCGCGCCCAAACCACGCTCTGCTACCAAATTGATATAGGCTTAAGCAAAAATACGATGTTTCTTTCTAAGGATTTCGAGTTGTTTTGTACTCACATAATTTGTTGTTACGAGGACATTTCTTTAGATATAAACAAATATATATTTATTTAAGGAACGACTTGTTCCCATACAAATTGTTGTAAACAAGCGAGCAAAGAATCAAACAGAAAAGTCATGAAGCGTAGAAGTGTGACGTAATAGTAGTGACGTGACATCGATGATGATTAAAGTCAAAGTTTGCGTAACAGTTAGTTTATTGTTTAATTTTTATGTATTTGAAGATGTCGTTTGTGATATCTATTAATCTATTAGAAAGATTGTGAATTATAATGTGTTCCACAAGTTTAATAAGTTTGCTATTATTTAATTTGAATAATGTTTTGATAAAATTTTCAATTAAATTGTTTGTGTACATTTTGTTGTGGCTAATAAGTTATTAAAGTTTATGAAGCCTAATTTGTTGGTAGTTTTAACTCTGGTTTTGATTGAATTATTATTAGAATTATGTTTTTTTTTGTATTTATTACTAATATCATAGATTGATATTTCAAATGGTTGTGGTGTGTATGTGTGGTTAAGTTCGTCGTTAAGTCCATAAGGGTATAAAGTGTTGTGTTGATTAATGTAATTGTTTTTTAATAATAATCGTTGTTTTTCGTCTTGACAAATGTCAAGTATTTCTATCATGTAATTGTTAAAAGTATGTATTTTATATATATTGTGTTGTTTCATGTATGTGTTACCAATTGATTTTTTGGAGTGGTTTCTAGGTAAATTGATTCTTATGTTTAAAGGATTGCAGGTTTGTCCTATATATGAAAGTTGACAAATTTGGCAAGTTAATTTATAAATAGTGTTTACTATCTTACAACTAGGTGTTTGAAATGAATCATGGTTCTTGAAAGTTGGGCAAGTTTGACATTTCTTATTTAGACCCTTTTTAGCGAGTTTAGAGAACATAGAAGGGGTGTTAAGCCAAAATGTTTGTAGTTTGTAGTTTTGTAGTAAAAACATAGATTTAAGACTAGCTTCAACACTTGAATTCACACACAAACATGATTATAAATTCATAGATTCTAATAAAAAATCATTAACTTCCTAACAATACAGTTCATACATTTGATTTTGAAGATCTTTACTCTAACATACGTTTAGAAGACCTTAATAATAAAATACACAGCTTAATAAACGAATTCATTAATTATAAAACATTCCATATTCAAATTATTCACAACAAATACAAAACATTTAAATTAGATAACAATACAGCAAAACCATTACTTCGAACCTTCTTAAACTTCAATTATATTAATTTAAAAAAAACAAAATATATATTCAGTCTGAAGGTGTTCCAATGGGAACCTCATTCAGTCCTCTACTAGCCAGCTTATTACTTTTTGGTATGAAAGATAATTCTTTCTACAGAATGATATAAATTGGCATATATTCCGCTATGTAGATTACAATATTATCTTAAATAACCCACAATTCAATAATGTAATTCACAAAATATACCCGAAATATTTGAAACTTAAAAATAACGAAAATATAACTAATAACAAAAAGGTTAACTTTTTAGACTTGAATATAAACCTTGCAAACAAATCAGTTGGAACATATAACAAAATAAATTGTTATAATTTTAAAATTAATAAATTCTGTAATGTTAATTCCAACACATCATCAAATTGCTGCAAAAGCATATATTTTGGTCATTTTTAAAGATTTTATAGAATCAACAACATTAAAACAAATTTTATTAATGACATTAAAAATCTTAATAATGAGTATTTGAACAACGGTTTCGAATACAAAACAGTAAAGTTTTACAATAAACTATCAATACTCAAATACCTAAGCAATAATAAATATAATTATAAATTTGAAACTTCAAACGTCTCCAATTAATCTAACCAACAACTTATATTCTACTTCTATATATATAAAAATGAATATATGTGTATCTGTCTGTCCTTTATGCCTGACAAAACCACTCATTGGAACGCCATAAAACTTTGGGAAATTATTTAGTATATTACTGGGAAGGTTTCTGAAAAATAATTTCTTGAATATCTTGAATATCCTTATAGTTATTTGCAGATTTGTAGATTTAACTCGCAAGCAGCGCCCCCATTGCGACAATATTAACAAGTGCTTTTTTATCTATAAGTTTTATTATTACTAAGTGTATAATCTTAAAGATTATTCCTCAAAAGTAAGATTTTCTACCTATTAATTGCGCACAAGTCAAAGTTAGTTATCAAGTATTTTTTGAGGGACCGGGAAAAAATGTTCACTAGACAAAACGATGATTTTGTAATGTAGAAAATTTGGAAAAACTAAATTCAGGATGACACGGCAATTTATTTGAGACAATATGAGACAAGGGACCGGGAAAAAATTCACTTTATCGAGAGATTCAAATTTACGAGTTTCAAATTATCAAATATATCTATTAATTTTTTTATAAGTTAATAGAGAATTGTTTTAACAAATGTTCGTTAGACAAACCTCTACTCGGGTAAAACCTGGGCGAAGCCGGGTACGTCCGCTAGTTTATAATAAAACAAATGATAGAATAACTGAATATATTTCCTATGACTTTAAATAAATTAATTATATGATAACTCTTATAAAGCATTAAATTCATTCAATTTGATCTCCAGTTACTGTGGGAGGGAACTGGAAACCAAATATCAATGAATTTGAAGCATAATAAATGTTTTATTATTCAATTAATTTATAATTTTTATTATAATTTTGACTTAAATCAAGGGAAACAAGAAATTAATATATATTTTCACAATCATTAAAATTTCTGATGATTCTTTTCTGACAGCTTTTCTAACTTTAAAAAACTTTAAAAATAAGGTTTCCTAAAAGAGGGAGGTTTACTTTTAGAACAAAGTTGGCGGGCCCCAAACAGCAACATGTTACATGTCCACACATGTGCACTGTTTCTAGAGAGCAACAGGCGTCACTTTGAATAGGTAAGTATACAGCCTCATTCCATATTATCTAATATTAACTTAATTATACACTATAATGGTCGAAGAGAAATCTAACCATAATGAAGTAAAGGTGAAATGGGTATGTGGTATTTTCGTCTGAAGAGCCCTGATACCACAGATTTCTCTTTACAATAGATTTTCCAATCTCCAAAAAAATAATTTCTAATTGGCAAAGATTTAAAATATGTTTATCTATTATTAACTAGGCAAAACATTATATCATATTATTCTAACTATGAAAAAAAAATTATATATGGGAGAAAAAAATATTGTATGAAAAATTACAAAAACTATTAATTAACTATAAAATACTAACACCCTTTCAAGTCTCTATCTGTTTGAAATAAATGTGTATGGTTCTTTCTTTATCTCTTTCCTCTCTTTTACTAAAAAATAAATATAAAATCATTATGAATCTCTTCCTTTATTCCTATTTATCTTTAGAGTATGTCTAAATGAAGGGTAAAAGCCGATGATAAAAGACGTTACGTTGTTAAAATTTCTTTCTTTGTTATATTTTTTTTTTATTTTCAAAATTTCATTTTTTTCTATTTAAAATAAAAACATATTATTCTAACATAAAATTACTTATATTACATTTTTCTCTCCTTAATAAGATATAAATTTAATACATATAAACAACTATTCAATCATCTAACTTAAACACAAAAATATCTCTCAACTTTCATCTTATATATATATATGTAGTAATCCCGAGGTGGAATGTGCTGGGCAGTCGTGGTAGTGGGTGAGTGATGGGATTCCCGCACTGGGACAGCAAGAGACAGAGGCAGGTCTAGATGGTAAACTCCAAGAAGTAGAGGTAGACCACGGACGAAGGTAGTCGGACCATGGACGTCACGGATGCCCTACATCGCGGATAGGGGTGAGAGACCCGACCGTATGACGGCGTCGCTCTGGAAACAACTAAACAACTACTTTGTCCCAATCTTGGGGGGCTTTTATATGAGACGCTCGCAGATGGCGGCGAGTTCTGATTGGTTCCCGTAATCACGCCACCTGTCAAGCGCTGGGTTATTAATTATGTCTGGCCACGTGTTCGGCCACCTGCTGACAGGGGAATGAACTCATTAGCATAAACACCTGTTAGTCTGGTCTTTGTCGTCTGGCTTTTGTCGCGTCGTCTACCTCTACATCTTTATTTTATTTGTCACTTCTATTATTACAAGTTTGATACATAACTTTATATAGATATGGGGTTATTATAAGTATTAGAAGAAGGTTGTGACCTATTTAGCTCATAATATACTACAGAATGTGTCCCCGGTGATGAAGGTTTGATTGGGGGAATGACATGTAATGAATGATAACCTAACAAACCTATTATAAAAAAATAAAAGAAATAATTTGTATACAAATTAGTTAATATTATTATTAAGTTACAAGTTAAAAGGAGAAAGATGTTGTAATGGTGGTGTATCAATGAAATAAAAATCAAGGTTATAAAAATAAAAACGTATAAAAAGAATGATAAAAGATTAAGAGAAAGTATGTAATACAAAATGTTAAATATGTTAAAATGAATCGTACAAGGAAAGTAATATCTTATTGTATTAAAGATGAGAGAAAAAAAATGAAGTTAGTTTATTGACTGAACTTATAATGTGACGCTAAGGTTGAAAAAGGGAAAGGGGGTATCTGAGCATGTTTCTGCAAAAGTAGTATCCCAAGCATCCTGCAATGCAATGCGAACTTGTTTAAGTGAGGCATTGTTTTCATTAACAGAAGGCCTAAGATATTCCGTCTGCATCATTAGCTCAAACAGTGGAAAGAGGTGGGAAGATTGATGGAGGTAAAGGGGAGAGGTAGAGGTAAGAGGGATCCCTGTTGTCCATAATGATTGTGCCCGGTTGAATTGTGAAAAAAAAGTGAAAAGTTGAAAAAATGATGAATTGATATGATGCGTCGGGCGATGAGAAAAAAAAAATAAAAATATCGCGCTGGATATCCTGAACTCATTATCGGGAATGGTATAACGAGGAAGGATTGTTCCAGTCGGATTAATCAATGAAAAAAAAACAAAAATGTTCGGCGAACTGGAATCCCTTGGAAGGTTGGAGGTTTGAAGGATGCGGAAAAGGAGAGGTGGGTGTAAGAGAGTTTTTGCTGCCAATTTTGATTGTGTCCGGCTTGTATGGTGAAAAGAAAAAGTTGAAAAATGAAAAAATGATGAGCCGGACGATGAGAGAAAAAAAAAATCTAACTGGGTCTCCTGAGCTCACTGTTGGGAGATGTACAGCGAGGAAGGGTCTTCTAGTTAGGTTAATCACTAAAAAAAAAAAAGAAAATGGCTGACGAACAATAAACTCTTGATGGAGGGAAAGGTTGGGAGGAAAGGTTCATGGGATAGAGTTAAGAGGTTGTAAGGGAAGCGTCAAAAATAACATTTTGAAAATCTATTAAGAAAAATAAAATGATAAATGTTTTATCTATTTAAGAAATATTATAAATATTGTTAGGTGTAGGTTTTTTAAGACGGTGCCTAAAATAGTTGAAGTTGTAAAATGCTAAGTCTGAACATGATGAGAAAAAGAGAAAATAAAAATATTAAAGGTAATAATATATAAAGGGTTGATTGGTAATTGAAGGCATTAATGTTGATGGTTAATAAACAAAATGATATTATTGATGAATAGTGAAATGTTTTATCTACATTGGTAAGTTAAAAAACAAAGTGCAACACCACAAAGCTAGTAAAAGTGTAAGTCTATTTACAAATAAATGAGAGAAAAGCTAGCAAACCTATTAAATGGGAAATAATTTGGGACACAAATTAGTTACTAGAATAAAAATAAAGATAAAGGGGAGAAGTGGTGACACATTGATATAATATTATAAAACTACAAAAAATATATAAGAGGAGTACATAGGAAGGATAAATTTAAAGTAAACACACACAATAGCGAAAGTAAATATTTGGGAAGGTTGGTATACTAGTTACAGTTTTTTGTTACTTAAAGTGCCTTGAATATTTACAACATAGTTTCAGGGATGTAATACAGGAAGGAGGAGAAGTAGAGGTAATAAAAGTGAAATTAAAATATAAAAAAAATTGACTTAAGCAAAAGGTTTGCGATAGGTAGTGACGCAGTGAGAAATAAAGGAAGAAGGTCTGAATTGGTTTCTGCAAAGGACATCTCAGGAGTCCTGCCCTGCAATACGAGCTTAGAAGCGAAGTATTGTTTTCAGGGTTCAGCAATCTCAAGATGCTCTGTAAGTAGCATTAGATCAGATGGGCAAAAGGCGTGAAGATCGAAGGAGAGGTAGTTATGGGAGAATATGGGGAAGAAATCTTTTCTGAGAGAGGTTAAAAAGAGATGGTGTCTCAAAAGCTGCACTGCTGTCGGTGATTGAGCTCGATAAGATGAAAAATAAAATTAAACGAAAAATGAGTGGGCGCATCGTGCTGTGATGGCCTGGGTCGAGCGTTAGAGAAAAAAAAATCTTGCTGGTTACCCAAGCTCTCCGTGTGGAGTTAACATGGGGAGGAAGAGTGTACCAGGTCGATGAATCATCAAAAAAAAAATAAAAAAGGTTGACGAGCAGGAGTCTCAGGAACCGTTGAAGAGGTTAGAGGGTGGAGGTAGATTGTGAAAACAGGGCTCGACTGTTGCCATTGATTGATTGAACCTGAGTTTGAGGAAAAAAGAATGAAATAAAGAATGCTGGGACGGTGACCTGGGTGTAAATAAAAAAAATCGGCAAACAGGAACTCTGCGATGGACGAGGGGTGGTTAGAACGAAGGCATAGAAGGCCAATGGAAAATGATCAAGAGACGAGAGAAGTATGGAAGGCCTATAATTGATTGATTGACAGGTAAGAGTGTTGCAGTAAGAAGGACTGTCTCTGCTAATAATGGATGCTAATGATGTATCAAGGGAGGGAGAGATGAAGTAGAAGAAAAAAAACAATTAGGGGGAGATCAGTGCGACCTTGAATTTGTTGTCGCGATAAGACGCACAGACAAATCGCTAGATTGGAGATTATAAGCGGTGATTAGGTTTAGAAAATGATAAAATAATGAATTTACGAATTTTTTTAAGAGAAAAGGTCATGGCATGGGTACAAAATTCGGTAGAGTTTCGTAAATGACAATTTAACACAGGTAGGAATGAAATGCAATGGGGTATGGAAATTTTATGGTATGTTATTTAGTTTTCGCATATTACATTTATAATTGTATTTGTAATTGTGGGGGAAAATGGGAGGCACATTTTGAGATGAGATGATTTAAAATTGATATTTATAAAATTACAAATCTAAGACTAGTTTTTAAAACTTTTAAATATTGAGAAATATCAATTGGAATAGCAATAGGTTAAGTAAAATAAAGAGCGTAATAAATTTAATTATTAATATTACGGCCATAAATAAGGTATCGATTGAAGGGTTAAATTAGTGCGGAAAATTATCCTTGTAAAAGGGTAATGGCATGATAGTGACTTATAATTTGAATGGGGCGTGTACATAGTGAACATAACAATGATTTTTGCAAAGTTTGGAGTATTTGATTAAGAAATTGGAGTTTTGCTATAAAATAAGATATTAAAAAAAACTACACAAATAAGTTTAGAAAATATGATTCGAGTAATTAAAATATAATATGATTTTTTTATGTAAAATTGAAAGTTGCATATTTGGATAATGACATTTTAGGTGAATTTAAGAAAGGCATGTAATATTAATAAATTGGCAAAATGCGTGTATTGCGTTTTCACCGCCACTCTGTGTTGTGACGACGATCTAAGTTCTATAGAGGTAGTCACTCACCTCTATTCTTGGTCGGCGGGGTTGAAGGTTCAAAGTTGTGGCGTCGCTGCTTATAACACTTTCAAAAATATACGACGAAAACAGGAGGGAAAATTATATTTATTACAATTTAAGAAAATAAGTAAAGTATTATATATTTAAATATTTACACTAAAAGAATCGGAGATCAGGGCAAATTCTTGCGTTCGAAAAAAGTTGTTTACAAGTTCTTTTTGTATTGTTTCCTCATTTTTGCCGCTGCATCCCCGTAGCTGCCTCCGCCGGCCTCCCATTGGCTGCTTCGGACGTCTTCTTTTCCAACAGCGTGATTGAATATTTCTAATAATAAAATTGAAAATGATTAATTAAAATTTATAATTTGATTAAAATAAAGTAAAAATGATAAATGAGAGTGTGAATGTTTTTAAAATTGAATAAAAATTATATAAAAAGGTTATAATTGATTTTAAAATGCTTAAGGTGAAAATATAAGAATAAAATTTATGGGGAAAATGGCAGAAACAAAGTATAAAGTACCTTGAAATGGCTGATGCTGGCTGGAGTTGATCTCTGGGGATGGCTGTTTGGAAGAAGGCTGCTTGTTGCGTGGGATCCGTCAAAAGGGGAGTTGAGGGCTTCCCACGCACGAGGCACGGCTAGTCCCCGAATGGCGTCTGTTAGACGGCCTACTCGGTCATCGTAGTGGGGCTGCATGTTGGTGAGGGCATCCGCGACGTGTTCGTCTCCGACCTCGGTCATCCTCTGCTTGTCCTCAGTCATCCTGTCGACTTTAACGGGTTCTGTAGTGATCCCGAGGTGGAATGTGCTGGGCAGTCGTGGTAGTGGGTGAGTGATGGGATTCCCGCACTGGGACAGCAAGAGACAGAGGCAGGTCTAGATGGTAAACTCCAAGAAGTAGAGGTAGACCACGGACGAAGGTAGTTGGACCATGGACGTCACGGATGCCCTACATCGCGGATAGGGGTGAGAGACCCGACCGTATGACGGCGTCGCTCTGGAAACAACTAAACAACTACTTTGTCCCAATCTTGGGGGGCTTTTATATGAGACGCTCGCAGATGGCGGCGAGTTCTGATTGGTTCCCGTAATCACGCCACCTGTCAAGCGCTGGGTTATTAATTATGTCTGGCCACGTGTTCGGCCACCTGCTGACGGGGGAATGAACTCATTAGCATAAACACCTGTTAGTCTGGTCTTTGGCGTCTGGCTTTTGTCGCGTCGTCTACCTCTACATCTTTATTTTATTTGTCACTTCTATTATTACAAGTTTGATACATAACTTTATATAGATATGGGGTTATTATAAGTATTAGAAGAAGGTTGTGACCTATTTAGCTCATAATATACTACATATATATATACATATATATTAATAGTGTTTTTTTTTTTGGAAAAAAGAGGAAAAGTAAAATATTAAGAACTACAGATTTTGAAAATTTTTGAGTCAGAACAGCAAGCTAATTCTTTTTTTTTCTTCTTTCCTCACTACATTTCAAATACGTAGAGCGAATAAAAACATGCTAGATCATAAAGAGTAATTACAGTATAGGTAGACTTGACCCTATACAATTTTTCTTTTTTTTTTTTTTTGTTTTGAATCTACTGAAGTTACCTTAATTAGACAAATATTCAATCCCTGGTCTGTCGACACTAACTTTTTGATTCATTATTGACACATACATCTGATTTGAGGGGATCGAGACGTATTAACATATAGTTCTTAGAATTTATTATTTTTTATAGTTGAAAAATTGTTGTAGAGAAAATGTACATCTTGGATGATAGTTTTGAACTACGTAAATATAAGTTTGGATACGATTAAGTTGGTAGTATCTGCCCTTTCAAAGACATATTGATTGAATTTATCAGACAAAGAATTTAGTCCTTTAATCTAATAATTTTAGCTTCCCCGCTCCTATATTGACACACACAATTTTTAATTTGATTGTAATATAAAAAAATTATCCGTTTCTTATAGTTCTAATATCTTATTTTCTTCCAGTTTTAACTTCTAAAATTAAAAACACTTTTTAAAATTAGTTTTGAAAAAACAGAAAATGATACTTGCTCAGTTTGATTAGTTGATTTGTGTAGTATCTGCAGCTTACCTAATACCTCGACCACGACTGCCTGTACTCTGTGAGAACTGTTTAAGGTCTCCCAAGGTGCAGAGAGGTACTGGAAAACTCCCCATCCTAAATTTTCCTCTCGGTCAACACAGTGTAGCGAGAGTTGACAGGATCGCACGCCATAGATTAAGTCGACTGGATACCTCATCACACTTTTAGTCGACAGGATTCAACAAGAGTCAACAGGACCTCATCTCATTTTCAGCCGACAGGATAACCAAAAAGAAGGATAACACCACAACGAAGAAGGTAAGCAGCCTGTCCAGATAGAAGCGAGAAAGAGCAAAGATGGAGGAACAAACCGGCCATTCCAACCAAACGACCATGCAATCTCTTCCCAACAAGAGATATTTACGGAAGACACGCCGTTCCAAGGGACATCTGCAGACCCGCTAACAAAGATCGCCAACGCCAGGAGCAAGCTGACTACCACCCAAACGACACAGCTGAAAATCCCACAAGACATGGAAACCGAGGAACGGAATGACGCAAACCCTGTGAGAAGTTCCCCACCTTCGGCCTGACATCGAGACAATGCTCAAAGGCGACAAGCCACAATCAGCTTTACAAAAGTTACAAGCTTTATAAGCCCTACATGGAGCGCTTTCCACGTCAGCAGGAATACAAGCCAAGATCAAGTCTCCTGACTGAACTATCATCAAACTGTAAGTTTTAAAAATCTTACATAGCTCTCTCCACAAACTCACAACGTAATTTCCCATAAATTAATATTCCTATTCATTTTAAATCCAATTTTTACAATTTTATACCATTTTTGAATTTACTTAAATTTTAATCAAATATAAAATATCAATTCAATACTTTCAATTTTACTTTAAAAAAATTGTCAATCAAGCATTTTAATCAATTCACATGTCTTTATTATATTCAACTCTAAAATGGCATTATCCAAATCTACAACTTAAATATAAAAAAATCATTATTAATATTACTTAAAAAAAAACTCATTATATCATAATTCTAAACTTATTTTTGTTTTTATTAATATTTTTTCTTTATACCAATCACCCATTTCTCAATCAAATACTTAAACATTTTCAAAAATAATTGTCATTATTCACCATTTTAAGTAAACGCCACAATTCAAAATATGCTTGTCACTATCACGACATTGCCCTTTTACAAGGATAATTTTCACGCTGCCATAGTTAACACACACACGATTTAAAAAAAAATCAATTTTTAAATATAAATGAACATAGTTTAAAAGCAATTCCTAATTTCAAAATCAAAGGAGACAATATCTTCAAAATCACAACTAGAAAAATAACTGTCCTCCCCAAAACAAGTTAAAAATAAAGATCCGTCCATTCCCCGCCAGTAGCTAAGTTAGGTCACCGCCCGCCAATCTTATTACAATCGTCAATATTCGAGGATAAATACACTCCCTCGTCCTTTCCTTTCACATGTATATTTAATCATCAACAAATCTCTCTCAACAAACGTTACAACACACACACATCACTATCTCAAATTGGCAACAATTATTAGTGCGCGACTTCACAAAAAATCCAAATCTCGAGCCACACAAGCTCCACTTAGCTCTATATCGTCGCCACAATGAAATATTTTCACATTAAGCGTGCCACATCCAGTAACAACAAAAATATCTCGATATATGTTCGTACAACCACCCCCATGACAGGTAAATTTGTTATTCACGGTGAAATTTGTTAGATTTTGTGACAAAACAACGACTCCACGTGACACCTTTCCAAATCACTTCTCACTTCCTGTAACAGCGCCACAGCACAAATCATTTTCACTTTTTAGGCCAAAGACGCATTCATGCCTGTGTCACATCTCACCTCAAAGCGTGTCCACGTCGAAAGTCGCACTTTCACCTCACATCTAATCTGACATCACCGAATAACATTTTTATTAAGTCCGCCACAGCGTCGAAACTCCAAGACACGAACACCTAGAAAACCATATCATTCTATTATACCAGAAAATTACCAACTCAACAAAAGATGAGAAAGTCAGTTTCAAGTAAATGACAAAAATAACAAACACCCCGCACGAGTGACACCCCAGTAATAGGATCCCCCGAATCTATTTCAGTTACATATCTACGTCCTCCCTCCCCTCACAAAGCTTTTATCTTGACCGCTATCTTCATTATCGCCATTTTTGTTAACACATGTTTCACACTAACCATTTAGGTTTTCTCACAAATCACACCAACGCCTTAATCACAACACAAAATATTATATTAAACATTTTACATGTTAATTGATATCAACAATTAAAATACCTTGGTTAAGTCTGATCTAGACTTTATAACGCGAAAGAGAAATCATTCTCTACAAACCAGCATTTTGGACAAACGAAAATATCATTTCACATATTCCCAGTTTCGGGCAACTATCGGGCATCTACAACAATCATTTTTTTTTTATTTCGTATTTCAACGAACACTTTGAGCACAGTCCCCAGATAGAAAATTCCCAGCTTCTGGTCTGAACACGCTTCAAGAGTTCATTTCAATCATCGGCAAAGCACAATCAACAACGCATGCACAAAGCGTTCACTTTTTTTTTCAATTTTCAACTTTTTTATCAGCTCTAGCGGACCACAATCAACCTTTGATTTCGAGTCAAGACAAACCACCTACTGTCGCTACAATTCTACTTATCGCATGGCACTACCACCGTATAGGATCGCAAGTGAAACTTTGCCTAGGAAGACGGTCAAGTCTATATCCTCGTTTGCACCTGGATCGGAGTATTTGGTTCACATGTGAACTCCTAACAAATGCATATTCTTCAACCCCTAACCTTTTCTCACGCCCCCCAATTATACCTTAGAATTTTTAATTCTCTTTCACTTAATCATATCATTATGTATTTAATTTAAACAACGGTTTTTCTAAAATATTATCTTTTTATATAACCAATATTATAACTATTTAATTGAACAAGCTTTATTTTTATTATTTTCAGATATATCCGAACAAATAATCTTTTTACAGCCCTTTTTAACCCTCACAGTTTAAATTAATTAAAATAAATTTTAATTACTTACCTGTGCTAGAGAGGCTTCACCCTCTAAACCCGGATAAACACTTTGAATCCCGGGGCCCATCTATGATAATTTAAACCAAAAACCTTATATTGTATAATAGTTATAACATGAATTTCATGTTGTATAATAGAAACACATCTGTAAATAATTATACGCATTATTGACATGTGTCATTAAATCATGATATGTAATGTACTTTGTACAAACAGAGGATAAATAAAACTCTGTAATATGTTAAGAACTGAGCTGAAGCAAGAAATAGAAAACGTCTAAAATCGAGATATATATATATAAGTTGATAATATATTTATCTCCCTATTTTATATTGTCTGATGACCAAATATAAAGTAAATTTAGGTTGGAATGGAAATGGGGTAATTGCTAAGCTGCAGACACAACACAAATCAACTAATGAAACTGAGCAAGTATCATTTTCTGTATTTTCAAACCTTATTTATTTATTTTTTCATTTTAGAAGTTAAAACTGGAAGAAAATAAGATATTAGAACTATAAGAAAAGGAAATTTCTTTTATAATACTCTTACTGAATAATTATTTCAAATATTCTGTGGAATATCATCATAAATATTTGCATAGTCATCACCTCTTAACATGCTTGTATATTTTGACTTGTAAATAAAAATTTAGAAATAGTTTGCATATTATATATTTTAATCAATAAATCATTTTTACTCAAACTTTTGTTATACTCTTTATCACTACCGTGACAACTGGTTGAGAAGCTGAAATATTCCCTCGCCGCCCAAGCCGTTAGAAGAAGCCGAAGACTAAAAGGACTAGAACCTCAAGAAAACATCGCTATGGTAAAGCAAGAGACACAGACAAAAATAGGTGAGGACCACTTTCAACCTTTCAGAAACCCTTCTATTTTTACTGGAGAACGCAACCAGAATCCATAAAAAAGGTTGAAAGAATACCATCGCGTCGCTCGTTACAACTGCTGGCATGATTCAATGTGCCTCGCAAATATTTATTTTTTCCTTCAAGGAACAGCGCACAGATGGTAGGAAAATGTTGAAGAGAAAATTCATTCATGGGATATTTTTGTGAAAATGTTTTCTCAGGATTTCGGACATCATGTCGCCCAAAAAGATCAGCCCGCAGAGAAACTCAAAACTCGAGCTCAGGGGAAGGAGGAGACCGATGATTCGTACATTCAAGATGTTCTCCATTTGTGCAAAGAAGTGAATCAGGCTATGATGGAAAATGAAATAGTTACACACTTGACGAAAGGAATATCGGAGGAGATATATCATTCAATAATCATTTTAGACATTGCAACTATCGATGAGTTCATCAAATGGTGCCGAAAAATCGAGGCTTCACATAAACAACGTGTAAATAAACGTGTAGTATTCGACAGACTACCGAATGTTGCCGCCATCGATTCAGCAGACTCTGATTAATGGAAGACTAAATCCGACGTATCGTGCGTGAAGAAGTTCATCGCGCACTAAATCCGGGGTCAATTACCCCTGAACTATCTTCTCTGAAAGAAATTATTCGAGAATAGATTGAAAAAAACGTAGCTGCAATTTCGAGGCCTATTCAAAGGCCTCCTCCACGACATTGTACCCCAACCAAACACGTACATTCAACCAGGTTCCACTACGTCAGTACCCTACTCAAACACCCATATATAACCAGAGCCCAACAGAAGGAAAAACGGATGAATGGAGGACGCATGACAACATCCCAATATGTTTTAATTGCGGCCGCCCAGGCCATGTTAAGCGCTATTGTAGAGAACGCCGACAATGGACGCAGAGACCCGAAGGACATGCACCAAGCACCCAAGAACCTCAAATGGGTAACCACCAAGCCATAAGAAGCCAAACCTACCGCAGACAATCGCCGTATCCAAACAGAGGAGATCCCCAAGACGCCAGTCCATTTCCTCAGGCCGCCATACAAGCCAATCCCCACGCCGCTACAATATAGAAAAAACTAAGCGTCGCGTCTTCTTTCGAGGGGGAAGCCGCGGGTGTTAAAAACCCTCTATCGTCGACAGCCGCTAAATTACAACAAATTTATGTCGAAAGCATCATTGATGACATTGCATTTTCTGCTCTGGACGATTCAGGTTCCTCTTTTTCAGTTATCTCTAAAGGATTAAGACAACAATTAAAAAAGACCATGTTCAAGGATAGCGGAATGACTCTGAAAGTTGCTGATGGCAAGAAGGTTACTTCGATCGGCCGATGCACAATCAGCTTGAGCATCAATGGATTGGAACAGCCGCTTGAGTTTATTGTCCTCCCTAATAGTAACCCAAGTATTATCCTCGGATGTGATTTCCTAGAGGCATCAAACGCCGTGATTGATTGTGGACGCGCCGAAATCAGATAGGAAGAGGCCAAAGATGTATTAAATTCACCAGCTTCCATGGGAAAGGTTGTGGCTAGCAGAAGCGTCGTAATCCCAGCCGAATCTACCAAACTAATAAATGTTGAGTGAAGAGCTTAATGGGCATAATCAGGCACTTTATGAACCTTCGAAAAAGGTATTAATAGGAAAAGGGTTAACACTTCCCTGTGCATTATTCAGGCTTTCCCATAATAAAGGAAAACTTTGGATCGTAAATTCTAGCACCACAGCTCAAATAGTCCCTAAGGGAATGTGCCTGGGAAAAATTCAAGGGGTTGAATAAAATAGCTTGACGGCCATCTCAGAATGTTCTGAATTTAATAAGGAGGTGAAAAATGCGAATCATGCCAGTCATGCTCATAAAAGTGACTTTAAATTTTTACAAAATTTAATTAGTGATGAATAATCAGAAGAGCAAAAGACTCAAATCTTATCAATTTTAAAACGATATGATAAAATATTTGATAAAAATAATGAGCCAGTAAAGCAAACTTCAGTAACCAAACATAAAATTGAAACTGGAAACCATCATCCCATTAAGCATAGACCATATCTAGTCTCCCCTACAGAACGCCAAGCAATCTAAACAGAAGTGGACAAAATGCTAGATGCCGGGATTATACGTCATTCAGAAAGTCCATGGTCATCGCCGGTTATTTTAGTAAAGAAGAAGGATGATAACTGGCGTTTCTGTGTGGATTACAGACGACTAAACAAAGTTACTAAAAAAGATGTTTACCCACTACCCCGAATCGATGATACACTTGAATCCCTGAAAAGAGCCAAATTTTATTCATCAATTGACCTTCGTTCTGGATATTGGCAAATAGAAGTCAACGAAGCAGATAGAGAAAAAATTGCCTTCATTAACCCTGATGGACTCTACGAATTCCTAGTCATGCCCTTTGGCCTGTGCAATGCCCCTGCAACATTCGAGCGCATGATGGACAAGATATTGAAAGGCCTGAAATGGACGATGGCCCTCTCTTTTTTAGACGACAACGTGGTGTATTTCAATTCGTTCAACGAACATTTACACCGGCTTGAAATCATACTACAATGTCTCGACAAAGCCGAGCTACGCTTCAACCCCAAAAAAGTGCCTTTTCGGAACCAAACGAATCAGAGTGTTTGGACACCTCGTCGATAGTAAAGGTATTTACCCGAATCTAGAAAAGATTGAAGCTATCGCCAAGTTTCCGACCCCAAAATCTATAACAGATGTGAGAAGCTTCATTGGCCTATGTTCCTATTATCGTAGATTAATCGAAATTTTGCTGAGAAAGCTGCTCCTCTACACGAAGTCCTCAAAAAAGATAATAAATTCACGTGGAACTCTGACCAACAGGATGCTTTTGATTTCTTGAAAAAGCATTGATGTCTGAACCTGTTCTTGCCTATTTCGAAGAACAACTGCCAACCGAGCTCCATACTGACGCCAGCGGTTATGGAATTGGAGCTGTCCTCGTACAGATCAACGATGGTAAAGAGCGGCCAGTTGGTTATGCTTCAAAAACTTTATCTAAAGCGGAGAAGAATTACTCAACAACGGAAAGAGAATACTTGGCAGCTATATGGGCCATCAACAAATTTCGACCGTACCTTTTTGGTCGTGAGTTTGTCATCGTCACTGACCACCACGCTCCTTGCTGGTTATCTAACCTGAAGGACCCGACAGGATGACTAGCAAGATGGGCTTTAAAACTCCAAAAATACAATGTAACGGTTGTTTATAAAAGTGGACGCAAACACCAAGATGCCAACTGTCTTTCTCGAAATCCTCTCCAACTTGAATCGGAAGAAGCATACAATGATGAGGATGATGATATACCCTCAATAACTGCTCTGACGTTCTTCGAGGCTAAACAAAGAAAAGACCCTAAAATTAGAAATTTTTTAGAGGAAACAGAAAGATTTGGTGCTGAATCGAAAGGATATGAAATGTTAAAAGTAACCTTATTCAAAAAGAATTTCGACCCCCTGGGAAACCAACACCTTTTAGTTATTCCCAAGCATTTACGCTTAGAACTAATGAAAAGTTTACACGACGCTTCCACAGCAGGTCATCTTGGATTTTCGAAGACATATGAGAGATTTAAAAAGAAATATTTCTGGCCAGGACTTCTCCGGGACATACGGAAGTATGTCGTTCATTGTAAAGAGTGCCAAAGAAAGAAACTATCAACTCAAAAGCCACCCGGACTACTTAAGGCCATACCTCCTGCAACCTCCCCTTTTCAGAGAGTTGGAATGGAACTCCTTGGGAGATTTACCAAGTCTGATGCTGGTAATAAATGGATCATAGTATGTACTGACTATCTCACTCGATTTGTCGTTACTAAAACCTTACCCACTGGGGAAGCAAAAGAAGCAGCCAAGTTCTTAATGGAAGTTGTTGTTCTCAAGCACGGAGCCCCCAGAGAAATCATTACGGACCGAGGACGAGTATTCCAATCCAAGTTGATTGCGGAACTCACCAATAAATGCTCGTCGATACATCGGTTCACGACAGCGTATCATCCTTATACGAATGGTCTGACGGAGAGGTTAAATAAAACCTTAGCCAACATGATCGCTATGTATGTAAGTGTTGAACAGAAGGACTGGGACGAAATCCTTCCCTACCTTACGTTCGCCTACCACACCGCAAAACAAGATACGACAGGTGTCTCCCTTTTAAACTAATCCATGGACGCTAAGCCGAAACGACTGTAGACACTCTTTTCCCAAAACCGCATGATGACCTCCAAGAGGAATAGTCAGAAGATTGCCTCGCGAGTCGAAGAGACTAGGCAGCTACCAAGATTAGAAACCTTGAAAGCCCAAGAAAAGGACAAAGCCAGATATGATTCAAAGCACGAGGCAATGGATTACAACGTCGGAGACCTGGTATGGATTTTCATCCCGATAAGAAAGGTGAGACTCTCAGAAAAACTGATGAAAAGGTACTTCGGGCCTAACAGGGTTACTCGGAAACTTTCTGACGTGATCTTCGAAGTTGAACCTGTGGACCAACCAACCAGGAGACACCAAACAAGAGACCTGGTCCATGTACCGAGAATGAAACCCTACCATGACCCTGAGGACCAAGCTGATCTGTTCAAATGATAGGTACAGCGGGACGCTGTTCATTTAGGAAGGGGGAATGTCACTGAATATTTATTTTAAATAATCTGTTGTATATCATCATAAATATTTGAAAAGTCATCACCCCTTACCATACTTGTATATTATGACTTGTAAATAAAAATTTAGAAATAGTTTGCATTCTAATCAATAAATTATTTTTACTTAAACTTTTGTTATACTCGTTATCACTACCGTGAAAATACTATCAAATTAAAAATTGTCTGTGTCAATATAGGAGCGGGGTGGCTAAATTTATTAGATCAAAGGACTAAATCCTTTGTCTGATGATTTCAATTACCCTGTCTTTGAAAGGGCAGATACTATCAACTTAATCGTATCCAAACTTACATTTACATAGTTCAAAACAATAATCCAAGATGTATTTTTCTCTACAATATTTTTTAAACTATAAAAAATGATAAATTCTTAGAAATATAAGTTAATACGTCTTGATCCCCTCAAATCAGATGTATGCGTCAATAATGAATCAAAGAAGTTAGTGTCGACAGACCAGGGATTGAGTCGTTTGTCTAATTGAGAGGAAACTTCATTAGATTCAAAACAAAAAGAACCAAAGGATTTTTTATAGGATCAAGTCTACCTATACTGTGATTACTATTTATAACCTAGCATGTTCTTATTCACTCTATGTATTTGAAAAGGAGTGAGGAATGAAGATATTTTTTTTTATTAATTGGAAATACAGGAGGGTGATAATAATTTGCTAGAAATATTAGATAATATGAGTCATTTCAAATAGATCATCAGTGTGTCATAATTATGACAAAGAGAAGTAATTTTTAATAGGCATACACAGTGTGGCAAATAATTTTTAAGACTCGCGCTAGATAAAAGCCAATAGCAGAGCCAGTTATGAAATTGCGCATGCGTATATATATTCGAAGCCTTATCTAGCGCGTGGCTTTGTTTCAGCCATTTTGGTTAACTCTTTAAAACGATACAGGCGATTTTTGAAAAGTAAATATTTTTGTTCGTCGGAATTCTGAGATGGAAAAGAGAGCGGTCATTAAATTTAATGCAAAACTTGGTAGAAGTGCATTGGAAACATATATTTTGATGAAGCAAGTTTATGGTACGTTATGTTTGAGTAAATCAAATGTTTTCATTTGGCACAAATTTTTTCGGATGGAAAAAATACGCTAGAAGATGATAAGCATACTGGACGACAAAGTTCTTCGAAGACACCAGAAAGTATAGAAAAAGTGCCAGAATTTGTTGCAAACAATCGCAGTGCATTCCTGAGAAGGATGGCAGAGGTTTTATACATCAAAAAAGAAACGATTCGAACCATTCTGCATGAAGATTTGGGTAAAACTAAAGTCTGTGCTAAATTTGTTCCACACACTTTAACGGGCGAGCAGAAATCATTGAGAATTGCACATTGCAGGGACATCGTTTCTGCCTATGAAAATGATTCAAACTTCCTGAAATCAATTGTTACGGGTGATGAAAAATGGTGTTTTCAGTATGACCCAAAGACAAAGCGCCAAAGTGCCGAATGGAAGCAAAAAAACTCTCCACAAGCCAAAAAAAAAAAACACGCGAAAAGTGCCCTCAAAAATCAAAACAATGCTGATTACCTTTTTCGATAGTAGAGGTATTATCCACAAAGAATTTGTTCCTGCTGGACAAACCATTACTGGAGAGTATTATTTAAACATTTTGAAACGTTTGATTGCCAGAATTCGTCGCATTCGTCCAGAATATCGCGATGAAAACAGTTGGTGTTTGCTGCATGATAATGCACCGAGTCACTCCTCACTCATTGTTCGTCGCTTTTTGGCCAAAAATAACGTCTGTGTGTTGAATCATCCTCCGTACTCTACTGATTTAGCACCATGTGACTTATTTATTCCCAAAAATAAAATTGAAGTTAAAAGGTTATTTTATTATGATATCCCGACCATCCAGAGAGCTGCGACGAGCACTTTGGAGGCGATTCCTCAAAGTGGCCTGCAAGAGGCATTTAATTCCTTATTAAATCGTTGTAACATATGTATTGAATCCGGAGGGGATTATTTTGAATAAAAAAATAGTAGAAATTGAATTAGCTTGTTTCTGTTTTATTTTACAAACCTATTCTTAAAAATTATTTGCCACACTGTGTATGTCTGGATCCTTCCTTTGATAATAGTGATTATAATTTATTCGGTTCCCCAGACATAATCAGATTGAGACATACTTTCCCTTAGTGTTAAACTTTAAATCAAATTAAGTTTATTCTTTTTGGATATGAGGACTGTAAGAAACTGATGAGAATTTAGTAATACAGTTAAATGATTATATAAAATACAGGAAAATATGATCATATCCCAAGCCATTAACAATGTGCTTCGACAAGGGAACAGAAAAATCTAACATTAAAGAACATAGAAAAATAAACTTTGTCTGATGTTGGTAGGTTCAAATTATAATCCGAATTGTGTTTATACACTCTAAATAATAGGACTGCAGGAAAATAATAAGATATTAGAAGTACGAGAGAAAAAAGATTAATTAGAAGTACGAGAGAAAAAAGATTAATTAGAACTACAAGAATATATGATAAATTTAAATAATTAACAATGTGTGTGTCATATAATAAATGGAAAAGTCAGCTTCATCAGACAAAGAAATAAATCCCTTGTCAGAAGATGGTAAAAATGCTGTCCCATAATAACTCACATCATCAATTTACTTGAATTAGTCCTAACGGTTCCGTATATTCTATATGTAGTCCTGTCTATACTTTTTCAATTAAGTATTATATATATGTGGACCAATACCTGTTATTTCTGCTAAATAAGGAAGTTTAGGAGTTTAATTTTTAGTACTTCATATCTATTAGATTGAATATTCATTTTCTATACCCCCTTTATAAAGATTGAACAAGCATATATAATAGTTATGTATGCTATAAGGAGAGAAAAAATATTATAAAGTTATCGTATCAATTTAAAGGATCAAACAAAGTAAGAATTAGATAAAATACAGAAATAAAGGTATGATATTGGTGTTTCAGAATATTGAATTTTATAGTTTCTATTAGTGTAGACGGAAATTTATTTTAAAGCTTAATTATTATTTGTTCTAAGTCCAATTAAAAGGGAAGAAAAAAAACAAAGCAAACAAAAACAAAAAAAAAAGAAAGGAGAGAAAGAGGAGGGGGAAATAAAAGAAAATTTCTTTGAAAATATTTATAATAGATGATAAATACACACAATTAATGTGACAGCATTCCTTATGAATGTTATGATTTCAAAATATTTACCTATAATTAAATTATTTATTATCTAGAATAGTGGAATGTAGTTAGAATTAGTGAATCAAGAGAGATAGATGATGTAACTCATGTTAGTTGCGTCATTGTTATCAAGCGAAAGTAGTATTTAGATTGCGCGTACCAGTTGAAGTCAGTATTGCTGTTAACTTTATTGTAGATCATTCAATTATTTGTATTGAATTGCGGTTCTTTTTATCAACTTAAATTTCAATATATGTATGTTACAATTAACATCACAAGCAAATTCTACTAACCCAGAGGGAGACGGTTAATGTCTATTAATAAATTTTCGATTTCAAAGTTACTGGAGAAAAACAAGTTTGAATATCCGGTCAAAAGTTGATTAAAATCCCATAGTGAAATTTTTGAAGTCATTGAAGTTGAAATTGTAAGAAAATTTATTTTTGTGAAGATATTTTCTGATTGCTAAAATGTTACCAAGTCTCCTGACTGAACAATCATGAAAGCTGTGAGTTAAAAAAAAAAACTACCTAATTTCTTCTCAAGCGCGCGCTCACAACGTGATTCCCCAAAAATTTTATATTTATTTTCACTTTAAGCATTTTAAATTCAATTTTTACCCTTTTTATATCATTTTGAATGCAATTTTTAAATCTCTTACACTCTCATTTATATCAAATTTTACTTTATTTTTAAAATTAAATTATAAAATTTCAATTAATTAATTTAATTTTACTTTAAAAAAATTATTATCAAATTTTGATCAGCTTACTAATTTTACATGCCTTTCCTAAATTAGCCTAAAATGGCATCACCCAAAAACTATTTTTTTTTTATAATAGAAGCTTCACTATCTTTTGGTATTTTATCTATTAATGCCCTTAAAACATTTGAATTAATTATAGATAATACTCTCCAAATTCATCAAAAGAATGATGCTCTCCCAACAAATGTCTATAAGTTCACCAAGCGCAAACAGGATTTATTTCCCAATCAACCGAGGTAAACAACTATTTTATCACCCTCCCCTCGAACCAGCCTTGTTTACTCGTGGCGGACCCTGCCCCAATTATATGTTCCCCATACTGTTGTATCAACCCCTGTATCTTCTGCCCATGACATTGAGTTATCTATATCTTGTGATGCGGCACTTCAGTTAGAACATTGTCCACACAAACTTCCACAATTATATTTGAATTCTCGCATGTGTTCTCTACTAATAAATACAACTTAGCCAACATTAAAATAATAAACAATAAAAATTAATACCACCACAGATAAAATAATAGCATTACGCCCATATAGAGTGCCACTACACGACCAACAATAAATACAAACCCAAATAGAGCAAATGCTCCAACATGGTATCATTGCTCCATCAGTCTCACCTTACGCCAGTCCAATAACTGTTGTTACCAAACGTGACAAAACGAAACGTTTTTGTGTTGATTACGGAAACCTCAATGAAATCATCGCTCCAGACCTACATCCTTTACCTTTAATAGACATAAATTGTCGAAAGCCGAATACTACTCTTCTGTAGATATAGCATCCGCATATTGGCAAGTGGAAATAAAACCTAACTCACGTAATCTACTAGCTTTCGTGACGTTGGATAGTCAGTACGAATTTTGTTGACTTCCGGACGGATTTAAAAATTCGCCACAGATAAACCATCGTTCCATAAACCAGTTCATGCAAATATATAAATTAAATTTTGTTACCCATTACTTCGACGATTTCATTATTTTTTCTGACACCTTAGAGGATCATCTACAACACCTACAACAATTTCTAACGGTGTGTCTACACGAAAACATCAAACTCAATTATAATAAATGTTCATTTTTCAAAACATCCATAGATTTCTTAGGATACACTATTACCGCAGGTACACATGCACCACAGACGCGCAACCTTAATACCATAAATGCCATTAGACCACCTACCAATCAAAAGACGCTACAATCATTTTAGGAGCAGTGAACGTTTATAATAAGTTTATACCAGATTATGCCCGCTTACGAGCACGTTTAAATAAACTACTTTAAAAAGCCGTAAAATGGAATTGGGACCCAGACTGTCAACAAGCCTTTACCACTCTCATAGAGAGTTCAACCAGTAAACCAGTACTACACTTGTATCAAGTCGGTTTGCCATGCCGCCTTTATTGCGATGCATCCACCCACGTGATCGCAGGCATACTCGAACAGGTATATCCAGAAGGACAAGTTCATCCTGTACAATATTTCAGTAGCACCCTTAGAGCACATGATAGAAACTACATCGTTTCCGAACTCGAGTGCCTCGCCATCGTCGAAAGTGTAGACGCATTTTGAATAAACCTCACCGGTATAAAATTTACCATATGAGGATGTGTTTGAGAAACACACTTATAAATTATTATGCGCATGATTGAGATGTCTCATTGCATCACCATGTGTAATGTACTTTGTACAAACCGAGGAAGAATAAATAAAACTATGTAATAGATTAGAAGTTGAGCTGAGTAAGAGATAGATATAGAAGTCCAACAACCTTAAAGATGAATTTGGCAGGTCGTTACTATCAGGGCAAAGGGTGTAGAATATTCGTAACGCCCAACGCCCTTTGCACCCGCTCAAAGTCGAAACTCCCGCATACCTCCTCTCACTATGAAGATATATAAGACCTCGGCCCTAGCCAAAAAAATAGCCACTTCACCAACAGCGTGTGCCCTCGTCGGTTGTACCCAGGTCCACCTCATCGGCCATGTAGAACAGTATGAACTCTTCAATCTCCATCTTGCTCTTAGCTCGACTTTAATCTGTTCACGGAACTTTCATACTACTACTTTTTCTTTTCGTTTTTTGTGTTTGAACATTCCCAAGCTTTCCATTCTGCCCCGACCACGACTGCCTGTACTCTGTGAGAACTGGTGAAGGTCCTCCATGTAGTAGAGAGGTACTGGAAAACTCTCCTCGCCCTGACTGTCCCTCTCGGTTACTACAGGTGTGACCCTCGCTTATCACAGCTATATCTAGAGTCGATAGGATACCTTGTATATAGCAATATGTAATCCCACCACAATCTATGCAATGTATCGTCAAAAGATTTAATAAAAGTTTGGCTTTGCGAAAAAGGGAACAACCATTAACAGGATTGCATCATCCAGGAAGTAAAGGTCACTGCCCAGGACCCATAAAACTAAAGTTCAAAGACCTTCTTCTTCCTGGAAGATTGCAATCATGGCGACAATGGAGGTGCTAAGCCAATCACAGTTAAGCATGAACAACTAATAGCAAACCAGAAGTAGCCACGTAGAATAATCTCGACCAATGAGAAGCCGAGATAGTTAATGACGATTATCTTGGACAATAAGTTAGAGAGAAGGTAGGTGACCGGACTAGAAACAAGGCGTGCTCAACTTAGGCTCCAACCAAGGTAAAGTCCTCTTCGATCATGTGAAAGGCAAGGTACCTCCTTCAGTCTCAATCCCTTTCTCCCTTTCTCGAAGTCCAGGTTCTATCCCATTCAGGTGCTCGTTATTTCCCCTGTGGAAACTCACCATTCGACCAAGACTGCGCCATCAATCATCAATTCAACAGAATCCGACATAGGATTCACCACAATTCACCAATCACACAGTAAGTTGACAGGAGTCAACAGGATCTTACACAGGTAACAACAGGATCCAACATCGAAATATTATATATATATATATATATATATATATATATATATATATATATATATATATATATATAAAGGCATATCCTGACCAGGAGCACATGTGCTTTACAGAAGGCAGAGCGCCATCTGGTGGAACAGAAATCAACTAAACATTGATTTAGCCTGTTCCCTGATATTTGGCCAACCCAATTTCTTGATAAATCAAGAAAAGCCATCCACGAACGCGTTTCGCGCTTTTTGGCGCTCGTCAGCGTGGAGTAGGCTGAACCATTGAGACCAAAAAATATTTTTTGATCCCAATGGCTTCCTGAAAAACCAAGAAATGGGTATTTAAGGCCAAACTTGCGTAAATACGCTTAGCACATTAAAAAACGAAATAAAAAAATAAAAGATAAAAAGATCAGGTGATGAAATCAATATAAAAAAAAAAGGCATATCCTGACCAGGAGCACATGTGCTTTACAGAAGGCAGAGCGCCATCTGGTGGAACAGAAATCAACTAAACATTGATTTAGCCTGTTCCCTGATATTTGGCCAACCCAATTTCTTGATAAATCAAGAAAAGCCATCCACGAACGCGTTTCGCGCTTTTTGGCGCTCGTCAGCGTGGAGTAGGCTGAACCATTGAGACCAAAAAATATTTTTTGATCCCAATGGCTTCCTGAAAAACCAAGAAATGGGTATTTAAGGCCAAACTTGCGTAAATACGCTTAGCACATTAAAAAACGAAATAAAAAAATAAAAGATAAAAAGATCAGGTGATGAAATCAATATAAAAAAAAAAGGCATATCCTGACCAGGAGCACATGTGCTTTACAGAAGGCAGAGCGCCATCTGGTGGAACAGAAATCAACTAAACATTGATTTAGCCTGTTCCCTGATATTTGGCCAACCCAATTTCTTGATGAATCAAGAAAAGCCATCCACGAACGCGTTTCGCGCTTTTTGGCGCTCGTCAGCGTGGAGTAGGCTGAACCATTGAGACCAAAAAAGATTTTTTGATCCCAATGGCTTCCTGAAAAACCAATAAATGGGTATTTAAGGCCAAACTTGCGTAAATACGCTTAGCACATTAAAAAACGAAATAAAAAAATAAAAGATAAAAAAAATAAAAGATAAAAAAAAGATAAAAAGATCAGGTGTTGAAATCAATATAAAAAAAGGCATATCCTGACCAGGAGCACATGTGCTTTACAGAAGGCAGAGCGCCATCTGGTGGAACAGAAATCAACTAAACATTGATTTAGCCTGTTCCCTGATATTTGGCCAACCTAATTTCTTGATAAATCAAGAAAAGCCATCCACGAATGTAAAGTGTAAATGTAAATGTAAAGCACATGTGCTCCTGGTCAGGATATGCCTTTTTTTATATTGATTTCAACACCTGATCTTTTTATCTTTTATTTTTTTATTTCGTTTTTAATATATATATATATATGAAAAAACAATAGAAAAAAATAAAAGATAAGTGGGTCAGGTGTTGATATTAAAAATAAAGAAGGCATCTCCTGACCACAAGCACATGCGCTTTTTAGATGGCAGAGCACCATCTAGTGGAGTAAAAATAAACTAAACGTTTATTTAGCTTACTCCGAGATATTTGGCCAACCCAATTTCTTGATAAATCAAGAAAAGCCATCCACGAACGCGTTTCGCGCTGTTGGCGCTCGTCAGCGTGGAGAAGGCTGTAACCATTGCGACCAAAAAGATTTTTTGGACCCAATGGCTTCCCGAGAAATCAAGAAATGGGTATTTAAGGCCAAATTTGCGTAAAGACGCTTAACACATGAAAAAACAATAGAAAAAAATAAAAGCCAACAGCGCGAAACGAGTTCGTGGATGGCTTTTCTTGATTTATCAAGAAATTGGGTTGGCCAAATATCTCGGAGTAAGCTAAATAAACGTTTAGTTTATTTTTACTCCACTAGATGGCGCTCTGCCATCTAAAAAGCGCATGTGCTTGTGGTCAGGAGATGCCTTCTTTATTTTTAATATATATATATATATATATGAGAAAGCAATAGAAAAAATAAAAAGCTCAGGTGTTGATAATAAAAATAATGAAGGCATATCCTGACCAAAAGCACATGTACTTTTTAGATGGCAGAGCGCCATCTAGTAGAGAAAAAATAAACTAAACGTTTATTTAACTTGCTCCGTGATATTTGGCCAACTCAATTTCTTGATTAATTAAGAAAGGCCATTCACGAACGCGTTTCGCGCTGTTGGCGCTCGTCAGCATTGAGCAGGCTGTACCACTGAGTCCAAAATATTTTTGGTCCCAGAGGCTTCTTTAAAAACCAAGAAATAAATATTTAAGGCCAAACTTCCGTAAATACGCTCAACACACGAGAAAACAATAGAAAAAATAAAAAATAAAAAGGTCAGGTGTTGATATTAAAAATAATGAAGGCATATCCTGACCAAAATGTAAATAATTCAGGTCCCCCTTAGAACTTCAAAATATAATTCTTTAATCACTCGTGTTGCCAATCAAAGGCTCTTGATTTTATTTACATTGGCTGTGGAAGTCCAATATATTAGTTATTGTCAAGCAGATATATTTCTAGGGGGATTTCTCATTTATTCCCGGTTGATATTTATAATTCATAACAGAGTGGTCATTTGAATTCTTTGTTATCGGAAAGTTGAGCAGATGAAGAGATGATCCACGTTTGGTCTTATTTCTAGCAGTTGGAGTAAATCGAATCCTTTTACCAAATTTTGCGTAGTGTGCTTGTGCAATGGCCATGGCAGTTAGAATGGTTGTTGAAGTGCATTCATGTAACTTTCTTGGAAGCATGGAGATCAAAATTCTTGGCGGGGTTGTAAATTATTTGAAATTGCTGTTTATGTAATCCATAATGTATAAGTCTCTCTACATATTATTTTTTAGCTGAGTTCTTTTATTGTTGTAAACGATTTATGGAAAGATTTCGAGAAACGGTGAAAGAGTTAGAAGGTGCAGCACGCTTAGTTCTTTGGTATTCTAGTTTATTTCCCAGAATACTGCTGTGACCATTGACTAAGCAGAGATATATATTGGGTGTATAGTGGGGTGGACTGCATATGACAGAAATAATCAATTAGCAGTCTGAGTCAATTCGGAAGTTTACATGTGGAAAATCTGGCTAGCTTAGTCGCTTGAAGAATCAGGGTTTCTTCTTGGAGGGTTGAATATTCGTGATATCAGCCACTCATTACACTACTGAAACCTCTACATACTATTTTATTTATTTTAAAAGGAATATAAAAATGATAGTATATGTTCTATACCTGGCCACCACGGTCATCAATAAGTTTGAAATTTATTACTTTTGCTTTGTAAGAGCTGTCTTGAGAAAATATACCAAATTTAAGACCTTTATTTGGTATGAAATAACACCAAAATTGATCGCAAAAAGTGAAAGGAAGCTTAGAAATCCGTTCATTCCTGACCACACTTTTATAGAATGCTGGCCGCTCTTTAAACCACAGAAACAGCTTCATTATATTGCCACGTGGAAAATTAGGGAAGACCAACTTCGGTATAAGACAGCAATTTATTTCAGGTAAGAACAAACTATGAATGGTAAAAAAAAAGATAAGCCACGAGGGAAATTTATAGAGTAGCAAAATATAAACATAAAAAAATGACCACTCTGTTAATAAAAATAATAAAATTAATAAACACTTTGTTACATAGATTCTTCCCTATGGGAGCTGTGACCCACAGCTAGCAATTATTGTAGATATTGACATGGATCTGACGTGCTTCTGACAAGGATTCCTTCGAACTCTTGGAACTTTGTCCTTAGTACCTTTGCGTCATTTTTTTGCGGCGCGAAGAGCGGCTTTGTCGTCGTATCGTCTATAGGGACATCGTCATCTTCGGGGGAAGTCTTCGCTTTAGCACGGCGGTGGAATCCTGGAGTCAGTTTCCGAAAATGTAGATCACAGCAGCCATGGCTTCAAGGTCTTCTCGGCGGTCTTCAGCTTGTTTTCCCTAACTTACCCAGCATCTCAACCAAATTGCTACGAGGAAAATTAGGGAAGACCAACTTCGGTATAAGACAACAATTTATTTCAGGCAAGAACAAACTATGATTAACAAAGATAGGCCACGAGGGATTTTACAGAGTAACAAAATATAAACATAAAAATGACCACTCTGTTAATAAAAATAATAAAATTAATAAATACTTTGTTACAATATTATATTATCCATTCCATGCTACACTGGCAACCTAGAATTTTGAAATTTTATACACTCGCATTGTTTAATGGGAATGAAATAGGTTATAAAATACCAGATTTCTTCGTGCTCTATATGCATATTAAGTAATAGATCATTATACGGTTGTACGAACGGGTCTAGAACGACAGTCATTTCTGAATCCGTATTATTAAAGTTTTACCTGCATAATTCATATAGGTTGTGATATATATATCTACTTATATATTTGCCTTATTCTGTCTGTTTGTCTGTATGTCTGAAGCTCACGGATAGAATGCGCGCCCATTGGCTGCCAGCGAACACGTGGCCTCCCTGCCCCCCTCTAGACAACCCTGTTATCAGCTGTGCGATACATACACCTGTCTATAGCGGCCACTCTAGACAACCCTGTTATCAGCAGTGTGCTACATCCACCTGTCTAAACAGACCACTCTGTCTATAGCGGCCACTCTAGACAACCCTGTTATCAGCTGTGTGATACATCCACCTGTCTATACAGACCACCCTGTCATAGCGGTCACTCTAGACAACCCTGTTATCAGCTGTGTGATACATCCACCTGTCTATACAGACCACCCTGTCATAGCGGTCACTCTAGGCAACCCTGTTATCAGCTGTGTGATACATCCACCTGTCTATACAGACCACCCTGTATATGGCGGCCATTCTAGACAACCCTGTTATCTGCTGTGTGATACATACACCTGTCTATAGCGGCCACTCTAGACAACCCTGTTATCATCAGTGTGTTAAATTCACCTGTCTATACAGACCACCCTGTCTATAGCGGTCACTCTAGGCAACCCTGTTAACAGCAGTGTGATACATACACCTGTCTATACAGACCACCCTGACTATAGCGACCACTCTAGACAACCCTGTTATCAGCTGCCTGTCTATACAGACCACCCTGTCTATAGCGGTCACCTTAGGCAACCCTGTTATCATTAGTGTGTTACATTCACCTGTCTATACAGACCACCCTGTCTATAGCGGTCACCTTAGGCAACCCTGTTATCAGCAGTGTGATACATCCACCTGTCTATACAGACCACCCTGTCTATAGCGACCACTCTAGACAACCCTGTTATCAGCTGTGTGATACATCCACCTGTCTATACAGACCACCCTGTCAATAGCGACCACCCAAGACAACGTTTTTAAAATATATTCGCACTCGGGTAAACCCCGGGCGTTGCCCGGGCCTTTCGTCTAGTATGTGATAAAGTCCTGTTGACTTTTGTAGAATTCTGTCGACTCGCTATACTGTGGTAACCGAGGGTCTCTCGCCGTGGTATGGTAACCAAAAGGGGCAAACCTATAGTAACCGAGAGGGACTGTCAGGACGTGGATAGTTTTCCAGTACCTCTCTGCACTTTTGGAGACCTTTAACAGTTCTCACAGAGTACAGGCAGTCGTGGACGAGGCAGAGTGGAAAGTTCGGGAATGTCCACACAAAAAACTAAGACACAGTTGCACTATGAAAGTTTCGTGAACAGATAAAAGTTGAGCTGGGAGCTAGTTCTTACTGGTCTACATGGAGGATGAGGAGGACCTTGGTGATAACCGACGAGGGCTTCCGCTGATGGTGAAGTGACTATATTTTTGGCTAAGACGGGGACTTATATATATTTTTCAAGAAAGGAAGTACACCTATCCCCCGATTTACACGGTACTAGCTTTACACGTTTTCGCTTTTACACGGTTTTCCAAATAAGTTTTTTTTTTGCTTTTATCGCAATTTTTATCGCGGGAAAAATGCGGGAAATTTTGGAGGGAAATGATGGCAATTTACCAAATAGGCTTAATTAAAATAAAAAAAATATTAATTTGAATAAAAATTATAATATAAAATATTTTTTAAAAATAAAAGTTTTTAATCTTCCCTCCAAAATTTCCCGCATTTTTCCCTCTGGATTTTACTTTAATCACAGCCAAATTAATATACATTTAAATAAATTATAGGCTTATAATGAAGAAAGAAGTTGAAAAAAGGTTATTTCTTTAGAAACTAAAATCGAAATTTCGGATCGCTTACGAAAGGGAGATAGAGTAGTAGATGTTGCAAAATCATATAGCATGAACGAATTTACAATTAGAACTATTATAACAAATGAAAACACAATTAGAGAGAATGTTGCAGCTGGCAATTCAACGAATATCGGCACAACATCATACACCAGAAATATCGCAATGGAAAAAATGGAGCAAGCATTAATACTTTGGATAGAAGATCAAACACAAAAAAGAGTACCCATTGATACGGGCGCTATAACAAATAAAGCATTACGAAATTACAAAAAAATTGTAGGGCAATTGCCATCTTCTTCTTCGACTGGAAAGAAGCCAAATTTTTTGACAAGTCATGGCTGGTTTGAAAGATTTAAAATAAGACATTCTTTACACAGCTTAAAATTAAAAGGTGAACTAGCTTCTGGCGACATAGATGCAGCCCAAGAATATCCAGCAAATTTTGCAGAAATTATTAGCGACAATTCATACACCCCTGATCAGATTTTCAATGCTTATGAGTCAGGGTTATTCTGGAAAAAAATGCCTGAAAGGACTTATGTCTCAAAATTTTATAAATCGGCTAGTGGTCATAAAGCAACAAAAGATCGCATAACAATTATTTTCTGTAGCAATGCTTCAGGAGATTATATTATGAAGCCATTATTGATTAACAAATCAAAAATGCCCCGTGCCTTTAAAGGAGTAAACATCAATAATCTTCCCGTTTATTGGAGGGCTAATGAGAAAGCGTGGGTTACTGCTGCAATGTTTACTGAATGGTTTCATGAATGTTTTATCCCAGATGCCAAAAATTGCCTTTTAAAGTGCTTTTGTTAATTGACAATGCGCCGGGTCACCCATGAGATCTAGAATATGATAACGTTAAAGTACATTTTTACCAAAAATACAACTTCATTATTACAACCATTGGACCAAGGAATATATTCTACTCTTAAAGCTTTGAACATAAAACGATCCTTCACATATATTTTGGAACAAATGGAGAACAATGAATCTTTAACAGTTATTAGTGCTTGGAAAATTTTAACAATGTTAGACTGTGTGAAACATATCGCCTTATCATACACTACGATTAAGCAAACAACGCTCAATAGCTGTTGGAAAAAAGTGTGACCAAATGTAGTCAAAAATGATTACTCCATTTCAACGTTAAATGAATATTCGCTGATAGTACAGATGGCGCATTCATTGTGCGGAGAAGGTTTTGATGATTTTACTGATGGTGATATAGAAGAGTTAATGGCTGATAAAGAACTAAGTGAGGATGATTTAGTTAACTTAGTTTGCGAAAGTGAGTCTGACAAATCTGATGAAGAGTAATTAGTACAAGTAACATTCACTGCTAAAGTCATCCGCGAAGGAGTCGCATTGGGAATAAAGCTGGGTAATCATTTTATGCAAAATGACACAAACGTTGAAAGGGCTTTACGATTCCAACGTGACATAAATCGCTGCTTGGCTCAATATGAAGAAGTTTACAAAGATCTTACAAAAATATTCGAAGCAATTGTTAATTAACGATTTTATTACCATCTCTCATAATGTAAATATTTCTGCTTCAAACATCGAATCGGCACAAATAACTTCGAGTGATGAAAGTGAAATCGAACCTTCGATTCCGAAAAAAAAGAATGAGAATAATTTCTGACAGTGATGAAGGATAATAAAACACCTTTCGTTTTATCTTTTGTTTTTCTGTTTATGTATGTATTGTATTTATATAAAAAAGCAGAGTTTCCGTAATATATTACATATTTTAACGTGTCAATGCATTTTATTTTTATTTCTGTGTACACCTAAAATATTTAAAAAATCACAACTCTTAAATAGCAAAATTATGCATTTTCTGCAAGCTTTTCGATTTACACGGTTTTGACTTGAAAATTTTTAATTTTTGATTTACACGTTTTTCTCAGGAACGTATCTACCGTGTAAACATGTACACATTTTTCCGTTCGTAAATATTATATAAAGTAATTTAAAATACAATATAACGCGGCTGATGATTGTAAAACGAAAATTGCAATTATACCGCGAATATATTATTACTTTATAAAATATTTACGAACGGAAAAATATGTCCAGGGTAGCCTAGTGGACATGGCATCTGCCTGGTAAGCGGAAGGTCGTGGGTTCGATATCGCCCCTGGACACTTTTATTTTTCCGTTCGCCATTACTCTTCATATTTTCACCCTTTCATACTTCATCCTTGAAGTTAGAAATGGTCGTTATTTCTCTTTAAAATAAATTTCGATTTTTGTTTAAAAGAAACATTCGCGGTATAATTGCAATTTTCGTTTTACAATGCTGTATATAATCACCCAAATTTATATTTGTATATCTTTACCTTTTATTTTATCATTTTAATTTATTTTTAACATTGGTCTTAACATTTTTATCAATTATAATTTATAAACACACCCTTTTCATATTTAATCACTATCATAAGTTAGCAAAAATCATACTCAATATTATTAGATTACAACCCCATATTTTACATATACTACGCAACCCCATCATATCAAACGATTTTGTAAACAAAACATTTCTCCATTGTAATTACCTTATGCTTTGATATACAATCAGCATAAGCATAAACTTTAGTAATATATTCCAATATATAATAGCTTTTCATAAATAACATAATTATACTGTAACAGCCCAAAAATGCTACAATAGAATTTGCCAGTTTGACCTCATGTAATACAAAACAGGATAATCAAATTTGTTTTAGAGTCCGTTGGGGCCAAGACAGGACAAAGGGTTTCCGATTACAGATCGACAAACACAATCGGTTAACAAACAGTTGAACTCTTTCTTTCATGTAGATCACTCGCTTCTGGATTTTGTCCGCGCCTTCGGCTCTGGCTTCTCTTATAGGTGACATCCAATCTGCCTCGTCCTTTTGTGTTACTCATTGACGCCTGAAATCACTGTGGCGCCCAGACTATATCATCCTGCCTACCACCACAATCAGTGGACAGGATAACCTTACCATGACATATACAAGGTAGGATCAAAAAGTCCCCGAACTTTTTTTTAAATTAATTATTTATTCATAGTATAGTAACTTAGACATCAATTTTTTCAGAAGCAGCCTTAGTTATCTACACACATTTTTCCAGCCTGAAAAAAGCTTTTGAAATGCTGGTTCAAAGTCAATTTTTCTAAGCTTGTTTAGCTCAACCGTCACGTTTTCAATTACTTTTGATGACGATAAAAAGCGCCTCCCTTTTAACGTCATTTTAAGTTTTGGAAAGAAGAATAAATCACATGGGAAGATATCAGATGGGTAAGGAGGATGCGGTAAGACAGATACAGAGTGTTTAGCGGAATAGTCTTGAACAATAAAGGCTCTATGAGCAGAGGCATTATCATGTAGCAATTTCCTTTGTTTTGATTTAAAGAATTGGTTTCTTTTTCTCCTAATCGCATCACGAAGGCGCACAAATATTTCTTTTTATTCCTGTTTATTAATAGTAACCCCCTCTTCAATAAATTCATAATAGACAAGTCTTTGATAATCGAAAAACACTACAAGCATTACTTTTCCTTTGGACTTGTCTAAACGAACTTTCTTCTTCCTAGGAGAACTTGGTGTGTGCCATTCAAGTGATTGTTTTTTTGGTTTATGGATCAAAAAGAAAGCACCATGTTTCATCACCAGTTATTATTGTTTTTAAAAAATCAGAATAATTATTTGCAGTTTCAATTAAATCTTTGCAAATTGATAATCTGGTTTATTTTTGTTGAACTGTTAAATTTCGTGGGACAAAATAACCACAAAGGTTTTTCATGTTTAAATGTTCACTAATAATTTTTTGACAACTATCATACGAAATTCCAAGTATTTATGATATATTATCAATAGTAATCTTTCTGTCAGCAACAATTAAATCACGTACCTGTCCAATATTGCGATCCGTTGTTGACGTCAATGGCCGACCTGACCTTGAATCATCTGCGATGCTCTTTAAACTTTCGTTCGTGACAATTTTTCGTCTTCATAAACCTCATTCATTAATGCTAATGTCTCTGTGAAAGACGTTTTTAATTTTACACTAAATGTATTATTTTCCCTTTGCTCAAACGATGACATTGCAGAAACCGACGCGAGCTGAATACTTACCACAAAAATATGCCTAAACCTTTACTGGCGTTGCTAAATTAAATTATAGTTTAGGCTTTGTTCTTTACAGAAAAATTGATTTTACATTTTTCAAAAGTTGTTTTATATTTTATTTTTTTAAAGTTCGAGAACATTTTGATCATATAGTGTATGTATATATTGTTGCACCAAGTTGAAGCTTTGCAGGGTCGTCGACCTTGGTTTTTTCCTTCTTGGTGTTATACACGTTTCCCGAGCGGGTTTCCATATTAAAAGTAAATAAATAAAATTAAATAAAAATAAATTACCTTTAAAAGTTATTGTGTTTATTTGTTCTTGTCTTCCTCGTAGGTTGCGATCCGCAGTCTTCGTCTCGGTCCTCTCCCCCTCCAATAAGCAATAAAGATATATGTACAATAAATATTACAAAAGGAGTGGAACTATAAAAAGAAATGATGCTTATCTTAATGTTCTGTTTTAAATAAATATTAAATATCATAGAATATTTTGAATAAATGTAAGGCACATTAAAATTGATGTAACACTTCCCCCTCTCCAGAGGTTGTCACGTCCTCGTGAATGACCTCATCCATTCTCTCATAATAAGGCTTGATTCTTGAAACATGAACTATCAGAGGGTCTTGAGGACACTATTACGAATTCTTAAACCTCCGAAAGTTGCAACAAGTGACTATAAAGCATAGCACGAAGCGGAGGTTAGAAAGAAAAACAAACCAATAACGTACCAGTAAAAACCTTCCGATCTATTTCTATTGCAACAGACCTCGGCATGTGGTACAATATTGTTAAAACGTCTCCGAGAACACCAGAAAAATAATTTAAATGGCCCAGCCCAATATTTCCATCATAATCGAACTAACAACAATAAAATATTCGTTACCCCACAAAGTGCATACATAATCCTGAAGTGGAAGAAGAACAACCTTTCCTCAACAAACGACGCAATTATCCCAGAAGTCTATCACCATACCCCGGACGTGGAAGAGTTGCAAATGAAAATGCCAATCACAGTCGCCCATCAGGCTCTTTCCTAGGTCTATGGGCCAGAAAAACTAAGTCGCCCGACTCTAAAAAAAAAAATGAAGAGGTCGCCAGAGACGAAAACCCTCCATCGACGAAAGACGAATTAGATTCCAACTATCTTTATATTATCTCATAAATCGCCTTAATGTGAGAGCCTTAGTCGATACAGGAGCATCATTTTCAGTAATATCAGACGCATTTCGTCGAAAACTAAATATTGTATTCTATAAAGACCCGAGTATGGCGTTAAAGGTTCAAGCACGACCGATTTATGTCCCCCATTGGATTGTGTACCATTAAAGTTGAAGTTAATAAGTTTCTACAAAATCATTCGAATTTATGGTGCTTTCCAGCTGTAGCCAATTTTTTTCCCTGTGATAATTATTGATATGAAGCACATTATATCTACAGGGTGATCCAAAAGTCTTGCACAACTTTAAAAATTAATAACTCCGCGAATATTTGCGCTAGAGCAATACGGTAAACACCATTGTGTTCAGGATTCAATGGGATTTTTTAATGGCAAATAATTAAACATTCGAAATTGATTTTAGTTACAATTTTATTCGCTAGAATCGGAGCGTTTTACCAGAATCAGAGATTCAGCGGCCATATTGTTTAATAAATTGAAAAATATAACTTATTGACACGTATTTTCCCTTTTTGAATGCCAGGAAAGAACCCTAATAATATCAAATGATAAGTTGATAAAACCATTTCGCCAAAAGCAGAAGAATTGGTTGATGATTTTTAAGTACAATCTGAGATATGTAAAATAGGTATATGCAAATTAGAACATGTGCAAGAAAAATAAAAAATAAAGATATTTTAGATGTGGTTTGCTGGAATTCTCTCAGCTATTTAAATTTCGACGATAATAAATTTCTAATTTTTTCAATTCAACTCTCTCTCGGTATCGATTATATTTATTTTAATTCAATTGAAAATATATTTATCTATCTCAGATAACACTTGTCTACACTGAAAAACATGTTTCTGATAATGCATCAGTTTCTGACTTAATTTGAGGTGCTGATATATATATATAAGTAATTTTTATGTTTCTCATCAATTTTCAGAGATATAATATACATAGTTAGGCCACAATGTGGTACATGTTGATGTTTATTATTTAAAATATTCATTTTCATTCTATGATTTAATTAATCTGTGAACTAATTTATTCTGTGGTGTTGTATGTATATAAATATGTGTATTTCTTTGAGTAAGTGTGGGAGATAGTATTTGAGGAGACGTTAAGGTGTAAGAGTATTTAGTTTTATTATTGTCATTGTTTTTTGTGCCTTCAATAAATAAGTATTAAGTTTTAATAGAGAGTAATTTATTAAGATTCTCCCAACAATTGGTAGCAGAGAGCGTTTGAATTTAAATTGATGCAAATCAAGATTAATTGAATAATTTTTAGAAAAAAGAAAAGATGCAAAATTTTAACTTATCTCCAATAGAAAAACTATCAGACAAAAACTACTTGATCTGGGCAAATAGAATTGAAAGTGAATTAAGAGGATTGAAATTATGGAGACGAATTATAGAAGGAGAAGAAGTTGAAAAGCCAATAGAAACAGATGAAAAATTTGAGGAAAAAGTGAAAATCTGGGAAGATTGGGATGATGACAATGCAATTGCAAGAAATGTGATGAACCGAACAATGAATGACACTCAAGTGCTAAAATACTCGAGCGAAAAAAGTGCCAAGAGATTATGGAATATAATTGGGGAAGAAATGGCATCAAATAATGAAGACTTGCAGATGAAAAATAGAATAGAATTATCAAAATTAAAAATGAAGGAAGATGAAACGGTTGATGATTACTTAAATAGAGCAATGATTATAAAGAGCAGAAGCATTCAAGCAGGAGATGAAATAAGAGATATAGAATTAATTTGCTTCGTTTTGGAAGGTTTGAGAGTTGAATTTGATTTTGACATGAAAATTATAAATTCTGACAGGCAAAATAATATGAACACAATAAGACAAATCCTGAAGGAAACAGAAGAAAAATTAAAACATAGAAAAGAAGAAAAACGGCAAACAGAAATTGCATCAAAAGCTAAAGAAGGCTGGACGAAAAGAAGAAAATTTATTAAATGTTATAAATGTGGAATGATGGGATATATTTCTAGAGAGTGTAGAAACAAGATCAAATGTTTTAAATGTGGAGGATTTGGGCATGAATCGACAATATGTAAAAAGTATAGAAATGAATGTCATGCAAAGTATAATTATAATGGGCCTAAGAGAGGAATAAACAAGAAAAATTATAGAGAATCTACAAGTCATGTGATAGAAACAAATGAAGACAATTACGAAGAGGAAGATCAAGGGGATGAAAAAATAAGATGGACAATTGATTCTGGAGCCTCTAGCCATATGGTTAATAAGAAAGAATTATTTATAGAATATAAAGAGGAGGAAAGAATTATAGCAACAGCTGAGAAAGGTGCAATAATGAAATCATCAGGAATTGAAGCTATAAGAATGAAGTCGAATGTAAATGAGGGATTCATAAAATTTGAAAATGTTTTGCATGTGCCTGATTTGAGAGAAAGTTTATTATCAGTTGCAAAAATTGTGGATCATGATTTTGGTGTATTATTTAGTAAATATAAAGCTGAGGTAATAGGTAAAGATGGTGAGATTTTATATGAGGCAAGGAGAAATGGTAATAAATTTGAAGTTGAAGGAATCCTAAATATGGAAAGCGCTAGAAAAGCAGAAGTAGATGATATGCTATGGCATCAAAGACTTGCTCATGTAAATTTTCAGAAATTGAAAGAAATGTATGATAATTCAACTGTATTAGGATTGAAAAATTTACATAATAACAAAGGGAATTGCGAATCTTGTACATTGGGAAAATTACATAGAAAATCTTACAAAAGTATTCAATATAAACAATCTGAAGATATTTTGGATCTATGGCATACCGACATAGTTGGACCTTTGAATGATTAATTTGGATATAAGTATTTCATCACTATTGTTGATGACTATAGTAATTTTACTTTCGTTATACCAATTGCTAATAAATCTCAAACAGCAGATTCCATAATAAACTTGATTATGCAAGAAGAAAGACAGACTGGAAAGAAATTGAAGAGAATTCGAAATGATAATGGTGGAGAGTATATTTCAAATTATTTGAGGCGATGGTTATCTAGTAAGGGCATCAAACAAGAATTCACCACAGCTTATACTCCTGAAAGTAATGGAAAAGCCGAAAGATTTAATAGAACCATAGTTGAGTCGGCAAGAACCATGCTAATTGATTCTAAATTACCTTTAAAATTTTGGAGTGAAAGTGTTAAAGTGGCTGTTCATATAAATAATAAAATAAAAATCAAAGAAATTAATACAACTCCTTTCGAGTTATACAAGGGATGGAAAGCAAACATTGTTTACATAAAAAGGTTCGGAAGCGAAGCTTATGTTCATATTAGAAAAGAAAAGAGAAAGAAGATGGAACCAAAAGCTCATAAAGGGATCATGATGGGCTATAGTATGATAAGAAAAGGCTATAGAATATATTTACCAGAAATGGATGAAATTCATGAAGTATCAGATGTTAAATTTAATGAAGCTAAGTTAGGATATTATTTAATGAATAATAGTGGTAGAAATCTTGATAAAAATGAACCTTTCTTTTTTAGTAGAGAAGACCAAAATTTGATTTCTCACAGGAATGAAGACTCTGGTGGTAATAGAGAAGACCGAGTAGAAAACTTTAACATCGATGATGAGCATATTACTCAAGATGATGATGATATAGATTTGAGTGAAATAGATGAAATACCTCCTGATGAAATAATTACTCCACGTAGAAGAGGACCAGAACCAGGAATGACGAGAGAAATGAGAGAAGAACGAGATCTTCGTCTGAGAGAAACCGAGGAAGAAGAACTTATAAAAAAGGGTGTGAAGAGATCTGAAAGATTAAGACTAATAAAGAATAAGGAAAATGTTTCTGATAGAACTTATGAGATTAAATGTCCAAGGGATTACCAAGAAGCACTTAATTCTGATAATAGAGAGCAATGGATTAAAGCCATGGAAGATGAGATGCAAAGGATTACTAATTTAAAAGTTTGGAGATTAATATATAAGCCTAAAGATAAAAAATTGATCAAAAGTAAGTGGATTTTTTCAATTAAGAAAAATAGTGATGGATCAATTAAAAACTTCAAAGCGAGGCTAGTAGCTACAGGATATGATCAAATCCTGGGTAGTGATTACCACGAAATTTATTCTCCAACAATAAGACCTGAGACCATAAGAATTCTAATAAAAATAGCTGCAATGAAAAAAGTTATTCCTCAGCAAAAGGACGTTCAAACAGCTTTTTTATATGGTGATTTAGAGGAGGAAATTTTTATGATTCAACCTCCTGGATTTGAAAAGGGAAACAATAAGATTTGTTATCTGATGAAGAGTATTTATGGCCTAAAACAAGCGAGTAGAATGTGGAATAAGAAATTAGATGAATTATTGACCAATGCCGGAATGAAACAATCTGCAAATGATCCATGTTTATATTATTGCAATTTTAAAAATCATTTCTTATATCTGGGAATTCATGTAGATGACATACTAAGTGTAGGATCTGGTGACGATTTTGAGGAAAATATTTGGAAAAAGATAAAAATAGAGATAGATATCACGGATTTAGGAGCTGCAAAAAACTTTTTTGGAATGGAATTTGATTATAGGGATGATAGCATTTTTATAAATCAAAAGAAATATATTGAAGAAATATTGGAAGCCTATAATTTGCGTGATTGCAATCCTTCGAAAACTCCGTTATGCATTTCTACAAATTATGATTTATTTGAAAATAGTAAATCGATTGATCAAAAATACTATCAAGTAATTGTTGGAAAGTTAATTTACATAGCAACTAGAACAAGACCGGACATATGTTATGCTATAAGCAATATGAGTAGATTTAATAAAGATCCTAGAGAGGTTCACATGAATGGATTGAATAAAATATTAAGATATTTGAAGGGAACTATGAATTATCAATTGATTTACTCTAGGGGAGATTCAAGTATTGTGACTTATACTGATGCGAGTTGGGACAGAACAGCTGATGCGAGATCGTATACTGGTTTTGTTATAGAAATGGGAAACAACTTACTTAATTGGAAGAGTAAAAAACAAAGATCTGTTGCCTTGTCAACTGCAGAGAGTGAATTAGAAGCCTTATCTGAAGGAATTAAAGATTTAATTTGGACGCGTAACATCATTAGAGAAATGAAGATTAGTTTGAAAGATCAAATTACTGTTTATTGTGACAGCCAGAATGCCATATCTATGATTAAGTAAAAAAATATGAAAGCAAGTACGAAGTACTTGAATAGAAAGTGTCATTTCATAAGACAAATTGTAGAAGATGAAGAAATTGAAGTTTTGCATATCCCTTCAGAAGAAATGAAAGCGGACCATCTCACCAAGACTGTGGATGCTGTAAAGCTTAAAAACTGCATAAGTGGTGGAGTTATTTTTTTGAGGAATGAAAATTGAAAATTTGAAGGGGAGATTTGTTGATGTTTATTATTTAAAATATTTATTTTCATTCTATGATTTAATTAATTTGTGAACTAATTTATTCTGTGGTGTTGTATGTATATAAATATGTGTATTTCTTTGAGTAAGTGTGGGAGATAGTATTTGAGGAGACGTTAAGGTGTAAGAGTATTTAGTTTTATTATTGTCATTGTTTTTTGTGCCTTCAATAAAGAAGTTTTAAGTTTTAATAGAGAGTAATTTATTAAGATTCTCCCAACAGTACATCAGTCCACATAAGCGGTACGAAAAACACTTGGAACGCAAATAAAAACTGAGAACTTCATAACAAAAGGTACTTTATTTACTCTAGTATAAGAAAACCGAATCTATACAAAAAATGTAAAATGCTACAGTCAATCCTTTTTTTGTGAATTTCAACCTTTTTGATTTTCTCTTTTGAGTGTATTCCGGCAGGTCGCTTACAGATTCCAGCAGTAATTTGCCTTCATATGGCAGTCCCAGACACCTTGATATCCATCTCTCTTCCATCAATTTCAAGTCTTGATGGAATCGCTCGCCTTGTTCATCACTTTATACACCGAGATTATTAGGGAATTTGTTCAGGTGACTATGCGAGTAGTGAATCTTAATAATCTTATTTAGACCCGAAGCTTCATAGCTTTTAATCATATTTTAGACAAGTTTTTTGTAATTATCGTCTATTCTATTAACTGAAAATATATGTACTACAGCCTTAAAGCCTGACCATGCTGCTTCTTCAATTCCATTCATGGTTATTAGAAGGTTTTTGTCATTCAGGAGCCTCTTTACTTGAGGTCCGTCAAAAATCCTGCTTTTATCTTTTCTAGGCTAATATCTGTAAAAAAACGACATATATATTTGAAGCATTTTCCATATTTATCTAGAGCCTTTACAAACTGATTACATAAACCTAGCTTTATATGTAATAGTGGTATAATGATTATTTTCCGAGACACCAAAGGTTTGCTAATCACATTAGATTTTCCTACTGTAAGTTCATCTCGAAGAGGCCATTTGTTTGTTTTTCAATGTATTTGCCGTGCCCTGCTATCCGACATGCATTTAAAACAAGGATACTTGGTGTATCCGCTTTGAAATCCCAGTAAAAGGTTAGCATTTTCAAATCAACGCAAATAAACCAATTATGCTCATTGTATTTGATTTTATTCAAGATGATTTTTATATTTTCAAATTCTCCTTCATTTTTGTTGTATACGCTATTGGAATAGATGCATATTTATTTACATTATGAAGTAAAACACATTTGAGGCTACGCACGGAACCATCGATAAAAAGACGCCAATCTTCAGGGCGGTATTCGTCTAGTTTTAAAAGGTGTAGTAAGCCTTTTACATTAGAGCAGTAACCCAGATTTGCATCCTGCTGATAGAAAGGAAGGAACGAACTTTCTTTTTTCCGATAAAATGTTACGTTGATATCGTCTTCGAGTTGGCTCATTTCTTTTAATCTTGATGCAAGTAGTTCCGCATCTTGCTTTGAAAGTCTCAGGTCACGTGTCAAATCATTCAGTTTTGGTTGTGAAAAAAGTTTGGGCATTCTTGTTCTCCACAGTTCTCACTATCAGAATCATTCAGTTCGATTTAATTTTGAGTGGTGCCTTCTGAATTATCATAAAGAGGATTATTAGCACTGGATTAAAAAACTGGGAGGGGACTATTTGTGCTGGGTGGTATTGGAAGTCTAGCTGAATATAGGTTTTTTATATAAACTTTTTCTTACCATTCCTGTTAAAGTGTTTCAAGTCTCGTGGGCAAAAGTAACAATCATCATGATTTTTTGGCACTCGCCAAACCATAGAGATTCCAAATGTCAGTTGCCTTTCACCCTTTGACCACAGGCGCAGTGTTTAGACACACGTTTTGCATACCTTATGTGGAGCCCATGTATTGTCCTGCTCTCCTAATTTTATACCAAAATATTCGAAATACGCCCGCCTCACAAGGTCTGTTATTATATTCCTTTGCGCTTTTAGAGTAATTTGGGTCGTTTTTGCAATATCTTCTTCTAGAAACTATGTATTAAAATGTTATTTTCATAAAGTTAATGGCATAGCTTGTAAATGAATGATACTTGAAATAATAAAATTTAATCTGTTTGAATAAAATATATTTTCAATAATAATTTGAATACATATATAATTATCGACCATTTCAAATTATACGTGATGGTATAATGTTTAGAAGTGATTTATATATTTATTTTAATTTTTAAAATTTTATTTTTATATGAAGTTAATGGCGTATGTTTTAGAAGAACTTTGAGATGTGATTATTGTAAAAATTATGAAGCAATCATGATTACATGGCAAATTTCTTTTTAAAAATATTATTTTGGTGAAATACACTTTATACACTTATCTATATATTTTGATGACATACATAAAAACCAAGAGCAGATTCGGAATCAGCGCCATTGGATTTTCCAAAAAAAGCATTTTAAATGCTCAAACATCAGAAACTTTTTAAAATTTTGTATACCTGTGTAATTTATTTTACTCTGGAATGCCGTCACTACAGGATAGAGCACTCTTGGTGAATTTTTTTTTTATTGCAATTCAGAATCTGCCATTGGAGTTTTACGAGCGTTTCGTACCTTCAAAGGTATTCGAAGCGGTAAAGGATCCATGAGTTGCTTACTCTATAAGGCCAATGATTAAAAATTTTGAGTAGACTGGATCTCTCTGGAGGCAAAACCTCGGTATGAAAGACCATCGACATGCAAGTCAGTGGCTTTTACGGTTTCGCTGATTGTTAAAGCTATTGAAACGTTATCCACGTATGGAGAAGTAAGTGCTCGACAAGTTTCTCGACAAACGGGAATTTGGTATGGAACAGTTTGGAAAGCAAACACATTAAGAATACCCATACAAAATTTAAAGATTTTACCAACTGAAAGTCGGCGATTTTGAGAAGCGTCAAGAATTCGCTGCATGGGTTTTCTGGCAAATTATTATTGTTGAAAACTGGCTGTCTAATATTCTGTGGACAGTTGAAACTCATTTTTCCCTAAATGGAGAAGTTAACACTCAAAACAGCAGCATTTGGACAACATAAAACCCTAGGAATTTTACAGAAATGTCACTTTATCAGCTCAGAGTTACTGTTTTGTGTGGGTTCACATCTTCTTTTATTATTGGGCCATGTTTCTTTGAAAAATCAATGAGAGTTCCTTTTTGAAACCGTTTCTGTACCTGGTGAACGCGTTGTTCAACTTTAAATAGAAAATGTTATTCCCATATTGCAGGACAGGAAAGCAATAAGCGAAATAACATTCATGCAAGATGGAGGACCTCCTCATATCTCCCTGCGGTGCCGAATAATTGGTGAAGGATACGTTTGGTGAAGATAGTGTGATAAGTCGCCATCTCATACACCAGTGGCCTCCAAGATCACCAGACTTGACGCGTTGCGATTTTAGGTTATGGGGGTACATTAAGTCGCGTGTTTATCGATGCCAGCCTACCACATTGGCCATGTTGAAGACTTCTATCAGATGGCACGTTTTATAAATTTCAACATATATGTTATTCAATTCTATCCATTCTGTCATATATCCTCTGCAGGCGGTGTTTGAGAATGAAGGGCGCCACATTGAGCAAAGATTGTGACCTAATACAAGAGAGAAGGCACTTACCTCATGTGTTATATAAGCTGCCTTGTATTATATTATCTACCAATATTTTTAAGCTCTTTGTGTTGGTTTATAGGGATAATAAATTCTGTCCTCACATCTTGACCTTTTTATTTTTTGTGAAAAGTTTTTTTTTTCATTTGCCCACATCTTTTATTATCTCGTGCAGACCAAAGTGTTATAACTTCTCGAATACCACTGGTACACACAATTTTACCCCTTTTGTTTAGTTTATCGCTTTCCGCTCATTAGAAGAAATAGCATAAGGAATATTCTCTGCACACCCCCAACCTTTAGAAATTTTGCGCAAATTAATAATACAAAATTAATTCACTACCACGTTATTCAACGTAAAAGGTCTGTCTATCTATTGAAAAACGCTACTGATATTAATACAAGATTTTTTTTTAATGTTAATATAGAACCAAAAATTATGATTGCATTACTAATACTATTTCTTGCTTTAAAGAATGTGTAGTTTCTTGACTAATTGGCGACCCTTGTCTATTTAACTATATATTTGTCATGATCCAACAAATGAAATATAGAGGGAAGTGACAAAATATATTTGTCGTACTTTATTCCAAATATCCTATGGGCTTGTCAAATTTTATCATTGCTTATTATACTGTACATAATTTTAAAAATGTCTCCCCTCAAATAAAAATCATTTTTAGATCGACTATTTGCGTTGAAAAGCGTGGTAGTAAAATAATTTTGTATAATTATTTTGTGCAAAATTTATAAAGTTGGGGGGTACAGAGATTATTCCTTTTGCTATTTCTTCTAATGAGCGAAAGGCGTTAAACAAAACATAAAGGGTAAAATTGTGTCTACCAGTGTTATTCAAGAAGTTATAACACTTTGGTTTGCACGACATAATATAAGATGTGAGCAAATGACAAACAAAAAAATTACTGTCCACAAAAAAAAAAAAAAAAAGAGTTAAGATGTGAGGACAGTATTTGTTAAAAGTCATGGCATATAGTATGTAAATATCTTTTGAATGTATAAATTATTATGTAAATTTCTTTTGAATGTAGAAATTATTATGTAAATTTCTTTTGAATGTAGAAATTATTATGTAAATTTCTTTTGAATGTAGAAATTATTATGTAAATTTCTTTGAATGTATATAAATTGACCGTGCTGTTTAAATAAAGGGGAGAAGAGCTTTGTAAGTGTAGCCGAGGTTGTCTTCCTCTTCTTTCTTGCTTGACCACCCGAGGCAGCCCAAAACTTTAGGTTAAAGTTTTTATTTGTTAAAAGGGGGCTTTTTTTACTTTACCCCTTTCTTAACATTTTTTGGCGTCTCCGGGTGGGCTGCATTGGCTGGTCAAGTTGAGAAAAAGCCTTTTGTAGAAATTGAAAAAGTTAAAGAGCTCAAGTTGAGAAAAAGCCTGTTGAAATTGAAGAAAGTGAAAAAGCTGAAGTTGAGAAAAATTCAGTTGTCGAAACGGAAGAAAGTGAAAAGGTTGAAGTTGAAGAAAGTGAAAGAGCTCAAGTTGAAAAAATTCTGTTGTAGAAGTTGATGAAAACGAAAGCCTTCTAGGAATATTATACGGTTAAAAATGCAGAAGATTGATACATTAAAAAGTACTAATCGAGTCTGCCATTGTATATTATTCAGGTGTGGCAGAGGAATCCTGCTGTGGGCTATGGGATAAAAGGAGCGGAGAATGGAGATAAGAGTGATGCCGGCGGTAGACTACAGGCTTTGATGGACTTCCTTCGGGATGAAGTGAAAGGTGCTGGGTGACTGGCATTTGCTAAGGAGAATTTTGACGGTAATAGCTCGATGAGGGCCACAGTTTCTCAACTAAAGATTCTTCGGAAGACACCGCCCACTGTCTCCAATTTATTCGGCAGCGCATTTAAGAGAAAATACATATTCTGCCAGAGGGATAATCACCTAAGTAGTAAATGATTTTTTGCTTCACGTCTTACGCCTAGCGAGAGGGATCAACAGATAAAGGAGGCTAGAGTCTGCTTTAAATGTCTAAAGGGTAATCATCTGAAAAGGGAATGCCGAGAAGACATAAAATGTAGAAATTGCGGAAAAGATCATCTGGATATCTTTTGCAATAAAATTGTCTTGAGGCAAGGAGGAAACAATTGTTTAAAAGGGGAACAAAATGAGGTTGTTCATGAAGGAAATAAAACATGCACGGGTGTTAATATGTCTGCGCGAACATGCGCTAATATCTTACTAATGACTTCCGTGGCGAAATTGAAAGAAGCTAAAGAGACTAAAGAAGTCAAGGTGTTATTTGACACCGGAAGTCACTACTTCTATATAAAGAGATCTATTAAAAAAACTGGGTTTTAACAAAATAGGAGAGATAAGCTTGGGAAAATCTCTTTTTGAGGGAGAAAATATGAAGGCGGCGTTGCACGGAATCAACCAGAAATTCGATCAACCAGAAATTTGTGCAAGGATACCGCCGATTCTAAGACTACGTTTGTTATGCAAACTAAAACGGAAAAGTATCTATATTCACCCGTCAAATTTTAGAAATGAGGAAATAGATATTTTAATAAGTAGTGGCTACTTTGGAAAATTACTGACCGGGAAGGTCGTCCATCTAGGAAAGGACTAACTGCCGTAGAGACCAAATTAGGATGGACGCTTATGGGGAAATCTCCAGTGGGGGGTAAGGAGGATAAGCTCCAAATTGCATTGAATATGTTGGTTGCAAGAAACAACTTGAAATATCTTTGGGAGTTGGATGTCTTGGGAATCTAAGATCCCATCGAAGTTGTCTCAAAAAAGAAAAGGGATAATTAACTAAGGGAACATTTTATAAAAAATATAAAGAGGTATGAAGATCAACGATATTCAGCCGCGCTACCATGGAAATGCGGATTCAATGCGAATTAAAAATAGCGCAGAGAAGATTGGAATCATGCACTATTAAGTTAAGGAAGGAGAAGAGGGTTACAGATTATTCTAATATTCTTCATGAATGGGAGAGAGAGGGTCTAATTGAGAGGATAGAGGAGAATAGGCCTCAAAAAAGCGCCATTGTTTACCGCATAGGCCGTTGTTCAAGGTTTAAGTAAGACGACACCTCTCCGTCCTGTTTTCGATGACTCCTGAAGGTCGTATAATAGTCTTCCTCTGAATGACTATCTAGAAAAGGAACCAATGCCAGATGCTTCCAAGGCTGATTCCAAGAAGGCCTCTGCCACTTCCCCTCAAAGCAAGAAGTCAAAGATGAAGTCTATAGACCTGGATATTGAGGCCATGGTGTACAGTCTTTCCGGAACAGATCTGGACAACCTGTTTGAGAGAGAGGGCAAGATGATGGCTCAGGACAATCTGGAGAGGGAGAGGGTGGATGCCAAGAACTCCATGGAGGAATATCTGTACGAGATGAGGGCAGGCCTGGAAGAAGTGTACAAGCCTTACGTGACAGAGTGACCGGAGTCACATAATGAATGTCTTGAAGGAGACAGAGAACTGGCTATATGACGAGGGGGAGAACCAGATCAAGAGTGGCTATGTTGCCAGGCTGGACGGGCTCAAAGGAAATTGGAGACCCGGTGGTGAGGCGAGTCGGGAGTATACTGAGAGGCACTCTGCGCTGGAGGAGATGGGGAGGGTTTTGCAGCAGGTGCGCAAGGCTCTTGACATGTACGCAGCCAAGGATCCTGTGTACGACCACCTAGATGCAAAAGAAGATGGAGAAGGTGCAGCAGTGTGCCGAGGAGAAGATGGCCTTCCTGGATAAGAGCCTGGGATTCCTGCAACGATGCCCCACCTACCAGGATCCCCCCATCACAGTGGAACAGATAAGGAAGGAGCTACAGAGCTTGGAGTTCAGAGTGAAGCCTATCGAGAGGATAGAGGAGAATAGGCCTCAAAAAAGCGCCATTGTTTACCGCATAGGCCGTTGTTCAAGGTTTAAGTAAGACGACACCTCTCCGTCCTGTTTTCGATGACTCCTGCAGGTCGTATAATAGTCTTCCTCTGAATGACTATCTAGAAAAGGAACCAATGCCAGATGCTTCCAAGGCTGATTCCAAGAAGGCCTCTGCCACTTCCCCTCAAAGCAAGAAGTCAAGGTGGAGCCCCCACCAGCAGAAAAAGGTGGCGGAGAGAATAGCTTCACCGCCCCTAACGCTAATTCCACCCCTGCAGATGCAGCAGAATCCATCCCCACAGCAACACCCACAGACCAGGAATCCAAGGTTTTTCTTGTATTTTTTTTGGTTTCACACAAAAAAAAGGGGAGGTAAGTTAAAAGTCATGGCATATAGTATGTAAATATCTTTTGAATGTATAAATTTGTATTTAAATTTCGTTGAATGTATATAAATTGACCGTGCTGTTCAAATAAAGGGGATAAGAGCATTGTAAGTGTAGCCGAGGTTGTCTTCCTTTTCCTTCTTGCTTGAGCACCCGAGGCAGCCCAAAACTATATCAAAACTTCAAGGTAATTTTTTTTTATTTGTTAAGAGAGGGCTTTCCTCACTCTACCCCTTTCTTAACAGCATTTATTAGGTCACAATCCTTGCTCAATGTAGCGCCCTTCATTCTCAAACACGGCAGACGAAGGATGACAGTTTGGACAGCATTGAATAATATTTCTGTTGAAAATGATAAAACGTGTCGTCTAATAGAAGCCTTCAAAATGGGCGATGTGGTAGGCTGGCATCGATAAACACGCGACTTAATGTACCCTCATAACCAGAAATCGCAAGGCGTCCAGTCTGGTGATCTTGGAGGCAGTGGCATATAAAGTGGCGACTTATCACACGATTTTCACCGAACGTATCCTTCAGCAATTGTTTGGCACCGCGGGAGATATGAGGAGGTCCTCCATCTTGCATGAATGTTATTTCGCTTAGTGCTTGTCTGACCCTTCTCTCTCAAAAGTTGAACATAACGTTCACCAGTTACAAAAACGGTTTTAAAATTTTTCCATTGATTTTTTCAAAGAAAAATGGCCTAATAATAGAAGAAGATGTGAACCTACACAAAACTGGAACTCTGGGCTGATGAAGTGGCATTTATGTAAAAAGCATAGGGTTTTATGTTGCCCAAATGCGGCTGTTTTGAATGTTAAATTCTCCGTTTATAAAAAGATAAGCATCATCTGTCCACAGAATATTCGACAGCCAGTTTTCATCCATATCAATTTGCAGGAAAACCCATGCAGCGAATTCTTGACACTTCTCAAAATCGCCGACTTTCAAGTCGTGAAATCTTTGAATTTTGTATGGGTATTTTTAAAGAAAATTTATTAATGTGTGTTCTCTTCAAACTGTTTCATACGAAATCCCTGTTTAACGAGAAACTGGTCGAGCACTTACTTCTCCATACGTGGATAACGTTTCAATAGCTTCAACATTCTGCAAAACGGTAACAGCCACTGACTTGCATGTCGATGGTCTTACACTCCGAGGTTTTGGTTCCAGAGATCCAGTTTTCTTTAAAAAATTCAATCATTCACCTTAGAGATTAGAAACTCATGGGTCCTTTCCCGCTTTGAATACCTTTAAAGGAACGAAACGCTCGTATAAAATTTCACCAAGAGTGCTTTATCCTGTAGTGACAGCAATCCTAGGTGTGAGGGGTGGGAGATGTCCGACCACACCTCCCTGCGGTTACCCATGGACCCTTGGAATATTTGACCAAATTTTGGTTCGTTTCCAAAGTGACTAAAGTGGCAACGGCACTCATTTACCAATGAAGAGCAAAACCGATATCTCCAGTAATGCTACCGCGTCCTGGGTAACCGCTGCGTCAGGAGCGGCAGCCCAGGCTCCTGATGAGAAATCTACTACGAGGACACAATTCAATCTTAGACGAAAAACATGTTGAAGGAAGACGAGCTTCTTTTATTGATAAATTGGTGCAAGCGCCTGTTGAAGGGTTTTTGCCCGAAAGCTTGCACCTATTTATCAATAAAATAAACTCGCCTTCCTTCAGCTTCATAAAATTTAAAATATTCAAGGTAGAGCTACGGTCAGCCAGCACAGTATCACAAGGGAATCGCCCAGCAATTCTTCTCTGCATTCCATCATGAGAAGGCTATTAGGTGTGTAATTTAATCTTGTATTATATTTTTGTATAAGTCAAAAATAGTGTGGCAATCAGGTTTCCAACGTTTTGAGAATTTTATCTATAAAAATATATATACAGAAGTATAATTTGTGTTATGAAAAGTTTAATTATAAGCGGCAGTTTAGAATTTAAGTATGTTTCAGCAAATATTGTAAAATATTAATTTATCAAAATATTATAATAATGTGTTTTAGAAATATTTCTATTGTGGCGGTTCGTCTCGTTTTGAATAAATGATTCAATTATTTATTCCAAGGTATTTTAAATCACTATAGATATAATATCAAAATAAATATTAATGTTAATTTTTAGTTATTATTATTTTTACAAATTAATATCTATCTGAGAAGAGTTTTAAATGGTTTGATGAAATGTGAGAATGAATGGCCGTTGGCTGGTGGTGAAGTCAAAACATTTATCTTCTCCCGTGCTTAACGCGCCGCCACGCATGCGCTGACTTGCCGTACCTGGCCGGCCGAGGTGGTGGCGGTTGAAAGTGCTGTTCAAAATTGGCGGTGGATCAAAACACCGTCACATCCCCCGGCTCCCAAGGACTTGCTGTCCTTGAAAGATCGAAGTTGAGAAGCATGAGCCCGGTACCCTCGTCCTACTGTGTTTTGGATGTCATAGACTAGACTGCTGTTTTTTTTTTTCTTAACGAAGAAAGGGCCTTGTTGTCTTTGGCTGAGTTTAGACATGCATGGATGTTGCAAAGAAACGGCCATTATTCTCACATTTCATCAACCTTTTGAAACTCTTCTTAACTAGATATTAATTTGTAAAAATAATAATAACTAAAAATAAACAATAATTTTTATTTTGATATTACGAGGTGTGTTAAAAAGTATCGCGACTTTTGTGTTTTTTTCAAAAAATATTTATTTATTCATAAATACCTATTTTGTCCCCTTCAAAGTAATCCACATGAGATATTATACAATTGTGCCAACGGTTTTTCCAATCTTCGAAGCACTTCAAAAATCATTTTTTAAAATCTTTTTCAGCTCCTCCTTCGATGCCGTCTTTATCTCGTCAAGCGTAGCGTAACGTCGTCCTTTCATGGGCCTCTTCAGTTTAGGGAACAAGAAAAAGTCACAGGGGCTCAGATCTGGGGAATACGGTGGCTGCGGCATCATCAGTGTGTTGTTTTTGGCCAAACAGTCGCGCACAAGCAACGATGTGTGAGCAGGGGCGTTATCGTGGTGCAAAAGCCAATTTTTGTTCTTCCACAAATCCGGGCGTTTCTGGCGGATTGCTTCGCGCAAATTGCGCATAACTTGCAGGTAATATTCCTTATTGACCGTTCTACCCTGTGGCAAGAACTGATGATGCACCACGCCCCTGCAATCGAAGAAAACTGTCAGCAAAACTTTCACATTCGACCGAACTAGGCGCGCTTTTTTCGGTCTTGGTTCGTTCGGCAGCTTCCATTGAGATGATTGAGCTTTGGTTTCAACATCATAACCATAAACCCACGCTTCTTCAACAGTTATGACCCTCTGGAGCAAATTTGGGTCGTCGCGGACAGAGTCCAACATCTCATTAGCAATGTTCATGCGATGCTGTTTTTGGTCGCAATTGAGCAATTTTGGTACGAATTTCGCGGCTATCCGTCTCATGCCCAAATCATTGATAAAATTCGAATGGCACGAGCCAATCGATATGTTTAGGTCCTCAGCAACTTCTCTAACGGTGATTCGACGATTGGCCAAAATCATGTTCTCCACTTCATTAATTTTTTCGTCTGTTGTTGAAGTGCTCGGGCGTCCGGCACGCTCTTCGTCGTTCACATCTTCTCGGCCTTCTGAGATAATTTTGTACCACCGATAAACGTTGCTTCGGTCCAAGGTAGCTACTCCGTATGCCACAGTCAACATTCGGAATGCATCCGCGCACTTAATTTCGTTTTTCACACAAAATTTGATACAGGTTCTTTGTCCATTTTTTTAATAGGTAAAAATCGAAGACGATCCAAAACACCTGCAAGCAAAGCAGCTTTCAACAATTAAGTGAACATTCAAAATGGCCGAGCTTGTCGGCATAAGTGAGAGACATGAGTACGAACATAAAGCCACAAAAAGATCGAAATTCTAATATACGTAACCCACGAAAATTCAAAATTCGCGATAATTTTTAACACACTCGTATATCTGTAATATATTTAAAAAACCTTGGAATAAATAATTGAATCATTTCTTCAAAACCAGACGAACCACCACAGTTTTTGGTTCCCACGCCGGGAATCGAACCCGGGCCTCCTGGGTGAGAGCCAGGTATCCTAGCCACTAGACCACGTGGGAACCAAAAATGTGGTGGTTCGTCTGGTTTTGAAGAAATGATTTAATTATTTATTCCGAGGTAATTTATTACTACAGATATAATATCAAAATAAATATTAATGTTAATTTTTTAAAGTATTATTTGTTTACAAATTAATATATATGGTATTTTAAACCAACAACCCATATTGTATAATACTTTTAACAAGATTTTAATGTTGTATAATAGAAACACATCTGTAAATGATTATACGCATTATTGACATGTGTCATTACATCATCATTTGTAATGTACTTTGTACAAAATGAGGATAAATTAATAAAACTCAGTAATTGATTAAGAGTTGAGCTAAAGCAAAAAGTTGAGATGGAAGTCCCACAACAAGGTCTAAAGATGGAAACTGCCACGGCGCCAGTGTACAATTTAGCCCTTCGATCCACGCTCTTGTTGCATCTGCTGAAATGCAATACGTCCTCTCTTGGCAAAGATATATAAGACCTCCGCCCTAGCCAAAAATATAGCCACTTCACCATCAGCGGAAGCCCTCGTCGGTTGTCACCACCAAGGTCCATCTCATGTAGACCAGTAAGAACTCGTCTATCTCCATCTTTCGCTCCTAGCTCAACTACTATCTGTTCATGGAACTTTTCTAGTCCAACTGTGTCTTCGTTTTTTTGTGTGGACATTCCCAAGCTTTCCACTCTGCCTCGATCACGACTGTCTGTACTCTGTGAGAACTGTTAAAGGTCTTCCAAGGTGCAGAGAGGTACTGGAAAACTCTCCACATCCTGACTGTTCCTCTCGGTTAACACAGTATAGCGAGAGTTGACAGGGACTCGCACCAAAGATTAAGTCACTGGATACCTCACCACAGTTTTAGTCGACAGGATAACCAAACGAAGGATGACTCAAACGAAGAAGTTAAGAAGCCTGTCCAGGTAGAAGCGAGAAAGAGCAAAATGGAGGAGCAAATCGACCATTCCAACGAAACGACAGAGCGATCTCTCCTACAACAAGAGACGATATTTCAGGAGGAGGAAACGCCGTTCCAAGGGACCTCCGCAGACCAGCTAATATATCGCCAACGCCGGGAGCAAGCTGTCTGCCCACCCCAACGACACAGTCGAAATTCTCGCAAGTCATGGAAATCGAGGAACGAAGTGGCGCAAATCCGATGAGAATTTCCACACCTTCGGCCTGACATCGTCGAGACAATGCTCAAGGCGACAAGCCGCCATTAACTTTACAGAAGCTACAAGCTTCTACAAGCCCTACATGGAGCGCATGCCACGTCAGCAGGCCGACTAGCCAATATCTAGACTCCTGACTGAACAATCAGCAAAACTGTGTAAGTTTTTTAAATCTTACTTAACCTTCTCCACAAGCTCACAACTTGAATCTCCATTTTTTTTTTCACCTTAATCATTTTAAATACAATTTTCAAATATTCCACACTCTCATTTATCGATTTTTACTTTATTTTTAATCAAATTATAAATTTTTATTAATTACTTTTAATTTTCATGAAAAACAATTTACTACTTTACTAATCTTACATGCTTTTCCTAAATTTACCTAAAATGGCATTAACCAAATCTACAACTTAAAAAAAAATCATCATTATTATTTTTGAAAAACCTAACATTATATCATAATTCTTACTTATTTTTTTGTTTATTAACATTTGATATTTATACCAAAATACCAATATCTTAATCAATTCTTAAATTTTACAAAAATCATTGTCATATTCACCATTTCATGTAAACAAACCAATTCAAAGTATTTGTCTCAATCACACCATTGCCCTTTTACAAGGATAATTTTCACGCTACCATAATCAAAGATTTGAAAAAAATTCAATTTTTAAAAATAAATCAATATAGGGAAACGCATTTCTTAATTTCAAAATAGAGGAGACAATATCTTCAAAATCACAACGAGAAAAATAACTGCCTTCCCCAAAACAAGTTAAAAATCCAACATAGTTACACTCCCTCGTCTTCTACTCCCTTCCTTTTACATTCAAAATTAATAATCATCAACACATCTCTCTCAACAAACTAAAATACCCTCACACATCATTTTCTCCAATTGGCACTAATTTTTACCGCACGACTTCACAACAAATCAATCTCGAGCCACACAAGCTCCATAACGTCGCTCCACTAAACACTCAAAATATTTCACATTAAACGTGCCATATCCACTAACAATATAAAAATTATCGATTTATTTTTCGTACAACCAACCCCCATGACTCTAGTAAACTTGTTATTCATGGTGAAACATGTTAGATTTTGTACTAAACGACTTCACGTAGCACCTTTTCATTTCACTTCGTGTCACAGCGCCACACCACAAAACTTTTTTTTTTACTCAACAGGCCAAAGACGCCTTCATGCCTGTGACACATCTCACCTCAAAGCGTGTCCACGTCGAAAGTCGCACTTTCACTCACATCTAATCTAAAATCACTGAATAACATTTTTTACTAAGTTTAAACAACTTCAAAAACACACCCACTTACGAACACCGAGAAAACTACATCTTTACAATAAACCAGAAATTGATTGACCACCCCATAAATAGAATCCTCGACGAAAACCTGGAAGTGGACGCCCTTTTTGGCGTCACTCCCCCAAGTTGCTACTATCTTTGGACATGCCCTCTCTCCCCGCTCAAGGCAGATCTTCATGGCCGCTAACTTCATGATCGCCATTTAAACATTTAGGTTTCCTCACAAATCTTACCAACGCCTTAATCACAACACAACATACAATAAACATTTTACATGTTAATTAATTGAAATCACCAATTAAAACATCTGGGTTAAGTCTTATCTAGACTTTATAACGCAAAAGAGAATTAATTCTCTACATATCACCATTTTGGACAAACTAAAAGATCATTTCACTTATTCCCAGTTTCAGAGATTCATAGAAACACCGATTTTACCAATAGGATATGATCTACACACCACAATTGTAACTTCTCTTCAAGAGAAATACTTTTTGTTCAATATTCCATTACCCAACATTTATCCAATCATTAATAAGCCATAATTATATTTTAATTTTTGTATAAAATCTTGAATAATTATTTTTATTTTTACCCTTCAATTATATAACCAAATTTTTAATCCAACATTATTTAAAAAAAAAAAAACTTTAAATCTAATTCTCTTTTATTTTTCATGATATTATTTTAGTATTTTAAAATATTTATTTGCTTTGAAAATCATTTCAAATTTATTATTATATATTTCTATATTACTTGTTTGATTTTGTCCACTAACACTTTCTTTTTATCCGCAATCATATTTATATCTTTTTATTCACTATATTTAATATTTGTTAAAATAGCTCATTATATGACAATGTTTATCATCAAATATCGTACATCTACAACAATCGTTTACAACAATCTTATTCTCTAACCACTTCCCTATACTTTTCATCACTATCTATTTGAGCCATTGCTTCAAACCATCGTAGAAAAACTACAGCACTGCTTGGCATTTTTTTTTTGATGTCGTAATTTCAACAAACTCTTTGAACACAGTTCCCCAGATTTAATATCCCAACTTCTGGCCTTAACACGCTTCAAGAGTTAATTTCAATCTTCCGCAGAGCACAATCACCAACGCATGCACAAAGCGTTCATTTTTTTCAACTTTCAACTTTTTTTCAGCTCTAGCAGACCACAATCAACCTTTGATTTCAAGTCAAGTCAGATCCCCTACTGTCGCTACAATTCTAATTATCTCATGGTTCTACCACCCCTCTCAATCATATTAATTATTTTCTTCGACAACTTTTAACCCAATACAATACCCAGCAATGGTGACAACGCACTGTAACTCTTATATAGGATCGCAAGTGAAACATTGCCTAGGTAGACGCTCAAGTTTATTTCCGCGCTTTGCACCTCGATCTAAGTATTTGGTTTACATGTGCACTCCTAACGATTGCATATTCTTTAACCCCTAACCCTTTCCGACGCCCGCGAATAATTTCTTATAATTTTTAATTCCCTTTCACATAATCATATTATTATGTATTTAATTTAAACAACGGTTTTATCTAAAAATATATATTTTTATATAAACAATAATATAATTTTTCAATTGAACAAGTTATATTTTTATTATTTTCAGATATATACAAACAAATCATCTTGTTATAGCCCTTTTTAACCCTCACAGTTTAAATTAATTAAAAGAATTTTTAATTACTTACCTGTGTTAGAGAGGCTTTACCCGTTTAAACCCGGATAAACCCTTTGACTCCTGGGGCCCATCTATGGTAATTTAAACAAACAACCCCATATTGTATAATACTTATAACAATATTTTCATGTTGTATAATAGAAACACATCTGTAAATGATTATACAGATTATTGACATGTGTCATTACATCATCATATGTAATGTACTCTTTACAAACTGAGGATAAATAAATAAAACTATGTAATAGATTAAGAGTTGTGCTAAAGCAAAAGGTTGAGATGGAAGTCCCACAACAAGGTCTAAAGATGGAAACTGCCACGGCGCCAGTGTACAATTTCGCCATCCGATCTACGCTCTTGTTGCATCTGCTGAAATGCAATACTTCCTCTCTCGGCAAAGATATATAAGACCTCCGCCCTAGCCCAAAATATAGTCACTTCACCATCAGCGGGAGCCCTCGTCAGTTGTCACCAAAGTCCATCTCATCCACCATTTAGACCAGTAAGAACTCTTCTATCTCCATCTTTCGCTCCTAGCTCAACTACTATCTGTTCACGGAACTTTCCTAGTCCAACTGTGTCTTAGTTTTTTTCTGTTTACATTCCCAAGTTTTACAGTCTGCCTCGACCACGACTGCCTATACTCTGTCAGAACTGTTAAAGGTCTTCCAAGGTGCAGAGAGGTACTGGAAAACTCTCCACATCCTGACTGTTCCTCTCGGTTAACACAGTATAGCGAGAGTTGACAGGGACTCACACCATAGATTAAGTCGACTGGATATCTCACCACATTTATAGTTAAGAAGAGTTTTAAAAGGTTTGATGTAATGTGAGAATGAATGAGAGTTGGCTGGTGATGAAGTCAAAACATTGTATCTTCTCCCGTGCTTACCGCGCCGCCGCGCATGCCCCGACTTGCCATATCCGGCCAGCCGAGGTGATGGCGGTTGAAAGGGCTATTCAAAATAAACGGTTATCAAAACACTGTCACAATATATTCATAAACTATATATGAAATAAGTTGAAGTTCTGGTAGCCTCTTGTATAGAATCCTGTCGATTAACTTTGTGATGATCAAATGTCGACTCTCGCTATACTGTGTTGACCGAGAGGAACAGTCAGGATGGGGAGTTTTCCAGTACCTCTCTGCACCTTGGAAGACCTTTTATAATTCTCACAAAGTACAGGCAGCCGTGGTCGAGGCAGAGTGGAAAGTTTGGAAATGTCCGCACAAAAAACGAAGACACAGTTGCACTAAGAAAGTTCCGTTAACAGATAAAAGTTGAGCTAGGAGAGAAAGATGGAGATAGAAGAGTTCTTACTAACTACATGTTGGATGAGATCGACATGAGGTACGACCGACGCGGGCTTGCACTGAGGGTGAACTAACTGTCAAGTGACTGTAAAGGGTCTGTATTTATAGGTTAAGATGGGGGGAGCATTATGTGACAGGGGGCCGTTTCTGAGAAAGGGGGCCTTGCATGTCACCAGGTGTGAAAGGGGGCTTTGCATTCCACCATATGTGAAGTGTGGGTGGTCTGGTCCATTTTTAGAGCTTGTTGTGGGAATTCTAAATCTATCTGATTTTGAAGTTATGACTTCTATCTCTTGCTTAGCTCAACTTTTAATCTATTACAGATTTTATTTATATATCCTCAGTTTGTACAAATTACATTACATATGATGATGTAAAGACAAATGTCAATAATACGTTTAATCGTTTACAGATGTGTTTCTGTTATACAATATTAAATCTTATTATAAGTTATATACACAATATGGGGTTGTTGGTTTAAATTACCATATATATTATTTTATTTATTGGAAAATAATCAGTCCTAACGCCTCGGTGACAATCGGATACCATTATAGAGGGTTTTTTCAGAAAATCAGAGACTGCTGAGGTTTGATAAGGTAATTTTTCTGTAAAATAAATAGTGTAAAATGTTAATTTAGGGTTATTAAATCGCATAGGCGCGCGCAAAAATATTTCTTCAGAAAAAGGAAGTTTTTATTTAACTTACCTGCATGACTTTCTAAGAATCTGGTAATCAATTTTTAACATTCTTCCAGAAGATATAGAAGCCTAAAAATTTGCAAACTCGCTCATTTCCGATTAATTAATGTGTACAAAATTTCAGTCTTCTAAGTATTCAGGGAGTATGTTTTGAAATAGTTTCAGAATGTTATAATATTTTTTTAACTCACTTTGTGATTACCTAGAAACCTAGATATTTACATACTAGCTCAATCCTAATAACAATGTAGGTATGTAAAATTTCAGACACTTAGATTTGAATATTTGTCATCATTATTACGCTTTAAACGCCTTGTCTGTATTCTAATACACCAGAAAAGCATAGTAAGAACTGAGTAACAAAAATCGTGCTACACAGTGTTATTTTGAAAGACTTCATATTTATTCTATTTTTAGAATTTTGCTTCTTAAAATCTGAATTTTATTATTATATTTTAGAATGCTTGTGACATTTATTTTTTGTTCGTATTATATACTATCAAGTATTTTATTTCAAGCATTATGGGTAAGGAAAACATTCACTTGGGGAGATCCCGGGTGAAGCCAGGTCATAATTTATAATTATAATGGATAGTATTTGATTTAAAAATATTTTTTTATATATAGGCACCCAGGATAAAATATTCTCAGGTAAAACCCGGGCGTTGCCTGAGTCATTCGGCTAGTATGTATATGGTAATTTAAACCAACAACCCCATATTGGTGTATAATATAACAAGATTTTCATGTATAATAAACACTTCTGTGAATAATTATACGCATGATTGACATGTTTCATTACATCATCATATGTAATGTACCTTGTACAAATTGAGGATATATAAATAAAGCTTGTAATAGATTAAGAGTTGAGCTAAATAAGGAGATTGAGATAGAAGTCCAACAACGTCAAAAAACGTGGCTTAAAAGATGTAGATGTCAGGGGGTTGCCAGATTATATAATGACATCTCTTTCGATCCACGCCCTTATAGCATCCGCTGAAACCCTATACTTCCTCTCGGCAAAGTATATAAAGCTGTCAATTCGCGGAAATAAACAGTCACTTCACCATCAACGGGAGCTCTCGTCGGTTGTATCCAAGGTCCACCTCATCGACCATGTAGACTAGTAAGAAACTTGTTTTTAAATCTCCATCTTTCGCTCATAGCTCGGCTTTTACCTGTTCAGGGAACTTTCCTAGTACAACTGTGTCCCTTCGTTTTTTTGTGTGGACATTCCCAAGTCTTCCACACTGCCTCGACCACGACTGCCTGTACTCCGTGAAAATTGTTAGAGGTTTTTCAAGGTGCAGAGAGGTACTGGAAAATTTTCCAAACCCTGACTGTTCCACTGTTACCACAGTAATTTGAGATACCCTCAGGACATCACACCACAGCGGAAATTCGACAGGATCTCACACATCTCACGTAGATCACATTAACCTGGACCTTGTCCACGCCTTCGGCGCTGACCTCTCTCTGAGGTGACATCCAATCTGACTCGTCCTTATTGTGTTACCTATTTATTTCTTGTCGCATACCTTGGAATATTTGCATGGTATTGTTTTATTTTGTATATTTGTATATTCTGTATATTTGTATATTTACTTTTTGTTTCTTTAAAAGGATGGTTGATTTGCATGTCCGCGAGAAGCGCGATGTATATATATTGGTCAAGAGAATAATAAAGTTAGAGTTTCTATTGCTTTGGAGCTTCTCTCGTTCTGCGGAACTTCTTCTTTTTAATTAGAACACTACAATATGGCGCAGCCGACAGGATGATCTCGACAGAGCTTGTAGTAACTAGCTGTGTTAAAGCCCAATTAAAAACTTTCAATTTACTAACTAACAAATCCATTAACAGTCTTAAGTAAGGAAGGTTATGGATAATCTATTAAGTGAAAATATATCAGAGCATGAATAAGGAACAGTCAAAGAAAATTGAAATGAACATTGAAAAAATAAAGGAAGAAGCTGTTAAGTATGAAAACCTAAAAAACGAAATGGATGATATTGAAGACATGCAAGGTGAAGAAATGAAGGATTCTGAAGCGAAGCCTAAGGGCGACGGAGTAAATGATTCTGAAGCAAAGCCTAAGGGCGACGGAGTGAAGGATTCGACCATTGAAGGCCTCATCGGGACGATGGCGAATCAGCAGCGCTTAATGATGGACTTTCTTCTTAGAAATAAGAGTGGAATCAGGGTAGGTAGGCCAGTTAAAATGGATGTGTCTACCTTTGATGGAAGAAATGCTGATCCTAAGGTTTGGATCAAAGTATATGAAAACATTTGTGGAAACAATGGATGGGTTGGAGACGAGGCTAGAATCAATGGGATGCGATCCTATCTGACAGGATCGGCTTTGTTATGGTTCGACAACAAATTCCAGGATGAAGAGGAATATTGTTGGAAGGATTGGGAGCAGGAATTCATTTGTTCTTTTAACGAAAATCCCATTGTGAGTTACGACCGTGCTTTTAATTGGAGATATCGAGGAGGATCCTTGGTGGAATATTTTTACCAAAAGCAAGGAAAGATGCGACTTGGTATGCCGGGCCTTAGCGAGGAATTATTGATTATTGGGATAATCCACGGACTTCCCCAGTATATGCAGGAGCAACTGGCCACGGCAGGTGTTGAATGCAAGCAGGATCTACTCAAACTCCTGAAGAACATCAGGCCTATATCGGAAAAGAATTATTTTGAATCCAGGCCGTCTGCAAGAACTCTTGGCACAGTCGAGAAACCAGATCATTTTACTGAGTCTAGTGACACGGGGTTACTCCAGGCGGCGAATGATAGAAATGTTTCGTTCTTGTCAAAAAAAACTGACGAGTATGGGTTCGCCGGTCCCATGGTCAGAATCGACCATTTTTTTCAATTTGTGATTCTCCCCATTCCTTCATTGATGTGACTATAAACTCTCACTTGGTAAAGGCCTATCTGGACAGCGGTTCTTCTCTCAAACTGATACATAGAAATTTATTGCAGAAAAACAGGTGGAAAACATACCCTACGAAAATTTTAATAAACACAATCAAACATAGTAAGTTCACTGCTACCGAAGCCATTAATCTGGTTTTGGAGGCTGGGGAACAGTCAATCGAAATCCAGGCCATTGTCCTCCCAGATATGCCCTTTGATCTATTGATTGGTAAGCCTACGTTAAAATCCCTGAAAGTGAAGTGGGACTTCTTTACAGATCAGATCAGTTTCTTTTCTGAAACTGGCCCGTACCTCGTTACCAGGAAGGATGTCGAGGCCAAATACCCCAGCCTTTGCACAAGGACTTTTCCAATGATTTCAAAATTTGAAGTGGACTTTGGACTGCAAGAAAATTTTCGAGTTGTCAGTGCAAAGCCATATCGATTGGAGAATGGAGAATACGAAAAGAAACTAGTTAAATATGAAAATTAGATCGATGCTAAGCGAAGGAATAATTAGACCATCAAACTCGGCATTTGCTTCTCCTTGTATAGTAATTCCAAAAAAGAATGGAGACTATCGATTATGTGTCGACTATCGAAGAATTAACGATGAAACACTTTTGGATCCTTTTCCCTTTCCTCGAATAGACGACATTATTAATGTGTTCGGAGGATGTCGTTTTTTCTCAAAGCTCGATTTGAAGGAGGGGTTCTGGCAACTTGGCATATCAGAAAATACTCGAAAATACACTGCCTTCGTAACTCCATCTGGTCATTACGAATTTCTAAAGCTTCCGTTTGGATGGAAAAATTATCCAGCTAAGTTCCAGAGAATAATGACTACAATTCTAGGAGACCTACTGGGTGATAAGGTAGTAACTTATATCGATGACATCTGTTGTCGTGGCTACACTCAGGAGGATTGCTCCATTTTGACGCATAGAATTCTTGAACGACTGAACACTGCGGGCCTAGTGCTAAATCTTGATAAATGTCAATTTTGCGTCCCTCGCATAGACTTATTAGGGAGAGTTATTGATGGAGACACAAAGAAAATAAGGTCTGAAGTTACCGAAAAGGTTCGAAATATGAAACGTCCATACAATTTGAGGTCCTTACAGTGTTTCACCGGATTGACTAACCATTTCCGTGCCTTTATAAAAGATTATGCTAATATAGTAAGACCATTGGACAAATTAAAAGGAAAAGATGTAACCTTCGAATGGGATTCTGAATGCGAGACAGCCTACCAAAAACTTATCGCACTTATTACTGAGGAACCAATTCTTAGGGTTCCTGATGGGAGATTGCCATTCGAGCTATCAACGGATGCCAGCTACTATGGAACTGGAGCCATTTTATATCAAAGGGACCTCCAAGAAAAAAGATGTAAACAACTTCGGGTAATTGGCTATTACTCCTACACCTTTACAAAAGCCGAACAAAAATATTCTGTTACCGAGAAAGAGCGCTTGGCGGTATTAAAGGCTGTGAAACATTTTCGTTCCTACTTGGAGAGTCGCCTTTTTGTGGTACATACTGATCACAGAGCCTTAACTCAACTTTTGAGTTGTGGAGAACTTAGAGACCGTTTAGCCAGGTGGCAGTTATTCCTGCGCTCCTTTAATATCATAATAAATCATCGGTCGGGAAAGGAACTGAGGGACGCCGACGCGTTGTCACGATTGTGTGTAAGCGTCCCAGACAAGTCTGATGAACAGACGTTCTGGTTGAAGCATAAAGCTTTAGAGCTGGAATACGACGAACAAAGAAAATCTTATTTGGTGACTCCTGAACAGGTTCCTAGCATTCTTGGCTTGTATCATGATGATCCTAAATCTGGTGGCCACTCGGGATTCTGGAGGACTTATTATACAATTAAGAATCGATTTTGGTGGCGAAATATGAAGGGGGACATTCGACGTTATGTCCAATCGTGTTCTACCTGTCAGAAGGTGAAGGCCAAATATAGATCTACCTCTGACCAGATGAGTTTGCCTGTTCAATCTCATGTTCCATTACATACGGTTGATGTTGACTTCGCAGAACTCAAAAAGAAATCAGAATCCAATGCCGCTACCCAGTCATTCTTAGTAGTGATTGATGAAGCTACTCGGATTGTATACGCTAAATGTATGAAACAGTCGGGTAAAGCCCTAAAGAAATACTTTGCGGACCATCCCATTCTTAAAAATGTAAAGAAAATTATTTCCGATAGAGGTACCTCCTTTACTCGAGGGGAATTTTACAACTGAACGCAGAAGAAGGGAATCGGGTTTCTTCATACCAGTCCTTATCACCCTGCGGGAAATGGTCTGGCCGAGAGAGTGATTCAAGAAATTAAGACCTTCATGGAATGCTACCCACAGTTCCCTAAAGGATGGAAATGTTGCTTGGAGGCAGCCGTCCATTATCACAATAGACATCATAATACCTATCTGGGATGCTCTCCACGGTATAAATGGAAGGGAACAGTGCCAATAGTGCTTGCTGACGAGGAATTGGGCTTACAACTCCTTAGAATTGAAACGGAGAATAATGACAAACAGCGCCATAAATACCGTCTGCGCACTAAATATTATTATAACAGAAATCGAAGAAGACCTGCTGATGTCAAACCTGGAGATTCGATTCTGGTGAAACACCAATACACAGGTAAACAGCGACTGCAGACTGGACCTCATGTTGTTACTGATGTAAAGATGGTGGACGGCTGTGTTAAATATGTCCTTTATGGATCAGAACGAGGAACCCAGAGTGCCCACATCACCAACATCATTAAATTTCATCATAGACCACCAGGAGTCCCATCACAGGAGTGATGAGAGGTCATGGGGGGGGGAGTCTGTCGCATACCTTGGGATATTTGCATGGTATTGTTTTATTTTGTATATTTGTATATTTGTATATTCTGTATATTTGTATATTTACTTTTTGTTTCTTTAAAAGGATGGTTGATTTGCATGTCCGCGAGAAGCGCGATGTATATATATAGGTCAAGAGAATAATAAAGTTAGAGTTTCTATTGCTTTGGAGCTTCTCACGTTCTGCGGAACTTCTTCTTTTTAATTAGAACACTACATTTCTGAAATAACTCTAACCCTGAACCTCATGACTGCAAATGTGCTAAAAATATCAATTCATTTTTCAGGACAAAAAAAAACACTTCATTTTATACATTTTTGAAATAATAATTTTATACTTAATATTGTAGAGTAGAATAAATTAAATAGAATTCGATGTTGAGATTAAATATAGTTTATTTAAAGTAAGGTTACAAAGAAGAGAATAACGGGAGCTAGCGCAGTATGTTTACAAAAAACAGCTAAGAACAACCTAATCCGCGCGTACTCCTCGCGGGCCTCCCCCCGCGCATCCTTTCCAAATGGCGATGCATTCATATTTCACAGCCCTCCCTCCAGGATGTCGACAGCGTCCTCGCTGTCCCAGCTATTGTAGTCTCCGGTCACCAGCTGTTGGCCAGGATCTCTGTAGGGCTTCATCCGGAGCACATGGACGACGTCCTTCTGGCTGCGTCTCCTCCGTCTTGAACTTTGTTCCAGAGCTTCCACTTCATAATTCACTTCCGACACCTTCCTCGTTATCTTATACGGCCCGAAGTATTTCTTTAGTAATTTCTCGGACAACCCTGTCTTTCGAACAGGGGTGAACACCCAGACGAGGTCCCCAACACGGTACTCAACAGATCGATGCACCTGGTCGTAATGGTACTTGTTATTCTCCTGGGCTCTCAAAATGTGTATCCGAGCGAGCTGCCGTGCTTCTTCTGGCTTGGTTACCATCTGACCTCCAAAGTCATGATCCGATGTTTCGTCTTCGTAAGGCAGCAGGACATCAAGGAGGGTCTCGGCCTCGCGACCATGAACCAAAAAGAAAGGAGAAAATCTGGTACTTCCTTGTTGGGCCGTGTTGTATGCAAATATGACATACGGCAGAACGCTGTCCCAATCCCTCTGCTCGGCGTCCACATACATGGATAGCATGTCACCCAGGGTCTTATTCAGCCTCTCTGTCAATCCGTTTGTTTGAGGGTGATAAGCCGTGGTGAAAAGGTGGCTTATCTTGCAACGGGAAGTGACTTCTTTGACCATCTGAGACATGAAGGCCCGACCTCTGTCAGTTATTATTTCGCGTGGAGCGCCATGCTTCAAAATTACTTCTTCCAGTATGAAAGTCGCGATTTCTGCAGCCGTACCAGATGGCAGGGCTTTGGCGATTGCATATTTGGTCAAATAATCTGTACATACAATTATCCATCGATTTCCTTTGTCCGAAAGGGGAAACCTCCCAAGCAGGTCCATGCCTATTTTCTGGAACGGAAATGACGGGGGTTGAATGGGAATTAGTTTTCCAGCAGGCAGTTTGTTTTCTCCCTTTCTTCGCTGGCACTCCTTGCAATGGGCGACATAACGTCGAACGCTGTTGTAAAGTCCCGGCCAGAAGTATATCTTTCTTATTCTGTCGTAGGTCCTTGCAAAACCTAGGTGGCCCGCGGTCGGAACATCGTGGAACTCCTTCAGGATATCTGGTCTCATACACTTCGGTATAACCAACAGCAAACGTCTACCCAATGGATCAAAATTACGCTTATATAGTAGACCGTTCTTCATTTCGAATCTCTCGGCCCCATCACCCTGGTTTAAGGCATTTGAAATTTTTGTTAAATCAGGATCTAGATTCTGTTGTTCTCTTACTAATGTAAGCGTCGTCAGAGCAGGCGACTCTGGCAGCGGGTATCTCGATAGGCAATCCGCGTCTTTGTGCTTGACCCCGCTTTTATCGGTGATGGTTGCGTCGAAATTTGCAGTTTGAGGGCCCATCTTGCTAGTCTTCCTGAAGTGTCCTTCAGACCAGCCAACCAGCACAAAGAATGATGGTCCGAAACAACCTCAAAGGGCCTTCCATATAAATATGGACGAAATTTTCCAATTGCCCAAATGACTGCTAGGCATTCTCGTTCAGTGGTGGAGTAGTTCTTTTCCGCCTTGGAAAGTGTTCTGGAGGCATAAGCAATAGGATTTTCTTGATTCTCCTGGATCTGTACCAGAACAGCACCCAAGCCGTAGCTACTGGCGTCGGTATGAAGTTTGATGATGGCACTTTCTACCCAAGTTCATTCCTTTCGGAATCATTTGAGGTTGAAGTCCGCCGTTAGTTATCCAAATTTTTCCAATTCCTTCTTCAAATTCAACCAATGAAGAAGGAAATATCACGTCTTTTCGAATGAATAGTTCTTTAGAACAGGTAACCTCCATGTTAACAATTCATACGAGAGATCTATTGACGACGCTTATCCTCTGCGACGATCTCCCGGGAATAACGAAGTCTTGGATAGCGTACACTCCGTCATCTCTACCCTCGGCGTCTAGGTCTGGTAGGTGGTCCAGTTGTAGTTCGCCCAGACCGCAGTCGATAACCACGTTGGTCGCCTTGAAGAAATCCCAGCCTAGAATCACATCGTGACTCCAATTTTCCAAAACGACGAATTCAAAGTTTTCCGGATGTCCATTTACTTCCAACTTCAAAGTGCAGCGTCCTTTGGATTTGACCACCTTATCGTCAGCAACTTTCAATACAACTTCGGTTTCGGCAAACATCGTATTTTTCAGTTCTACTCTGAACCGCTCGGATATAACAGAAAAGGAGGCTCCGGAATCCACCAGAGCCCGTATTGTGTCGCCTTCAATTTTAATGTCAATGTAGTTGTTCGTCATTTTCACGACTGTCGACAGGGGAGGAATTATAGGTTGTGCAGCGGCCTCATCTCCATTTGAGGGCGCGGCTCTTAGTTTTCCGATTGTAAACGCCGAGGAGACTGGCTGGCTCGTCTTGTAGCACTGCGACCAGGGGAATTTCCGCGTCTAGGAGAAGGGGAGGGGCTGCGATAACGTCTGGTGTTGACTCTTTGATCAGCGTCGTTTGAGTTATTGTTGCGTCCGGAGTTCGTCATTGTCCTGGCCCGATCTTGGTACATTTCGTCTCTTCTCTCATCAAGTAACCTCCTCCTGTCGCGGCAATAGCGGACAACGTGGCCGGGCCGTCCACAGTGGAAGCATACGGGCGTGCCGTCTGGGGTCCTCCACTCATTAGTGTCCCGTACTTCGACTCTTGAGCCACTTGCTTCGACCTTAGGTGCATACCAGGTGTTCTTTCTATAGTTCCGTGGTGCTGACCTCGCCGCCGATTCCATTGGGAAGGTATTTCTCCCCGACATGGGAGCGAGGACTTTGTCGACTTCCTCCTTCACTATTTCCTCAAGGGAGGAGATTCTTGGTTCTTCCCGTGGCGGTGCTAGGGCCCGCTGCACTTCTTCTCTAACCATCTGTCTTATCAGAGACTGTAGATCCGTCACGTTCCCCAAGTCACCGAGCGAGGTAACATTGGGCAAGCGCTCGAATTTTGAGGCTGTCACTCGTCGTCCTTGGAGCGCCACAACGCGACGACACTCTGCGATAAACTGATCCGTCGTCGCTATGTCTCTCGGCAGAAGATACCGGTAGACTTCCTCTGCTACTCCCTTCATCAGATGAGATAGTCTCTCTTCTTCTGGCATCTGTGCATCTACTTCCCTGTAGAGTCGCAAAACATCTTGGATATAAAATTCAGTGGTTTCGCCCCTCGTTTGAGCTCGCACCTTTAGCTTTTGCTCGGCTTGACGCCGCAGGTTATCTTTCTTCCCAAATACGGATCCTAGTTGGTCTTCAAATATCTCCCACGATGGGATAATTTCCTCATTATTTTCGTACCACCGTTGAGCGGTACCGTGTAGATAAAAGTACACGTTAGCCAGACTGAGCGAATCGTCCCAATGGTTATGTCTTGCCACTCTCTCATAACCTTTCATCCAGGCTTGGGGGTCTTAGCTGATCTCACCAGAGAACATGGAAGGGTTCCGCACCACATTCTGACAAAAGAGTGGACTCACCTGAGTGGTCGCCTCGCTTCTGTTGTTCATCGTCGCTGTGTTGTCGGGGGTAAGTCCTTGTAATCTTCTGCTTCTTCTAATAGAGCGTTCTTCTTCTTTAGGTACCCAGCTGATCTCCGCCACTTTGTAGAGTAGAATAAATTAAATAGAATTCGATGTTGAGATTAAATATAGTTTATTTAAAGTAAGGTTACAAAGAAGATAATAACGGGAGCTAGCGCAGTATGTTTACAAAAAAACAGCTAAGAACAACCTAATCCGCGCGTACTCCTCGCGGGCCTCCCCCCGCGCATCCTTTCCAAATGGCGATGCATTCATATTTCACAATATATATATGGTGTGTTCTGGTAGCCACTTGTAGAATTTTGTCGACTAAATCTGTGATGAGAGCGATCCTGTCGACTTAATATTTGGTGAGATCCTGTTGACTCTCGCTATACTGTGTTGACCGACAGGAACAGTCAGGATAAGGAGTTTTCCAGTACCTCTCTGCACCTTGGAAGACCTTTTACAGTTCTCACAAAGTACAGGCAGTTGTGGTCGAGGCAGAGTGGAAAGCTTGGGAATGTCCACACAAAAAAAAAAAAAAAAACGAAGACACAGTTGCACTAAGAAATTTCCTTGAACAGATAAAAGTTGAGCTAGGAGCGAAAGAGGTTGATAAAAGAGTTCTTACTGACAACATGGAGGATGAGGTGGACCTGGGGTACAACAGACAAGGGATCACGCAGATGGAGAACTAACTGTCAAGTGACTGTATTTTTGGCTAAGACGGAGGCTCTATATATATATATATTTTTTTTTTAAAGAAGTATTGCATTACAGCAGATGCGACATGGGCGTGGATCGTCTGGTGAATTTGTACACTGGTTCGTGGCAGTTTCCATCTTTAGACCATGTTGTTTTGGGACTGCTATATGCTCGATCTCTGCGTTAGCTCAACTCTTAATCTATTACAGAGTTTTATTTATTTATCCTCAGTTTGTACAAAGTACATTACATATGATGATGTAATGACACATGTCAATAATGCGTATAATCATTTACAGATGTTCAAGGTTAGGATCAGACATCATATCGCCACGCTGTAAGATTCAAAAGAAAACAGGGTAACGTGGTAAGATTCTTTAATAGAACACGACGAGCTTTCAGGCAGCAACTGCCCTTCTTCAGGTCTTATACAAGTGTTCTTTGTCTACACTTGTATAAGACCTGAAGAAGGGCAGTTGCTGCCTGAAAGCTCGTCGTGTTCTATTAAAGAATCTTACCACGTTACCCTGTTTTCCTTTGTATTTACAGATGTGTTTCAATTATACAACATGAAAATCTTGTTATAAGTGATATACAATATGGGGTTGTTGGCTTAAATTACCATAGATGGGCCCGGGAGTGAAAGGGTTTATCCGGGTTTTAGCGGGTAAAGCCTCTCTAACACAGGTAAATAATTAAAATTTATTTTGATTAATTTAAACTCTGAGGGTTAAAAAGGGCTATAAAAAGATGATTTGTTTGGATTTATAAAAGTGAAATAAAAATGACATTTTTGTTCGATTTAAAAAAAAAAGATTATTAAAATAAAATGATGACATAAAAATTCACATTCTTAGAGAATATTTGCTGGCGTTGGAAAGGGTTAGTAGTTGAAAAATATGCAATTGTAAGCATAACACATGCAACCAAATAATCAGATCCAGGTGCATAGCGAGGATATAGACTTGAGCGTCTACCTTGGCAATGTTTCACTTGCGATCCTATATAATGGTTACAGTGCTTTGTCAAAATTTTAGAATTATTGGGTTAAAAGTTGTTGAAGAAAAGTTGTTTATTTATATGATTGGAAAAGTAGTGAAATAGAGCCATGCGATAAATAGAATTGTTGTAGCGACAGTAGATGGTCTGACTTGACATGAAATCAAAGGTTGATTGTGGTCCGCTAGAGCTGAAAAAAAAAAGAAAGTTGAAAAAGTGAACGCTTTGTGCATGCGTTGGTGATGTGCTCTGCGAATGATTGAAATAAACTCTTGAAGAGTGTTCAGACCAGTAGTTGAGAATTATAAATCTGGGGAACTGTGTTCAAAGAGTTTGTTAAAATTACGAAATCAAAAAAAAAATGTCAAGCAGTGCTGTCGTTTTTCTAGAATGAAGTGAAGCAATGGCTGAAAAAGATAGTGATGAAAAAATATAGGGAATTGGTTAAAGAATATGATTGTTGTTAGCGATTGTTGCATGCCCGATAGTTGATGATAAACATTGTCATATAATAAAGCTATTTAAACAAATATAAAATATAGTGACAGTATAGAAACAATTAAATGTTTTGCAATACTAAAATAAATATCATGACAAATAAAAGTAAATTTGATAAAGTTTTTTTTTTCTGGAAATCATGTTGGATAAAAAATTTGATTATATAATTGAAAGGTAGAAAATAAATAATTAAAATTTAAAGATTTAATACAAAAATTATATAATAAAAAAATATTATTATAATGACTAGATAAATGTTGGGTTGTGGAAAATTGAACAAAAATTTTCTCTTTTGAAGAGAAGTTGAAACTGTGGTGTGTAACTAGATCATATCCCTTTGGTAAACATCGGTGTTTTGACTCTCTGAAGCTGGGAATAAGTGAAATGATCTTTTCGTTTGTCCAAAATGCTGGTATTCTACATACATTTCTCTTTCGCATTATAAAGTCCAGATTAGACTTGACCAAGTTGTTTTAATTAGTGATTATTTGTAAAGTTTTATAAATAATGAGGTCACGTTGGTGATCGCATAATTGCGACATTCAACTGTTTGGCAGCTGTACATTTTTCTAGTGGTTGATTAATAGCAATTGTTTAGACGCTGGGTTTTTAAGAAGCACAGTGAAATATGAAGGCAAAATTAATTGTATTGTACCAATAATAAATTGTGATGCGCTGTGTCGGTTGTATAAATAGAAATTTCAGAAGCGCAATTTATTGGTTGGATTGGTTACTAATATGTTATGTATTGTGATCTCCATTAACATGTGAAATGTTTGATATGTGTGGTGTGGTTAAGGATTTTGTAAGATTCTAAAGGAAATCTAAATGATTAGTGTGAAACATGTGTTTAAAAAAATATCGATCATGAAGATAGCGGTCAAGATGTTAGCTTTGTGAGGGGAGAAGGACGTTGAAGGGGGAATTGTAACTGAAATAGATTCAGGAATCCTATTACTGGGGGTCACTCCTCCTGTTTTGCACTGAAATTGTCAGGGTGTTTGTTATTTTTGTCATTTACTTGAAACTGACTTTCTTCTTTTGTTTTGTTGAGGTTGGAAATTTCCTGTTATAATTGAAAGATATGGTTTTCTCGGTGTTCGTATATGTTGTGTTTCGAAGTTAGTTTAGACTTAGTAAAAACGTTTTTCAGTGATGTCAGGTTTAGATGTGTGGTGAAAGTTCGACTTTCGACGTGGACACGCTTTGGGGTGAGATGTGTCACCGGCGTGAAGGCGTCTTTGGCCTGAAAAGTGAAAAGGTTTTGTGGTGTGGCGCTGTGACACGAGTGAAAAATTGTGAATGAAAAGGTGTCACGTGATGTCGTTTTTTGGTACAAAATCTAACCTGTTTCACCATGAATAACAGGTTTACTAGAGTACTGGGAGGTGGTTGTACAAACATGTATCGAGAATTCTTAGATTGTTAGTGGATATGGCACGTTTAATGTGAATTTTTTAGTGTTTAGTGGGGCGATGTTATGGAGCTTGTGTGGCTCGAAATTGAATTCGTTGTGAGTCACGCGTTAATAATGGTTGCCAATTAAAGAAATTGATTTGAAGGTGTTGTAACGTTTGTTGAGAGAGATTTGTTGATGATTAAATATAGTTGTGAAAGAAAAGGATGAGGGAGTGTATTCATCCTCGAATATTAACTTGTTTTGGGGAAGGACAGTCATTTTTCTATTTGGGATTTTTAAGATATTGTATCTTTCGATTTTTGCAATTAAAAAAAATGCGTTTCACCTATGTTAATTTATATTTAAAAATTGTTTTTTTTTATCGTTGAATATGGTAGCGTGAAAATGATCCTTGTAAAGGGGCAATGTCGTGATAGTGACAAAAATATTTTGAATTAGGGCGTTCATATTGTTTATATTGGGGCGTCATAAAATATTGAATATGACAATGATTTTTGTAAAATTTTAAGAATTGTTTTAGAAATTGGTATTTTGGAAAGGCATGTAAAATTAGTAAATTGGGAAATATGCGTGATGGACGAAATTTTTTTAAAAGTAAAATTGAGAGTAATAACTTGAAATTTATAATCTGATTAAAAATTAAAGTAAATTTGATAAATGGGGGTGTGGAAGATTTAAAAATTGAATAATAAATGATATATAAAAGGTTTTAAAAATGATTTTAAAATGCTTAAAGTTGTTGTTGTTGTTGTCGTGTCCAAAGAAGAGTCTCAGATGTCTCCATGCATCTCCATCACAGCAGCAGCAATATCCACTATCTTGGGTGTGTAAAGCTGCTGCTCTGGGTCTAAGTCGATTTTCTGCAAAGCTGCGGCCATTGTTGGGCATAAGAATATGTGAGTAGGTGTTAGTTCCACACCAGGACAATTGTTGCACGCTTTATAAGTTCTTGTGCCATCTGGATGTATTGTCATTCCTTTATGATGTTTTGTTCTAAGTCTTGTTATGGTTTTTGTCAGTTTTCTCTCAGAGTTTATTTCACATATTTGATCTTTTCTTATATTTTGTTTGATTATCTTGTATTTTGCCAAAGCATCAACGTCAAATACTGACATTTGTTCTTTCCTTTGTCTCAGCTTTCTGGCTTCCTTTGCCAATTCATCTGCCATTTCATTACCCTCGATCCCAACATGGGCAGGAATCCATTGTAGAATGCAGTTCTTCTCCAATGTTTCTAGTTGGTTAGGTAATGAGTGTATTTTCTGCGTGATCCTAGTATTGCCCTTCTGAATTGCTTCTAGAGCGGATCTGGAGTCGCTGTATATTATGATTCCTTCTGCTTGATGCAGGTTGGTTCAGGCATACATCAAGGGCTTTCCAGATAGCGTCAGTTCACAAGTGAAGTTTGACGAAATCTTTCCTGCTCCTTCTTTGATTTTGATGTGTGTTCCATCTTGGAGTATTATGTTAATTCCGGCCCCTCCATTACTCAGAGTAAGGTCTGATGATCCATCTGTGTATGCTAATAAATAATTTTTCTGATCATATAAATCAATTGTATCAAGTCCCTTCTTTTTAAGTATGGTTTTGTTATCTTTTTTATTGCAGGGTTCGTTCAGGTTGAGATTGATGATTATATTTGAAGGTAATTGTGGTAGGAAATGTTGGTTCTTCTTGAATTTGAAAGTCACTGTGTTTCATGTTTATGCCTTTTCTAATGTTGTTGTCGTACTGAAGTGTTGAAGATCTTTTAAGTCTTTCATTTTGTGTCCAGTTTAAATAGGTTCTATGGGATATGTGTTCGTTTTTTTTTTTACTTTTTAAGCTATTTGTGAATTTTATTGTTTTTAATTGTCTTCTGCTTTCGAGTAGGTCTAGGCCACATTCTCTTTGAATTTTCTCATTATTGGTGGAAGAAACAGCACCAGTGATTATATTGGCCGCTTTTGCTTGAAAACTGTCTAGTCTTCCTTTTAGTGATGAGCTTGAGGGAGCCCAGACAGGTGTTGCATATTCCATTATTGGCCTTATTAAGGTGGTATATGTTGTTCTGAGGGTTTTGGGTTTTGCTCCCCAATTTGTTCCACATAACCTTCTCAGAATATTTAGTTTTCTGGTAGCTCTATTTGAGGTGCTAATTATGTGTTCTGTAAAACGCAATTCCTCATCAAGTATCACACCTAGGTATTTTGGATTTCTAATTTTTTCAATTATTTGTTTGTTTATACTTATTTTGGGATTAAATTTATGCCTGTTTTTCCTGTCAGTGGAGAAGACGCATAGGTTTGTTTTTATTGGGTTTATGGTCATTTTGAGTTCCATTGCCCACTTCTCCAGTCCTCTCATTGATGTGATCAGTATTTTTTCTGATTTTTCTATACTGCTACTTGTGTGCCATATGGCTATATCATCTGCATAACAGGCAACCTTTGTGTTTTCAGTGAGGTAAAGATGGATGTCGTTAATATATAGCAGGAAGAGTAAAGGACTGAGCACAGATCCCTGAGGTACACCAGCCCATGTTCTTCTGTCCTTGAAAAATGCTCCATTAACCCGAACCTTTATCCTTCTTCCCCTTAAGAAGTCTGCAATCCAGATTGAGGCTTTTCCTCTTACTCCGATGTTGTGCAGCCTTTCAAGTAATTTCTCCCTCCACACTCGATCAAAAGCTGAGGTCATATCCAGGAATACGGCCGTTGTCTTCTTTGTTGGTTTTTCCTGGAAAGAATATATTATTGATTGGCAGAAGTAGTGCAGTTGATCAGTTGTACAGTGTCTGGATCTATAGGCAGTTTGGTAGAAGTTTATTTTATTATTGTTAGTGAGCCAGACTATGAGCCTAGAGTGGATAATTCGTTCTGTTATTTTATAAATTATGCTGGTTAGAGCAATTGGCCGATAATTCTTGCATTCCTTGGCATCTTTGTTTGGTTTCAGTATTGGCACTATAATTGATATCTTCCAATCCTTTGGTAGTTTACCAGTTTGCCATGAAATGTTCAGTATTCGTAGGATTTGATTTTTAGCTTTGTCTCCGAAGTGTTTAATCATTTGACCAAATATTAGATCATCTCCTGGTGACCTCTTGGGATCAAACTTTTCTATTGATGAGTTTAGCTCATTCAGTGTGAAGTCTCTCTCGAAAAAATATCTTGTTGATGGTGATTTCTTGCTTGTTTAACTAACTTGTTTATATTATTTTTTTAGAGTATTGTCTTCATTCGTGTAGTTGAGTCTGGAAGTGCTTGAAATATATTCAGCAATTATGTCAGCCATCTGTTTGTTCGTTCTCGCTTTTCTATTCATATCGGTTAGAGTATTGGAGGATTGGTGTTGGTTTTGATTGTTTTCCAACACTCTAATTATATTCCAGTGTTGGCTGTCCTTTTTTGGATCCATTTTTTCGCAGAATTCTGCCCATTTCTCTTGTTTGCATATCCAAATTTCTTGTTCTATTTTGTGACTAATTCCAATGAGTTTCTTTCTGTTTTCTGTTTTATTTGTTTTGAGAAGTTCATTGATATTGTCTCTCTCTCTGCAATCATTGCCTCGATGCTGTGGTCCTTCCAGAAAGGTATCCACAGGTCTTTACGTCTGCCTCTAGGTATCGATGCTTTTGCAGCTTTGGATATGTTCGAAGAGAATTTTTCCAAGTTTTTGTCAAGCGTTCTGTAATTTGATTCTTCTTTGCACAGTTCTTCGAGCTTTTCTGTGAATTTTTCCAGTCGGCTTTCCTAAATTTCCATGATCTTTTATTTTGTTGGACATTCTCAATTTTGAAGTTTAGGGTTGTTAAAATTGGTCTGTGGTCACTGATTGCACTTTTCAGGATTTTCCATTGTGTTGTGGGTGCGATGTTTTAATTTATCGCTGTGATGTCTATTGCGGATTCTGTTCCTGTGGACTTGGATAGATAGGTGTTCTCTCCATTATTTAACGGTGTAAGGTCGAGGTCGGTTAGCATGTCCTCAACCTGCTGACCTTTGTTATCCTGGACAGGTGATCCCCAAGTTGGACTTTTGGCGTTAAAATCGCCAAGTATGATTGTGATATCCGAAGACGCTTCACTTAATGTCTCTATCAGGCCTGTATTGATGCTAGTGTTATCGGGGTGATAAACATTTATGATTGTTTTTGTTTTTTCTGGGAGGTAGATTTCTATTGCCTGAGCTTCTGTCGTGCTTTCTGTAGGCTTACTCTGATTATAGGATCTTTCCTTAAATTTGATTTCTGCTGTTTTAATCAAAACGGCAAGTCTTTCTCCAAATTTTTCCGGTCTGTCCTTTCGTAGTGTTGTATAAACTTTGATATTGAATCTCAGATTGTGATTCAATTTTGTCTCCTGAAGACAAGCAATATGCACATTGTTGTCACGGAGAAGACAAGTCAGCTCTTCAGGTTTCCTCTGGGTGCCATTTATATTGAGCTGTAGTAGATTCAATTGTGTCCTCGTAGTAGATTTCTCATCAGGAGCCCGGGCTGCAGCTCCTGACGCGGCGGTTACCCCGGACGCGGTATCATTGCTGGAGATATCGGTTTTGCTCTTCATTTGGCCGTTGCCACGTTAGTCACCTTGGAAACGAACCAGATTTGGTCAAATATTCCAAGGGTCCAGGGGGGACCGCAGGGAGGTGTGGTCGGACTTCTCGCCCCCCCCCCTCCCCCCCCCCCCATGCTTAAAGTGAAAATATAAATACAACATTTATGGGGAATCAAGTTGTGAACTTGAGGATAAAGTTAAGGTAGGTTTTTAAAAACTTACAATTGTGTGATGATTGTTCAGTCGGGAAACTTGGTCTCTGGTTGTTTTCCTGCTGAGGTGGAAAGCGCTCCATGTAATGCTTGTAGAAGCTTGTATCTTCTGTAAAGATGATGGCAGCTTGTCGCCTTGAGCATTGTCTCGATGTCAGGCCGAAGGTGTGGAACTTGTCACTGGGTTTGCGCCACATCGCTGCTCGGTTTCCATTTCTTGCGGAATTTTCGGCTATGCGTTGGGGTGGTCAGCTTGCTCCTGACGTTAGCGATGTGTTAGCGGGTCTGCGGAGGTCCTTTGGGGCGTCGACGTCTTCCGTAAATATCTCTTGTTGGGGAGAGATTGCTTGGTCGTTTAGTTGTCATTCTTTGTTTTGGTCATCCTGTCGACTATAAATAGTGTGTTCTGGTAGCCTCTTGTAGAATCTTTTCGACTAAATCTGTGATGAGAGCGATCCTGTCGACTTAATATGTGGTGAGATCCTGTTGACTCTCGCTATACTGTGTTGACCGAGAGGAACAGTCAGGATGAGGAGTTTTCCAGTACCTCTCTGCACCTTGGAAGACCTTTTACAGTTCGCACAAAGCACAGGCAGTCGTGGTCGAGGCAGAGTGGAATGCTTGGGAATGTCCACAAAAAACGAAGACACAGTTGCACTAAGAAAGTTCCATGAACAGATAAAAGTTGAGCTAGGAGCGAAAGGGGGAGATAGAAGAGATCTAACTGACTACCTGGTGAATGAGGTGGACCTGGGGTACAACCGATGAGGGCTCACGCAGATGGTAAACTAACTGTCAAGTGACTGTATTTTTGGCTAAGACGGAGGCTTTATATATATTTTTTAAGAAACGAAGTATTGCATTACAGCAGATGCGACAGGGGCGTGGATCGTCTGGTGAAATTGTACACTGGCGCCGTGGCAGTTTCCATCTTTAGACCTTGTTGTTTTGGGACTGCTATATGCTCGATCTCTGCGTTAGCTCAACTCTTAATCTATTACAGAGTTTTATTTATTTATCCTCTGGGACTGCTATATGCTCGATTTCTGCGTTAGCTCAACTCTTAATCTATTACAGAGTTTTATTTATTTATCCTCAGTTTGTACAAAGTACATTACATATGATGATGTAATGACACATGTCAATAATGCGTATAATCATTTACAGATGTGTTTCAATTAAACAACATGAAAATATTGTTATAAGTTATATACAATATGGGGTTGTTGGCATAAATTACCATATATATATAAATATATGTCATAATTTGTATATAACTAGATGTAACCCGACCACAATATATGCAATGTATGTAAAAGGTTTTTAATAAAGGTTAGGCCTAAAGCGAACTTGGAGAGAAGAAACAATCCATTTTTTATTATCCAGGAAGCAAAAGTTATTACCCAGGAACTAATAAAACTGAGTTCAAAAACCTTCTTCTTCCGGGAGCATGTTAAAACATGACAAAGACAATGGAGCTAGCTACCTCCAATCAGAGTCCAGCAGTACTAGCTAAGATCCAATCAGAAGTCGCCACGAGACGATAGTCAACCAATGAGAGCACTAGAGAGTTAACGAGTTAAATCTCGGACTCAAGTTAGTCAGTAGGGAGCTGGACCTGCCAAGGAACAGTTGGGAGCTCGCCACCATCTTAAGTAGTACGCTTAACCCCTTCTCGCTCAGGTCACCTCAATGTTCAGTATTTGAACAGTCTAGCCATTAGTCAAATAAGCCAATAGTCTAAAGCCCTTCTCTCCGTAAGTCAACAGAGTCTTACGACAACCAAACAATCAACCATCCAAAACCAATCCCAAAAAGGTTTCTCAATTATTATAGAGAGTCGACAGGATATAATGGAAAACGCACGAGACCAAGAAGCGAAACAGAGCGGCGGCGTGGTAAGGGAGAGAAAGGAGATCGCACGCCGCACCCTAGCGGAGATTTTGTCCAGTTGACTGCTGCCCTCACGGAAGTAAAGTTAACCCGACGCGCGGAGACGGACTCGGCCCCCTCAGACGTGACATACGCCGCCCACCGACTCCTCCGAGCCAGCGAACGGGAGATGGACGGAGCCACCGCCGCCATGTTGCCGGGCTACCTGACGCGCCACCCCGAGGAGCCACCGCCTACCATGCCGGACGCATACGCCAACAAGCAAAGAAATACAAGTATGCGGACTGCACCATACAAACAAACTCAACACGCGAGCGCACGGGCAGTGCAAACAGCCCCAACTCAACACGCGAACGCGCGGGCAGTGCAAACAGCCCCAACTCAACAGCACGCCCGGCGCCCCACACCTCCACAGCACGCCCAAGACGCCCCAACCTTTCGCCAACCAGGTAGGAAGGCACCAAACCCTTTTCGTCAGCCAATTGACAATGAAACTGTCCCTAATCCCTGAACTATCACCCCCTTTTTTAATTGATACAGGCGCAAGCTTGAACATAGTGCCCTATAACCTCTATAAGATTTTAAAAATTAACCTCCCTAAACTAAAACTTAAAAAACAGTCCATAGACCTACAAGCCATAAACGGTCTTGTACCGACAATAGGCAAATTATCCCTCCCCCTGACAATAGGTAAATTAACCAAAAAATAGAATTTCCATGTGGTGGAAGCACCTCTACCATTTGGAATTCTCGGTATGGATACCCTCCGAAAATTTAAATTAACAATAGACTTTAACCAAGCACTATGTTCCAGCTTGAGGCTCAATTTTCTTCCACTACCTACCACTTTAATCATGTACCCAATGAATGCACGTATTGGGAGTGCCAAGCGGTGTCACAAAGGACTCACAATGCACACAAAACTTCCGCACGTGGCACCCAATGCGCGCATCCATTGGTCAAAAACCAATTGCCCACATGCCAATCTAGATGTCACGCGCACGCACAACACCATTTTTTCACTAAGACCAATTGCCTTTATTATATGCCCTCAATGCACAAGGCCACAACGGCTCCAACTCACAACGACAACGCACAAAATGTGTCCCTTCAACAGGACAGCTCTCACACTAAAAACACACGTGACCACACGTCACCACACAACCGTCACGCACGTGTACATCGCAACAAGCGCGACATTCACAACAACAATAGTCAGACAGTATCCATCCAACAGGACAGCTCACACACAACGCACACACATGACCACACGTCGTCAAACAACAGTCACACGCGCAAACATCGCAACAAGCGCAACACTCGCTCCAAAAGGCGACAACAACACCACGCAAACACATGCACAACCACTGCCAGTACAACCACACCATGTACACGAAACATAGAAACAATTCACGCCACCCAACAACCACACAATCGCAAAACATTGCGATCTTTCTTAAGCGCTGTGAACGCTTATAAGAAGTTCATACCGGACTACGCCCGCTTGCGGACGCCACTTAACAACCTTTTCAAAAGGGATGTCATGTGGGTCTGGGATGACAAATGCCAGAAAGCGTTCACTAGCCTGAAAAAAGTCTCACAACACACCCCACTTTACACCTTTACCAGGAAGGTCTGCTATGCCATGTGTACTGTAACGCCTCAACACTCGGCATCGCAGGCGTCCTCAAACAGGTCCACCCTGATGGGAAGACCTACACAGTCCAAAATCTCAGCCGCTCCCTGCGTTCACACGAACGGAATTACTCCATCTCTGAAATACAATGCCTAGCAATCGTTGAGAGTGTGGATAAATTCCGCGTCTGTTTGATGGACAGAAAATTTACTATATTTTCTGACCATCACGCATTGCAGTGGCTGAAAATGATCAAAAACCCGTCAGGCAGAATATTTCGATGGAGATTAAGGCTATCGAGATACGAATATGAGGTTCGTTACATAAACGGAGTACAACGATATGAAACGGACGTCATAACTCGTAACCCTTTCTGTGGTTTCTTAGACGCCTCCCTCATTAAGAACCATCGGCCGTCCCCATCGGGAAATTCTAGCTTGACCATTGATCACAATGGACTTCTTACCATTTCTCGCAAATGTGTAATCAAAATCATAATTCCCAAAACACTCACCAACAAACTGCTACAATCAGTACACACACAATACAACCATCAAAACATCTCAAAGATGACGAGACTCATCTCCGCTCAATATTATTGGCAGAACATGACACAAGACATTGCACAACAGGTAAAAACCTGTCCAACCTGCCAATTAACAAAACGTATCGATGAATCCAACTAACCTCTCCAAAGAGACACCGATACAGTCCACATAAACAAACTAAACCCGTACACAAAAAAATACCACACACACAACACCAACAATAACAAAAATACACCACCTACGACAGAGGAACGAGGCCACGGTCCCGCTTAAAACACGATTTACACCACTCACCCATAATAACAAAGAACGCGACATCGCCCATCCACAGGTACATCCAATTCAAAGTTCGTCACAACCCATAGAATTACAACACGATACCCAAAAAACCCAACTCGTGGAGAAGACATGGGAGAAAATGTGCCAATTTCCCATATTTCACTTAATATGTTTTATCTGTCTTCTGATTATGTCCTATAAACTAGCTCCATTTATAATAATAGCTTACATTGGATTATATACCCTACAGACCAATAGGATTTACCAGCTGCAGGAAGCCGTCTTCCATATAGGCAATGCAATTTTTGAATTTCTAACTCTTATATGGGAAATCATGGAAGAAAATCTAGAGCGAGTCAGGGGGCCTCAACCGACCTAAGTAAGAAAATGTCCCGCTGGATCAATTAGGAGGCAGGAAGAATCAATTACAGAAGAGGGGGATAGATTTAGAATACCCCCCCCCCCCCCGGATCAATTAGGAGGCCGGAAGTAAGATGGAGGTCATTTTCTCCCCCGCGACACATAGAACGCCGCCATCTACATGTCACCAAATTGCAGTTTCGCTCAAGCTGGACAGATTTAGAACCCCCGAGTGGCCCCTCGCATGTCCGGTAATTCGATCGAGGTCAACTTGCCCTCACCGTGTTCCCCCCATGTCCGCCATTTTTAACGGTCACCAAATTGGATCCATTTCAAAACGAATTCACATCTCGATTCTTGCAAAAACACATTTAATTATATTAATATCATTATATTAATATTGTATTGATAAACATATTTAATTCTCAGAACATTCCTAATGAATTCACAATCTCTATTCTTCTTCTTCTTCCAAGACTTCCAAAAATCTTTTACATTTACCCACACTAGGCACCTATCCAACATACACAAAACACAACAGACCTTAGGCTTTTGACAACACATAAAAATAATTTTTACATTTCTTACAAAAAACTTATAACATATCCAAACAACATTACCAATGAATTACCAACCAAATTCGATTATTTTACTAACATTTCTGAACGACATTACATGGCACCCACATAAAACAAGTACACAACACTCACGACCAATACACAAAATTCAGATCTCAAGGTTAAATACGAACAAAAGCACGCACATTACCACTTAAAGGATAGGAAAAATTAGGTAGCAAAGCTTTCGAGCTTACGTTTTTTTTTCCGTAAGGAATAAACAACCACTTTAAAAGGGTCGAGGATTCTCCTCGAACCCTGTATTCAAAGATCCGATTCCGGTTACGCGACCTCCCGATAACGAAGTGGATATCGGGCGAGCATATCTTAAGTGCCCTAGGGAACTGCATTAAACTCCCTAGAACGCATTAAGGCTCTCTCGGGACAAATTAACATAATACACTCGGCCTTGAGATCTAAAGACAACACAACCACAAAACACACCATGCACATTTAAAGTTATCTAGATTCCCGTGTCTCCTGTACACATAGTAATAAACGCACTGTTGGGAAGAATCATGTTTTCGCCCATGAGTCGCATAGGAAAGACAAAAAATCTACGAGGCAATAAAAAAGGGCTGATTGCGCCGCATGACATAGATTTTGGCATGTAACTTTTATCACAAAGAGAATTTGCGAATCTCTCTCTCTACATTTTCCTAATCCCATTCATTTACATTTTTTTTTTATTTTAAAATCAAAATTCTTAATCAAAAATTTACCATTTATCTTAATCAAATATTTACCATTTATATAACAACTTTTTTAAATTTTGTTTTCAAACCAATTACTTTCTCAACCACTAAACAAATTTTTCTCAACGAAAACTCACTGGTTTTCTTTTAATTTTGGATATTTTATTTATTCTTATTTTTTCATTTCCAAAAAGCCTTTTTCTTTTTCACAACAAAATTTTATTTTTGATTTCAAAAGCCCTAACAGAAAAATTCCCTCGATTTTGTTTTCCTCATCTCGAGCTGAATATTGTGTAGGCACCTTTTCTTTTTTTCAACCATGCACCAAAGCATTCACTTTGATTTCTCACAACTAAATATTATTTTTGATTTCTCAAAAGTCCTAAAAGAAATTTTCCTCGATTTTAATTCCCCATCTCAAGCTGAATTATTTAAGCACCTTTTTCTTTTTTTTCTCACAACTAAATATTATTTTTGATTTCTCAAAAGCCCTGATAGAAAATTTCATCGATTTTTTTCCCTATCTCGAGCTGAATTATTTAGGCACCTTTTTCTTTTTTTGAACAATGCACCATAGCATTCACTTTGATTTCTTATAATTAAAAATTTTGATTTCTCTTACTTATACTCAACCAATATCTCACCGACGCCATTCTATTTTATCTTTTATATCGCCAACAATGCTTGTACACTGCGTGACATTGAAAATGGAACACCAAGAAATAGTGGCCAGAAAGTGATGAAACTCGGCAGACAGAGAGAGACAGGGACGAACAATATTTGATTTTATTTCAAAATGATAGTCATAATACAGAGCGAGAACGGCGTCGGCTTAGTAGCAAGTAGAACCACCGCGGACCGCGATGCACGCAGCAACACGTCTAGGTAGAGATTCAATCAGAGTACGGATGGCGTCCTGAGGGATGGCTCTCCATTCCCTCTCAACCATTTGCCACAGTTCGTCTTCTGAACGCGGCTGTGACAAGGCATGCAAACGGCGTCCAATGATGTCCCAGACGTGCTCGATTGGTGAGAGATCAGGAGAGTACAGTGGCCAGGGAAGCATCTGTACATCTTGCAGAGCTTGTTGGCTAATTCGAGCAGTGTGCGGTCGGGCGTTATCCTGCTGATAAAGGGCATTGGGTACCCCCTGAAGGTAGGGGAGTGTCACCGGTCGCAGCACATCATCAACGTATCGTTGGTCCGTCATAGTGCCCTGAATACGAAGTAAAGGTGACCTGAAATCATACGCGATTGCGCCCCAAACCATGATTCCACGTTGTCGCACGGTGGGGCGTTCCACAATTGCTGCCGGATTGGACCTTTCTCCACGTCGACGCCATACGCCTACACGGCGACTATCACTGGACAAGCAGAAACGCGACTCATCTGAGAACACGACCCTGTGCCATTCCGTCATCCACGTCGATCTAGCCTGGCACCATTCCAAACGTTGGCGTCTATTCGGTGGGGTCAATGGCAGTCTTCTTAGCGGACGGCATGGGTGCAAGCCATTAGCAACCAATCGACGGGAAATGGTTCTGGTCGAGATGGAATGATCTAGGGTGTCTTGCACATGTTGCAGGCGGCGGTACAAGTGGCTTGTGGGGCCGCCACTGCTTGTCGAAGGATACGCCGATCCACACGTGCTGACGTCACTCTGGTTGCACCGACATTCCATTAATTGCCACATTTCCTTGTTCCAACCATCTTCTCCACAGTCGGTGCACCGTGGACGCACCAAGGTGTGTATCAGCTGCGATTTGACGTATGGACCAACCTGCCCTTTTCAGTCCGATCACCATGCCCCTCGTAAAATCGTCTGTCTGCTTGAACTGCCTCCGTTTACGATGACCTGGCATTCTCTGTTATTACACGTGTCTTTTGACACGAGAACAAAATTTCTACAATGATTTTCCTTGAAGAAATAACGACACGAATACTGTCCTTTCTGCAAGTTCCTTCCCTTATATCTTACTCCATGTGCGCACGAGAGCTGCGCATTTTACATCATTTGCATAACTCGGTTAGGCGCGTCTACCCTGAAATTTGCATAATTTTCTGGCCACTATTTCTTGGTGTTCCATTTTCAATGTCACGCAGTGTATATAGCCACCCAATACCCATAATTAATTTTTCCCCACAAAATTATTTTTCCCTTACATAATTCACTTCAGGCTACCCCTTTTTGAATTCTTCACATGTAGGGGACGCATCTGTCATAATTTGTATATAACTAGATGTAACCCCACCACAATATATGCAATGTATGTAAAAGGTTTTTAATAAAGGTTAGGCCTAAAGCGAACTGGGAGAGAAGAAACAATCCATTACCAGGTTTTCATTATCCAGGAAGCAAAAGTTATTACCCAGGAACTAATAAAACTGAGTTCAAAAACCTTCTTCTTCCGGGAGCATGTTAAAACATGACAAAGACAATGGAGTTAGCTACCTCCAATCAGAGTCCAGCAGGACTAGCTAAGATCCAATCAGAAGTCGCCACGAGACGATAGTCAACCAATGAGAGCACTAGAGAGTCAACGAGTTAAATATCGGACTCAAGTTAGTCAGTAGGGAGCCGGACCTGCCAAGGAACAGTTAGGAGCGCGCCACCATCTTAAATAGTACGCTTAACCCCTTCTCGCTCAGGTCATCTCAATGTTCAGTATGTGAACAGTCTAGCCATTAGTCAAATAAGTTAATAGTCTAAAGCCCTTCTCTCCCTTGATCGCTGGCCTATTTCTCAATCTAATCCTGTGTCCTTTCTCGTTATTTCCCCTGTGAGAAAACCTACCATTTCAGCCAAACGACTGCGCCCACATCAACCACCAAGTAAGTCAACAGTCTTACGATAACCAAACAATCAACCATCCAAAACTAATCCCGAAAAGTTTCAATATTATTTAATATATATATATATAATTAAAACTAATTGTTTTTAATCATCTATTATAGACACACTTTTTTATATTTCTTCCTCAAATAATTTTATTTTTAAAATAGACACCTTCTATAGCAACAACAACAACAACATAAGCTTTATCAACACCTTTCAGTCTTATACAGATTCTCCAAGCAGAAATATAGGATAAAGCAGGAGAAACAGCTATAGAACTTTATGGTAACATTATATTTATATACAGGGAAAATTATATAAAGACAATCAATTAATCTGGGAAAATCGGAGGCAAAGAAAGTTACTATACATGGATTTACCACGAATTCTCGTGTTAGGTCTTGTGGATTTATTTGGTAGCAGCTCTGAGACTTTTCTTAGCTGTGTAGAACTTTTCTTAGTCATCATCCTCGCCCTTGACATTACCGGTTGGACTTCACTTGTAAGCATTTTCGACCTGTGAGTCAATTGTGGAGTCTTCCACTAGTATATTAGTTGAATCCCTCAGGCCGCTTTTGTAAGATATAGCCTTGTCAGCTGTCCAGGAATACTTGCCAACAGAACGAAACTTCGCATCAACCTTTGCCTTTATATTGTTTAGACCATCAAATTTTGGGACAAGTGGTAGATTATCCAAATATATATAATGCATGCATTCAATAGTAAGATCAACAATCAGCTCAAGTAGTGCAGGACGAAACAATAGAAAGATCTATAACTGAGGATCCTTGAGTTGAAAAAAATAAGTTTCCATATTTATCACTGATAGATCTGCCATTTATTACACTGAGTGAATTCTGATCGAGAAAATAATAATTCTACAGAGTCCACCTATATTCCAGGAAATTATTCTATGAGGATTATTCCGTAGTGATGTAACATTTTATTTTGATAATTGGAATGTTTATGCTGAGCTACAAGCGCAGATTGACGACTTTTATTCGTTTTTAGAAACGAGCAATCATGTGATAGTTCTTGTCTAGGTTGTCGCAAAAATTCATCCTGCGAAAGGCATTTTAACTGAAAAATTAGTTTGTACGGTGGTACAGTATGAATGCTATCCGTAGTTTGCACTAATGCATCCCCGTTGGAACTGACAACTCGGCCATTTAAAACAGAGTAGCTTATGCCACGGACAATTAGCCTGTTATCTCTTAGTTTGGAAACAGTTCCCTTACTAATGAGTTATTTTCGCTTGCTAATTAGCAATATCCTTTGGTTTCTGATATTTGGAGGGTAATCTTTATTTTTGAATATTTCTTTTGTCGCTGAGTCTGAAAGCGTTCCTAAAAAGCAGAATTCTTTGCTTTAATCAGGCACCTCAATAAGCAGCGGCGAGTTAGCTTTTTTGTCATCTGTTATATCATAAGATCTTCAGAAAATCGCATCGTGTTTGAAAGCAAATCTTGGATCAAACCTCGAAATTATTCAGGGGTTTCGTTTTACGCTCCTTTCAGTCCGTAAATAATCAAGTTCTTTTCCCTCTGCCTCATCTCTTCAAGCTCCAACCGTCTCTCGAGATCGGATATTATGTTTGTATTAAGCGAGATAGCTTTAGAAGTTGTTTACAATGATGACTCGAAGTGTTTTAGGAGCTGATTTATTTTGTCCAATTATTGTTCTAGCGAAATAAGTCTATTCTCCATTTTTTTATCAAATTCATCTGTCTTAGTTGAAAGTGCTAAAATTAGATCATGTAAATCTTTATTTTTGCCTGCATCTAATGTTGTTTGCCTTGTCTGTTTGGGGCCAGGAGTTGGTTCAATACCTGACATGAGCAGTATCATTAAAATAATACATCAACGGGTTCCCTTTTCAGCATGAGTACAATAAATAACCTTGAAGTTATTTTCATAATAAACAAGAGTTTTAGCGCGAAAATATACATATCTAGTGATCACAGCAGCTTTTCTAGCAAATATGAATATATTAATTATAGAAATAAATAAAATCAGCTTCATAATCTTCGTAGAGAACATATAAACTATAGGCCAACGGCAGGATACTCACAAGAAGGCGTAACCCAAGTAGAAGCACAAAAAAGCAAATAATAAGTTTTAAATTTTTACTTATCGGGAGCCGAAGAATTTCACGACCGCTCAACTTGACCACCTAGCGGGGAATCACCTTCTATAACTAAACATTATCAGTTAAAGAAAAAGTGTGAAAGTTTCTGATATTTTTAAATGTACGCCTGATACTCACTAAATTTATATAGTCACCACATAGCGATCACTTAGAATTTTCACCGTGTCCCCATAATAACAAGTCGTAAATATCGATTCACTTCACCCAGTATCAGGCCATTCTCATCATTGTGTAAAAATATTTAATTCCACAAACCAAATAATTTCACAACGCTACTTTCAAAAAAAAAAAACCTTTTAATTCAAACACAAATTGCAAATATTGTCACCCTCACATCTTCTTCCATCTCCTTTACCTACATCCTAAAAGCAAAGGTTCTCCCAGACCTTTCAGTCCATAAGCCGGCTTACCTACCTTTACCTACAGAGAAAATCCCATACATATCCATTGGAATTCCATAGCACAGCGCTAACAAACAGAACTCCCAATAGGAGATTTAATACCCGCCTACCATTCCTCCATAATATGCCACGGTACTGTTCAAAAATATAATTCAGTCGGCCCTACCACCCTTACAATCCTAGAGAGGAGGCATATGCTCAGGCATCGAAGCTATTTACTCCCAGAGCAATTAAGAATCCAACATCAAGGAGTCTCCACGGATTCATGGATGTTGCAATGAGGCCATAAGATATCTCGATAGTCTGGAATTTAAAAGGAATAAATTAATGGATGTGATGTTTGTATATTTCCTCCAGCGAAAATTAAGCGAACATCTGAGATCTAAATGGAAATTGTCTGTGGAAGACATTTGCCAACTTATGACCAATTTATGGTATTTATTTTACAAATCACGCTAGGTGTATATCACATGCTAGCTAGGAATGGAGTAAAAAGCCAGAAAGGTGGCAGGGCTACGGTATGCTAATGGCAGTCCGTTGATTTTCACATGCCCATCGTTAAACCTGATTAATATCCATGATTTGAGTGGAATCCATCTGCTAAAATGACGTTGACTGATCGATTAGAAATTGTAAATGATAATATATTGTGCTTAGATTGTTTAAAAAGGTCATTCAGCGTGGACTTGTAAGTTTAAGCAACAATGTGAAGTTTACAAAAAGGAACACAATACGATTTGATCCATTATAAAACAAATCGGAAATTTCTGAGCTCCAGCCAAAGTTGAGAATCCATCTCCTATGAAATCGGAAAAAGGAAACCAATTTATTCAGCACTCAAACCAGCCATAGAATGCCAATGGTTGTACCTTACCACACGTTCATACACTTTTAAACATTTTTGGAGATCTTCACCACCCTCCCCGGAGAAAATGAAAGGGTTTCTTGGCAGATGTTGAACAAAATAGTTGCTTAACTGGGTACTTGCCTCCGTCTTTACATTCATAGAAATTTCTTCTGGTTCAACAGAATCAATTTTCCTCTTATTTCTTAATAGGTATCGGTTTAGCTTATCCACCAGTTGTAGCGTAGAAATCAAGTCTTTGTATATCTGAAGGTTTGAAAATATTTAATGATGACGTCACGGCGACTAGACTACAATTATTAACAAATCAACCAGAGCTATCGAACAAGCAAGCTAGGCAACTAAATGATGATTTTACAGATACAAAATAATAAATCTGTTTCCAAATATTTTCATTGAATAATTAAATTGAATAATAAATTATTTCTCCGCCATAATATATATCTTTTTTAGATGCGGTTTGCTTGAATTCTCTCAGAGATTAAAATTTCGATGATGAAAAATTTCTAATTTTTAAATTCAACTCTCACTCAATATCGATTATATTAAATATAATTCATTTAAAAAATATTTATCTATCTCTGATGATTTATTTTACTCTGGAATGCCGTCGCTACAGGATAAAGCACTCTAGTGAAAGGTTTTTTTATTGCAATTCAGAATCTGCCACTGAAGCTTTACGAGCGAGTCGTACCTCTAAAAGTATTCGAAGCGGTAAAAGACATGTGTAGCTACTCTCTAAGGCGAATGATACAAAAATTTTAGAAGACTGTATCTCTGGAAGCAAAACTTCGGAATGGAAGACCATCGACATGCAAGTCAGTGGCTGTCACGGTTTCGGAGAATGTTTGAGCTATTGAAATGTTATCCACGTATGGAGAAGCAAGAGCTCGACAAGTTTCTTGACAAACGGGGATTTCGTATGGAATAGTTTGGAGAGCACTAAGAATGTTTTTTTTAAATACCCGTACAAAATTCAAAGATTTCACGAGCTTCATCAGACTTGACGCCTTGAGATTTTTGGCTATGGGGGTACATTAATTCGCGTGTTTATCGATGCCGGCCTACTACATTGGCCATGTTGAAGGCTTCCTTCAGACGGCATGTTTAATCAATTTCAACAGATATGTTATTTAATGCTGTCCAAACTGTCATCTATCGTCTGTAGGCGGTGTTTGAAAATGAAGGACGCAAACAATTAGGAAGGATTGTGACCTAATACAAGAGAGAAGGCAGTTACCTCATGTGTTATATAGGCTACCATGTATTGTATTATCTACCAATATTTTGAAAATATTTGTGTTGGGTTATGGGGATAATAAATGCTGTCCTCACATCTTGGATCTCTTTTTTAGTGTGTGTGTGTGTGTGTGTGAAAAGATTTTTTTTGTTTGTCACTTGCTCACATCTTATATTATGCCGTGCACACCAAAATGTTATAACTTCTCGAATAACACTGGTACACACAATTTTACCTCATATGTTTAGTTTATCGCTTTTTACTTATTAGAAGAAATAGCATAAGAATTTTCTCTGTACAACCCTATCTTTAGAATTTTTTGCAAAATAAAATATATACAAAATGATCTTAATAACACGCTATTCAACGCCAAAGTTCGATTTAAAAATAATATTAATTTGAGAAGACACATTTTAATAAGCAATGATAACATTTGACCAGCTCATAGGATATTTGGAATAAAGTACGACAAATAGATTTTGTCACTCCCCTCTTTATTTCATTTGTTGGATCTTGACAAATTTTCAGTTAAATAGTCAAGTGTCGCCAATTTATCAAGAAACAATACTTTTCTTATTGGAAGAAATCCTAGTAGAAGTGCCATCATAATTTTTGGTACTATATCAACAATTTAAAAAATCGCGTATTGATTTCAGCAGTGTTTTTCAAGCATTCAATCTACATGTATTTCACAAAACCGCATCTAAAATATTAAATTTTTTGTTCTATGTTTTAATTTGCGTTTAGCTATTTTACATTTTTTTAATTGCATTTAAAAATCATCATCCAATTCTTCTACTTTTGGCGAAATAGTGTTTTATTAATTTATCATTCGAAATTATTAGGGTTCTTTCCTGTTACTCAAAAAGGGAAAATACGTGTCGATCAGTTATATTTTTCAATTTATCAAACAATTTGGCCGCTAAATCTCTAATTCTGGTTGAGCCTCATCTAGCGAATAAAATTCTGACTAAAATCAATTTCGAATTTTTCATTATTTTACCTAAATAACTCATCACATTCTTTATTCTTTATTTCGACTTAGAGCGCTATGCCCCCTAGGAACACTTGCACTTTAAAGAAAAACAAAAATTTTGAAAGAAATGAAAATAAGATATTTTCAATATGTACAGAATTAGTATGCAAGTTAGGTTGATGAAAATATAAAAATACAGGGTGATCCAAAAAGTCTTGCACAACTTTAAAAATTAATAACTGCGCGAATATTTGCGCTAGAGCAATGCGATAAACACCATTGTGTTCAGTGTGAAATAAGAGTTTTATGGCAAATAATGAAAAATTCGAAATTGATTTTAGTTACTATTTTGTCCGCTAGATTGCGCTCTACCAGAATCAGATATTCAGCGGCCAAATTGTTTGATAAATTGAGAAATATAACTGATCGACACTATTTTTTCTTTTTGAATACCAGAATAGAACCCTAATAATTCAAATGATAAATTAATAAAACATCATTTCGCCAAAAGTAGTAGAATTTGTTGACGATTTTTAAATAAAATCTGATATATGTAAAATAGGTATATGCAAATTAAAACATGTAGAAAAATATGATATTTTAGATGCGTTTTGCTGGAATCCTCTCAGCTATTTAAATTTCGAAGTTAATAAATTTCTAATTTTTTTAATACAACTCTCTCTCAGTATCGATTATATTTATTTTGATTCATTTGAAAAATATTTATCAATCTCTGATAATTTATTTTACTCTGGAATGCCGTCACTACAGGATAAAGCACTCTTGGTGATTTTTTTTTTAATTTTAATTCAGAATCTGCCATTGAGGCTTTACGAGCGTTTCGTACCTTTAAAGGTATTCGAAGCGGTAAAGGGCCCAGGAGTTGCTTCTCTATAATGCGAACGATTAAAATTTTTGCGAAGACTGGATCTCTATGGAAGCAAAACCTCGGAATGGAAGACCATCAAAATGCAAGTCAGCGACTGTTACGCTTTTGCAGAATGTTGAAGCTATTGAAACGTTATCCACTTATGGAGAAGTAAGTGCTTGACAAGTTTTTCGACAAACGGGGATTACGTATGGAACTGTTTGGAGAGCACACACATTAAGAATACCCATATAATATTCAAAGATTTCACGAACTGAAAGTCGGCGATTTTGAGAAGCGTCAATAATTCGCTGCATGGGTTTTCCAAGAAATTTCTATTGATGAACACTGGCTGTCTAGTGTTCTGTGGACAGATGAAGCTCACCGTTCTCTAAAAGGAGAATTTAACTTTCAAAACTGCCTCATTTTGGCAACAGAAAACTCTAGGAATTTTACAGAAATACCACTTCATCAGCCCAGAGTAACAGTTTTGTGTGGGTTCACTTCTTTTTTTATTATTGGGCCATTTTTCTTTGAAAAAATCAATGGAAGAACTTTTAAAACCGTTTTTGTAACTGGTGAACGTTATGTTCAACTTTTGAGAGAAAAGGTTATTCCCATATTGCAGGACAGACTAGCACTAAACGAAATAACAATCGTGCAAGATGGAGGACCTACTCATATCTCCCGAGGTGCCAAACAATTGCTTAAGGATACGCCCGGTGAAAATCGTGTGATAAGTCGCCACCTAATATACCAGTGGCCTCCAAGATCACCAGACTTAACGCCTTGCGATTTTTGGTTATGAGGGTACAATAAATCGTGTGTTTATCCTGGCCTATGCCTGATGTATGCTGGCCTACCACATTGGCCATGTTGAAGGCTTCTATCTAATGGCACGTGTCACCAATTTCAACAGATGTGTTATTTAATGCTGGTCAATCTGTCATCTATCGTCTGCAGGCGGTGTTTGAGAATGAAGGGCGCCACATTGAGCAAGGATTGTGACCTAATTCCAGAGAGAAGGTAAGTTACCTAATGTGTTATATAAGCTGCCATGTATTATATTAAATACCGATATTTTGCAGCTCTTTGTGTTGGGTTATGGGGATAATAAATGCTGTCCTCACATCTTGACTCTTTTTTTTTTTGTGAACAGTAATTTTTTTTTTGTCATTTGCTCACATATGACCAAAGTGTTATAACTTCTCGAATAACACTGGTACACACAATTTTACTCCTTATATTCAGTTTTTCGCTCATTAGAAGAAATAGCATAAGGAATATTTTCTGTACACCAATAACTTTAAAAATTCTGTGCAAAAAATTAATACAAAATTATTTTTCTACCACGTTTTTCAAAGCAAAAGGTCGATATAAAAATGATTTTTATTTGAGGGAACAAATTTTTAAAATTGTGTACAGTATAATAAGCAATGATAACATTTGACAAGCAATAGGATATTTGAAATAAGGTAGGACAAATATATTTTGTCACCCCCCTCTATATTTTATTCGTTGGATCATGACTAATATCCAGTTAAATAGTCAAGTGTCGCCAATCAGTCAAGAAACTACACATTCCTTATAGCAAGAAATCCTATTAGTAGTGCCATCATAATTGTTGGTACTAAATTATCATTTCAAAAATCGTGTATTGATATCAGCAGTGTTTTTCAAACATTCAATCTATTTCACAAAAGCCCATCTAAAATATAAATATTTTTGCTTCATGTTTTAATTTGCATTTACCTATTTTACATATCTCGGATTGCATTTAAAAATTGTCATCCAAATATTGGCGAAATGGTGTTTTATTAATTTATCAATTGATATTATTAGGGTTCTTTCCTAGTATTAAAAAAGGAAAAATACGTGTCGACCATTTATATATTTCAATTTATCAAAAAATTTGGCCGCTGAATCCCTGATTCTGGTAGAGCGCCATCTAGCGAATAAAATTGTAACTAAAATCAATTTCAAATTTTTCATTATTTGCCATGAAAGTCTCATTGCATTCTGAACACAATGGAGTTTACCGCATTGCTCTAGCGCAAATATTCGCGGAGTTATTAATTTTTAAAGTTGAGCAATACTTTTGGATCACCCCGTATATACACTGCGTGACATTGAAAATAGAACACCAAGAAATAGTGGCCAGAAAGTGATGAAACTCGGCAGACAGAGAGTGATAGGGACGAACAATAAGTGATCTTTATTTCAAAATGATAGTCATAATACAGAGCGAGAACTGCGTCGGCTTAGTAGCAAGTAGGACCACCGCGGACGGCGATGCACGCAGAAACACGTCTAGGTAGAGAGTCAATCAGAGTACGGATGGCGTCCTGAGGGATGACTCTCCATTCCCTCTCAACCATTTGCCACAGTTCGTCTTCTGAACGCGGCTGTGGCAAGGCATGCAAACGGCGTCCAATGATGTCCCAGACGTGCTCGATTGGTGAGAGATCAGGAGAGTACGGTGGCCAGGGAAGCATCTGTACATCTTGCAGAGCTTGTTGGCTAATGCGAGCAGTGTGCGGTCGGGTGTTATCCTGCTGATAAAGGGCATTGGGTACCCCCTGAAGGTAGGGGAGTGTCACCGGTCGCAGCACATCATCAACGTATCGTTGGGCCGTCATAGTGCCCTGAATACGAAGTAAAGGTGACCTGGAATCATACGCGATTGCGCCCCAAACCATGATTCCACGTTGTCGCACGGTGGGGCGTTCCACAATTGCTGCCGGATTGGACCTTTCTCCACGTCGACGCCACACGCGTACACGGCAACTATCACTGGACAAGCAGAAACGCGACTCATCTGAGAACACGATCCTGTGCCATTCCGTCATCCACGTCGATCTAGCCCGGCACCATTCCAAACGTTGGCGCCTATTCGGTGGGGTCAATGGCAGTCTTCTTAGCGGACGGCATGAGTGCAAGCCATTAGCAACCAATCGACGGGAAATGGTTCTGGTCGAGATGGAATGATCTAGGGTGTCTTGCACATGTTGCAGGATGGCGGTACAAGTGGCTTGTGGGGCCGCCACTGCTTGTCGAAGGATACGCCGATCCACACGTGCTGACGTCACTCTGGTTGCACCGACATTCCTATAAATTGCCACATTTCCTTGTTCCAACCATCTTCTCCACAGTCGGTGCACCGTGGACGCACCAAGGTGTGTATCAGCTGCGATTTGACGTATGGACCAACCTGCCCTTTTCAGTCCGATCACCATGCCCCTCGTAAAAGCGTCTGTCTACTTGAACTGCCTCCGTTTACGATGACCTGGCATTCTCTGTTATTACACGTGTCTTTTGACACAAGAACAAAATTTCTACAATGATTTTCCTTGAAGAAATAACGACACGAATACTGTCCTTTCTGCAAGTTCCTTCCCTTATATCTTACGCCATGTGCGCACGAGAGCTGCGCATTTTACATCATTTGCATAACTCGGTTAGGCGCGTCTACCCTGAAATTTGCATAATTTTCTGGCCACTATTTCTTGGTGTTCCATTTTCAATGTCACGCAGTGTACATATACAGAGGGTGTTCACACTTTTAGGAAAAACAAGTTTATTATAAAATATTAAAAATTAACACCATATCTGATATTTTTCAAAGGTTCTATTTTAAAGCCTTTTTGTTTATTTAAAGAACGGCACCTGATTTTTCACGATAGCAGACACTTTCTGATCATGGTCATACTCAAAAGATCCCATTCTTCCTTAACCACTTTCCAGAGACCTTCAATTGTCCTAGGGTTTCTCTTTCCAAGTGCTATTTTAAGGCATCTAAAAATGCAAAAATACATCGGGGCTGAATCAGGAGATTTTACAGGGGTCCTTTTCTTTGGAATAGTGTTGATTCATGTTCTTTGCCTTAGATCTTCCAAATAAGCTTGGGTTGAAGATGAGGTATGACTTGTGGCGTTATCATGGTGAAATCAGACTTTGTTTCTCTGTTTTCAATAGATAGAGGGAATATCATTTAAAAATATAGGTTATAAAATGTTGTTTTTATAGTACTCCAAGGTTATTTTGGAATTTCTTTCAACTTTCTTATTTTTAATTTTCCTTCATATGATATACCGCATGCCACCATAAATCCTTTGGGGTAACTTTCGGCACATTCCTTCAACCAAATTTGCCTAGATTTTTCCACCCTTTTTTGATAGTATATAGCTCTTTTTCTGTCGCAATCGGTTAAATATACCCATGCTTCGTCATATGTAACAATAAATTTCCATCTATCAGTAGCCAAGAAATTTTCATAAAAATATCAGCTGATAGTGTGTCGCTAACGAATATGGCTCTGAAACAATTTGTGAACCGCATGTTTTTTGTAGCTTTTAGGCCTAAATTTTTATTTATTATTTTATTTATTGTTGACACTGATGTTCCTATTAATTTGACTATATCTCTTTGTGGCATAGGCTTTTCTTTTGTAATATATTTTCTCACTTTTCTGACTGTTGCAGGAGTTCTCACAGATATAGGTGATAATCTTTTGTCCATTTCTCCGTAGGTGCTTTGAATAAAAACTTGATATTTTTGTCGTGAATAATATTATAAATACATTTTTTAGAAATGTTGATATCATCTTGTTTGCATATTTTAATTATGTCCAAATAGGTAAGATTAGTTCTGGAAAGTGGTAAAGAAAGAATGGGATCTTTTGAGTATGACCATGATCAGAAAGTGTCTGCTATCGTGGAAAATCAGGTGCCGTTCTGTAAATAAACAAAAAGGCTTTCAAATAGAACATTTGAAAATTTTCAAACATGGTGTTAATTTTTAATATTTTATAATAAAACTTGTTTCCTATAAGTGTGAACACCCTCTGTATATATCAACACAATTGAAATATATACAAAGGGTTGTTATGCATATTTAGTGTAATGAAATCAAATTGTAAAGTATTGTGTGTATTCGAGAAAAGGAACTTACAGATTTGAAAAATGTTTTAAGGAATATTTTAGAATGAAAATATGCTAGATATTAGAGAATTATCCAATTAAAACAATGCTTAAAAGAGTTAATTTCTAAATAAAAGCGTTCCAATTGTATTTAGCAGTTTTCTTTTATGAAATTCGAAATAAATGTGCAAAATGAGTTGAATTTTATATATTTGTCTTTTGTTTAAATTAGATCAAACGGGTTTGATACATTTAGTCCATTGTTTATTCTATACTCTTGGAAGACGGGACAATTTAGCAGCAGATGAATAGAAGTCTGTTCCTCACATCCACATAAGCATCTTCAATCTTGCACTGCTTTGATGAATTTTAAAAAGCTTCTAAAATTTCCGTGATTCGTAATAAATTGAGAGTTGTAAATTTGCCCGAAAATATTTCGGAATATTAGCGGAAAAGAAACTTTGAAATGTTTCGTTAGTATTTTCCTTCAATACTGTCATTTTATATTTTATAAAATTTTCAATTATGTCTGGAATATCCAAGTAATATCGCTGTTGGTCCTGAGTCAATAAATTATTCAGATCATATTTTATATTTCTGAATTCCATATGTTCCGTATTCAAAGGAACATTTTCCAGGGTATGCACACAACTATAGCTAGTTGTTTCATAAGTTTGTGTACACCATAATAATATTTGATATTGAAGTGAGTTAAATTTGTGTATATACTTTTTACTTATATATTTATACCAGACCTCAGTTCCATTAGTGAGTATCGGTCTAAATTTTGTTTTGTATAAAATGAGTCTTTTCTTGGTACTTAGTCCCCAAGATTTGCCACATATCGAAAAAGGTTTTTTTTTTGTCTTGGAGTTCTATTTAGTATATTGTTCAAATGAAGATTAAAATTTAATTTATATTTATTTATTTTATTTTATTATTTTTTTATTGTTACAAAAGCACGAAGTCCAGAAGAATATTGTGCTGTGCTAGTATTATTTACATATATATGATTAATTATTTACACGTTGGATTAGTAGTGTTTTGTAAATTTTTGTACAAATAGTTCTAAACTTAACAAAGTTCTCATGAGATTGAGTATATACACAAAGAGAATTTGGTAATGTTTCAAAGTATCTACATACAATTTGATTAGTCAGAAGGCAAGTTAAAAGAAGATGCTCTGGTGATTCAACATCTAAGCGGCATTCACATGTTGGACCGTCTCTCAATTCCACTTTTAGTTTTAATACACTTCATATTTAACCCTGGAGATAAATATTTTGATATGAATGTACTGACAATTTATCAACCAACTGAATTTTTCGATCTTTCGCCTTAGTCTATCGGCACTGAAGCCAAAGAATCACACACAAATATTTTAATTGGATTAATTCACAAGAATTCCAAAGAATCACACACAATTATTTTAATTGGATTAATCCATATTTATTTATTTATTGTTACAAAAGCACGAAGTCCAAAGGACTATTGTGCTGTGCTAGTATTATTTACATATATATGATTAATTATTTACACGATGGATTAGTAGTGTTTTGTAAATTATTCTACAAATAGTTCTAAACTTAACAAAGTTCTCATAAGATAGAGTATATACACAAAGACAATTTGGTAATGTTTCAAAGTATCTACATACAATTTGATTAGTCAGAAGGCAAGTTAAAAGAAGATGCTCTGGTGATTCAACATCTAAGCGGCATTCACATGTTGGACCATTGATAACATTCAGTTTGAATAGGAAACTTAAGAAGGGTCCTTTGCCTGTTAAGAATAAAGTAGTGAATTTATCAGAAGAAATGAAATTTGGAACAGCAATTGGAAAGAATTTTTTGAACAGTTCATTAGATTGAGAAAGATAAAACTTAAATTTTAGATCCACAGATATAGTTTATATAATTCTTTTTGAAGGGTTTTTTTGAGTGTTCGATCTGTGAGAAAATTTGTCATATTATACTTTGTTTGTGATAATTCAAGATAATCGGACAGTAAAGGAGTTTTCGCTAGTATATGTGTGATGTAAGAAGATGAAGTCCTATAAGCATGAATCTAATAAGAATTTGATATTGTATAGAATTCAACTTAGATCTTTTTGCTGCAGCGATAAAAGGAAACCAAATATTTGATGCATAGCTTATTGTAGAGCGTATCATAGCATTATATAAGATCAATCTGCGCCGAGTACCAATGCCCCAAGTAAGTGCACATAATGAGAATAATATGTTCTTAAGTTTCGTAGATTTCATTATTATATTGTCAACATGTGTTCCAAAATTAATCTCATTCCTTTGTCTATGATTTTTAAAAATAACTCCCAAAATTTTAACAGTTTCTGATGGTTGAATTATTTTTCCATCAATATTAATAGGCAAGTTTTCATAGTTATGTAGATAGAGTATACCTGTTTTGTTTGGACTTAGTGAAAGTTTTACCTTTTCACACCAAGCTTCGATTTTTATTAGACATTTGGTAATATTGTACTGGAGATCATAGATGTTTGAACTCCATACCACAAATGTCACATCGTCCGCGAAAGCAATTACTCTAGCAAAACTTTCGTTAAAAGATAAGTTGAAATCATTAAGTAATATATTCCAAAGAATAGGAGAAATAATACCACCCTGGGGACATCCCTTATTTATCTTTCTTATATACACTTTACATTAGTATATTTAAACTCTACACTCCGGTCTTCAAAGTAAGAATTAATTATTTTTATAAGTACCGCTGGAAAATTTGCCTTGTCCAATTGTTGGAGAATTGCCGGATGCCATGCGTTGTCGAAAGCTCCGCTGATGTCCACTGTCACTATTGCCGTATTTTCTGTTTCTCTTTTCTGAATACTAAATTTAGTTATTTCTTATAAAGCAGAGATTGTTGATTTCTCTTGTGTATATCCACGTTGAGCAGGATGCATAACATTATTACTATTAATACGATTTAAAAGTTCATAGACTTTCAAAAATGTTACCTAAATTAGAAGACAAGCTTATAGGGCGGTAGGCTTTCGGATCTTTATAATTTTCTTTATTAGGTTTTTTTATAATCATTACTGCTGACTTTCTCCAGGCCTCCGGATAATAATTAAGTCCAATACAAGCATTGAACAATTTTGTTAACACAGGAGATATATGATGAACTGCCGTTTTGATCATCTGATTGCTTATATGATCTATTCCTGGAGCCTTGCCATTTTTGAGTTTTTCAATTATTGAACAGATTTGAATATTATTAAAATAAAGTATTTTATCATTAGAAAAAGTATAACTCTTGCCTCTTATTAATTTATGATAGTTTGTGTCAGAAGATTGAGAGTCTTTCGGAAATAGAGAAGAGAGAAGATTTTTCATTTCTGATTCGAGCACATCTTGAGCTACATTTAGAATTGGTAAATCAAAAGACCTAGAAGAATTTTTTTGTTTAAAAGTTTTATAAGTATTACCAAAAGGAGATGTATTTTCAACTTCCTTCAGGAATACCCTCCAGCTTACATTTCTTGTTTTTTCAATAATATTCATATACTTATTTCGTATTTTTTTATACATTTTTTCATCAACTAGCTGTCTATTAGACCGTTTACCCCGATAATATAGATTTCGAACATATTTAAAATGATTTTTGAAAAGTTCCAGTTCATCGCCCACCAATTAAATGGATTATTATTTAAATATTTTGGTTTTACTCGTAGAGATGCATATGGAGCTTCAATTAATATGTCAGTTATGAGAGAAACTACACAGTTCATATCGTTTATATTTACTATTTTACCTAATTTCATCGTTGCCTCATTTATCCTAGACATCCTGATTGCCTGCTCATATTTTTGCCAATTGGCTCTTTTTTCTTGAATATACCATGTAGAATTATTTTAATGTAATAAACTTTCTGTTTCCAGACTAATGTCGAATGAGATTGCGTGGTCTGTAATTAGCGAAAGATTTAAAACCTTTTCCATCCTTTAACAAGTACATGAGCATGACTATTAGTAATAGTAAGATCTATTATACTTAATCCTCGACATGTTTTGTTTCGATTGTTATGTATGAGCATATTGTGAAAATCAATAAAAGGTTGAAGTCTTCTACCGTTTTGATTAATAATATTATCAAACCACATCTGACTCCGAGCGTTAAAATCTCTAGCTAAAATCAATGGATTTGTGTTGAAATTTTTAATTAATTTAAAGGAATTGAACATGATAGGTATCCATTTTATTAGGGTGTATATAAATATTTGAAAGAATAATTTGCCGTTTAGTAGTTTGTACTGATATAGTGGTTGCAAATGAATTTGAAAACTCTGTAATCAATTTACATGATAAGAAAGGGTTTGTAACGATTGTTGCGGTATATATTGGAACTCCCGGTATATTTGCATAATATATTTTTGAACGCATATTAAAGATTACTTCATTATTTTTACTATATGGTTCTTGAACTATAATCATATCATATATTTCCTTAGAAATAAATTCTCTTATTTCATTATTAACCAAATTGCTTTTCCGCGTGTTTTGTTGTAGAATTTTTAATTTGAACAATAACCAAAAAATAAATCTATTCTAATCCAAAGTAACAATATCATGATCTAAATCTACATAACATGTTCTTTGTATCTCATATTTCATTTGTTGAAGGAATACAGGACATAATTTGTCATTAAAACGATGATTATTGCTATTCCTATATTTATGATGTGTAGAGCAATTTATGCACTTCGGTAAGGATTGACAGTTAACATGTTGGTCATTGTCTCCGCAATTTTTACATTTTATGATGTTACATGAATTTTTACTATGACCATAACTAAAACAGTTTTGACATTGACGTACAAGCACCTTATCCTTCATATATGTAACCTGTATGTCTGTATATATGTTGTAATTTCTTCATAATTTGGTATGTTGCCGGGGAAATGCGGAGAACAACATCCTGTACGTCAGTATTTGATCTCATAGCGAACAGAACCTTTATTTTATTCTCTCGACCTTCTAACTCTGGGTTCTTGTTGCAAAAAAGCGAAGGCAATTCCTTAATATCTGTAGATTTAGTAATTGACTTAAGAACAATTGTAGGATCTAGTGGTTTTGGTGCATAAATTAATGCTTTTTGATTTACTTCATCAATCTTTTTAAACTCTCCAATCAATGTATTCAAATTTTCACCTGAATCAACTTTAAGTATTACGCCAGATTTTGATTTCATTATTTTATTTATTTTGACTTTATATCTCTCATTTCTCATCTTTTTAATACCATTATTTACTTCGCCTAATACATCAGCCGGGGAAACATTTAACTTGGATTTAAATATTATTGTTTTATCCGTTACGTTTTGACGTTTTGCATAACTATTTTATCGTCTTCACTAGTAACTCTCGTAGCTTGAGCATATGACCTATTATAAAATTAACTTGAAGGAGATATATTTCTTTATTGATTCGTCCAGATTTCCGAGTCTATCACAGATAGAGCCATTAATTACAGCGATATCTCCCATTGTATCCATCAATATATTCAATTGCTTTAGGAAACCCTGAACAATTGTAAGATCATTTTGATTTATGCTTTTATTTGTAGATGAGTACTTAGATTTTAATGTGTCAGCAATTTGTTCCGAGATAATCTTATGCTGAATCCCACATTCCTCAGTACGTTTTTCAATTTTATCGACCATATTTAAACTTTACTTATGCAAATTTCAAAGCAAAAATTAATTAATCAGGTACCGAAAGGCAAACCCTACTATTTCTCAATATAAATTTTAATAAATTTTAACAAATATGAATTTAGAGATAGTTTAAATGAAATTTAGTCAATATTTACGAATAATTGCAGAACGAGGCGACGCACGTCCACCTTCAACAGCGTTCTGAAGATAACTTATTCTTATTTATTCTATTTATTCTTCCTTCTATGGTTTGCAAAGGTAATTCCCAAAATTTGTATTTCTTGAACAGGCGTAATAATATTATTTTTTAAATTTAATTTCAAATTTATCTTTGTTATGAAAATGTAAAATACTAGTTTTATCAATACTTATTTTTAGTTTGTTTTCTGTACACCAGTCGTCAACCTTTTCCAAAATACGCTCAATTGAGTTTTGAGGGTTGCTAAATCTTTGTTTCAGCATATTATTGTGACATTATCGGCATTGCAAATTATTTCTGAATTTGGTAGTTGTATTTTGGTTAACATATTATTTATAAATATATCATCCAAAGCAATGGAGACAATGATCCACCTTGTGGGTAACCTTTTGATAATGTTTTAGATATTTTTCTGCTATACTATAATCGAATATTATTTTCCTATTTTTCAAAAAGGATTGTAAAATGTTGAGCAGGTCAGCAGGCATATTATCTTCATCAATTCTTTTGATCAAAGCTGGCTACCATGTATTGTCAAAGGCGCCTTCAATGTCTAATGTAATTAGCGTCACTAATTGTTTCTGCCAATGTTCTATTATAGTATCTGTTATTTTATTCAAGCACGTTGTCGTTGATTTTGATTTGACAAATCCATGTTGTCTCGGGAGCTCAAAAGATTATTACTTTCATAAAATTCATAAATTTGATTTTTCAAAATTTTTCGAAAATTTTTGAAAGATTTGAAATTAATGAGATAGGTCGATAACTTTTTGTTGATTCTAAATTAGATTTATGTGGTTTAGGAATTACCTTTAGAGCTGCTATTTTCCATTTCTCCGAATAATACCCCTTTTGAATACATTTATTAAATAGTTTGCATAACATAACTTAATTTTTGGGGAAGCTCATTTGATCATATTGTTACTTATGTTGTCTAAACCTGGAGCTTTTTTAACATCAGAATTAGAAATGATATTCATTATTTCTTCTTCTTCGATAATAACTATACTTGAATTATTCATTCGTGGCTTAAAATTTCTAATTATTTGTTGTTGAAAATTGTTCAAATTAGGATAGTCTTCAGGAATTAAATTGTCCATTAATTTGGTCATTGTTTGCTCTTTAAGATATTCTGGTGATTTGTCAATTATGGGAATTTCATTCTGTACATTTGAGGATCTTAATTTATTAAAGAACTTATAGGCATTACCAAATGGATTATCTGTGTAATTTTCTTCAATAACGTTTCGCCCATTAGTTCTTTTAACTTTTTTATTGCATTAATGTATTTGTTTCTTCACAACTTGAATGTATTTTAACTGATTGTTTTTTGACGGTAATACAAGTTTCTAATATAATGTAAATTATTTTTCATTATTTCCAGTTCATTAGTCCACCAGCCAATTCTGGAAACATGTTTATTAATGGGGGATTTAGCCTTCAAAGATTTATATGCTGCTTCTCTCAATATATTTGTGAGTGCGTTCACTATCCCATCAATGTCCTCCTCATCTTTCACTCTGCTTATATAAATTTCCAGTTTGTTTGTATCTTGTAATAATATGTATTAGAAAATTTTGCCCCAATTCGCATCTTTTTCAAAGATTTTCCACGTGGAAATTTGATTATTGAATAAATGACCATTTTTATCCTGATATCAAATTCAACAGCAACATGGTCGGAAATATTAGTCAAATCAGAGTATGCCAGTTATTTATTAAACTAAGTGAGTGTTTATTCGAGATTGTGAGATCAATTATACTTACTCCGCGGCAGGTGGGTGTTTTCAGGTTATGTATAAAGAGATTACATTCGTCTATAATAGGTTGTAATCTATATCCATTAGAGTTTATAACATTGACAAACCATATAGTATGTCTTGAATTAAAATCACCGCAAAGGATTACATGTTGATTTATATACGTTTTGAGCAGATTTCCAATGAATTTTTGATTAACAGGGTCAAAAATATTCGGATCAATGTAGAAATTAGAAATAATTAATTTAGCTTTAATAATAGGTAATATTGAATTTAAAAGAGAAAAGAAAAAAGTACATACGATGCCAAACACGTCCGCACAGTTGGCTTCAGAAGCCATATATCACATCATGAACACAATGGTGTTTACCGCATTGCTCTAGCGTAAATATTCGCGGAGTTATTAATTTTTAAAGGTGTGCAAGACTTTTGGATTACCCTGTACTTTTATGAAAAATATCAAAAACCTTACGCAATAAGATTCTTTATTACAAAAAACCGCGAGCTCTCGCCCTTCAACGAGCAAAGTTAAAACCCTGTACAAAGTTGTAACTTTGCCAGTTGAAGAACGATTGCTCACGGTTTTTTGTAATAAAGAAACTTATTGCGTGAGGTTCTTAGATATTTTTATACAGCAGTTAGCATGGTATGAAAGCCAACATTTTCTAAAAGCATCGAGAGTGTAAATGAATGGTTTTTATGCAGACGATTTTCGAACGGGAGCACAACCGATTGCAGAAGCAGATAAACTGATAGACCAATTAAAAGGATTGCAGGAGAAGGGAGGATTTCGCTTGGGAAAATAAAATTCAAATAGCCTAGAACCTCTGCCCCATTTAGAAGAAATGAGAAAAGAAAATCAAATTGAAAACAGATATATAACGAATAGTTAGGGGATTATTTGGGATCAATCGTGCAAGACAGGTTTAGAGTTCGTATAACTCAGCCCGACGAAGCTGTCACCTAAAGATATCCCCTTTCTAATATTGCAAGAATATTCGACCCAATTGGTCTTCTTTCTTCGACCACAGTAACTCTAAAAATAGTGATGTAAGAAGTATGGAAATCTAGGACTGGTTGGGATGATTGCATTACGAGGGAGATTATAGAAAAATGGAGAAAATGTAAGACTAAAATATTGGGATTAGCCGATTTGAATATTCAGAGATACATATGGGAAAGTTATGAAGCTAAGGATGTTCAACCTTTTAGATTTTGTGACGCCTCTAGTGTGTCTTATTCGGCTATTTGCTACCTAAGAGAGGCCTCTCTGGATGGTCATGTCCATGTTACCATTCTAGCAGGAAAATAGAGTAGCCCCTTGCAAGACTCCCCTCTACCAAAATTAGAACTATGCGCAGCCCTTCTTTTGTCTCAGTCCCACAGATCTAGTGGGGATTCACTGAAAATTGAGATTAGCGAGGCCGATATTTGTTGTCGAATTCCCAAATACAAGTATCTTGTATTATTGTATTGGATCAGATCCTCGGAGATGGAAGACCTTTGTTGGTCGAAGCATATTATATATTTATAATTATATTTAATTCTGCTGTCCTGAAAGCTTATGTCCATAGTTCTTCTAAAATACCCATTCCAAGAGTCTACAACAGTCACCTATAAAAGGAAGTTCCAAAAATGCAATATAACAGCGGTATGGTAGATTAAACTGGCGAAACCGCTGGGAGGGTTCACCACTGATGAGCCAGGCCCTCCCTTTAATTTTTCCATCGCAGTAAGGACAGTAGAAATTGTTTTATTTTAAAAAGAATATTACGCCTCTAAAATAGTTTTATAATTTGATAACAGATGGCGCTCTAGTACATCGTAACATTATTGTTCTAATAAAAGACACAATTTGATATTTGCGGAAGAGCGATTGCTCGAAGCATATTATATATTTATAATTATATTTAATTCTGCTGTCCTAAAAGCTTATGTCCATAGTTCTTCTAAAATACCCATTCCAAGAGTCTTACAACAGTCACCTATAAAAGGAAGTTCCAAAAATGCAATATAACAGCGGTATGGTAGATTAAACTGGCGAAACCGCTGGGAGGGTTCACCACTGATGAGCCAGGCCCTCCCTTTAATTTTTCCATCGCAGTAAGGACAGTAGAAATTGTTTTATTTTAAAAAAGAATATTACGCCTCTAAAATAGTTTTATAATTTGATAACAGATGGCGCTCTAGTACATCGTAACCTTTGTTAGTAAAAGAGTTCTCAAAATACAGCAGCCTATGGATCAAAAGGATACGAGGTCACGTGTCGGGAGTATTTTCGCACCTAAGTATGCAAATTATCAAAACTTCATTTCTTGTAAATATGAAAATGTTTGTGTCGCAAATTAATTATTTCACTTAGTGAGTCGTTTTAAATTTTTCTTGTTTAGAGTCGAGTCAATATATTTATTGATGGATATTGAATTAAAATAAATTGAGCGCAAATTAAGAACAAAGCGGGATTTTCTTCCAATTATAGGGAGGTCTAGCTTGAATTTTTTTTTAGTTATCTAGAGCTTACCATATACGAAATAGTGTTTGATTTCAAATAATTATTTGGGGAGATCCCGGGTAAAACCGGGTCATAATTTATAATAACGAATAGTATTGGAAAAAAAAACATTTTTTTTATACATACGCACTGAAGTCCTGTTGTCTCTTGTAGAATCCAGTCGACTCTCGCTATACTGTGGTAACTGAGGGTCTCTCGCTGTGGTATGGTAACCGAAAGGGGCAAACCTGTAGTAACCGAGAGGGACAGTCAGGGCGTGGAGAGTTTTCCAGTACCTCTCTGCACTTTGGAAGACCTTTAACAGTTCTCACAGAGTACAGGCAGTCGTGGTCATGGCAGAGTGGAAAGCTTGGGAATGTCCACACAAAAAACGAAGACACAGTTGTACTAAGAAAGTTCCGTGAACAGATAGGAGTCGAGCTAGGAGCGAAATATGGAGATAGAAGAGTTCTTACTGGTCTACATGGTGGATGAGGAGGACCATGGTGACAACCGACAAGGGCTTCCGCTGATTGTGAAGTGACTATATTTTTGGCTAGGCCGGAGGCTTTATATATCTTTGCCGAGAGAGGAAGTATTGCATTTCAGCAGCTACAACAAGATAGTGGATCGGCTGGCGAAATTAAACACTGGCGCCGTCCTGACAGTTTCCTATCTATCTTTAGATGTTGTTTTGGGACTTCTAAATCTATCTCGATTTTAGACGTTTTGACCTTTTGCTTTAGCTCAACTCTTAATATATTACATAGTTTATTTATTTATCCTCAGTTTGTACAAAGTACATTACATATGATGATGTAATGACACATGTCAATAATGCGTAAAATCATTTACAGATGTGTTTCAATTATACAACATGAAAATCTTGTTATAAGTTATATACAATATGGGGTTGTTGGTTTAAATTATATATATGCGTATATTTATCAATTATTTTATATATTTATATCTTAAGTAAGCAAAAATACGAGAATCATGGGACGAGTGTCTTTTGTAGGAAGCTTTATTTTAAATCGCTCAAGCTTTCGGGCTGACCGGCCCTTCTACAGGAGACAAGTGAACAAATGGCACATCGGGTACTATATAATGATGGGACTATTTACATATTCAAAAAATTTAAAATTTTAAAAACTTTTCATAGGGATTTTGCATATCTAAGCAAAGTCGGGAGGAATAATTAGCATAATGGTAAATATGGACAGAAGAAATTGACATGTATGATAATAGATATTAGATATAGTAGAGCCTGTAATATCTTCTACTGTCTATGAGAGAGGAGGGGGGGGGGGGGGGGAATCCGCACATATGGAGGAAACAGGGCTATGGGAACAGGGATTGGTAGGATTCAGGGAGGTCGATATGTCTATTGATAGCATGGAAGCCCTGGGAAACGAGAGCTTCCAAGGTGAGGCGCTGCTGCTTGTTTTGTATGCGGCTATATTGGCCAGGTCGAAAGAGTGGTTGGTGGTTCGGATAAGTTGGTATATAGCTGATTTCTCATCTTGTCTGGAGATGTTTTTTCTGTGTTCCTCGAGTCTTGTCCCTACGCTCCTGCCCGTCTCACCAACGTAGACAACATCGCAGTCAGCGCAGGGAATGGAGTAGACACAGCTAGACAAGAGAGATGGGTTATATGGGCTATTGCTTTTCGTATCTGGGTTCCTAATGAGGGAGCTGATGTTAGGAGAGTTGGAGTACAGGGTCCTGACACCAAACTTGCTTAGGGCTCGGGCTATGGAGGAGCTAGTGGGGGAATATGGGAGGACACATATTGATTTATATACGGGGTTGGAAGCGGTGTGGTTGGGGTTGTGGAAATGGCGCAATATGAAAGACTTCGGGTATTGGAATTTTATGAGATTAGCTATGACTCTATTGGTTTCCATGGTTTTGAAATCAGAGGTGGAACAGTTTATTCATATATTTATCAATATTAGATAAAAAGGCATATATTGGATATATATATATATATATATATATAAATTAAATCCAATATATGCCTTTTTATCTAATGAATTAAGTATGGATTGCTCTATTTTCAAAAAATATATCAATATATAATCATATTTATTGATATTCATATTTATTTTGTATTTAACCATATATACCTTATATGAACATTGAAATGAAGTAGTTTCAATCTCAAATCTCTCTCTCTTGGCCGTGCGGCCACGCAGCGCGCAAGCTCCGCGCTCTCATGGGATAGAGATTGATGCAATGGAGATTTGTCACCCCTTTAGGGTATTGGCTGAAAGCCCGAACAAATCCCATCCAAAAATGTCAAGTTAGCCGAAATATCGGCAAAAGTTTCAAATTTGGCTGAGCCATTCTGATTTAAACAATTTTAAAAATGCAAATTTTGAACTGGCGGCCGACGGTGAAAATCTAAATCTTTGGGATGCATCCAGGCACCGAGAATCCCTTCCAACAGCAGCAGGCAACGAGCCACGCTAAGGCTCAGTGAGGTGCACGAATGCCAGACAACCAGGCAGAAGCAGGCACCCTTTCGAGCCAGGTCGACAGCGGAGCAGGCGGACCAATTTGTCTACCTGGAATTCTGCCTAGACTTCACACAAGAACAATACCTCCGGGCGTTGGAAGCGAAGCTGGGCAAGGGAACCATCTACCAGCTGACAAAGATGGAGGGATACATACTGGCCGGCCTCTCCAACGTGCAACTCGCCGACAAGCTGATAGAGGAAGGTCTCGAAACCGAGGACGACACCCTGAGGTTCTTCCCTCTAAGAAAAAGGGCTGAACTAATAGTGTTCGGCAATGTGCTCTTTTTCGTGGAGGACGCCGACCTCGTCGCTGAGCTGCGGCCATACGGACAGATCACGTCCATCATCCAAAAGATAATGCAGCTCGAATACTTCTGCTGGGCTGATACTCGACGGGAAGCTTTTATTACTCTGCGAGACGGAGTAAAGCTCTCCCAGATACCTGCTCGTCTGGAAGTCAAGTCTAAGGAAATGGTCACGCAAGTCTATGTGACCTACGGCATCAAATGTTCCCTGTGCCATAAGCGGGACACAAACGTGTAAATTGTCCCGGATAGACTGGTCTCCAGAAGGACTAGCTGGTGCTCCCTGTAGATGCTCCTGCTGCACGCACACAAGGCTGGAACAAGCCGCCCTCCACCTCGAACACCATGCCCGCTGCAGCATCAACTCCAGCTGAACAGACCCCACCTACTGCTGCTGTGGATCCAGCCCCACCTCCATAACGGGCATCCAATGACACTCAGCAGGAGGACCTGACCCCCAAGCCAATCCCAACAACGAGTGCTCTGAAAAATCTGGAGCCGAAAACATCAAAGAAAAGAAGGCAGAGCCCAGGGTCGAGGCCTCTCTCATCCAAGCCCATGCCCTCCAAAAACTCCGCCCTCTTAACACCAGCTGCGGATTTGTCTGCATCCATCAAGCAGACCCTCTCAACACCCTCCAGCCCTGTTACGCCTTCACCTGGGGCGAACATTCCTATCTATCCCCAGGAGACTTCAACTCCTGAACCTCCTGTTTCGGCGCCAAGCACTAGCCAGTTGCTGCCACGACCAGAGCCCTCCCTTGCCATTATTTAGCCAACAGCGGCTCACAAGAAAGAGACCCATAATAAGACTGCACCACCCATCAAGTATTCTACCTCCATGACCCAACCCATGTAGCCTCTTCAGGAATCTCAGGAGATCCTCATAGGGCGGGTGGTGGGAAATTTTGAACAAATGAACGCTGATTCTTTCCTACCCCCCCCCTCTATGAGGATATTTGTAGGTTTAAATTAGTTGACGCGGTCCTATGCCGCCATGTGAGGGAGGTACTCTACGAGACACTCTCGAAAGAAAACAAGATCATTCTGTGCCATTTCTTTAGCATCGCAATTGAACATGTTGTATATTCATCCTTATTTTTTCCATATTTACCTATTGTTATTATTTTTTATTTCTTTTAGTTTTTATTTTTCACTGAAATATTTTGTGAATGATGTAATAAAATAGTTTCAATCTCAATCTCTCTCTCTCTCTCTCTCTCTCTCTCTCGAGCAGCGCGGACGCACGTGGGCGCACTCCCGCTTGACCTGTCGGCGTGGCGTGTTCATTGGCGTTATTTTTTAAGCCTATAAACTTTTTAATCTATAGAATTTCTTTAATTTTTATGGGGATTCCCTACCCCTCCAAGACGCGATGACATTGGCTGAGAACCATTCGTCATCTACACCTGCTGAAGCCATCAGCACTTCTCAAGGCCCCAGTGGTAACAGAGTGGAACAACGTAGAACCACAGCCTGATACAGGCAAGCCTTCGACGAACTTGGGCTGACCTCGTCGAACAAGGCAAACAACTCTCGATGGAGGAGCAAGATGATGGCTTCATCCACGTCAGCCATTAGCGCAAGAGGCCTGCTGAAGCGGCGGCAGAACGGTAAAGCTAAAGAGGCCGCGTCCAGCCTGGTGCCACCAAGCCTACTGTTCCACCCCTTGCGAACAAGCCCCGAGTGCAGAAGTTCGCACAAACAAGCGGACTTCAGAGCCAAGTCGGCGGCCGGTCAGATATACCAATGTGTCTACCGGGAATTCTCTCCAGAATACAGCCAGGCGCAGTACATCATTACGCTGGAGGCGAAGCTGGAAGAAGGATGCGTGTACCAGCTGAGCAAGATGGAGAAACACATCCTAGTCGGCCTCTCCAGCGTGCAGCTCGCAGAGAGGCTCATCTAGAAGGGCCTGAACATTGAAGAGGCCACTCTGCGAGCCTTTCCTTTAAGGAAGAAGGCTGAGCGGATCGCCGTGGGTAATGTGCCGTTCTTTGTAACGGGCGCCGACCTTATCGCGGCGCTCAAGCGCTTCGGCTGGGTGACCTCCATCGTCTAGCAAATAATGGATATGGACAATTCCTGCTGGGCTAACGCTCATCGGGAAGTCTTCATTACTCTGCACGACGGAGTTAGGATCTCCCAGATTCCTGCTCGGCTTGATATCAGGACCAAGGGAGTCATTACGCCAGTATACGTGAGCTACGAGATCCGCTGTTCCCTCTGCCATAGGCAAGACACAAGCGGGCCAACTGTCCTCAAAAGACTGGCTTGACAGAAGACAAGCTGCTTCTCCCTGAGCGGCCGCCTGTTGCGCGCCCAAATGCATGAAAAAACCGCTTTCCTTTTCCTTCCAAGCCTCACCAGCAGCTGCGCCAACACCAGCAACTAATATCCCTTACTCTACCGCCACAGCCGTCGCAGATCCTCCTCTCAGCAATTCAAATGATCAGGCGACTGTGGATCAAGACACAACAAAAGAATCCCAGAAACTTCCTCCATCACAAGAGAAGCGGAACTTGGCTCAGAGGCAAATGGACGATCTTTGTGAAGGAAGACAAGGCTTCTGCGGCCATCACCAGTCCAGAAGCTGGGCTTGGAGAGAGAACAACTCCTCCAAGAATTTACCAACAACGCTTGGCAGAGACAGGCCATCAACAACTTGGCCACGGCGCTCAAGGCTCTTACAGTGGACACCAGCAACACCCTCTATAAAAAGCTGTCAACGCGCCAGAAACTCTGCTCGGCGCCGAAATGAGCTTCCGTGTTGCAACCCTGAATACGCGCGGCATCGCCACTCTTCGCCGGAGAATCCAGCTCTGCTGTTTTATCAAGGAGCATGAGATTGACATCTGCTTTTTGCAGGAGACCAACGTCATATCCCTGGACAAGGAAAGATACCTCTGCCACGGCTACAGCGCCTTCGTTGTGCCTTCAACCACCACCGTGGGATCAGGCCTTGCCTGCGTCTTCGCGGCCGGCATCGTTATCAATCGGCAGCAGATCCTATGGCCTGGCAAGGTTGCTGTAATCGACCTCACCGTCCGGGAATACTGCATGACGTGTGCCAACGCCCACGTATCTCATGCTCCTGAAGAGCGCTGCCGTCAGCTCCAGATCATCGCAGCTTTGGCGCGTGAAGAAGGTGCGTGGATCTTTTGTGACCTGAACAACTCCGAGGAGTCGGCGAAGGACCTGGCATCCGGTTCAGCAGAAGCCCTCGCGGAGCTCCTGGTCCAAACCGACTTCGTCGACGTCGCTACCTTCTTCGATGCTGCACTGGAGCACACCAGGGTTGCTACTATCGGAAGCGGGGTCGACGCGCGTCGTCTGGACAGAATCCTACTTCCATAGGCTTCTGCGACCGCGTCACCTAATACCAAACCATTGACTACGCCTACTGACCACCGTGGCATCCTTATCCAAGTGGGAGACCCAGCTCCTACAAGTCTTCCCTGCATCGGCAAGCTGCTACGGTCAGACTAGTTTTTCGATCGAATGGAAACGTTTATCGATGAAACATAGCAAGTCTTTCACCCCCGATGTTATGGTAACAATGGCTAGCCTAGCTGAAATGACACCCCTATATATCGACGAGTGGGACCAGCTCTTTCTCGCTGACATCTCTCGTGACCAGATAGCGACATCCATCCACCGCCTGTCAAACGGTCGTGCCTCGGGATGGGACGGTTACCCTGCGAGTGTGTCAAAGCCTTCGAAGAATTCTTCTCTGAAGTTCTTTGTTAAATCTTCGAGGCTTCTCGACTTCGCGGAGCCTTGCCTCCATCCTCAAGGCGCAGCAAGGTCACCCTGCTGCCGAATTCGCATGGTGGTCTACAGGGTCCTCAGCGGCGTGCTCATGGCCAGTCTGGGACGTCATCTGCCAGACCTGGTTCCCGACTGTCAGACCTACGCCGTTCCAGGACGGAATTCCTCCTGGAACATTGCGCGAGTGTCTGAAGAAGCCGCCGGGGCATCCAGATATGACACGCCGCTGGCTGTCATCTCCCTGGACCTGAAGTCGGCGTTCGACACCCTGAGCAGGAGCTACCTGTTCGCCCTGCTGGAGAAGCTGGGCCTACCATCTACCTTCTTCGGGTTGATTGCTATCCTCTACGGGGAAGCAGACGTCTCCATCCGATAGGAGATGTCTACACCAAGGCCTTCCTCAACGGGGTGAGACAGGGCTGCCGTCTCAGCGCCGCGCTCTTCAGCATCGGTGTTGGTCCACTGCTACGCCACCTCGAGAGGATCTTGGGCCGCGGCAGCTTCGCGCCTATGCGGACGACATTGTACTCTTCATCAGGGACGACGCTCATTTTGAGCTCGTGCCCCTGATTTTCGAAGAGTTCCGCATAGCCTCCTGTCAAATTCAGCAAGAGCTGCGGGCTCTGGTGCGGTTCCCTAGAATCACCGGACGAATTATCTTCTGGGAATCTCCTGGACGTCCGAGTCGCTGACCGTCTTGGGCTTCACGATCACCAACAGGAACACCGTTGCCTCCCAGGCCTCACACCGGATGGGCTGTTTGAGCGAGCCATCGCGATGTGGTCACCCTTCACCCGCAGCCTGTAGCAGGTGGGTCGTACCCGCGCAGCCAACAGCCTGGTCCTGAGTTCCATCCTGCACCACTTCCACGGCTACCTTCCACCTGAAACAACCATCGGCCGGCTGCAGGCGCGGTTGGCCCGCTTAGTGTGAAGTACGAGCCGAGTCTCGTGACTCCCCGGGCACATCCTGGCTCGCCCAGCATCCGATGGTGGCGTCGGCCTGCTTGACATCGCGGGCCAGCTTCGGCTCGCCTGCCTGATGGGGGTCCAGGCCTCACTTCGCGGCGCCTCCAACGGCTACTCTTGGCTGGTCCTCAGCCGGGCGTGGTTGACATGAATTGACAGAAATCTGGCTGTCCCCGAGAAGAAGAAGACTGCTGAGCCTGTGAGAAGCCGTCTCAAGTGTCCTTGAGCTGGACCACATGGTTCTGCATCCCGCCTTCCTGAGGTCCCTGCGCCTTCGAGGCGACAACAGATTCCTGCGGCCGCCAGACCTGCGGGCTCCCGAGCGCTGGCTACAGGCGACTGTCGGGGTGTTTTCCAATGGCGTCCCTGCCCTAACGCGCTCAACGCGAGCCGCGCTCTTTGACGCGCACACCTGGGGGACTTCTTCCAGTGTCTCCTTCAGAAAAACGCCAGCTCCAACTATCATGCGGAGTATTAGGCAGAGACCATCGTCCTGCAAGGATCGGCGAACCCCATTACCCCCCTCACCAGCCAGAGGGCGCGCCGGGCAATGGATTCAGAACGGCGCCAGGAGCATCCTGATGCAGAACTTTCTGCGCGGTTGACCGCACTGAGTATGTGCCTCGCACCATTCCCTGGGTCGGAACTGCTTCTCGGAGCACGACACAGATGTCGCCTTACGACTGGCCTTCCAAGCCCTACCCCATCCTGACCATCCTGCCTCGAAGCGTGCCAACTGTGCCGCCTGTGGGGCCGCCGGGTCGCTTTACCATTATTTTTAACCCTAAAAAGTAGCATTTTAATTATTTTTCTAATTGAACAAATATGATTAAAATTTCAAACCACTTTGGGGTTTAAGACGAGTGATCCTTTCAATATGTTAAAACACGAATGAAATTATAAAGGATAAGTTTCTTTATTGGTAATAACCGTTTCGAGCTTTCGGGAGCAAGCAGCCCTTCTACAGGAATAAAAGGAAACAAGTGAATTAGACATGTATATATACATCTATATGAGCTAAAATTTTTGCATACCTAGGATTATTCATAAATTTTTTATTAAGTAATAACTATTGCTAGGTAAATTAATATATCTGCTAATATTATTAAATGCAAAACTATGAAATGTTGCAATGAAGAGAAAACAAATTATTCTATTTTAGTTTATGGATCAGCCTATCATATGTCTCTGGGATATCGATGTGGTAATTTATACTATTATATTTTGATGAAATTATTGTTTCCAGTAATAATCTTTTGTATTTACTATTTATGTTTGTGTAATGAATATTAGGGTTTGAAAGATTGAAATCATGATCTGTATTTTTGATATGTTGTACTATTAGAGATTTGGGGTCATTGTTTTTAATGTTTCTTCTATGTTCGTCCATTCTGTCTTTTATATGTCTACCTGTTTCACCTACATAAACATTATTGCATTGGTTGCATGCTATGGAATATATGGCTTTGCTATTGTATAGTTTCGTTATTGGAAAACTGTTTCTGGTAATGGGGTTTATTATTATGGTTGCTATATTAGGGTTGCTTTCATAATATGTTCTTATACCATGTTTGCCTAAGATTTTGGCTATATGGGTTCTACTATGGGAATAGGGAATTATACATATTGATTTATAAATATGATTATTTCGTATAAGGGAGGGATTATAGAAATGTCTTAGTATGAAGTTCTTGGGATAACCATTAAAAGTGAGTTTATTGATCAAAAATTGGGTTTCTATAGCTTTTGAGGATTGGGTGGAGCAATGTGTAAATATTCGCTTGGAAAGGGTTTTTACAGTATTGATTTTGTGACTTAGGAGACAATAAGAAGAAAAATGTATATAATTTGGAGTGGAGTTTGGCTTGTGATATATTTCTGTTGTGTATTGATTTTGTGTTTTTAATATGAGTACGTCTAGGAATGGTAAGGTCTTATCGTTTTCAGTTTCTATAGTGAAATCAATGTCATTATGTATAGACTTTAGTTGGGTAAAAACGGAATCTATTTTGTTAGTATTGGAAATACAAAAGATATCATCTATGTATATTTGCCAGATGATAATGTCTGTGGGAAATAGGTTGGTTATTGTTTGATCTATTTTTCTCATTACAATTTCTGCCAAAGGTGAAGAGAGGGGGCTTCCCATGGGGGAGCCCTTGGTTTGTTTATAAAAGTTGCTATTGAAGGAAAATATATTGTATTGTAAACTAAGCTTAATTAATGAAATATTTTTAGAAGAGGTATCTGAAGGAATGTTATTTAATGCTAAAAATTCTATTGTGTTTTCTATTATTAGATGGTGTGGTAAGCTTGGGTACATATTAACTACGTCAAAAGATATCATGGTGCTATTAGGAGAGGGAGGGAGGCTTTGTATATTTTCTATAAATTTTGGGATGGATGTGATGGATGTTTTAGTGGGATTGTCTTTTAAAATGGGAATAAGAAAGCTTGCTAGGAATTTAGCTAAGGGGGCTATAGGAGACATATAATATGCTATAATAGGTCGAATAGGGATACCTTGTTTATGGGTCTTGGGTTGGCCGTAGATATAAGCGCCACTTTTTATATTTTCTAGGAACGATTTTAAGTTTTCTGTAGTGATAGTATTACTTCTGCATAAATCCCTAAGATCTTTTGTATATAGGGCATATGATTGAGATTTTTCATTGGTTGATATAGGTTTGAATATTTCGGAGTTGTTTAGGGTTTCATTCATTTTTGATATATAATTTTGAGTATTCATAATAACTGTTTGAGATCCTTTATCTGCTTTTATTATTACTATTTCTTTTTTGCTTTTAAGTGAATTGGCTATATATTGTTTTTTGGATATAAAGATGGACGAGCTTGAAGATTCTACTAAGGAGGAAGTGACTAAGCTTCTGATTTCTGAGTTTTCATTATTTGTTAGGTTATATATTGCTGATTCAACTCCTGCAATTATTTTGGGGTATTGTCCGAAAGCTCAAATCAAGATCTTTCGACTGGTGTAAGTCAGATCCTGAAAGACCAGGAAATGGCCGAGTTACCGGCGGATAGAGGAAATTTTATAAAAATAGAAAATTTTCAAAAAAATTGATACCAAGCGAGAAGATTATAATATTTCCGCTGTGATAAATTTAAAAAATCTGTAATTTGAGCCGATCGGGTAGAGGCCTCGGAAATGGAGTTTACCTCCGTTGGCAATAAAGAACCTAAAGGCTTTAGGAAGAAAGGTAATTCCCTAGATAAGCCTGTGGAGATCCCAAAGGCTGATACCACCGCAGTAAGGCCGCCTCAACCATCAAGGAGGGCGACAAAAGATCCTGTTACGCAAGTTGAGAATAGTCGACAGCAGCAGGCGCTGAGCAAAGCAAGATCGGCAGCAGCTTTTTTTTTATCAATGCTGCTATGTTGAGTACTGATTGGATTTCGGTCCTGTGTAGTATATCCAGGCACTGGAATAGATGCTGGGGAGGGGCGTTGATGAAGATATTCTGCCAGGTTCTGTTCGGGCTAGAGAGCACCGAGAACACCCTCCTCAAAGCGTTCCCCTACAGGAAACTCGCGGAGAAAATATTGTTTGGGACCTCCCTATCGCTATGAGGGACGAAGACATCGTCGCGGCGCTGCGGCCCTACTACAGGGTTGTCTCCCTGACCCATGAGTTAGTGGCGAGTGGTGGCTACACCTGGACCACCGGCAACAGGGAGGCCTTAATCATTATAAATGAAGGTTTGTAACTTCATCAGCTTCCTGTAAAGCTGGTGATCGTCTCGAAAGGCGAATCGACGCCTGCCTACATCACCTATGGCGTTAGGTGTAGAAATTGCCACCGTGAAGGGCATCGGCGAGCCACCTGCCCCTTGAGGATCAATGGTGGAATTGATTAGGACATCCGGCAGGGCCCGGTGTCGTAGTCTCCCTCCTCCAAGCCCATGCCTTCCAACAACTCCGCCCCAACAGCTGCGGAATCGTCTGCACCCATCAAGCAGACCTCCTCAACATCTTCCAGCCCTGCAGCATCTTCGTCCGGGGCGAACATCCCTGTCCGTTCTCAAGAGACTCCAACTCTTGACCCTTCTATTCCGGCGCCGAGCACAAGCGAATTTTCATCACGACCAACATCCTCCTTGACCATTACTGAGCCAACAAAGGCTTCTGCTACCCCCATGACCCAAATCCAGCTGCTCTCAGGAGAAGGATCTCGAGGATCAGGTAGAGACGATTTTTACCCAATTGAACGATTACTTCTTCCTAGGCCCCCAATATGAGAAAATATTTAGGGACGACATCACGTGCGCGGTTCTATACCGCCCTGAGAGGAAGGATGTCCTCGAGATACTCTCGCCTGAACACAATAAAATCCCGTGCGAATTCCACAACATTACCATTGAGCATGTTGGGAACAAAAACTGCATAATAAGCAAGGGCCTTTACACACTCAGGTAGGCTTGAAGCACCTGATAAGATCCCGACGTCCCTTCAGAGAAGGCTTCGTCTGGTGTAAATATTTTCTATTTTTGTTACAATACTGTATTTAATTTTTTTCAAAACTTATTATTTTGCTATTGATTAGGAGTCAATAAAGCTGTTAATTGCCAAAAATATCTCTCTCTCTCTCTAGTTCTACATGTGAGCCAGTAAAAGTAGTTATTTGATCCATGGCCAATTGATGTATCGCCACTGTCCACATGTGGGATACTACAAACAAAAGCAAGTAGATAAAAATAAATGAATTTATTTATTTATTGCGCCAATATTTACAGGCTCTCTTTCTACCATGGGCCGATGGGTGGTTGTACAGATGTTGGGGACGTCGATCAGTAGCCGTAGAGGCTAAGAACGGAGCGGCGCTCGGCGTCATCCGCATCGTCGTCATAGCTGGTTCTGCGGACCTTCACGGCCGCGTAGCTCCTGTCCTCGCCGTGCAAGCCGCGCGGCACGGGCACCACACGCTCTTCGATGTTACGTAGCTTCTCCTCTGTCTCACGGTACCTGCGATGGTCACCAGCCGAGTCCACGTGGACTGGAGCCTTGTCAAAGATATCGTTCTTGATCTTCGATTCTCCACCGGGCTCTCCGCCACGTTTGAAATAGCTGGTCACGATGGCTGATCCATGAGCCCGCTCTTCAGGAGCTTCGTAGCTTCGTAGCTTCTGTGGGCTTGAAGATTGAGGAGTCAGTCTTCCATGATGACCATACGGAGAACGTTCTTGGGAGTCGTGGATACGAGAGTTGAAGCCATCGTGGGATGGTCTAGGTCTGTTGTCTTCGAAGGATCCTCTACTGAAACCTCGGTTGAATTTTGGTACCTCGAACTGCTGCCTTTCGTCGAAGAATCTGGATGGGAAACGGTTCTCGTGTGGTGATGGTCCAAAAGGGCGATGACTTGATGGGGCATAGGGTGTGTTGGCGGCCGTGTGGGGCGGCAGTCGGAGGCTATAAGAGGCTGGCTTACTCCTGTGCAACCTGGAATCGTCCTCGGCGTAGGAGACGTGGCTGCGGGACGCCCGCTGGGCCAAGGCTACAGCGAACAAACAGGCCAGCACCACGATCAGATTCTGCACACCCACACATGTTCTTATTTATCGACTTCCTAAAAGCATGAATTTCTATAATTACATGTTGAATCGTGGTAATTTGTGTCATGTTTTATTTTATACAGGTGCTCGGCCGCTCACGAGATACTTCCTCTTTTTAAAATCATATTTTACGCTTATTGATTCATATTAATTTGCATCAAATGGTGCACTGATGAATGTGTTTAAATCAGGCCCTAAGTTTAGAAGTTGTTACTCTTTCGCTTTGCTAATAAAATATGATTTGCTAGCAGAACGGACTCTCCCGAGGATTATCCACGTCTATTTTAGCCAAGTTTTGTTAGTGCATCTAATATAAGTTGAATAATTTTAGCTTTAAAAACAATGTGTGGACAAAAATAGTAACCAAATAAACGTGCCCGTATAGTTTCAAAAAGCAGAGTAACAGAAAAAAATATTTTTCGATTGAGCGATGATAGGTTATTTAGTAATATCACAAACTAATTATTATAATTTATATCTCCAAAATAAGCGCGAAATTGTTATTTTTTTATCTAATTTTAGTATTTGAATGGTTTTCATATCGATCTATATATATATATACTAGCCGAATGACCCGGGCAACGCCCGTGTTTTAATTTAGACACGTGGACCTGTTGGATCATTAACGCCCGTGTTTTACCCGATTGAATGTTTTTATTCAAATACTATTTGTAACAATTATAAATTGGCCCCTTAAATAAATGCATATATTAGTTAATAACTATAGCCTATGTGCTTTATCTGTCTATGTACTGTTGGCTTCCGTAGGCGTCTCTTACTGGGAAAAAAGAAAGAGAGGATTCCATTTAGTTGTTAACTAATATATGCATTTATTTAAGGAGCGACCCGCTCCAACATAATAGTTACAAAACCAAAAGGTGAGTGGGGGGGGGGGGCAAAGTGTCTCACGCAGTGGCGGCGCCATCGTAGCGAACCAATAGGAGAGCGCCATTCCAAAAAAAAAGCAAACGGTGACAGAGATGAAGAACGCATGACGCTCGTAACTGTATATAGAAATATATGCAAAATTTTCTAATGTTTTGTTCATTAGTTTTGGTGAATAAAAGCAGAAAACACCAATTTATTGGGTTGTAAGGAAAGTTCGTTAGGTGTTTTGTATCCCTTTGTTTCATAAGAAATTTTGTTGTTATTCGGTAAAGTGGTTATATTCTTCAAATAGTAATTGTTTTGCTCTACAAACCTGTATTATTTGTTTTTTGAAAAACGTAATGTTTTGTTCTTTTTCCAGGTTTGAAAATGGAATATCCAGGAGGCAAAAATCAACATTTTCGACAATTGATTTTCTTCGCTTTTCATCGAGGTCAAAAAGCAGCCGAAGCAGCTCGGGACCATATGCAACGTGTATGGAAAAGGTGTCATAGGGGAGAGAGCAGCACAAAAACGGTTCGCAAAGTTCAAAAACGGCGACTTGGACCTTGAAGACGCCTCGAAGCGGACGACCATCAGAATTCGATGATGAACAACTAAAGGCCTTGTTGAATGAAGATGGTCGCCAAACAACCCGTGAGTTGGCCGAAAAAAATAGATTTATTGCTGTGACCATCTCCAACTATCTTCATTTAATAGGTGTTTCTCAAAAACTCTGAGCTTGGGTGCCTCACATGCTTAATGAAACCAGCAAAGGAAATCACCTTCAAATTGCTGCTCAACATCTCGCACGCCACAATCAACACAAGGCCATAAACAACGATTTTTATACCGAAAGGTACGGGATAGGAAAAATGGTATCTATGCGTGAATATGAAGCGAAGAAAAGAGTGGGGGCTCCAGGAGGTACGCCGAAGCCAAGAATAAAGCAAGATCTTCACCCACAAAAGGCTTGATCTGCGTTTTTTGGGACTGCGAAGGTTTGCTGTACTAAGAAATGCTCGAAAGGAATGCCACGGTCAACAAGGACCTCTACATTGTCCAATTTCAGCGCGTGAATGATGCGGCTATTCAACAGAAAAGACCCGATCGACAAGGTCAAATCATTCTCCTTCAAGATAACACTAGGCCGCATGTTGTACAAGTCGTCAAATCCGCCCTTCAAGAGCTCCAATGGAAAATTCTACAGCACCCGCCGTACTCTCCGGACCTTGTACCAACCGATTACCGCCTTTTCCGCCCCATGTCAAACCATATGAGAGGCACTACCTCCGATGATGAAGAGGACCTCAAAACCTGGCTCAACAACTACTTCGACACCAGACCGGGCGATTTTTGGCGGAACGGCATCTGAACTACTGTACTAAACTATACATAGCGGTTTATATACCAAAACTTTCGTTATTTTTTACTTTTATTCGCGAGTCACACTTATTTTTATTTTCCAAATGTTGATAGTTATATTTATTTTTTAACTTATTCAATTTCCCAATCATAGTTTTTTTTTTTTTGCTTTGAAATTTTAGCATTATTATTTATAATCACCAAATTGCTTTGTTTTAAAAACATGTGCGTTTGAATTATTAAATTATATAAATTTCTAATAATAGATATCTCACGTTTCTAATTTAATTGTTACATCATCTAACTCCCTATTTACCTTCAACATTGCTGTTAGTATAAATTTGTTTTGTATTTTTATTTTCTACTGCTATCTTCCCGAAAGTATATACTTTGCTTAGAAGGAATTTTCATTTAACCTTACCTGGAATCCTGCTTCTAAGAGAAATCAGAATATAAACATTCGAATTTTGAAGTCAAAATCTATGCTCGTAATTTGTCTTATATATATTTTCTCTAAAACTTCAATATATTCTAAATGATTTGTTTATTGTCAAATATCAGTCGTTGATTATCTTATATGCTAATTAATAAATTCGACTCTCAAAATATGCAAATTTTCCAATGGTTTATTTAGTAGTTTTGGCGTAAAATAGTAACAAACACCACTTTATCTTTACAAGAATAAATTCAGTACAAAGTGGATGTTTTTCGGAAGAAAATGTTTTTAAATATTAGTTAAACACACACACAAGCTTCCACTCAGATAAAACCCTGGCGAAGCCGGGTACATTCCGGTTATTATATTCATATTATATCTAAGCACCAAAAATATACTCATTTTATACACAACAATCTTTATACCGATACTCACTTATGGAACTGAGGTCTGGTATAAATTTATAAGTAAAAATTATATACACAAATTTAACTCACTTCAATATCAAATATTATTATGGTGTACACACACAAACTTATAAAACAACTAGTTATAGTTGTGTGCATACTCTGGCAAAAATTCCTTCGATTACGGATTATATGGAATCCAGAAATATGAAAATGATCTGAATAATTTATAGATTGAGGACCAACAGCGATATGACTTGGATATTCCAGACATAATTGAAAATTTTATAAAATATAAAATGACACTATTGAAGAAAAATACTAATCAAACATTTGAAATTTCTTTCCCGCTATAAAAAACTACTAAATTCCATTGGAACACTTTTATTTAGAAATTACCTCTTTTAGTATTGTTTTAATTGAATAATTCTCTAATATCTAGCATATTTTCATTCTAAATATATTTATTTTTTTCTTTCAAAAATTTTTGTTTATATTTAAAGTGCAAGTGTCCCTAGGGGGACATAGCGTTCTAAGTCGAAATAAAGAATAAAAATAATATTCATATTATCAAAATTTAAAAAAAGTATTTGAAAATGCGCCAAAGTGTCAACGACGTGATTTAAAATGGAACTGTGTTTTTTTATTGTTTTTTTTTCTTATCCCTAGTACACGTAGTACAGGCCATTGATAATCTTGTTGGGTAGAAGTTGGCGACTGCTTTTACTCTAAGTGCACCACATGTCTACACATGTGAAAGCAGTTCGACCTTGCACTTACAAATGTGCCAGAGCCCCTTTTAGTTACTTGTACTCGCTGGTGGGGTTGGACTTTTGCAAGAAACGGGGCCCCTTGGAGCATTTTTTTTCAATCAGAAAAAAGTGCCCAATGTGGGAATCGAACCTGGGTCGTAGCGGTCGTAAACCAACGGTTTAGACCATCCTTCCACCGACCCCCGTTTTTTATTGTAATAGAAGGTAGCTCACCCCTCCCCCCACCCCTCTTAATGGGAAAAGTATAATATAACGAAGTATCTAAAGAATTAAATTGGTATTGTTTTGAAAATAAATGTCAAGCAGATAGGAAATATTAAGATACATTTATAATTAAATTACATATGTTGAGCAGAGAACAATGAGAAAAAATATACCCTAAATATTTGAGATTTTGATAAATGTTTATTTATATATATATATATATGAATTATATTTATATACTTCTCTCTCTTCCTCTCTCTCTCTCTATCAAGATATTGTCACCTTAGTGAATTTCATAATTAATTATTTCCTTTTTTTCAATTAATTATGTATATTAATTTAAATATTCATTTTTGTTATCATCATCACATACAATTTTTTTTTTTATATAAACGAACGATAATAAACAACAACAACAATCATATTTGTATCTTCATTATTATAAAACAACAACAAATAAATTAACAATGTAAAAATATATTTTAACATTACAACATTTTAACATTTAACACAAAAACGTTACAATGTTTTCTTAAAATATATATTAATTAGAAATGCCAAGTTTTTTTACAATGTCATTGGAATATTATATTACTCAATTCTCCAATTATATTTATTATACTTAGAAACATTTTAGCATTTTTACAATTTATAAATATAATTTCACCAGGCGCTGCTTGCGAGTGAAAGTAGCAAAATTGCAAATAAAATTGAAAAGAATATTTATTTCAAATCAAATTCAAACCAGAAACCTTCCCAGTAGTATAATAATTAACTTCCTGAAGTTTCACTGCGATTGGATAATCTAACAATTTAAAAACATTCATCGTGTAAACAAACTAACATTCATCGTGTAAACAAACTACGTGTAAAATTATCAACCGATCAAATTCATTTATCGTTACGACCAGTAAAGGCTGGAACTAACGCTTTTTAGTTTTAGATTTAAAAATCACATTAACCTTTTTAGTTTTTTCAATAGCCTATATGTTAAACGAAATCTGCAGCTACCTACCTGCGAAATTTCATAATGATTGATTCTGTAGATTTTGCGCAACGAGATAACAAACATCGATTTTGGAAATCATTTTATAGATTTTTTTTTTATAATATAATATATTAAAAATAAAGGAGGCATTTCATGACCATGAGCACATGTGCTTTTTATATGGCAGAGCGCCATCTAGTGGAGCAAAAATAAACTAAACGTTTATTTAACTTGCTCCGTGATATTTGGCCATCCCAATTACTTGATAAATCAAGAAAAGCCATCCACGAACACGTTTCACCAGTGGTTACAGCCTACTCCACGCTGACGAGTGTCAACAGCACGAAACGCGTTCTGGATAGCTTTTCTAGATTTATCAAGTAATTGGGTTGGTCAAATATTACGGTGAAAGTTAAATAAACGTTTAGTTTACTTTTTCTCCACTAGATGGCGCTCTGCCATTTAAAAAGCACATGTGCTCGTGGTCAGTAAATGCCTTCTTTATTTTTAATATCAACACCTTATATAAAATGAAAGGTTTTAAAAGCACGAATGTTTATTTTATACATAATACAAACTTCTTCTGCCCTTACTGCGATGAAAAATATATTGGGAGGGCTTGGCTCATCAGTGGTGAACCCTCCCAGCGGTTTCGCCAATTTAATCAACCAGACCGCTTCTCAGATCTCTAATACTGTATTGGACGATTTTGCTTATATACGCAGCACTGAAGAATGGAATCTCAGAAATGGTTTTCAAGAAAACTATGGACATAAGGTTATAGGACAGTAGAATTACATTCAAATATTTGCATCGAGCAATGCTCCTCCGCAAACAATAATTTTTTCTATTGTTTTTTCAATATAATATATATTGAATTATATATTTCAATATTATATATATTTTAGATTATATGATATATTATATAATCTCTAAAAACTCAAATATTTCTATATTTAAAAATATATATATTTTATTTTATTCATTGATAATGTTACTTTTGTTATCATCGTTTTTAGAAAGACTTTCAGTTTAGTTGTATAGTTGTGTTGTAAATATGCGTATTTAAAATATCTATCCTTTTAAATCACTAATATAGGATTAACTTTATAAATTCTATATGATGTGAAACTAACTAATGTGTAATATTTCCTCAAGTAATTGAAGATAAAAGCTACTTGACGGTAAATAATTATCTTTTTCTTATCACGACTGCACCTCAACCCTTTATCTTATCGATCCTTTGTCCTATCAACCCTTTATCTAACAACAACAAAACTAAACATAACAATAATTCGACAGGATTTACCTATTTTCTATTAAATTTTATATCAATTTATTTGGAACTTGTGGAATAATGGCAAAAGCAAAAAGAGAAAAAGATGTTGAATTTGCATATCAAGTTAGCCGTCTTTTGTAAAATACAATATTAATTTAAATATTAAAATTTGGATTATAAATTTTGAAAGAAAAAGTGATTCTTATAGGTTTGATAATAGTTGGAAGGTACTTCATTTATCGCATTAATTACAGGATGAAGCTTTAACATATTACTTAGAAAGCTTTTGCCATATTGAGGAGTGGAAAAACTCAAAGAAAACCTTATAACCAGATTCCAGAAAACCAAACTTACACCATTGGTTGAAATTATGAAAATCATACAAGAAGAAAATTAAACAGTCACCCAATATTATCGCCGAAAAATGCAGCTGATCAACAGTGTAGAATTAAACTTCACCTCCATAATAGAATTATTAAATAAGGGAATCAAGAGAAATATCAAACCCTATCTAGCTACCATAGACTCCGTACAACCCTCAGAATGGCTATTAATGGCCACTAATATAGTAAAAAGTCTAGAAGAACCCCAACAACCCTCTACCAGTACAAGAGATAGGCAATTTACTCCAGTAAAATTTAACCCTAACTACTCCTAAACTAAGAAATTCCAACCATTCCCAAGGACATCAGCAGCAACTAACCACCAGCAAGAAACTCACAAAACCATAAAACTACCCCCATACCCCTGCAAGATATGTTCTATAAACCAGATACCCAACCAGATGCATTTTCACAGGGACTGCCCACTGAATAATACTCCTCCACAGCCCATAAACCCAGGTAGAACATTATTATTATTTTCTGTTCTTATAAATCAAATATTCTTACCATGTGTACTTGATACTGCATCATCCATTTCTATTATCCCTTTGAAATACTTAAATTATATTCATTATAAAATATTAGATAATTCCCCAAAAGAAGGAATAGGTCAGGTAGAAGGATTTAATTACCCATTATACAAAATATTAGTTTGGCTTAGCTTAGGTAAAATCACAAAGTATCAAGAAATGTTTGTTTGTGATACTCCAATAGAATATCTTATTTTAGATTTATCAACATTTTATTTGTCAAGTAAGAAGTTTCACAAGATGAGTTTCTTTTAATTGTAAAACATTACAAGCTTTCGGGCAATGCCCTTCTACAGGTAAAATAAAAAATAAAAACAAAAATTAAAGGTAAATTAAGGCAACTAAGCAACTGAGAATTAAACAATGTAAATATATATCAGCTAACCATAGAAAACAAAAACAAAAATAATATATATATACACACTCGCGTGAGACTACTCGCGCGTCTGGATTTGAATGAATTAAAATTGTGTTAATGTTTGAAAAAAAATTTGAGAGTTAGAAAAATTATTACAATGATATTACATAACTAAATATATCTAAGTAACTATTACGGGTAAATTTGTGTGGTTAATGACTATGCTATGGACTGCCATCTATGAATTGGTATTTAATGATTAGTGAGAATGACCGGTGTGACTGAGGCGGTGGAAGGGGGGTTATTAATATACCAGAGGTAGAATCTGAAAATTTCAATTGGAAATGTAGGTTGTGTAGATTGCGGGAATGTCTATTTTTCTATTTATGCTGTGTAGCTTGAGGAAACAATGGATTCCAGAACCAATCTTTGGTGTAGGTTGGAGATATTTCTGTAGTGAATGGTTGGGTTAGCAGTGTCAAAGGAATGGCTTGAAAAATGAGGGAACGGGGATCTCGGTTGGTGATGTTGCGTGTGTGCTCGGACATTCTAATGGCGATGGTCCTACCGGTCTCACCCACATAGGTGGCAGGGCACTGTTGGCATGAGACCGAGTAGACCGCGCCAGTAGATTTAACCTCTCCCGTTTCCTCAAACCCTTTGGCATCCGTATCTTTTTTACTAACACACCTAACCTCCACTCACTCCTTAGGCATCCCATCACAAAAACCGACTCCCCCACTGACCCTCTAACATCTACTGGCGCGGTCTACTCGGTCTCATGCCAACAGTGCCCTGCCACCTATGTGGGTGAGACCGGTAGGACCATCGCCATTAGAATGTCCGAGCACACACGCAACATCACCAACCGAGATCCCCGTTCCCTCATTTTTCAACACATTGCATCTTCTGGCCATTCCTTTGACATTGCTAACCCAACCATTCACTACAGAAATATCTCCAACCTACACCAAAGATTGGTTCTGGAATCCATTGTTTCCTCCAAGCTACACAGCATAAATAGAAAAATAGACATTCCCGCAATCTACACAACCTACATTTCCAATTGAATTTTTCAGATTCTACCTCTGGTATATTAATAACCCCCCTTCCACCGCCTCAGTCACACCGGTCACTCTCACTAATCATTAAATACCAATTCATAGATGGCAGTCCATAGCATAGTCATTAACCACACAAATTTACCCGTAATATGAAAAAATAGTACAAATGTAACATTGTACTGGGATAAGGTGCATAAATTAAGAAAAAGGCATCTCCTTATCGTGCAACTGAAAGCCATCAGCAACTTTCAGTTGCACGATAAGGAGATGCCTTTTTCTTAATTCACCCGTAATAGTTACTTAGATATATTTTGTTATGTAATATCATTGTAATAAGTTTTCTAACTCTCTAATTTTTTTTTCAAACATTAACACAATTTTAATTCATTCAAAGCCAGACGCGCGAGTAGTCTCACGCGAGTGTGTATATATATCTTATTTTCGTTTTTGTTTTCTATGGTTAGCTGATATATATTTACATTGTTTAATTCTCAGTTGCTTAGTTGCCTTAATTTACCTTTAATTTTTGTTTTTATTTTTATTTTACCTGTAGAAGGGCATTGCCCGAAAGCTTGTAATGTTTTACAATTAAAAGAAACTCATCTTCTGAAACTTCTTACTTGACATATCTTACTGGAAGAGTCTTTGACCTTTACAACATTTTATTTATTTAAGTTACAAATAGATTTCTCAAAAAACCTTCTTTTTTCCAAAATTATAAATTATTGTATTCTTTTAATCCAAAAACTGATAATCAGAAGTCATATGCCACTACCCTATGTATTCCAGACCCATATTATGTTAAAAATTCATCTCTTTCAAATATCAACCCATTGTATAATTTCAATTCTTTTGATATACCAACTACAAATGTTAAACTTATAAATCCTACTTCACAAATCCCATTATTGATTTTAACTCATTTCACAGTATGCGACAACCGGACTCTATAACAAATTATAATTCATATTTAGACTTTAGTAAAGTAGATATTAATCCAAATTTCTCTAATCAAACAATTTCAGATATATTGCATAAATATAAGAATGTTTTCTCTAAACACAATTTTGATATAGGACACATAAAGACTAACCCAATTTGCATATCTCTTTTGGATAATATTCCCATAGCACAAAAGCCATAAAGGACATATTTTTACAATAATGCTGAAATACAAAAACAAATAACTGAATTATTAAAATATGATATTATTAGATCCTCATCTAGTCCCTTTAGTTCTCCTGCAATATTAGTGAATAAAAAATCTGATACCCCAAATCACCCCACAAGACTCTGTATAGATTATAGCAAACTTAATCAAAAAACAGTTCCAGAGCATACCCCAATTCCAGTTATAGAACAAATTATTGATAGGTTACCACAGTCAAAAATATACACTTTTCTAGATGTTATAAATGCATACTGGCATATACCCATAGATGAAAAAGATAGACCTAAAACTTAATTTGTAACACAATTTGGATGTTATGAATGGAACAGACTTCCATATTGTCTAAAAAATGCACCTTCACAATTTGAAAGGATTATGAAGTCAGTTTTCACTACACATAACATACACTATGCCTTAAATTATTTTGATGACATTATTATACACTCCAAAACATATGAAGAACACATTAAACATTTAGATGACATATTAAGTATATTCGAAAAAGAGGATATAAAGCTCAATCTCAATAAATGCAAATTTTTACAAAAAGAAATACAATTCTTAGGAAACACTATTAACTCAGGAAAATATACACCAAATAACACAAATATTGAAGCAATTTTAAAATTAAATAGACCATATAATATTAAAACCTTACAGAGATTTTTAGGCACCATAAATATATATAATAAATTTATTCCCCATTATGCGCAAATTAGGTCACCTTTAAATGAACTTTTGTTAAAAAAATGCTCCTTGGTTATGGAGTGCGAAACATAAACAAGCCTTCTAAACACTTAAAAATTCACTCATATCACAGCCTGTACTATATATTTATGACCCATCAAAACCATGCCATTTATTCACAGACGCGTCAAGTCTAGGAGTAGCAGGAGTTCTTAAACAACCGGATGAACAAGGCATTTTACACCCCATAGGTTACTTTTCAAGAAAACTTCACCCATATGAACAGAATTATACTGCCTCAGAATTCGCCGTTTAAAATAACTGCTCTAATTCGAAATATTTGGTATGTTTTATTTGTGTTCACTATATTTCTATTTATTTGAGGTATTATAATTTCCATGTTTCAAAAACCTATTTCAAAAAGGTCGTTAGAAATATGTAAGGCCTGAAATAGCTTTACATGCGAATATTTATGATGCCAAGCGTGGCTTAATGGTTAGGTGTATGGCTTCGTATTTCCACAACCTTGGTTCGAAACTTAGCCTGGGTGCTTTTTTTTTTAATATTATTGAAGCAAAGTTTTTTTTTACAGTACCAAAATTTCCATATATAGGTAAACAAATACGAGGAAAACGATAGGCTATTTTAAATTATATATAAATTAAATATTAAAACTATATATTCAAATTATTCTACTTAGCTCACGAACAGCGCCCTCTATCAAGGTTATAAATACGTTTAAAATCGATATCTTCTCAAAATTTTATTAATAATAGATCGCTTAATAATTAGAATACTTGATCTAAATCGAGATATTTATAGACGCTCGCTCGATTTGAAGATTTACACATGTGTATATCGTAACTAATCTAACTGTAAAGTTTGGAGCGGGACGTTTCACAAAAGTGACGTCCACGGTGCCAATTTATAATTGTAACGAATAGTATTTGAATAAAAACATTTAATCGAGTAAAACCCGGGCGTTGCCCGGGTCATTCGTCTAGTATATATATATAATATATGTAGTTATACCCAAATCATATATATTATAAATATTTATACAATGACTTACATTATTTTACGTCTAAAATGCAATGACAATATTTTAAAAATTCCAATCAGTGTTTTTGATTTAGTTTCCGTTTGTAGAACTTTTTTTTTTCCATCCGCCAAAGCTATATCAAGATGCTGGAAAATTTCGATTTAAGGATTCAAAGCCTTGTTAAATTGTAGATTGGATGCCATGCAATATATGAATTCTAAAATCCACACACATTACAAAAATAAAGATATTATCTCAATAAAATATATATTACAAGTATAAGCATTGTAAAATAATCGAATAGATATTATTTATCATAAGGTGGAATCCTCTGGTGTATAATAAGCAGCAAGCATAAATAAATTCCGAGGATAGGTTTATTTTATTTTTCTTTACGGGATCTTTAATTCTTAATGAGGGAGGTATAAAGCTGTAAATAAAAGAAACTTATCCTCGGAATTTATTTATGCTTGCTAGATATTATTTATGTAGAGAGCGTGCGCCATATATTTTTATAAATTCAGTAAGAAGTTCGATTCTACACGTACTTTTATATTAATTGTACTTTGTAGTTGGACCCGCCATGGAACAAGCCAATAAATCAGATTTTAAATACAGCTTGAATTTAAAAGCATACGGCGCCTCTCCCGTCGTAAGCAAAAAATCCTACTTGAGTAACAGTTTAGCTGTGAATTTACTCACACACAACTCCCCTAATTATATAGAAGATAATATATTTAGGGGACTATTCTTAGTGAGCATTAATATAGACACGGGTTACACGCGAAATAAATAAACAAATAATTTAACTTTATCCCCACTAAGATATCAATTATATTTGTATATATATCAAATATATATGTTTCTATTTTATATTTACATACAAATAACAGTATAATAGAATACATCAGCATATATTTTTACAAAAAAAAATATGCAATTTTGTTCGTGCTCTTCAACTTTCAATAGAAAAATAAACCGAGAATACCAATTAGTATTCAAAAGTGAATTTACTGCACCTTAGAGTAATTTCCAAACGTCTTATATACGTACACCATGGGCAAACTAGGCAACCGCCTGAGGACTTAAAACGGTAAACGGTTGGGAATATTTACCCCTGATGAGCCAAGCTTTCTCCGAGTATCACCCCCCCCCCCCCCCCCCCCTCTGTAAATAAGAGCAAAATATCCATATATTTTTCTAGGAAGTGATAAATATAGCTTCAAATTTTCATCATTAATATATGCTGGAAAGCATCCCTTAAACTAATCTCCAAAACACATAATTTGAACATATTTCATGAATTATTATCAATATTGTCACCGTGACTATCCTAATTGACATTGAACATGTTATGATAGAAAAGTAAATTTGAGCCCCTATGTGAAAGAGGATGATTTGAACCAAATACTTTATGAGCAAACAATTGTGTTGCGGTTTGGTGGATTTAGCGTGCGAAATCGATGGAAGGGTTCGGCACACACACACGATTATTTTTCGTAACAATAAAACATTTTATTCGAGAAAAATTAAGAAAAATTGCCTTAATTCTTACAGATTATACTAAAAAAATATCATAAACATTTTTTTAAACTGGTGTATGAAATTAAAACAACAACATCTTTATAAATAAAGCATCTTTTTAACTAGCGCTCGTTTTAGAGATCGGTATTTCAGTTTTTTAAGGGTGTTTAAATTTTTAAATATATATTAAATTTCAAAAAAATGTGCTCGATTCTAGCCAGATTGAACCGACGCACAGTACGAAAATCTTTTGATATTTTATAAAGTTATATATATATATATATATAGAAACATCAAAACGCTTCTTTAACGACCACGCCAGGTAAACGACCACTTTGAAGAAGTCCGCCTACCCTAAACCCGATTACTAAAATGGGTTCGCTAAGCACAATTTTTTCAATTAAAAATTCTAAATAGCGACCTGTATTCAAACAGATTTGTTGTTATAAAATAGGCAAACTTTCTTTCTAAAAAAAATGCCTAAGTTAGGGTGAGTGTTATTAATAATTATGAGATGATAAAATAATGAATTATTATCCCAAGAATATCGCTATCAAATATCATCATCATTTGAATTAATTTTCAAAGATCACTATATTTGTCCAAGAATAACGGTGGTTACCCGGTGTTGGAAATGTATAATTTTAAATTTTGATTCGGGGGAAAACGGCTCTAGATGGCGGGCATCACGGGATGCGCCACAGAGTAAATCCACAGAATCCGTCCACGTGACCCTTTAGACGACTATAAAAGTCGCGGCGAGAAAGAGCGGGAGAGAAGGTATTAGATCAGAGTAAGGAGTGCGGCGGAAGGTGGAACAAAGGAGTCAAGAGAGGACAGGGCAAAGTCGCGGAGAGGAGTGAGGTGTGTGGCGGTAGGTGGAAGAACTCAAAGAAGTCGGGAAAGTTAAAGAACTCAAGGAAGATCAAGAACTCAGAGAAGTTAAGGATAAAGTTAAAGAAGTCAAAGAAGTTAAAAAGATAAAGTTCAAGAACTCAGAGAAGTTAAGGATAAAGTTGGAGAGCTCAGAGGGGTCAAAGTTAGGGCTAGAGAAGATAAAATTAGAGAAGTTCAAGTTGAATGTATATATGTATGTTATATAAAATCATTATTTTATTTTAAATTATAATTTCATAGATGCAAATACTTTGCTGGGTCGACCGCCAGAGGTCGCATTTCCACTATATAAACTCATTGTTGTTGATCCCCGTCCCCGCACCTGATCACATCTTTGCTCTCCTGTTCTTGCTATGAACCCTGCCAGGAAGAAGAAGAAGACTGCTACGAGACTCATCGTTAACCTCGACGACATGTAGAGGGAGGACGAAATGGTGATCCAACGCAATCATGACATCCTGCATGCCATTGGCCATCCCGCCCTAATGACTCTGCATGAGGACCTCGTCCATTTCATCGCCAGGCGGTCTGAACTGATCAAGGACCTCACTGCTGAAGTACAGAACCTCTCAGGCACCCTCCATTCCTTCGCGGAGCGGGACGAAGTTATGGAGGCTAACAGGCCCCAGACTGCCTGCCACAGCACCCAAACCTGCCCTGCTCCTTTCTGCAAGGAAATCAGCTCCCAGACTGACTCTATCAAACCCGCCACTCTTGCTCCTTCTGCCATCCCTGCCAAGAAGCCTGCCTCCACCTTGCCTGCCCCTGCTCCAACCAAAAGGAAGCAGCCTGAGGCTCCCAACCCGCCTGCAAAAAGGACAAACCTGAATGGTCCTACGAAACCTGCCCCTTCCCGCGTCTCCAAGCCTGCGGCCGCCCAAGTGGTCCTCCATGGAGAAATTTCGGCGGCCCACACAGTGGTCATCTCTGATGACCCACAGGCTGACCCAAGGAAGATGCTTAAAGCTGTCCGCGCTGCCCACACTCTCCCCCAAGGCGGTTGGGCCTCCCTGCGCACCAAGGGGAAGCTGGTCCTCCACTCCAGTAATCCTGAGACCATCCCTGAGGTGTCTACCTCCCTGGCCAGCAAGTTAAATGGAATGAAGGTCCGCCAGCAGAAGGAGATCCTGCCACGAATCTGCCTCTTCAAAGTGGATGAGGAAACATCCAACTCCACAATTAAAGAGACCTTCCTGGGAACCGCAGCTGTTTGTAAACTTCCTGGGGCAAAGTGGTGCGCGTGGCGCACCGTTCGTCACCCAGAAACGGGACCTATAACGCCCTCATCGAGGTGGACATCAAGACCTTTAGAGCCCTGGGCATTCGCGGAAGAATCGTGGTGGATAGAGTAATCCTCAACTTCGAGGAGTCCATCCGCGCCCGCGTATGCTTCCGCTGTTGTGGCTTCGGCCACAACTCTGCCCAATGCACCATAGCTTCTAAGTGCTTCCACTGCGGTGAAGACAGCCATGAAGGCCGCGCCTGCCCTTCCATTGCTGACCAGCGCACCTCCAAATATGCCAACTGCTGCTCAAAGGGCCTTCCAGACAAGCACGAAGCGAGAGCCTCAAGCTGCCCCATCCTGTAGTCTAGGGCCCTCAAGTTCAAGGCTTCAAGGACCTTCTGCCTCCTATTTCCATCTGCCACTTCTACTGGATTCCTGGCCAATTCAAGACTCCTGCCCCGCTGCACCCTGGCACGTTCGCCTGAACGTTTTCACCACCCCTGCGAGATATCTCCAGCCGCCAGATCCTAGGATCCCTGGCGACCTGACATCGCGTCTGCTGCCTTGACGTTTTAGATACAGTGTGCCCGGAAAAGTCTCCACTGAGACTTGCGCGGGCGTTGGCAAGAATATTCCCGTTGTTGATCCCCGTTGGCCGGCTAAAACATTTGTACATTATGTAAATAAGCTATTCATTTTTTTTAAATTCTTACGCCTTAACCCAGGCAGTACATTTCACCAAATTATGTTTTCATGTATTCCTTTAGCGCAATTAAAGCTATTTTTAATAACTAATTTCATTATAATCTCTTCCACGACTGCATACCAAAATCAAACAAATGACCAATAATTCCTCTACAAGTAATTAATATCAAAATACAACAGAAATCTCATTCATCTTTGTTTTTATAACATGTATATAAGACCTTATTAAGAGTCAAGAATTTGCAGATAGGCAAAATAAAAAGTTATATTTTATAACAATTGGGTGTATTTTGCATTTCCTCGAATTGCGCGAACACGGCTGGTGAATATCACATATTTTTTTTCTTTTCAACATTACTGGTTACCCGGACGTGATGTCACCTCGTGGTGTTTGTGCAATTTGGGGAGATGGAAAAGCTTAAAAGATAAATAACTCCCTTGGGGAGTATTATCACTCGTGCCTCAAGCAAAATATAGTCAGGTCTAGATCTGGAAGAAGTGGATACAATTTTAATAAGGACCAAATTTGAAAGATTGACCATTCTTAATGATAGACTGACGTCGATTGATAATATAATAAAAGAAATCTTATTGGATGATCCGAGGTCCACAGAAGCTCAAATCAATGATGAGATGGAGCAATGTGAGAATTATGGCCTACAAGTGGGAATTGTCGCCCAGAAGGTGAAAGTCCAATCATTCCATCCTTTGTGTATTCTCTAAATTGGTGAAAGTCCAATCGTTCTATTCTTTGTGGATTTTATAAATTGGTGAAAGTCCAATCGTTCTATCCGTTGTGGATTCTCTAAATTGGTGAAAGTCCAATCGTTCTATCCTTTATGGATTCTCTAAATTGGCGAAAGTCCAATCGTTCTATCCATTGTGGATTCTCTAAATTGGTGAAAGTCCAATCTTTCTTTCCTTTGTGGATTCTCTAAATTGGCGAAAGTCCAATCGTTCTATCCTTTGTGGATTCTCTAAATTGGTGAAAGTCCAATCATTCTATCCTTTGTGGATTCTCTAAATTGGTGAAAGTCCAATCGTTCTATCCTTTGTGGATTCTCTAAATTGGTGAAAGTCCAATCGTTCCATCCATTGTGGATTCTCTAAATTGGTGAAAGTCCAATCGTTCTATCTTTTGTGGATTCTCTAAATTGGTGAAAGTCCAATTATTCAATCCTTTGTGGATTCTCTAAATTGGTGAAAGTCCAATTATTCTATACTTTGTGGATTCTATAAATTGGTGGAAGTCCAATCATTCTATCCTTTGTGGATTCTCTAAATTGGTGAAAGTTCAATCATTCTATCCTTTGTGGATTCTCTAAATTTGTGAATGTCCAATTATTCGATCTTTTGTAAAATACAAGCGTTGCCAGGGACCTCATTTTGAGATGATGTGCAGAGAAACCTCACATAGTCAGGGAAATTTAAATTGAAGGTCAGATAACAGATCTCGCAATAGTTCCAAAGTGAAAGTAGATGAAGAACCCTGTCCAGACAGTTCCAACGTGAACGCAGCTAAAGAAGAACCCTGTCCAGACAGTTCCAAAGTGAAAGTAAATTAAGAACCCTGTCCAGACAGTTCCAAAGTGAACGCAGCTAAAGAAGAACCCTGTCCAGACAGTTCCAAAGTGAAACCAGAGACAAGTGCTCAAATGGTTATCGCCTTACTTGCAACTCAACAGAGAGTGACATCCTTATGGAAATTGGAAACAATAGGGATACGAGATCCTGCAGAGGTCATAGAACTCCATGTCTTTGGAGATTCGGACAAGGGGCTTATGCAACAGTTGCCTTTTTGAGAGGTGTACAGGATGGAGACGGTCACATCTCCGTGTTGGCCGCCAAAACTAAAGTTGCACCTTCAAAGTCTATTGCCAATATAGATGATTGGAGATTTGTACCTGGGCACTCAACCCTGCTGACCTACCCTCGAGAGGTTGCTACGCACCACAATTCATTTTGTCTAAATGGTGGGAGGGACCCCAGTGGTTGAGAGAATCTGAGGACAAGTGGCCAAAACAAGGGCCAACTCCAAATGAAGAACAAGTTTTAGAGGAGAAAAAAGGAACGGTGGTGCAAAACACTATTGTATAAAATGGGATTTATAGCCTTTATTGTTTTTGTATTCCCATACAAAAAGGTGGAGTATGTTGGAAATGTATCATTTTAAATTTTGATTCGGGGGGGGGGGGGCTCTAGATGGCGGGCATCACGGGATGCGCCACAGAGTAAATCCACAGAGTCCGTCCACGTGACCCTTCAGACGACTATAAAAGTCGCGGCGAGAAAGAGCGGGAGAGAAGGTATTAGATCGGAGTAAGGTGTGCGGCGGAAGGTGGAACAAAGGAGTTAAGAGAGGACAGGGCAAAGTCGCGGAGAGGAGTGAGGTGTGTGGCGGTAGGTGGAAGAACTCAAAGAAGTCGGGAAAGTTAAATAACTCAAGGAAGTTCAAAAGAACTCAGAGAAGTTAAGGATAAATTTAAAGAAGTCAAAGAAGATAAAAAAAAAGATAAAGTTCAAGAACTCTGTTAAGGATAAAGTCAAAGAAGTTAAGGATAAAGTTGGAGAGCTCAGAGGGGTCAAAGTTAAAGCTAGAAAAGATAAAATTAGAGAAGTTAAAGTTGAATGTATATATGTAAATAAGACCTTATTAAGATTCAAGAATTTGCAGATAGGCAAAATAAAAAGTTATATTTTATAACAATTGGGTCTATTTTGCATTTCCTCGAATTGCGCGAACACGGCTGGTGAATATCACATATTTTTTTCTTTTCAACACCCGGATTTTATAAAGGTTAAGTCGATCATACTTTCATAATGAATAACAGTCATGTAATGAAGTATGTGGAGAATTAAGCTTTTTTTTTAAATGGAAGATCTCTGAATTTTTAAGAAGGGTAAATTACAGGATTAAAAAGGAGAATAAAAAGTGAATGAAAGTTTAGTCATTAGCGTCGACATTCCCCGGACGGGTTAAGCCATCATCACCTGAGGTCAAGTGGTTGCTCCAACCTCCATCCTACAGCTTCAATTACTGCCGCCTACTGTTCCTACAAGGTTGTTGCTTCCTTTAACCTTTTGGCTATTCGCCCTCTATTCGCAATAATTCTACATCGCTCTTATATATATATATATATTATACTTATCCCTCCTTATTATTGCCAGGGAAATATTATGTATGTTCTTATTGGAGGCAATCGGAGGCTACCAAGCATTTTCCTGCACACAAGGCAGAGGCCCTTCAAACTTCTGACTTGTCTTGACGCCATTTATGTGTGCAGACTTTGAATATTTAAGTTTGAATATCTTCCAATTTCTACACTGCATATTCGACCAGCTCAAAATCTAAAAAATCACCGTTCAAGAAGTATCTCAGAGTTAGCCCATGGTAACCTACTTGGGCTTCCTATTTTGGCGGCTATAACGCCTAATAAGTTATCGTACGACGTTTATTGTAGTAGTTGGTTGGAATACAGATACAGAGATAACTTATAATAACAGCGATAATCAATCAAATATCCCCATCGATAGAAAATAAGTCATTTATTCTATATCATATAATGGCTGTAATGTAAGGTACGTTTGGGAGACTGGAAGAAGAGTACATGTGGTGTTTTTAGGATTTAATGATCACACATTTATTTTACCTACTAATAATTTAATAGTCGTTATAGCAACAAATACATTCTATAATAATAATAATAATTACCTATGCAAATTATGCATTCAGGTCAATGGTCACAAATAATTAAACAATAAATATTATGATTACACATCAGCTCCTTCCCACCTTCAAAAGCCAAATCTCTCGGGAAGTCTCCTGTCCCTCATAGGATAGGGCCGCTGGGGCGTCCTATCCTGGTCCGACGCCGAAGCTGCGGAACCGGGCTCCTCTGGTGCAGAGATTTCTGAAGAGGAGGGAATGTTCTCTTTACTGGGAGAGACTGGAATCTCCACAGAACCATCCTCTGCACGGCTCTCATTTCTTGGATAATTTATCAGTTGCTCCGGCAGAAATATCTCGGAAGCTGGAGTAGGCGCGATGTAACTTTTTCTTAATTGGCATTCGTGCCGTCTCCATAATCTGCTGTCATTCAATTTAACAGTGTAAAAACACTTTCCAAGTCTACTTACAATTTTTCCCTCCTTCCATTTATTTGGACCCAGAAAGTCTCTGACCAAGATATTCTCGTCCTCCTCAAAATCAGGGGAATATCCCTTTTTAAATCCTGGTTTGACCTCCAATTTTGGCCTCAATAGGTTCCACCTACATTTAAGCATCCGCTTTAAAAAAAGGACTGCTGGGGCTCCCCTAGTGCTCGAATGTGGTACTGTTCTATATGTGAACAGAGAATTTGCCAAACTCTTATTTAATTCTTCATTTCTCATATTCTTTAAGCTTCTTTTCAGAGTTTGTACAAAATGTTCTGCCAAACCATTGGTAGCTGGAAAATAAGGAGCAGACGTCAAATGATAAACTCCATTTGATTTTAAAAAATATTTCATTTCTTCCGAAACGAATTGAGGGCCGTTATCCGTGACCACTTGGTCAGGAAAACCATAGCGCGAGAATAAGTCTCTCAGAACTCGGATAGTATTTCCCGCGGTCGTGGAATTCATTATAATAACTTCCGGCCACTTCGAATAACTGTCAATGACAATTAAGAACATTTTGTTCATGAATTGACCCGCGAAATCCAAGTGAACTCGATACCATGATGTAGGAGCAGATTCCCACCTGTGAACACTTTCTTGCTTTAACGTATGGTTATTTATATTACACTCTCTGCAGACTCTAGTAATTTCCTCTATTTCACGATCTATTCCAAGCCACCAAATAATATTTCGCGCCAGTGCTTTCATTTTTACAACACCTAGATGTCCTTGATGCAACTCAGTTTTAATTTTCGCTCTGAATTTCCTTGGAATAACTACTCGTGTTCCCAAAAGTAGGATTTCTTGCTCTACAGTTAATTCTTCTCTTCGCAAATAAAACGAGAGCAATTCGGTATTTGATGGCTTATCTTTCCAACCATACAATGTGTTCTGGTATACTATTTTCAAGATTGAGTCCTCGCAAGATTCTCGCCTAATGTGACTCGATGTGAGCGGCAATTCTTCACAATGTTTAATCATATGAACTGTATTTACAGCATCTTCTTCCATTTCTTCATATTGTTTTAGTGGCAATCTAGAAAGTCGATCGGCATTGCCGTGGTCTCCAGTTTTCCTGCACTCAATTGTGAAGTTATATGAAGACAAGATCAATGCCCATCGCTCTAGTCGTGCAGACATGTTCGATGATATTTCCCGCTTGGGGTTTAGTATATGGTGCAAGGGTTTGTTATCAGTTATTAATTCGAATTTTCTTCCAAAAAGGTAATTGTTAAATTTCTTTAAAGCCCAAATTATACTTAAACATTCCTTATCAATCTGTGAATATTTCTTTTCAGCCTAAGATAAGGTCCTTGAGATAAAATATATGGGACGTTCATTTCCGTCGACATCAATTTGAGACAACACAGCACTGAGTCCGTAGCTGCTTGAGTCACACGACAGACGGATAGGCAATTTAGGGTCATAAGCAATCAATATTTGATCTGAAGAGATAATTTATTTGATTTGCCTGAAAGCCTTTCGGCATTCTGTTGAAAAATGCCATTTTGTTCCCTTTTTTAGAATAGAATATAAGGGCGATAAAACATCTGCAGCGTTTCTGATGAATTTATGATAATAGGTAATTAAGCCCAAAAACGCTCGTAACTGGGTTACATTTAGTGGTTCTGGAGCATCCAAAACAGCCCTTATCTTATCATTTGTTTTATGCAAGCCCATTTTATCGATCACATGACCGCAATATTCAAGACTTTCTAGGAAAAAATTGCATTTTTCCCTGTTAGCCTTGAGGCCATATTCATTTAATCTATTTAAGACTCCCTCCAAATTTCTAAGATGATCAGCCTCTGACTCTCCGGTAATTAGTATATCATCCAGATAGACAAGTGTTCCTGGTATGCCGGACAATATTTGTTCAATTATTCGCTGCCATATTGCTGGTGCAGAAGCAATACCGAAAGGAATTCTATTATATCTATAGAGTCCTTTAAGTGTATTTATTACAGCCATTTCTTTTGAATTTTCGTCCAATTCTAATTGTAAATATGCCTGGGACAAATCTATTTGACTAAAATGTATTCCTCTTCCGAGAATGGCAAAAATGTCCTCTATTTTTGGTAGTGGATATTGGTCAATTTTAAGTACAGGGTTTAGTGTTATTTTGAAATCTCCGCAAATACGGACATGGCCATTCTTTTTCATTATAGAAACTATAGGCGTAGCCCAATCGCTTCTTTCTATTTTTGTAATTACTCCTTGGGCTTCAAGATTTTCCAATTCTTTTTCAATGGCGTTTCTCATTACATAAGGAACATTTCTCGCCCTGAAAAATCTAGGATTAGCATCTTTTCTAAGAATCAGATGCGCCATATGATCCTTAATTACACCTACATTTGAAGTTTCAAAAACCTCTGCAAATTTATTTACCAAAGAGGAACATGTTTCTTGGACTAAATTTATGTCCGAGAATTTTAAAAATTTAGCAGGCAAGCACTTGATCCAAGTAGTGCCAAGCAATACAGGCCTATTTGCTTCAGTTATAATCAATGGAAGACTTTTATTGGCCTCTGCTACGAACACTTCTCTTTTGCCAATAACATCAATCTTCGTATTTGAATATGATTTAAGAGATGTAAATTTATAGGAAATATTTTCTTATTCCACAATTTCTTATATAAATTTATTGGCATCAACGTGTGACAACTACCTGTATCGAATTCAAACTGTATATTTTTGTTTTCCACATTTAACGTAATAAAATATTTTCCATTTTCACTTGCTTCAACCACATTTATTTTTCCAGTAGCTTTTGATCCATGCTGTATTTTTGCATATTTAGTTTTTCTATTTTTGCAAGCCGGCTTTATATGTCCAGTTTTTCCACATTCATGACATTTTGCATTTTTAAAAAAGCATTTATTTGATAGATGATTATGTCTACCACAATGAGAACATGCACTATTTAATTTTTTAACATCATGAACATTTGCATCTGCATAATCTACCTTTTTCATTGATAATAAATCTCGTTCTGCGGCTTCGTATGATAATGCAATTTCATAAATTTTGTCCAATGTTGCGTCATCGCCTTCTTGCAATAGGCGTTTCTGTAAATTTTCGGATCTAACGCCAACCACTAATTTATCTCGTAGCATTTCATTTAACATGCTTCCAAATTTACAAGGCTCTGCTAGACCCCTCAATGTTGCCATAAATTAAGATATAGTTTCATCTTCTTGACTTGACTTAAAAAAATTATATCTAGCTGGTATGACTCTAGGTGTAGGTGCGAGATGTCTATTTAAAAGTGCGACAATTTCATCAAATGATTTTGTTTCCAGCTTTTCAGGCGCTACTAAATCTTCGGCCAATTTAAATAACTTTGGACCTATCACCGCCAGTAAAACTGGTACTTGTTTAGCTAACGAAGTATCATTAGCAGCAAAAGCAAAACGTAAACATTTCACGAAAATTTCAAAGTCTTGATCTGGGGTGAAAACTGGAAATGGCACAATATTTGACATAATTAAACTTACTTTTTATCCTCGTCGCCAGCTGTGGTGTATTTAGGATTTAATGATCACACATTTATTTTACCTACTAATAATTTAATAGTCGTTATAGCAACAAATATATTCTATAATAATTACCTATGCAAATTCTGCATTCAGGTCAATGGTCACAAATAATTAAACAATAAATATTATGAATACACATCAGTACATAACAGGATAATTGAGCGCGCACGGTAGGATTAAAAAGTTAGCAACCCATTATCATTAATGGTACAACATATAAATCAAACAAGGCATACTTTCAATCTATCAGAACCTACAGTACATTACAGTAGTATCAATTATAATCAGTAAGGATTGGCTATAGAATCAATAATATTTAAAATTTTATAACAATAGTATAAACTGTAGTATTGATCTGCCAGAGACATACAAAGCAATAATTAGAATTAAAATCTATAGTTGAGCCGATATTTATGTTTTATTTTGCTATTAGAGATTTTTGTGGGTATGAAGGTACTGTATGAGTATAGTCTAGGTCTACTGAATTTGTATATAGTTGAAAACTTATCATCATATATTTTTTATAAAACTGTAAATAAGCTAATTTTACTGTAAAAGAATTACATATTAGATTTTAAAATATGTATAATAAATTTTATCATATATACAAGTATATTAGATATTTTATTTTCGGCGTGTATATTTTATATTATTTATTATATTTACCTGGGAATCATACTTCTAGTTCTCCTGTTGAAAGGCACATTGGCCCGAATGCTAGAGAAATATAAAAATAGTGAAGCTCTGGATTACTTGTTTATTAAATTGTGAAGTCAGGGATGAACCTTTTTTATATAAAAGGTATGATCTAAAGGTTTTCGCACTGATATGACATTTTTTACAAAACGCGGAGTAAAAAAAAGTATTAAAATGAGGAAGGAAATGGCAGAACATCCTTGAAAGGAGAAGCAAGGTGTGGACGACCAAAGAACAGTGAGTGTTCCTGAAAATATAAAAAATTAAATCCCTAGTGTTTGAAAATAGAAGAATATTAATCAGAGAAGTGTCCCGAAGAAACCAGAGTGTCATTTGAGGTATGCCATTCCATTATCCATGATGATTGATCCTAAAAAGATGATCTTGCAAGTTTTTCCTTCGAAAATTAACTGTGGAGCAGAAAAAAGACGTAAGGAGATCTGCAAAAAATCTGCTTAAATTCTCCGTACAAGACCAAAAGTGGCAACATAAAGTGATAACAGGGGACAAGAGAAGGGTCAATGGCTGCGATCTCGAAATAAAACGTCATTAAAGTCAATGGTTGGCATATGGCGAACCGAGACAAAAAAAAAAAAAGACAGGATAAAACGTCAAAAATAAAGGTTATGCTCTTCACTTTCTTCAAAGAAAAATAATAGTATATCATGAATACATACCAACTGGAACGACAATTAATCAAAATACTAATCATGCTATTCTGAAATGGTTGCGGGAGGTTGTGCGAAAGAAACGTACAGAAAGATGGCAGAATAAAGATTGCTGGCTTCATCATGATAACGCACGTCCAAAAAATTCCGGTGCTCGATTATTTGAAAAAAAAAAAACATTCCTGTGATTCCACACCTTTCCTATTCTCCTGATTTAGCACCGAACGACTCTTTTCTTTATCCAAAATTGAAGATGGCGCTCAAAGATCAACGTTTGAGACGATACGCAAAGACGAATTTTCCAAATGCTTCCAAAGTTAGAAGAAAAAACAGCAAATGTGCATGGATGCAAGAGGGTCTTATTTTGAAAAATATTCGAAATAGATTTTCTATGTTTTTCATCAATAAAGTTATAGCTTCAGTGCGGGAACCTTTTGATCATACCTTGTATATATCATGTTCTCTCTCTACAGTTTCTCTGTCTTTCAATCTCCAAAGAGAATCTTCTATAAGACCAGTGTGTGTGTGTACTACACTATACAAATCTGTGCTTAATTTTTATGTGTCATCTCAAATACTAATTCGTATTCCAAACAATAGCGGTTTATTTACATTTTTATTAATTTTCAGAAATATTTTTTGAGAATATACGAAATGTTATTTCTACAGAATATCGATACAGAAGATTTCTATTTCATAAGGAAATCCCCGGATTCACAGGCAGACTATCCTTTATTATCCGTCAGAGAAGAGAGTTTGTCCTAACAATACACTCATGGACAAATCTCATGGAAGTTGTAACTTTTAGCATGCATATCGGGATTCTGACAATATCTCTGAAAGGGATTTGATGCACAATGATCTAACCAAATTCGAACAAAATTTCCTCTGTTTACTTCACAAAAACAGAAGACCGGCGACATCAAATACTTTCCACCCCGATTACATACGATAGAGGGCAAATGGTTTGGCGATTCGACGGCGCGGGCTAATCGAGAAATCGACTTGCGCAGCGACCCATTTGAACGCGCTATGCAATCTCTGGTGTACTTTTGTGGTTGGTTGTCTTAGTACTGGTACCCTCACTAGTAATATTTGATATAAGACCTCAATTACAAAATTTTTATATATATTACCAAAGTTTTTTTTATTATTAATATTTTTTTTACCTAAAATCTTTTTATTTTTACAAAATAAAATTCCCGCTTTATCTAATCTTGTCTAATCAACACCTGTCTTTCTTTTATCTTCCTTGGCCTGGGGAATCTAACCTTTTTGAACAACCTTGGTTGCGTGCAGCACCTTGATACTTTGATATAGTACATTGCGGCTTATCTGATTGCTACATTATTTTTTCGGCTCAAAAAATCATACACTTTGGTTAATAGCTCGTAAAACCATATTCTCTCTTATCGATTACATCGTGTGATTTAGCCAACACAATATATTATTGTAATCTCTTGATCGTGCTGCTGAATGCATCACTTGGAATAAATATCAACCTACTATTTATTTGTGTTTTGTAAAAAAATAAGTTTGATTTTTAAATTATAAAAATAACAGTTTTAGCTTATATTCGCTTCTATTGATGGAGTAAACCATTAACCACGTTTGGTTTAATATAATCAGGAGATATAATTTTAGATCTTTTAACCATACATCTATCATCAGGCAAATCCTTTGTTTACACACTGAGCAAATGTTGACTTCTGTCGTTTCTATGCCAGGAGTAGCACCATTACCTGCATCATATGCGCTTGAGATCATAAAAATAAAGCGGCCAGTTTGATGCGCAGAACGATTATGGCCATTAGTGGGCCAGGAAGTGGGGAATCACCTAACCCCGGATATAGTCGCGACAATTGGCTCCGTTCATCTTAAACATCTTCAGCCGAGTTATGGCCTATTCTTCTGGTATGTTACCAACTTCTTCCTTCTCGGCCCATTTTTTTTTCTTTTGGAGCCTTTGTATGTGCTACTGTATAACCTAAAAGAAAACGAGTTTATTACAAGGTTTTAAAATATTTTTACATTATCTCAGCCTTTTTATTTTCAAATATAGCTCAGCAAATTCCAAAATACATTTTGGAATCATATAAAACCTTAAATAACTGAAAGCCCCTGATGTGTTCGAATGAAACCAAATTGTTATCTAGTAACCCTCCCTTGAGAGACAACCTCTTCGAGAGATAACGTTTTTAAAACCAAAATATTAGACCTGATCTACACCAATCTTCTTTAACGACCACTTTTTTAAAAACAAAAATATTAAACCTGATCAAATCCAAACTCCTTGAATGATCGTTTTGTAAAACCAAGAATACTAGATCTATTATAATCCAACTTCCTTCTCAATGATCATGTAGCGGACGCTAGAATACAAACCGTAAACTTGTAAATTGCATCATTTTCCAATGAAAATTGATTTTTTTTTATCAATTTATTAATAAAAAATATTATTTATGACTTTATTACAATCATATTTGTGTTTATATTCTACCTAAGTTTTAGATTAATATTTAAAATATTTTAGTTAATTATTTAGATGTAAAATATATAAAATTATTGAATTTAATAGCTGTTTTAAATAAATAAATATGTTAATTTGAAATATATTAAGTATATAATTATTTCTCTCTCTCTCTCTTGATTTAAACCGGATTCCTAGAGCGTATGCAATTTTTTCAAATTAAAAAGTTAAACCTGTCTATGGCGCCCCCTCTTGGGACTCACCAAAATAGGGTGCTATAGAAAGGGGGTGCTAAAGACAGGTCACTTTTAATGAAATATGTTTACATTTTAATGTTTAAAATCGGGCGCTATAGAGAGGAAGGCGCTATTTAGAGGGGGCACTATAGGCAGGTTTAACTCTATATGTAAATTGATTTAAAAATATGAAAAACATCATCATTGAAACCGAAAATAAATAGTTATAAGTAGGTTTTGTGTTTAAATTTTGTATAAATTAATAAATATATTAAACGAAACAGAGAGAGAGTATTTGTCAAAATAACTAGTTGTTTAAAAATGTTATCCTGATTAAAGTTGATTGTAGAAAAATGTGGGGCTACAATCACTTTTGTAGAGCCAAAAATACTCTAAATATGATCTGAGAACCAAAAAGTCTAGAGATCTAATCCAACCTCTTTGAGCGACCACCTCTAGGAGTATCCATGTGACAAGAGGCCTCACCGTATACGTGAGGTCCGAAGTATGTCCATTATGACAAATTTTTCCTTTCAACATTTTCAAATTCTAAAATCAAAAATATAATAACTTGTATCTTTCGAAGCATTATTTTCTTGAAGATTTCAGATTATAACACGCCATCTATAAATTAAAATGAAAATGTTTTGTAATATTCATTTTTTATTTTAAAATAAAATTATATACTGCTCCTACTCTAATGTGGCTATATGACATTAGTGGTGATTCTTAGTAGCCTTTCCATCAGTTTAATCAACGCCTCGGCTTATATAATGTGCACTTTGGAATATTTGGATTGTAGATATATTGCACCCATCTCGCGAATAAAACGTAAAATGTCATAACGATGGATAGTTGTATCCAATATAAGGAGACTTGCTCAAACGATGGGGAATTCTGAAGTGAAACGCGATTGCATTTAAGATTTAAATCTCATTTAAGACAAAAAAAAATTTGAATGTAAATTATTTTTATGAATGCAATTTTAGATATATGGACTAACATCACATCATTTAGCCAACTCTGGAGGGACTGGCGACATCTAATGACGACCTTTAAACCAACGAAGGCTTTTGATAATGAAAGCGATGAAGGATGCCCATTTTAAAACCTATAATTTTGTTCCCGTGATTGGAGCTTAAATATACCTGTATTTATGCTATTTATAATTATTGCATCAATTTTAATGCGATCTACATTTATTCAAAATATTATATGATGTTTAATATTTATATAAAACAGATTATTTAGATTATCATCATTCCTTTTTATAGATTATTCTTTTTTAAGGTTTCATTCCTTTTTTAGTTTCATTCCTTTTGTAATATTTTATTGTACATATATCTTGATTGGTTATTGGAGCGAGAGTGGACCTAGACGAAGACTGCGGATCGCCACCTACGAGAAAGACAACGAATAAATAAACGTAATAACTTTAAAAGGTAATTTATTTTTTTTTACTTTTATTTATTTAATTTTATTCATTCGCTTTGAGTATGGAAGTCCGCTCGGGAAACGTGTATAACACCAAGAAGAAAGAAAGCAAGGACGACGACCCTGCAAAGTTGAAACTTGGTGCAACAATTGGTAGAGATGCCGGTTCCGACCCAGTTGCTTTGAACCCCAATATAGAAATTCCGAAGTATGACGGAACAGAAGGCTCTCGCCCATGGACAGAATCCCTCGAAGAGATTGGTTTCCTCTACCATTGGGGTAACTACATAATTGTCCGTTATGCCGCCATGAACATGACGGAAAGTGACAAAACCTGGTTGAATTTGCACGAAGCTAGTTTCACGAGTTGGGGAAATATTAAAATCCGCCTCATTCAGGATTTTTCATTGGACGCGAATAAAGAAGAATTAAGAATGAAGCCTAACAGAACGCAACACTGGAATGAACCAGCAATCAGGTTCGCAGAAGACATCCTAGTACTATGCAACAAAGTTGACCCCGCAATGGAAGAAGAAACAAATATCGATCATGTTATTGGACAACTGAAAATAGAATACTCATTCAAGCTCTACCTAAACCCTCCTAAAACGATCGATGAACTCCTTGTCGTGTGCAAGAAAATGAATTATTTTGAGAAGAAGTATCGGGAACGTGTGGAAAAATCGAGAAATTTATATAACGGCCCACGCTATTCTAGACCCCAACAACAATCGAGGAACGTGCCGCCGACTGCCACACGAAACTATCAGAGCACTTCCAGGCCCCTGTTTCCAAATATTACAAGAACGACGCCTCTCCTACTCCCCAGGCAGTATCGAAACAATTTGCCCCAGCCCTCTATCCCTAGACGTCCTTATAACCCAAACTTTGTGCCGAAACCAAACCTTTAGAGAAACATCTACAATAAAAGCCAAATTAGCAAAAATAGGACGGAAGATGGAAGACCAATCAGCTTTAAGTGTAACAAGCCAGGACATGTGGCCCGTTATTGTAAGGTCAAATTTATAAGAATCCTAGAAGAGGATCCAACAGTTACCCAAGATAATTCTAAACGAATGAAATATATTAGAGAAATCATGACCTCGGCTTCATGCTGATGTATGCCATAGCACAGAGACAAATATTCCTACCCGGAATAGATATTCCGTGTTGGAACATTTGAACTAGGCGTCGCGCCTGAATCTGTCAATCAAAGCAAGTCGCCAATAAATGGAATCAAGAAGTTGGACCCTAAATAAAAATTGAAAATTCATGTGGACAAGTAGGGACTTTTGAAGCTTTGGTTGACACAGGCGCTGACCTCTCAGTGGTCGACCTCAGAACGGCCCTCGATACAGGCCATGATGTAAGTAAACACGCAAAAACTTGTGCAGGACCCGATAAAAAAATTAGACATAGTAGGAAGTATATTTTTAAATATAAAAATTGATGACAAAATATTATCACACAAATTTGTGATATTGAAAACGCATTTACGGACATAATTCTTGGAAGAGATTTCCTTGAGAAAATGAACGCGAAAATAAATTGAAAGCAAGAAACTATAAAATACGATTTGACAAATAATCATGACGAAAGCAATTTTGAAATGTTGAAAATAAAGAGTGGCAATGATTCCATTGTACCGGAATGTTCCATTAAATTGATCAAGGCATAGGTAGAAACAGAGGATGGGGAATACATTATCATGGAGAGCAACAAAATGTTTCAAACAAATGGGCTTCGTCTAGCAAGAAGCTTGATCAATGTTATAAATAAGGAAGTACATATCTGGATAACTAATCCATATCCTCGACCGTTAAAAATAATGAAAAATCAAACATTGGCTTTTGGAAGTAGTCCAGCGAAAAAAAAAATGTGAATCGAGAAAGGGAGGTAGAAGAGAACGAGGAACCTAGATTCCAAATAAATGAAAATCTTTCACCAAAGGAACAGGAGGAGTTAAAACAAGTTTTAGAAAGGTATGGAGATCTGTTTTCGTCGAGATTAGGGAGAACCAATTTCGCAAAACATCGGATAGACACAGAAGACGCGAAGCCAATTAAACACAAGCCCTACAGGGTAAGTGCTAAAGAACGATATATTATAAAAGAGCAAATTGATGAGATGCTTACAGAACGCATAATTAGGCCATCTTCTAGTCCCTGGTCTTTCCCAGTAATATTGGTCAAGAAACGTAATGGTAAATACAGATTTTGTGTGGACTACAGAAACTATCAGAACCCTAGAATAGAGGAAGTTATGCATGCTATACAAGGATCTACATATTTCTCAGCAATAGACCTCAAATCTGGATATTGGCAAGTTGAAATCGAAGAAAGAGACAAAGAGAAAACAGCTTTCACTACAGCGCATGGAGTATATGAATTCAACGTGATGCCTTTTGGACTTTGTAACGCGCCTGCTACCTTTGAGAAATATGGAGAATATGCTTGGAAATCTGAGATGGCAAATTTGTCTGTGTTATCTGGATGATGTTATCATATATAGTCCGGATTTTTAACGCATCTCAAAAGGCTCGAAGCTGTTTTTAGATGTTTTCGTGAATCTAATTTAAGGTTAAACGACAAAAAATGCCGATTTGCTTTCGAAGAATTGAAGATTCTCGGCTATATAACGAGCAAACAGGGTATAAAACGCGCGGAACCTAACATCAAAGCTGTCAGAATTTTTTCTCGGCCCACAAAGGTCAAAGAAGTACAATCCATTTTGGGAATGTGCTCATATTATAGAAAATATATCAAAGATTTCTCAAAAATTGCTGACCTTTTGACCAACCTTATTTAAAAAGTGTATCAATGCCGAAAGACAAGAGGAAGCGTTTCAAACCCTGAAAACAACACTATCAAGTCCACCAATTTTAGGTCACTTCAATCCAAATACGCCTACCTATATTCATACTGATGCGTCCAACATCGGCATAGGTGCAACACTTGTCCACTACATCGGTGGTGAAGACAAGCTGATCTCATATTTGAGTCGTACTCTAAGTAAAGCGGAGCAAATATTTTCAACCACCGAAAATAAATTTCTGGCTGTTCTGGTCAATGTCAAAATTACACCCCTACCTTTATGCTGGCTCGAAAACTTGAAGGATCCAACAGGTCGATTGGCAAAATGGGCATTAAAAATTCTAGAATATGACTTTATTTGATACATAAATCAGGAAAGAAGCATCTGGACGCCGATGGCTTATCTAGGGGACCCTTACCAGAAACTGATTGGGATGAAGATTTTGAAACGCTATTTTTAAATCAAAAATCAGACGAAGATGATAAGTTTATCGAAAGTGTTAAGGAAAACCTTAATGGAAGCAGGCGATCAATTGCGCAAAACTTTAAATAAGAAGATTGATGCCTTTTTAAGAAAAACCCGAACCCAGAAGACAGGGAGTGGTTGCTTGTGGTTCCAGAGAATAAAAAGAAAGAAAATATGAAATAACATCACAATCATATGTAGAATGGCCATCTGGGTGTCGCCAGAACTATGTACCGAATAAATCCATCCATGCTAAAGGATGTCTCAGAATTCGTGAAGACGCGTCACCTTTGCCAAAGTAGAAAAGTCTCAAACCAATAACCTTCTGGATTACTACAGCCCATTCCTCCAGCCAACTTTTCTTTTGAAAGAATTGGAATTGACTTTATTGGTTCATTACCATCTACGAAACACAGGAAGAAATGGATTATTGTGCTGACGGACTACTACACTAGATATGCAGAAACAAGAGCAGTCTCAGAATCAACAGTAAAAGAAGTTTCTGAATTTCTAGTAGAGGATATTTTTCTCCGGCACGGAGCCCCACAATATCTTATTAACGACAGGGGCTCTCAATTTATCAGTAATTTAATGAAAGAGGTGATGAAATGTGCAAAATTAAACATTGCTTCACAATGAGCTATCATCCCCAGTCTAATGGATTGACAGAGCGGTTAAATAGAACATTGATCAATATGCTCAGTATGTATGTGAACACTGATAAGAAAAATTGAGCTGAAATACTCTCATTCATTACCCATGCTTACAATACTCCAATTCAGGAAACCACAGGATATTCTCCATTTTTTCTGATGTTTGGAAGAGAACCCACGTCCCTTTTGGACGACAGGAATATCTCGGTGGACATTGACAAGGATGATTATTATGGTTACATAAAATATCACATAGACAAAACAAGAAAATTATTTATTAACAATACAATAAAGGCTCAAGAAAGAACGAAAAAGAACTATGACAAGAAACACATGGAAAGAAGCTATGAACCAGGAGAATTAGTTGCAGTTTGGACACCAATCAGGAAAATAGGAGAGTGTGAGAAATTTCTGAGAAAAATATTTTTAGTCCGTATAGAATATTATGAAGATGTCTAGTGTCAATTATCTAATAGAACCGAAAGATAATCCAGGCCAAGACCCTCTGATAGTTCATGTTTCAAGACTCAATCCTTATTATGAGAGAATGGATGAGGTCATTCACGAGGACGTGACAACTTCTGGAAGGGGGGAAGTGTTGCATCTGCGCCTTACATTTATTCAAAATATTCTATGATATTTAATATTTATTTAAAACAAATTATTTAGATTATCATCATTCCTTTTATAGTTTCATTCCTTTTTATATTTTCATTCCTTTTGTAATATTTTATTGTACAAATATCTTGATTATTTATTGGAGCGAGAGAGGACCTAGACGAAGACTGCGGATCGCGACCTACGAGGAAGACAACGAATAAATAAACGCAATAACTTTAAAAGGTAATTTTATTTACCTTTATCTATTTGCTTTGAGTATAGAAACCTCGGGAAACGTGTATACCACCAAGAAGGAAGAAACCAAGGTCGACGACCCTGCAAAGCTGCAACTTGTTGCAACAATATGACTCTCAGAATTTTCTGACGCCTAAAACTTGCGGTTATGGCAAAGAGGTAAGCTCTTCAGTATTCTGAGTCTATTAAGATGTAGAAATTTAGGAATATTCAAGCAGGAATTTAGAAAATTATTTTTAAAATTTTAAAAATGCATCTTCCTGCTAAAATTAACCCAACCCTTTCTCTAGCCTAGCAGAAAGATGAAAACGCTACATTCAAATTATTCTATCTGTTTTTCTTCCGCGCCTCTAACTCTCTTATAATCTAGCAGAAAGTGGCCTTCGGACCAGCGATTTTATGCTCTTGACCGTAAATAGAAAATAAGTTTACATTTTTCATATATAATTCCCCTTTAAAATCCTTACGCGTTTGTATATCATATTTAATGCATTTTTGACGTGTACTGAAGAGAGAAAGGTTCTCGGCTAAAGAGGTTACTTTGGCCTCCGTTTCATTCTGCCACATTAACTCTCGGCCGACTCCACCATGACATGCTTGTGCAACAGCTCCTGCCCTCAGGTGCAAAATTTAAAATAAACACCGCCGACTCCCTACGTGCAATTGATACCTCACTTAAAAACTAACAATAATCCATAAACACACTCAACTTATTATTATTATCATTTACAAAGCACGCGATATCCGTCTTGGATATTTGCATGCATATACAAGTTTGGGAGCTTATTTACAGTAATTATTAATATGATTTTAGTTATTATAAATATAAATTATTAACGTATTTGTCAATTACTTAACCATTTAATCACCCTATAATGAATATTAGTGAACATCACAAATAAGAACAGAAATTTAGAGCTATTTACAGCATATAACTATATACCAGTTATTACAGCCCAGGCTATCTATTACTAAGAAACATTCTACAAAATCTATTAAAATTTATATAAATATATCTATTATTAACTATTTGATTTAAACTATGTATATTTATTTGATTTTTAACTCTCAAGTCCTCTGCAAGTCGACAGTCCGTTAGAATATGTACAGGATTTTCTTCTTCTGCACCACATGAGCATTTAGGCGAATCCGTCTTTCTGACATTGTACAAATATGATCTAAAGTTACCGTGTCCAGTAAAAAATTGAACATTGTAAAAATTTGGCTTTACATATTTGGGTATTTGGGAATCAGTAAAAAAGGACTTGAAAATGGTATTAGTCTTCTCATAGTATTTCTGCAATTTTCCCCTTATATAATTAGAAATTATATTCCTACTTGAAGAGTCAAATCGATTGTAATTTATTTCGGTTTTCAGCATATTAGATTCAATATATTCAGTAAGTATGGAAACTTGTGCAAATATGTGTGTACAATCCGATGATGTTGTACTATAGGCCTGTATACAATGTTTTAAAATATTATATTGAAGATAATTTAGTTTGTCTCCTTAGACTTTTTGTTTATGAATGGATACCATATTGAATAACCATAAGTAATTGTACTTCGATATAATGTCTTATACAATATCAGTCTTCGTCTAAAGTCTAGACCCCATGCTTTCTTTGTCAAGTCAAATAGGTATCCACTAGCTCTAGTTACTTTTGTGATCATTTCATTAACGTGAGGCGTAAAATCCAGTTTGCTTCTGACTCTGTGATTTTTAATAGTCGCTCCTAGGATCTTAAGTTCTTCAACCGGTTTAATTAACTTGCTACCTGAGACTATTATATCGCTATTGCATTTATATAAATATAATATTTTTGTTTTTTCATCTGACAATTTTAATTTAAGACTTTCACACCACTTATTGATTTTTCTTAATACATTATCAATTGTCTTTCTTAGTTGTTCAGGAGTTTTATTCCAACATATTAACGTAATATAATCTGCATATCCTATTGTTTTTCACAATTATCATCCTGATTATTATTCAGTATCTCATTAATAAGAATGTTCCATAATGTGGGAGACAGTGGTCCTCCCTGTGGACATCCTTTACTTAGTTTCTTATTAATTTCAGTTGAAGAATATCTAAATCTTACTCTTCTATTATCAAAGTATGATTGAAGAAGTTTTATCATTAAAGCCTGCACACCATATCCATCTAGTCTTTTCATCAAGGCCGGCCACCATGCATTATCAAACACTGCACTAATATCAACTGCAATTATTGCTGCATATTCTCTTGTTTTATGTTCTAACGCAATTTTTATTATTTCAGTTAGTGCAGTAATGGTAGATTTCGATCTTCTAAAGCCATGTTGTCGATCACTTAGTAAGTTAAAATCTTCATAATATTTTATTATCCTATTATTAATTATTTTTTCAAATATTTTAGAAATGTTAGAATTAAGACATAAAGGTCTATAATTTTTATAGTTATTAAAATTTGTTTTTCCAGGTTTCGGAATAATTATTGCCTCTGCTCTTTTCCATTCAGCAGGATAGTATTGTAGGTCTAAACATTTTGAAATAGTTTCACCAATATAGGAGCTATAAATTGTTTAGTGTGCCTTATCATGTTGTTAGAGATGTTGTCTATTCCGGGAGATTTCTTTGGATTTAATTTGTCAATTAAGTCGTTAACTTCAGTAATCATAACCATTGGTTTTTCTTTATTAAGTAGTTTTAAATTATAATTTCTTATACTTTTATGGGTGTTTGTATCTTCTTCACATTTATCATCTGGAAATAAGTTATTTAATAATTCCTCACCCTTCTGCAGACATTCCATATCAGTATTACCCTCCAAAATTTGCATATTTTTCTTCCGATTAGATCCACTTTTGATGTTTTTATACACCTTATATAAATTTCCATAAGGGTTGTTCGATTTGTTTTCCTCCAGAAAAATTCTCCAGGATGCTTTCCTAGCTTTTTCTTTTTCCCGTAAATACTTATTTCGTATGATTTTATAGTATTGTTTAATATGATTAGGGCAATTTTTGTTTCTATAGTAACAGTTTCTAAGATAATGACACAGTGATCCTTTAGAAGCTGTGAATTCGTATTCCACCACTTATTACTAATATTATTTTTTGTTGTCATATTATTATTTACTTTAAGTGAATTATGTGCTGCCTCAATCAGTATGTTCGTAAGTTCTTTTACCGTTTGATCAATCATTTCTGGTGTATCCACTATATCTAGTAAGTTTTCTTTTTTTTTCTCGTTCAGTACTTTTAATTCTCTGACTAAAACTTACTTATTGTAAACGGTGTAGTTTACGAAGCTGTAAATGGCCAAGTTGTCAATAATAATGGAAATAAGATATAGCTAAAACAGAACATAACACCTAATGTAAATAAGACTTTCCAGATTGATAAACAGATCTCTAATATAGTGTCCATTCAGCCACCTTTTGATAAAACACTCACGGCTAAAATTTCTAAAATTAAAAACTCAAAGGTTACGAAAAACATATCAGATAGAAATACAACTAAAATTAGATATACACATACGAAAAACTGTGAATCGGCAATAAAAGACAAACAACTAACCCAGGCCAAACATATAGATACTAAAATAAAAATGCTACAATGGAATATAAATGGATTTAATAGAATAACATCAATATTTCCACTCGTTGAATACCTAAAAAAATACGAACTTTTTGCACTAAATGAAACATGGATTACTGGTGTTATTGAATTATTAACAGATGAATACTACATAATTCAAAGCCCAGCAATGAAAACAGAACTAAAGGGAAGGGGCTCGGGGGGAATTCTGATTGGAATAAAAAAAAAACTTTCAACATACGGTTAGAAAAATCGAAACAAACCCTTACTGGATATCTGTCTTGACGCATAAATTTTTAGACAAAACCACCGAGAGTATATGTTTGTTGTTTGCTTATTTACCTCCTAATGCGTTACAAGAACACAATTTAACAAATTTACTTAGGCATATTGATTATCACATGAGTGAAGGTAACGAAGTGCTAATAGCCGGTGATATCAATATTAGAATAGGCAATGCTGGAGGCTTCCATAACCCACTGAAACTAAATTCACCCCTCAATAAATATAGGAATTCTAAAGACCTAATATCTTCGAAATTGTCTGAAAAACTAATTTCCTTCACTGATTCAAACTCTATAACAATAGCTAATGGAAGAACTAGGGGTGATACGCACGGCTCATTCACTTTTATTTCAGAAAGAGGTTCATCGGTTTTGGATTATTTTATGTATACACAAGGTTTAACACAGATCATATCGGATATGTGGATCGAAGAACTTTCATATTCAGACCACTTACCAATTGTTTTGCAAATTAATACTGGGTATGAAGCTATTAAATCCTCGTACAAAAACGAAATATTAACACGAAAATTCATTTGGACGAAAGAAAATGTGGAGATGCTAAAACATAATTTAAGCGATATTGAAGTTGGAAATGAAACCGATATTAACATAGAAACAGTAAATTTTACTAAACAGATCTACATGGCAATGGAATCGGCAAATATAATTAAATTTGCTAAACGACGACACCAACTTTCAAAACCTTGGTATGACAAAGATTGTTACATTTTGAAAAAAACGACCAAAGTAAGTTTACAAAGATGTAGGAACTCAAATAACATACACGACCGCCAAAAATATATTGAGGCTAGGAGGGAATATTTTAAGCTCCTGCAAAGAAAAAGAGATGAATTCAACAAGGACAAGAATGAAAAGATAAAAAACGCCAAAGATCCCAAATCCTTCTGGAATGCCATTGCATCCTTTAGAAAAAAAAACAATAATACAAGGAGAGATTGATATAAAAGAATGGTTCTTATTTTATAAAAATTTACTGAACAAAGAAAATAAAGAAGCTACTTTTACGTTAAACCAGATGATTGGCTGGAAAGATCCAGATTTAGACGCGGAAATAACCCTTGAAGAGATCCATTGTGTAGTTAAAAAACTAGCGAATGGCAAAGCAGTGGGACTCGATGGTATACCAAATGAGTTGCTAAAGAATTTACCAATACCGACTCTAACTAATTTGAAAAACCTATTCAACAAAATAATGTCCACAGAAAAATACCCGCAACTCTGGACGAACTCAATAGTACACCCTATATATAAAAGCGGTGATAAGAATAACCCAACAAATTATAGAGGGATTGCCCTCTGCAGTAATATATCTAAATTATTTACTACAATACTAAGAAACAGATTAAACAACTGGATAGAAAAAAGAGAGATTATTTTAGAAAACCAAGCAGGTTTCCGTAAGAACCGATCATGCACTGACCACATACTACTACTGAATTCACTCATCCAACTATCTCTGAGAAGAAAACGAGGCAAGCTATATGTCTTCTTCGTCGAATTGGCTAAAGCTTTCGACACAGTCCCACATGATTTACTTTGGCAAAAATTGCAGAAAATGGGCATTAGCAATAAATTTGTAATGCTGATAAAAAACGTTTACCAAGAAGCTAAGATTACTATCCGATGGAAAGGACAATATTCAAGTAATGTGAAAATTAATTCTGGAGTGTTGCAGGGAGAATCACTTTCCCCACTTTTATTTATACTATATATGGCCGACCTAATAGAACTTTATAATAACTCAGCACTTACAGGATTTAATCTCCCTGATTTTGGTGTTTTACACCTACTTATGTATGCGGATGACATAGCCATAATTGGAGAATCGAAAATTAATTTACAAATTAAAATTAATTTACTAAAGTCTTACCTGGATAATAACAAATTAGTTTTAAATGAAAATAAATCCAAAATAATGGTATTCAGAAATGGAGGAAGACCGGCAAGACATGAAAACTGGCACTGGGGTGACACCCCACTGACTGTTGCGTCCAATATTACATATCTGGGATATCCATTCACCTCCACTAATAATAGTAAGAAGGTAGCCCTCTTTTATAAAGCCAAAGCAAATACGGAAATAAATGCAACTATTAGACTGATAAAAAAAGAAAAAATTAACTCATTAAAAGTTGCACTCAATCTATTTGACTCAGTAATTAAATCAATACTACTCTATGCGGCCCCTGTGTGGGCTTGGGACAATACGGATATTATAGACCAATTACAGAATACGTTTATCAAAAATTTTCTGAATCTACCAAGATATATAACAGGGTATATTGTAAGGCTGGAAACAGGCAGAATATCTCTGACTTTTACAACGATCAAATTAATTATGAAATATTTCATTAGATTACAAAAAATGGAGGACAATAGACTCCCTAAGCTATGCTGGAATAGATTGAAGGAAATTTCCTTAATGACAAAAAAGCCTATAGGATTTTGTAAGAATATTATGGATATCATCAATCATTGTGGTCTCACATGGCTAAACTATAGGTTAAATTATGATGACATACAGATCGAACTTCCGAATATACTAAAAATAAAAATTGAACAGCTATTGCAGCAAGATCTGGCAAAATTATCTCTTACGAAAACATACTCAAACTATAGGTTACTTTATGATTCATTCATTCCAGAACATTATCTTTCATGCAATTTGTCTTCAGCTTTAGTGAGTTTTATTGCACAGATCAGATTAATGTCAACAATGATCAAAGAAAATAATATTTACGCAATTAAGAAAGAAGATTTGTACTGTGGGTTATGTGGAAGTCAGATAACTGATTAAATATACCATTTTATTGTTGAATGCGGGGATCTGGAAGGAGAGAGAAAAAATATCCTGAAAAGTCTTCCTAGACCGCATTTGAACTCAATAAAGCTAATAAAAACTGTTTCAGATAAGAAGAGTTGGGCAATTGAACTGTTCAACTATCAAAAAGCGGTTGGAAAAAAAATGCACTCGTGGAAGAGAAAAGAACAGGGGCACAATAAAAAGTCACCCTGTTTGCCATACCTTAATTGTAAATACTCTATCTTCCCCTTTTCTCTTATGTTTAATATTGTCTGTAACTCTACGACGAATCCGTACAGGGCAAGATGCCCTAATAAAGTTTTTTGTTGTTGTTGTTGTTGACTAAAACTTAACCATTTCGCATTTTTCTCATTAAATTTCCAAGTGGAATAATATTTTTCTGAACTAAATTGTTCGTTTGTATATATTTCAAAAGATATAGCTACATGATATGAAATTTGCGATATCTGCTGTGTCTTCCAATTTCTGATCGCCGCAATTGCCTGTTTATTTGTTAGTGTGAGATCAATCACACTTGCATCACGACACGTGGAAGTTTTATTATTATGGATAGTTAAATTTATTTCATCTATGATAGGGATCAGTCTATGTCCATTATAATTTTTCCTAATATCATACCATAACGAAGCTCTAGCATTGAAATCGCCGCAGATTATCACCGGTATATGTAATTTTGTATTTATTAACTTCTTTATAAATTCCTCTTGCTCATTTTTCATTGAATTCGGATGTATATAAATGTGGGCGGTGGATTGGAAAAGTGCTGAACATGTTGTGGGCAGACATGCTGCAGACAGCACCCGCTGTGGGATGTCATTTGGTGGGGAGATTTTAATCTTCGTGATATAAAATATTTCTTCCCCATAGCCAGGATGATGACATTAGTCCATCGTTGTGACGTCTAGGAGCAGGCAGCTACTGAACCCCTTATGGGCACAAAGGACCTTCATTTAGCCTTTTGTGGAATTCATATTCAATTCATGCCCTGAGTTGTTTTGCAACCTTCCATCAAAATTCAGCTTGTATAGTATTTGGATGTCAGATTGTGGATCCTGCTATGAATGCTAGCCTTTTCTGTTATTCCTTTCAGCATGGCAGTTTAAATCGTTTCAATTAGACGAACTGTCGGAGCAATTGCCGAATCTATGTTGGGAAGACATGCTGACACATGATATTTATTCTACCTTCCTTGTAATTTCAATACCAAGGTAGTTTTCTTATTGTTTGACTAACGTTTTTCGTCTATTTTCTTGTCTGCCAGACATGTGCCTCAGTTCCAAGTTTTGTGGCCTATCAGTGCCAACTGAAGGATCGATCAAAGGTGAATCATTACATTAATAATACGTCAATATCCCTTTGAATAAAAACGAAATCACTTTGTGATTGCATGATAAAGGCAACTAACATTCTTTATTTTCCTAAAAAATTCAACATTATTCGTTAATATTCAATGCGCAAAAATAAAATGAGGAAGATAAACGGGTACTTATGATTTCCCACAACTTTGGATTTTCTGAACACACCGAAACACAGTCTGGAAGTAAATTTTTCTCATTAAAAACAAAAAGAAAGATAAAACGTATGCATCAAAATTTTATTTTCAATACTTGCATCGGCATTAGAATTGAGAATTTAGGTTTATAGGTAGTCTGAAAGTATATTTTATATTTATAAAAGAATTGATTACAACATTCTGAAACTATTTTCTTCCAAAACTTCCTGAATACCTAGAAGTCTGAAATTTTGTACACTTGCATTCTCATCGGAATTATTTGAGTGTGAAAATATTTAGGCTTCTACGCCGTTAAATGAGTTAAATAAAAGTTTTTTTTTCTTTGAAAAATATTCGCGCGCGCCTATGTGATTTAATAACGCGTGATTCACACTTTATATTATATTTTTACAGCAATAAGTGCATTAGTAAACATTAGAAGTTACTGGCGTACATGCGTTTATAATCTTCTAAGAAAACCTTCTAGAATGGGGCCAGTTTGTCACCGAGACGTCCGGATTAATTGGTAAATTTTAATGAAGAAAATAATATAATTGTTGGTGGTTGTTTGTTTAAAACAATCAATGACTTACCCAAACGATTTACTTTGAAAGATCAATCATTATTTATTTTTATCTTCGGCTGCAGGTTGCATCTATTCCAAACATAAACAAACTATCTTGAACTATATATTTTTATATTGATGATGATTAACACTTTTTATTTACATGTATAATTAGAAATATTTATAAATATATATACTCTTAATATTTTAAATAATATTATTTTTTTATTTTAAAAGTTGTTACTTTTAATTATTTAATATATTTTAAATTTAAATAAACACAACTCTAAAATATATTTAGTTATTATTTTAAAAAGTAAACAATGCAGAATAAAAAAACAAACAAATAATTGATAAATAGATAAGGCAAATGATAAAATTATCAATAATCTGTAGAAGATAAAATACTTTGAATATTATTACAAAACGAATAAAGTATTTTTATTGATTAGATAATCATGAATTTACCTATTTACAAGTTATATGTCCGTTACATAATCTACTTATATATTTGCCTTATTCTGTCTGTTTGTCTGTTTGTCTGAAGCTCACGGATGGGATTTTTCATAACCATCGGTGGTTCAGTGGTAGAATGCTCGCCTGCCACGCGGGCGGCCCGGGTTCGATTCCCGGCCGATGCATTTTTTTTTTTTTACAATTTTTAAAACTCATTTATATATTATACAAGAATGACATCCACGGCGCCAATTTATAATTGTAACGAATAGTATTTGAATAAAAGCATTTAATCGGGTAAAACCCGGGCGTTGCCCGGGTCATTCGTATATGATATAAAAAGCCAACAATGAAGAGTGAATGTAATATAAAAAGCCAACAATGAAGAATGAATGTAAGATAAAAAGCCAACAATGAAGAGTGAATGTAATATAAAAAGCCAACAATGAAGAATGAATGTAAGATAAAAAGCCAACAATGAAGAGTGAATGTAAGATAAAAAGCCAACAATGAATAGTAAATGTAATATAAAAAGCCAACAATGAAGAATGAATGTAAGATAAAAAGCCAACAATGAAGAGTAAATATAATATAAAAAGCCAACAATGAAGAATGAATGTAAGATAAAAAGCCAACAAAGAAGAGTAAATATAATATAAAAAGCCAACAATGAAGAGTGAATGTAAGATAAAAAGCCAACAATGAAGAGTAAATGTTATATAAAATGCCAACAGAGTGAATGTAAGATAAAAAGCCAACAATGAAGAGTGAATGTAATATAAAAAGCCAACAATGAAGAATGAATGTAAGATAAAAAGCCAACAATGAAGAGTAAATCTCTATATCTCTATCTCTATATCTCTATATCTCTATCTCTATATCTCTATATCTCTATCTCTATATATATATATAAAAGTCAATTTCTGTCTGTCTGTCTGTTTCGCGATAAACTCAAAAACTACTGAACCAATTGGTACCAAATTTTGCATGTCGCTTTTTATAAACCTGAGGAAAATTTTCGGCTGCATTTTGATTAGTATTTTTGGCTATTTCTTTTTTTCATTTGAAGAACTTTTTTTTTACCCGGACTAATCCGGAATGGAATGAATACCTAAATATGGCCATTTTTTAAAGCATCGGTGGTTCAGTGGTAGAATGCTCGCCTGCCACGCGGGCGGCCCGGGTTCGATTCCCGGCCGATGCATTTTTTTTTTACAATTTTTAAAACTCATTTATATTATCAACATATATAGTCACGACCGTCATGGGTTCTGTCACGGGTGCGCGCGCATCATCATTATGATCATGATCATTATCTAATGATAATAATAATAATAATAATTATTATTATTATTATATTATTTTTATTTATTTATTTCATCTCAATTTTCAAGTGTTACATTCGAGCACAGCTCGTGAGTCACCTTGTCCAGATTATTTACACATGGCGAGTTGTAATTCTGGAGTGGCCCCCGGAACCTTACAGGAGGGCAGTTGTTGGGTGTTTGGCTGTCAGCTAGCCATTGGGTCCAGGTCGTCGGATTCGGTGGCTGAGGTCATCTTGATTTTGAACAATTTCTTGTATAGTTGGATTTGATGATTTTTGAAATTGCGAGAATAGTCTTGTCGCAGAGTCTTGATAAATCTCTTCTAGATTAGGCTGGTTGAGATCTTCTTTGAGAATTTTGTTTGAAAGATTGAATAGGGCTCCTATAGTGGTTCGTAAGCAAATCCTCATGAAGGCATCTATTCTTTTTTTATCCGTAGGTGTGATATATTTGCCCCAGACTGGTAGTGCGTACGTGATGATGGGTAGAATACAGGTTTTGTACAACGTGAATTTATGCTTTGTTGTTAAATTACTTTTAAAATTGAGCAGGCTTGATAGAGATATTTTGGCTATCTTTGCCTTTCTTATGGTGTTTTGGACATGTGGGTTAAATTTTAATTTCGAATCCAAAGTGACACCAAGATACTTGGCATGGTCGGCCCAACTAATAGTGCTTGAGTTTACTGTCAAGTTGGTTTGTGGCTTGAATTTTTTGTTATCTCTTGGGGGAAAAAGTATTGCTTGAGTCTAAGTTGGGTTAATGTCTAGTTTCCACTCATCGCACCATTTGATTATGTCATTTAGGTAATTCTGAAGCTGAGTAACCAATAGGTTGACTGATTTAGAGTTAAATAAAATTGCTGTGTCATCTGCGAAGAGCTTAAGTTTACATTTAGAGTGCAGTGGGATGTCATTAATGTAAATATTGAAAAGGTAGGGTCCGAGGATAGAGCCTTGAGGTACTCCAGTCTTGATTGGCTTTGGTTCAGTTATAAAATTTCCTTGCTTGACTGAAAAAGTCCTGCCCTGTAGATAATTCTGCATAAAATTGATAATGTCACTTGGAAACTGGTGTTTTGTGAGTTTCTTTATAAGGCCATTATGCCAAACTTTATCAAATGCTTTCGCAAAATCTAGAAAGACAGCACCTACCACTTCCTTGTGGGATCTTCTTATCTGGATGTAGTCCAGAACTACAATGAGTTGGTGAGTTGTTGAATGCCCCCTTCTAAATCCGAATTGCTGCGGGATGATGAAGTTAGAGTTGTCCAAGTACATCTGAAGTCTACGTAAAATAATTCTTTCGTAAATTTTGCCGATGGTGGGGAGGAGGCTGATAGGTCTTAGATCTTCAGGGGATTTAGCGGATTTTTTTGGAATTGGAATTATGATAGCATGCTTCCAGACTTTGGGGTAGTAACACAAGTGCAGTGCGGCGTTGAATACGCCAGCTAGAAATACAATCCATTTGATGGGAAGATTCTTGGCCATTTGCGGAGTGATATTGTCATGGCCAGGAGCTTTGTGGTTAGCTAAGTATTTAATCACTTCTTTGACTTCATTTGGTGTCGTCATTGTGAGCATTTTTTTTTGTTGGTGAATATAAGTTATATTTGGTTGGTCTTCTTTTTCCTTCCGCGCGCACAGGGAGGTCACGTGCTCGCCGGCAGCCAACGGGCGCGCGCCGCCGGCATTACGTCATAGATTATAAACACAAGGTAATAAGGCCAAATAAAAAAATAGTGTGTGATAAGGCACAATTTGGTTTATCTACTTATATAATTGCCTTATTCTCTCTGTGTGAAGTTCACTGTGTGAAGTTCACGGATAGATTTTGGTCAGAATGGATAAAATAAAAAAAGTGTCAAGGGATGGGAATCGAACCCACGACCTTCCGCTTACCGGGCAGATGCCATGACCACTAGGCTACCCTGGACATATTTTTCCGTTCACATTTTTATTTTTATATTTTCAAGACACACACAGTTTGGGGCGGGACGTTTCACAAGAGAGATATCCACGGCGCCAATTTATAATTGTAACGAATAGTATTTTAATTAAAACATTTTAAAAATATATACGCACTCGGGTAAAACCCGGGCGTTGCCCGGGCCATTCGTCTAGTTGATATATAAATATATATTTATTTACAAAATTTATTTTGCCCATAATATAAATGTTTATATCATTTTTTTTCTCCGCATTGAATATGAGCAAAATAGTTTTAAAATTTAATTCTGTTGACGTTATGTGGCGCTGAGTTTGTTGTTGACACACATTAATATCTTATAATACCTTGATAAAGGTTGGCGTTCAGCCAATTGGTAAAATAAATTATATTTTGACCCAATATATGCCTTTTCAAGTAAATAAATATATATACATTGATACTTTTCAAAAATAAATTATTATATTATTTTAAATGAATTAATATCTCACAGATCAGAAATATAGAATGTAAAATCTCGTCATTAGAAATACCACACAGTGACTTGTTCAACTCTATTTATATTGGTATTATGTAGAATAAATATATTTTTAAACATAAGCTCCAACTAAAACCAATTTATCATGACCGAAATAGGTTGTATGTATAGTGCAGATGACCTTTGCTATGTCTCCGTCATTTTTGTGGGAATGGAGTTAAAAATATTCTTTGCGCTTTTTCTGCTCCCAAAATGTGTGAAGCATACCACTTGGCAACCAAAACAAACCTTGGGTATCTCATTTCAGTTGTAGTCTTTGCACTAAAAAATTAGAAGCATGGTACAGAGCAATTAGGTTTGCTATTCCAAGAATTTGGTGAAAGCCACTGATCACTCGAAAACCTGATATTTTAAATGTCGGACCCTTCTAAAGAGCGAAGAGGCAAGAATGCACCGGTCATCACATATCCAGTTATTCCTTCATCCATTGTTACCGTTCTTCTCAGTCTTGAGTACCCAATACCTAATCTGCCAAAGAAACGCTATTACAGAGCAGTTAATCAGAAGATGAAGACAGCTTTCAATACATTTGCATACTCGCTCAATCCTAATGACAATGCAAGTATGCAAAATTCAGACACCTAGATCGATGGGAAGTATAATTTTAATTAATCTTATTAATATCATATTTGAAAATTATATTATTTTGATTTTCAAATACTATTCGTTAAAATTATAAATTGGCGCCGTGGATGTCATTCTTGTGAAACGTCCCGCTCCAAACTTTGTTTCTGAGAAGCGATATTTTTATAAAGAGATGATCTGGCTTTGTGTCTTCTGCTCGAATGAATGTTTTTCTGTTAGAATTTTGTTCCTGCATACTAAAAATGAACTGGCTTCACCCGTGGTCTCTGCTTTTTGGAATTTTTCCGGATATAATTTTGTATCTGATAATCAAATATGATACAGCAATATTGTCATCATCATTTTCTGAATAAAAAACAACTACTTTTTTCCCAGAACCTGTCAATTTATTTTCTTGACTAAAAATCCGAAAAATATATTTTCCAGATTTTTCTCTATGTCCTGTTAAAACACGTTTTACATGTCCATTAGGTCAGCTGATATTATTTCCCATCTTCACCGCTAGATGCGCTGCTTGCGAGCGAAAGGGCAAATTTGCAAATAACTTGTATACATACTTGTGTACATAGACCATAAATCTGTACCTAGACAGTAAAAGCACATATATTTTAATAATATAAATGAGTTTTAAAAATTGTAAAAAAAAAAATGCATCGGCCGGGAATCGAACCCGGGGCGCCCGCGTGGCAGGCGAGCATTCTACCACTGAACCAAAAGCAAACGGTGACAGAATTGTTGATGACTCTGATACTTGTATATTTTAATATTACATGTTTGATTTTTTTCCACTTAAAGATTATTTACCCATAATAATATTGTCACGGTAGTGATAACGAGTATAACAAAAGTTTAAGTAAAAATAATTTATTTAAAAAATGCAAACTATTTCTGAAAATTTATTTACAAGTAATAATATACAAGCATAGTAAAGGGTGATACTATGCAAATATTTATGATGATATACAACAGAATATGTAAAATAATTATTCAGTGACATTGCCCCCTTCCTAGATGAACAGCGTCCCGCTGTAATTATCACTTGAACAGATCAGCTTGGTCCTCAGGGTCATGGTAGGGTTTCATTCTCAGTACATGGACCAGGTCTCTTGTTTGGCGTCTCCTGGTTGGTTGGTCCACAGGTTCAACTTTGAAGGTCACGTCAGAGAGTTTCCGAGTAACCCTGTATGGCCCGAAGTACCTTTTCATCAGTTTTTCTGAGAGTCTCACCTTTCTTAACGGGATTAAAATCCATAACAGGTCACCGACGTTGTAATCCATTGCCTCGGGCTTTGAGTCATATCTGGCCTTGTCCTTTTCTTGGGCTTTCAAGGTTTTTAATCTTGCTAGCTGCCTAGTCTCTTCGACTCGCGAGGCAATCTTCTGACTGTAATCCTCTTGGAGATCTTCATGCGGATTTGGGAAAAGAGTGTCTACAGTTGTTTCGGCTTCGCGTCCATGAATCAGTTTAAAAGGGTCATATCTTGTTTTGCCGTGTTGTAGGCGAACGTGACGTAGGGCAAGATTACGTCCCAGTCCTTCTGTTCAACACTTAAACACTTACATACAAGCGATCATGTAGGCTAAGGTTTTTTTTTAACCTCTCCGTCAGAGTCCATTCGTCTGGGGATGATACGCTGTCGTGAACCGATGTATCGACGACCATTGATTGGTGAGTTCCGCCATAAACTTTGATTGGAATACACGTCCTCGGTCCGTGATGATTTCTCTGGGGGCTCCGTGCTTTAGAACAACATCTTCCATTAAGAACTTGGCTGCTTCTTTTGCTTCCCCTGTGGGTAAGGCTTTAGTAAAGGCAAATCGAGTAAGATAGTCAGTACAGACTATAATCCATTTATTACCAGTATCAGACTTGGGAAATTTTCCAAGGAGGTTCATTCCAACTCTATGAAAAGGGGAGGTTGCAGGATGTATGGCCTTAAGTAGTCAGGGTGGCTTTTGAGTTGATTGTTTCTTTCTTTGGCACTCTTTACAATGAGCGACATATTTCCGTATGTCCAGGAGAAGTCCTGGCCAGAAATATTTGTTTTTAATTCTCTCATATGTCTTCGAAAATCCAAGATGACCTGCTATGGGAGCGTCGTGTAAACTTTTCAGTAGTTCTAAGCGTAAGTGCTTGGGAATAACTAAAAGGTGTTGGTTTCCCAGGGGGTCGAAATTCTTTTTGTATAAGGTTTCTTTTAACATTTCATATCCTTTAGATTCGGCACCAAATCTTTCTGTTTCATCTATTAATTTACTAATTTTAGGGTATTTTCTTTGTTCAGCCTCGAAGCACGTCAGAGCAGTTATTGAGGGTATATCATCATCCTCATCATTGTATGTTTCTTCCGATTCAAGTTGGAGAGGATTACGAGAAAGACAGTCGGCATCTTGGTGTTTGCGTCCACTTTATAAACAACCGTTAAATTGTATTTTTGGAGTTTCAAAACCCATCTTGCTAGTCTTCCTGTTGGGTCCTTCAGGTTAGATAACCAGCAAAGAGCGTGATGGTTAGTGACGATGACAAACTCACGACCAAAAAGGTACGGTCGAAATTTGTTGATGGCCCATATTGCGGCCAAGCATTCTCTTTCCGTTGTTGAGTAATTCTTCTCCGCCTTAGATAAAGTTCTTGAAGCATAACCAACTGGCCGCTCTTTCCCATCGTTGATCTGTACGAGGACAGCTCTAATTCCTTAACCGCTGGCGTCAGTATGAGACTCGGTTGGCAGTTGTTCTTCGAAATAGGCATGAACAGGTTCAGACATCAATGCTTTTTTCAAGGAATCAAAAGCATCCTGTTGGTCAGAGTTCCACGTGAATTTATTATCTTTTTTTTTGAGGACTTCGTGTAGAGGAGCAGCTTTCTCAGCAAAATATTCGACAAATCTACGATAATAGGAACATAGGCCAATGAAGCTTCTCACACTGTTATAGATTTTGGGGTCGGAAACTTGGCGATAGCTTCAAACTTTTCTGGATCGGTATAAATACCTTTACTATCGACGAGGTGTCCAAACACTCTGATTCGTTTGGTTCCGAAAAGGCACTTTTTTAGGTTGAAGCGTAGCTCGGCTTTGTCGAGATATTGTAGTATGATTTCAAGCCGGTGTAAATGTTCGTTGAACGATTTGGAATACACCACGATGTCGTCTAAATAAAAGAGGGCCATCGTCCATTTCAGGCCTTTCAATATCTAATCCATCATGCTCTCGAATGTTGCAGGGGCATTGCACAGGCCAAAGGGCATGACTAGGAATTCGTAGAGTCCGTCAGGGGTAATAAAGGCAGATTTTTCTCTATCTGCTTCGTCGACTTCTATTTGCCAATATCCTGAACAAAGGTCCATCGATGAATAAAATTTGGCTCCTTTCAGGGAGTCAAGTGTATCATCGATTCGGGGTAGTGGGTAAACGCATTTTTTGTAACTTTGTTTAGTCGTCTGTAATCCACACAGAAACGCCAGTTACCATCCTTCTTTTTCACTAAAATAACCGGCGATGACCATGGACTTTCTGAATGACGTATAATCCCGGCGTCTAGCATTTTGTCCACTTCCGTTTGGATTGCTTGGCGTTCTGTAGGGGAGACTCGATATGATCTATGCTTAATAGGCTGATGGTTTCCAGTTTCAATTTTATGTTTAATTACTGAAGTTTGCTTTTTGGTTCCATATTGTTATCAAATATTTTGTCATATCGTTTTAAAATTGATAAAATTTGAGACAGCTGCTCTTCTGATAAATCATCACTAATTAAATTTTGTAAAAATTTAAAGTCATTTTTATCAGCATGACTGGCATGATTCGCATTTTTCACCTCCTTATTAAATTCAGAACATTCTGAAATAGCCGTCAAGTTATTTTCTTCAACATTTTGAATTTTTCCCAGGCACATTCCCTTAGGAACTATTTGAGCTGTGGTGCTAGAATTTACGATCCAAAGTTTTCCTTTTTTATGGGAAAGCCTGAATAATGCACAGGGAAGTGTTAACCCTTTTCCTATTAATACCTTTTTCGAAGGCTCAAAAGTACCTGATTTTGCCCATTAAGCTCTTCACTCATAACATTTATTAGTTTGGTAGATTCGGCTGGGATTACGACGCTTCTGCTAGCCACAACCTTTCCCATGGAAGCTGGTGAATTTAGTACATCTTCGGCCTCTTCCAATCTGATTTCGGCGCGTCCACAATCAATCACGGCATTTGATGCCTCTAGGAAAACTCATCCGAGGATAATACTTGGGTTACTATTAGGGAGGACGATAAACTCAAGCGGCTGTTCCAATCCATTGATGCTCAAGCTGATTGTGCATCGGCCGATCGATGTAACATTCTTGCCATTAGCAACTTTCAGAGTCATTCCGCTATTCTTGAATATGGTCTTTTTTAATTGTCGTCTTAATCCATCAGATATAACTGAAAAAGAGGAACCTGAATCGACCAGAGCAGAAAATGCAATGTCATCAATGATGATTTCGACATAATTTTGTTGTAATTTAGCGGCTGTCGACGATGGAGGGTTTTTCACACCCGCGTCTTCCCCCTCGAAAGAAGACGCGACGCTTAGTTTTTTTTTTTTCTAGACTGTAGCGGCGTGGGGTTGGCTTGTATGGCGGCCTGGGGAAATGGACTGGCGTCTTGGGGATCTTCCTCTGTTTGGATACGGCGATTGTCTGCGGTAGATTTGGCTTCTTAAGCTTGTTGGTTAACCATTTTAGGTTCTTGGGTGCTTGTCCTTCGGGTCTCTGCGTCCATTTTCGGCGTTCTCTACAAAATCCCTTAACATGGCCTGGGGGCCGCAATTAAAACATATTGGGATGTTGTCATGCGTCCTCCTTTCATCCGTTCTTCGTTGTGGTGGCCTCTGGTTATATATGGGTGTTTGAGTAGGGTACTGACGTCGTGGATCCTGCTTGAATGTACGTGTTTGGTTGGAGTACGACTGTCGTGGCGGAGGCCTTTGAACAGGCTTCGAAATTGCTACTACGTTTTTTTCAATCTCTTCTCGGATAATTTATTTCAGAGAAGATGGTTCAGGGGTGGTTGACTCCGGATTTAGTGCGCGATGAACTTCTTCACGCACGATGCGTCGTATTAAGTATTCCATTGATTCAGAGTCTGCTGAATCGATGGCGGCAACATTCGGTAGTCTGTCGAATACTACACGTTTATTTACACGTTTTTATTTGAAGCCTCGATTTTTCGGCACCATTTGATGAACTCATCGATAGTTGCGATGTCTAAAATGATTATTGACTGATATATCTCCTCCGATATTCCTTTCGTCAAGTGTGCGACTATTTCATTTTCCATCATAGCCGGATTCACTTCTCTGCACAGATGGAGAACATATTGAATGTAGGAATCACTGGCCTCCTCCTTCCCCAGAGCTCGAGTTTTGAGGTTCTCTGCGAGCTGATCTTTTTGGGTGACATGATGTCCGAAATTCTGAGAAAACATTTTCACAAAAATATCCCATGAATTGAATTTCTCTTCAACATTTTCGTACCATCTGTTCGCTGTTCCTTGGAGTAAAAAATAAACATTTGCGAGGCTCATTGAATCATCCCAGCAGTTGTAGCGAGCGACGCGATGGAATTCTTTCAAACCTTTTTCTGGATTCTGGTTGCGTTCTCCAGTAAAATAGAAGGGTTTCTAAAAGGTTGAAAGTGGCACTCACCCATTTTTGTCTGTGTCTCTTGCTTGACCATAGTGATGTTTTCTTCAGGTTCTAGTCCTTGTAGTCTTCGGCTTCTTCTAACGGCTTGGGCGTCGAGGGAATATTCCAGCTTCACCACCAGTTGTCACGGTAGTGATAACGAGTATAACAAAAGTTTAAGTAAAAATAATTTATTTATAAACACTGCAAACTATTTCTGAAAATTTATTTACAAGTAATAATATACAAGCATGATAAGGGGGGATGACTTTGCAAATATTTATGATGATATACAACAGAATATTTAAAATAATTATTCTGTGACAATATTTCTATATTTTTACTTATTTTATATTTGTTTATAATATGACAATGTTTCTCTAACCCCTCCATAGTACTTTTCACTATCTATTTCAGCCATTGCTTCACATCAACGTAGAAAAACGACAGTGCTGCTTGACAACTTTTTTTTTTATTCGTTATTTCAACAAACTCTTTGAACACAGTTCTTCAAATTGAAAAATCCCTAATTCTGGCCTGCACACGTTTTAAAAGTTAATTTTAATCATCCGCAGAGCACAATCACCAAGGCATGCACAAAGCGTTCACTTTTTTCAACTTTTTTCTTTCATCTCTAGCGGACCACAATCAACCTTTGATTTCAAGTAAGTCAGATCACCTATTGTCGCTGCAACAATTCTACTTATCGCATGGCTCCACATCACCCCTTTCCCAAACATATTGAGGAACAACCTTTTCTTCAACAAATTTCAAACTAATAACCCTTCAATTGTGACAAAGCACCGTAACCCTTATATGGGATCGCAAGTTAAATATTGCCTAGGAAGACGCTCAAGTCTATATCCTCGCTTTGCACTTGGATTTAAGTATTTGGTTGTATGTGTAATACTTGCAATTGCATATTCTTTATTCTTTAAACCTTTCCAACGCCCACCAATAATCTCTTCGAATGTCATCTTTTTTATTTCACTATCATTTTATTTTAATCATCATTTTAAAAAAAATCAAACAAAAGTTTTATCTAAATTTCTCTTTAATAACCAAAATTATAACTTTTTATTAAACTTAAGTTTTATTATTATTATTTTTAGATATATCCAAACAAAAAATCTTGTTATTGCCCTTTTTAACCTTCACAGTTTCAATTAATTAAAATAAATTTTGATTACTTACCTGTGTTAGAGAGGCTTTACCCGTTTAAACCCGGATAAACTCTTTCACTCCCGGGGTCCATCTATGGTAATTTACACTAAAAACCTCATATTGTATATAATATAACAGGTTTTTCATGTTATATAATTGAAACACATCAATAAATAAATATACGCATGATTGACATGTGTCATTACGTTATCATATGTAATGCACTCTGCACAAACTGAGAATAAATAAATAAAATTATGTAATAGATTAAGAGTTGAGCTAAATAGTACAATGACATCTTCCGATCCACGCTTTTGTTGCATCCGCTGAAACTCAATACTTCCTCTCGGCAAATATATATAAGCCTCCAACAGGGCCATAAATACACAGTCACTGTTTCTGCTGTCCCACTTGCATAAAAAGCAAGGATACTTTGTGTTTTCTTTCTTCAAGCCGTGTAAAATCCTATACTTTTAAGACTACCGCAAACTTTCCAACAATGTTTGGTATAATTCAACAATTTAAGATTTTCTTAAGAGTCGAATAGGTTTATTTCAATTGGGTTGAATAGGCAAACAAGCCTTCAAACTTTGTTTAGAGGAATAAATAAAAAGTATATGCTCGGTAGCATTGTAATTAATTTGCAAAGTTTTAAAAGCGCCTTCAATATCATTGCAGTACACTCATGTTCTTCAGAAAAACAAAATGGCAAAATACATTGTTCCCTATTACGATAGACAGAGATTTTGGTTTGTGGTAACAAGATATTCCTTTGCTTTCATCTTGATCCAAGAATTTCTGCTGCTTTTTTTGTTACCCTAGATCCCTAACTAGATCATTTAATGATGCCTGATCAAATAAATGTGGAATTCCACTTTCATTTGAAATAAATTCTGGGTCTTCTAATTGATGATAATCTGCAAATGCTGTGTGCTGATCATCCTTTTTGATATAAGATTCTTGAACCGTTTTAGGAATCGGTATAGGATTCTCGAGGTCGTGAGGAATAGGTTGCTTAGCTGATGGTATATCAGGATAAAGGTTAGTTTGCTTCTTTTTGCTATTAAGGCCTGTGATTTTGCAGACACAGAAATAACAATCGTCATGGTGATTTTTTGGTTCTCGCCAAACCATTGGTATTCCAAAGGGCATACCTATTGATATCCCCGATTTCCATTGCAAAAGCCCTTGATAGCACGTTCCGCACACACTATGGGGGCGCCACCACTTGTCTTGATCACCTAAGGCCACACAAATATATTATTTATATCATTCCTTTATCTTTGGGGTGATACGTTTCCTCTGTTTGGGAATTGTAAATTTTCCACAAATGTAGCAAAACATTTATGGATTAGCTTTTCATTTAAGCGGCATTATTTGTATATTTAAAAATATTAAAGAAAATAAATGTATTGTGTGTTGAACCTTTTCTTGATATAAAATTTCAATGGTAATTATTTCATCTGAATGATGATTAAATATTTAGTTTACGAAGTCAATATCTTAAAAATATTTTGATGACAGCGATGACATCATCTATATATATAAAATTGAATGTCTGTCTGTTTGTCTGTCTGTCTGTACTCTATAGATTTAAAAACCATACATCCAATCGCCGTTAATTTTGGGATATTATTAGCTATATCCCCGGGAAGGGTTTTGAAAAATAATTTCTTGAATTTCTTGAATATCCTTAGAGTTATTTGCAGATTTGTAGATTTAACTCGAAAGCAGCGCCCCCATTGCGACGATGTTAACAAGTTTTTTTATCTATTAATTTTCTTATCACTAAGTTTATTATCTTAAACTCGGGTTTTACCCGAGTGCGCATATATTTTAAAAACGTTTTAATTCAAATACTATTCGTTACAATTATAAATTGGCGCCATGGATGTCACTCTTGTGAAACGTCCCGTTCCAAACTGTGTGTTTTTAAGATGTTTTAATTAAAATACTATTCGTTACAATTATAAATTGGCGCCGTGGATGTCTCTCTTGTGAAACGTCCCGCCCCAAACTGTGTGTGTATTGAAAATATAAAAATAAAAATGTGAATTTTCATAAAGATTTCATCATGTCGATTTTTTTTTTGCATTTCACCTACTAAATCGATAGAGATAATTACATTTGCAACATGAACTTAGGTATATTGACTAAATAGAAAACTGCATAGTAATAAAGATCATTTTTCAAAGGCACCATATCGTTTTTTTTTTCAATAAAATCGAAACAAAAATTAACGATAAATAACGATAATTGCCTTAAAAAAAAGAAACATTCGCGGTGATTTTGTCTTGCATTCGTTTATACAATTATTATATACGAATGACCCGGGCAACGCCCGGGTTTTACCCGATTAAATGCTTTTATTCAAATACTATTCGTTACAATTATAAATTGGCGCCGTGGATGTCATTCTTGTATAATATATAAATGAGTTTTAAAAATTGTAAAAAAAAAAAATGCATCGGCCGGGAATCGAACCCGGGCCGCCCGCGTGGCAGGCGAGTATTCTACCACTGAACCACCGATGGTTATGAAAAATCCCATCCGTGAGCTTCAAACAGACAAACAGACAGAATAAGGCAAATATATAAGTAGATTATTTATCAAAAGTAAGATTTTCTACCTATTAATTGCGCAAAAGTCAAAGTTAGTTTTATCATTTATCTACAACATATATATTGGGGGAAAAGATAAAATGATGATTTTGTAATGTAGAAAATTAGGAAAGACAAAATTCAGGATATCGCGGCAATTTATTTGAGACAAGAAAAATGATACAATTCCAAGGCAAAGATACTATTCCTTTAACTTCCAATTACCGAGGGAACCAATTAATATTGATTTTATTCAACTTTTCGAGTATTTTTCAAGGGACCGGGAAAAAATGTTCACTTTATCGAGAGATTCAAATTTACGAGTTTCAAATTATCAAAATATATCTATTTTTTTTTTAAATAAGTTTATAGAGAATTGTTTTAGCAAATGTTCGTTAGACAAACCTTTACTCGGGTAAAACCAGGGCGAAGCCGGGTACATCCGCTAGTTATTTATAAAATCGAATATTTTCAAATATTTTTCAAAATATTGTGCTAATTTTGAAAAATAAAGGTTATATTCATGATCTACGGGTTGGAATATACTAGAAACAACTTTCAAATATTGAGAAGGGGAAAGTGTGTGTACTAGTGTTATGAATACTTTGTAGAAACTATTTTAGTATGGAGTTATTGTGTATAGAAAATGAAGATGGATGAAAAATATCAATAAAGGCAATTATCAAATTTCAATCATGAATCTTCCAAATAAAAAAGAAAGAAAAAGGAGAGTTTAGGGATTGGGATATGAGATGCCTATGGATGTGAGGACAGATTTGGTGCTGCTCTGATTGGATATGTTTAGGTATTGTGAAGGGAGATCAATTTTGCGGTTTATAGAATTGTTGTAGTCTTCAAAGATGAGACGCTGTTGTTTTTTATATTATAATTTGATGTTCTGTTAGACGGAGGGAGATGAAGCGGCCATTTTCGCCTACATATGAGGCGTTACAGTTATTTAATTTAACTGATTTATCACCAATAGACACCCGATACCAAATCTACTATCATATCCTCAGTACAGGCCACACATTCAAATTTCACCAAGACACAGCACATATACTAATATAAAAAAAAAACAAACAACAGCGTCTATTCTTAGAAGCCTTCATCTTAATCCAATTATGATTGGAGAATCAGAACTGTACCCAGTCTGTCCCCTCACCCATAGACATCTCATCTCCCAATCCCTGAACTTCCCTCTTTCTTTCTCTGTATTTGGAAGACTCATAATTCCGCCTTTATTGATTCCTCATTTACCATTCTTTTCAATACACAATAAATCTGCATGGAGTATATATTTTCCACTAAATAATAAACTTGTAATTATTTCTAAATATGAAAATTATGAAATAAATCAAATAATATTGTAAAATATATCTACTTATGCAAATTACTACTTCTATATATCATTTCTTTGTCTCCTAGTTTCTTATATTCGTATTCAACCTGTTGAAAGACGTTATTGTCCGAAAGCTTGCCTCTAACCTTTTCAATAAGAAACTTGTCGCCGTCAGCTTTAACTTTTTCTTACAAATAATATCTGGCGATTACTTCTATTGAAACTCTTAACTATGTCTATATTAAGAGATTTCATAGAAATATGAAATATTTACAATGTGAAACGTAGCTGAATTCTACATATACAGAACTCAAGCGCTTACTGTAGCTGAGCTTCGACTAGAATTCAGACAGCTTCGAGATCAGGAAATTCTCGGTGAGATTAGAGCGGAAGCGATCGATGAAAAATATCCAGAGATTCCAGGAACAATGTCAGGCTGATATCAGATCATGCATGCCTTCATGAGAATGATCCGCCTCCGGGAAGCCCATGTCCTCTTTCCATACGATCTGACCCACGCAGCCCAGTTTTTTTTCTACCTCATTGAATTTAATTAATTGGATTTTAGCCATTGACCACACATTTGATTAATTGGAATTCACTTCCCTTTTCATTAAAAACCCATACGAACCATTGAAACTTCTAGACGAGATATTGGCAGCACAAATATGTATAGATTTATACACAGTAATAAATATTTCGAACGTTTTTTTCTGTTTAAGGCAGGTCCTATGAAATAGATAATTTGGGGCAACTAGCCAGTTACTTAATTTTTCCGACTAGGTCAATCTTTAGGATTCTCCATCTTCATTCATTCCCAGACACCACATCGTATAAAATATATTGAAGCGAAAATTTCCTTCTCATAGTCATGGCCTCTTTTATTTATCATTCACACACATTAATGTGGTTTAATTAATGATTATAACTATTCAATGTTTTGTATTTTACAGACTGTAAAATAACTGTTGGTTTTAATTGAGGCCCTCTCATTTCCTATTTCGGGTTGTTGTGTTTTTAAAGGGCAAAGACCCAAACCGAGATCACAAATATTTGAATAATTATAGAGAAAAGTATCTTCATTTAAAAAAAATAAACTCATACTCATTTAAAACAAAAAATATCTTTCGAAAAATTAGGTAAATAAATTCCATACGCGTCTCAAATATTATTGCAACAGTAAATATTTATTGTTTTTCACAAAGTAATCACTTCCAAGGCACGATTAGTATTTATTCTTTGTCTCTCTCTCCTCACATAGAGTTGACTAAGATGCGGTTGTTTGAGTCGAAAGCATTGTCATCCATCCTGACGTTTGTCTACCCCATTTTCCACACGAAAATAATCTCCCAATTCAAGAAAACGCTAGTATTATCTATGATTAAAGCTAATCATAAAATCAAGTTAATTTTAGCTTGTTAAAAATCCATTGACTAAAAGCTAGTCCCGCAAAAAAAAAGTCTGTCGTAAACATTCGATGTTTAAAAGAACTCCCTATATGAGGTATACAATTATAAATAGTATATCTCGACACCACAAGTGGAGACAGTTGGCGACTAAAGGTAATCCTTCCGATGATGAATATAATGAAATTTAAGAGACGGATTTTAGGTCTAAATCGGATTTGATATCATAATCAAAAGTCCCGTAGGTCGGTTTTGAATTGAAAATTGACACACACAATCTCACTCTATGAGATATTGATTATTTCAACAATTTACCCACTTTATATCTATAAATGAAACTATATTCACGCCTACAAATATCAACACCTTGCTGCTCCCGCTGAAGGTGGATTCGAGACCTAATGTGGCATTTTCTTATCCCCAATGTCCGGGTCACAAGAAACAGACCGAATATAACTTAATTAGGCGAATGTTCCCGTTAAAAAAAGACCGCATTAGTGTTTATCTTAATAAAACTAATGATAATATATGTAAAAAATATGACGTTTCTAATATGCGGTAAAATATCAACGAAAAACAAGTATTTGAATTACCTAGCGAAGATACAATTATCAAACATGATGAGCCTTATATAAATACGATTAGTTAAAATTAAAATATATTTTGAAATGCCACCCCGTATTTAAAATTAGGCTTGCATGTTTGTGTATCGTATGAGAGGAGAGAAACAATGTGATTTCCCTTCTTATTTATATATAAGACTAGCCGAATGACCCGGGCAACGCCCAGGTTTTACCCGATTAAATGTTTTTATTCAAATACTATTCGTTACAATTATAAATTGGCGCCGTGGATGTCACTCATGTGAAATGTCCCGCTCCAAACTTTGTGTTTTTTTTTTATATAAAATAAAAATGTAAAATTTCACAACGATATTTGAAAATTCTATTTTTTTGATTTTCAAATACTATTCGTTACAATTATAAATTGGCGCCGTAGATGTCACTCTCGTGAAACGTCCCGCTCCAAACTTTGTGTCTGAGAAGCGATATTTTTATAGAGAGATGATCTGGCTTTGTGTCTTCCGCTCGAATGAATGTTTTTCTGTTAGAATTTTGTTCCTGCATACTAAAAATGAACTGACTTCACCCGTTGTCTCTGCTTTTTGGAATTTTTCCCGATATAATTTTGCATCTGATACTCAAACATTATAGAGCAATATTGTCGTCATAATTTTCTGACTAAAAAAAAAACAACTAATTTTGCCCAGAACCTGTCAATTTAAATTTTTCTTGGCTAAAAATCCGATAAATATATCTTGCAGATTTTTATCTATGTCCTGTTAAAACACGTTTTACATGTACATTAGGTCAGATGATATTAACTCCCATCTTCACCGCTAGAGGCGCTGCTTGCGAGCGAAAGGGCAAATTTTCAACGCAATTTGCAAATAACTCGAAGAATATTCGGGATAGTGACCTGAAATTTTCACTATAAGTTTCTCCAGATTCTACTCTATATACTGTTAAAATATCAGTCAGATTAGTTACGTATTGTGGACGTGTATAGCCGACATAGATACTCACATACATACATACATACACTGACTTTTATACATATAGGGATACTGAAGGATATTGAAAATATTATATTTTTCAAATCACAAACAACAAATTCTTTAAACAATTGTGAAGAGCCTTTGTACTATCCTTCATATACTTACAAGAAAATTAAATTGTATCGAGCACTTAACATTGTACTCATCATTCATTGATGAGTTACATTACAAACAATAGCTTATTTTCATTTGATAAAAAGAGAACGCGCGCAGGCACGGAGCAATATATTCATGAAAGTTTTAAAGATAACATTGAAAAGGGAAAAAAAGCACATATAGATACTGAACCAGTATATAATATGAAGTAGGCGGACATAATAGAAACATTTTAGTTGCGTATTTTTGGATTTCTCCGTGGTAATATGTCATGATAATATATATATTAGTATTTAAAAACGAAAGAAAAAAATAAAAGATAAAAAGATCAGGTGTTGAAATCAATATTAAAAATGACATGTTCTGACCAGGAGCACATGTGCTTTACAGAAGGCAGGGCGCCATCTGGTGGAACATAAATCAATGTTTAGTTGATTTCTGTTCCACCAGATGGCGCCCTGACTTCTGTAAAGCACATGTGCTCCTGGTCAGGATATGCCATTTTTAATATATATTAGTATGTATAAATACAACTCAACCACTTGATAAATTTAGGATATGTAGGCTTCTCCGGTTTATAAGTTTAGTTGAATGATTCTTGGCCTTTATATTGAAATTGTATTAGGATATTTCACACATACAAAGCCTTTATCAATATATATAGTCCTCCAGGTTAATCACGAAGTCTATATAAGCGTATAAAAGTCAAAGATTAGTTCACATCTCTTTGCCTCGATGAATCCTAAGAATTTTCAATGATAAAATGAAGTACTTCTGCTCTAGAGCCTTCTGGAACAGAGACTAGAGACGTCTTGAAAATCAATCGCTTTTGTGACCGGCCAAATTGTGAGAGGTTTGTGTTTAAGACAAAGTCAATTTTCGAACAGCAAAAATCCAAGTGATTATTAAGATGGAATATAGCATCTAATATAAGTATGGATTATTATTTTCAAGTAAATGGCTTGACGGATAAAAAAAGAGATGTTCAGATATTTTTTAAAAAGTATATACATAATGGTACTGAGAAAATTGACGCCTAAAGGAGGAAATTGTTATGGGAGTGTTGTTGAGGGAGGCCTTATTTCCATAATAAAGTCCTTGTTTAGAGATGGAAGCTATCACATGGGGAGTGAAGGGTGCGACACTCACCTGTGCTCTATCCATGGCGATATCGCCGGTCTCACGCAGTCTGCCTTCATAAAGGGTCGGTCCCCCTCCCCCTACCGGCGGCCTTTCGGAATGGCCCAGCTGGGTCACGTGGTCCACATATATGGAACTATGAACGTTTCCCAACATGGCCCTCGAAGTTTGCCATGTTACTTAGGTCATTCGCACAGACATGGATATGGACGGCAAGTGGCCTCACACTCGGCTTATTTCCCTGTGGTCTCTGGGCACGCCTGTTAGACCTAGCCTTCAATTACACCTAAATTATGACTACGACATATCCTTTTCAAACTGCACATATAGCCATGTTCTGGCGCAAAGCAATATACAAAATTAGAAGACTATTTAACCGCGTTAATTGTTCTTTTAGAAATGAAAACTACTCAAACCCCTTACTGCAGTTGGTTATTCGAATCAGCCATCATTAGCCTTCTCGGCGGTCTCCAGACAGCTCTATATTTATTTTTTTTTTTACACTTATATAGTGTGGGGTAAATTTTAAAGAAGCGTGAGAAGCGTATTTGGGTAACATATGGACACACACAATATTCTAGTATTGCGGAGGTTTATCTCCCATAATTACAAGTAAATGCACCAAGTTTTACTCTAATAAATAATTCATAATAATTTTATCTAAAAATATATCAAATATTAAAATGCCATTTATCGGATAAAATACCTCTATTTGACGAATGTTACCTCAATATTCCCCAATATATTTACGCTATTTTTATAAATGAAATATTCACTCCTCCACGCAACTACATGTTAAATTATTTTTAAAATCGAAAAAGCAAGTTGTCGAGTAGTAGAACACCTCTACGGCTCAGTTAAAGAAAATATTACTAAACAAAGATGTATGCATACACAAGTCCAAGCTACACACAAAAACATTCATTGTATGGTTTTGGAGGGCTGCTATTGTTTTCTTAAATTTACAAATTGTTGGTGGAGTTCAATCTTTCTATTTATGCTATTAAATTGATGCAATATAAGATTCAAAGTAACTAAATAAATTAAATATGAAATAGAAAGATTAGACTCATATAATATTTGTAAAATAGAAGAGTTTAATACTAATTATTACTATTTACTAAAATTATCATTAATATTTTTAATAGGTCGTAGAGGAGTTGAACTATTCGAGAGTGTGCCACCATTTCGTGATTCTCAAACTCACAATCAGATATCACCAGCATCTAAATAAATTATTTTCATCCTTTATGGTGGTATTTATTGATAATAGAAATAGAAAAACTCAGTAGAATATATAAATAAACCAACGAAAGGAGTAGATCTAACATACAGTGTTTAATAAATGGAAGTCCCTTTCCAGTTTGAACCCATCCTACACATTGAATTAAACAATTTGATCATTATTCGTTTCTATTCCCTCAGCCATTATCAAATTCGACAAAAAAAGGTATTCGTGGAGGATTCTAAATAGTGTTCAAGTGTATATAGAAAGCCGCTCACAATGTGAAAAACGGGATGCTGTGACAACTCATAGGTTAGACTAAGGAGACCAATAGCGTAAAGGAATACAAATATGGATAACTAGTGTTTATATTTTAATCTATTATGCGCCAAGTTATCACAATGAACAGCCTACTACAATTAGATTCTATGATAGTCTCTATATGTTCAAATAGGAATTCAATTTCGAATTTTTTCTTGAAAGGATCACTTCACCACGGAGAGAGATAGTGTTCATTTACTATAGTGGTAGATAAAAAGTCATTCAAATGCCTTAAGGTTAATATATACAGATACTTTATTGGGTAGATAATCTTTTATGTCGACAGTTTAGCTGGCAAAAAATATCTCTAATAACTAAATACGCCTCTCTAGACAACCTTCATAATGAACTTGAAAAAGTTGTATCAGAAGATTTTTTTAAAATATTGTTTTACTTTTCTTCTTCATTATATATATATGATTATATTTATATATAAGATTAAATTTTATAGCAGTTGTACATACTCGTGAATTGATACGCGAGCTTCTCAAAACAATTTTGTTTCCCGAAGAAGTTTGGCGAGTTGCCATACGAAATATCGGAAATAAAACTTTATGATCCTAATAATGCCAAAATACTGCCAAAATCTCAAAATTGATAAATACACGAAGGGGTACAATATTAAAATCACCCAACGAACAAGACATAGATCAACTGATTGAGAGTTTCAGGAAAATCGATGAATTGAACCAAACATGTAAAATCTATAAGCCTAATCAAAGAGATCCAACTATTGTTATAAAAAATGTAAATAAATCAACAGACATATCTGATCTAACAAACACAATTTGTGAGATGAACCCAGAACTTAACAACTTTAAAAACGAACTAAAGGTACTTTTCCCAATTAAGTCCAATAAACCTGATCATGATGTGGTGCTGAGGGTTTCGCCTCGGGCCTACCAAGCTATAATGAAAGCCAACAAAATTTATACTGATGTACAAAGATGTGAAGTTCGAGGCAAAGTCCTGGTTAACCAATGTCAGAACTGTTTTATATTCAACCCTAACCACAAGAAAAACGACTGCCCAAACTTGAAAAAATGCGTGAACTGCGGTACAGAGGGTCAACATCAATGTTCTAATATAATAAAGTGTTGCAACTGCGTCAAACACCCATATTTTAAAAATAACAATCTTGATCACAAACCAAATTCTAAGGATTGTCCAATTTACAATAAACAAATCAGCCTGATGATTCAGCGAACAGATTACACAACAGGCTCATAAGCGCTTCGCATAAATGTCCATTATGAAAGAAGCAAAAATTTTAACCAGAGGAAAAATTAAATGTATACAACAGAACATTAGGAAAAGTATAATTGCAACTACCGAACTCAGAAGCTCAATTAGAGACAATCCTCCAGATATTCTCCTTCTTCAAGAGCCTTATGTTTTAAATAGAAAGGTCGTGTTCGATATGGACTCTCACATAGTACATTGTTCCTCAACAGAAAACACTTATACTGCAACGGTTATATATAATAAAAATATAAAATATAGGAAGTTGGAGGGTTTCACAAATCAGTTTTGTACATCAATCTCTATAAATACACCTAAATCTAGAACGATAATAGCAAACTTTTATATTCCTTCAAACAAATGCGATGACGAACATTTGAACTTTTTAAAGAATTTGATAGCTACCTTCGAGAGTACTCCCCTAATCCCGGTTTGGTTCGATAGAATTACAAACTCTAACGGATATAAAATGCAACCTATTATTAATGAATATAATATTTTTATTCACAATAACAAAACTCCTACCTGTCGTAATAAAAGCATAATAGATCTCACTATTTCAAATAGACATTCATTGGAACTGGTAAACAATTGGCAAACCTTTGAATTGACCAAGATTTCCGACCATGTGACAGTTTCATTTGATATCAATGTTAACTTAGATATTACAAACAATCAACAAAAATCTACATGGAAATTTAGCGAAAAGAAAGCAGATTGGTCACTGTTTTCAAATACAATTTCTAAACAGGAAGTAAGAAGATTGGAAAACGATGTAAAAAAGGTCGAAAATGAAACTGATATTGACATGTTAGTTGACAGGCTATCGGATATAATTCTGGAAGCTGCATATCAATCACTGGAGGTGAAATCTTCCAACTTCACTTTCGATACCGGGATCAAGTGGTGGAACAAAGAATTAGAACAAAAGAAAAAGTATTTTCATTATGTGAGAAATCGATACTTTCATCATAAAGCAATTAGTGCTAATGAATATAAGTCTGTCAGAAATAAATATAAAAAAAGTATTAGAAAAGCTAAGAGGAATAGTTGGCGAGATTTTATAGAAGAAAATGGATTTAATAATCCGTTTGGAAACGCCTATAGAACCTTAAAAAACTGTGTTCCTCTAATCAACAAAAGGGATTACCAATAATTGAACAGGCACCAGTAGATTCTAAAGAAACTCTAATAAAAAATCTGATTAATGAACTAAAACCTGATGATACAACTATATCGGATACTGCTCACCATACATCAATAAGGAACTATACACCGAATTTTACAAACTCCAACTCATGCAATATTCATAAGAAAGAAATAGAAGAGCTAATCGACAAAATTAATGTAAATAAAGCTCCTGGTCCAGACAATATTAGTAATAATATGATAAAGAATGCTTTTCAACTAATACTTCCGATTTTACACTCAATATTTAATAAATGTATTCAAATAGGATACGACCTAAAAAATGGAAAACAGCAGCACTCAAAATAATAGCCAAACCCGGCAAAACCAATTATGAATCAGCTAAAAGCTACCGTCCGATATCTTTAATATCAATTTTTCAAAGATTCTAGAAAAAATTCTCAAAAATAAAATCTATGAATTTTATATTCAAAACAATCTGTTAAGCTCGAGGCAGCACGGATTTATCAAGTCTAAGTCAACCATCACTGCTTTGAATACTATAATCGATGTATTAATGGAGCATAAGCAAAAAGAACTGTCTGCACTAGTTACAATAGATATCTCGGGGGCTTTTGATAATGCCTGGTGGCCAGCGATCATCAAAAGAATAGACTCAGATAATTTACCGGAAAAACTGATCAAAATTCTACAATCATATTTAAATTCCAGGTTCATTTCTTTCAGTTACGACAATCTAACAACTTCAAAGCCAATTACCAAGGGGTGTCCTCAGGGCGGTCCGCTTTCTCCACTTCTATGGACAATTTTGTTGAATGATTTGCTGATGAATTTGCAGGTGCCCAATTGTGAGTTGATTTGTTATGCGGATGATATTTCGATCATATGCTGGAATAAAGATCTAGAATCACTAAAAATAGTTATAGAGGAAGCATCAAATACTATCGAATTGTGGTGTATTAAGAACAAGTTAGAAATCAGTTCCGAAAAAACAAACATTTTATATTTGCATAATAAAGAGAAGATCCCAGTTAAATTTAAGAGTGGATTAATTTCACCAGTACAAAAAATAAAAATTTTAGGAATAACAATTGCAAATCATAGAAGAAAAAACAAATTAAATTTTGCTTTTCATATAGAGGAAATAGTGAGCAGAACTCTAAGAATAAAAAAAATTCTATTCTCTCTGTGCAGCAAATCATGGGGTTTGAGCTCCTATAAAAGAATTACATTGTACAAATCTTTATTCAGATCAACTTCAACATATGGATCAGAAATATGGTTCAAATTTTTAAATAAAAAATCGATACAAAAATTAAACTCAATGCAATATCAGATATTATTATGGAGCATTCAAGCTTACAAGACAACTTCGTACAACTGTGTTCACAGTTTGGCTAAAACTCCATTGATTGCAGATTACATTGAAGCAAAAAATATGAAATATGACTTAAATAACTTATCGTTCGAGGACAAGCAAAAATACAACATCGATATTCCCTTTATAATTAAATCCTATATAGACGAAAGAATGTTGCTCTTACTGAATAATACAAACGAGACATTTACAAGTTTTTTCAACCGGGGTATTCCTAATTATTTTCGCCCTAATTTCCACAACACACAATTTGTAACCAACCATGGTAATTTCGGAAGTTTTCTGGAAAGAATCCGCGCATCGGAGGATCCGGGCTGTTTTTGTGGATGCCGCATTCAAGATTCCACTCACCTTTTACTTAAGTGCCCAGCATTTCAAGACTACAGACTCAATAACTGTATCCTCTGTACCGATCCAAGAGAACTGATATCCAGCAGGGATTCATACATTGTATTCAATAGATTTTGAAAATTTATATCAAAGTTTTTAATTAATCTCAAGTGTTAGGTATAATTAACTATGTGCTGTAATACATGATTCTTTTTTTTCCTTTTTCCTTTATTTTGAGGTGTGTTTAAATTAAATTACCTATGTATATAGTATGCTTGTTTGAAATCAATTTAAAAAATATGTAAATGCCTTGAGCATATGTTTTTTTTTTTTTTTTTTTTGATATGTAAATAGATTCTCCCTCTCTCTTGTATTGCTTTCCTTTGGGCGCCAGTGTCCTTGGCGGGACATCGCGCTTTGTATTTACAGTTGAATAAAGTTGAATATAATATATGGATTGCTCTATTTTCAAAAACATATATATATAAATATATATATATATTATAATAATAAATAGTTATTTAATTTTATAGTCCAGTTTTGTATATTAAGATTATCTTCACTATTATGATCATTTAAATTCAAATTATAAAATTTGTAAAATGTTATTAATTTGTAGATAGAGAGAGAAAAAAAAAATCCTTTACTTCTACTACATCCTCAAGTTAATTATATGGTCTAAATTTGAAATGTGGGGGGACATTCCCCTCCCGCGACATGTGTCAGCCAGAAATAGATATTCACAATGGAGGACGCCGCGGCCGAGGTAGGTTTACAGTTTGAATTTGTTAACACTTGTATCTGTTATATATGTTCATTTAAATATTTCACTGAAACAACTTAATATTAACACATAAAATCCGGTTTAAAAGAGATCTATGACATAATAAAGAAGGGGTGAAATGTCGCTGGAATTTTATCTGAAGATCCCCGTTCCAGCAGATCTCTTTTTCCAATTCATTTCAATTTAAAGTCTTTTGTGTATGTCTGGTCTACCATTAGGGTTTCAAAACATAATTTCCAAACTTATAACAAATGTTAATTCATACTATAGATATATTACTAAATACAACTATTTATAATCATATTTTAAAATAAAAAAACCTTTAAAAATCTTTAAAAAAAAAAGGATAAAATATAAAATCATAAAAAAAATATATATATATATACTAACAATCTTATCTACCTTCTTTATAAAACTCTTTTTTTTTTTTTTTCTTATTATTAGTTTGATTAAAAGTGCATGGATCTGTCTTTCTCTCTTTTTTCTAACTATTATATATATTCTCTCTTCGATTATTCTATATATAGGATTAGAGTATGTCTGAATGACGTGTAAAAGCCGATGTAATAGACGTTACTTTGTTAATTTTTATTGTTATTAATTATAAATATATAATTAACTTGAGGATGTAGTAGAAGTAAAGGATTTTTTTTTCTCTCTCTATCTACAAATTAATAACATTTTACAAATTTTATAATTTGAATTCAAATGATCATAATAGTGAAGATAATCTTAATACAAAACTGGACTATAAAATTAAATAACTATTTATTATTATAATTAATTTAGATTTAGCTTGCTAATCTAATCAAATCTAACTGATATAAGTTATCATTATTATCAGTTTGCTCCTTAAGTTTTAAAATTAGAATCACTGTTATAATTTTGTTATATAGTTTCTACACTATATTAATTCATATGAGCTTGCTCTATGATATATTTTTTATATATAACATAATATACAAATTAAATTATATTAGATATTCTAATATAAATAAATCTTCATACAAATTTTAATTATCTTTCATTGTTTGATTATTAAAAATTAAATTATAAAAGTAATTCTAGAAAAAATAATTTCAGAACTTTTGTTTTTTTCATTGTTTAGTTAGTTTAAAGATGTTTTTTTTATTAGTTATTCTTAAAAATATAACAGATAACAAACAGTAATATCTATATATTTATAGATTAATTATTCAATTTATTACAAATTTTATTACCACAAAAACAATTAAGTAAAATATATTTAAAAATTCATAAGAATAACAAACTAAAAAAACTAAAAAAAACTACAAACATATTAGTGTTAGCACCTCTTTTATGTTAATTTAAACTCGCTAAGAATTGCCTAAGAAAAAATTGTCAAACTTGTCCCTCTCTAAAGAACCATGACACTTTTCAAACAACTAGTTGTAAATTAGTGAATACTATTTATAAATTAACATGCCAAATTTGTCAACTATCATATATAGGACAAACTTGTAATCCATTAAATATACGAATAAACCTACATAGAAACCACGCTAAAAAATCAATTGGTAATATATATATGAAAGAACACAATCAATTACATACTTTTAACAACTTTAAGATAGAAATACTAGACATATGTCAAAACAAAAAACAACGACTATTATTAGAAAACAACTACATTTATAAACACAACACATTATTCCCTTATGGACTTAACGACGAATTAAACTACACATACAAACCACAAACAGAAGAAATTTCAACCTATGAAATCAGTTGCAAATACAAAAAAAATGAATTTAAAACTAAACCTAATAAAACTAGAGGTAAAACTACAAATAAATTAGGTTACATTGAATTTGAAGAATTACTGGACCCAAAACAAATGTACACTAACAACTTCGTCGATAAATTTATTAAAACATTATTTAAACTAAATAATAATAAATTTATCAAACTTATAGAATATATTAAAATTCATAATCTGACTAACAGATTAATAGATATCACACACGACATCTTTAAATACAGAAAAATTAAACAAACTACTAATAACATTAATATTATCATTAAATTTAATAACAATTTATTTAATCATATTAAATTTAATGATATTTTTAATAACCAAATCATCAATAATCTTTTCCCTATAAAAAATTTAAATTTTAAAACAATCTGGAGATACAATAAAAATATAGGTAATTTAGTTTGCAATTATAACCAATTTATTAATAATTTGGCAAATTTTAAAAAAATTAAATGTAATTGCAACAACTATATTGATAAATATATGTTCTCAGGTCATATATTAACTAGCAACTTTTCTTTTTTAAATCCAGAATATCAAGAAATTTTAAATAAAGGGTATAAAAATATACCTCAAATTAAACACAATTATAATAATACAATTAAATCTATATTAAAAGATATAGATATTTTCATAAATAAAACTAGTATAAAATACAGTATTCCAGAATTTACTTTTCTGGAATGGAAACATAATATTAAAAAGGAAATTATAAATTATTATAATAATACACTTAAATACACAAAACCCAATTCAGACATTCCTTCTTTTAAAGAAAATATAATTAATTTACAGAAGGACTATATTATCACTCCTATAGATAAATGTCCCAATAATTTATCTTTAATTTGTAAAAATCTATACCACGATATACTAAAAAAGGAAATTGATAATAATCATAAATACACTTTTGCTAGAACTACAGGCACAAAAATCAAAAAAGACATCAAAAATGTTGAAAATTCACTAAAAATTTATAATAACCACAAAAATCCAAACATACCAAAGTTCTATATAATTCCTAAACTACACAAAAAACCTATTTCTTTCAGAACAATCACATCTGGTATAAATTCAGTCATAAAAAATATTGATATACAATTAGCCTCAACACTACAATTTATTATAAATAAATTAACTAATAAATATAATTATAAATTTATCGACTCAAATAAAAAAATCATTAATTATTTAATGAACAATTGGACAAACATTGAAACAGTACACACATTTGACTTTGAGGACCTATATTCTAAAATAAATTTAAGAGATCTAAATAATAAAATAACCAATTTATTTAATGAATTCGTTAATGACAAAACTTTCTACATTAAAATTATTCATAACAGATATAAAACATTTAAATTAGATCTTAAAACAGCAAAAACTCTACTGGAAACATTTTTAAATTTTAACTATATAGAATTTAAAAATAAAATATATATTCAATCAGAAGGCGTTCCCATGGGTACTTCTTCTAGTCCGTTATTAGCAAATCTAATATTGTTCTGGTACGAAAGAGAATACTTTCTACAAAATAATATTAATTGGAAAATATTCCGATATGTAGATGACATAATAATATTTAATAATCCACTGTTTAAAAAATTAATACCTGAAATATATCCTAAATACTTGAAACTTAAGAACAATGAAAAAATTTATAGAAACAAAAAAGTTAACTTTTTAGACTTGAATATAGACCTTACAAATAGTGCTGTTAGAGTTTATAATAAAAAGAGTAATTATAATTTCAATATTATAAAATACTGTAATATGAATTCTAATATATCATTAAATTGCTGTAAAGGTATATATTATGGTCAGTTTCTAAGATTTTATAGAATAAATAATATATTAGATAATTTCATAGAAGATGTTAAAAATTTGAACATGGAATTTATTAAAAACAAATTTAGTATCAAACAAGTAAAATATTTCAACAGTATATCAATTATAAAATATTTTAAAAAAAATAAATGGAAATATCCATTTATGAAATCAACTTTCTATAATTTCTCTTAATATTAACTAATACAAATTTATAATCTTTAACAGTTAATTAAACTTTGATTAAATAACTGATTAAAAGATTTTTTCACAAGATTTTTAAAGTGTTAAAGTATATAGTTCATTTTTGTTTAATCTCCAATTTCTGGGGAGGAAAATGGAAGTTAAATAAAGGTGAATTTGCACAATTAATAGCTTTATTAAACTCTTATAATTTGCCTTTTTAAAGGAATATTAAAAGATGAATAAGTGTTAAATCAGTTATTTTGATATAACTAGCTGTAAAGATTATAAAATTTAGCTTTCTTCCTTTAACTATTTTTCCTTTCTTCTTTAATTTTCTTGTTGTTCAAAAAAATTCTGAATAAATGGTCTAAATTTGAAATGTGGGGGGACATTCCCCTCCCGCGACATGTGTCAGCCAGAAATAGATATTCACAATGGAGGACGCCGCGGCCGAGGTAGGTTTACAGTTTGAATTTGTTAACACTTGTATCTGTTATATATGTTCATTTAAATATTTCACTGAAACAACTTAATATTAACACATAAAATTCGGTTTAAAAGAGATCTATGACATAATAAAGAAGGGGTGAAATGTCGCTGGAATTTTATCTGAAGATCCCCGTTCCAGCAGATCTCTTTTTCCAATTCATTTCAATTTAAAGTCTTTTGTGTATGTCTGGTCTACCATTAGGGTTTCAAAACATAATATCCAAACTTATAACAAATGTTAATTCATACTATAGATATATTACTAAATACAACTATTTATAATCATATTATAAAATAAAAAAACCTTTAAAAATCTTAAAAAAAAAAGGATAAAATATAAAATCATAAAAAAATATATATATATATATACTAACAATCTTATCTACCTTCTTTATAAAACTCTTTTTTTTTCTTATTATTAGTTTGATTAAAAGTGCATGGTTCTGTCTTTCTCTCTTTTTTCTAACTATTATATATATTCTCTCTTCGATTATTCTATATATAGGATTAGAGTATGTCTGAATGACGTGTAAAAGCCGATGTAATAGACGTTACTTTGTTAATTTTTATTGTTATTAATTATAAATATATAATTAACTTGAGGATGTAGTAGAAGTAAAGGATTTTTTTTCTCTCTCTATCTACAAATTAATAACATTTTACAAATTTTATAATTTGAATTTAAATGATCATAATAGTGAAGATAATCTTAATACAAAACTGGACTATAAAATTAAATAACTATTTATTATTATAATTAATTTAGATTTAGCTTGCTAATCTAATCAAATCTAACTGATATAAGTTATCATTATTATCAGTTTGCTCCTTAAGTTTTAAAATTAGAATCACTGTTACAATTTTGTTATATAGTTTCTACACTATATATATATATATATATTATTTCTCTCATCATATCATATTTCTAAATTTATTCTTGTTTTTCTTAATATCTTATTTTCATACCAAAACACCATTTCTTAATCAAATTCTTTATTTTGTTGATATCATTTTTATATTCACTATTTTATGTGAACGCCCCCATTCAACTTATCTGTCACTATCACGACATTACCCTTTCACAAAGATCATTTTAGCTACCACAATCAATGATGAAAAAATCTAATTTTGAAAATAATTAACATAGGTGACACACATTTCTTTTTCAGAAATCTACTGTGATTTCTCTCCTGAGAAGCAATATCTCAAAATCATAACTTTTGTCCTCTCCAAAACAAGTTAAAAATAAAGAACCCGCCCACTTCCCCGCCAGTAGCTAAATTAGGTCACCGCCCGCCAAATTAATTACCACTTTTAATTTTAACACTCGTTCTTTCTTTTTAAATGCATAATTAATCAACATATTTCTCTTAAAAAACTTCAACAACACATACTTTCACCAATTAGAAAAAATATTAAAACGCTACTTAGAAACAAATCAATCTCGAGCCACACAAGCTCCATATCGTCGCCACTAAACGTGCCACATCCACTAACAATCTAAAAATTTCGATATGTTTCGTAAAACCACCACCCATGACTTTAGTAAATTTGTTATTCGTGGTGAAACAGGTTAGATTCTACACCAAAACAACGACTTCACGTGACACCTTTCCATTCAATTCACTTTACAAGTGTCACAAGGCAACAAAACATTTTTTTTTTCACTTTTTAGGCCAAAGGCGCCTTAATTCCTGTAACACATCATACTCCAAAGCGTGTCCACGTCGAAAGTCACACCCTTCACACATCAGACATAATCACTGTGAAGAACATTTTACTAAGTCTAAACTAACATCGAAACACAACAACTACGAACACCGAGAAAACTATATTTTTCAATTAGACCAGAAAATTGCCAACCTCAACAAAATAATAGAGAGAAAGTCAGTTCCAATTCGGACGTAATATGATCCCCCGACGCTATATCAGTCAGCCCCGATTTCCTGTGTGGACAACACCCGTCCTCCCTCCCCTCACAGAGCTATCAACTTGGCCGCTATTCTAATGATCGCCATTTTGTAACACGTGTTTCACACCAATTATTTAGATATCTTTGAGAATCTCACAAATCTCACAAGCTACTAACACAAGACATATCAAATATTTTGCATCTTAAATTGAGATCACAATACACAACATTTTAGTAACCAATCCAACCAATAATTTGCTCTTCTTAATATTCGATTTATACAACCTACACAGCGCAACAATTTTTATTTAAATAATACAATTTATGTTACATTCATATATTTCACTGTACTTCTAAAACGTCAGCGTCTATACAAATATTATTTATATTCAACCACTATAAAAAAAGGTACAGCTGCCAAACAGTTGTATATCACAGTTATGTGATCACCAACGTGACATCGTTCATTATAAAAAGATTCACTAACAATCACTAATTCAAATAATTGGTTAAGTCTAATATAGACTTTATAACGCAAAAGAGAAATCGTTCTCTACATACCACAATTTTAGACAAACGAGAAGGTCATTTCACATATTCCCAGCTTCAGAGAGTCATAAAAAACACCAATGTTTACCAGACGGATATGATCTAGTTACACACCACAGTTGTAACTTATCTTCAAGAGAAATACTTTTGTCCAATTCCACTACCCAACATTTATCTAATCATTAAAATAATCTTTAATCCTATTATAATTTGCTTTGAACCTTGAATATATATTTTTATTTTACCTTTCAATAATATAATCAATTTTTTTAACCCAATATTATTAAAAAGAACCTTTAATCAATTTATTAATTATAATATATATATAAATATATATATTAATTTAATTTTTATAATATTATCACTGAATAATTATTTTAAATATTCTGTGGTATATCATCATAAATATTTGCATAGTCATCACCCCTTACCATTCTTGTATATTATTACTTGTAAATAGATTCTTAGCAATAGTTTGCATTTTATAAATAAATTATTTTTACTTAAACTTTTGTTATCTCGTTATCACTACCGTGACAACTGGTTGAGAAGCTGGAATATTCCCTCGACGCCCAAGCCGTTAGAAGAAGCCGAAGACTACAAGGATTGGAACCTCAAGAAAATATCGCTATGATCAAGCAAGAGACACAGACAAAAATGGGTGAGTACCATTTTCAACCTTTTAGAAACCCTTCTATTTTTACTGGAGAACGCAACCAGAATCCAGAAAAATGGTTGAAAGAATTCCATCGCGTCGCTCGCTACAACTGCTGGGATGATTCAATGTGCATCGCAAATGTTTATTTTTTCATCCAAGGAACAGCGCACAGATGGTACGAAAATGTTGAAGAGAAAATTAATTCATGGGATATTTTTGTGAAAATGTTTTCTCAGAATTTCGGACATCATGTCACCCAAAAAGATCAACTCGCAGAGAACCTCAAAACTCGAGCTCAGGGGAAGGAGGAGACCAGTGATTCTTACATTCAAGATGTTCTCCATCTATGCAGAGAAGTGAATCCGGCTATTATGGAAAATGAAATAGTTGCACACTTGACGAAAGGAATATCGGAGGAGATATATCAGTCAATCATCATTTTAGACATTGCAAGTATCGATGAGTTCATCAAATGGTGCCGAAAAATCGAGGCTTCAAATAAAAAACGTGTAAAAAAACGTGTAGTATTCGACAGACTACCGAATGTTGCCGCCATCAATTCAGCAGACTCTGAATCAATGGAAGACTTAATCAGACGCATCGTGCGTGAAGAAGTTCATCGCGCACTAAATCCGGAGTCAACTACCCCTGAACCATCTTCTCTGAAGGAAATTATCCGAGAAGAGATTGAAAAAAACGTAGCTGCAATTTCGAAGCCTATTCAAAGGCCTCCGCCACGACAGTCGTACCCCACCCAAACACGTACATTCAACCAGGTTCCACGACGTCAGTACCCTACCCAAACGCCCATATATAACCAGACGCCACCACAACGAAGAACGGATGAATGGAGGACGCATGACAACATCCCAATATGTTTTAATTGCGGCCGCCCAGGCCATGTTAAGCGATATTGTAGAGAACGCCGTCAATGGACGCAGAGACCCGAAGGACATGCACCAAGCACCCAAGAACCTCAAATGGGTAACCACCAAGCCATAAGAAGCCAAATCTACCGCAGACAATCGCCGTATCCAAACAGAGGAAGATCCCCAAGACGCCAGTCCATTTCCCCAGGCCGCCATACAAGCCAATCCCCACTCCGCTACAATCTAGAAAAAAACTAAGCGTCGCGTCTTCTTTCGAGGGGGAAGCCGCGAGTGTGAAAAACCCTCCATCGTCGACAGCCGCTAAATTACAACAAAATTATGTCGAAATCATCATTGATGACATTGCATTTTCTGCTCTGGTCGATTCAGGTTCCTCTTTTTCAGTTATCTCTGATGGATTAAGACGACAATTAAAAAAGACCATGTTCAAGGATAGCGGAATGACTCTGAAAGTTGCTGATGGCAAGAATGTTACATCGATCGGCCGATGCACAATCAGCTTGAGCATCAATGGATTGGAACAGCCGCTTGAGTTTATCGTCCTCCCTAATAGTAACCCAAGTATTATCCTCGGATGGGATTTCCTAGAGGCATCAAATGCCGTGATTGATAATGGACGCGCCGAAATCAGATTGGAAGAGGCCAAAGATGTACTAAATTCACCAGCTTCCATGGGAAAGGTTGTGGCTAGCAGAAGCGTCGTAATCCCAGCCGAATCTACCAAACTAATAAATGTTATGAGTGAAGAGCTTAATGGGCAAAATCAGGTACTTTTTGAACCTTCGAAAAAGGTATTAATAGGAAAAGGGTTAACACTTCCCTGTGCATTATTCAGGCTTTCCCATAATAAAGGAAAACTTTGGATCGTAAATTCTAGCACCACAGCTCAAATAGTCCCTAAGGGAATGTGCCTAGGAAAAATTCAAAGGGTTGAAGAAAATAACTTGACGGCTATTTCAGAATTTTCTTAATTTAATAAGGAGGCGAAAAATGCGAATCATGCCAATCATGCTGATAAAAGTGACTTTAAATTTTTACAAAATTTAATTAGTGATGATTTATCAGAAGAGCAGCAGTCTCAAATCTTATCAATTTTAAAACGATATGATAAAATATTTGATAAAAATAATGAACCAGTAAAGCAAACTTCAGTAACCAAACATAAAATTGAAACTGGAAACCATCAGCCTATTAAGCATAGACCATATCGAGTCTCCCCTACAGAACGCCAGGCAATCCAAACGGAAGTGGACAAAATGCTAGACGCCGGGATTATACGTCATTCAGAAAGTCCATGGTCATCGCCGGTTATTTTAGTGAAGAAGTAGGATGGTAACTGGCGTTTCTGTTTGGATTACAGACGACTAAACAAAGTTTCAAAAAAATACGTTTACCCACTACCCCGAATCGATGATACACTTGACTCTCTGAAAGGAGCTAAATTTTATTCATCAATGGACCTTCGTTCAGGATATTGGCAAATAGAAGTCGACGAAGCAGATAGAGAAAAAACTGCCTTTATTACCCCTGACGGACTCTACGAATTCCTAGTCATGCCCTTTGGCCTGTGCAATGCCCCTGCAACATTCGAGCGCATGATGGACAAGATATTGAAAGGCCTGAAATGGACGATGGCCCTCTGTTATTTAGACGACATCGTGGTGTATTTCAAATCGTTCAACGAACATTTACACCGGCTTGAAATCATACTACAATGTCTCGACAAAGCCGAGCTACGCCTCAACCCAAAAAAGTGCCTTTTCGGAACCAAACGAATAAGAGTGTTTGGACACCTCGTCGATAGTAAAGGTATTTATCCCGATCCAGAAAAGATTGAAGCTATCGCCAAGTTTCCGACCCCAAAATCTATAACAGATGTGAGAAACTTCATTGGCCTATGTTCCTATTATCGTAGATTTATCGAAAATTTTGCTGAGAAAGCTGCTCTTTTACATGAAGTACTCAAAAAAAGATAATAAATTCACGTGGAACTCTGACCAACAGGATGCTTTTGATTCCTTGAAAAAATCATTGATGTCTGAACCTGTTCTTGCCTATTTCGAAGAACAACTGCCAACCGAGCTCCATACTGACGCCAGCGGTTATGGAATTGGAGCTGTCCTCGTACAGATCAACGATGGCAAAGAGCGGCCAGTTGGTTATGCTTCAAGAACTTTATCTAAGGCGGAGAAGAATTACTCAACAACGGAAAGAGAATGCTTGGCCGCAATATGGGCCATCAACAAATTTCGACCGTACCTTTTTGGTCGTGAGTTTGTCATCGTCACTGACCATCACGCTCTTTGCTGGTTATTTAACCTGAAGGACCCGACAGGAAGACTAGCAATATGGGCTTTAAAACTCCAAGAATACAATGTAACGGTTGTTTATAAAAGTGGACGCAAACATCAAGATGCCGACTGTCTTTCTCGAAATCCTCTCCAACTTGAATCGGAAGAAGCATACAATGATGAGGATGATGATATACCCTCAATAACTGCTCTGACGTGCTTCGAGGCTGAACAAAGAAAAGACCCTAAAATTAGTAAATTGATAGAGAAAACAGAAATATTTTGTGCCAAATCAAAAGGTTATGAAATGTTAAAAGGAACCTTATACAAAAAGAATTTCGACCCCCTGGGAAACCAACACCTTTTAGTTATTCCCAAGCACTTACGCTTAGAACTACTGAAAAGTTTACATGACGCTCCCACAGCAGGTCATCTTGAAATTTCGAAGACATATGAATGAGTTAAAAACAAATATTTCTGGCCAGGACTACTCCGGGACATACGGAAGTATGTCGCTCATTGTAAAGAGTGCCAAAGAAAGAAACAATCAACTCAAAAGCCACCCTGACTACTTAAGGCCATACCTCCTGCAACCTCCCCTTTTCAGAGAGTTGGAATGGACCTCCTTGGAAGATTTCCCAAGTCTGATACTGGTAATAAATTGATCATAGTCTGTACTGACTATCTTACTCGATTTGCCGTTACTAAAGCCTTACCCACAGGGGAAGCAAAGGAAGCAGCCAAGTTCTTAATGGAAGATGTTGTTCTCAAGCACGGAGCCCCCAGAGAAATCATCACGGACCGAGGACGAGTATTCCAATCCAAGTTGATTGCGGAACTCACCAATCAATGCTCGTCGATACATCGGTTCACGACAGCGTATCATCCCCAGACGAATGGACTGACGGAGAGGTTAAACAAAACGCGAAGTTGAAACAACTGTATACACTCTTTTCCCAAATCCGCATGAAGATCTCCAAGAGGATTACAGTCAGAAGATTGCCTCGCGAGTCGAAGAGACTAGGCAGCTAGCAAGATTAGAAACCTTGTGAGCCCAAGAAAAGGACAAGGCCTGATATGACTCAAAGCACGAGGCAATGGATTACAACGTTGGTGACCTGGTATGGATTTTCATCCCGATAAGAAAGGTGGGACTCTCAGAGAAACTAATGAAAAGGTACTTCGGGCCATACAGGGTTACTCGGAAACTCTCTGACGTAACCTTCGAAGTTGAACCTGTGGACCAACCAACCAGGAGACGCCAAACAAGAGACCTGGTCCATGTACTGAGAATAACACCCTACCATGACCCTGAGGACCAAGCTGATCTGTTCAAGTGATAATTACAGCGGGACGCTGTTCATCTAGGAAGGGGGCAATATCACTGAATAATTATTTTAAATATTCTGTGGTATATCATCATAAATATTTGCATAGTCATCACCCCTTACCATTCTTGTATATTATTACTTGTAAATAGAATTTTAGCAATAGTTTGCATTTTATAAATAAATTATTTTTACTTAAACCTTTGTTATCTCGTTATCACTACCGTGACAATATTGTCGCGGCTCGACCCCTCCGGTTTTTGCGACGATGCGCTTCTTCCGCCGTGGATCACCTGCCCAGGCTCCCGTTGCTCTTCTTTGTAGCTCTTCCCCGCAGGCCACCCGAAGACGTCCAGAAGAGCAGCAGCAACGATGAAGGCGATGGCGAGAGTAACGACAGTAGGCGGCACCATGACATCAAACACTAACTTTATTTTTTGTCATCCACTATTAAACATTCCATTTAAATGAGATAATAAACAATGGGCATTTACATTATGTTACATCCTGGGGCCAACATAAAAGTGTATTTACAATTACCTTCCCCAGGAAACAGGACCACAGCAGTCGGCGATTCCCACATCAGTTAGAGAAGGGAAACAGGCGAAAGCGCCATCTATTGGCGGAGGTTGTAGTCATTTGGAGGCCTTACACGCGACACTGCCTCCCCCTTAAGGCGGATCGTCCCGATCCGGTCTCATCGCTTTTGTCGCCTAAATGTCACGCTTCTTTCGCTGGTGCCGCTTTTCTTGCCGGAACTGCCTATCTCGCTGGAATCGCCTCTCTTGAGGGAACCGCCTCTCTTGCTGGCGTCCCCTTTCTCGCCGGAGCTGCCTATTTCGCTGGAGCCGCCCCTCTTGCCGGAGTCGCCATTTCGCCGGAGCCGTACTTCTCGCCGGGACCACTTCTCCCGCCGGAGCCGCTCCTTTCTCCGGAGCCGCCCCTTTCGCCGGTACCGCTTTTCACGCCGGAACCGATTCTCACGCCGGAGGCGCTTCTCATGCTGGTTCAGCTTCTTATGCTGGTACAACTTCTCTCGCCAGGACCATTCCTCTCGCCGGGACCACTCCTCTCGCCGGGACCACTTCTCTCGCCGGGACCACTCTTTCTCGCCGGGACCGCTTCTCTCGCTGGGACCGCTTCTCTCGCTGGGACCACTCCTCTCCCCGGGACCACTCCTCTCGCCGGGACCGCTTCTCTCGCCGGGACCACTCCTCTCGCCGGGACCGCTTCTCTCGCCGGGACCACTCCTCTCGCCGGTACCGCTTCTCTCGCATGTACCGTTTTTCGCGCCATAGCCGCTTTTGTCGCTGGCACCGTTTCTCCTGAGGGCACTGCTTCTCTCGCCGGTACCGCTTCTTTCGCTGGGGCCGCTTCATCTGCGGCTCTGCGTAAAGCAGATTCAGGGTCTGTCCAGGAGGCTCCTCAATCAGGCCTTTCACTCCATGGAATTCCTCCATGTGACCCGGCTCAACCTCCAGCCCTCGGGGCTCTGCCCAGACCTCGCTGACATCATCCTTCAAAGCTGTCTGGGCCGCACCTGTCTCACCCTGCAAGTGGACCTCCATTTGAGACAGCAGCTTCTCAATTTCTTTGCTTCTGAGAAGCTTTCTTTCTTTGAATTCTTTTTCTATAAGATGTCTTTCTTCTTCTCTACGGTGCTTTGCCTCGTCCCTCTCCTTCTGATGTTCCTGTAGCCTCCGGACGATCTCGGCCAGGGAGTCCTGCTTTGAGGCCATCCCTTGGCCTCTCACGTCAATGGGCCTTTTGCCAGCAACTAAAAACTCTAAAAGAGCCTCCAGGTGACCTCCACGAGAGAGAATCACACTTCTGACACTAGTGTCGGGGCTCGACCCCTCCGGTTTTTGCGACGATGCGCTTCTTCCGCCGTGGATCACCTGCCCGGGTTCCCGTTGCTCTTCTTTGTAGCTCTTCCCCGCAGGCCACCCGAAGACGTTCAGAAGAGCAGCAGCAACGATGATGATGATGGCGATGACTAGAGTAACAACAGCAGGTGGTACCAAGACTACAAACACTAACTTTATTGTCATCCATTATTAAACATTACATTTAAATGAGATGATAAACAATGGGTATTTACATTATGTTACATCCTGGGGCCAACATAAAAGTGTATTTACAATTACCTTCCCCAGGAAACTAGACCACAGCAGTCGGCGATTCCCACATCAGTTAGAGAAGGGAAACAGGCGAAAGCGCCATCTTTCGGCGGAGGTTGTAGTCATTTGGAGGCCTTACACGCGACAATATTATTTTATTATTGCAAAATATTTAATTGTGTTTATTTAATTCATTATTATTACTTTTAAATATTACATGTTTGACTTTGTCCGCTTACACTTTTTACCCACAATCATAAGTCTTATCTTTTTATTCATATTATAATTTTGTTTATAGCTTTTTATTATGTGATTATGTTTATCAATAACTATCGGCATACAGGAATCGTTTACAACAATCATATTCTCTAACCACTTCAGTGAACTTTTCACTATATTTTTCAGCCACTGCTTCACATCAAAGTAGAAAACGACAGTACTTTTTGACATTTTTTTTATTTCGTAGTTTCAACAAACGCTTTGAACATAGTTCTCCAGATTTAATAATCCCAACTTCTGGCCTGAACACGTATCAAAAATATATTTCAATGATCCGCAGAACACAATCACAAAGGCTTTCACATAGCGTTCACTATTTCAACTTTCATTTTTTTTCAGCTTTAGCGGACAACAATCAACCTTTGATTTCAAGTCAAGTTAGATCACCTTCTGTCGCTACAACAATTCTACTTATCGCATGGTCCTACTTCACCCCTCTCACAATCATATTAACGAACTTTTTCCTCAACAACCTTTTAACCCGATAACCCTAAAATTGTGACAAAGCAATATAACCCTTATAAAGGATCGCAAGTGAAACATCGCCTAGGAAGACATTCAAGTCTATATCCTTGCTTTGCACCTGGATCTAAGTATTTGGCTGCCTGTGTTAACCAACGCATGCACAGAGCATTCACTTTTTCAATTTTCAACTTTTTTTTTAGCTCTAGCGGACCACAATTAAACTTTATTTCAAGTCAAGTCAGATCACCCACTGTCGCTACAATAATTCTACTTATCGCATGGCTCTACATCACCCCTTTCTCAATCATATTAATTATAAACCTTTTCTTCAACAACCCTTTAACCCAATAACCCTAAAATTGTGACAAAACACTATAACCCTCATATAGGATCGCAAGTGAAACATAGCCTAGAAACACGCTCAAATTTATATCCTTGCTTTGCACCTGAATCTAAGTATTTGGTTGCATGTGTAATACTTACAATTTGATATTATCTAACCCCTAACCTTTTCCAACGCCCGCCAATAATCTCTTTGAATGCCATTTTTTAAATTTATCATCATTTTTTTTATCAAAAAAGGTTTTATCAAAATTTCTCTTTTATAATCAATATCATAACTTTTAAATTAAACTTAAGTTTTATTTTTTTTTTAAATTATTTTCTGATATATCCAAACGAATCATCTTGTTATAGTTCTGTTTAACCCCAGAGTTTGAATTAATTTAAAATAGGTTTTAATTATTTACCTGTGTTAGAGAGGCTTTACCCGTTTAAAACCGAATAAACGCTTTCACTCCCGGGGCCCAACAATGTGATTTAAACCAACAACCTCATATTTTATATAATATAACAAGATTTTCATGTTGTATAATAGAAACAAATCTATAAATATTTATACGCATGATTGACATGTGCCATTATATCATCATATGTAATGTACTCTGTACAAACTGAGGATGAATAAATAAAATTCTGTAATAGATTAAGAGTTGAGCTAAATCAGACATCGAGATGTAGAAGTCCCACAATATTAAAAACGAGGCCAAAGATAGCAAGATATCAGGGCGTTGCCAGTGTAAAATGATCTCTTCCGATCCACACCTTTGTTGCATCCGCTGAAACCCAATATTTCCTTCTAAGCAAAGATATATAAGTCTCCAACAGGGCCAGAAATAAAGTCACTTCACCATCAGCGGAAGCCCTCGTCACTTGTGTCCAAGGTCCACCTCATCGACCATGTAGCTCAGTAAGAACTTTTCTCAAATCTCCAATTTTTCGCTCCTAGCTCAACTTTTATCTGTTCACGAAACTTTCCTAGTACAACGGTGTACCTTCATTTTTTGTGTGGACATCCCCAAGCTTTCAACTCTGCCTCGACCACGACTACCTGTACTCTGTGAGACCTGTTAAAGGTATTCCAAGGTGCAGAAAGGTATTGGAAAACTCCACATCCTGACTGTTCCTCTAGGTTAACAGAGTATAGCCAGAGTCGACAGGATCGCACACCATAGATCAGGTCGACAGGATTCCACAACGAAAGGATTCTACTTATATATTTATATATAGGTAGAAGCCTGAAATTTTGTAAACGTGTTTGAATCAGATAACAATGCGAGTTGATAAATTTTCAGACTTCTGGGTGTTAGCGTTGTCGGGAAAGGTGTAATTTCCAAAATACTTCACAAATTTTTAAATTTAATTTTAGTATGCTTTTTTCAGACCACCTAGAAGTCAGAAATTTTGATCACATTATTTTGCTCAATTCAACTAACAAAGTAAGTTTATAAATTTTCAGACTTCAAAGGTGGCCGGAAATGAAACATACTCGTATATCTATCTATATAAAGTCAACGTATGTATGTAATGTAATGTAATATTGTAGCGTAGAAATCAAGTCTCTGTATATCTAAAGGGGTGAAAATATGTATTGATGACGTCACAGCGACTATTCGACAAATATTACAAATTAACCAAAACTATTTACAGCTAGAGAATATTGAGCAAGCAAGCTTGGCAATTAAATGATGACTTTACAAATAATAAGTCTGTTTCCAAATATTTTCATTGAATAATTAAATTAAATTGATTTAAATAATAAATTACACTGTATAACAAAAAAATCGACGCACCAAGAAGGAGTTGTCAGATTAGGACAAAAATTGGTGTATGCAAAGAACATGTGTAGGGGAAAAACGATTAAAATTTCAAAACATGTAATTGTTTTATTTTAGAGTTTGATCGTAACAAATTGAGAATGTCAATATGTCGTTGGACCCCCACTGGCCTGGATGCAGGCTGCCACCAAGCGTGTCATGGACTAATTAAAGATTCTGGATGGTGTGCTGCGGGATTTCTTGCCAAATTGTCTCCAACTGTCGGGCTAAATAGTCAACTTTCCGGGATGGTTGCAATCGCCTTCCCATCACGTCCCAGATGTGCTCTATGGGCGAGAGATCAGGCGACCTTGCTAGCCACGGAAGAGTTCGGCAAGATTGGAGACAATCCATAGTAAAACGTGCCGTGTGTGGCCGGGCATTATCTTGTTGAAAAGTAAGCCCGGGGTGATGTGAGAGGAACGGCAACAAAACAGGCCGTAGAATGTCATCTACGTACCGTTGTGCTGTCAGGGTGCCAGGAATGACTACCAATGGGGTCCTGCTATCAAATTAAATGGCACTCCAGACCATAACGCCCTGTTGTGGACCTGTGTGGTGTTCGACAGTAAGGCCAGGAACCACACGCTGCCCATGACGTCTTCAGACACGTTTGCTACGGTCGTCAGGACACTATGAAACGGCACTCGTCACTAAAGACTATACGTCCCCAGTCAGCGCAGTTCCAAGTTGATCGCTCCCGACACCACTGTAGTCGGACTTGTCGGTGCACGGGTGTGAGGGGAAGGCATCGTAACGGTCGGCTAGTTCTTAGATTCCATTCTCTAAGTCGCCTGTTGATGGTCATTTTAGACACTTGTGTGCCGGTCACACGTTGGATGGAAGATAACGTGGATTCCGGTGCTGCGACAGCCATTCTGACAATTGCTCTGTCTTCCCGTTCTGTTGTTGCCCTTGGTCGACCGCTGCTGTCCTGACGTTGCATACTTCCGTTGTTGACCCACCTTTGGCAACATCGCCTAATAGCCGCATCACTTCGACACAGATGTCGCGCGATTAGTCGATTAGACCAACCAGCCTTTTTCAATCATATGGCTCGACCAGTTTCAAACTCTGACATATGTTCGTAATGAGCACAACTCTTTTGGCGAGGCATTGATACAGTAGAAATAGGCGTACTGCTAAAATATTAAAAGGAAATTCTGAAAATCAGCTCGTGCCGCGCCGAATATTGAGTCTAGAATGCTCGTGCTGGATGCGCAGTTCAGATGCGCTGGAGCTCTTGCTTTGCATAAATCGGCCACCAAATTTCAATCATTTGAATGTTTGGTCGAAACCTCTTTGTATACGAATTTTCATATAAATCGGACAACTGCTTCTTGGTGCGTCGATATTTTTGTTATAAAGTATATTTCTTCACAACATAGCCTCCTCCTATAATGAGCATCGACCCGATGCTCAGAAGAAGACTAACATCCTCAGTCACATGGCTCGAGAACAGGTGATAGGGCCTGAGATCTCTTCGCGAGTCTGTGGTTGTTGTTTTCGTTCATTGGGGATGTCTTCTTCCTGTAAGTTTGGCGAGTCGTCCTCTGGGTTCTCTTCTAGGTGCTCCTCCTGGTCCTCTGGGTTTAAATAAGGCTTGATTCTAAAAACGGGTTACTTTCATTCAACATTATACATTTTTCGGGTTACTTTATATGGACCGAAGTAACGTCTCATTAGTTTTTCCGAATATCCCTCTTTACGCACATTGATAAAGATCCATACAAGATCTCCAGGCTGGTAAGTTATGTTTCTGTGGTGAACGTCATAATGGAGTTTATTACTTTCCTGAGACCTCATAGAGTGGAGACGTGCCAGTTGTCGTGCTTCTTCCGCTCTCGATCCTAGATTTTGGATGAATCCGTCATCTTCTGGGACTAACTTGGGAAATGACAGGTCCAATGGCGTTTCTGCTTCACGCCTATGCGCAAGGAAGAATGGAGTGAATCCGGTGGACTCTTGCGTTGCTGTTTTGTATGCGAATGTCACAAATGGAAGGATCATATCCCAGTCTTTCTGATTGACGTTAACATACATAGACAGCATGTCTCCCATGGTATTGTTCAACCTTTCTCTGAGTTCATTCGTTGAGGATGATAGGCGGTGGTCGTCCTGTGAATTATTCTGCAGTGATTGTTCAGATCATGAATCAATGATGATGTGAAATTCCTTCCTCTCTCGGCGATTAGTTCCCTCACAGCACCGTGTTTCAGAATTACATCCTTGACTAAGAATTTAGCAACTTCCATTGATTCACTAGTTGGTAGCGCTTTAGTAATTGCATACTTTGTCAGATAGTCCGTGCATACAATAATCCAGCGGTTTTCAAATGTCGATGTTGGGAATCTGCCTAAGAAGTCCATTACAATCTTTTCAAAGGCAGCTCTGGGCACCGTTATTGGCTGTAAGTGTCCTGTAGGGAGTTGTGGCTGTCGTTTGCGTCGCTGACAATCTTGACAGTGAGCCACATATCTTCTAACATTCCTATACGTTCCAGGCGAATAAATTTCTTTTTCTAATTCGATCATAGGATTTGGTGAACCCAAGATGTCCAGCAGTGGGCGAATCATGGAAATTCCTCAGCATTTCAGGCCTGAGGTGGCGAGGGACCACAAAAACAATATTTTTCCCATTGTATCATAATTATTTTTGCAGAGAGTATTATCAATTTTAAGAAAGGACTTATTAGAGGCCTCTTATTGTATCTTTCCATCGATTTTCATGAGATCCGGGTCATTCATTTGTTCCTGTCCAAAATTATGTAAGGCCATTAAACTAAGAATATCTTCTTCAATGTCCTCACTACAGCTTAAAGGACTTCTCAATAAACAGTCAGCGTCCTGATGTTTACTTCCACTCTTGTACATAACTGTAGCCTCAAATTCTTGCAAACGAAGATCCCATCTGGCTAATCTTAGACACGGGTCCTTGAGGTTGTTCAATCAACACAAAGAATGATGGTCTGTTACAATAGTAAATGGGCGTCCGAAAACATAAGGACGGAATTTGTTTATTGTCAAATTTATGGCAAGGCATTCTCTTTCAGTAGTTGAATAGTTTTTCTGCTTCATTGAGCGTTCTCGATGCATAGGCAATAGCTCTTTCCTTTCCATTCTGAATTTGTACAAAAACTGCTCCTATTCCATAGCTGCTTGCGTCCGTTTGTATCTCTGTTGGGGATGAATAATCAAAATGTCCCAAGGCAGATTTGGAAATTAGCGCTGACTTCAGAACATCAAAGGCACGTTGTTTTACTGGGTTCCAACAAAATTTGGCGTCTTTTTTTTTTAAATCATTCAAAGGTTGGGCTAAATGTGCATAATTAAGTATGAAGCGGCGGTAGTAGGAAGATAGTCCTAAGAAACTTCACTTCTTTCAATGACTTGGGTGCATAGAAGTCACGGACTGCTCGGATCATTTCAGGGTTAGGTCGTATTCCATTTCCACTTACTTCATTTCCAAGAACAGTGATAGTTTTTGCCCCAAATTTACTTTTTTTGCATTAAGGCACAGACCAGCTTGCTTTAGACAATTTAATACAATTTTGAGGCGTCGCCGATGTTCTTAAAAATTATTTGAAAAATCTATTATGTCATCTAAATAACATAGGCAGGTCGTCCATTTAAAACCTTTCAGCAGGTTGTCCATCATTCTCTCGAACGTAGCCGCAGCATCGCATAACCCGAATGGCATTACTTTGAACTCATACAGTCCATCTGGAGTTATACATGCTGTCTTCTCACGGTCCGATTCTTCTACGTTGATTTGCCAGTACCCTGATTGGAGGTCCATGGAAGATCAAAATCTAGCCCCGCGTAAGCAGTCTAAAATGTCGTCGATCCTTGGGAGAGGATAGACATCCTTTTTTGTTATTTTGTTCAGGCGGCGATAATCGACGCAGAATCTCCAGATTCCATCCTTTTTTCTTATCAATCTTACAGGTGAGGCCCACGTACTTTCAGAGGGCTGAATGATGTCAAGTTTTTCCATCTCGTTTACCTCATCCTGAATAATTTGGCGTTCTCTTGGTGCAACTCGGTATGGTCTTTGTTTGGTCGGTTGGTGGTCTCCGGTGTTAATTCGGTGTTTAACATTGACGTCCTTGGATTGTCTTATTTTACTAAATTCGAAAATATCTGTATAATTATGTAGCACATTTTTTAATTTTTCTTTTTGAGATTCATCAAGTGAATTATCTATTAAAAAAATCTGAGAGTTTTGGGTCTTCAGAATGTTTCGCCTCTGTTTCAACTTGATTACAATCAGATAGAGTACATAGTTGACTATCTTCGATGACAACACTATCAGCTACGTGCATCCCCTGTGGGATTAGTTTTGGATATGGACTCCAATTCACCACCCAATGTTTACCTCGGTTACTGGTAAGTGAAATGACAGAGGAGGGAGCCGTTATTTCTCTTTCTAGCAATAGCTTTTTTCGACATTCTGCCACCACAATTGCGTCATTAGGGATGTCGCGAATTGCTACATCTATTAGCAGGATAGAGGCGGGCTCGATTATGTATTCCAGTTCCGAGTATTATTAGGGGTATCCTCGGAAAGACATTTTCCTTTAAAAAATGTATCATCTGCAGAGTCAATTACTGCTCTGGATAACTTTAAAAAGTCCCAACCGAGAATAACATCGTGACTATAGTCTTCTATAACGAAAAAATCGAACTTTTCCTGTAATCCAATTAGGTCCAGTTTAAACGTACATCGTCCTTTTGGTCTTACAATTTTACCGGTGGCTACTCGTAATGTTACGTCAGTTCCGGCAAACATTATTTTTCTTAGTTTCAGTCTGAACCTCTCATATATCACAGAATATGAGGCTCCTGAGTTGACAAGGGCACGCGTCATTTTTCCTTCTATTTTAATGTCTATGTAATTTTCTTTTAATTCTAATGTAGTCGACAAGGAAGGGTTTTTAAATTTTGCGGCCTTAACTTCAAAATAGAACGCATCTTCTAGTTTTCCTGACGATAACGGCGAGGCGATTAGCTGGATCTCCTTGCAAATAACGAAAATTGTCCGTTACAACCAGGTTTTGGGGAAGGACTTCGATAGCGGCTTTCATTTTTTTAACATCATCATTTTGCTCAAGGAAATCGGATCGAGTGTTATAGAACGTCCTTGGTTCTTGTATTTTTTTGGTAGTATTGGTTTCGCCTTTCTTCGTTTTGTCTCTGTCACGGCAGTAGCGGACGAGGTGACCAGGGCGCCCGCAGTGGAAACAAATCGGCTTTCCTTCAGTGGTTCGTCATTCGTTTGTTTCGTGTCTTCCTCCTTGTTTTCGATAATGAGGTTCAGGATGAGGTTGTATCGCTTGAACCTCGTATCTAGTATTAAGAAACTGTCGGGATCTTTCCTTCTGTGGGGGACTGCTCCTAGAATTTGAGATTGGCGCCAGGGTTCTTCCGATCTCCTCCTTTAACATTTCTTTGATGGCATCGATATTTGGTTCCTCTCGAGGAGAGCCTAATGCCCGCTGTACCTCCTCACGAACAATTTGCCTAATTATAGATGATAAATCTGCCCTGTCATCATGATCACTGAGAGACGCCACATTTGGTAGTCGCACGTATTTGTTTGTGGTCACTCGCTTACAGTGCAGGTCTTCAATTCGGCGACACTCGGTGACGGCAACTAAATGGTGACTTTAAAAATAATAAATCTGTTTCCAAATATTTTCATAGAATAATTAAATTAAATAATAAATTATTTCTTCGCCACAATATAATGTATCATCGCCAATCTGCCCGGCTTCGTGGAGGACAGCACCATCGTGGAAGCCCTGCGCCCCCATGGAAACGTCACCTCCATTGCCCCCAACATGATCAAAATGGGGGAATACACCTTCAGCGACGGCCGCCGGGAAGCCTTCATCCTGCTCCCGAGGGCGTGAAGCTGGAGATGCTGCCCACCCGCCTAAACATCAAGTCCAAAGGAGACACCCTGTCAGCCTTCCTCTCCTTTGGAATAAAATGCTTCAAATGCGGCAAGCAGGGCAACCGCAGAGCTAACTGCCCATTGCTCGCCAGACAGACCAGCAGCCCAAGGCAAGCATTGTCTCCAACCGACGCAAAGCTCCCCCTCCTCCAAGCATGAAGCTACCTAACAAGCCTCAAGGGGAAGTTATCGCGTGGCTAGACAAGTTAAATTGGATAATCCAGAAAGAGAAAAGGGTCGCTGCTGGAACTGTGGAGCTAATGACCACCTGTCTCCAACTTGCCCCCGAAAGGTAAGACAGCGCAGTGATACAGGTTGCTGGAAATGTGAAAAAGACGGCCACATTAGGAAAAACTCTCCAGATAATTATAAAACCCCTCAGCCCCTAGGAAGAACCAGGAAAACTACGAATAGTCAGCTTTTCGGGGCGAAAGCTGGCTGGGTCGTTTGGGAATGCCCCTGATGGTACCATCCAAGTCTCCAGTCTTCGAAATACAGAAAATGGATTACTGCTACGGGGCTTCATAAATGGAAGAAGCTGCGACATGGTAATTGACACTGGAGCTAATGTCACCCTTGTGCAAGCTGATGTCTTTCAAAATCTGTATCCAAAGCCTGCTGAAGTTCGAATGAAGCCAATTTCACTGCACACTGCAACAGGGGAACGGGCTAAAGTGCACCATTGTTTCTTGCTAAGCATACAAATCGGAAGCAAGATTTTCCAGCATAAAGGCTACGTTGCAGATATCATGGACGAGTGTATCATTGATCTGGATGTCCTGAGACAATTCGGACTTTCGATAGAAATCGGACGGAACTTGCTGCGGACCAGCGATGAAGATATCCCTCTCCTGGCATCTCAGCAACTTCACAATTTTCAAGCCTGCCGAGTGCTATCTCTAGAACGCAGTGGATGTGTCATCAAAGGACAGTTGGAGACTACAAAGGTCATTCCAAAATTTGCCATCCTGGAAGGAGACTCCGAGGCACCTTCAAGGGGGATCCTCGTAGCAAAGTAACTTATTGACACTGGACAGGACGTAATCCCAGTAAGGGTGGTGAATCTCTACGACTCTGCACGTGCCATCAAGAAAGGCTCATGCCTTGGAAATGCAGAACCTGCTGTTTTGATTAAGAGAAACCATCCAGTGATGCAGAAGTCTAAAAGGGAAGACAATGTTCCAGATGATCTTCAACAAGTCTGGGAGGAAACAATTAAAGAACTTCAACCTGGAGAGCAGAAAGAACTGGCAACACTCCTTGCTACCTACGGCAACATTTTTTCCAAGTCATCAGAAGACTATGGAAGAATAGATTTGACAAAGCATAGAATCAACACCGGTGAATCAAACCCAATTAAACAAGCACCCCATCGGATACCCCTTGCTCGTCAAGAAGCGGAAACCTTGGTAAAAGAGATGCTTGATCAAAACATTATTTGACCATTTTCAAGTCCTTGGGTTTCTCCAGTTGTCTTGGTTAAAGAAAGATGGATCTACAAGATTTTGTGTCGACTATAGGAAGTTGAATGATATCACCAAGAAGGACTCTTATCCTTTTCCTCGCATTGATGCAACTCTAGATACATTGGCTGGATCCCAATGGTTTTCAACGCTGGATTTGAAAAGTGGATACTGGCAAGTAGAAATGCATCCAGAAGACAAAGAAAAGACTGCATTTACAACTGGATCTGGACTGTGGCAGTTCAATATAATGCCTTTCGGACTCTGCAACGCGCCAGCAACCTTTGAACGTCTAATGGAAGCTGTTCTGGAAGGACTGGCTACCGAAACATGTATGGTTTATTTGGATGACATCATTGTACTTGGAAAGAACTTTGAAGAGCATCTCTCGAACATTGAGAAGGTGTTTAAACGCTTAGAAGCTGCCAATTTAAAATTGAGTCCAAAGAAGTGCAAACTCTTTAAAAAGGAAGTAGCCTACCTGGGGCATATAATTTCTGACGAAGGTGTTCAAACCGATCCAGAAAATACAGAAACTAGGGATGTGGCCTACTCCTAAAGATTTGACACAACTGAGAAGCTTTCTGGGATTATGCACTTACTACCGAAGGTTCATCCCAGGGTTCTCCAATATTGCAAGACCTCTACATCGTTTGACTGAAAGTGGAAGGCCGTTTGTTTGGACTCCCGATTGTCACCGAGCCATGGAAAAACTGAAAAAAATGCTGGTGGCTGCTCCTATTCTGGTCTACCCTAGATCTGGAGACCCTTATATCCTGGACACTGATGCGAGTAATACAGGAATTGGTGGCGTCCTCTCACAAGTGTAGGAAGGCTCCGAAAGAGTAATTGCTTATTTTAGCAAGACCCTATCCAAGCCCGTACGAAACTACTGTGTTACTAGAAAAGGATTGCTGGCTATCGTCAAGTCTATTGAACATTTCCATCACTACCTATATGGACAGGAATTTATTCTCAGGAGTTATCACGCTTCTTCGCAATGGCTTTTAAATATCAAGAACCCAGAAGGACAGCTAGCCAGATGGATCCAAAGACTTCAGGAATACCAAGTTAAAAATCAACATCGTCCTGGAAAACGACACCAGAAAGCTGATGCGCTTTCAAGAAGGCCATGTGTTCCACAATGTGGACATTGTGCTCGTGCTGACGATAAATATGGCGTAAGGCAAGTTACAGTGCAAAAAAGCGATGAAGTAGAAGAGCAACATTGGACTGGACAAGCTTTAAGAAAATCTCAACGTGAAGACCGAGATCTCTTGCCAATGATAAATTGGAAGGACTCAGATGAAAGACCATCCTAGGAAGATGTGGCCGTACAGTCCTAACACCAAAAGTCTCTGGTCCCTCTGGAATTCTTTGACCCTGCGAGATGGTGTCTTATACAGGAAATGAGAGAGCGAGGATGGAAAGCATGAATCCTGGAAGTTGGTGTTACCCAGATCTCATGTACCTTTGGCTCTCCAGGAGATGCATAGCAGTCCCACGGGAGGTCACTTCGGCATCAGAAAAACATTGGCCAAAGCTAGAGAAATATATTTTTGGCCAGAAAGACAAGCTGATATCGAAATATGGTGCAGAAACTGCACGCAATGTTCAGCGAGAAAGGGACCGACAACAAGATCCAAAGGAAAGTTGAAGATCTACAATATAGGTGCCCCATTTGAACGGATTGCAATTGATATTGTGGGGCCCTTTCCAAAAGGCGACCTAGGAAATAAGTACATTCTGGTTATAAGGAATTACTTCATTAAATGGCCTGTCGCAGTCCCTATTCCAGACCAAGAGGCTTCAACTGTATCCGAGATGCTACTGCAAGATTGGGTCTGCATTTTTGGTGTGCCAAGAATTCTGCATTCCGACCAAAGAAGAAATTTCGAATCAAATATTTTCCAAGGACTGTGAAGACGACTGGGCATTGAGAAAACAAGAACTACGCCTTTGCATCCTCAATCTGATGGAATGGTTGAACATTTTAACAGGACTCTTACACAACACCTGACCATGTTTGTTGACAAGAATCAAAGAGACTGGGATCAACATCTTCCCATGCTCCTGATGGCTTATCGATCAGCTGAGCATGAATCGACTGGTTATAGCCATGCAAGAATGCTATTTGGCCTTGAACTCCGAATGCCTTGTGATGTGCTCCTTGGTCGTCCAGAAGAAACCTTCGAAAACACTAATGAGTACATCTCTCACATGGAAGAAAGGATGCTGACCCAGGGGCAAGAGAAAAGCTTCACTTTTCCAGTGAGAAAATGAAAGACAGGTACAACGTCAAGAATTCCCACAAGACTTTCAACGAGGGTGAAATGGTTTGGCTCCATAATCCTCAACAGAAGAAAGGACTTTCTCCTAAACTTCAATATCAGTGGAAAGGTCCCTACAAGATCATCAAGTGTCTCAATGATGTCATCTATCGAATTCAGAAGACCCGGACTTCTAAACCCAAAGTTGTGCACTACAACCGATTAGTACCTTTCAGAGGTTCTGTTCCAGAACAATGGACTGTACGGGACGATCAGTCCTAAGGTGGGGGCAGTGTTACGTAAAAGGAAAAATGGCCTATTCCTGAAGAGAATGTTTTAGAACGTTCTAGAAAAATGTAGAAAAATCGGAGAACAACGGATTGGCCAATCAGTAGCGATTGCGCAATGCTCAAATCTGGCGGCTTTGTAAATGGCTAACCAACCATGACCGTTCTGGAAAGATCTACTCCGGTATATATAGGGATGAGGAACTCATGCAGAGGAAGTCGAAGAACGAAGCTATGTGGTGTACTCCAAGCAAGCTGCTGTCTCAAGAGGTCGGACTGCTGCTTACCGCCGACACCGGTGTACTTCTTGGAAGACTCTAGAAGGTTCTACGAACTTCTGTCTCCTGTTCTGCTCCTGCATTCCCTCACCGTGCTGCAGTTGGTGAGTTTGTAACTGCTGTTTTCTTTATTGTTGTTTTATTTTCGCACTCTTCTGTAATTATTTTATTGATAAGGCTTAAATAAAGTCCTAAAGATCCTTTGTACCCACGGAAGTTATTCTTTGTCAACCAACAACGCAACAATATTTTATTTTTAAAATATTAAGTATTATAAGATATATACGATATATAAACGTATAAAGATAACAAATTAAATGTAATACTGAATCTATGGTGTGAATATAAAATTAAAATAAATTTGAACCAATGGATGAAGGAATATCTGGATATATGATAGCAGGTGAATTCTTACCTCATCGCCGTTTAGAAGGGTCCGCCATTCAAATTACTATTCGAGTTATAAGTGGGCTCTCCCTGAATTCTCGGAATAGCAAACCTCATTGCTTTCTTTTCACCTCTGTACCATTATCTCTGTGTTTTAGTGCAAATACTAAAACTAAATTAGGTGTCCAAAGTTTTTCTTGGTCGCCAATTGGCGTGTCGAATTGGTATGCTTCACACATCTGAACAGAAGAGGCAATGAATATTTTAAACTCCTTTCCCAAAAAAATAACCGCAGACATAGCAAAGGTCTTCTGCATTATACATACAACCTCTTTCGGCCATGATAAATTGGTTTTAGTTGGAGCATATGTTTAAAAATACGAGTATATTTATTTCACACACACACACACACACACACACAAACAACAACACAAAAACAAATACAACAAAATACCAATATAAATAGAGTTGAACAATTCACTATATATAATATTTATAATGAAAATTTTACATTCTATACTTCTGACTCGTGAGATTTTAATTTATATACAGGGTGATCCAAAAGTCCCGCACAACTTTAAAAATTAATAACTCCGCGAATATTTGCGCTAGAGCAATGCGGTAAACACCATTAGGTTCAGGATGCAATGGTATTTTTTATGGCAAATAATGAAAAATTCGAAATTTATTTTAGTTACAACTTTATTCGCTAGATAGCGCTCTACCAAAATCAGCGATTCAGCTGCTAAATTGTTTGATAAATTGAAAAATATAACTGAATGACACGTATTTTTCCTTTTTGAATACCAGGAAAGAACCCTAATAATATCAAATAATAAATTAATAAAACACCATTTCGCCAAAATTTGAAGAAATGGCTAACGATTTTTAAATACAATCTGAGATATGTAAAATAGGTAAATGCAAATTAAAACATGTAGCAAAAAATATCTATATTTTAGATGGGGTTTTATGAAATAGATTGAATTTTCGAAAAACACTGCCGATATCAATACACGATTTTTTGAAATGTTAATATAGTACCAAAAATTATGATGGCACTACTAATAGGATTTCGTGCTATAAGGAATGTGTAGTTTCTTGACTAATTGGCGACACTTGACTATTTAACTGGATATTTGTCATGATCAAAAAATGAAATATAGAGGGGAGTGACAAAATATATTTGTCGTACTTTATTCCAAATATCCTATGGGTTTGTCAAATGTTATCATTGTTTATTAAACTGTACATAATTTTGAAAATGTATCCCCTCAAAAAAAATCATTTTCAAATCGACATTTTCGTTAAAAAACGTGGTAGTAAAATCATTTTGTATAATTTTTTGCGCAAAATTTCTAAAGTTGGTGGGGGGATAAAGAGAATATTCCTTGTGCTATTTCTTCTAATGAGCGAAAAGCGATAAACTAAACATAAGGGGTAAAATTGTGTATACCATTGTTATTCGAGAAGTTATAACACTTTGGCCTGCACGACATAATATAAGATGCGGGCAAATGACAAACAAAAAAATTACTGTTCACAGAAAATAAAAAGAGTCAAGATGTGAGGACAGCAATTATTATTCCCATAAACCAAAACAAAGAGCTGCAAAATATAACACATTAGGTAACTGCCTTCTCTCTTGTATTAGGTCACAATCCTTGCTCAATGTGGCGCCCTTCAGTCTCAAACACCGCCTGCAGACGATAGATGACAGAATGGCCACAATTAAATAGTTGAAATTTATAAAACGTGCCATCTGATAGAAGCCTTCAACATGGCCAATGTGGTAGGCCGGCATCGATAAAAACGCGACTTAATGTACCCCCATAACCGAAATTTTAAGGCGTCAAGTCTGGTGATATTGGAGGCCACTGGTATATAAAGTGGCGACTTATCAACGAATTTCACCGAACGTATCCTTCAGCAATTGTTTGGCACCGCGGGAGATATGAGGAGGTCCTCCATCTTGCATGAATGTTATTTCGCTTAGTGCTCGTCTGTCCTTCAATATGGGAATAACCTTTTGTCTCAAAGGTTGAACATTACGTTCACCAGTTATAAAAAAGTTTTAAAAGTTTTCCATTGATTTTTTCAAAGAAAAATGGCCCAATAATAAAAGAAGAAGTGAACCCACACAAAACTGTAACTCTGGGCTGATGAAGTGGTATTTCTGCAAAAGTCCTAGGGTTTTCTGTTGACAAAATGAAGCAGTTTTGAATGTTAAATTCTCCCTTTAGATAAAAGTGAGCATCATCTGTTTTCAGAACATTTGACAGCCAGTTTTCATCAATATCAATTTGCCGGAAAACCCATGCAGCAAATTCTTGAAGATTCTCAAAATCGTCGACTTTCAACTCGTGAAAACTTTGAATTTTGTTAGGGTATTTTTATAGAAAAATTCTAAATGTGTGTTCTCTCCAAACTGTTCCATAAGAAATCCCCGTTTGTCGAGAAACTTGTCTAGCACTTACTTCTCCATACGTGGATAACGTTTCAATAGCTCCAGCATTCTGCAATTTCGTAACAGGCCCTGACTTGCATGTCGATGGTCTTCCACTCCGAGGTTTTGCTTCCAGAGATCCAGTTTCCTCAAAACTTTTAATCAATCGCTTTAGAGAGTAGCAACTCATTGGTCCTTTGCCGCTTCGAATATCTTTAAAGGAACGAAACAGCTTCAGTGGCAGATTCTGAATCACAATTTTAAAAAATTGACCAAGAGTGCTTTATCCTGTAGTGACGGCATTCCAGGGGGAAGGGGAGTAGTCCGACCACACCTCCTTGCGGTACCCCCTGGACCCTTGGAATATTTAACCAAATTCTGGTTCGTTTCCAAGATGACTAACGTTGCAACGGCACCTATTTTCAAATGAAGAGCAAAACTGATATCTCCAGTAATGCTACCGCGTCCTGGGTAACCGCCACGTCAGGAGCTGCAGCTCGAGCTCATGATGAGAAATCTACTACGAGGACACAATTCAATCTACTACAACTCAATATAAATGGTACCCAGAGGAAAATAAAGAGCTGACTTGTCTTCTCTGTGACAACAATGTACATATTACCTGTCCTCAGGAGACAAAATTGAATCAGAATCTGAGAATCAATATCAAAGATTATACAACACTACGAAAGGACAGACCGGGAAAATTCGGAGGAGGACTTGCCGTTTTGATTAGAACTCTAGAAATCAAATTTAAGGAAATCGCCTATAATCAAAGTAAGCCTAGAGAAAGCACGACAGAAGATCAGGCAAAAGAAATCTATCTTACAGATAAAACAATTCCAATCATAAATGTTCATCACCACGATAATTTTAGCATCAATACAGGCCTGATAGAGACATTAAGTGAAGCGTCTTCGGATATCGCAATCATACTTGGTGATTTTAACGACGAAAGACCAACTTGGGGATCACCTGTCTAGGATAACAAAGGTCAGCAGGTTGAGGACAGGCTTTCTTTTTGGCATCTGAAGGAGGAGATTAAAGTGCTGATTTTTACCTCGCTACCAGATTCTGAAACTTTGAAGCAGGGAAACGACATTTTCTTCCTGGTCTAATGAAATATCAACCCTATGATACTATCATTCAAAGAATTAAGCTGCATTTGGATCCAAAGAAGAAAGTGATACCACAGCGATGCAGATTTTTAAAGAGAATTCAACAGGAAGGATAATCAAATTCGGAATATCTTAGAGAATTGAAACATTTAGCAATAAATTGTAATATAGGCGATATGCTGGAAACCATGATGCGAGACCGTTTTGTGGCTGGAATCAAGTTGGGACGCCTGGAAAAGAAGCTACTACAAGAAAACGACGATGTCACCCTGGTTAAAGTTTTGCCGTGGCGATTTCGTTCGAACTGGTGCAGATAAATACAAGAGAATTACAAGATAAATTAGTGGCCAAGATATCCCCTGTGGATGGAAAAGATAAAAAGGGTGAGTACAATAATAGTATTGTGCAGCATAGGCCTTTCAGCCAAAGGGGAAAAATAATGTGTTATAGATGTGGTGAAAGACATTCACACGTGGCCTCTGTTTGCCCTCATAGAACAAAGACTTTGGGGATGTAAATTTGTACAAGAGGACTCTATATATTCTGTACAGGGCGAAACTGATGCCACAATAAATTTAACAGTAGATGAATATTCTTTGTGCCTTACAATAGATACAGGAAGTCCAGTTACGTTAATACCTAAAGATATTTATAAGATTTATTGGCATGGTAAAAAATTATTCCCAACAAATTTAAGATTAAAATCCTTTTGTGGTAAATCAATAGAGATTATAGGGCAAATAAATGGTTTTGTAAAAGAAGCCAACCAATATTTACGATTAATAGTTGTAAATGAAAAATCCAGGTGATTTTGTTAGAAAGAGAATGACTTAAACAGTTAAAACTTGATTATTCTAGATTGTTTAGCATTAAAAAATTAAATAATGATTCTAAAAGAAATAGTTTGATTGATAGATATGCAGATTTTTTTTAACAAAGATTTGTGCTGTCTAAAGGATGTTAAAATAAATTTTAATTTAAAAAAGGTTGTGACTCCTGTGTTTTGTAAAGCCAGAAGTTTACCTTTCTCTCTAAAAAACAAAGTAGAGAATGAAATTGATCGTTTAGTGAATTCTTGCATTTTCTAACCTATAGTTCATGCATATTGGGCCGCTTCAATAGTACCGGTATTAAAAAAGGATGGTAGTGTAAGGATATGTGGTGACTTTGGATGTACAGCTAATAAAGCAATAGAATTAGATAGGTATCCCCTTCCATCGATCGATGAGATATTTTTAAAATTATCTAGAACCACCGTATTTTCGACTCTAGACCTTACACAGGCTTACTTACAAGTAATGTTAGCGGAAGAAGCCAAGGCTGTTGTTGATATAAACACAACAAAGAGGTTGTTTTCTTATAAAAGACTACCATATGACGTAGCGGTAGCACCAAATAAATTTCAGAGGATTATGGAAGGTCTTTTTGCTGATTTGCCAGGTGTGGCCTGCTACATAGATGATATTTTGGTTGCAGGAAAAAACTTTGAAGATCATGAACAAAAGTTGGATCTAATGTTTAGATGATTTCTAGAAAAAGGTTTAAAGTTAAACAGATATAAATGTAAATTTAAAAAGAAATCGGTGGAATATTTAGGGTTTAAAATGGATAAATATGGACTGCATCCCTTAGAAAATAAAATTAAAGCAGTAATAGAGGCGCCTGAATCTAAAGAATGTTTCGCAATTAAGATATTTCATAGGACTCTTAATTTATTATTATAGATTCATAAAGAATATAGCAAACTTTTAGCGCTATTCTATCAACTTCGAATAAAAATTGTAGATGGAATTGGACGAAAGAATATCGAATGTTATTTGAAAAATGTAAATCATTATTAATGAAATATGGACTAGGCGTAATTCTGAGTCATAGAAATGATAGAAAGGAAGAATGTCCTATAGCTTTTGCTTCTAGAACATTAACTGAAGCGGAAAAACGTTTCTATCAACTAGAAAAGAAAGCGTTGAGCATAACTTTTGGCGTTGAGAAATTCAGACAATATTTACTGGGACGAAAAAATTTATTGGTCACAGACAACCGACCCTTAATTCATATATTTTCACCTCATAAACCAATTCCCATATGTGCATCATCCAGAATTAAAAGATGGTCCTTAAAATTAGCTGCATTTAATTATACTGTGGAATTCCGAAAATCTAGTGATAATTCGAATGTTGACGCATTGTCACGTCTTCCTTTAGAATCGAGTGTCAGGGATTCTCTTGATGAAGACCAGGTACTTCTTCTCAGGAAGTTGAATGAGGTACCGTTCTCTTTTATGGAGGTGGCATATGAGACTCCCCAAGATAAAATACTGTCTATAGTATTAAGGAATGTTAGAGAAGGTAACTGGAAATTCACAAGGGTACCGAGAGAAAACCCACTAGCTCCTCATTATAAGATCAATGAGGAATTAAGTTTGGAGTTTGGTTGTCTTCAATGGCGTGAGAGTGGTAAGTCCCCAAAAATTAAGATCTTCAATTTTAAATGACTTGCATGAAATACACATGGGGATTGTTAAAATGATTATTGCCAGACGGTATTTTCTGGTGGCCAGGCATAGACAGTAACATCGAGGAGTTAACTAGAGAATGTAGAGTATGCCAAGAATCGGCAAGCATGCCCCCGGCTACCATCTCGGAATGGACTTGGCCCGAAAAACCGTTGGATCGACTTCATCTTGATCTAGCGGGTCCGTTCATGGGAAGAATGTTTTTGGTTCTCGTGGACGCATACTCAAAGTGAATTGAAATTTTTATCATCAAAGATATTACCAGCAAAACGATTATAAATCATCTTAGAGAATTTTTTTCCAGATTTGAATTGCCCTAATTTTTGGTTACAGATAACGGAAGACAGTTTGTCTCCGGTGAAATCGAGCAATTTACCAAAATGAATGGTATACGGCACACTAAGACCAGTCCGTATAATCCGAGTACAAATGGTTTAGCTGAGAGATATGTAAGAGAGTTTAAAAACCTTTTGAGAAAGAATAATGGGAAGGATGATTCAGAGACGAATCTACGAAGATTCCTATTTGCTCATTGAGCATTCCCCCAAACTGTAATAAAATAATTCCCCCGCGGAACTGCTAATGAAGAGAAGTTTAAGATAAAGATTCTCGAATTTAATACCAAGATGGGAAATCCGTGAGAGGTATTTCATGGGGCCGTAAGAAGGCAGAAGCAGTTTACTACAGGTTGCGAGGTTTATTTCCGCAACTATGCAACTGGACCTAAACGGTAAATAGGTACCATTTTGAAATTATTGAGCTACCGTCACTACCTTATAAGTTGCGAGGGCGTCGTGTATAAGAGGCATATCAATCAATTGCGACCTGTGAGAAAGAAACAAGTGGAGACAAGAAATTTGATACTTCCTCGAACATCAGGAGAGAAGCCTGTAGGTGGAAGTCAGAAATAAAGTGAAGAGGAGGTTCCAGAGGTTATATCAGGAAACAAGGAGGAGATTGCTTCTGTGCACGTACCTTCTTGTACTCCTAGACCAGGGCCTGTTGCTGTGCACGTGCCCTCTTGCACTCCTAAACCGGAGCCTGCCGCTGTGCAAGTGCCCGTCCGCAGTCCTAGACCTCAGAGAGCCAGGAAACCCCCAGACCGACTGGAGTATTATTAAGGGAGGAGATGTGTTGTGCATGTAAATAGATGAAGATTATTTTCATTCTTTAAAGTCTCATTATGCAAGAATATATGTGTATATAAATTGGACATTTTTTGTTGGCCAAACGAAAAGAATAAGAGCTAAATAAAGAGTCATGGTCAAGTTTGAGTTGTTGTACATCTAATTACGACACAACCTTAACAACATCCATCCTCACTGAAGACACAAAGGTTGCCTGTTATGCAGATTATATAGCCTTATGGCACAAAAGTAGCAGTATAGAAATATCAGAAAAATACTGTACACATCAATGAGAGGGCTGGAGAAGTGGGCAATAAACCTAATAAACACAATTCTATAGGTCTCCTTCACTGACACGAAAAAAGGCATTGATATAACTCCAAAATAAGCATAAACAACCATATAATTGATAAAATTAGATCTCCAAATTACCTAGATGTGATACTTGATGAGGAATTGCGATTTACAGAACACATAATTAGCACCTCAAATAGAGCTACCAGAAACCTACACATTCTGAGAAGGCTATGTGGAACAAATTGGGGAGCAAAACCCAAAATTCTCAGAACAACATATATCACCTTAATAAGGCCACCTGTTTGGGCTCCCTCAAGTTCATTACTAAAAAGAAGACTAGACAATGTTCAAGCAAAAGCGGCCAAATTGATCACTGGTTCTGTTTCAAATACCAACAATTAGAAAATTCAGAGAGAATGTGGTCTAGACCTACTTGAAAGCAGAAGACAATTAAAAACAATAAAATTCACCAATAGCTTAAAAACTAAAGAAACCGAACACATATCCCATAGAACCTATTTAAACTGGACACAAAAAGAAAGGCTCAAAAGATCTTCAACACTTCAGTACGACAACAATATTAGAAAGAGCATAAATATGAAACATAATGAATTTCAAATTCGAGAATAACCAATATTTCCTACCCCATCGCCATCAAATGTAATCATCAACCTTAACCTAAATGAACCCTGCAATAAAAAAAAAAAGAGAAAAAAACATACATAAAAAGAAAGGACTTGACACAATTGGTTTATGCGATCAGATAAATTATTTAACAGCATATACAGATGGATCATCAGACCTTACCATAAGTAATGGAGGGGCTGGAATTAACATAATACTGCAAGATGGAATATACATCAAAATCAGAGAAGGAGAAAGAAAGATTTCACTTGTGAACTGATAGCTATCTTGAAAGCTCTTGATGTATGCCTTAACCAACAAACCCTGCACCAAGCAGAAGGAATTATAATATTGTGACGGTGTTTTGACCCACCGCCAAGTTTGAACGGCCTTTCAACCACCACCATCTTGCCGGCGGAGACGCCAAGGCGGCGCGCATGCGCGGCGGTGGTGACGTGGTAAGCACGGGCGGGGGTACGTTCGAAATCGACAGCCAGGATATTCAATTATTCAAGCATCAAAAAGATTTCATTCATTTTAATATTATATTCATTTCAGTCAATTGTGAACATAATTTGGATTTTAATAATTTTAAGCAAAAAATTGAATACTGAAAAAAAAAATTTTTTTTTAGAATAATATCTAATATCATTATGTCCGAAGAAAATATTTTTAAATTGCAAAAATACAGCGGGGATCAGAAGGATATTCGTGCCCAGAGCTGGGTAAAACTTTTTCCCTGAAAGCATCCTCAGGATCACTTTCTCTCACTGCTTTCAACAGTTTAATCTCATCAATGGCTGTCTCTATGCAGTGGGTGGCACTCTTGACCGCCTTCAGGGCCACAAACCTCTTGCCCACGAGGTCCCAGCAGAGCCACACTGTGGAGAAATGGCCCCAGCCCAGCTTCCTGATGACATGGTACCTGCTGTGGTAGAGGTCCCCTATCTTCACTGGGTGGTACCCCCCTTTGCAGTAATCCTCGGGGTCTTCTTGCTCATCATCATCTGAGCCCAGGATTTCCTCCTCTTCTTCCTCATCCCATCCTCGTCGCCAAAAACTGAGGTGGTTCGTTTGATTTTGAAAAAAAATGATTCAATTATTCATTCGTGGTATTTTAATTTATTAAGGATAAAATATAAATATAAATAAAATGTTACAAATTAAATATCTAGTAAAAAGAAGTTGGAAAATGTTTGATTCAAATGGATGGATGAGAATGAATGTCTGCTCGAGGTGGCCGTCGATTTCGAACGTACCCCCGCCCGTGCTTACCACGTCACCGCCGCCGCGCATTCGCGCCGCCTTGGCGTCACCGCCGGCAGGATGGTGGTGGTTGAAAGGCCGTTCAAACTTGGCGGTGGGTCAAAGCACCGTCACACCCCCTGGCTCCCAAGGACTCCCTGTCCTTGAAAGATCGAAGTTGAGAAAACAGGACGCCATTAGTAACATCTTCATCTTGCGGGCGAAAGGCGAGGTAGGGCTTGTATGGAGGAAAGCCGTTACTTTCTGTTGCAAGCCGCCTAGTACCTTCGCCAGGTTCTCCCGTGTTACTGGATGATTGACGTCGAGGCACGTAATGGCATCCTAGAGATAGTTGAGCTTGAGTTTCGTGTGGATGGTTAGATCACCGGAGAGCTGCTGTATCAGACTCAGCAAGACTGGCTGCTGTAGTGGGTCGCTGGCTTTGGCATCAAACACCTGCGAGGGGTTGATACTGCTGCCACGCCAGTTCCTCAGCTGGACACTCAGCTGTTCCAGCAACAGCTACGACACATGGTGCAGCTGGGACAGTACAACACAGCCTTCCAGCAGGCGTTGTCCGCGGCAGACCTGAGCTTGGTGACCTTAGTATGCAGCAGTATCAACCCCTCGCAGGTGTTTGATGCCAAAGCCAGCGACCCACTACAGCAGCCAGTCTTGCTGAGTCTGATACAGCAGCTCTCCGGTGATCTAACCATCCACACGAAATTCAAGCTCAACTATCTCCAGGATGACATTACGTGCCTCGACGTCAACCATCCAGTAACACGGGAGAACCTGGCGAAGGTACTAGGCGGCTTGCAACAGAAAGTAACGGCTTTCCTCCATACAAGCCCTACCTCGCCTTTCGCCCGCAAGATGAAGATGTTACTAATGGCGTCCTGTTTTCTCAACTTCGAACTTTCAAGGACAGGGAGTCCTTGGGAGCCGGGGGGGTGTGACGGTGTTTTGATCCACCGCCAAGTTTGAACGGCCTTTCAACCACCACCATCCTGCCGGCGGTAACGCCAAGGCGGCGCGCATGCGCGGCGGCGGTGACGTGGTAAGCACGGGCGGGGGTACGTTCGAAATCGACGGCCACCTCGAGCAGACATTCATTCTCATCCATCCATTTGAATCAAACATTTTTCAACTTCTTTTTACTAGATATTTAATTTGTAACATTTTATTTATATTTATATTTTATCCTTAATAAATTAAAATACCACGAATGAATAATCGAATCATTTTTTCAAAATCAAACGAACCACCTCAATATACCATACAACGACTTCATATCTGATGGATTGGAGAATAACTGCATTCTACAATGGATTCCTGCCAGTGTTTGGATCGGGGGTAATGAAATGGCAGTTGAATTTGCAAAGGAAGCCAGAAAGTTGAGCCAAAGGTAAGAACAAATGCCATTATTTGACGCTGATGCTTTGGAAAAATACAAGATAATTGAACAAAAATAAGGGAAAAAAATCAAAATGCGAAAAAGGCACTGAGAGAAAAATGACAAAAACTATAACACGACTTAGAACAAAACACTATAAAGAAATGACAATACATCCAGATGGCACAAGAACCTATAGGACATGCAATAACTGTCCTGGTGTGGAACTAGCACCTACTCACATATTCTCATGCCCAGCAATAGCCGCAGCCTTGCAGAAAATTGACATAGACCCAGAGCAGCTGCTTTACACACCCAAGATAGTGGACAATGCTGCTACTGCTGCTGTGAGAAAGAGATGCATGGAGACATCTGAGGCTCTTTATTGGACACGACAAAAACAACAACGGCATTCCAGAATAAAATAAATCAACAGAGATAGATAAATATTTTTCAAATGAATTAAAATAAATATAATCGATACTGAGAGAAAGTTGATTTAAAAAAATTAGAAAATTATTATTTTCAAAATTTAAATAGCTGAGAGGATTCCAGCAAACCGCATCTAAAATATCAGTTTTTTTTTGTTACATGTTTTAATTTGCATATACCTATTTTACATATCTCAGATTGTATTTAAAAATCGTTAACCATTTCTTCTAACTTTTGGCGAAATGGTGTTTTATTAATTTATCATTTGATATTATTAGGGTTCTTTCCTGGTATTCAAAAAGGAAAAATACGTGTCGTTCAGGTATATTTTTCAATTTATCAAACAATTTGGCCGCTGAATCGCTGATTCTGGTAGAGCGCCATCTAGCGAATAAAGTTGTAACTAAAATCAATTTCATATTTTTCATTATTTGCCATAAAAATCCCATTGCATCCTGAACACAATGGTGTTTACCCCATTGCTCTAGGGCAAATATTCGCGGAGTTATTAATTTTTAAAGTTGTGCGGGACTTTTGGATCACCCTGTATATTAAAAATATTATAATAATTTATTTTAGAATAATTTATATACACTGGCTCACAAAAATAAAAAAACAACATTTATTTTATTCATCTGAAATTGTATTAAACATTTATCAATGGAATTTTATACACAAATTTATTATTCCATTATTGATGAAAACACCTGGAATCAAAGAAATTTAACACGTATTTTATGCAAATTAGCCGGTCAAGCAATGATCTTCTAGCAGTCAGTGCATAAATATCTTGGCCATTGTTGTTAATATGGGGCGTGATCGCCTTTAACTGATAGGCTCTATATCGGCGACCCATATGAAAAATTAAGGAGTTCATCATCTCCTGTGGAATCAACGCCCACTCTTGTGTTAAGGCTGTTTATAGCTCATGCGTGTTTCTACGAGGGGCTTGGAAGGATGTGATCCGCCGTCCTAGATTGTCCCATACATGCTCAATGGGATTTAGGTCTGGAGATCGAACTGGCAAATTCATCCGAGCAATTCCATGGTTTTAGAGAAAGGTTTCGACCAAACCATCCCTATGTGGACGGGCATTATCATCCATTAGAAGAAAGTTTTTTTCCCATTTGAACTGATACAATAAGCAGAAGGCTTCACATGAAGGGCCTCTATGCTCGACACCCCTTAATTTGTGTTCCATTGACACCACTTCAAAAGAGAGCAAGGAAATTTTGGTGCAGACATGTCGCCTGGAATCCAGATGAATGGAGACGTGTAATGTTTACTGATGAGTCCAGATTCTTACTAAACAGCGATTCTCGTCGTGTATTTGCCTGGGGAGAGGTAGGAACCAGAAATATTCCCGGGAATATGATTGAAAGAGATCCCTACAGAAGCCAAGGTTTTATGGTCTGGGCTGGAATCTTCTTGGGCGGTCGCACAGCACTCCATATTTTTCGACAAGGAACCCTGACTGGACAGAGTATCAGGACGAGATCTTGGCAGCATATTTGATGCCTCAAGCATTGGAAATTGGAGAAAACTTTCTTCTAATGGATGATAATGCTCGTCCATATAAGGCTGGTGTGGCCGACACTTTTATCCAAAACCATGCAATTGCTCAGGTGAATTGATTCCACAGGAGCTGATAAACTCCCTAATTTTTAGCGAGGGTCACTTATGTAGAGCCTGTCTATCAGTTAAAAACGATTACACCCCATATTAACAACAATATTCAAGATATTCATGCACTGCCTGCAAGAAGATCATTGCTTGAGCGGCTAATTTGCATGAAACACATGTTAAATTTCTTGGATTCCGGGTATTTTAATCAATAATGGAATAATAATTTTGTGTATAAAATTTATTTATATATATGTTCAATAAAATTTTAGATAAACGAAAAAATATGTTGTTCCTTTAATTTTGCGGGCCGGTGTACATCAACTATATTATTTAATTGTTAAATATTAATAAATCCTCTGAAGTCGGCGACAAACTGACGCCATTCTAGAGTGTTTGTTCAGGGAAATATAGACGCAGGTGCGTTATAAATAGCTACGGTTTGTTAATATAATAGTTGCTGTAAAATTGACAATTAAAATGTTAATCATCCGTTATTAAATCGCATAGGCGCGCACGAAAATATATTTCAAAAAGAAAATATATTTTTATTCAACTTACCTGCGTGATTGTTAAAAAATCCTGTAATCAATTTTTAATACACTTCCAGACAACGTAGAGGTCCAAATATTTTCACACTCGCTCACTCCCGATGAAAATGCATTACAAAAATTTATGCTTTTAGGTATTCAAGAAGTATGTTTGGGAGAAAAATAGTTTCAGAATGCTGTGAGTCAATTTTTATCATATTTTCAGACTACTTATATATAAAAAATGTACACATACTCGCTCAATCCTAATGACAATGCAAGTCTTTAAAATATCAGACACCTAGATCGACAGATAATTTTTTTTTTTCTGAAGCAATGTTATTATTATTAGGCCCTTTCTTGTGTCCTTGCATCTTTCAAATAAATATATGTCCTAGATTCAAAACTGAAGTTTTAGAAGTGTATAATTGTTATTTTTCGATTGTGTGTGTCCTAATACATCAGAAAAACAGTAAAAACTGATTAACAAAAATCGTGTTAAAAGTGTTATTTTATAAGTTTTTATTTATGCTATTTTCTAATTTTGTTTTCATATTCTGAAATGTATCACTATATTTTCCAATGCTTGACATTTGTTTTTGATTGTATTATATGCCATAAAGTATTTTACTTCACGCATTATTCGTAGGGCTAACATTCACTTGGAGAGATCCCGGGTAAAGCCTAGTCGTAATTAATAATTAAACCGATTTTTTTTAGTATTTAAACAATAAACATTATATATATACGCACTTATGTAAAATTGCTTTGAGTAATTCGGCGCTGGTCAACAAAATAAAGATTAAATTCAGTAATATGTTTCCAATATCAGCAGGGATGTATTTGTATTTAATATACCTCTATTTGAAGAAATTTGAACTATTTTTAAGCCGTATGATTCTTTAAATATAAATCAATTTTCTACTACCCTTACTGCAATGTAAAAATAATGGGTGGGCCCGGCATATCAGTGGTGAACCCTCCCAGCTGTTTCGCCAGTTTAATCTTCCATATCGCTGTAATATTGTATTTTTCTATTTTCCTTTTATGTTGATACTGATGTTAGACTCTTGGAATAGGAATTTTAATTTAACTATGGACATAAGCTTTGAGGACAGTAGAAATACATATAATAGTAAATATATAATATGCTTCGAGCATTGCTCTTCCGCTAATTAAAACCTATATATGTTGATGTTGGGCTTTTCCCCTCTGATATAAACAGATTATATCCAAAAGGTTCGAAAGTCTCAGTTTTTATTTATTCAATTTGAAATTTCCCAGAGATCCTTTTAGTCGACTGGACTGTTTGCAAAACATCAGGTGTTGAGGGCTGGCGGGTTGGGAGGCACATTTTGGGCAGTTGGGGAAAGTATCGTTTTTTCCTTCAAAATGTAAGAGTCTTTAGATATCCTTTTCTCGTATTCTAGATATAGATATTTGTTCACATCTTGTTAGGGTTAAAAGATAAGTAGATCCCGTTCTCGTATTCTAGAAATAGGTATTTATTTACCTGTTCTAAGGGCTGAAAGAGAAATAGATCCTGTTTTCGTTATCTAGATATAGGTATTTGTTCATCTCTTGTTAGGATTGAAAGAGAAGTAGATTTGGAAGGAATGGGTAAATACCGAGAATGGCTGAGTGAAGACCTCCAGAGAGATATGACATTTTTGTTTGTAGACAGAAGAAGTTTCTCTCTCCAAATGGGGTAGTTGTTAAAGTTCCAGTTACAAATTTTCAAGCCTTTTTTAATAATTAGCCAGCAATAACCTCGTTTCCTTCGTATTTAACGTGGATTACTAAGCTAGTAATTTAAGATTTTTAGCCTCGACAAAATATTTGTATCTTCATGCTATCAAGATTATAACATAAGTGCATTTCAACAAATATCCTAACTCGATGGCTACGTTCAAACATACTACGCGAATATTTGAAAAATGATCCGCTTACCCCTCTGCTGGAATGAAGACCAACAGCGGATCATCTACCCTTTATCTGCTAAGCTTTCCAATAGAATATATTTCAGAGGGCCACTCTACAATTTCAACCTGGCATTGCTAGAAAATCTTCCTAAAATAAAACTGCTTGGCACTGTTTAATATCTTGTACTTCCTCATCCCCACACACATTTTCTATGAAACCAAAATAATTCAAGTCTGAAGTACAACCCAGGTAGCACCTGGTTTAAAAGCACTTCAAGAAACAATGTTAATTATATATATTTACTAGCCGAATGACCCGTGAAACGCCCGGGTTTCACCCGATTAAATGTTTTTATTCAAATTCTATTCGTTACAATTATAAATTGGCGCCGTGGATGTAATTATTGTAAAATGTCCCGCTCCAAACTTTGTGTGTTTTTAAAATATAAAAATAAAAAGGTAAATTTTCACAACAATTTTTGAAAATTCTATTATTTTTATTTTAAAATACTATTCGTTACAATTATAAATCGGCGCCGTGGATGTCACTCTTGTGAAACGTCCCGCTTCAAACTTTGTGTCTGAGAAGCGATATCTTTATAGAGAGATGACCTGGCTTTGTGTCTTTTGCTCGAATAAATGTTTTTCTGCTAGGTTTTTGTTCCTGCATACTAAAATTGAATTGGCTCCACCCGTGGTCTCTTCTTTTTCGAATTTTTCTCGATATAATTTTGTATCTGATAATCAAACATTATACAGCAATATTGTCATCATCCTTTTCTGACTAAAAAAAAAAACAACTATTTTGCCCAGAATCTATTATTTTCAATTTTTCTTGGATAAAAGTGTGATAAATATCTCTTCCAGAATTTATCTATGTCCAGTTAAAACACGTTTTACATGTGCATTAGGTCAGCTGATATTACCTACCATCTTCACCGCTAGAGGCGCTGCTTGCGAGCGAAAGGGCAAATTGGCAACGCAAATTTGCAATCAACTCAAGAATATTAGGGATAGAGCTATGAAATTTTCACTATAAGTTTTTTCAGATTCTTCTATACATACTGTTAAAATTTCAGTTGGATTAGTAACGTATTGTGGACGTGTATAGCCGACTAACATATACACACATACATATATACACTGACTTTTATATATATATATATAGGGATATATGTATACGTCACAATTTACAAACATATTCTTACATGAGATGTATCACCTTTCCCTAACCTTCAAAGCATCCCATCTCAACCACTTTTTTTATATTTATAAAGAATTTAAATGTGTCCCTACCTTATAAATAAACCTTTCATTGGTATAATGTATTGTAAATAATCTAACCTTTTCAATCTGTAACAAATGAATGACTAAAATTTAAAACAAAATTCTGCGCTTCATCAAAGACAAGAATTAAGTCGGTTAAATAACCTGGGTGAGAAAAACGTGATCAAGCTAAAATTAGATGTCTATTCCCCATCCAAACGTGTCAGCCATTTTTCTATCACGTAACCACCAATAGGTCCCCCAAATCAGGTGACCCTGGAATCCAGGCCAGATGGTATAGGGGCAGCAGAAAGCAAATAGTTCAGCCAGAGTTTTCACGGTAAGCAGAGAGTAAACAGTTGACAGAATCAGCGAACATGAGCAGGATACACAGTCCAGTTGAAACTTCATCCTAGTGAATCTCCCATCTCCTTCAGAACTTTTCGCCAACTTCCCGTCAAACATTGTGCACACCTGAACTCACCCATGGTTTAAAAACCACCTTTTTTTCATCGTTTTTGTTTAATAGCCTCTTGTTTCCGCGAAATTAACCATTTGTCTTATTTAATAAAAGAGAAGCCGCTTTGCCATCGACTGCAAAACACCAAGTGTTAGTTCCTGATTGACCGTCTAGCTCCCTTATTAGTGGACATCGAGATCACGATATGTATATATATACGGGATGACCCAAAATAACAAAGTAAATATTTAATTTATGCTAATACGAAAGTACTGAAGCGAAATAACTTAAATTATATTTTGTTGAATTTCCCATGTTTCGAAGTACCATTATGTTTCGACGTTGGGCTAACTTATTTTGTCGTGATTTTAGGATGTTAAACAAACAGTGCAATTATTGAGCTGTTTCGTCAAGGAAAACGTCAATGTAAATTTGTTCGGCGGCTCAAAATGGTTCAATAAATTGTGTCCAAGATCATTCATTGCTTCAATGGCTTCAATGAGCTTGGCCATGCAGGCGACCGTGGGCCAAGCTTCGTGCCGGAAGATGAAGAAAGCGCACCGACAACAATTCCACCAACCGTAAGTCCATCAAATAGCGACTTCAACGAAATTCAAGGGTGTCCATGAGAAAAATAGCTTGTAAGACCGGCATAGGCAAGTGGTTAGTACATCGAATAGCTAAAAGGAAACTCAACCTCAAGGCATAAAAGCTCCAAAATATTCAGCTCCTCACGAATGAGAACAAGCGCGTATAGCTGGAGAGATGACGTAAACTTAGTTCGGACCATTAGTTAGCGATGGGAGCGCATCCTATTTACAGATGAGAAGCTGTTCACCTTCGAGCAGGTGCACAACCATCAAAATGAAAGGAGCTGATCCGTTGAGGCTCCCGGCACGTCGGCCATCGTCGAACACCGCCGAAATCCGCAGTCAGTTATGGTATGGGCCGGGATTTGCTCTAGTGGCAAAACTTCCCTCGTTTTCGTGGATCATAGGGCGTTAAAATCAACCAAAAGGTGTATCGCCGCGATATTTTCGAGGCTATCGTACTCCCGTAGGCTCAACAGCACTTCGGCGATGCGGGTTTGACGTTCCAGCAGGACTCCGCGCTGGCTCAAAAGGCGAAACTGACTCAGGACTGGTGCAGGGCCCATTTTCCGGACTTCATCACGTCGGAGGAATGGCCGCCCTACTCATCCGATGGATTACAGCGTGTGGTCCATTTTGCAGGCCAGGACCTGTGCTACACGCCATAAAAAGTTTGAAATCGTTGAAGTGATCGCCGCGCAGAGAATGAGAACGATTTTCGCCGGAGGACTTGTGACCCATAGCCGAAAATTTAAAGTCACATTTGGTCCTGTGTATCGCCGCCAAGGAAGACCACTTTGAAACCGTTATAAATTGTTAATTTTTATTTTTTGTTGTTTAATAAAATTATGACAAAAAAATGTTTAACTCTATTATTTTAGGTCACCCTGTATATAAACATGTATATTAATATGTGAAAAATAATATGAAAAAAAAAAGTCAGGTGTTGATGATATACAGGATATGCCTTTTTTATTTTAATATCAACACCTGACCTTTTTATTTATTTATTTTTTTCTATTATTTTTTCACATGTTAAGCGTATTTACGCTTTAATGCCCATTTCTTGGTTTCTCAAGAAGTCTCTGGGACCAAAAATATTTTTGGTCGCAGTGGTACAGCTGACGAGCGCCAACAGCGCGAAACGCGTTCGTGGATGGCTTTTCTTGATTTAGCAAGAAATTGGGTTGGCCAAATATCAAGGAACAGGCTAAATCATGTTTAGTGGATTTCTGTTCCACCAGATGGCGCTCTGTCATCTAAAAAGCACATATGCTCTTGGTCAGCATATGCCTTATTAAATTTTAATATATTAATATATGTCAATATATAACCTAGATTCTCATATTTAGCATAATTGGAAATAGTGAAACAGCCCCAAAATGAAGATACAATGAAACCCGCCACCTTAGCCATCATGTAATCACAATTTCATCATTGTTCTTTCTGTAAAAAATATTATTTTCCACAATCCGTCTAAATTTAATCACGTTGCTAAAAAAGGTCTCTCTCTTGACACTTAAATGCAACTTGCAAATACTTCGCCCTCACATCTTACTCCATCACCTTCATCTTTACCTACATCACTGGATCGCCATAGCACCACTCTCACAAACTCTCAAATGATTTACACACTTTTGATTTCTTGAAAAACTCAATTTGGCACATATACTAACATTCCTCCCAAACCAAAACGTAACGACTAGGCCCAAGTTCTCTCTCCCTCCTAGAAACATGCAGCAGATGGTTAAGAGACCTGATTTACAAGATACAGATTACAAATATTAGTTCATGTATATATATTTTAACCCCTGTAACTATTGATTTTATATTTATGAACTAGGTTGCTCTTGTTGAACAGCGCGCGCACCTAATAACGGTTTTTTAAACTGGAACGTATGAAATCGAAGTTGCACCTGAACTGATTAGGGCCAAAACCTGAAACCACGGTATACTTGTTGGCTTTTTGTCTGAATTATCCAAAACTGGTATTTGGCTTATTCTTTATCAACACTAGTAAAGATATCAATAGGGTAAGGGACAGTGCATCGTTCTGATGCACTGGGATTATAAAGATTCTGATGCATTAAAGGGAGAGGTTCTTCTTTTGGTACATATATATTTCAACACCTGACCTTTTTCTATATTTCCTTTTTATTTTTATTTTTTTATATATATATTATTAACTTTATTTAGCATCCTATAACGCGATATCCCAAACTCAGGAATATATACGTCAAAACACTTATATACACAAGCTTATACAATTCAATTATTTTACTTAATTATCCAAAGATAAATTTCATTATCTCAATATTGATTGTGATTAGCTTTTGCTTTTTTTAATCTTCATTTGCGGTGAATCCGCGGTTAATCAGTGTACGAGGGTTGTCCGTTAAATAAGTTCCACGGGGCACCACTGTCATGAGGATCGCTTTTAGGCTCGAGCCGACTGCACGGGTTCGTAGCTTGTTCTCCCCACTCCAATTTCCCACCAAGGATACATCGCTGGTAAGCTTAGTCTTGGCTGAGCAGCCGTTAGTGATGGAGCTTCCCCTCGTGTCTCCCGCCAGCTGCGATTCACGGTCAGTAATTCGCTTTTTAGCCGCAAAGAAGAATTCGGCGAAGGACATTCATACTGAACTCTGTCAAGTGTATGGAGAAGGGTGTATGAGTTCCGGGATGGTGCGCAGATGGGTCAGAGAATTTAAAAACAGCCGAACAGACGTCCACGATGAACCGCGTGCTGGACGGCCATCGGATTCGTACGAAATCATTGCCAAAGTCGAAGCGGCAATGCTTGAAGATCGACGGGTTACTGTGCGGAAGCTCTGCGATTTGGTTCCTGATATCAGTAAAACCACCATCGACAAGATTTTGCGTGAACATTTAGGGTATTCAAAGGTCTGCGCAATATTGGTTCCGAAAATGCTGACTGAAGACCATAAACGGCAGCGGGTTGAAGCGGCCCAGAAATTTCTCGATTGCCACGAAACTGACGGAGAGGAATTATTGGATTCGATCGTTACTGGTGATGAGACCTGGGTACACTACACCACACCGGAGACAAAGGAGCAATCCAAGCAGTGGAAGCACACTTCTTCTCCGAAACCTCTAAAGTTTAAACAAACACTTTCTGCCGGGAAACTTATGGCTCCGTCTTTTGGGACCGAAAGGGCCTATTGTTGTGCGACTTTATGCGTCGGGGTACAACAATGAATCCCGACCGGTACTGTGAGATCTTAAAACAACTTCGACGCGCGATTCAGAACGAGAGGAGAGGGATGTTAACCAAAGGGGTGTGGTTTCACCACGACAACGCTCGGCCGCACACCGCCCATAAAACCACTGCCTTCTTCGAAGAATTTGGATGGGAATTGGTGTCACACCCACCCTACAGCCCGAACCTAGCTTCTAGTGACTTCCATTTCCTCCCCGAGTTGAAGAAAAACCTGGGTGGAACCCAATTCCAGGACGATGACGAGTTGGAAGAAGCGGTTTTAGGCTTACTACGCGGCCAGGCGGCAGAGTTCTTTGACTCTGGGTTCCATAAGTGGGTTACCGAATGCAAAAATGCGTCGAACGAAACGGGGAATATGTAGAAAAATGAAAAAAAAGTCTGATATTTTCGAAAATGTATAGTTCAGCGCAAATAAACCTGTTTTTCTGTATGAAAAACCTCTGTGGAACTTATTTAACGGACAACCCTCGTATAATAAATTTCCTTTCCTCCAATTTACCCAGACTAATCTATTTATTAGCTTGATTGTCTTTATACAATTTTTCCTGTATATAAATATCATATTGCCATTAAGGTACTATTACTTTTTTCCTGCCTGCATCCTACATTTCGGCTTGGATAATCTGTATAAGAATAAAAGGTTTTAATAAAGCTTTTTGTTGTTGTTGTTGTAAATTATCCAAAGAAAATTGGTCAAGGAGAAAAACAAACAAACATACAGAAGCAAATTCCTCAAAATTTCCTTCCCTCTCTTTCCCAGTTCAAAAAATAGTGGTATATATCTAAAAAACTAATTAAAATTTTTATATGTTCTTTTCTCATCTACGAATTAATATAGCTGTCCGATGCCAACAAATTTTTTTTCACTATAATCCAGAAATATTAAGAATTCAAGAAGTAGATGTTTCGAGTCTTGAATTTCACCTTCGCAGAAGCATCCCTGTTCCTTCACCGCGCCGATAGTTGCCAAATATTTCCCAAAATTTCCATGATCAGTGATAAATTCAAAAATTCCATTTGTATTGACAAAATATTCATCCATATTTTACTTCAAAAAAGACTTGACTATACTTTGAACTGATTCCAAGAATATATTAATTTAACATTATATTTATTGAATTACAAGAGAGAGAACGAGATAAAAAAGGGAAACTAATATTAAACAAAATAACATTTTTCTTTTCGGTTAGCGCCTGTGATCTTACACACACTCTGTGGTAACAATTAATTAATATATATATATACAACACACTCTCCCCTATGTGTAAGCCCAATCAGCAAGTCCAAGGCTAGCTGCACATTTTAGTAGTTTGTCCTTAGGTAGACCTTTCTTCCATTGCTTTGTGTCATTCATTTCTTTCTCCACTATCCATTGCTTCTTTAAAATTCTCCGGAATATAATGGTCAATTTCCATTATTAAGTTTGCCTCATTCCTATCCTTTATTCTTTGTGAGCGTCGAACTCCTTCTTCAATCAATTTCCTTTCTTGTTCTTCAATTCTTGCTTTTTGTCGTTCTTCTAAGATTCTCTTTGTTTCTCCTTTCTTTCTTCCTCCTTTTGCGCATCTTTCCTGTATCGGTTCAGTTTGTGATGAGTCATTTTCATTAACTACCTGTTGTTACTGAAGTATCCTCCTGAGACATCATTTCACTCTCTGTGACAGGATTGTCTTCTTTCAAGATAAGAAAGTCTTCAGCAACTATTTCTTCACTATTTATTTTATAGAGAGGTCAAATTATCACAATTAGTATCTTCATGAATATCATTTGCATAATCAATTCCTCTCTTATCTTCACTAATATTTACTGATCTGACTTCAAGAATTCTCTTTGTCATTATATCATATATTCTGTAGGCTTTACCTTTATTGGAATATCCGATAAATATTCCCTTTCTACCCTTGGTGAAAACTTGTTTCTTCTTGGTTTGCTCTCAAGCCAATGTGTCAAACATCCAAATATTCGAATGTGTTTGACTGAGGGTTTCCCCCCATTCCATCTCTGCATAGGTGTGGGGAATACAATTCTTAATATAAACAGCTTTAGCAATTGATTCTGCCCAAAATTGCATGGATAATTTTGAGTCAATTAGTAAGGTTCTCGCTGTATCTATAAGAGTCCTATTCACTCTCTCTGCGACTCCATTACTTTGCGGTGAGTATGTGGTGGTAAGTTGGTGATGGATCCCACTTCTCTTGAAAAGCCCTTCAAATCTAGAGTTAAAAAATCAGTTCCATTGTCGGTTCTCACCACTTTTATTCTAATACTAAATTCGTTTTCGGCTCTTGCTTTAAATTCTTCAAATCTTTCAAAGGTCTCATCTTTTGATCTCAGGAAATATACAAAGATTTTTCTACTCTAATCATCTTTTATAACAAGAAAAAACTTAGATTCTCCTAAAGATTGACATGGTGTTGTAACTAGATAAACAATGAGGACTCACAAGTCGCGTTCGCGCAAACCGTGGCAAATGCAAATAACCCAAATTGGTATAAAATTTATCTTTTATTTTTCCTATCTGCAAAATCTTAAATCTTAATAGCTTTTATTTACATGTATACATTAACTTCTTCTTCTTCTTTAAACTTTAACTTCTTTAATTCCTTATCTTCTTTAATTCCTTATCTTCTTTGATTCCTTGTCTTCTTTTGAGCACGAGTATTCCGTCTCCTAGGCTCTAATATCTTCTTCTACCAGATTCTTATCAATCCCCTGCTAATCTCACCAACTCTGCTAATCCCCCCCGTTACCCTCTCCTCGCCGCTTTTTTATAGTCGAAAAAGGGTCACGTGGACGGACTCTGTGGCGCATCCCGTGGCGCACGCCATCTAGAGCCGATTTCATCAATCAAAATATAGAATTATAATTATTTCCATCCAACATACTCCCACCTTTTTGCATGGGAAATACAAAAACAGAAAAAAAAGGTAATAAATCTCAAACAGGGTAGGTCCAGTCTCTAATCATTCATTTGGAGACAAACTTCTCTTACTTGCTCTACATGATGCATCATAAACGGGTCCAATAGGAGTAGTCTCACTCTGGACCTTATATATCGGGCGATGTGGTAGATAATGTTCAATAGGTTTGATGCCTTCCCCGTCAACTTCTTCTACAAGGTTTTCCCTGAACTAGGATCGCAAGACTTCATCATAAGGATCAAACTGACTCTTTTGCGTCAACCTTTGAGTCGTAACCTCCAAGCGCCTTTCGGCTATTTCCAAATTATTAGGCATTGTCCCAATTCCTTCCTTCCTTGGAAGAGATACAAGACAACTTCCATCATGGCCTCGACAGATTTTCTCACGAAACTTTTCTTGCATAAGAAAAAGTTTATCTTTCTCAGAAATGACCTCTGCAGGATCTCGTGTCCTTATTGTTTCCAATTCCCATAAGGATGCTACTCTCTGTTGAGTTGTAAGCAAGGTGAGAACATTTGAGCACTTGTCTCTGGTCTCTCTGATGAGGCATTCCCTATTAAAGTCCATCCAAGAACTGTTTAAATTGCGGTCAATCCTCCTGCCAGCTGTTCATTTTTTTCCTGTGAGAAGCCGCCCATAATAGACTCCACCGATTAGGATGTCTATTTCGGTTTTATTATTGTCTACCTTGGTCAAAGTGATTCCCTTCTTATCCAATTCCCATTTCCTGGATCCTGTTTGACGGGTGAAATATCGCCGCATATTATTGCCTCCTCTAACGCTTCCATCTTGAAAGTCTTTCCCTCATCAACATTGTTCAACTGGAAATAAAATATTGAATGAACCCTTTCTCCGGTGGTTTGCCCTCCAAACAAATATTTATTCAACTTGACTTCTCCCACCTTGGGTAAGTTTAACTCCTTAGCTAGAGACCTTCTGATGTAAGACTTTTGGCTACCAGAGTCCAAAATCACTCTTACCATTTTGGAACGTTTCGGCCCTTTAATTTTTACAATTAGAGTCATTAAAGATATATTATTTGTGCACACTTGATTCGCCATTGCTGTTACAGGCTCATTATTCCCCTCATTCTGCTCTGCTGAACTATTTTGAGATCTGTTATCTGACCTCCAATTTAAATTTCCCTGACCATGTGAGGTTCCTCTGCACATTATCTTAAAATGAGATCCTTGGCAACGCTTGCATCTTACAAAAGATCGACAATCCCTCTTCAAATGATTCTTTCTCAAGCATTTAAAGTATATCTTCTCGCATCCCGTACCTTTTTTAATCTGTCTTATTCCAACATCTTGGCTGCCTTAAAACAGTATTGGCTAAGATGGTTATATTTGTTACAAAACAAACATGGAAAATTGGTCCTTCCAACAAATAATACTTGATTCGCCATTGCTGTTACAGGCTCCTTCATCCCCCTTATCTCCTTCGAAGAGCTTCCCTGACACAGAATATCCAGGTGATTCATCCCACAATTTTTGCATTCTAGTCGCCTTTTGCACTGTCTCCTGAAATGTCCTGTTCGCAAACACCTGAAGCACAGACGTGCTTTCTCAATCTTTTCCATCTTTTCTTCCGATGAAATTCGAGCAATATAGTTACATTGATGGCTCTTATGATTTGTTCGTTCACAAAAGCAACATTTCCTTGGAGTTCGGCTCACGAACAAACCAGATACAGTGGCAGGTCCAGAATTGTTCCATTTCTTTGGCTTTTCATTGTAAAACTTCTTTCGAGGCATTTCTAGGTTGAAACCTCTTTCTATAAATTTCAATCTTTGAGCACTCTTGACTTCTGCTCTTAAGAAATCCAATAACGCTCTTAATCTTTCGGGGATCTCTCTAGTCCTAGCCACTGGGTCTTCTATCTTACATCTCTCTTGTCCATAGCCTGAAGAAGGATGTCTTTTCCATATTTTCAAAACATCCGATGGCAAGGATGACTCTACAAGAGGATATAAGAAAATGCCCGACAACTGCGGGTCTATTTCAAGTGTTTGTAACGATCTCAAGTGACTTGATAAGTCATCCTACAAATTACTCAAATTTCTATTTTCCTTCCTGACATTGGTTATGACCAAATTCAAAAGTTGTCTAACATAAAGCTCCGTCAGAATATTCGTATTTTCAAAACGCTCTTGCAAAGCCTGAATAGCCGACATGTAATTATCTCCCGTAACAGGGTAACTGGCTATAACTCTATATGCCTCTGAATCAGGCAAAATTGCCTGTCTCAAATACAAATATTTATCACTATTAGATAAATCTTCATTTTCATGCACCTTCGAAAACTGTGCCCAACAAGGCAACCAGTTTTCTAGAGAACCATCATACGTTTTCAACTCTAATTCTGGTAGTTTTATGTTCAATTTCGTATTTTTACTACTATTTGAAAGAACATCATCTTTTGTCTGATTTCGCAATATGCCGATCTTCTGCTCCATATTGAATCTCTCCTGAATATATTTCTCGCAATATTCGTATTCCTGATCAATCTCTTCATCCGTAATATTCTCTTTGGCCAACAAAACCAGCTGGCATTGCTCATTCAAAGCCACAAGTTCTATGTGTAGAGACTCGAGCCTATTATATTTTGCATAAATATTTTCTTTATATATATATCAATAGAAGACTTTTTAAACTCGGCATATAACTCATTGACTGTCTTAGTAAAAATCCCTCTTATAGCCCTTCTACGTTTTTTTTTTTCATCTCCTCCATCTTACCACCAAACCTATCACGTCCGGCTTACCAGAAATGTTATAACCTGAAAAAAGAAACTATGAGGTTTTACCAATCGCCTTCGCGCAAGCCGTGGCAAATGCAAATAGCCCAAATTGGTATAAAATTTATCTTTTATTTAGCCTATCTGCAAAATCTTAATTCTCAATAGATTTTATTTACATATATATATATATTAGATAATAAAAGGCATATATTGGATTTAAAAATATATTTATTTTGCCAATATTTCGGCTGGCTGAACGCCAACCTTTATCGAGGCATTACATTTTTGTATACACAAACTCAGCGCCGCATAGTGTTATAATATCACAGTTGAAATCAATTAAAATACAGAGTAGGTGGGAGAAATTTGTGAATGTAAAAAATAATTATTATAAAAAATTCAATCAAAATGTAAAATATATTAAAATATTAACGGAAAAATATGGGTTCTATCTTTATATTTTAAAATGTTTTTAAAAAGTACATAAAAATAATGTAAAAATATATGTATCTATTAAAACATTTGAAAATGAATTTAAAATGATTTAAACAATAAACTGTAAGAACTTTTTAAAAAGGTTTAACAAAAAATGTGGGTATTTAAAAATTCATTTCAAAATTGATGGAGATCGATTTAAATGTAAGTAAAAAATATTTTATAAAAATGCATTGAAATGGAAGTTAAAGCAATTTAGGAAGAATATATGAGAAAAAAAATAGATTAAAAAGTGGAAACTAAAAAAGTTTAAAGTATTTCATGTAATAAGTTATATATTTAATGTATCAATACTTTTGTGTATTAAAGCGATAAATGTAAAAATAATTAAACAAGTGGTATGTATTAATTACAGGTAATAACTAATGTGTGAAAAAAATAATTTAAGAAATCGCGGGTATTACAACAAAATTTTGTTGTAATACCCGCGATTTCTTAAATTATTTTTTTCACACATTAGTTATTACCTGTAATTAATACATACCACTTGTTTAATTATTTTTACATTTATCGCTTTAATACACAAAAGTATTGATACATTAAATATATAACTTATTACATGAAATACTTTAAACTTTTTTAGTTTCCACTTTTTAATCTATTTTTTTTCTCATATATTCTTCTCAAATTGCTTTAACTTCCATTTCAATGCATTTTTATTAAATATTTTTTACTTACATTTAAATCGATCTCCATCAATTTTGAAATGAATTTTTAAATACCCACATTTTTTGTTAAACCTTTTTAAAAAGTTCTTACAGTTTATTGTTTAAATCATTTTAAATTCATTTTCAAATGTTTTAATAGATACATATATTTTTACATTATTTTTATGTAGTTTTTAAAAACATTTTAAAATATAAAGATAGAACCCATATTTTTCCGTTAATATTTTAATATATTTTACATTTTGATTGCAATTTTTTATAATAATTATTTTTTACATTCACAAATTTCTCCCACCTACTCTGTATTTTAATTGATTTCAACTGTGATATTATAACACTATGCGGCGCTGAGTTTGTGTATACAAAAATGTAATGCCTCGATAAAGTTTGGCGTTCAGCCAGCCGAAATATTGGCAAAATAAATATATTTTTAAATCCAATATATGCCTTTTATTATCTAATGAATTAAGTATGGATTGCTCTATTTTCAAAATATATATGTTGTAAGATTTAGGTACTTACAGCTTGTAGGAAGGCATGAGGACGTTGAGGATTATATGATAATAATCTTTATTATCCATTTAGTAAGAAAAGACAAAGTTATGGTAGCGAACAGTTATTGTAATATAGAGAAGAAGGTAAACAAAACGTTGTGATGATGATTAGTCCAGTGTGGCGCTACCTGTCGTAGCATTCAGTTATCCAACAAATCCCCGGCATGAATGTGGAGACATCACGAGGTTGTAGCGTAACTTCTCAAATGTCGGCCTTGGTAGCGGCTTGGTCAGAATGTCCGCCTTCATGTCGCCCGTTGGGCAGTAGATCATTTTTATCACTGTCTTCTTCTGAAGATCCTTCAGGTGATGGATCTTGGTTGCGATGTGCTTGGTTCTAGAAGACACTTTTTCGGATGAACATATCTTGAGACATGATTGATTGTCTTGGTGGAAGTAGATTGGAGCTTTCTGTTCCAGTTCGAGATCCTTTAGCAAGTCGAGAAGCCATAACAGTTCTTGTGAGGCTTCAGCTGCGGAGATTAGTTCCGCTTCGGTGGATGAGAGAGATACGCAACCTTGTTTCCCAGTCATCCATGAGATGGGGTTTGATCCCAGTAGGAACAAGTTTCCGCTTAGTGATTTTCTGTCGGTGTTGTCGCTTGCCCATGTGGCATCGCTGTATGCTTCCAGCGTGGGAGGTTTTTGGTTAGATATGCGTAGCTCGAGTTCTTTAGTAGTTTTTAGATATCTTACGATTCTTTTTGCTGCATTCCAGTCACAATTTCTAGGATTCTGGTTTCTGCTGCTGAGTATGCAGACTGGAGCTGCGATATCTGGTCTGGATGCTACGCTTAGGTACAATAGTGAGCCTATCAGTTGTTGGTATTGGACGTTGTTTGGTAGAAGTTTTTCATCAGATATACCGGGGTATCCGCTTTCCATGGGAGTGAAAGTAGGTTTCGCTTCTTGGAGATTGTACCTTTCAACTAATTTTTGGATTTTATTCTTTTGGCTCAGAAGGAGTTCACCTTCTCTGTTCCTGGAGATTTCTATACCAATGAATTGAGTGGGGTCTCCAAGGTTCTTTATTTCGAATTCTTTTTCGAGAGTTTTTACAGTGTTTTGGATGATTATCTCGGAATCGCTTGCGAGGAGCATGTCATCCACATATAGAATCAAGTAGATGGAATGGTTTTCTTCATTCTTGGTGAATAGGCATGGGTCTACAATGCTCTGTTTGAAGTTATTTTTAATTAGAGTGCTTGCAATTTTTGTGTTCCAAGATCTTCCAGCTTGTTTTAGACCGTAAATTGCCTTCTTTAGTTTGCAGACTTTGTTTGTTTGTTTTGTATGGAGTCCTTCTGGGAGTTCCATGTAGAGTTCTTTATCTAGGTCGCCGTGTAGGAACGCTGTCTTCACATCGAGGTGGATCACTTGCATCCCTTTGTAGACTGATGCAGCTAGGAAGGCTCTAATTGTAGAATGCTTCACAATTGGTGCAAAGGTTTCTTCGTAGTCTCGGCCATATTTCTGATTGAACCCTTTTGCTACGAGTCTGGCTTTGTACCGCTCTATTTCTCCTTTGGAATTGAGTTTCTGTTTATAGGTCCATTTACATCCTATGATCTTTTTGTCCTTAGGTAGAGGGGTTAGTTCCCAGACATTGTTCTTCTCAAGAGAATTTAGTTCTTCGTTCATTGCTTGTAGCCATTTTTCTCTTTCTATTTTTGGTAATTGTAGGACTTCCGAGTAGCAGGTGGGTGTCTGAATGTCTTGAGCTTCAGTTTTGTACAGCATGTAGTCATTTCTTATGGGAGGTATTCCCTTTGTTGGTCTCGTGGATCTTCTTTGTGTGACCACTTGTGTTCCTGTGCTTGTACCGGGTTGAAGGTAATCCTCGGTTTCTGAGTCCTCAAGGTTTTCGGGTTGTGTTCCTGGTTCCTGACTTTCCTCTGCATTACCAATATGATTGGAGGAAGTTAGATCTGTACTTAGTACTTGTGGTGAAGTTGTTTTTGTGGAAGCGAGGTGAAACCCATTTTCTTTTTCTATAAATTTTACGGATCTGCTGATTGTGATGTTGTCTGTATCGTGCAGGATTCTGTATCCTTTGCTTCGATCATCGTATCCAAGAAAGATCCCTTCGATAACTTTGCTATCCAACTTGTTTCTTTTTATCTTGGGAATATAGGCGAAGGCTTTACATCCGAATCTTTTTAGATGCTTCAGACTGGGCTTCCTGTTGGTCCATAGTTCAAAAGGAGTCTTGTCTGTAGCTTTCGAGGGTATTCGGTTGTGTAGGTAATTAGCTGTGGTAACCGCTTCCGCCCATAGAGACTGTGGGAGTCCTGAGTCAAACAGCATGCATCTTGTCATCTCCATTAGTGATCGATTTTTCCTTTCTGCTACTCCGTTCTGGGCTGGTGAGTAGGGGACTGTTAGCTGATGTTTGATTCCGCTTAGGTTCAGGAAATCTTCGACTTGTCGGTTTACGTACTCACGACCGTTGTCTGTCCGTATGGTTTGGATATTTTTTCCAAATTCCGTGTGTGCTGAGATGACGTAGTCTTTTATTTTTTCATAGACTTCGTCTTTTCCTTTCAGGAGGTAGATCTTCGTGTATCTGCTGTAGTCATCAGTGAAGGTGATGAAGTATCTCTTACCGCTGAGAGAGTTAGTTGGTAATGGACCGCAGATATCACTGTGGACAAGTTGAAGCGTTTCAGTTGCTCTGTACTCTGTCTTCTTTGGAAATGGGGTTTCGGTGAGTTTTCCTTGAATGCACTGAACGCAGTCTGTGCTGTGCGAACAGTTATTTAGACTTAGTCCTCTTGCTAGGTCCTCATTTTGAATTTTCTTAATTGATTCTATATTTCTGTGTCCTAGTCTGTCGTGCCAGAGCATGAGGCAATTTTTGTTCTTGCAGTGGTTTTGTTTTGCAACATTTGCTTTGAATGTGCGAGTTTGGGGGTTGTCATCCAGGTGGAGTCGGTACATTCCATTGTCAAGTATACCGTTCGCGAGGGCTGTGTTGTCTCTTTCGATGGTACACCAATCTCTGTTTAACGTTACTTTACATCCGTTGGAGGTGGCCGCACTCACTGACAGAAGGTTGTCTGTTAGTTCCGGGATGTAGAGAACTTTTGTGAGAAGTAAGGTGTCAGTCTTTCCTTGGGGTGTGATGACTTTGATTTCTCCTTGTCCTATCCCTTTGACCTGCAGCTTATTGCCATTAGCAACCACAACATTTTGTGTTTGTTCTCTGTTAAGTTCAGTGAAGAAGCTTTCGTCGTACGCCATATGAGATGTGGCTCCAGAGTCGATGAACCAGTTGTGTACACTTGCTTCTCGTTGAGTGCAATTGAGAGCTTTTGGGTTAGGTTCTTTTTTTGTTCTCTGATTTGTTGATTGTTCTTGGGTGACACTCGACTGATTTGTGTATTTTGGTACGTTTCCTCTTCTGAAGTTTTCATATTTGTACTCTTTGTTGCTGTTGTTTCGCTTTTGATGGTGCCAACATTCTTCTTTGGAGTGGTTTGGTTTGTGGCAGAAAGAACAGAATTTCTTCTCTTTTTCTCTTCTTTGGCTTGAAGCTCCGTGGAGGCTTTTTAAGGCTTTTGATGCGGTGCTTTCGTCTTTCGAGCTTTCTACTCTGCGTGTGTGTTCATCAAGGAGTTTGTTCTTGGTAAATTCAAGCGTTAGCTCGTCATCAGGCCTTGATTCCAACATCGTGATGAGATTGGAGTAGCTCTTTGGAAGCGAGCAAAGCAGTATAGCCGTGATGTGAGAGTCCTTTAGTGTTTCGCCAATGGTTCGCAGTTTGTCAACTAGTTCCATCATGGTAGTGATGTGCTGCTGCATGTCTTTGTCTTCTTCGAGTTTTAAGCTGTATAGTTTCCTTAGCAAATAAATTTTTCCTGAGAGTGTTTTTCTTTCATAGATATTTTTAAGAGTGTCCCAGGTAGCTTTGGCTGTTAGTAGGTTTTTGACATGCACTATTTGTGAGTCGGCGATGCTTAGATTAATGATAGCTCTAGCTTTTGAGACTTTCTTTTTCCATTCGATTTTTGGTTCATCTGGAATATTTTCGGTGACAACTTCCCAAAGATCTTCCTTTTGCAAGAGCATTTCAATTTTGAAAGACCATAGTGAGTAGTTATAGCCGTCGAGCTTATTTAGGGTTACATCGTGGCTCGGGAGTGACGCCATTTTTGCTAAGCCTTTTTTCTTTGTCTTAACTCGTTAGTTGAATTTCATGCAATATTCAGTCTCATAATCTAATTGTTGTAAGATTTAGGTACTTACAGCTTGTAGGAAGGCATGAGGACGTTGAGGATTATATGATAATAATCTTTATTATCCATTTAGTAAGAAAAGACAAAGTTATGGTAGCGAACAGTTATTGTAATATAGAGAAGAAGGTAAACAAAACGTTGTGATGATGATTAGTCCAGTGTGGCGCTACCTGTCGTAGCATTCAGTTATCCAACAATATATATATATATATATATATACAATAACTTCTTATTTAAACTTTAACTTCTCCTTTAAACTCTAACTTCTTTAATTCCTTATCTTCTTTAATTCCTTGTCTTCTTTTGAGCACGAGTATTCCGTCTCCTAGGCTCTAATATCTTCTTCTACCAGATTCTTATCAATCCCCCCCCCCCGTTACCCTCTCCTCGCCGCTCTTTTATAGTCGAAAAAGGGTCACGTGGACGGACTCTGTGGAGCACTCTGTGGCGCATCCCGTGGCGCACGACATCTAGAGCCGATTTTATCAATCAAAATATAGAATTATAATTATACATTTCCAACACATGGCATTGGTCCACACAGATCCATATGAATCAACTGCAGGGGTTTAACTTTATAATTTTCCGTAATATTATATGGCTTCTGAACCAGGTTTCCCATTATGCATGCTTTTCACTCTGGTAACCTTTCTAATTTTAGATCTAATCCTTTTACAATATTTTCTTGAATCATTTTTTCATAAATTCTTCATTTATATGGTTTAATCTTTTATTCCATAAACTTATATTGCTATTTTTATTTGATAAATGTGTATTTATAACCACGACATTTTTATTTTTTGCTATTGGTACATTTTCTAGTTTTGTTTCATCATAAACATTCGATCTTTAATATATGCCTCAGCAACTAAATCATTCCCTTCATTTTGAATTTTCGCTCCATCCTTATTGAAAATAACTGAATTTCCCTTTTTGATTAATTCGTAAACTGACAAGAAATTATTCCTTAAATTAGGAAAATGTAATATATCTTTGATGCAAATATTTTCTTGACCTTCACTTGTGAAAGTAGTAAGTCTCATATCTCTTTTGGCTAGGCTTGGGTAGTTTTGCCCTTCTCGGCTAGATTGATTTCACTTTCATAATCTGTCACATTTTCTATCAAAATTAGGTTTGGGGCTAAATGTGCGGTGCATCCTGAATCTATACACCATATTTGCCTATCATTTCTCCCATCTGGTGAATCTTCAAATTCTTTTACATATGTTTGAAATGCTTGCTCATTAATTCCAATTTTCATAGTATCCACTAGGTTATTTGAATGTTCCCTACTGTATTTTCGATTTCTATAATCAGGAGTACATTTCTTTTGATATACTTGTTTCTGTTTATCTCGAAACCAGCAATCATTAGCTAGATGTCCCTTTTTATTACAAATAAAACATCTTTTTGGCTGAAATTGTTTAACTTTTTTATATTTAATCCTGTATGCTTGTCCATACCCATTCTCAACCGATTGATTTAATCTCATATTTATTCTTGACTCCTCTTCTCTTATAGTTAGTTGAATCTCTTCAAGTGTTGCCTCTCTCTTAGATCGTAAGACAATAGCAATATTTTCATACTTTGGATATATGCCTCTGACAATATGAAATGAAAGTTCTTTTGAGGTAAATTGATGCCCTAATGATGAACTTCTAGCAGCAATATTTTATGCCCTCGTTATATATTCATCTACAGTTTAATTATTTTTCATTCTAATGTTCTTTAATTCTAAGCCTATATCAAAAAAATGTTGCTTCCAAATTGCTTGTGTATGTTTTTCTTAGTGAGTTCCATACTTCCTTCGCATTTGTTTTTCCTATGAATATTCCAGTTTGTTCATTTGTCAACGTAGTGATGATTATCTCAAAAGCTTCATCATTTTTATCGCTCCAAATCTCCCAAGAACTTTTGTCCTCCATATCTGATTCTGGATCGAAAATTACACATTTAAATAATATTTTTATATATTTATTATATATATTTTTTTTTTCTTATATAAATATATATTTATTTGAAATATTGGGTAGCTTTTAAACATGCAATATATAGATATAATTTAACTTAATCTATATAAATACCTTTAATCTTCGCAGAAGTGCTTTAGTTTACCGATCAGAATAAACTTCTTGCTTAAACTTCAGATTTAATATTTTCGCTCTTGAGCTTTATAACAAACAAAACGCTCTGCTACCAATTGTTGACTATGCTTAGAAATTTCAATGAAACTGATTCCAAGATAATATTAATTAAACATTATATTTATTGAATTACAAGAGAGAGAACAAAATAAAAGTGAAACTATTATTAAACAATTTTTTTTTTCGGTTAGCGCCTATTTACTTGTGAGCTTACACACACTCTGTGGTAGCAATTAATTAATATATATACAACAATGGCGTTCATCAGTGATTAAACCTTCGGTTGATAGTTGAGCTAGACAATATTTGTTTTTTCTGGATTCTAAATAAACTGTAAGGAGTTGGGATTTTTGCTAGACTATGCACACAGTTTGATGAAGTGGTTTTGTATGCTCTAACTGCCCTTAAAATGATCTGATACTACATAGATTTCAATTTTTGTTTACAACGTTTGTTTAGAAATATAAACCAGATTTCTGAAAAACAAATATAATTACTGGCCTTATGATTGCTTTATATAAATTTAACCACTTTTGAGTATTCAAACCCCACATATTGCCACTTAGTGAACGTAATAAATTTTTTATTTCTCCTGCTTTACATAGGATATAATTAACATGAGGTGTAAAGTCAACTTCATTTTTTATTTTATGTTTTGAAAATTTCATTCCTTGATTTTTTACTTGATTAACCGGCATTATTATATTATAATTGATCTTAAAAGGAATTCTTTGCTTAGTATGCAGGGATGAGATATTTGTTTTCTCTGTACTGATCGTTAATTTATTTCTGTTACACCATTCAAGCACATGTTTTAAGGTGAATTCGCCTATGAATTCTAATCCTTCTGCAGTCTTATTCCAGAAATTATTGTGACATCATCTGCATAACATATGATATCTGCATTCAGAGATTCAAAATTTATCAACAAATCATTGAGCAAAAATTCCATAAAAGTAGGGATGAGGTTCCACCCTGTGGAGATCCTTTAGTTAGTTTCATACAAATAGTTGCTGATTCGTATGTAAATTTCACTACCCTTTCATTGTTTAAATAAGATTTTATATTTTGGGTTAAATCAGAGAGAATATTATCATTATCCAATCTTTTAATGATCGCAGGCCACCATGCATTGTCGAATGCACCAGCTATATCTACGGTTATCAGGGAAATCAGTTCGTTTTGTTCATACTTCAATATAGTTTCTATTATTTTTTCCATTCCAATATTTGTTGACCTAGATTTCATAAGACTGTGTTGCCTTGGGCTCATTAAATAATTCTCTAGATAGTAGTTACTTAATTTACTTTTTATTTTATTCTAAAATATTTTAGAGAGATTAGATGTCAATGATATAGGTCTATAACTTCTAATTTCTTCGTAATTAGTTTTTCCTGGTTTTGGAATGATTTTCAAGTGTGATTTTTCTCATTCATCCGGATAATGTACAATTTCTATACATTTATTGGATAATTGATGTAGAATAGAGATTATTATTTTTTAAAATTTGTTTGATCATATTTTTCTAATGTTGTGGAATAATGGAGATCCACTTCGTGACGTCGTCCAGACGGCTCGAGTGACTGTAAACAAACAAGCCCCGGCGGCGTCAGCCGCCAAAAAAGGAAGAGAGACGGCCTGGTCTGCTGACCAGTTGGGTGTTTTCCTCTGTCTTCGTAACATGTTTTAAAAAAGTTAGTTTGAAGGAGACTTTTACTCTCTCCTTTTTGCTATTTGGTGATCTGTTTTAAATCCTTGCAACAGCCCACAAAAGAATCATCACTGCGAATTCTTCTACCGAATTTCGCATTACTGTTTTGTGAAAAGATTATCAGAAATTTCTTCACAAAGTGGCGTCCCCGCGGATGAGCTTCTGACAAGGCAAGATCAAGTGGATTGAACGGCGGAGTACAAGTCAAGACTCAACCTTTTGTTTTACTTTTTGTTTATAGTCTATTTTTTTTAATGGACATTTTAAAACGGCATAGAAATTTACTTAGAAAGCGACTAACTCGCATCTCGAAGACGACAGAAGAGTTTCTGTCGAGTACTCCACCAATACCTGTAGAGGACATTGAAAATAATAGAAAAGTCATTGAAGAAACTTACAGTGATCTTCTTGATATCCAAGGCAAAATAAGAGACTTCATGCTGACCTCAGACGTTAGCGAAGAGGAATTAGAACACGACGATGAGGAAGCCTTGGAATATACCTTCTGATATAAGAATATATATAAAAAATGTCTGGCTCTTGTTAAACCTAAGGTCGCTGCATCTAGTTCCACGACCAGTGAAGTGAGCTTCGCTTCTAGCTCACACCATAGAATTAAAACTTCCCAGGATCTCGGACTATCTCCCATTGGCCAGGAATCACTTAAACATGAGGTGTTTGGAGGTCATACTAATGAAAGTGTCAACCAAGAATACAGAGTCACTTTGGGTCATGCATCGGGGAATTTTAAGATGGTCGCAAAACTTGTTGACCAACAAAATATCTGTGGTAGCTTACCAAGACTGAGCCGCGGGTCATGGTTGAAAGAACTCAAAGCCCGCAAAATCTGGGTTCCTTATATTGGAGAGGATGACATGGAAATTGAAATACTTCTATAATGTGATGTGTTAGCATTTATTTTAATGATGAAATCTTGTATGATGTTAAATGACTTGACTGCGGCGCAGACGCGTTTTGGAAGGACTTTATTGGGAGAATGTCAGCCAGGTAGTGACGTTTCACTCGCTCATCATGTTACAACGATGACAATTTCGGAGAGCAGTATAACCAATTCGATGGATTTTCGACCAATTATGGATCCTATTGAAGTTAAACAGAGAGTTAAGAGAGACGCACTGGCGCGTCGATATTTTCTAAAAATAGTCCAACATTCTGTTTATGGAAGATATGTTGTTTCCATCCCGTGGACTGTAGAGAAAGCTAGAATCGCAGACAACCGGGAGATTGCTATGATGAGATTAGAACAGACGACTAAGAAATTAATCCCTTTGAATCTTTATGAGGACTATGATGATATTTTCAGAGGCTAGTTGGCTGATGGGATAATTGAGAAAGTGGCTGAACAAGACGACGCTGAGGCCTTCAACCTGCTTCATCTTCCGGTGATGAAACTCTCCAGTGGCACTACGCCTATCAAGCCTGTTTTTGATGCTTATAGCAAGGTGTATAGATCCTCATCTTTAAATGATTGTCTTGAAAAAGGACCTAACACGAACGAGGTGATTTTCAACCTTTTTCTAAGGCTTATAAATGACAAAGTTGAAGTACATATGATGGCGGTTAAGTCTTGAGTCGCGCCTCTCAAGAAACCCACGATACCAAGACTTGAACCTTTAGCCTTTGTTGTAAGTGCACGGTTGAACAAGATGACCTTTGAAGCTCTAGAGTTGGAAGGTATAGCAAATTATTCTGGTCTGATGCCACAATAGTCCTCGCTTGGATAAAACGCGATTACCAGTTGGGTACCTTCGTCGGGAATCGCGTGAAAGAGAAGTGTAGACTCTGTGATCCTGGAGATTGGAGATATGTTCCCAGCGAGTGCAATCCAGTTGATTTACCCTCTAGAGGATTCAACCTCTACCAACTGATTGAGTCCAGAAGAAGGGATGGCCCTTCCTGGTTAAAACTCTCCGAAGAATATTGGCCTTCCAGATATAAAGACCTGAATGAAGAAGAAATCTTTGCGGAAAGAAAGAAAACTGCTGTTGTGACTACAGTTAAGAGTACCGATCATTGGTACATGAAATATTTCTCCTCGTTCATAAAAAATGTGCGGTTGATGGCGTGGATTAGAAGATTCATCAACAACCTCCGATCTTTAACTAAAATAAAGGGCGAACTTTCCGTGAAAGAGATCGATGAAGCGGAGATAGCGTTTTTGAAATTAGTTCAGGCCGAGTGTTTCCCTAGCCACTCTATACCTGGCCTGAAGATATATGAAGTAGAAGAAATCCTGCGTGTGAAAACAAAATTAATTTACAGCAGCGACGAATTTGGCTTCCGTTTGCCAGTACTATTACATGGGACTCATCCGTTTATTGAACAAATGATATGTGATTCACACGTTGAGAATTGCCACGCTGGTGTACAATTTTTGATGAACAAACTTCGAGAAAAATATTGGATAGTAAAATCGAGACAGACCATTAAGAAAATAGTGAGAAGATGTGTCACATGTCGCCGATTCTCCGCTAAACCCGTTGTGGTGGAAGACGCTCCATTACCTGCCACTCGAGTACATAACACCAAGGTATTCGAGGTGTTAGGGATTGACATAGCTGGCCCGCTCTATCTGAAAGATCGGACAAAGACCTGGGTTGTTCTCTTCACCTGTGATGTGTACAGCTGTGTACATTTGGAACTGGTAATATATCTCAGCACGGAAGATTTCCTAATGGCCCTGGAGAGAATTATCGAGATGAGGACGTCCATCCACCATCTTCAGCGCAACGGAACAAATTTTGTAGGAGCTAAAAACTTATTCAAACAGATTGACTGGGAACGTGTTTCTAACGACGGGAAAGTGAAGCGTATTGAATGGAAATTCATCCCGCCCACTGCTGCCTGGTGGGGTGGATGGTGGGAGAGATTGATTCATTTCTTCGAAGATATACTACAAAGAATGCTCGGAATATCAACATTATCATATTAATAATTGATGACCCTGCTGTGTCATGCAGAGGCAGTGATGAATGGAAGGCCCATGACTTATGTCAGCGACGATCAGCATGATCTTGTGACAATATCAATACCTTCCATGTTTCTACAAGAACAGACATATGTCGAGTTTCCCGAGTGCCAGAATATGGGACCTAATCCAGCGACACAGAAACTGCGCTATTTGAACAAGCTGAGGGAGGAGTTGAAATCACGATTCATAAAGGAATATTTGTCCCTTCTGGTCCAGAGAAACAGACGCATTCACAATCCAAAACTCCAGGCTGGGGATCTTGTTCTTGTTGGCATGGATAATAAAAAGCGTAACTTCATCAGCAGCAGCTTCTTCGCGTTTGCTGAATGATAAAGAGAAAACTGCAAATATCCAGACTAGATCGGGAAGAACCGTCTGTATACCCAACCGATTGGAAGATTATTATTTTTTCCCTATTGTGTGCCTAGAGGAAAACAGGTGTGGGAATGTGGAATAATGAAGATCCATTTCGGGACGTCGTCCAGACGGATCGGGTGACTGTAAACAAACCAGCCCTGGCGGCGCCCCAACAAAGAAAGAGAGACGGCCTGGTCTGCTAACATGTTTTAATAAAGTTAGTTTGAAGGAGACTTTTACCCTCTCCTTTCTGCTATTTGGTGATATGTTTTAAATTCTTGCAACAGCCCACAAAAGAATCATCACTGAGAATTCTTCTACAGAATTTCGCATCAGTGTTTTGTGAAACGATTACCAGACATTTCTTCACAAATGTAATCTGGATCCGGTGCTTTTTTAATTTTTGCCTTCAAAATAATTTATTTAATTTCTTTCGATTCAATATAAACGCTGCCTTTATTTTTATATTCAGGCTTGTAATTTCTAATCAAAATATGTTCCTTGTTATCCAAATCTCCAATATCGTCCATAAAAAGATCTTTGAATAAACATTTTATTCATCAATCTTTAAATGATCTGGTAGATTGCCTATTAATGATAATCCTAAATTTCTATTTTAAGATCAATGACTTGAAAATCTTGTAAGCATTACCAAAATAATTTGTTGAATGACTTTCTTCTCTAAATATTCTTCAACTTATCCTTTAAGCCTTTTCAATTTCTTTTATATATTTATTTCTCATTGATTTATAGGTGTGTCGATAATACAAATTTCTGATATAATGAAAATCGTTCTTTATTTTTTCCAGCTTCTCTTCCCACCAGTATGTATTAGTTTTGAATTTCTACTGTTTGTCCTGACATTAATGACAGATAAGCTGCCTCTTTAATTATTTGGGTGAGTGTCTTTACAATGTTGTCTATATCTTTAATATTGGACACGCGATTTATCTTGGTGATAATATTATAAACGTCTTTTGTATTGATATTATTTAGATAAATGTTTTCCAATCAGCATATTTTTCTATAAATTTCCATGTAGAGCTTTCAACCATCCTTTGCCTGTTAAAATCATAATATATTTCAAAGGCTATTGCAACATGGTCTGAAATGTGTGTCAATATAGTTTTGTACGAGAATTTTATTATTTTTTAGATATAGTAAGGTCTATAATGCTTGAATTCCGGCAAGGGGGAATCTTAAAATTATGAATAAATAGGCTTTATTTATTTAAGATGGAGTGAATTTTGAAACCGTATTAGGATGTATATAAAGGTTTGACATAACAATATTTGATTTTTCTGAAAATATGGAAGTGGTAGTACAAAAGGAGTTTGTGAATTTGTATATTTTATACCTTTATTCTCTCTCTCATAGAAATTCCTTGCTGTTGCAGAATATTTGTGTATATTCGTTAATAAACTATTTGGGATTCTTGATCAAAAACAACTTCTCTATTAATCAGGTAGGGTTCCTGTATTAAGATGATATCTGGTGGGTTATTTCTTATCGCAGCTTGAAGCTCACTCAGTGCCAGGAATTTTTTTCTTACATTTTGTTGTTCCAATTCAATTCCTTTTCCTTGCAAGATCAACAAACTTAATAGACTATAAACTTATGCTGTTATTTTGGCCTAATTATCGGTTGTAAAATATCTAGTTAGTTGAATAAATCTGTCTATCTGTGTTTTGTATAGAGGACAATCTGTGGAATTTGCACTATGAATCGTTTGGTTTCTGAGTCTTGAATGCTTTCGACAATTTTAAAATCTACTTCTTTTTGAGCAATCATGGATTCCTTGCGTGCCGCATATTTTGCATATTTCGATGTTGGTACAATCTGCAAGTTTGTGATTTGAATTGAATTGTAGGCATTTCTGATATTGTTCTACTTATATCAACAACAACAACAAAAAGCCTCTATTTAGGGCCTCTCGCCCTATACAGGATTCGCCAGTTCACAATGGATGGGGAGAACACTGTGTGGCCTTTTTCCGGGATATAGTCTTGTGGAATCCAAACATCGCCATCGCTATGTACCTATTCTTTGATATTTCATTAATTAGTGCCGGAAATGAAGGACAAAGTTGCCCCGTTTTATCATTTAGTTTTCGTCTTTCCTCAGACAGAGCAGCACAGTCAAATAAGTAGTGCAACATCCCCGTTGTTATTCCTGATCCACAGAAAGTGCATTTCAGGTCTTCACGCCTCAATAAAATCGTTCTACTAATATCTTATCCTCCACATAACAGCGCTCAAAGTCAGTGTATAATTTATTAATAATATTTTTCAAAATCTGGTAAACCTTTGGGGATACCCTTAAAACTTTGTTGTGGTGAGGCATGCTCGATTTCATGCTAAACAAATCGTTAATCTTGTTTTCTATTTCGCCCAACTCGGGATTCATGCTGGAGATTATTTTAGCAAAATTTGCGATTTCAGTAAGTTTATTTACATTTTTTACTACTACAGTAGGACCTCTTGGTTGGGGAATAAACATTTTAATAATACTTCCAAGTCCCTCTGCTCTAATTAACTCATCCTTTAGGGATTCCAGGTCTAATTTTGGAGGAGTCTTCATACGAGAGTGTATTGAAAAGTAAGGTCTCCTTTTTTACATGGAAAATATAATTTATTTACAACTTTGGGCTTACATAATTGTTGGAAAGGTTGAACATTTGGCTATTTTCTTAACATAGTTGCCTTGGCGATCAATCACTTTTTGCATCCTGGAAACCAGTTTTTTAATGCCGGCGTCGTACCACTCTCCCGCCGCATTGAGAACTTTTTCGGCTTTGGGTGAGGCTGGGTGTCGCCATTGTTTAGACTGGTTCTTAGTTTCCGGATGTAATGATGTGTCCAAGTTTCGACTCCAGTCACAATCGAATCCAGAAATTCTTCGCCTTCTTCCTCATAGCGGCAGAGATATTCTGTGTTCGATTTTATGTTCTTCGGTGAGCTTCTTAGGCACCCATCTAGCGGGCACCTTTTTGTACCCGAGGACCTCCCATACATAATATCTCATGAATGGGTATTTTTCGGTTATTGCGTACCATCTCGTCGATTCGAGCCACCGTTGATTCCGGCAAACTCGACCGCCCTGACCGCTGCTCATCGTGAACGTTATCCCTGCTCTTAGAAAACTCCCGGCACCACTTCCGTACGTTCTTCTCGCCCATACATTTCTCAACATACACTTCCACTAAATGTCGATGAACTTCTATCAAAGGACCTTTTTTTTTTGCATTCAAAAATCTAATGACTGAGCGCAGTTCGCACCTGGCGGGCTCCTGAGCTCTATCCTAAACGGCTGCTATGCAGCGACTGAGTGTCTCAAGGTCACATTGATTGTTCGAAACTGTGGCGTGGGAACCAAGGAATACCGTGCTGTTACCAAATTTCGCCTAACAACTCGCGATCGGAAATGGCGTAGTTGGAGACCTTACTTTTCAATACGCCCTCGTAATAACCGATTTCCTAGCATTTATAATTTGTTCTATAAGCTAATGTCCATAGTGTTCTTGAAAACCATTTCTGAGATTCCATCCTTCAGTGTTGCGTATATAAGCAGAATCGTCCAATACAGTATTAGAGCTCTGAGAAGCGGTCTGGGAGGATTAAATTGGCGAAACCGCTGGGAGGGTTCACCACTGATGAGCCAAGCCCTCCCAATATATTTTTTCATCGCAGTAAGGGCAGTAAAAGTTTCTATTATGTATAAAAGAAACATTCGTGCTTTTAAATCCTTTAATTTTATATGTATATAGATGACGCGTTATTGCTTTGTGTTAATTTATAATTTTGTTAATCTTTATCTTTTTCTTCTCGTCCCTAAGTTTCTTAAATTGAAATAGTTTTATAAACTTTTTGTGTAATCTTCCTCATTTATAGGTGTAGCCACTATTGTGAATTCCTTATGTATAGTTTTTTTTTCTATGTAATCTCGTGGTGTTTATCTGCGAGCTACTTGGACATATGTTGGATTTGTTTTAAATAATTCATTTTGAATTCCTTTATATTTTAGGTCCATCACATTTGTGATTTTTTTTATTAATTATAATATATCTCGATTATTTATTTCTTTTAGAGTTGCAATACCATCTTTAGTTTGCCGAACCATAGTTGACAAAAATGGTATATCATTTTTGGTTAGATTTTTCCTGTGTGCTGAAATATTTTGTCAAAGTAATTATATATCTCATCTAGCTTATCATGTAATGTTCGTATTATTATTTCCATACATCTGTTTTACTGTTCCATAAAAAAAAAAGAAAATCAATAAAATCTTTCCAAAACACCTCAACAGTGATTGCCGATTAAATAAGCTATAATTTATGTAAGTTAAGAAATTTATAAGTTGCTTATAAATTACAATAAGCAAAAAGAATTTTGGAAGAGAAAATTTAAAACTATGTTTACCGGAGCTAGCAGAGCCAAGCGGCACACGTCTGTTCCCTTCGCTAATAAAAATTGATCATGTAGCTATTTGAATACAAATTCTCTATGTATGAAAGATTTTTCAAATTTTATTTCAATTTAAAGCGCTATATCCCCCTAGGGACACTTGCGCTGTCATACATGTATGCCTTTACATTTGTCTATAAATATATATACAATAATTCTAGACCGCGAATAGAATAGTTATAAAATGGTAACAATGAGAAAGAGAGAAAAAAACGAGAAAAGACCTGTGTACAAAATAAAGAAGTGTCTGGCAATATGTACAAAAAGCATAATATAAATTATCAGTTTCTTAAAAGATATTTTTTGCTATATAATTTAAAATATATCTACAAAAGGTATAGAATTTAATATACATTTCTTTAGTGAAAATAAAAATACTTAGATCTGTTACTATAAAATTATTTTCGATTCTGTAGTCTTGAAAAACAGGACAATCTAGTAAAAGATGCATTGAGGTTTGTTCCTCATGTCCACAAAAATAACTCGAGTCTTCCACCGCTTCAATTCTTTTTAAAAAGCTTCTGAAATATCAATGATCAGAAATGAATTGAGAATTATGAAATTTTGGTCGGAAATATTTTAGTATGCTGTTAGAAAAGAAGCTTTGCAAAGTTATTTGTGTTGTTCTTTAAAGTAGCCATTTAAATTCAATAAAATCCGTTATTATGCTCGGAATATATAAATTGTATTTTTATTTTTCTTCTAATTTAAATTTTTTATTCATATTTAATTTCTTTGGATTCAATGAAATGGTTAAGCAAAGGCATCATGGCTATGCTGTACTACTCTGATCAAAAAGTTTCGACACTTTGCTCATAAAATCGTTAAAAATCAATATATTTTCTCCCGGTTTGTGGCAAACGCAAGCGTCGCCCTTGGCTTGGAGACCTGCCAATTTTCAAAAATCATGCGCCACAACAGCGCGAGCAGCGGCTGTTCGAAGTGAAGCCATTTTGCCCGTGCTTCGATTTCGTTAGTCACCGAAATGGAGGATCAACGAATTTGCATCAAGTTCTGTGTGAAAAACGGATTCAAGGGTGCCGAAATTTTTTGGATGTTGCAAACAGTCTACGGGGATGCCGTCATGAGCCGAAGACGAGTTTTCGAGTGGTACAAGCGCTTCAAGGAGGGTCGGGAGGAGACCGCCGACAACGAGCGTTCCGGGAGACCGTCCACATCAACCACGCCTGAATAAGTGGACAAGGTGTTGGAACTGGTGCGTGAAGACCAACGAATAACTGTCAGGGAGGTCGCCGAAGAATCAGGGATATCATTCGGGTCGACTCAATCGATAATGAAGGACATTTTGGGAGTGAGAAGTCTCAACGCCGTTCTCCTTCCCAAAGATTTGACTTTTGATCAAAAGAACGCCCGGAAAAAACGGCCAGTCTCAATCTCGAAGCGACAACCGACGACCCCGAATTGCTGAAGAGGGTCATTACTGGAGACGAAACATGGATTTACGGCTTTGACTCGGAAACTACCCAACAGGCATCGGAGTGGCGCTTCAAAAATAAGCCGAGACCAAAGAAAGCGAGGAAGGCTCCCAGCAAAGTCAAGGTCATGTTGACGGTGTTCTTCGACTACCAGGGCATCGTTCATCATGAATTTCAACAACAAGACTCTAGAATAACTGCTGACTCCTACCTGGGAGTTTTGAGGCGATTGAGGGAAGCGATCAGGCAGAAACCGCCGGAGCTGTGGAGGAGCAACCTCTGTGTTCCCCCAACCCCCTTACAGTTCCGATTTGGCCCCCCGCGACTTCTTCATTTTTGGAAAGCTCAAAAAAAAAATTAAAGGGTCGGAAATTTCAAAGAATAGAAGAGATCAAAGTGGAATCGAAGAAGGCCATGAAGGCGATCCCGAAAACAGACTACCGAAGGTGTTTTGCCGACTGGAAAAAAAGGTAGCTGAAGTGCATCGCGGCCAACGGGAACTACTTTGAAGGGGAAAATTTGAATTTGGTAGAATAATAAAGTTTTTTTAACTAATGAGCAAAGTGTCGAAACTTTTTGATCAGAGTAGTATATACAATTGGAACCCGTCGTTTTATATGATTGCGTGCACCATAATAACATTTGGTATTGAAATGAATTTAACTTATTTATATTTTTCTATTTACGAATTCATACCATATCTCCGATCCATAAGAAAGCATTGACCTAAATATTGTTTTGTATAATATAAGTCTATTTTGGGTATTCAGACCCCAAGCTTTTCCGCAAATTGACAGTAGCAGATTTTTTCAATATTTTTGCTTTATTTAGTATAATATCTATATGAGGATTGAAATTACGTTTTTTCTTTCTAAATTGATTCGCAAAAGTTACTCCTAATATTTTAATTCTTTGTACTGGTAAAATATTTTGTTTTTAAACTTTTTTGCGGACATGTCTTCATTGTCAAAATGCAGAATGTAAGTTTTCTCAAGATTTATTTTCAGAGTATTTTGAGTACACCATTGATCTATTTCTTCCAAGATTAATTCAATCAAATTTTGAAGAGTATCCTTGTCTTTATTCCAAACTATTATTGTCACATCATCGGCATAACACAGTATTTCAGATTTAGGTATCTGCATTTTGTTTAATAAATCATTCAGCAATATCAGCCATAGCAATGGAGACAGTGGTCCCCCCCCCCGCCCTGTGGACAGCCTTTTGAAATTGTTTTATTAACCTTCTTATCACCATAAATAAAAATTGTTTTTCTATTATACAAAAAAGATTGCAGTATTTTTTATCAAATCAGCGGGTATATTATCTTGATCTATTCTTTTAAAAAGAGCTGGCCACCATGCATTGTCAAATACACCCTTTATATCGATTGCAATTAACGACACTAAATGATTCTGTCTATGTTATAATATAACCTATGTTATTTTTTCCAAACATGTTATCGTTCATTCCATTTTCATGAATCCGTGCTGTCTATTGTTTAAAATATTATTTTATTGATAAAATTCATAAATTTTATTTTTTAGTATTTTTTCAAAAATCTTGGAGAGATTTGATATTAGAGATATAGGTCAGTAGCTTTTAGCAATTTTTAAATTTGTTTTGTTTGGTTTAGGAATTATTTGAAGAGCTGCTCTTTTCCATTTATCAGGATAATATCCTTTTTGAATACATTTATTAAATAATTCATTTAGCAACGATACAATTTTGGGGGAAGCATATTTGATCATATTATTGCTTATGATATTCCAGGCGCCTTTTAAACATCAATATTGTAGATTAATTTCTTTATTTCTTCTACTTCGATATGTAATCTGCTTTTATTATTCATTTATGGTTTGTATCTTCTTGTTGATTGTTGACTGAAGTCGTCAAAATTTGATCGTCGTCTGGAATTAACTTGTTTATTAATTCAATCATCTTTTGTTCTTTATGGTTATTTATCAAAAAATGGGTATTCCCTTTTGTTCTTTTGATGTTCTCAATTTACTAAAAATCTTAAATGCGTTTCAAAATGGATTATTAGTACATTTTCTTCTATAAAGAATCGCCAATTGATTCTTTTAGCTTTTTTATTGCATTATTGTATTTATTCCTAACTGATTTAAATATAGTGTAACTAATTGTTCCATTATGATAATATAAATTTCTTATATAGTAGAAATGCGTTTTCATTTTTTCCAATTCGCTATTCCACCAATTAATTCTAGAGAACTCTTCAAGATTTGTGGGCTTAACTTCTAAAGATATGTAGGCGGCTTCTATTAATAGATTCCTAGATAATTAAAACATTTAAAATCAACCCATACCTTATCATTTCAAATACAAGGCCCACTTTTATACACAAAAGAATTTGGCGACGAGGGTTAAAAACGGCAACGTAAACAACGTATTCTAGCAAAAATATTTAAATCAAACTTTATCAACTATCAAATATTCATAATATAATACAATATTTATCAATTTTATTAGCAATTTAACTTCATATCATCAATTATAATTCTATTAAATTCATAACTACCCCAAAATATATCTATTTTTAAAACAAGCAATTATTCGCATATCAATAATTATTTATTTTAATTTTCATCGAGGTGAAAATCGAAATACAAGGTATGTCCCATAAGTTCCCGGACTGGGTCCATAAAAAAAAGGTAAGATTTTTTAATTTTTTTTTTTATTAAAACTTTTCAAAGTAATCCCCCCTTGCTTCAACGCACCAGCGCCATCGTTTCTCCCAATTGTCGAAACAGTTTTTATAGGCCTCTTTTGGAATGCTCTTCAATGCCAGCAGCGATTTTTCTATTATGTCTTCCCTGGTGTCAAAATGTCTTCCTTTTAGAACTGCTTTGAGTTTGGGGAACAGGAAAAAGGCATTTGGTGCGATGTCTGGGGAATAGGGTGGTTGAGGTAGGATTTCTGTCCCGTTTTTCGCCAAAAAACTCGTCACCAAGTGCGCTGTGTGAGGGCGGGCATTGTCATGGTGTAGGATCCAGTCACCATTAGTCCATTTTTCTGGCCTTTTTTTTACGAATCGCTTCCCTTAGACGGCGAAGAATGCTCAAATACATTTCCTTAATAACTGTTTGGCCTGCAGGAAGATATTCGTGATGAACAATGCCCTTGTTATCCAAAAAAGCGACCAGCAACACCTTGTTTCTGGATTTCAATATCCTGGATTTTTTGGGTCTAGGCTCACCCTGACCTCTCCACTCGGCAGATTGACGCTTGGTTTCAGGGTCATAGCCATAGACCCTTGTTTCATCGCCTGTGATTTTCTTGTCTTTCCATTCCGGATCCGTTCTTGTCATTTTAAACATGTCTTCACAGGTTGCAAGCCGACACAGATTTTGCTCATTAGTGAGGAATCTTGGGATGCATTTTGAAGGAGTCTTTTTGAGCTTCAAATCTTCGGTTACGATCTTTCCAATCGTTGTTTTAGAGATGCCTGTGTCTTGCTCTAGCTCCAGCAAAGTGGTTCGAGGATTTTCTTTTATCAAATCGGTGATTTTTTGCGCATTTTATCAGTACTTTGAAATTTTGGGCGTCCTTGACGAGGAGCATCTTCAATGGAAATTCGGCCAGCTTTAAATCTAGAATGCCATTCAAAAACAGTTGTTTTCTTTGGGGCGTCATTGGGGAATGCTTTATTAAGCATTTCAAAAGTTTCGGTTGCTAATATTTGAAGTCTCACACAAAATTCTATGCAAATCCTCTGCTTCAATTTTTTTCCATCGTAAAATCGCCGCAGCGCTAGGTGTGACCTTTAAATAAATTAGAATTACCTTGGCGCGCGCGCACCTACCGACTCGATATTGGTACCACCGTGTTGCTAGATATTTTTTCTATAATAACCAGTCAAATTTATTTACATTTTCCATTTATTTATTTTTTTATGGACCCAGTCCGGGAACTTATGGGACATACCTTGTATTTTAAACGAAATGGATCCACAACAGTTTCAGGCCCTCATTGAAGCCATGAATAGAAATCAACCACAGCTAAGCAATACTTTGTTATCAAAAACAACTCAACCTAGGGATGGAACTGATATAAAAGAAAATCAACCCACCCCTGTAAACATTTCTCATGCTCCACCCTTTGAAAATTTTGATCCAAATAAGGAAATATTTCAATATTATCGCCAGCGTTTTGAAAATTACATCAAAATGAAAAACTTTTATCAATATAAAAAGAGAAGTGCTCAAATGTTATTGAATTCGATAGGTGCTTCAAATTATAACATCTTAGCAGCCTTAGTAGCCCCAACAACTCCGGGAGAACTTGGTTACGAAGAACTCACCGAAGAATTGGAAAAAAATTTAGCGCCAAGAAGAAGCACCCTTGTCTCTCAACATTATTTTCTGTCAACATATCAACAAGATAAGGATTCAATTGCAGACATTGTAGCATCATTAAGACGTGACATAGCTGACTGTGAATTCAAGGCACAATGCGAATGTGGAAAAGATGTTTCAGCATCAGAAATTTCCCTAAGAGCACAGTTCATCCTAGGTATAAAAGACAACTGGATAAAGGAACAAATCCTACAATCGGAAATCTACGCATTTAATGACATTTTAACGAAGGCTATTGCTCTTGAAGCATCGAAAACTGATTGCCACGAATTATCAAAAGCACGACCATCAACCACAACTATCAATGTGACAGATGAAGTCCACAAAGTTTCCCGACACAATTATCGATAAAGGAAGGACAATTATAAGACTCCAAGTCAAAACCGACCCAGATCAAATGAGAATCAACATGCTCGATCGAAATCACGAGGCCGTATCGATTATGAGAAACTTGGCATCAACAATGTTTGCCTCCGCTGTGGTCGAAACAACCACCTATCGAAAAATTGCAGAACAGACCCATCAAAATTGACTTGTACATCATGCCATAAAACAGGTCATGTGTCAAAAATATGCATCAAAACTCTCCTCAATAATAAGTCAAATAACACTCAGACAAATCATATCGATAATTATGAAGACTTCGGAATAAACATAATTGTTGACATTTATGATCAACCTCTGCTGAACGCTTCACAAGATACAACAAAGTATTATGTTTCAATTAAAATTCAAGGTTTCAATCAAAAGTTTGAGGTAGACACTGGAGCGGGTTACACCTTGATGCCCGAGAATCAATTTAAAAAGCTAAATACCAAAAATAAGGTTCAACCAACTAACATTGTTTTCCGATCATATACTGGAAACGTTTTCAATTCTCTTGGGAAAGTGGAAGTCCAAGTAGAATTCAAAGATCGTACATCTATTGGAGAATTATTTATCCACTTAATAACTATGATCCTCTTCTAGGAAGAACCTGGATCAGGCATCTAAAAATAAATCTAGAAGAAATTGATCAAGAAAATCTAAATCAAATCAAGGAACTAAAAGTGTCATCCATAAATGATGATTATGATATCGAAAAAGAATTCCCTGAAATTTATACTCAAAAAGTTGGTTGCGTGCCTGATTTTCTCATCGCGCTTCAACTCCGTCAAGGAGCAAAACCAAGCTTTACACCTGAAAGCAATGTACCTTATGCCCTCCGGGAGAAGGTGGAAAAGGAATTGGACACACTGGAAGCAGAAGGTATAATATCAAAAGCAGCTACCAGTGAATTGGGATCACTACTTGTAGTCATTCCAAAAGGCGACGGAACAGTTCGGCTTTGTGTTGATTATAAGGTTGGTGTTAACAATCAGTTGGTAAATGCAAGTTACCCAATCAAAGGAATTGAAGATGTTTTAAACAGCTTAAAGGATTCCAAGTATTTTTGCCGCTTGGATCTCTACAAGGCCTATCTACATCTGAGAACGGATGAAGAAAGTAGCATCATCCAGACCATATCGACACACAGAGGAACTTACCGAATGAACAGGTTGAGTTTCGGGATCAAAACTGCTCCTGCAGAATTCAATCGCGTTATCGATCAAATTCTTCAAGGCTTAAACAAGACTATATCATATTTTGATGATATTCTAGTACATGGCAAATCAAAACAAGAATGCATGTAAAATCTTTTTGCTTGCTTAGAAAGATTACGCGCGTGTGACTTACACCTCAACAAAAATAAATGTATTTATTTTCAAACTAAAATCGAATATCTTGGACATGTAATAGAAAATAACAAAATATCAAAATCTCCTTCAAAGGTAAAGACTATCATCGACATGCCACAACCAAAGAATATAGCCGACTCACGCAGATTTTTGGAGATGATAACGTATTATTCTAGATTTTAACCAGATGTTTCAACAATAACTTATACACTTCGAAGGTTACTTAAGAAAGATAAAAAATTATTTTGGTCAACCCAATGCCAAGCAGCATTTATCAAACTCAAGAATGAAGTTGAGAGTGACAGAGTTTTAATTCCTTTCGATACAAACTTGCCTGTTACCCTAACAACAGATGCAAACCCTGTTGGAATTGCTGCAGTATTGTCTCATAGTATCAATAAGGTAGAACACCCAATTGCTTATGCCTCACGTTCACTAACAGATGCAGAGCAAAACTTACTCTCAACTAGATCGAGAAGCACTGGCAATTGTGTTCGGAGTAGACCATTTTTTAAATTATCTTTTCGGACATAAATTTACACTAATTACTGATAATCAACCCTTTACCCGAATTTTTCATCCTAAATCAAAATTTCCAAAAATGACATCTGCACGTCTCTTACGTTACGCTTCATTTCTAGCAGGTTTAGACTCCGTCGTGTCATTCAAGAAAGGAACTGAAAATCAAATTGCTGACTGTTTGTCACGAGCACCCACTGCTCAAGGTTATGTGACCACCGACATGATTATCAACGAGGAGGTACATCGAATATGTTCCTCAACGGTTTTCGAAATTTCTACGAAAACCTTAACAGTGGAAGAATTTGTAAAAGAGACAGACAAAGACAAAGAACTGTCAAAGCTAAAACGAGACATCAAATCAAATATTATTGAGAGTGATTACACACTAAATGGAGAATTCTTTTTCAAGAATGATAAAGTAGTAGTTCCAAAAAGTCTTCAACTGGAAGTCTTAAAAGACCTTCATTCAACACATCTTGGGATCGTGAAGATGAAACAACTTGCCCGACGTTACTGCACTTGGAAGAATATTGACAAGGATATCGAAAATCTTGTATATTCATGCAAATATTGCTTATCTACTCAAAACAATCCTCCATAGGCACCTGTACATCATTGGGATCCTCCATCAACTAATTGGGAGCGCATTCACCTCGACTACGCTGGACCTTTCCAGGGATAATATTACTTAGTCCTAATTGATGCAAAATCTCGCTGGGCCGAGATCAAAGCCATCAGTGAACCTCCAACATCCCTCAAAACCATCAAACTTTTAAATGACATTTTTTCAACCCATGGATACCCTTTTGTGATGGTTTCTGACAACGCATCAATATTTACCGGTGATACCTTCTCGAACTACTGTATTGAAAACGGGATCAGACAAAAATTCATAGCGCCCGGACACCCAGCAACAAATGGACTCGCTGAGAGTAATGTTCAAACCTTGAAAAACAAACTTAAATCTATGATAAACGAAAATGTTCCAATACACCAGAAGATTCAAAAGATACTCCTTCGTTATCGAGCAACTTCATTAGCAAGTGGGAGATCACCATCAGAAATGTATCTGAACAGGCAAATTCGCATAAATCTTGATGCTATGCGATCTTATCAGGAAGAAAGGTCCCAACAGCAAATTCAACCGCGTACACGATGTCTTCAGGTAGGAGAAAGAGTTCAAGCGAAAGTTTTCATCAGAAACAAACCGTTTTGAAAAAATGGAACTATTAAACAAAAGCTTGGAAATATACACTACATCATTGAATTAGATGAAGGAAAATCTCTAAAACGTCACATAAACCAACTTCAAAAAGTTGAAATTAAAAAGAAACAAGTCACTTTTGACGAATCTACAATACACCACCAATCGAAACCAAGCCAGTCATCACCAGACTTTGATCCGATCCAATACACTGTTTCACAGCCTAAACCGAATCAATAAGAGCATCATGACCCCGACCAGACATCTGATCAGGAACCTACATCCATGCCTGATACACACCTACGCAGATCACAACGCCCAAGACGACCCCCGCGACATCTTGAGACTATGTCTACACAACCAGAAATATAAAAACAGTAAACTATCCCTAAGTTTCTTATCTAAAGTAGGGGAGACTGTTATATATTTTTAATAATGTTAGAAATAGATTCGACAACGTTGTGTTGTAAATATAAGATGTAATCGAATATGCTTTTTTCCATTGTTTACCGCCTTCGATGTCACACCTCAAGTATGTTCTTTTATTTTTATTGTGTGTTATTTTATGTAATTTCATTCCTAGATAATTGAAACATTTAAAATCAACCCATACCTTATCCTTTCAAATACAAGGTCCACTTTTATACACAACATTTTTCCAATTCGCTATTCCACCAATTAATTCTAGAGAATTCTTCAAGATTTGTGGGCGGCTTCTATTAATAGATTCGTGATTCCATTTATCACTTGATCAATATATGTTTTGTTTTCAGCTTTAGCTATTGCATTTTCCAATCTATGTATTTCTAATATTGATATGTTATCATCATATATCGACCAGTTTGCATATTTTTCCCGTGAATTTTCATGTAGATTTCTGTTTATTGATCGAATAATTGTTTTTTGGTCTTTTTTTTCAAATACTATAGCAGCATGATCAGAAGGTTTAGGTATTTCGGCAGTGTGCCAGTTCAGTATTGAATTCAATGAATGTTTATTTGAAATAGCGAGATCTATTATACTTGCATTGCGACAAGTGTTGATATTTAGGTTATGAATGTATAGGTTTGCTTCTTCAGTAATTGGTTGTAGTTTATATCCGTTGGAATTAGTTACCTTATTGAACCAAACTGGATGACGAGAATTGAAATCACCGCAAAGGATTAGAGGCTGGTCTTCGTAAGTTTCGAGCAAATTTTTAATAAAAGTCAAATTTCACTGCAAATAGAATTAGGGTGATTATATAAGTTAGAAATAATTATATTATTTTTGGATGTTGTAATAATTATTGTTGTACAAAATGAATCTGTAAAGATTTCAACCTTTTATATATCTTAAATATTTGTTCAATACAATAATTGCCGTATATTTATCTTCGTTTTTTTCCGAGAATACAATCAGAGATTCTATGTCGTAAATAACATCATTGTGCAATACATATGGTTCTTGAATCAAAGGAATATCCGATAGATGGCGCAGCCCATCTTTATAAAAAAATATCCGGTGGGTTAGATAAAATATTGGATTGAAGTTCACTGGTTGCTATTAAACTCTTCCTGACGTTTTGCTGATACACTTTATATTTTCATTCGTTTAGAATAATTATGTGTCAAAATTACAAAGATATAATTTAAATTAGGTGTTTCTTATTATTCATTTATGGGAGAATATTGTGTTCTTTGGATTATTCTTTCTAATTCTATTTTATAAAGCGGGCACAGGTTAGAATTTGGCCTATGATTTGTTGAGCTACTTTTTAGGGTGTGTCAAGCAATTGCAACATCTCAGCTCTCCAGTGCAGTTATGATCACCCTGTATACCACAGGTTTTACAAACTTTAACTTTGGGACAATCCCTTAATTTATGAGTCGGATTATACTTAAAACATTTTTGACATTGTTTAACAGAAATTATAGTCTGTATATAACACCGCTCGAATTCAGTATAAATTACATTATTAATTTTTCTTAATTTTTGATAAACTTTTGGAGACACTCTTAAAGCTAAATTACGATAGAGTGTATATTATATATTAAATTTTATTGAAAAAAAATTCATTTCATTTTCCATTCTCTCTAATTACAAATTCATTCTGCATACCGTTTGTATCAATGATGATGGTTCGGCCAATTTAGATACATTTTAATTACTATTGTTGGATCTCTTGGCCTAGGAATGTAAATTTTACCTACCGCTTTCAGTTCTTCCGACTTTTTCAATTCATCTAGCAGTATATTGGTATCCAGCAGACTAGAATATTTTATTATTACCGATTTTTTAGTGTAAATTATTTCATTTATCTTGACTTCCTTGTCAGTTTCTCTTAGAACTTTTATATACTTGGAAATAGTATTGATTAAATCAGAATTAATTTCATCGTTGTTTGAGGCTCCTATCAATGTTAATTCACCTTTATGTGCTTGTTGTTTTTTATTAATAAGTTCGGAATCTTGTTGTACTGCTTGAGAATAGGATTTATATTTGAGCAGTTCTTTAAATATCTTTTCAAATTTCCTATCTATTGTTTTATAAATAATATCAGTCAAATTTTCAATTGTATCTTGTTTTTTAAATCTTTTAAAGATTCGATTCCACTTTTTGTCTGATTTATCATAGACGACAAATAAGATATACAATTTTTTGTGAGATTCCTTTAATTGGTTTTAAACTTGCTATCGAAAAAATTTACATTTCGGCGAGTTTAGCGTTTATTGACTTTGAGATAAAATCCATTTCCCTTTATTTATTTAATTAAGAAAAATGTCATTTCACTTAATGTAATATTGTATTTTCAAATATAAATATAGGAATGAAATAAACTTTAAAATAAAATATTATAATAAAAATTAATATTTACCGGAGCAGTTCGATGTACGTCTAGTAAATCCGGCAACCTATTGGTTTTAAAATCTAAATATATAAAAGAAAGTCGTGTTATTTGTTACACAATTTATAATTCAAGAACGATGAAATTGATGAAATTTGGTAGGGAGATAGCTTAGAACCAGCAGACGGACATAAGATACTTTTTATCCAGTTCGACCGTGTCAAGAACGACTGAACTGTCAAATACATTCATACATACAGATGTAATTTGAAATACAATATAATGCAGCTTATGATTGTAAAACGACATTTGAAAATTATCTCTCATGTGTTTCTTTTGAACGAAAAATCAAAATTTATTTTTAAGGAGAAATAACACTTATTTCTATTCTTAGGGATGAAATATGAAAAGATGAATTGTGAAGAGTAATGAAAAATGTAAAAATAAAATTTCCCAGGATGGGAATCCCTGGACACTTTTATTATTCCGTTTATCATTACTCTTCACAATTCATATTTTCATACTTCATCCCTAAGAATCGAAATAATCGTTATTTCTCCTTAAAAATAAATTTTGATTTTTCGTTCAAAAGAAACACATGATAATTTTCAAATGTCGTTTTACAAAAAGATGTATCAGATGCGCATGCACGAGAGCGAACTTACGTGGCTTACCCCACGAACTTACGGGTTGCATGCTAAAAAATGAAGTTTAGTTTATGTTAGAAATATTTCTCCTTTTTGTGAATAAATACATATGGCGATTTAAAACAACAACCCAATATTGTATAATACTTATAACAATATTTTCATGTTGAATAATAGAAACACATCTATAAATAATTATAGGCAATGGTTGACAAGTGTCATTACATCACCATATGTAATGTTATTTGTACAAACTGAGGATAAATATATAAAACTCTGTAATAAATTAAGAGATGAGCTAAAGCAAGAGATTGAGATAGAAGCCCAAAAACTTTAAATTTGAGATATAGAAATCCAACGCGGCCTAAAGATAGCAAACTTTCAAGTCATTGACAGAGTTTACAATATCGCTTCCGCTCCACGCTCTAGTTGCATTCGCTGAAAGTCAATACTTCCTCTCTCGGCAAAATATATAAGACCTCCGTCTTAGCCGAAAATATAGTCACTTTACCATCAGTGGGAGCCCTCGTCGGTTGTCACCAAGGTCTACCTCATCGACCATATAGAACAGTAAGAACTCTTCTATCCCCATCTTTCGCTGCTTAGCTAGACTCCTATCTGTAACGGAACTTTCCTACTACAACTGTGTCTCTTCGTTTTTTGTGTGACAATGACAATGAAAAGAAATTTATTGACAATTAGTCAATGATTACATTCAGCAATGATGGCCAATAATAAAAATATTTACAATTAACGAATAGGCGGAGCCCTCACCGGGGTGGGGCTTAAACGATTTTGATCAAAGCCCCGAGAGCTTCAAATGTACATTTTTCTTCCTCCGCCGTCAGATCGTGGGCGGGCGGCGGAGGTGTCGTCATAGCAGGTGTCAGCTCTTCCCTGTGGGAAGTGGGCGGCGTTGGCTCAGATGGCCGAGGCGCAGGTAGTGGGGGTGTTGGAGTCACTGCGGCTGGTATGGTCATCAACTCAGCCTTCACCTGTCGTAGGATTTTATACAGGTTGCTGTTTCCTCCGGGCCTCAGGTCTAGAAGTTGGTCAATTGGGCCGGCGAGTGCTTCGCTCTGCGGAGGTGCCAGCATGGGTGCATGCCTTTGAGCCTTGTTCTTTGAGGAGAGGAGGTCCAAAAACTCCTCCCACCCAAGACCAAGGCTGTCCGTCCTGGCAAAGGACACGCCGGGGTTTCTCCTCAGGAAGACCACAAGGTCGTCTCTAGTTGTTCTCTTGGTAGATGACGCGGAGGATGCGGTGGTCTCATCGACGGCGGTCATTTCTATTTCGGGTGTGGGGGTTGCAGGCTCGAGGGTCTCCTGGGTGGGCAGAGGGCCACGCGGGGCAACGAGGTCCGGCCGAGCGGGAGGCGTCGGCTCAGGATGTTCTGACATCGTTGGGCGAGGGCCCACGGGACCCTTAGGTACCTGCAAGGACGGAGCAGGGGACACAGGGGGAGGAGCAGGAGTTGCCTCCTCCACAGGTAAGGTCGGGGGCGCTGGTGGAGAAGGCCGAGGTGCACCTGATGGGTGGAGCGCAGCTCGGGCCGCGGGCGAAGTGCCGGAAATCTCCATGGCTGAACAGGGGAGCGCCGGTGCTGGATGCTGGGTCGATGACCGCTGAGGCGGTGCAGGGGTGGTCAATGGTGGGACGCCAGCAGGAGAGGCCGGTGGGGCCAATCTGCAGTTGGTGATTCGCCCTGCCAGCAGGGGGCAGTTGGCCCTACGGTGCCCTTGACCGTGGCACCTGGAACTTCTGATCCCAATGGTCAGGTATGCGGGCCAGGCCTCACCTTTGATTGTTATATCGAGGCGGGTGGAAAGCCTCTCGATGGTCACTCCTTCGTGGAGGGCAATGAACGCCTCTCGGCGGCCATCATTATAGATGTAAGGGCCAGCCTTAATCAGTTTGGGCGCAATGGATGTTACGCGCCTATAAGGTGTAAGGGCGCTGATGATGGCAGAGTCCTCCACGAAGAAGGGGAGGTTGCCCACTGTGATCTTCTCCGCTCTCTTGCGGAATGGGAAGGCCCTAAAGAGTGTGCCTTCGACCTCAAGGCCCTCGCTGATAAGGCGCTCGGCCAGGGCTTTGTTGGGTAGTCCCTCCAAAATGTGGCCGTTCATCTTGGCGATCTGTATGACTCCAGCGGTTCCCCCGACCATTCTGTCGATGGCGCTGAGGTAGTGAAAGGGCTCCAGTTCGGGCAGCGCTCGATGTACACGCACTGCTCTTCGGTGGAAGACGCCTGGCGCGCCCTGGCCTCCAGCCTCCTCGTGATCCTGATCTCCTGTGCCCGCGGCACCCTTCCCGCCGATGAACGCGGTTGGCGATTGGTCCTTGTACCTCCGATGCCGCTGGAGGAATGTGCGGCCGCTGTAGACGAATTCGCCGATTCGCGGCGCTTCTTCTTGCTTCTAACGACGGTAAAGCCGTCATTGGGGTCCTCCTCTTCCATCTCGGTGTCTCCCCAGTTCAGCGAGGTTGAATTGTCGCTGGAAGTAGCAGCAGTTGGCGGCGCCGTGACGTCACACGCGGCGGCCAAATTTACATGTTTGTCGCCCGCCGGCGAATTTGCATATTTGCGATTTGTATAATTTTCTTCAGAAGCCTTGTTCTGAAGGCGGTTTTTTGGTGATATTTCCTCACCTGGTTGGGATACGGTGCTGGGTCTTTCAGGTACTTGATCAGCGGATCCAGGGCTTTCAGCCAGTGTCACATTAGCCGAATCTTTTGGCATTTTCACACACGCCAAAGGCGAAAGACGGCGAAGCTAAAGAGGCGGTTGAGATTTTTTTAAACCTCAGAGGTGGGGCAGGAGCGCGCGCCCGCGCATCCTCGCTGCTCGAATCCTCGCGCCTTTTTGTGTGGACATTCTCAAGCTTTCCACACTGCCTCGACCACAGGAAGGATGACCACAGCGAAGTATGACCACAACGAAGAGGTAAGAACCCTGTCTAGATAGAAGCGAGAAAGAGCAAAGATGGAGGAACAAGCCCTACATGGAGCGCCTGCCACGTCAACAGGACGAAAACCAAAGACCAAATCTCCTGACTGAACAATCACTTAAAAACCTACATAACTGTCTCCTCAAACTCACAACTCGATTCTCCATGAATGTTGTGTTTATTTTCACTTTAATCATTCACATTCGATCTTCACCTTTTTAATATCATTTTAAATTCAATTTTCAATTTTTTTACACTTTCATTTATCAATATATACTTTATTTTTGATCTAATTATAAATTTTAATTCGTTACTTTTAATTTTACTTTTAAAAAATCTTATCATATCATAATTCGAAACTTATTTTTGTGTTTTCTTATTATCTTATTTTCATACCAAAATACCAATTTTTTAATCAACTACTCAAAATTTTGCAAAATTCTATGTCATGTTCACCATTTTAAATAAAAGCCCCAATTCAAATTATTTGTCACTCTAACGCCATTGCCCTTTTACAAAGATAATTTCCATGCCTCCATAATCCATGATAACGATTTTTAAAAATAGCTGGAAAACATTTCTTATTTCAGAAATCTGTGATTTATCCCCTGAGAGACAAAATCTCAAAATCACAATAACCGTCCTTCCCCAAAACATGTTAAAAATAAAGATCCCGTCCACTCTACCGCCAGTAGCCAAATTAGGTCACCGCCCGCCAAACTTATTACCATTACCAACGTTAAATTCGAACATAGTTACACTCCCTCGACCCTTCTTTCTACATGCATAATTAATCATAAAAAAATCTCTCAACAAAAACTATACAAAACCCTCACACATCACTTTCTCCAATTGGCAACAATTTATTATCGCGCGGCTTAAAAACAAATTCAACTCGAGCCACACGAGCTCTGTGGAATAATGGAGATCCACTTTGGGCGTCGGCCAGACGGATTGGGTGACATCAAACAAACATACTCGCCAGCGGCGCCAGCCGGCAACAAAGGAAGAGAGCACGGCCTGTTCTGCTGACCAGTTTGATGTTTCCTTCTATCCTCTTAACATGTTTCAAATAAAGTTAGTTTGTAGGAAACTTTTACCCTCTCCTTTCTGCTATTTAATGATCTGAATTAAATCCTTGCAAGAGGCACAAAAGAATCATCACTGCGAATTCTTATATCGAATTTCGCATCAGTGTTTTGTTAAACGATTACCAGAATTTTTCTTCATAAGCTCCAAAACGTCGCCCCACTAAACGCACAATAAAAATGTTCGCATTAAACGTGCCACAACCATTAAGAATCTAAAATCCTCGATGTGTTCGTAAACCTACCCCCCATGGATCTAGTAAACTTGTTATTCAGGGTGATACAGGTGAGATTCCGCACTAGTCAACGACTTCACGTGACACCTTTACATTCAATTCACTTTACAAGTGTCACACAGCGCAACAAAACAGATATTTTTCTTACTTTTCAGGGCAAAGACACCTTCTTGCCTGTGACAAATCTCACCTAAAAGCGTGTCCAATATCGAACGTCACACCTTTTATACATCTGACCTAATCACCGTGACGAAAATTTTTTCTAAGTCTAAACAACTTTTGAAGCACAACTACCTACGAACACCGAGAGAACTACATCTTTCAAATAGATAAGAAAATTTCCATCCTTCAAAAAAAAGAAGAGAGAAAAAGTCAGTTCCAATTCGGACGAAATAGAACCCCGACAATTTCGACGAAAAACAATAAGTGAACGCCCTTTATGACGTCACTCCCTCAAGCCGCTACTATTTCAGAAAGTCCCCGTTTCATGTTTCGACTACAGAGTTCATTTACAAGCAGTCATTTAAATGACCGCTATCTGAATGATCGCCATTTTGTAAAACGTGTTTCACACCAACCATTTATATTTCCTCGAGAATTTCTCAAATTCTTTAATCACATCACACACTTTACATATCAAACATTTTACATGTTAAATTGAGATCACAATACACAACATTTTAGTAACCAATCACACCCCATAATTTCCGTTTCTCAATTTTCGATTTATACAACCTAAAGACCACATTGATAACTTCTCTCTAGAAGAAATACTTTTTGTCCAATTCCACTACCAAACCTTCATCTAATTATTATAATAATATTTAATTATAGTGTATTTTTGTATAAATCTTTGAATATTATTTTTGCCTTTCAATTATATAATCAATTTTTAGTCCAACATTATTTAAAAAAAAAAAAAACTTCAATCAAAATTACTCTTATTTTTATATACATTTTTATACATTTTTGTGCATTGTAATTGGTAGGTTTATTATTATTATTATTATTGTATTTTATCACACACACACAATTAATTATAATTCATATTCATAGAATTCATTGTTACTTATCATTCTTTTTGTTGTTGTTTTTTTCTTCTTCTTCTTCTGTTTTGTTTTATAAATACAACTAAATCGCATTAAATCTTAGTTCAATTCTCTTTTGTTGTTTGAAATAAATCAATTGCATCGAATTGAGTCAGCTCGTTCTTTCTATAAGAAACTTCAAAGAAAACGTGCTAACATTTTTTGGTGCCGAAACCCGGGAAAGAAGTAGAAGAAATAGAAAGTTCAGAAGCCATAGAAATAAAGAAAGGTAAGGTTTTGAATACCAATCTTTAAAATATGGAAACAGAAATCTTAATTTTTTAATCTCTGATTAAATGTTTGGAATTGATAAAAGCATATGTAGAATATAATTTAGAAGGCAATGATAAATACGCACTTATGCAAAATAAAGAAGACTTGTTGAATTTAAAAGCTAGCTTTGATAATAAATATGTGAAATTAGTAAAATATAAAGGTATTAATGCTGAAGAAAAATATAAGGTATCCTTTGAGGCAAAGTCTAAAATCAATTATTTTTTGATAAAAATAAATAGATCGCTGGGAAATTTAAATAAAAATACATTTTCTGGTTAAACGCATTTAGAACTTCCCAAATTTCAATTGCCCACCTTTAGTGGTGATATTTCAGATTGGCTGAGTTCTAAGGAAATTTTTATTAGATCTATTGATCAAAATCCAACACTGGGATATTTTCAAAAACTTCAATATTTAAATTCTGCACTAAAAGGAAATGCCGCTAGACTTATTAAGGCGTTCAATATTTCTGATGAAAATTATCCTATTGCCTGGCAAACCTTGGTCAATAGATTCGAGAAAAAAAAATGAATTGGCTTTTAAACAAATTCAAAATTTGTATGATCTAAAAAATGTAAAACAAGAATCGACTAAAGATTCACTTGATCTCCTGGACACGTGTAACGAAAGCATTTAGAATCTCTCTATCCTCGGATTGGAACGTAATAATTTATCGGATATGATTTTAATTCATATAATTCAATCAAAACTTGATCGTTCAATAAGAAAGGAATGAGAGATGAGTTTGCTTGAGAAAGAATATCCATCGTATGAAAAGATTATTTCTTTCCTTGAAAGATTTGCTGGAGGTCTCGGGAGTTTTCAGAATAAAGAAAATTCAAAAGAAAATTCAAAACAATTCTACTAAATGAATAAATCCACTCATTCTCATTCAGCAACATATGCCTCTGACTCTAGTAGAGATGGAAGAGTCAAGTCATGCGTCTTATGTAAGGGTGAACATTTTTTGTTAAAATGTCCCAAGTTTAATGGTATGATGTTACCTGAAAGATGGACATTTGTAAAAGATGATCGTCTATGTTACAACTGTCTAAGATCTAACCATAGAGTATCGTCATGCGTCTTTACGCAAAATTGCAAATCATGTAATAAGAGACATCATACTCTTTTGCATCAGTTCAAACCGGAAATGTTAAGTCCTGTTGCGGAATTATCTCCATTGACCCATGCCAGTGTCTCATGTTTGGCAGACAACAAAAGTCATGATCGGATATTACTCTCTACGGCTTTAATAAAGGTCAAATCCGAAAACGGTGTTCTTCAAACATGTAGAGCCCTCATAGATACAGGCGCTCAAAGGTGTTTTATAAAAAATAGTTGTCGAAAGAAATTTAATCTTCCTCTTGCTGAATGTAAAACTACAGCTTTTGGTTTGAGAAACAAAATTATAGAACAATCAATGGGTGAGGTCTCTCTCCAATTTAGCCCACATTTCTCTCTCTCTCTCAAAACTAATATTCAACGCCAATCCTATAGTCATTGATAAGATCACATTAGAATTGCCCAATTTCTTTATAGAAAAGGATAATTGGCCTTATTTGAAAAATATTCTGTTGGCTGACCCCAATTTTGACAAATCTAGCCAGATTGATTTAGCGATAGGAGCAGAGCTTGCTCCATGCTTATTTAACGGGAAGGTTAGATTCCAAAATTTATCTGGACCCACTGCGTGCGGTTCAAAATTGGGATGGTTACTTACAGGTAGAATATTTCTGTCAGGTGAAAATTCCAATCAAGATATAACTATGTTCGCGTCGGAGGAACAGGATGATCTTCTAAAAAAATTCTGGGAGCTGGAGTTAGTACCCTCTGCCAAATCTTTAACCAGAGAAGAAATTTCGTGTGAAGAAATATATATTAATAACCTAAAAATTCTGGAAGATGGAAGGTACTCTGTTGGGCTGCCATTTAGAACATTGCCAACTCTTGGCGAATCTAGGATCAATGCTCTGAAACGATTTCTATCACTTGAAAGAAAATTACAAAAATCTCCAAGTATCCTAAAACAATATTGTGATTTTATGGACGAATATCTTTTAATCAATCATATGGAGCTTATTCCCAGTGATGAGCTGGATAAACCTTCAGGACAATGTTATTATATACCTCATCATTGTGTTTTTAAGGAGCAAAGCACTACCACTAAATTGAGAGTTGTTTTTGATGCAATTTGCAAAACTAGCAATGGTAAATCTCTGAATGACTTTCTTCATGGAGGACCAAAACTACAACAGGATATCTTTAACATTCTGATAAGATTTCCACACGCCCAATAGCTTTTTCAGGAGATATAGAGAAAATGTATTGCCAAGTAAGAATCGATTCTAGGGATTGTGATTTCCAGAGAATTTTATGGAGAAAAAACCCATCAGAACCTTTATTGCATTATAGACTACTGACTGTGACATATGGATTGTCTTGTGCGCTATATCTCGCCATGCGTACCCTACATCAACTTGCAAGGGACAAGGTGTCAACTTTCCCAGTGGCCTCAAAAATAGTACGACCGATTTTTATGTTGATGACTTGCTTTCTGGTGCAGACACAATTGAAGAAGCTACATGTCATATTCGTGAAGTCAATAATCTTTTTTCTTCAGTGGGATTTTCTCTTAGGAAATAGAGATCAAACGTCCCGGAGGTCCTTTCTGGAGTTTCAGAAAAGGTTGAAGATAGGCATAATCTTCGGGATTTTGAGAGTGATTCATGTGTCAAAATACTTGGTATTTGTTGAAATCCTTCCTTGGACATTTTTTAGATTCTTGTTAATGACATTCCAGAACAAACGAATTCTAAAATACATTCATTGTCCCACATCTCCAGAATCTTTGATCCTATAGGCTGGCTGTCATCAGTTATTAGACGTCTTAAAATTTCGTCTCAATCACTTTGGAAACAGAAGTTGAATTGGGATGATCCCTTGCCTGATACTTTGTGCTCTCAATGGAAGAAAATCGAAAAGGAATTATCCGTATTGAATAAAATTCAAATTCCTAGATACTTCTCCTGCAGGGGAGCTTTACTTTCTGTTGAACTTCATGGTTTTTGTGACTCTTCAGAAGTTGCATATGCGGCAGTATTTTATATAAGATCTCTCATTTCAAATTGGGCCAAGTGAAAGTTTCTCTGATTGCTTCCAAGACGAGGTTAGCTCCTCTGAAAATGATTTCCATACCACGGCTGGAGCTAGGCGCTGCTCTTCTTCTCGCAACTTTATATGATATCATTCGCAATTCTTTATGCTTACAAATTGAAAGAGTATTTTTATGGACTAGTTCCAAAATTGTTCTCAGCTGGATTAAATCTGAATCTAGACATTGGAAACCATTTGTCGGAAATAGGATTGCTGAAGTTCAAAGATTAACTTTACGTTCTTCCTGGCATTATGTCATTTCGAAAGATAATCCTGCAGACTGCGCTTCCAGAGGTATAACTCCTTCAGAGTTGGTGGATCACTCACTTTCGTGGCGAGGACCAACTTGGCTCTCGGATGTGAACTTTGAAAATCCAATTCAAACTCAATATGATTTTCCGAAAGAACTTTCAGGTGGAAGACGAAAAACTTTCTCTGTTTTTCATTACACTAATCTTCTTTTCCCAGAATTCATTTTCAAATACTCAAATATCAACGAACTTTTTAGAATTACAGCATGGATTTATAGATTTGTATTCTATGTCCAATGTTCTTTTAATGAAAGAAAGAAAGGACATCTATCTTCAAGCGAATTAACAAGTTCAATTCACAATATCATTCGTTTCATTCAAAGTTCTGAATTTCAATCAGAAATTACTTGTTGCAAACAAAAGAAATCTTTACCAACTAACTCAAGGATTTTATCTTTGAATCCTTTCATTGATGAATCTGGACTATTACGGGTTGGAGGAAGATTACGTCATTCAAATCTGCAATTTGATGAAAAGCATCCAATAATATTACCAAGAGATCATTTTATCACGGAATTAATAGTGCGACAGTGTCATCTGGATCATTTACATTCTGGTCTTCAACTGACCATGTCAGCACTACGACGGTTCGTCATGAATTGGTTCAAATTCGGAACCAACAGGCCAACATGGGAAGATGTTGCATCCTGCAGCCCAATCACCAAGAGCTATTGGTCCTTATGGGACTCGCTGGAACTTCGAGGTGGTGTTCTCTACTGGAAATGAGATAGTGAAGATGGTCAACACACATTGACTGGAAGATAATCCTTCCCCAATCACGAGTACCTTTCGCCCTCAAAGAACTGCACAATAGCCCCAGCGGAGGACATTTTGGGATTGCAAAGACATTGGTAAAAGTGAAAGAACGCTTTTACTGGGCTGGATGCCGGGCCAGTGTTGAAAAATGGGTACGACAATGTATTGAATGTGCTTCTAGAAAAGGACCAAAGATCGAGAGCCAAACTCAAGACTTACAACGTCTGAGCCCCATTCGAGAGGATCGTTATCGACATCATGAGACCATTACCGCGAAGTGAAATGGGGAACCGCTATGTCCTAGTTGCAATGGATTATTTCACCAAATGGCCGGAAGCATTTCCGCTTGCTGATCAAGAAGCTTAAACAGTTGCTGAAACCTTAATCAGCCAGTTCTTCAGTATGTTCGGTGTCCCCATGCAGATCCACACTGACCAAAGGAGAAATTTCGAGTCGAGACTTTTTGTCCAAATGTGTAAACTTCTCGGAAACCATAAAACAAGGACCACTCTGACGGCATGGTCGAAATATTTAATAGAACCGTAGAAAGTCAACTTAGTCTCTTCGTCGCCCAAACCCGAAGAGACTGGGACAGTCAACTGTCTATTCTTCTGATGGCCAACCGATCCTCAGTAAATTACCAGGGGTTACTCGCCAGCAAGATGCTTTTTGGAAGGTGATTAAAGCTTCCCTGTGATCTGATATTTGGATGCCCCAATAGTATAAGAGAAGGTCCGAATGCATTTATCGATCGAATTCACTCAAGACTTGAAAAAGTGCATCGATTGCCCAGGGAGAAATTAGAGATTGCAATCGAAGCAATGAAAGTAAGGTATGACACCCACGCGTGCGGGAACGACCTTCAAGAGGAAGGACTAGTCTGATTGTAAAACCCGAAGAGGAAAAAAGGACTCTCGCCTAAGCTACAAAGATCCTGAAAAGGTCCATTTCGAATTGTAAAGAAGTTAAACGATGTCGTACGAGGATACAACGCTCATCACAGTCTAAACCAAAGGTTGTTCATTTCAACAGACTAGCCCCGTTCAAAAAGCCATTGATCAGTGCTGCTGGGGAGTCAATCCTTTTCGGGACGAAAATAATTAATGGAAGGGGGCAGTGTAATATGGATAATTCCCTCCTTAACCTATGACAAGATATCCGAGAGGCAGGGATCCTAGAGTGAAGTTGTAGAAAGATGGATACGGGAGGTTTGTCCACATGTGTGTAGAGAGGTACAGGCGCCACGACGGCATTCCAACGTGGGGGAGGAGAACAGTTTTAGACAGATCTGCGGTGACAGGAGACGTGGCAAGTTGGCCACGGGAAGTGGGCTCCGGGCGTGTGGCCGTATGGACTGACCGGGAAGACGGTGACGAGAAGGATCCCTCTGGTGGCGGACAATGGAAGCAAGTTCATCTACTGTATATAGTTACTAATCTACTCTTTAAAGTATTATAATAAATATGCCGTACTAATCTGTATCCACAAATAATCCACATTGTTCTCTTAGAAACCTTGAACGCAAACATCGACGGCTGAGAAGCGTCGTAACAAACCCATTGTTGTTGTTTCCCGTTGGCTGGCTCAAACCTTTGTAATTTTGTAAATAATATTATGTTTTCTTATTGTTTTGTTATTCTTAAGCCTTAAATCATGCAATACTGTTCTCAATTCAAGTTTTTTTTTTCATAAGCTAAATTAAAGCTAATTCTGATATATCTAAACTATTATTATTACCACGACTGCAATATCACATACTCATGGATTCCAAGATCAAGCAAATGCTCAACAATTCCAATCCTTGGAAAACCTTAGTAAATTCAATTCTCTATATCAAATTAATCATTATAATATTGTCACAGTAATGAGGGTGACGAGTCGTTTGGGTAGAATAAAATAATAATTTATTAGATGACTTTAAATTGTTAATTAGTTTGAGGGATGAAAAGAAATAGAGGTAAACTAAGTTAAATGGATAAAAATAATGGTAAATTAAGGAAGTAATGTCAGAGACCCGAACGGCTGGCTATCGGCTACACCCCTCAAGATGGCGACTATTGTTTACAAACTTCCCGCCTAGCGCGCCCGCCATCTATCGGAGCATAGGTACATATCATTCGCCAAGCTGCCGATGTATTATTTACAGTTACAAGCTATGTACATTTTTGGTTATGACAATAAATATTTCAAATCTCGATGGGTGACTCCCGCATTGCACCCAGATTGTGCCCGATTAAATGTGTCTGCACCTAAAGATTTATATCAGAAAATATTTAATATTAACATTAGTGTGGAAAGAATAATGATTAATAATTATTAACATAATTGTTTTTCAATTACGGTCTATCAAATTATCGGGTTCAACTCGGACAATGAGTGACACCAAACTATATACCGCGGCCATACGATACGCCTAACATGTTGCGGAAACGTATATGAAAAAACAAAACCACATTCTTTATACATTATTTGTTGATTAAATTGAATCATAGTCATTCCTATTCAGGTAACCTTGTTGAAGAACGGGCTTTTGTTTCCCTAGCTATTTGGTAAATAAATGGTTTAAATTTCTCAAAAATTACTAAATATCTTCAGAGCTTAGTTAGATCACAACGCTAGAACTTACTGACACTTTAATATACAAGGTATTTGCATCTATCGCCTCAGGTTAGTTCTTCTACTGAGTGTTTCCCAAGACTCGTCGGCCCAATGTACTGCAGGGCAGGGTGCGGCGTCCGCCCGCGAACTTACGTGATCCCATTCGATTATTATTCAAAACAGCTGTAAAACTAGTGATGGTGTAATTTGCACGCTCCATGCTAGGTTCAAATATTCTTCCAGGTGACTTTTATACGACGCAATGCATCAGTACAATAGTGAATTCCGATCTGGCATAATGAAGTGAGTTGTTCGAGTTTTTATTTACGAAAATCAATATAGCTAATACACTCATTCAGGCCCACAACTGACGAATTTTGAGCCGTTTGGACTATTTTTTTTTATCTTCAGTACATGCGTTCTTGTCTGAAATGATTGTGCCAATTTTACTATACTAAATATTTTCCCGTCTTTATAAATTACAATATTCAAGCTATATATATTGTAGAGTAGAATAAATTAAATAGAATTCGATGTTGAGATTAAATATAGTTTATTTAAAGTAAGGTTACAAAGCAGAGAATAACGGGAGCTCGCGCAGTATGTTTACAAAATGGCAGCCAAGAACCACCTCATCCGCGCATGCTCCCACTGTTCCACTGCGCGCCCACCTCCCGGGCCTCCCCCCGCGCATCCTTTCCAAGTGGCGATGCATTCATATTTCACAGCTCTCCCTCCAGGATGTCGACAGCGTCCTCGCTGTCCCAGCTATTGTAGTCTCCGGTCACCAGCTGTTGGCCAGGATCTCTGTAGGGCTTCATCCGGAGCACATGGACGACGTCTTTCTGGCTGCGTCTCCTCCGTCTTGAACTTTGTTCCAGAGCTTCCACTTCATAATTCACTTCCGACACCTTCCTCGTTATCTTATACGGCCCGAAGTATTTCTTTAGTAATTTCTCGGACAACCCTGTCTTTCGAACAGGGGTGAACACCCAGACGAGGTCCCCAACACGGTACTCAACAGATCGATGCACCTGGTCGTAATGGTACTTGTTATTCTCCTGGGCTCTCAAAATGTGTATCCGAGCGAGCTGCCGTGCTTCTTCAGCCTTGGTTACCATCTGATCTCCAAAGTCATGATCCGATGTTTCGTCTTCGTAAGGCAGCAGGACATCAAGGAGGGTCTCGGCCTCGCGACCATGAACCAAAAAGAAAGGTGAAAATCTGGTACTTCCTTGTTGGGCCGTGTTGTATGCAAAGATGACATACGGCAGAACGCTGTCCCAATCCCTCTGCTCGGCGTCCACATACATGGAGAGCATGTCACCCAGGGTCTTATTCAGCCTCTCTGTCAATCCGTTTGTTTGAGGGTGATAAGCCGTGGTAAACAGGTGGCTTATCTTGCAACGGGAAGTGACTTCTTTGACCATCTGAGACATGAAGGCCCGACCTCTGTCAGTTATTATTTCGCGTGGAGCGCCATGCTTCAAAATTACTTCTTCCAGTATGAAAGTCGCGATTTCTGCAGCCGTACCAGATGGCAGGGCTTTGGCGATTGCATATTTGGTCAAATAATCTGTACATACAATTATCCATCGATTTCCTTTGTCCGAAAGGGGAAACCTCCCCAGCAGGTCCATGCCTATTTTCTGGAACGGAAATGACGGGGGTTTAATGGGAATTAGTTTTCCAGCAGGCAGTTTGTTTTCTCCCTTTCTTCGCTGGCACTCCTTGCAATGGGCGACATAACGTCGAACGCTGTTGTAAAGTCCCGGCCAGAAGTATCTCTTTCTTATTCTGTCGTAGGTCCTTGCAAAACCTAGGTGGCCCGCGGTCGGAACATCGTGGAACTCCTTCAGGATATCTGGTCTCATACACCTCGGTATAACCAACAGCAAACGTCTACCCAATGGATCAAAATTACGCTTATAGAGTAGACCGTTCTTCATTTCGAATCTCTCGGCCCCTTCACCCTGGTTTAAGGCATTTGAAATTTTTGTTATATCAGGATCTAGATTCTGTTGTTCTCTTACTAATGTAAGCGACGTCAGAGCAGGCGACTCTGGCAGCGGGTATCTCGATAGGCAATCCGCGTCTTTGTGCTTGACCCCGCTTTTATAGGTGATGGTTGCTTCGAAATCTTGCAGTTTGAGGGCCCATCTTGCTAGTCTTCCAGAAGGGTCCTTCAGACCAGCCAACCAGCACAAAGAATGATGGTCCGAAACAACCTCAAAGGGCCTTCCATATAAATATGGACGAAATTTTCCAATTGCCCAAATGACTGCTAGGCATTCTCGTTCAGTGGTTGAGTAGTTCTTTTCCGCCTTGGAAAGTGTTCTGGAGGCATAAGCAATAGGATTTTCTTGATTCTCCTGGATCTGTACCAGAACAGCACCCAAGCCGTAGCTACTGGCGTCGGTATGAAGTTTGGTGATGGCACTTTCTTTAAAATGTCCTAGTACCGGCTTCTGCATCAGAGCTTTCTTCAGGGACTCGAATGAATCTTTTTGCTCTTGTGTCCAAATAAACTTTTGATCTTTTTTCAGAAGAATTTGTAGAGGAGCAGCGATTTTGGAGAAATTCTTGATAAACCTTCTGTAGTAGGAGCACAATCCTAAATAGCTTTGAATATCACAGACGGACTTGGGTACAGGGAACTTCTTTATGGCTTCGACCTTTTCGGAGTCGGGTTGTATGCCATCCTTATCTACCACATGACCCAGGATTTTTATTCTTGTTGATCCAAACAGACATTTATCCGGATTGATTGTAAGCCCCGCTTGTTGAAGACAGCTCAGAACCTTAGACAGACGTTCTAAATGTTCCTCAAAGGTATCAGAGTAGACCACGATGTCGTCCAAATAGCACAAACAAATGTTCCACTTGAGGCCCATGAGCACATTATCCATCATCCTTTCGAATGTGGCAGGCGCGTTGCACAATCCAAACGGCATTACCATGAACTCGTACAACCCATCCGGAGTAACAAAGGCAGTCTTCTCGCGGTCTCGCTCGTCCACCTCCACCTGCCAGTACCCGGTCTTCAGGTCCATGGTCGAGTAATACCTGGCGGATGACAGATGATCCAGAACGTCATCAATGCGGGGCAATGGATAAACGTCTTTCTTGGTGATGTGATTTAGCCGCCGGAAGTCCACGCAGAATCTCCATGTGCCGTCTTTCTTCTTGACCAGCACCACAGGGGCTGACCAGGGACTCTCAGATGGCTGAATTACTTTTCTTTCAAGCATGGTATCTACTTCCTTCTGCATTATTTCTCGCTCTCTTTTAGATACCCGATATGGGCGCTGCTTTATAGGGGGATGGTCGCCGGTGTGAATTCTGTGCTTCACTCTGTTCTGTACCTTGTTTGCGTTTTTCATCGTGGGAAGGAAAACTCCTTTAAAAGACAACAGCAGCCCCATTAAATCTTCTTTTTTTTTCTTGGGCAGATCGGGGTTGATTAGAGATAACAGGTAGTCGCTGTGGTCATCTTCTCTTCTCTCCCTTGAAAAACTTTCCGGCTCCACACTCAAGAGGCACACGTGTTCCGTCTCAATATCGCACATCCTACCCAAGTTCATTCCTTTCGGAATCATTTGAGGTTGAAGTCCGCCGTTAGTTATCCAAATTTTTCCAATTCCTTCTTCAAATTCAATCAACGAAGAAGGAAATATCACGTCTTTTCGAATGAATAGTTCTTTAGAACAGGTAACCTCCATGTTAACAATTCCTACGAGAGATCTATTGACGACGCTTATCCTCTGCGACGATCTCCCGGGGATAACGAAGTCTTGGATAGCGTACACTCCGTCATCTCTACCCTCGGCGTCTAGGTCTGGTAGGTCGTCCAGTTGTAGTTCGCCCAGACCGCAGTCGATAACCGCGTTGGTCGCCTTGAAGAAATCCCAGCCTAGAATCACATCGTGACTGCAATTTTCCAAAACGACGAATTCAAAGTTTTCCGGATGTCCATTTACTTCCAACTTCAAAGTGCAGCGTCCTTTGGATTTGACCACCTTATCGTCAGCAACTTTCAATACAACGTCGGTTTCGGCAAACATCGTCTTTTTCAGTTCTACTCTGAACCGCTCGGATATAACAGAATAGGAGGCTCCGGAATCCACCAGAGCCCGTATTGTGTCGCCTTCAACTTTAATGTCAATGTAGTTGTTCGTCATTTTCACGACTGTCGACAGGGGAGGAATTATAGGTTGTGCAGCGGCCTCACCTCCATTTGAGGGCGCGGTTCTTAGTTTTCCGATTGTAAACGCCGAGGAGACTGGCTGGCTCGTCTTGTAGCACTGCGACCAGGGGAACTTCCGCGTCTAGGAGAAGGGGAGGGGCTGCGATAACGTCTGGTGCTGACCCTTTGATCAGCGTCGTTTGAGTTATTGTTGCGTCCGGAGTTCGTCATTGTCCTGGCCCGATCTTGGTACATTTCGTCTCTTCTCTCATCAAGTAACCTCCTCCTGTCGCGGCAATAGCGGACAACGTGGCCGGGCCGTCCACAGTGGAAGCATACGGGCGTGCCGTCTGGGGTCCTCCACTCATTAGTGTCCCGTACTTCGACTCTTGAGCCACTTGCTTCGACCTTAGGTGCATACCAGGTGTTCTTTCTATAGTTCCGTGGTGCTGACCTCGCCGCCGATTCCATTGGGAAGGTATTTATCCCCGACATGGGAGCGAGGACTTTGTCGACTTCCTCCTTCACTATTTCCTCAAGGGAGGAGATTCTTGGTTCTTCCCGTGGCGGTGCTAGGGCCCGCTGCACTTCTTCTCTAACGATCTGTCTTATCAGAGACTGTAGATCCGTCACGTCCCCCAGGTCACCGAGCGAGGTAACATTGGGCAAGCGCTCGAATTTTGAGGCTGTCACTCGTCGTCCTTGGAGCGCCACAACGCGACGACACTCTGCGATAAACTGATCCGTCGTCGCTATGTCTCTCGGCAGAAGATACCGGTAGACTTCCTCTGCTACTCCCTTCATCAGATGAGATAGTCTCTCTTCTTCTGGCATCTGTGCATCTACTTCCCTGCAGAGTCGCAAAACATCTTGGATATAAAATTCAGTGGTTTCGCCCCTCGTTTGAGCTCGCACCTTTAGCTTTTGCTCGGCTTGACGCCGCAGGTTATCTTTCTTCCCAAATACGGATCCTAGTTGGTCTTTAAATATCTCCCACGATGGGATATTTTCCTCATTATTTTCGTACCACCGTTGAGCGGTACCGTGTAGATAAAAGTACACGTTAGCCAGACTGAGCGAATCGTCCCAATGGTTATGTCTTGCCACTCTCTCATAACCTTTCAGCCAGGCTTGGGGGTCTTCGCTGATCTCACCAGAGAACATGGAAGGGTTCCGCACCACATTCTGACAAAAGAGTGGACTCACCTGAGTGGTCGCCTCGCTTCTGTTGTTCATCGTCGCTGTGTTGTCGGGGGTAAGTCCTTGTAATCTTCTGCTTCTTCTAATAGAGCGTTCTTCTTCTTTAGGTACCCAGCTGATCTCCGCCACTTTGTAGAGTAGAATAAATTAAATAGAATTCGATGTTGAGATTAAATATAGTTTATTTAAAGTAAGGTTACAAAGCAGAGAATAACGGGAGCTCGCGCAGTATGTTTACAAAATGGCAGCCAAGAACCACCTCATCCGCGCATGCTCCCACTGTTCCACTGCGCGCGCACCTCCCGGGCCTCCCCCCGCGCATCCTTTCCAAGTGGCGATGCATTCATATTTCACAATATTATATAAAAATATAAATTATATAGGTAAATTAAATGAAATTGTTTCACAAACAAATTTGAATAAAAACAACGTGCAGTAAAACTTATTATGAAATCATTGGGACCTGCTAAAATTGTGAGAGGTAGGGCGTTGAATGAATGAAGGCGACGTCCGCTAAGTGTTGATTTGATTAAAATTAAGGATTATTTTAACATGATGCGTTAGCGCGTCATCTGTTAAAAGAAATCTAAACTATTTTTGGCGCGTAAGATTATTTTTAAATAAATACATTTTATACTGACCTTACTGCAATATATATCATAAAATAATTATAGGGCCTAACTCATCAGTGGTGAACCCTCCTATGGTAGATTAAAATGGCGAAACTGCTGGGAGGGTTCACCACTGATGAGCCAGGCCCTCTCAATATTTTATCATTGCAGTAAGGACAGTGGTGAATTTACCTATTTTAAAATTAATAATACGCGTTAAAAATAGTTTAAAATTTATTATAAGTGTTGTTGGTTGAAGTGAGGTTGTGTGTTGAAGAGAGGTTATGTGTTGAAGAGAGGCTGTATGTTGAAGAGAAGCTGCATGCTGAAGAGAAGTTATGTGTTAAAAAGTGGTTGTGTGTTAAAAAGAGGCTATGTGTTGAAGAGAGGTTATGTGTTGAAGAGAGGTTGTGTCTTAAAGAGAGGTTGTGTGTTGAGAAAGGTCGGGTGTTGAAAAGAGGTTGTGTGTTGAAGATAGGTCATAGGTAAATATAGGTTTGGTATGATATTTAATTATATATTAAATCAATCATTAAAAGTCATCAAAAAATGAAATTAGTAGTGGGTTAGCGCAAAAATTATTTTGAAAAGAATTGATTAGAACTAAGAGAAACCATATATTATTGAATAAGATAGGTTCTTATGGAAGGTGTATATTAGAATTAGTTATAAAGTATTTAAATATTAAACACACCTCTTTTGAGTCTTTCTCGAATAAAACATATTCTTCTTCTTTCTTATCTCCACTCAATCATACTGGGGTGTCAAGCCTGTAAAGCTTGAGAGTCTTGATGGTGTCTTTCGGGGATGAGTAGAGCACATCAATGAATGAATCAATACAGTAAATATGATTGGGTGAAGTAGAATGCGTCTGCTTTTGTCATTATGACTGGGAGCACTACTCAGTGGCAGGCCGACTTAGCTCCAAAATAAATGGCCGCCTCAGACATGAGGAACAGACGCCATGTGCAGCCGCTCCTAACATGGAGTACAATAAAACATGAACTGATTTAACACAACGTACAACGTGAGACTTCCCCAGGAGGGGAAAAAATAAAATACATTGTAATTTTTCAGAAGTAAAACATTATCCGGGTAAGAAAATAGATTTATAAGAGAAGCTGCCGGAAATATTTCCAGAGTGAGGAGCCCAAATCATCGTTAATCATAAGTAGCATCATTATATTCCCCCAGCATCTCCATTTCACCCGTTTAGATAATGGCGAGATCACCCGGCACGCTGTTAATAGGTTTAGGGTGAAATTTGATAAATGAATAAATTTTTCTAGATGAATAAATGATTAGAACAACCATTCTTCACCTTTCGCGATTTTTCTATGTGCATATAAGATGCCCTCTCCTGCCAACATTTTCAGAACCGTAATCTATTTTTAAATCAAAATATCAATTACATACTCCTGTATATGTTTCTTATAATTAGGAGAAAAAAATTGAGATATAATTAATAAATAAAAAATAACTTTTCATATAAGCTTTTATTAAATAGCGCTAAAAATAAAAAAATAAAATATTTTATCTTCTGTCTTTGAGAAATTAGATATAAATATATAAGTAAAATAAAAGCGCCGAGGGACGATCATCATGAATTTCGAACCCAATGTGATTTAATATGTAGCAACTGATTAGCGGTTTTCAAGCTTCGCTGTTGCCAGTTCCAAACCCGTATGAACAAGAAGGAGGGGGAGCAGTAACAAGCTCGCTAAATAAACTGGCCCGGCTGATAATACCCAGTTAGGGCTTCTGATCCAGAGATACAGGAAGAGCAGAGTCTGTTAGGAGCGACTGGACATTGCGTCTTTGCCTCTTGTCAGAGGCGGCCATTTCATATTGAAGCTTAGTCGGCCTGATACTGAGGAGTGCTCCCAGTATCAATGACAAAGGCAAGGGCTTTCTACTTCACCCAACAAATACATTTATTTGATAATATTTTCCTTTTAATATATTTTAGCCTTGATTATGGTTTTGTTATTTTTAAAAATAGTAAATGGATTTTAGCTAATATTTTATTTTCTAATAATTTTAACCTTCATTATTCGCTACACCTTTATTTGAAAAAAAAAAACAATAAATATGAATAAATATATATAAATAATGCCGCGTAAATGCAAAGCTAATCCAGAAATGTCCTGTTACATTTGTGGAAAATTTACAATTCCCAAACAGAGGGAACGTTTCACCTCAAAGATAAAAGAATGCTCTAAAGAATATTTTGGTGAGGCCTTAGGTGATCAAGACAAATGGTGTTGCCCCCATAGTATATGCGGAACGTGCTTTCAGGGGCTTTTGCAATGGAAATCGGGTGATTCAAAAGGTATGCCCTTTGGTGTACCAATGGTTTGGCAGAACCAAAAAATCACTTTGACGATTGTTATTTCTGTGTCTGCAAAATCACAGGCCTTAATAGCAAAAAGAAGCTAACTAACTTTTATCCTGATATACCATCAGCTAGGCAACCTATTCCTTACGACCTCGATAATCCTAAACCGATTCCTAAAACGGTTCAAGAATCCTATATCAAAAAGGATGATCAGCACACATCATTTGCAGATAATCATCAATTAGAAGACCCTGAATTTATTTCAAATGAAAGTAGTATTCCACATTTATTTGATCAGGCATCATTAAATGATCTTGTTAGGGATCTAGGGCTCTCAAAATAAGCAGCAGAAATCCTTGGATCAAGATTAAAGCAAATGAACCTCTTGTTACCAGAAACTAAAATCTCTGTCTATCGTAATAGGAAACAATGTTTTTTGCCATATTTTTCTGAAAAACAAGGATTAGTGTACTGCAATGATATTGAAGGCGTTTTTAAAACTCTGCAAATTAATTAGAAAACTAACGAGCATAGACTCTTTATTGATTCCTCCAAACAAAGTTTGAAGGCTTGTTTGCTGCACTATGGTAGTGTATTACCTTCCATGCCAGTTGCCTATTCAACCAAAATGAAAGATATATATTCGACTCTTAATAAAATCTTATAATTGTTGGAAAGTTTGCAGTGATCTTAAAATTATAGGAATTTTACAGGGCTTGCAGAAAGGAAACACAAAGTATCCTTGCTTATTTATGCAAGTGGGACAGGAGAGACAGAAAGAATCATTATATACAAAAAATGTGGCCTGAAAGAAGTACGTTCCACTTAGGTGAACAAAACGTTGAAAATGAACGGCTTGACCATAAACTAAAAATGCTTCTTCCCCCTTTACATATCAAATTATAGTTAATGATATATTTTGTAAAGGCTTTAAAGAAAGATAGTGATGCTGTCAAATATTTAATGACCAAATTTCCGAAGATTAGTTGTTTTAAGAAGGTATTTTCATTGGACCTCAAATTCGTAAATTAATAAATGACGAAGAGTTTATTGCAACATTGAAAGAAGATGAGGAAAATGCTTGACTTGCATTCATCGACGTTGTCAAACACCTTTCAGGCAATAATAAGTCACCGAATTATATGCGATAATCGTAGAAAATATGATTTTCAAATTCCATAAGCTCGGGTGCTTAATGAATCTAAAATTGCATTTTATATCACATTTAAACGTTTCCCCTTATAATCTCGGTGCAAAGAGCGAAGAACAAGGTGAACGCTTCCACCAAGATATTAAAATCATTGAGCAAAGATACAAAGGTCTTTGGAATCAACATATGGTGGCGGATTATTATGGGAATCTGATGCGTGATGACAAACAAGCAAGATATAATAGACTTCACAGAAACATATTCAAATCCATGTAAATATATTTTTTTATTTCCCAAATATTACTGCATCTTTAAAAATAATGTTTATTAAACCAAATGAAATGTTTTTTTCGCATACATAGCTTTTTGTTATAAGACCTTCCATCTTATATATAAAACAATTCTCCTGATAATTTTGAAAAAGAAAGGGAAAGGAATTAGATTCTTTAATGAAAATTCATATAGATAGAATAAGTACTTTGATAAATATATATATCTAAGGGCAGCTATTGAAATAAAATATTTACACCTGCATATATGTATAATATTGTTTCTTCATTTGCACTATCTTTGGCGCATTTATTTATATAGTAATAAGTTTAATTTAATAACTTTTCCTCAGTGGATGAATATCATGGTTAAAAGACATTATATCCATAACTTGAGAAATTGAGCTAATCGAAAATAAATATTGATACCACGTTAATCAGCACAAAAAGTTAACCAAGAAAATGTTTTGTTTATTTAAGTAGGAGGAAATTATTTTCATTTTGTGTACTAGTGTAATATATCTATATTGTCACAAAGAAAAATATTCTGTGGTGGCCTACTCTTCAATTCAATTGCCGCGTCATCAACCTGATGCCTGGTTCAAATCACATAAATAGGTACCGCTCAGCAAGAGCAACCTAGTTCATGATAATTGAACAATGAATAATATGTGAAGGTTATTCACATATTAAACAAAATTTAAACGCGGGATTCAATCCCGGTTCATGACTGTCGGGAATCGAGGGGATTACCCACTCGTCCACCGACTTTTTTTTTAACCTGATGCCAAGTCAGTATTTTATTCGTAAATAATTTTTAGATATATCACGATGATTTTTAGTGGTCTTTAAAATTTGTAAATATTTTCTTGTTGAAATGAATTATTTTATGACTACCCGCTCTGGTCTTGTTTACAATACAGCAATGGATCAGTCTACAGTCGAAACAAAACCAGTAGTACAGGAAGACATAACATTTGGTGGAGACGCTGGACTTGATCCAGTATTTATCAACGGAAATATAACCATCCGAAAGTACGACGGAAATGAATATCCTCGCGAATTGATCGAATCTCTAGAAGAAATGGGATTTATTCACAAATTTGCAGATTATATAATCGTCAGATATGCTGTCATGAATTTTGTGGGTAGAGCCAAAACTTGATATGGCTTGTACAAATGAAGTTTCAACAAACGCGAATATCTGAAAGATCGCCTTATTTAAGACTTTTCCACAAAGGATAATAAAGAATACCTCAGAGAGAAGCAAAATGCATATAATGCAAAACTGGTACGAGCCCGCAATCAGGTATGCAGAAGATATCCTTCTCTTGTTCAACAAATTTGATCCATTAAAGAAAGAGAAGGAGAAAATTGTATTTGTATAGTAGGTGGGCTGAAAAAATAATATTCAATAGCCCTGTATCTGACACCTCCCGAGTTAACAAAAGCCCTTTTGAATACCTGAAAGAAACTGATTCATTCGAGAAAGAATATAAAGAAAGAGTAGAAAAGAGCAAGCAAATATTCTAAGGAACTTCTGTTATTCTCAACCGAGAAGACCCACAGCCAAGAAAAGACAAGACTTCCAACTAAAAAGGCAAGATTTCCAGCCAAGACAAATCTGAGGTAAACCAACTTTTAATAACAATTTTCAACACATATAACCCCTAAATACTCCCCAAGAACAATTTACCGATCACAAAATTATACACCTAACCCGGATAGGAAACCACAAGAGGCTAGAACTGAGGATGGTAGATGATTCACACATAAGCTTATAGGTCTATAAGCTGGACAGCGGCATGCAGAGGATGACAGAGGCTCCGGTGGTCAACGGCGCATTCGTGTGGATGCTCCTTCTACTTGTCTTACACCTTGACGATCCAGTGGACCATCTCAAAGACGCCATGCGAGGACTAGTTGTACCTCGCATCGAGCAGGTCATCATCGCCCCCATCGACATCTCCTGCGACACGAGGACCTTCTTCCATCGGCTCGAACAAGCAGACAAGATCCATCGAAAAATCCTGGCATTGCCCCGCCAACCAGCATCGACGATGTTCCATGGCAACCACCGCAAAAAGGATCACCAAGCCTCATCGCAGCCCACTCCACAAGACCCATTCAAGACATCCATCTGGTATGAAAAATTTCTCTACACAACTATTTAATGTAACAATATCTCCGTTTTTTTTTCGCACTGAATTAACTACTCGTCGATACCCTATTTATAGCAATAACACCATTATTATAATTTCATAAAGTCATTATTTTACCTGCCCCATTACTATTTCAATTGATCAACTCCGATACTGAAGAACGCGGCGCTGAAACGGCAGCCCTGCCTCACCCCGTTTAGAAGCGGGAAGGCCTTGGTGTAGACATCTTCGACCCGGATGGAGGCGTCTGCTTCCCCGTAGAGGACAGCAAATCACCCAGGAAGGTAGATGGAAGGCCTAGCTTCTCTAGCAGGGCGAACAGGTAGCTCCTGCTAATGGTGTCGAAGGCCGACTTCAGGTCCAAAGAGATAACAGCCAGCGGCGTGTCATGTCTGGATGCCCCGGCGATTTCGTCAGACACTCGCGCGATGTTCCAGGAGGATGACCGTCCTGGAACGGCGTAGGTCTGACAGTCGGGCACGAGGTTCGGCAGATAACGTCGTAGACGGCCCATGAGCACGCCGCTGAGGACCCTGTAGTCAGTCGTTGGAAGGCAGATTGGCCGGAATGCCTGTAGACCCGGACCACCGTGCACCTTGGGCAGCAGGATGACCCTGCTGCGCCTTGAGGATGGAGGTAAGGCCCCGCAGAGTCGAGAAGCCTCGAAGACTTGCCAAAGAACTTCGGCGAAGAAATCTTCAAAAGCTTTGACAAATTCGCAGGGTAGTCCATCCCATCCCGAGGCACGGCCATTTGACAGTCGATGGATGGCTGCCGCTATCTGGTCGCGGGAGATGTCAGCGAGAAAGAGCTGGTCCCACTCGTCGAACTCCAGGGGAGTCACTTCAGCTAGGAAGTCGGCGATGGCTTTTTTTTAGCTTGGAGCCTGAGCCAAGCGACAGCTTAAGCACTCCAGAAGAAAACACCTAAGCTGGCCTCTGAAGATGGCGTTGCCGTCGTCATCGGTGAAGGGGGAGGGAGAGCGACGTCTGGCTCGGAGGTAACGCTGAGGTCCGAAAAGGAAGGATAGTCGGGGCGGACAGTGTCGTCCTCCAGTCTCAGCCTCAGGAAGAGGCTTGCTCTCTCGATGTATCCACCGCCGAACTCGGCGACGACAGGCGCGAGTGACCATATCTCCGCGACCAGATTTGCCTTGATCCTGGTCCATTGTTCTCATATCATCGGGGGTGAGAGATTTGCTAGGTCTACCGATATTTCATCGATGAACGTTTCCATTCGATATACAAAGAGGTCTGACCGTAGCAGCTTTCCGATGCAGATAATTCTTGTAGGAGCTGAGTCTCCTACTTGGATCAGGACTACACGGTGGTCCGAGAAGGCTTAGTCGATGGTTTGGTAGAGAGTGACGCGGTAGCAAAAGCCTGATGGAAGTAGGATTCTGTCCAATGACGCGCGTCGACCCGGCTTCCAATAGTAGCAACCCTGGTGTGCTCCAGTGCAGCATCGAAGAAGGTGGCGACGTCGACGAGGTCGGCTTGGTCCAGGAACTCCTCCAGGGCTTCTGCTGAACCTGATGCCATGTCCTTCGCCAACTCTTCGGAGATGTTCAAACCACCGAGGATCCACGCACCTCTTCACGCGCCAAAGCTGCGATGATCTGGAGCTGGAGGCAGCGCCCTTCAGAAGCATGAGATACGTGGGCGTGGACACACGTCATGGAGACTCCCCTGACGGTGAGATCGATGACAACTATCTTGCCAGGCCATAGGATCTGCTGCCGATGAACAACGACTCCCGCCGCGAAGACGCAGGCGAAGCCTGATCCCACGGTGGTCATAGCGGGAGCAAAAACGGCGCTGTAGCCTTGGCAGAGGTCTCCTACGTCGTCCATTGACAAGTCGTTCGTCTCCTGCAGAAATCAGATGTCGATCTCCTGCTCCTTGAGAAAACAGCAGAGCTGAAATCTCCGGCGAAGAGCGGCGATGCCGCGCGTGCTCATGGTTGCAACTCGGAAGTTCATTTAGGGTGTCGAGCAGAGTTTCTGGGCGAAATAGCTTTTTATACTGGGTGTTGCTAGTGCCCCCTGTCAAAGCTATAAACGCCGTGGCCATGGTGTCGATGGCCTTTCTCTGCTGGATGTTGGAGTTGGGCAGAAGTTGTCCATGAGGCCATTATTAGTAATGGCTTGGAGGAGTTGTTCTCTCTCCAAGCCTACCTTCTGGACGCTGGTGATGGCCTCAGAAGCTTTGGCGTTCTTCATAAGAGCCTCCATTTGTTTCTGGGCCAAACTTCGCTTCACCTGAGAAAGAGGAAGGTCCTGGGTTATATTTGGTGGGCTGGAATCCATGTTATTCCGCTTATTCTCGTCGCTGGGAGGAGGGATTACGACGGCTGTTACGGTGGGGGGAGGAGGGATTTCAGCTGCTGGTGAGTCTTGGAAGGAAGAGTCAAGCGGCTTGCTCCAGACATTTGGGCGCGAAACAGGCGGCGCTCAGGGAAAAGCAGCTTGTCTTCCGTCATGCCAGTCTTTTGTGGACAGTTGGCCCGCTTGTGTCCTTGTCTGTGGCAGAGGGAACAGCGGATCCCGTAGCTCACATAGACTGGCGAGGTCATCCCTTGACCTTGATTTCCAGCCGGGCAGGAATCTGGGAGAGCCTTACTTCGTCGGGCAGAGTGATAAAGGCTTCCCGACGAGTGTCAGCTCAGCAGGAATTCTCCAGCCCCATCATTTGCTGGACGATGGAAGTTATACGGCCGTAAGGCTTGAGCGCGACGATCAGGTCAGCGTCCGTTACAAAATACATTACGTTGCCCAAAGCGATACGCTCAGCCTTTTTTCTCGAAGGAAAGGCTCGAAGATTAGCGCTTCCAATATCCAGGCCCTCCTCGATGAGCCTCTTGGCTAGCTTCACGCTGGAGAGGCCGACTAGGATGTGCCCCTCCATCTTGCTCAGCTGGTAGACGCAGGCCTTTCCAAGCTTCGCATGAAGTACTGCGCCTGGCTGAATTCTGGCGAGAATTCCAGGTAGACACATTGGTCTACCTGAACGGCAGCAGACTTGGCTCTGAACTCCGCCTGTTTCTGCAGAGTCTTGGTGCACCTCTGCACTCGGGCCTTGTTCGCAGAGGGGACAGCAGTTGGCCTGGTGGCTGCAGATTGGACGCGACCTCTTTTGCTCGGCCGTTCTGCTGCCGTTTCAGATGGCCTCTTTCGATCGTGGCTGACGAGGATGAAGCCATCGTCTTGCTCCTCCATCGGGAGTTGTTTGCCTTGTTCGACGAGGTCAGCCCAGCTCGTCGAAGGCTTGACTGTGCCAGGCTAATGTGGTGGTGTTCTCGGTCGCCAGAGATGTGCTGATTGCATCAGCTGTTGAAGATGGCTCTTGGCTTTCATCCGAGGCCATTGGTAGCTCGGGGGGGAGGGCGGGGAAACCCCATAAAAAAATAAAATTTCTCTTCTCTTCGAAGGCGGTTAGAAATTGCAAGCCTTCCGCGTTGGGGCAGGAGCACGCGCGGGTGCATCCTCGCTGCTCGATAGAGAGAGTAAATTGCCTGACAGATATAGCTCCTTAATTATGTAAACATTTCATATTAAGTGTAAATAGTTGACGAGAATTTAATTTTGACCATTTCTTTGTCAAAATTGGTGAGAGAATGTTAAAACTAGTTCATTTGTATAAATCATTTGTTGATCACGTGATCGAGAAAACCAATCAGGTGAGACTTTGCGCAAGCAAGGCAAGGTATAAAAGGCACGGCGGGATGGCCGGTGCAGGGATTAGTAAGATTCGTGTATGAAGATAGGAGTGCCTGAGCCTAGGAACTCAAGCTCAGAGGAAACTTTGGTTATTGGTACCCGAGCCTAGGAAATAAAGAACTCGAGCTCAGAGGAAACGTTGGTTATTAGTGCCTGAGCATAGGATATAAAGAACTCGAGCTCAGATGAAAAGAATAAGAGGCTAAATAAGTTGATGGGAAGCCTGCTATAGAAACTGAAGAAGGATAAAGTAGTGATAAAGGACCGTGGAAGAAATTGAAGAAAGTGAAGAGGCTAAAGTTAGCAAAAAGATTGATTGCTATAATAGTTCAAGATTGTTTAGATTGAAATTAGTTTATTTTATGTATCTCATTATCATAGAAAATAAAGCTCATCTGTTGATATTATCAAATTCTGCTGATCATTACCTCCAGAATATCACCTGCCTCTCCCTACAGTAATTTCAATAATTAGAAACAAAAATTATTTAAATTATTCATTTTTTATTTTTTATTTTCTGATTTCTTCTTTTTTCTTTTCTTTTATTCCCAACACTAATGGTTGAATAATAAAAGTTGTTTAGACGTTGGGTTTTTAAAAGCACAGTGAATTATTATCGTGAAATCAATTGTATTGTTCAAATAAAAATTGTGATTAGCTTTGTAGGATGTATGATTCTGAATTTCATAAGCGCATTTTATTGCCTGAATTAGTTAATAAATTGTTGTGATTGTGATATCAATTAACATGTAAAATGTTTAATATGTATTGTGTGTGATGTGATCAAGGTGATTTGTGAGAAAACCTAAATAGTTAGTGTGAAACACGTGTAACAAAATTTAAGATGGCGGTCATTAAAATCTTCCTTGAGCGAGGAGGGAGGACGTTCTCCAGACATGTCCAAAGATAGTAGCGACTTGGGGGAGTGACGTCATAAGGGCGTTCACTTCCTGTTTTTCATTGAAATTGTCGGGGTTTTATTACGTCCGAATTGGAACTGAATTTCTCTTTTCTTTTGTTTAGATTGGCAATTTTCTGGTCTATTTGAAAGATATAGTTTTCTCGGTGTGAGTATCTTAGTGTTTCGACGTGGTTTAGTCTTAGTAAAAATGTTATTCAGTGATGTCAGGATTTGATGTGTGATGAAAGATTTGACTTTCGACGTGGACACGCTTTGGGGTGAGAATTGTCACAGGCATGAAGGCGTATTTGGCCTGAAAAGTGAGAAAAATATTTGTCGTGTTGCCTTGTGACACTTGTGAAGTGAAATGAATGGAGAGGTGTCACGTGAAGTCGTTGTTTTAATGCAGAATCTAACCTATTTCACCATGAATAACAATATTACTAGAGTCATGGCAGTGTTGGGCATTAAAAAATATTTTTCAATTAAATTGAAGTGCAATTAACAATTAATTAATTGTTAATTAGAAAAGTGCAATTAACAATTAATTAATTGTTAATTGTAAAAATACAATTAACAATTGATTAATTGTTAATTGTGAAAATTACAATTAGCAATTAATCAATTGTTAATCTTTAATAAATCATTTTAATTAATATTTACCCAACACTGCCTGAGATAAAAAGTGTTTTTATTAAATACAACACACCTTTACCATCGTCAGCTGCAGTTGAACGCCTTTTTTCTTTTGCTACAATGACAAATCTGCCAAAGAGTCACAAATTGTCGGACAGCATGTTCGAGAAGAGAGTGGTACTGAAATGCAGTGTTGGGCATTAAAAAAATATTTTTCAATTAAATTGAAGTGCAATTAACAATTAATTAATTGTTAATTAGAAAAGTGCAATTAACAATTAATTAATTGTTAATTGTAAAAATACAATTAACAATTGATTAATTGTTAATTGTGAAAATTACAATTAACAATTAATCAATTGTTAATCTTTAATAAATCATTTTAATTAATATTTGCCCAACACTGAGTCATGGGTGGTGGTTGTACGAACATTTTTCGAGAAAATTAAGAATTGTTAGTGAATGTGGCACGCTTAGTGGCGACGATATGGAGCTCGAGATTGGTTTTGTTAGTCGCGCACTGATAATGTTGCCAATTGGAGAAAGTGATGTGTGGGGGTGTTGTAGATTTTGTTGAGAGAGATGTATGGATGATGAATTGTGAATGTAAAATGAAGGATCGAGGGAGTGTAACTATGTTGGATTTTTAACGGTGGTATTAAGTTTGGCGAGCGGTAACCTAATTTAGCTACTGGCGGGGAAGTGGACGGGATCTTTATTTTTATTTTTTTTTTGTGGGAGGATAAATGTTATGATTTTGAGATATTGCCTCTCAGGAGAGAAATCAAAGGAGATTTCTATAATTAGGAAATTTAAAGACTGACTCTATTTTTCAAATAGTTGATTATGGTAGTTAAAATGATCCTTTTAAAATGGCAAAGTCGTGATTTGACAAATAATTTGAATTGTGGCGTTTACATAAAATGGTGAATATCACAATGATTTTTGTAAAATTTTAAGTATTTGAATAAGAAATGGGTGTTTTGGTATAATAAAACAAAAATAAGTTTAGAATCATGATATAATATATATTTTAAATAAAAATAATGATTTTTTTAAGTTGTAGATTTGGATAATGCCATTTTAGGTAAATTTAGGAAAGACATGTAAAATTAGTAAATTGATAAAAAAAAATTGATTGTCGATATTTTAAAGTAAAATTGAAAGTAAGGAATTGAAATTTATAATTTTATTTAAAATAGTAAAAATTGTTAAATGAGAGTGTAAAAGATTTAAAAATTGAATTTAAAATGATATAAAAGGTAAAAAATTGATTTAAAAATGATTAAAGTGAAATAAACTTAAAATTTATGGGGAATCAAGTTGTGAGCATGAGGAGAAAGTTACGTAGGTTTTTAAAAACTCACAGTTCAGATGAAAGTTCAGTCAGGAGACTTGGTCTTGGCTTGTCGTCCTGCTGTCGTGGAAGGCGTTCCATGTAGGGTTTGTAGAAGCTTGTAACTTCTGTAAAGTTGATTGCGGCTTGTCGCCTTGAGCATTGTCTCGAGGTCAGGCTGAAGATTGGAAACTTCTCACTGGGTTTTCGCCAATCCGCTGCTCGGTTTCTATGTCTTGCGAGATTTTAGGCTGTGTCGTTGTGGTGGTCATCTTGCTACTGGCGTTGGCGATCTTTGTTAGCGGGTCTGCGGAGTTCCCTTGGGGCATCGTGTCTTCCTTCTCAAATGTCTGTTGTTAGGGGAGAGATTGCTCGATCTGTTCGATCGTATCGTTGGAATGGTTGATTTTCTCCTCCATCTTTGCTCTTTCTCGCTTTTATATGAACAGGCTAGTTTCCTTCTTGGTTTTGGTAATCCTTCGTTTTGGTTATCCAGTCGAATCTCTCTATACTGTGATAACCGAGGGTCTCTCGCTGTGGTGTGGTCACCGAGAGAGGCAGACCTGTAGTAAACGAGACGGACAGTCAGGGCGTGAAGAGTTTTCCAGTACCTCTCTACACCTAGGAAGACCTTTAACAGCTCTCACAGAGTACAGGCAGTCGTTTTCCAGGCAGAGTGGAAGACTTGAAAAGTTCACACAAAAAACGAAGAGATAAAGTCGTACTAGGAAAGTTCCGTGAACAGATAGGAGTCGAGCTAGAAGCGAAAGGTGGAGATTTGAGAAAAGCTCTTAGTGGGGTACATGGTTGATGGTGCGGACCTTGCGGATATCTGACGAGGGCTCCCGCCAATGGTGAAGTGACTGTTTATTTCTGGCCCTGTTGGAGGCTTATATATATATTTCCGAGAGGAAGTATTGGATTTCAGCGGTGCTATAAGGGCGTGGATAGGAAGAGATATTGTACATCATTGCACATCGCTTTCTCTTGAGCTGCATGCCAATAGAATTATTTTTCACTCTTCAGTAGGTCATGCAAATATCTCGCTTTGTCGGCAAAGATTTCAATAAATCTTCGGTAATAGGAACATAATCCAAGAAAGCTCCTCAGTTCAGAGATATTCCTTGGCCTCGGAAATTTAGAGACGGCTTCAATTTCATCAGTATCTGGATGAATTCCATTGGCGTCAACAAGGAGTCCTAAAATATTTATTCTCCTTGATTCAAAAAGACACTTTTTGTGGCTCAAGCTTAGTCCAGCTTCTTGGATGCACTTTAATACAAGTTGTAAACGAGGTAGATGTTGCTCAAAGGTAGGTGCGTAAACCACGATGTCGTCCAGGTAGCAAAGGCACATGTTCCATTTAAGACTACCCAGAACACTATCTATCATCCTTTCAAACGTTGCTGGACCGTTGCATAGACCGAAAGGCATTACTCAGAATTTATAAAGCCCATCTGGAGTGATGAAGGCAGTTTTCTCCCTTCTTTTTCGTCCACTTCAATTTGCCAATACCCGGACCGAAGATCCATCATGGAGAAGTAACTAGAACCGGCTAAACTGTCCAAGGCATCGTTAATGCTGGCAGCAGGTAAACATATTTTTTTGTTATCTTATTTAATCGACGATAATCTACGCAGAATCTCCAGGTCCCATCTTTTTTTCGAACTAGAATAACTGGAGATGTATAAGGAGTTTCAGAGGGCTTCACGATGTGAATTTCAATCATCTTGTTCACTTAATCTTGAATTAGTTGTCGTTTACTTAGTGCTACTTTATAAGGCCGCTGTTTGATAGGAGAGAGGTCTCCTGTGTTTATCTTGTGCTTCACAGTACTGGTGGGCTTAATAGGAATTCCCACAAAGTCAAATATGTCAATAAACTTGTCAAGGCATGAAACACGCTGTAGCCATTGAATTTCAGACAACCCTGGATCTAGAGTAAGGTTTATCTTCTGTGACCATTCACGTGACTTTAACTGCGTTTCTTGTAACTTATCGCTGGATTCAATAAGACTGCAGATATTTCCATTTTCATAGCTTTCCATGTTGCACAAATTCATTCCTGATGGAATCAGTTGCGGCCAAGATGCTCCATTCGCAACCCAAATGCTACCTCGGCCGTGTTGAAATGTAACCAATGAGTTTGGTATAAGAAATTCCTTTCTCAATGATAAGTCCTTACAATTTGGGACTAAAACATATCTAACACCACATATTTCTTCGTTTATCCCACTGATGTTCTTTATTGATTTAGGTGGGATGAGAAAGTCGTCTGAAGCAAACAATATCTTGTTTTCCTCCTCTCGAGATTCCAGGACGGAGGTTTCCCCGAGATGGAGTTCATTTCTACCACAATTAATGACGGCTTCGGTGACCTTGAAAAGGTCCCATCCGAATATTATGTCATGGCTGCATTTCACCATATATATAACAACGAATTCAAAGGATATCTTCAGACCATTAACTTCTATGTTCAGAACACATTTTCCGAGGGTCTCTATTAAATTTTTGTTTGCGGCTTTAATAATGGGACCTGGTTCATTGGAGAGAGGTGTCTTTAGTTTGCGTCGAATTTGTCTGAAATAACAGAAGATTCTGCTCCTTTATCCACCAATTATCTAATTTTGCGTCCATTTATTTTGACCATAACAAAATTTTATTTTAATTCAGCGGCGATATACCCTGGAGAATTTTCCTCAATGGCGACTTCACCCCCGTTAAAAGCCGCTCCACTTAGCTTTTCACATTCTGAGGCTTGGGAGAACGGCTGAAACGACGGGCTGGCGACTGGGATTGTCTTCGGGCTGGTGACGTTGCGCGGCTTGGATGTGGGGAAGAGCTCCGGTACAAGTACGTCGATGTTTGAGGCGTTACATAGTCGTCGTCGGCGTCATATCTCGGGAGTCGACTCGAAAATCCCAATTTCTTTTTCTCCGCCATTCCTTGAACTGGCTTCAGCGAAGACCTGCCGTCGTTCTCTACAATAACGAACGACATGTCCGGGTCGTCCGCAGTGGAAGCAGATAGGTTTGTGGTCGTAGGTTCTCCAATGTTCCGCCTTCCTGGGTTGGGTTGGTTGGTCGATATTATAATAGGGCGTTCGTGGTTGTTGTTGCACCACGTTGACTTGTGGCCTCATAGGTTGGAGAGCACGGCTGACTTCTTCCCTCACAGTCTGTTCCAGGGCGTTCACTTCTCGGAGAGAACTGACCACTTCAGGTGCTGAGAAGACCTTTTGAATCTCTTCTCTAACGATGTGCCGAATTAAGTCGGCCAAGTCGTCTGAGTCATCAACACATGAAATGGCCATTGCGTTTGACAACCTGGCGAATTTCGTACGGCCGATTCTGCGCTGCTTGACGGTTGCCAGATGACGGCCAAACTTCAGGATCTTATCTACCGTATGTATGTCTTTCGCCACTAATACCTGGTATGTGTCCACCGAAATTCACTTTATAATGTGAACAACTATCTCACCTTCTTCCATGCGATGATTCACCTGGTGGCAGAGACTAAGAAACTCATGGATGTATGTCTCGCTGGATTCCTCGGCCTTCTGTGCTCTTGACTTCAGAACTTCCTCGGCACGTCGAGCAGAATCCTCCCGTAGTCCGAACACACCGCGGAAAGCGTCTTTAAAACTTCTCCACGAGTTAAGTGATTCTTTTTTATTATTAAACCACTTTCCAGCAGTTCCGTTTAAGTAAATACGACGTTGGCAAGCTTCATGGTTTCGTCCCATCTGTTGTACTTCGAAACTCTCTAGTACTCCTTCAACCAATGCCCAGGGGTTTATATTTCCATCTCCAGAGGAGGTAGAAGGATCTCGTTGGCGATGACAAGGGAGGTAGTATCCGCTAACAGTAGGTCTGTGGTCGTCTTCCATTATTATTCGTTGTGGCAAAGGTTCAAGAATTATTTCACGTCCCTGTAGACGTCGACTTCGTCGAAGTTCCGTCACGTTACCCAGCGTCTCCGCCAAAATATGTCGCGGAGATAAATAAAGCAAGGGAAAATTTGGGGATAATTTATTTATTATGAAGGGTATTTACCTTTTAGTTCTCCAATAAAATTATTTACAAGATGTATTTAAGGGAGAGAGAGTCAGATGATAAAAACAATTTATTCCAAGTTAAAGATAATAAAGAGCGGCGTCAGACACCGAGGCGTCCCGTTTTCCTTATTTGCCGATCAGATCCCGAGAACCCCTCACGACTGTGGTCCCCCCCCCGGGGTCCAGGGGTGATTGACAGGTGTTCCATCTGGATGGAGCTTCTCGACAATATTATCTATATCTATCTATATATATATATAAATGAATGTATGTGTGTGTGTCCTTTATGCCAGACCAAACCACTCATTGGAACGCCATGAAACTTTGGGAAGTTATTTAGTATAGTACTCTACAGGTAAACTCCGTATAATTAGTATAAACGTATAACGAATCTAAAGTTTTACGAAGGAGCCTCTTTTATTATACTTTTTCAAGCTTTCGAACCTTTCGGTTCTTCCACAGGCGTGGCTAGTATGACTACACTAACCCCATAGTACTGGGAAGGTTTCTAGCAAATAAAATTTTTGAAATAACTTTCCGCCTAAAAATAATCAAGATAAATATTGTAATTTATCTGTTATAATTCAACAATCTGCTCTAAATATTATCATGATGATACGATATTATGTAATGTAGAAAATTAGGAAAGACAAAATTCAGGATGACACGGCAATTTATTTTGGCCAAGAATAATGATATAATTCCAAGGCAAGATACTATTCCTTTAACTTCCAATTACCGAGGGAACCAATTAATATTTATTTTATTCAACTTATCGAGTATTTTTCAAGGGACCGGGAAAAAATGTTCACTTTATCGAGAGATTCGTTAGACAAACCTTTACTCGGGTAAAACCCGGGCGAAGCCGGGTACATCCGCTAGTATATATATAAAATTGAATGTCTGTCTGTGTGTACTCTATAGATTCAAAAACCATACATCCAATCGCCGTTAAAATTTGGGATATTATTAGGTATATCCCCGGGAAGGATTTTGAAAAATAATTTCTTGAATATCTTGAATATCCTTAGAGTTATTTGTAGATTTGTAGATTTAACTCGCAAGCAGCGCCACCATTGCGACGATGATAACAAGTTTTTTATCTATAAGTTTTATTATCACTAAGTTTATTATTTTAAAGATTATTTATCAAAATTAAGATTATCTCAGGATGACACGGCAATTTATTTGAGACAAGAATAATGATACAATTCCAAGTCGAAGATACTATTCCTTTAACTTCCAATTACCGAGGGAACCAATTAATATTGATTTTATTCAACTTATCGAGTATTTTTCAAGGGACCGGGAAAAAATTTTCACTAGAAAAAACGATGATTTTGTAATGTAGAAAATTAGGAAAGACAAAATTCAGGATGACACGGCACACAGGGACCGGGAAAAAATGTTCACTTTATCGAGAGATTCAAATTTACCAGTGTCAAATTATCAAAATATATATATTTTTTATATATAAGTTTATAGAGAATTGTTTTAACAAATGTTCGTTAGACAAACCTTTACTCGGGTAAAACCCGGGCGAAGCCGGGGACATCCGCTAGTAATTTTATAATTCCAAAATATGCAAAATATTTCCTTATTTGTTTATTTTTTTATCTTTGAATAGCGTATATGTTCATCTATATATTCAGATATCTACATGGAAAATTTTTCGGTTTTTATTCAGTAGTTTATCAGAACATCCATTTGTCTTGACATAAATAGCTAGTAAGAGAGAGTGAATGTTTGACCCAAAAATATTGTTTTAACAAATATTTGTTAGGAAAACTTTCACTCGGATATACAAGGTATGATAATAAAAAGTAACCGAAATATTTAAAAATGATGTGTTAAAATTATATAGAATTATACAGAAATTATACAGAAATCATAATAGTTTTAGCATCAAGCGGCGTTATATTTTCTCGTTATATTGTATAAGTTTCTCCTGTGGAAGGGCGGACAAGCCCGAAAGCTTGAGAAGACCAGAATAAAAGATACTCATCTCCATAAACGTTTTACTTAGATATCAAAATTATATATATATTTTAAAAGAGAGTTATTTTAAGATAAAGGCTAAACAACAAATAAAACTGGCAACACACATGGTAATAGCGCAGGCGTTAATCTCAATTTTGGGGAGATAAAGGTTCTCTGTTCACCGCTCGCGTCGGAATTTGTAATGTCGGTTTTTGAACAAAGTTCTAACGTAAAATTTTGTTTTAAATTGTTTAAATCTTTCGCTAAGACTTTAAAATGGTTAAGGAAAGCGTATGGAGATGAAACAATTTAAAAACTCAAGCACATTTTGATACAATAGATTTAAAGATAGCCGTCAGAGTATCGAGGATGATCCAAGGTCAGGGCTACATCAACTTCGACAACGAGGCACAACATTTAGAAGGTTGGTGATTTAATTTACGCTGATAGAAAAAGTACTATTGAAAGTATAGCGGAAATAGTTGTAATTTCATATAGTAACTGCCAAAGCATTATTCATGAACATGAGACAAATTGTGGCTCACAACAAAAACAGAACAGATCAGAAAAAAAATTATAATCATTTAATTGAAAGTGCAATTAATAACAGAAATCATTTATAAACAATAAAACACTGGAGATGAAAATTGGTGATACCTTTATGGTCTACAAATAAAGAAAGATTCACTTAAATGGCACACTCCGAGTTCTTCACTGAAGAAAATATTTCGTCTTGGCCGATCAAAGAGAATGCCTTTTTTTACCACCAAGGAGTTGTACATTATGAGTTTATTCCAGAGGGAAATTCTATCAATAAAAGCACATTCAAAGAAATACGTTTGCGCCTTAGAGATTCAATACAAAGGAAAAGGCACCAGCTCTTTCAGATACAACAATGGAAGTTGCTTCACGACAGCGCTCCTAACCATTAAGCCACCTTGGCTATGGATTATTTAACTAAACACTCTGTGACTGTTTTATCACATCCTCCTTATTCCCCAGATCTCTCCCCTGTGATTTATTTTATCAAGCTTAATCTTGCGTTAAAAGGAAGACGTTTTTTTGTCATCTAAAGAGGTTATTGATAATGCGACGGCTGAAATGAAAAGGCTCAGGTAAATGGACTGTGAAAACGCTTTTGAACAGTCTTTTGACCACTGGAAGATAGTGAAAGGTCCTATATAGTGAAGAATTTAATGATTATATGATTTAACTCTTATATATATATTTTTAAAGGGTTCGGGTACTTTTTAATCATAACTTTTATATATATAATCGCAAGTATGTAAATAAGGAAGGTTCAAGGGTAACCTTCGATCTTTTCCATTAAATCTGAAAATTTATTAATCTAACAACTTGGTGTATAGATTATATTTTGCAGTATAAAATATTGGCTTTTAAAAGTTTATTCTCAAATATTAAATCAATAACTAATTCATACTTTTTGTTAAAAATATGATAGAACTAGAAGGAGTTTGACCTATAATTTGAAAATAGCTAAATATCAGACTAACTTGGGTATTTTAAGGTCATAAACCCTTTTTTAATTTATTGTACATTAATTGTGTTGATAATGCACGCACATTCCCTATAATAATTAATACTAAAATATTGCCCTGTTCACTAACATGTCTAGACCACACTCACTACACAAGGCCTTATTAAATATTTTTCTTAATAGCGAAAAAAAAGGTATGTGTTAGACAATATTTTTCACTAATAGATTTTTAACCTGATACTAAATGAGAATTAATGAGAAAACTGATTTTCAGGAATTAATATTTCACATAATTATTTTATATTCCCTATATGATGACATCTGCCGCCCTATACTCTCACTTTTATTCAAATAATATAAAAGTGACTTATATAAATTATACAATTCAAGATTTTTTTATAATTTCTCACTAGCTAAGAGAATTAAATTATTTTATTTTTTTTAATATCATATTTTAAATAAAATAACAATGTACCAATTGATCAAAATATGCATGACTAGCCGAATGAATAGGGCAATACCAGGTTTCATTTGATTGATATTTCAATTGAAGGTATATGTATGTGTTGTGTGTATGAAATAGAACTGTTAGTGAATGGTACATTCTACCAAGTAGTGAACGATTGAATTGTCGATTCTGAATAGCAGCGATTATAGCAAGCAGATAAGTTAAGAGTTCCTCTAAATGTAAATAGTAATACAATAAAGAGTAAATAAAACGCCAGTCATATAAAAAATACCTAATGTAAAAAAATATCGATATACTCTACTGGAATATAAATGGATTCTGGAGAGCGAATTCACTATTTTCTTGATTACGTAAAACAGTATCTTATTTTTGCTTTATCATACACCTGGTGCGACCGAAATATGCAAATTAGCATTAAAGAATTTAACACATATGAATATTTGACCATAAGATGCTATAAAACTGTGAGACCGTTCTGGGTGAATTTCGGTGGGAAACAAGAGGAGGTTTGAGAATGTTATAGATAGAATATAAACGGAACCTAACTGGAATGCAATTTGTTTTAAATCATAACTCAAAGCCTAATTAGGCTTGTCGATGAAAAACTATTATATGATTTTAAATAACACTTGCTGGGGTGTGTAATTTCGGAACTCGAACGGGAACTATGGCAGATTATCACATCTTTACGCTTCCCTCATTTATTTCTTCATTGCGTTATTTTAATATACTGTGCAATCTCGACATGCAAATATATTCATCGATTTCTTGGATAATAATCTATTGACAATAATATAAATGGTAGATCATTATCATATACTAGACGAATGGCCCGGGCAACGCCCGGGGTTTACCCGAGTGCGAATGTATTTTAAACACGTTGTCTTGGGTGGTCGCTATAGACAGGGTGGTCTGTATAGACAGGTGTATGTATCACACAGCCGATAACAGGGTTGTCTAGGGTGGCCGCTATAGACAGGGTGGTCTGTATAGACAGGTGTATGTATCACACTGCTGATAACAGGGTTGCTTGAAGTGACCGCTATAGACAGGGTGGTCTGTATAGACAGGTGATTGTATCACACTGATGATAACAGGGTTGCCTAAAGTGACCGCTATAGACAGGGTGGTCTGTATAGACAGGTGGATGTATCACACAGCTGATAACAGGGTTGTCTAGAGTGGTCGCTATAGACAGGGTGGTCTGTATAGACAGGTGGATGTAACACACTGCTGATAACAGGGTTGTCTAGAGTGGCCGCTATAGACAGGTGTATGTATCACACAGCCGATAACAGGGTTGTCTAGGGTGGCCGCTATAGACAGGGTGGTCTGTATAGACAGGTGTATGTATCACACTGCTGATAACAGGGTTGCCTGAAGTGCCCGCTATAGACAGGGTGGTCTGTATAGACAGGTGATTGTAACACACTGATGATAACAGGGTTGCCTAGAGTGTCCGCTATAGACAGGGTGGTCTGTAAAGACAGGTGGTATATCGCACAGCTGATAACAGGGTTGTCTAGAATGGCCGCTATATACAGGGTGGTCTGTATAGGCAGGTGTATGTATCACACAGCTGATAACAGGGTTATCTAGAATGGCCGCTATATACAGGGTGGTCTGTATAGACAGGTGGATGTATCACACAGCTGATAACAGGGGTGTCTAGAGTGGCCGCTATAGACAGGGTGACCTGTATAGACAGGTGGATGTAACACACTGCTGATAACAGGGTTGTCTAGAATGGCCGCTATAGACAGGTGGATGTAACACACTGCTGATAACAGGGTTGTCTAGAGGGGGGCAGGGAGGACACGTGTTCCCTGGCAGCCAATGGGCGCGCATTATATCCGTGAGCTTCAGACATACAGACAGACAGAATAAGGCAATTATATAAGTAGATAAAAAAGGATATTTCACTTACCCTTTTGAACTTGGTTCGTCTGTTTTGGATTATTTCATAACAACCCCCTCACTTTTAAATTAAATTACGAACATTCAAATCGAAACCTCTCCTTACTCTGATCTGCCTATATCTTGACAGCTCTTATAGAACTGGTTTTGAATACAGTAATGCTAAAACACAGAGATGAACAGGAACCCATCAAATTAAATACTTTTAATAATTAATAAATAAAAATACATTTTTGAAAAAAGATTTCATTCAAAAAATGCACTAAAATAAAAAAAATAAAATAAAATATTGTATCTTCTATCATTGAGCAATTAGATGTATGTGAGTGAAAATAAAAGCGGTGGGGGCGATTTTCATGAATTTAGAACCTAATGTGATTTAATATGTAGCAGTTGATTAGCGATTCTTTTAAGTATTTGCTATATTTTCACCTCTTCTCTAAATATGATCGCCCCCCGCCGCTTTTATTTTCACTCAGATACATCTAATTGCTCAATGACAGATGATACAATATTATATATTTTTCCTTTTTAGTGCATTTGAATAAAAGCTTCTTTTGAAAATGTATTTTTATTTATTAATTATTTAGCTAGTTTTTAGTCATGAATTTGCAGAACCTAGAATAAAAGGCTCACTGGAGATTAGACTTTAAATAGACGGAAGCCTGCTCGCGGCGGATTTGTAAATTCTTTGTAAGGGACGTAACATACGACCTAAAATGAAATGTGTTCCTTCCTGGCCATTCCGATCATAAAGAAGTCTGAAATTTCGTACACTTGAATTATCATCGGGTTCTGAAAAGTGTACCAAATTTTATATTCCTACGTGCTCTATATTAAAATTAATTTACAAAATTTGAATGGCATTTTGGAAATTCGGCCATGCCGACCATCCAGAAGTCTGAAAATTTGTTAACTTTCATTGTCATCGGGTTATGAAAAGTGTACCAAGTTTCAGATTCCTACGTGTCCTAAAAGTATATTGAAATTCGATTGCAAGATTTGTGGACAGACAGACGGACGGACAGACAAGGGAAGCAAGTTAAATAAAAGCTTTTAATAAAAATATAGATGGCTACTTGAAAATTCACTGTTGTTATGACAGTCACTAAATGATATACACTGGGATTGTCATTGCTTTGTAGAAATATTTTTCCCTATAACAAATCCGGCGCTGGACGGCAAGCATACAGATTTTCGCCGCAATTGGGTTGATTTCCCGGAGCAGGAAGACCTGCTTCCCGAAAGAAAAGATGTGATTTTCACCACAGTGAGAGGCTCAAAAGAGAGGCAAAATGACCCCGACCACGCCAACTCGTAACGAAAGAGTTCTGCGTCCAGGCTCCGAGAATCCCTCCAAACAACAGTATGCAGCGAGCCACGCAAAGGCCCAGCAAGGTGCACGAATGTCAGACTCCAGGCAGAAGCGGGCAACTTTCCAAGCCATATCTGCAGCGGGGTAGGCGAAGCGATGTGTCTACCTGTAGTTCTGCCCAGACTTTGGGCAAGAGAAATACTTCCGGGCGTTGGAGGCCAAGCTGGGCAAGGGCACCATCTACCAGCTGACAAAGATGGAAGGAAACATCCTGGTCGGCCTTTCCAGCGTACAACTCGCCGACAAGCTGATTGAAGAAGGCCTCGATATCGAGAGTGCCACTCTGCGAGCCTTCCCTCTGAGAAAAAGGGCCGAGCGAATTGTCATCGGAAACGTGCTCTTCTTCGTGGAGGACGCCGTGCTCGTCGCTGCGCTGCGGCTTTACGGCTGGTCACGTCCATCATCCAGAATATGATGCAACTCGAAGAATTATTTCAGGATGATGCTCGTTGGGAGGCCTTTATTACTCTGAGAGACGGAATGAAGCTCTCCCAGATACCTGCTCGCCTAGATGTCAAGTCCAAGGGAGTGGTCACACACCTGCAAATTGTCATCGCAAAACTGGTCTTCAGTAGGAAAGGTTGGTGCTCTCTGTGCATGCACACAAGCCTGGACCTAGCCACCCTCCACTTCGAACGCCATACTGGCTCCAACTCCAGCTGCATCACCAGCTCCACTTGCAACACCAACACCTGCTGAAAAAAACACCACCAACTGCTGCTGTGGACCCAGACCTACCTCCATCATGGGTATCCAATGACGCTCAGCAGGAGGACCTGACCCCCAATTCAATCCCTACAAAGAGTGCTCTAAAAAATCTGAAGCCGAAAACATTAGAAGAGAGAATTGAAACGCCCAAGAGCAGACCATCCAGCCAGAAATCCTCGAAAAAGTTATCTCCCAAACCGCGACCAAAGCTCTCGAGCAGCTGGAGACTCTCCGCGAACGATTTCCTGCATCTCTGTTCGATGAGGCCATCCAGCTTTGACTAGCCAAATAAAATATCGTGAAGGCCATTACCTGCCTCTCTTCTCTCAGAGAATTTCTAGAAAATATGAGCGGAAAACAAGCAGCCAGCCTGAACAAAATTGCCAACAAGCTTATATAGAGACTGGGAAAAACCGATTGCACCCTCTATAAAAGACTGGCCGACATCCGTATTAAGACCAAATAAACGCATTGAACTTCCGCGTTGCGTGAATGAATGTGCGCGGACTGGCCTCTCGTAATAGGAGCATTGAGCTGTGTTGTTTTATAAAACAATACTCGGTAGACGTCGCCTTCATTCAGGAGTTTGATATCTCCTCTCTGGATGAAGTTAATTATCTCTTTTTCTGTGGTGTATTTAGGTTGATTTAAAAGTAGAAATAGATTTTAGGCCTTATTTATTTAAATGGCTTTTATTATATTATACCGTAGTATATGCAAAATCCAAAATTACAAGTCAACAACAGAATGATGATGATAAGTTATATATTACGATATCTACAATATATCACAGAATAATAATCATTGAATTCAAAATTATTAGAATATAAATATACGTCCGTTCCTTCCTTAGAAATGGAATCTGTCAGGTGGCCTCCTCTCCTTTATAGGATATCGCCGACTTGGTCTCGGAGTCCCCTGTTCTGCTGCTGCTGGGGTCCCAGGAATGGGCTGGCACAGTGGGGCGTCTTCTCTACTGGAGGACGTAACAGTCTTGTCTAAGGGAATGTCTTCATTATTTCTTTGGACATTTAGGGGCGTCGGCAGGAAAACCTCTAGATCAGGACAAGGCAATGTCCAGTTTTTTTTTTATTTGCCCAGCATGTCGTCTCCATACTCTCTTATCCCTTAGCAGAATCCTGTAAAAACATTTTACCAGCTTTTCCGTGATTTCTCCCTCGATTAATCTATTTGAACCAAAATGATCCCTAACTAAAACATATTTGTTTACCTCGAATTCCGTTCGTGTTTTCTTTCCTAATTTGGCTTTTCTTTCAAAATTTGGGCTAAAAAGATTCCATCTACCTTTTGGCATTATTTTCAGAAATAACACGCCCGGCGCTTCCTTCGTGCTCGACTGCGGCACTGATCGGTAGGTGAATAGGAGTTGGCCAAGCTCTTATTTAATCCTTCATTCTTCATACTTCTGAGAGATATTTTTAAAGTTTGTACGAAACGTTCGGCCAAACCATTGGTAGCTGGATAATATGGTTCGGATTTTAGGTGTTGCATTCCATTTGATTTGAAAAATAATTTCATTTCATTCGAAACAAATTGTGGGCCATTATCAGTTACAACTTGTTCTGGGATCCCGTAACGTGAAAAAATCTCTCTTAGAACTTTGATGGTATTTTGAGTTGTTGTGGAATTCATCGCTATAACCTCCGGTCATTTAGAATAGCTGTCCACAATGATCAAAAACATATTGTTCATGAATGGTCTTGCGAAATCCACATGAATTCGGTACCAGGGCGTTAGAACAGATTCCCATCTGTGATACTTTATGATTATGGTGCGAGTTTATTAAACTCACTTTCTTTGCAGCTTCTTGCAATTTCTTCAATTTCACGGTCCATCCCTGGCCACCAGATGAAATTTCGGGCCAGTGATTTCATTTTTACTACCCCCATATATCCCAGATGTAATTCTTTTTTCATATTTGCTCTATATTTCCTTGGAATTATTAAACGCGTTCCCAAAAGCAATATTCCTTGCTCCACTTTAATTTCCTCTTTTCTAAGATAGAAGGGAAGCAATTCACATTCGATGGGTTTTCCATCCACCCGTACAGTGTGTTATGGTAAACAATTTTCAAAATAGGATCTTTACAAGATTCTCGTCTGATATGCCTTGATGTTAGAGGCAATTCTTCACACTGTTGAATCATGTGAACGGAATTCAATTCGTCATTTTCCTCCAATTCTTCATATTCCTCAAGCGGGAGTCTTGAAAGACCGTCGACGTAACCATGATCTCCAGTCTTCTTGCACTTAATTCTTAAAGTATATGAAGACAAGATCAGAGACCATCGCTGCAATCGTGCATACATATTTGTTGAAATTTCTCGTTTAGGACTGAGGATGTATTATAGTGGAATATTATCTGTTACCAATGTAAATTCTCTTCCAAATAGATAATTATTTGAATTTTTGGAAGCCCAAATTATACTAAAGCATTCCTTATCAACTTGAGAATACTTGTTCTCATAGGACATAAAGTCCTAGACATGAAATAAATAGGTCGCCTTTTACCGCTTGGGCGCAGCACTGTTCACGACGATAAATGAATTTGATTGGTTAATAATTTACACGTGGTTTGTTTACACATGAATGTTAGTTTGTTCACACGATGAATGTTTTTAAAAGGTAAGATTATCCAATCGCCGTGAAACTTTAGAAAGTTATTTACTATACTACTGGGACGGTTTCTGGTTTGAATTTGATTTGAAATAAATATTATTTGCAAATTTATTTGCAAATTTTCTACTCTCACTCGCAAGCAGCGCCTCTCGCGGTATCTGGTGAAATTATATTTATAAATTGTAACAATGCTTGAAATGTGTTCCAAGAAGTATAATAAATTTAATTTGAGAATTTAGTAATATAATATTTCAATGACGTAAAAAAAACTTGGCATTTTAATATTAATATATATTTGAAGAAAATATTGTAACGTTTTCGTGTTAAATGTTAAAATATAATGTTAACATATATTTTTAAATTGTTAATTTAATTTGTTGTTGTTTTATAATGATGAAGATGCAAATTACATTGTTGTTGTTGTTTATTAACGTTTGTTTATATAAAAACTAGCCGAATGACCCTGGCAACGCCCGGGGTTTACCCGATTAAATGCTTTTATTCAAATACTATTCGTTACAATTATAAATTAGCGCCGTGGATGTCATTCTTGTATAATATTGTCGCGTGTTTACCCTACCGGTTCTTTGCGACGATGCGCTTCTTCCCTTCGTGGTTCACCTACTTAGGCTCCCGTTGCTCTTCCCTGCAGATTTTTCCCGCAGGCCACCCAAAGACGTCCTGAGTTCCACCTCTGAAGGGGAAACTCCCTTCTTCTGGCAGTATCTCTCGGTTTTACCACTGGTGGGGGGACACGAGAGACTTACCAGAAGAGTAGCAGCAGCAGCAGCAGCCTGGCGATTATGGCAATAGCGAGAGTATCGACAGGAGGCGGCACGGAGACTTGAAGCACTTCTTTTATTGTCATCCACTCAAGACGTTCGGCAGGATGTTCGGCCAGGCTTCAACCCGGCGGCGGAACCTTGTTTTCCTCTTCGGAACACCTAGGAACTGCGTGCGGCTCACGCCGTCTGATACTGTATCTTGGAGGAAACGTGGATCTTATAAACATTATTTTACATCCTGGGGCCAACACAAAAGCGTATTTACAGTTAACCTCCCCAGGAAACGGGACCACAGCAGTCGGCGACTCCCACATCAGCCAGCAAGGAATTCAGGCGAAAGCGCCATCTATTGGTGGAGGTTGTAATCGTTTGGAGGCCTTACACGTAACACTGCCTCCCTCTCAAGGCGGATCGTCCCGATCCGGCCTCATCGCTTCCGTCGCCCAGATGTCACGCTTCTCGCTGGTGCCGCTTCTCTTGCCGGAACTGCCCATCTCGCTGGAATCGCCTTTCTCGCCGGAGCCAAACTTTCTCGCTGGAGCCGCCCCTCCCGCCGGAGTCGCCCTTTCGCCGGAGCCGTCCTTCTCGCCGGGATCGCCTTTCCCGCCGGAGCCGCCCCTTTCCCCGGAGCCGTCCCTCTTGCCGGAGCCGCCCCTTTCGCCGGTACCGCTTCTCACGCCGGAACCGCTTCTCACGCCGAAGGCACCTCTCATGCTGACTCAGCCTCTTATGCCGATTCCGCTTTTTATATCGGTACCGCGTTTCGTGCCGGAGGCGCTTCTCATGCCGGCACCGCCTCTTATGCTGGTACCACCTCTCTCGCCGAGACCACTTCTCTCGCCGGGACCACTCCTCTCGCCGGGACCACTTCTCTCGCCGGGACCAATCCTCTCGCCGGGACCACTTCTCTCGCCGGTACCGCTCCTCTCGCTGGTATCGTTTCTCCCGAGGGCACCGCTTCTTTCGCCGGCACCGCTTCCCCCGCTTACTTCGCGGGTCCGCGTGAAGCAGATTCAAGGTCTGTCCAGGAGGCTCCTCAATCAGGCCCTCTACTCCACGCAATTCCCCCATGTGGCCCGGCTTGACTTCCATTCCTCGGGATTCTGCTCGGTCCTCGCTGACATCATTCAAAGCTGTCTCGGCCGTACCTGTCTCATTCTGCAAGTGGGCCTTCATTTGAGACAGCAGCTTCTCAAATTCTTTGTTTCTGAGAAGTCTTTTTTCTTCGCTTTCCTTTTCCAACAGAATCCATTCTTCTCTTCTACGGCGCCTCCGCGTCGGTACTTTGCGACGTTGCGCTTCTTCCTTCTTCGTGGTTCACCCACTTAGGCTCCCGTTGCTCTTCCCTGCAGCTTTTCCCCGCAGGCCACCCAGAGACGTTCGGCAGGATGTTCGGCCAGGCTTCAACCCGGCGGCGGAACCTTGTTTTCCTCTTCGGAACACCTAGGAACTGCGTGCGGCTCACGCCGTCTGATACTGTATCTTGGAGGAAACGTGGATCTTATAAACATTATTTTACATCCTGGGGCCAACACAAAAGCGTATTTACAGTTAACCTCCCCAGGAAACGGGACCACAGCAGTCGGCGACTCCCACATCAGCCAGCAAGGAATTCAGGCGAAAGCGCCATCTATTGGTGGAGGTTGTAATCGTTTGGAGGCCTTACACGTAACACTATATAAATGAGTTTTAAAAATTGTAAAAAAAAAAAAAAAATGCATCGGCCGGGAAACGAACCCGGCGCGCCCGCGTGGCAGGCGAGCATTCTACCACTTAACCAAAAGCAAACGGTGACAGAATTAAGAACGCATGACGATTATAACTGTATATTATCCGTGACAGAGGCGGCCGATGAGGAAAGACGGTCGTGGCTATATATAGTAATAATCCAAACTGTACCTTATCATGGATGTGGTCTTGTTACCTTGTGTTTATAATCTATAATCCAAATTGTACCTTATCATGGATGTGGTTTTATTACCTTGTGTTTATAATCTATAATCCAAACTGTACCTTATCATGGATGTGGTCTTGTTACCTTGTGTTTATAATCTATAATCCAAATTGTACCTTATCATGGATGTGGTCTTGTTACTTTGTGTTTATAATCTATAATTCAAATTGTGCCTTATGATGGATGTGGTCTTATTACCTTGTGTTTATAATATATAATCCAAACTGTACCTTATCATGGATGTTGTCTTATTACCTTGTGTTTATAATCTATAATCCAAATTGTACCTTATCATGGATGTGGTCTTATTACCTTGCGTTTATAATCTATAATCCAAACTGTACCTTATCATGGATGTGGTCTTATTACCTTGTGTTTATAATCTACAACGCCCGGGGTTTACCCGATTAAATGCTTTTATTCAAATAATATTCGTTACAATTATAAATTGGCGCCGTGGAGGTCATTCTTGTATAATATATAAATGAGTTTTAAAAATTGTAAAAAAAAAAAAATGCATCGGCCGGGAATCGAACCCGGGGCGCCCGCGTGGCAGGCGAGCATTCTACCACTGAACCAAAAGCAAACGGTGACAGAATTAAGAACGCATGACGATGATAACTGTATATTATCCGTGACAGAGGCCACGACAGACGGTCGTGACTATATATATTAATATTACATTGTATGTGATGATGATAACAAAAATGAATTTTTAAATTAATATATATAATTCATTGAGAAAAAAAGAAATAATTAATAACAAATTCACAAAAGTGACAATATCTTATTTAAAATATAATAGATGTTTCAAAAAATTGTGTTTGAGAAATATATTCAAACGCAAATAAAAATATTTATATTTATATACGTTTATAAATCAATATATAGATGGATTGGATGTTTTCTAGAATCGTTTTAACAAATGTTCGTTTGGCAAACTTTTACTCGGATAAAAACCGGGCGAAGCCGGGTACATTCGCAAAATACAGTTATTTAAAAATCTTCCTTTGTGGCAAGATACTATTCCTTCAACCCTGAATTACCGAGTGGACCAATTAATTCTGATTTTTTTCAACTTATCGAGTATTTTTCAAGGGACCGGGAAAATTTTCAAATTATCGAGAGTATAGACAAATATAGATTCAGTAGGGATTGGATGTTTGCTAAAATCGTTTTAACAAATGTTTGTTAGGTAAACCTTTACTCGGGTAAAAATCGGGCGAAGCCGGGAACATAAATATATGTTTGTCGGCTATGCACGCCCTCAATATGTAACTAATCTCGCTGTAATTTGAACAGGACAGATTGTTAAATCTGGAAGAGATTTTTTTGTCGCACTTCAACCAAGAAAAATTATAATTAACCAAGTACTGAGCAACAATATATTTTTAAAATACAATTTCGTTTTACAATATATTTTTAGTCAGAAATGATAATGACAATATTGCCGTATCATGCTTGATTGACATAAACAAAATTCTTTAGGGGAATATTCACTAAAGCAGTCCACGGGCGGAGCCAGATAATAATATTTAGTAGGCAGGAACAAAATTCTACCAGCGAAACATTCACTCGAGCAGAAAACACACGAAGCCAGGTCATCTCTATAATCATAATATTCTGTGTGTCCCGGAATATTATTATCAATAATATTCGTTAGGCAAACTTTCACTCGGATAAAACCCGGGGGAGCCGGGTACACTGAATAATAATCTGTTAATTTAAAATTATTAGAATATAAATACAAGATATGTCCCATAAGTTCCCGGACTGAGTCCATAAAAAAATAAATAAATGAGAAATGTGAATAAATTTGAGTGTTTATTATAGAAAAATATCTGGCAACACGGTGGTAGCAATATCGAGGCGGTACGTGCGCGCGCGCCAAGGTAACTTTAATTTATATAAAGGTCACACCTAGCGCTGCGGCGATTTTACGATGGAATAAAATTTAAGCAGAGGATTTGCACAGAATTTTGTGTGAAACTTCAAATATTAGCAACCGAAACTTTTGAAATGCTTAATAAACCATTCCCCAATGAGGCCCCGAAGAGATCAACTGTTTTTGAAAGGCATTCTAGATTTAAAGCTGGCAGAATTTCCATTGAAGATGATCCTCGTCAAGGATGCCCAAAATTTCAAAGGACTGATGAAAATGTGCAAAAAATCACCGATTTGATAAAAAGAAAATCCTCGAACCACTTTGCTGGAGCTAGGGCAAGACACAGGCATCTCTAAAACAACGATTGGGAGGATCGTAACCAAAGATTTGAAGCTCAAAAAGACTCCTGCAAAATTGATCCCGAATTTCCTTACTAATGAGCAAAAACTCTGTCGGCTTGCAACCTGTGAGGACATGTTGGAAATGACAAGAACGGATCCGGAATGGAAAGACAAGATAATCACAGGGGACGAGACATGAGCCTATGGCTATGACCCTGAAACCAAGCGTCAATCTACCGAGTGGAGAAGCCAGGGTGAGCCTAGACCCAAAAAATCCAGGATATTAAAATCCAGAAACAAGGTGTTGCCGGTCGCTTTTTTGGATGACAAGGGCATTGTTCATCACGAGTATCTTCCTGCAGGCCAAACAGTTATTAAGGAAATGTATTTGGGCATTCTTCGCCGTCTAAGGGAAGCGATTCGAAAAAAAAAAGGCCAGAAAATTTGACTAATGGTGACTGGATCCTACGCCATGACAACGCCCGCCCTCACACCGCGCACTTGGTGACGAGTTTTTTGGCGAAAAACGTGACGCAAATCCTACCTCAACCAACCTATTCCCCAGACATCGCACCAAATAAATTTTTCCTGTTCCCCAAACTTAAAGCAATTCTAAAAGGAAGACATTTTGACACCAGGGATGACATAATAGAAAAATCGCTGTTGGCATTGAAGAGCATTCCAAAAGAGGCCTATAAAAATTGTTTCGACAATTGGGAGAAACTATGGCGCTGGTGTGTTGAAGCAAAGGGGGATTACTTTGAAAAGTTTTATTTTTTTTTAAATATCTTACCTTTTTTTTATGGACCCAGTCCGGGAACTTATGGGACATACCTTGTATACAACAGATTCGGCTACAGCGCCGTTGTCGTTCCATCAGCTGCTGCTAGAGGATACGGCCTTGTCTGTGTCTAAGTGCCGGGCGTCTCCATCCTCTGCCAGACCGTCCTGTGGCCGGAAAACTTAGCCATAGGTAAAATCAGGCTTTATAACGAAACGGCAACGTTAATCAATTTTCATCTTGCTCATGTTCCTAGCGAGCGGCTCCAGCAGCTGGAGACCATCGCAGTCTTTGCCGTTTATGAAGATGCGTGGGTCCTCGGCGACCTTAGCATCTCCGAGGAATCTGCCACAGACATCACCTCGGGGTCCATCGAGGCCCTCACAGCACTTCATCGATGCCGCTACCCTGTTCGACGCCGCGCGCATTTCCTACGAGGGTCGCCAGTTGCGGAAGACGTGTTGACGCCGGTCGTTTGGATAGGATCCTTATTCCGTCAAGGCTCTCCGACTATGTCGAACGTTATTGTACCCTTCACTACATAGTCTCAGAACACCGCGCCGTACTTCTCCAAATGGGAAAACTATCTGATCCCCTATCCCCACCTCGGCCATGCTAGGATCGGGGCTCGTCGTTGATCGTGTGGCAGCCCTCATTGACCTAACTTCAAGAACCATCGCGGACATGACACCCAGAGATCTACGGAGAAGCTCATACCGATTCAAAATTAATAGCGGATTTTAAAGCCAGGCTCGAGTCCACGTCTATAAACGCCAACTATCCGTCACTACAATATCTTGGGCGACGCTCCAATCTGTTCAACATATATGATGGGAGTGTCAACATCATCGAAGACAAAGAGGTGTGCCACATGGCTTATTTCACCTTTCGGGAACGCTTCTCCCGCTCGCCCTGTTACTCTATCATCGACCTGGAAGATAGAAATCCTTTGTACCGTTTCCAGATTTCCGCGGAATAAATTGCCAATGAAATGCAACACCTGCTACTCGAGAGGGTGGGATGAACTACCATGCGAGCTAAAGGTAGTCTTCGAGGAATTAATCACTGGAGCACTTCTGTGAGACCTTGCCAACTTCTACACGTCGATCGACCATCTGCCTCATCCCAAAGGCCCACGGTGATCTCAGCCTGGATAATTTTCGGCCTATCTCCCTCTCAACATCTGACTACAGAGCCATCAGCGGCGCCCTCCTTGCGAGAATGCGGCCTCATCTTCCTCGTCTTGTGCCGAAATGCCAGACATACACCGTTCCGGGACGATCCTCCTTCTGGAACATAGCGTGTGTATCCGACGAGGTCGCCCTAGCCTCGAAGAATCGTTCACCCCTAGCTGTCATTTTCACCGACCTAGAATGAGTCTTTGGCCAATTGGACCGGAACTTTCTGATGTCACTAATAATTTCCATTCGGATTCCGCCGGCCTTTATAGGGTGGTTTCGTCTTATCTACACCGGGACCTACGCAGAGCTCCAAATCAATGGGTTTTACACCCGCACCTTCCATCTTCTCAATGGTGCCAAGCAAGGCTGCGCCGCCAGCGCCGCATGCTTCAGCCTTGCCACGGATCCCCTCCACCATCGCCTGGAGCAGTTTCTGGGCCCCGGGAATGTCCTGGCCTAGGCCGATGATATCGTCTTGTTATTCCGCAAGGATTAACAATTTGAAATCGCCAAATTCATCTTCGACGAGTTCTGGCGTGCTTCGGGGATCCAAATTAAATTCGGAAAGAGCAGAGGCCTATGGTGCGGCGCGTGGCAAAATCGCACCGAAACTCCGCTCGGTATCTGCTGGAATATTACCCATCTGAAGATTCTCGGGAGCCTGGTGACAACAGAAGCAGTACCTCAGCCCAGGAGAACTAGCTTACAAAGCTTGTCGGGACTGGCATCGCAAAGTGGTCTCCCTTTGTTCACGGCCTCTTCCTAGTCTGTCGAGCCAGAGCCGCCAACTGGCTGCTTTGTCTGGCGTGGTACACCATCCTCATGGCTAACTCCCCACCGACTCAACCATCGCCAAGTTGCAAGCCCGACTGGTGCGCTTTGTATGGAGACGTCAGTGTACTGCCTGGCTGTCTGGCGGCGTTCTTGCAAGGCTAGCCTCCGTGGGCAGATTCGGGCTCCTTGACATCAGCACGCAGCTTCAACTAGCTTTCTTGGAGGAAGTGCAGGCCGTGCTGCGTGAAAGCCTCAACACCTACTCTTGGCTTGCTGTGAGTGGAACGTGGCTGACTCTTCCATCATTTAGAACATGGATTCTACCTCTGCGCCGCAGGCTCCTCAAGCTCTGGGAGGCTGTCTCGGAGATCTTGGAGCTGCACCACCGGGTAATGCCGCTACATCAGCTCCTAGATCTCCTTGTCATCGGAGACTGCAGGTTCTTTCGATCTCCAGATCCTTTGGTCTCATTGCGGTGGGCGGGTGCGCCTTGGTGAGATCACCAGCTCCTCATCCCTCCCTCTTCAAATAACCCGCGCCGCCATCGCTGACGTCGCGGCACTCACCACCTTCTGATCTCGTAGATCAGAATTAGCACCACACTCTTCGGGTCGAGAGCTTTTAAAACGCCATCGTGCTGCGCGGAACGGCCAATCCTTCCAGCGCCTAACCACCCGCACTGCCCGCCGCATGCTGGAACGTCCACGCCAGGTTGCACTGTCCACCACAAAGCTGCTGGTCCGGTGGCTTCCCCACGTCAACATCCCCATATCCATTAGCTGGTCTTCTCTCCGGCGAGTTACCTTCTCGGTGAACAATGCCGACGTTGTCGTGCGGCTGGTCCTGCATGCCCTTCCCAATCGAGCGCATCCGACCTCACCCTGAGAGTCCTGCATCGTCTGCGTCTGTGGGTCCGGAGACCTGCAACGGGCACACCGCTACTGGTCCTGTAGACGGATCAGACCTGTCATAGTGGAGGCTTTCACCATCCTCCAGTGGACCCTGACCTGCAGGGCTGTATTTTCGGGAATGATATGGAGGACGACGCCCTGGCCATCCTCACGTCTGCAAAGATGCGCATATATAAGCACTTCCTGGCCCTGGAGATGCGGGGGTCCAAGAGGACCCCCTCCTGGTTTGGAGTACGACCCTATCAAGATGGTCGACACTTCCTCATTCATAAAACATTGTATATTCTCATCATTTTTTATTTGAAATTTATTATTGACTAGATATCAATAAAATTGTTTCAATTTCATTCTCTCTCTCTTTGCCGTGCGGCCACGCGGCGCGCGAGCTCCGCGTTTTTTTGGGTATGAGATAGAGAATGATGAGTCAAGTAAGCCCTTTGAGGTATTGGCTGAAGGCCAAGAGAATGGGCTGCAAGCTCATGCCAACCTCGTCAAAATCAGCCGAGGCTCCGCCGAGGAATCACCAATTGAATCTGAAATGCCTGAAAGTCATTCAGATTCAAAAAATGACAAGCATGCAAATACTAAGCCGACGGAGGACGGCGGACATGCATATTCTGGCCGCAATTAGGCTAATTGCCCGGAACAAGAAGACCAACTTATCGAGAGAAAAGATGTAGGCTTCACCAAAGTGGGCGGCTCCAAGAAAAGGCCGCATGACTCTGACCACGCCAAGTCGGGGACCAAAAAGGGATGCATCCAGGCACCGGGAATCCCTTCAAACAGCAGCAGGCCGCGAGCCACACCACGACCCAGCAAGGTGCAAGAGTGCCAGACCACCAGGCAGAAGCAGGCGGCCTTCCGAGCAAGGTCGGCAGCGGGGCAGGCGGACCAGTCTGTCTACCTGGAGTTCTGCCCAGAATTCACGCAAGAGAACTACTCCCGTGCGTTTGAGGCCAAAATGGGCAAGGGAACCATCTACTAACTAACGAAGATGGAGGGGCACATCCTGGTCGGCCTCTCCAGCGTGCAGCTCGCCGACAAACTATTAGAGAAGGGTCTCAACATCGAAGACGTCACCCTGCGTGCCTTTCCCCTCAGGAAAAGGGCCGAGAGAATCGTGCTCGGCAACGTGCTCTTCTTCGTAGAGGACGCTGACCTTGTCACAGCGCTGCGGCCCTACGGACAGGTCACGTTTATCATCCAGAAGATGATGCAATTGGAAGATTCCTGCTGGGCTGATGCTCGTCGGGAGGCTTTTATAACTCTGCGCGACGGAGTAAAGCTCTCCCAGATCCCTGCCCGGCTGGACGTCAAGGCCAAGGGAGTGGTCACGCACGTCTACCTGACCTACGGCATCAAGTGTTCCCTGTGCTACAAGCAGGGACACAAGCGTGCCAAATGTCCTCGCAAGACTGGTCTCCGGGAGGACAAGCTGGTGCTCCCTTAGGATGCCCCTGATGCACGCCTCAAAACTTGGACCAAACCGTCCTCCACTTCGAACGCCCTTTCTGTTGCAGCAGCACCACCGGCTGCTGCTGTGGTCGCAGATCCTCCTCCCAGCGACACAGCGAGAGCAGAAGCGGCGGTCGTCCTGACTCCTCCTACCCCGGAAATTCAAAGCGAATCTCTGCCCGAATCTTCCCAAGATAAGCGCATTCTGGCTGAGAATCAGATGGACGATCTTCTGAAGAACAAAAAGACGTCTGAAGTCATCGCTCGTGCCCAGAAGCAGGGCCTCAAGAGAGAAGAATTCCTTCAGGCAATCCCGCATAATGGGAAAATGGACAGATTGATCAGGAAATCAAACAGCGATCAGAGAATGGCCATTGCCAACTTGGCCACCGCGCTTATGGCTCTGACAGGGGAAACGAGTCGTACCCTGTATAAAAAGCTATCGCGCGCTAGAACCTTTGCTTGCAGGCACAAATGAACTTCTGAGTTGCGACCCTGAACACGCGCGGCATCTACGCTCTTCGCCGGAGAATACAGCTCTGCTGCTTTCTCAAGGAGCATGAAATTGATTTTTGCTTCCTACAGGAGACGAACGTCATTTCCCTGGACGACGCAGGAGATCTCTGCCATGGCTACAGCGCTGTCGCTGCACCCGCAACGACCACCATGGGATCAGGCCTCGCTTGCGCCTTCGCACCTGGGGTTGTTGTTCACCGGCAGCAGATCCTGTGGCCTGGAAAGATTGCAGTAATCGACCTCACCGTCCGGGGGGTCTCCATGACGTGCGTCAACGCCCATGTCTCTCATGCTTCTGAAGATCGATGCCGCCAGCTCCAGATCATCGCAGCCTTGGCGAATAAAGAAGATACGTGGACCCTCGGTGACCTAAACATCTCCGAGGAGTCGGCGAAGGACCTGGCATCGTTTTCAGCAGAAGCCCTCGCGGAGCTCCTGAACCAAGCCGACCTCGTCGACGTCGCCACCTTCTTCGATGCTGCATTGGAGCACACCAGGATTGCTACTATCGGAAGACGGATCGACGCGCGTCGTCTGTACAGAATCCTACTTCCATCAGGCTTCTGCGACCGCCTCACCCACTACCAAACTATCGACTATGCCTACTCGGACCACCGTGCCGTCCTGATCCAAGTAGGAGACCCAGCTCCTACAAGATTTCCTTGCATTGGCAAGCTGCTACGGTCAGACTTATTTTCCGATCGAATGGCAACGTTCATCGATGAAATATCGGAAGACCTAGCAAATACTTCACCCTCGATGTTATGGGAATACTGGAACAGTATATGATCACTCGCACCTGCCGTCGCCGAGTCTGGCGGTGGATACATCGAGAGAGCAAGCCACTTCCTGAGGCGGAGACTGGAGGACGACACTGCCCGCTCCGACTTTCCTTCCTTGTCGGACCTCGGGCGTTCCCTCCGCGCCAGACGTCGCTCTCCCTCACCTTCACCGACGACGACGGCAACGCCATCTCCAGGGGCCAGCTTAGAAGTTTCCTTTTGGAACGTTTGAGCAGTCGCTTCGCCCAGGCTCCAAGCTCGGCAGAATCCATCGCCGACTTCCTCGCTGAAGTGACCCCCTTGGAGGTCGACGAGTGGGACGAGCTCTTTCTCGCCGACATCTACCGCGACCAGATAGCGGCATCCATTCCCAGCCTGCCAAACGGCCGTTCCTCTGGATGGGACGGATTACCCTGCGAGTTTTCCAAGGCCTTTGAGGATTTCTTCGCCGAAGTCCTTCGGCAAGTCTTCGAGGCTTCTCGACTCCGCGGGGCCCTGCCTTCATCTTTAAGGCGCAGCAAGATCATCCTGCTGCCGAAATCGCACGGAGGTCCGGGTCTACAGGCATTCCGACCAATCAGCCTACCAACGACCAACTACAGGGTCCTCAGCGGCGTGCTCATGGGCCGTCTTCGACGTCATCTGCCGAACCTCGTGCCCGACTGTCATACCTACGCCGTTCCAGGACGGTCATCCTCTTGGAACATTGCTCAAGTAGCAGACAGCGTCGCCTGGGCAGCGAGACATGACACACCGCTGGCCGTCATCTCCCTAGACCTAAAGTCGGCCTTCGACACCCTGAGCAGGAGCTACCTGTTCGCCCTGCTGGAGAAACTAGGCCTACCATCTGCCTTCCTTGCGTGGATTACTGTCCTCTACGGGGAAATAGACGCCTCCATCCAGATCGGAGATATATACACTAGAGCCTTCCCGCTTCTCAACGGGGTGAGGCAGGGCTACCGTCTCAGCGCCGCTCTCTTCAGCATCGGAGTAGGGCCTCTACTACGCCGCCATGAGAGGATCTTGGGCCGTGGCAGCGTGGTCGCCTATATGCAGATGACATCATATTCTTCATCAGGGACGACGCTCAGTTTGAGCTCGTTCCCCTGTTCTTCGAAGAGTTCCGCATGGCCTCTGGGGTGGCTGTAAACTTCAGAAAGAGCTGCGGGCTCTGGTGCGGTCCCCTGGAGGCACCGGACGGATACTCCTCTGGGGATCTCCTGGACGTTCAAATCACTAAATATCCTGGGCTGCACGATCACCGCCGGGAACACCGTTGCCTCCCAGGCCTCCAACCTGATGGGTTGCTAGAGCGAGCCATCGCGAGGTGGTCTCCCTTCGTTCGCGGACTGTCTCTGGTGGGTCGTGCCCGCGCGGCCAACTGCTTGGTCCTGGGTTCCACCTGAAACCACCATTGGCCAGTTGCAGGCGCGGCTGGCGCGCTTCGTGTGGGGTACGAGCCGAGTCTCGTGGCACCCTGGAGGCATTCTGGTTCGCCCAGCGTCGGCCTGCTTGACATTGCGTGCCTGCTTCGGCTCGCCTGCCTGAAGGGGGTCCAGGCCTCTCTTCGCGGCGCCGCCAACGGCTGGTCCGCACCCGGGCTTGGCTGACGCCGCTGGCTTTTGACGTCTGGCTCTCGCCTAGAAAGAGGAGACTATTGAGCCTGTGGGAGGCCTCCTCAAGTGCCCTTGAACTGGACCACAGAGCTAGGCATCCCGCCATCCTGAGGTCCCTGCGCCTTCGAGGCGACAACAGATTCCTGCGGCCGCCAGACCTGCTGGCTCCCTAGCGCTGGCTACAGGCAACTGTTGGGGACTTCTCCGATGGCGCCCCTACCCTGGCGCGCTCAACGCGGGCCGCGCTCCTGGACGCGCAGCATCCGGGGTCCTTCTGCCAGCGTCTCCTGCGGGAAAACGCCAGCTCCAGCTATCATGCGGAGTACGAGGCGGAGACCATCGTCCTGCGGGGACCGGCGACCCCCATTATTCATCTTACCTGCCAGAGGGCCCGCCGGGCACTGGACTCGGCACGGCTGCAGGCGCATCCTGCTGCAGAGCTGGCTTCCCTGTGGACCGCCACTGTCGATGTGCCTCGCTCCATCTCCTGGGCCGACCTGCATCTCAACAGCTTCTCGAGGCACGACGCACCACGCCCTACCACATCCTGACCATCCTGCTTCGAGGCGTGCCAACTGTGCCGCCTGTGGGTCCAGCGAGAGGTCGCTGGCTCACAGATATTGGAGTTGCCGACCCGTGCGACCCCTGCTCCGGGAGGTGTTCGCCTCCTGTGAAGTGCCCCTGGATCTGCAGGCCTGGCTGTTCGGCGTCGGCCTCCATCCCGAGGCTATGAAGTTGCCCAGTGTAGCGAAGGCTACCATCTACAAGTACCATCTTGGTCTTGAGGTGGGTAACGCTAGCTACTTCATCGACCTGCCCACTCTGTGGGAATTATAGTTGTTAATAAATATATCTAAAGGTAATTAATGAAAAACTGAAATTTGGATAACATTGTTATTATTGGTTTTGTTCATTCATCCAATGTAGTAATATTATAATAGTCTTTAAATTACATGAATTTTTAAATGTACTCATAATTTAATTAAAAAAAAAAGACATATTGAAAGGTTTTATTAAAAATATACACCTTGTAAATTTTGTTGATTATAATTCGAAACGCTTGAAACTTGTCATTGAACATATTTACTAAAGTTTAAAAGTAAACATGGAATATTCACACATAATTACTCCTTTTAAAAAAGTCACAAACACAAGAATATATACACACACTTAATCTTTAGAAAATACACATACACACACAAACTCATACACATACAACACACATATAATTCCAACCACACACAACAAAAACAAAATTTATAAATTTCAAGTCCTTTTTTTTCAACTCTTTCTTCTAATTTAATCCAAATATGCTTTGATCGAAGAGATTGGTAGGTGAGTCAATTAGCAGGGGGACGAAACTCCCGCCGGGTTTAATTTTGACAAGTCCCGGCCCGGTACCAATCTCTTTCCATCCTGGTCGAACCATTATGGTTTCCAACAAAACAACAAAAAAATTTACTACATCTTACAATAAAATTTTGATAATTTTAAAAGTGCTTTCCACACAAAAATATAGAAAAAAATTATAAAATTACACAAAATATAACTTGAATTTTTTTTTTATTTTCTTTCTTAATACATTTAAATTGTTTGATAAAAAGATTACATGGTTCTGTCTTTGCTCTTATTCCTACTCTAATATCTTCAATTCTTCCTTTTTTTTCTATGTTCTGCTTCAATGACGTGTAAAGACCGAAGTAATAAGCGTGAACTTGTTATAGCCCTATATTGTTACCTAAAGAATAAAAACTTTTTTGTTACCCTAATAATAATATTTAATAATTTGCTTTAATCATCTTTAATTTACAACTACTTTTCATGTAAATTATTTTTAATTATACTTATATATATGATATATTTCTATTATAGATGTGTGAAAAGAATTAGCAGTCGTTTGTAGCCGTCTCCACTTCAATAATCATCTCTTTAATTTTTTCAAATCTTTTTAAACAAAACTAAATTTACATACACCATTTAGTTAAATCTTTAGAAAAAAAAAACAAAATAAAATTTACATTCTATCATTCAAAATGTATCACTACCCCCCACAAAAAAAAAAATTGTATTAATTTTTTTCTCAACGGAGGTTGGGAGGGGGTGGAAGGTAAAGGATAAGATACATTGCAAAAAATTATATTACACAAGTAACCATATTGTTAGAGGTAAAAAGGCGACCAAAGCCTGTTATTTGGGGAAAATCACAGGAAAAGGTGGCCATACAAAACCTAACTAACAATAGGCAGGAAAAAAAATGATATGGACATTACATGTCTATGGAGACACTCTCCATGTATAATCCCATTCCAGGGCAACTTTTTTGTTATTTTCCCGTAACCGGCAGTAGTTTCTCCAGGGGCTCTGTGGGGTGATCTGGATTTTTTTTCTTTAATGGAAGAGAATAAAACCTGAGGACTATCGGTGGAAGCTTGCTTGTTAGGTTCGATACCCAAGCATCCCTCCAAATCCTCTTCTTCCTGAAATGGGAATGGTGGTTCAGTATTGTCTTCAGTTACCGGATCCCAGAGCTTTACTTTAGAAATATTAACTATTGTTGCATGCTTATTTTCGGGTTGGCAAGGCTTATCTATTTCTATGGTTTGTGGTGAGGGTATGGAAATTATGGTGTATGGTTCTGGATAAAAGGCTGGCATGAGCTTACCTTGACCTGATTGGTAAGGGATCTTATAAAGGACCTTATCCCCTATTTTTAGATTAGGCGTGTTATGGGATTCATTATATCTTTTTACCAATTTAAGATGTAATTTTTCGGTATTTTCAGTTGCAATTTTCCTAGCCTCTTCTATGGGTGGATATGCTCTTGTTAATTTATTGATATATGATGGCGTTATGCCAAAAAGTAAATAAACGGGAGGCATTTTAGTTATGGAATGAGGAATACTCCGATATTCTTCTAAGGCCTTTTGTAATAATTTGGGCCATGGTATTCTGGGATTTTGTTGATGGTGAAGTCTAAGCTTTGAGATAATTGTCGCATTCGCCCTCTCTACAAGCCCATTACACTGTGGGTGCGAAGGGAATGTCATCACGTGTTTTATGCCCTTTTCTTGTATAAATTTGTTAAACCTTTGGGACACAAATGAGGGGTGCCTATCAGTAACGATAATTTTTGGTTTACCTACATTTAATAACTGATTTATTATATTGATGTACGTTGCTATAGACGTACTCTTAGAAGGATAAGCCCAGATGTATCTTGAGTGATGATCAACTATCACATGAAGACAATTCTTTGTACTGTTATAATCCCCTAATCCTAAAATACTGTCAAGGGCAACTACATCAAATGGTTTCTCAGCTAGTGGTAAATTACCCATGAGTCCATACGAAGGTGTAGTTGGCTTCTTTACAGACTGACATATTTTACATTTCAAAATATATTTTTTTATTTGTCCTATCATTCCTTTGAAATAATATTGAGTTGAGATAACTCTAGCCATTGAACTTATGCCTGGGTGTCCTAAACTTTCGTGAGCCCTGCTTATCAATTGTTGTTGTAAGGAGGGTGGTACTATAATCCTATCTCTATTTTTTAGCCTAATATAAGTAATACCGTTTTTAATGAAATATAGTTTAGATGAAGGCTTAAGTAATGATTTTTGTTCTTGTTCTATATTTTGAACAGTTAAGAGGCAGGTATATGGCAGTCGAGACAACATGTCGGCTTCATGATTTTCGCATCCCTTATTATATTTTAATTCCAAATCATATTCTGATAATTTTAGCGCCCATCGGAATAATCTACCGTTAGTATGTTTGAAATTATTTAACCAAATTAATGCCTTATGGTCGGTATGAACTATCACATGTTGACCTGAAATATAGGGATGATATCTTTTACATGTTTCTATTATCGCCAATAATTCAAGTTCTGTTATTGTATACTTGGATTCTGCTCCCCTTAAAGCCCTACTATAAAACGCTATGGGTCTTAAGGTGCCATCAGGATACTCCTGTTTAAGTACGCCTCCTAAACCTGCAATACTAGCGTCGCAAAAGATATGTGTAGCCAATAATGGATTATAAATTTGGAGTATTGGTTTCGAAACTAATGCTTCTTTAAGGGCTTCAAAACTCCTCTGACACTCTTCACTCCACGTGAATTTTACATCTTTTTTTCAATAGATCATTTAAAGGCGCTCTCAACTTATTAAAATTATCTATAAATTTTGCATAATGCGTAACGCTGCCCAAAAATGACCTTAAGCATCTAACATCATGAGGAGGGGGCAAAGATTTAATTATACCAACATTAGTACTTGAAGGAGAGATTTGATCTCCAAAAATTTCGTAACCCAAATAATTTATCTTTTGCATAAAAAATAAACATTTATCTTTCCTAAGTTGGATACCTTCCTCTTGTAGGATTGCAAATATTTCCCCAAGGTGTTCTAAATGGGATTCGGTATCTTTTGAGAAAACCAATATATCGTCAAAGTAAGATATTATATTTTTAAGTTCATATTTCTACAATATGGAAGTGAGGATCCTGTTAAAAATAGCAGGAGCTGTCCGCAATCCAAATGGTAATCTGCACCATTGGTAAGAACCTTCTGTGGTGGTAAAGCAAGTAATAGGTTGATCTTTTTCATGTAAACCAATAGTCCAGTATGCACTTAGAATATCAAGGCACGAGAATACTTTTGAGCCTTGCACCTTTTGGATGATATTTTCAACTAAAGGAATTGGGAAACTATCTCCTATCAGTTTTGAATTCAATTTCCTAAAGTCGATACATAGTCTAGATTTATCATTTTCTCCCTTTTTATGTGCTAAAGTTACTGGCGAACTATATGGAGAAGAAGCATGCCTAATAATCCCATATTTTAATAATTGCCTAATTTGTTCCTTAATTATTTCGGTGTCCCTGGGATTATGTCGATAAGGTCTGAGACAAACAGGATTTTTATCTTTGAGTCTTAACCTGGGGGGATCTACTTTTAATGGTCTAATATTATATTTGTTTTCACCAAAAATATCATTATAGCGACTTAATAAAATGTAGAAATTATTCTTAAGTTTGTCATCATTATTTAGATAGCTGTCTTCTAGATTTGGCAAGGGTAAGGGTCGAAAGTTTGGTTGGTAAACGAGTTTAGATTTAAAACAAGAGGGGACATTTATGTTATATTGATCAATAGTTTTATCTAAAAGAGGTAACTTTTTTATGTGATTACATTTTCCTGAAAGTTTTAAACAATAATTATGTTTTTTACAATATTTAACATTATTAGAAACACCAAAATATTTTTTTGAGTTATCACAATATTGCAAAGCATTGAGTTCATCTTTAGAAAATGTATATTGAAATTTGGATAAAAACACATTATTTTGCATAATAACATTCTCATCAAAATCAATCTTTAGGTTAAAATATTTCAGGTACTTAGTGGATACTATCAGAAAATTCAAATTTGGATTATCAATAATATAGAACAACATATTGTTAGTTATATCTCCAATTCTGATCGTTAAACAAATGTGTACAAATATTCCAATACGGTTAGATACAGTGCTAATCATATTAGGTGTGTTTGTGTGTTGTTGGCTAGAGTTATTTATCTTATCTAAAAGGCATTCAGGTAATAGGTGTACGGAAATAATATTAATGTCACTGCCGGAATCAAAGAGTACTAAATAGGTTCCCAAGAGCAATGAATCTACCCCAACGTCACTCATCACTCCTGGGCACCATCATTGTTGCCCTACATTACCTCGAAAGTCTTGGTAAAACTGCTTTCGCCGGGTTTCTTGTCGGTCGCCAACCTCTCTGCCGGGGCGGGCACCTGAAGGAAGAGAATCGGCAGCGATCAAAAATGGTCTCAGCTTTGCGTTTACTTTCGAAGAAAGCGCTTCCAGGGTCTGCTCCGAACTTATATTCAATATTTTTGCCAACTTCAGTTTATTAAAGTAGTAGTCCATAAGGGGTTGCGATGGTAGCTTCTTTTCAGTACAAAACTGCCTCATCAATCCACTTGTCGATACCGGGAAAAATGTATTCATAGCTTGGTGAAGTTCATCCAACGTGAACACGTCCTGGCACATCGAGGCGTATATCTCTAACGCTTTTCCCTTAAAAATGCTCGGGATGATTGATAGAGCATCATTTTCTGAAATATTTTGAAGCTTGACCGTTCTTTCAAAAATATTTCGCCATTCTTGATACGTAAGGCCTGTATCCGGGTTGAAAATCGGCAAAATTTCTTTAATCGAAAGGTCTACTCTCGTTCTGGTAACAACCTCTTCTTTCGGTAAAGTTTTCAAATCTTTCTTCGAAGTCATTTCGAATTTATTCCCGTAGGCAGCGATCCTGTCGAATAGCTGATATATTTCTATTCTAGATGTGTGAAAAGAATTAGCAGTCGTTTGTGGCCGTCTCCACTTCAATAATCATCTCTTTATTTTTTTCAAATCTTTTTAAACAAAACAAAATTTACATACACCATTTAGTTAAATCTTTAGAAAAAAAAAACTAAATAAAATTTACATTCTATCATTCAAAATGTATCATATATATATGTTATAATAGGAAAAAAAAAAAGATTTTTCTGTTTGATTTTGGAATTGTTGCGATTATCTTGATTTTGGTCATCTTGAGAACCAAGCCATGGTGGTGCAGCCGTGGTTGAATAATAATCTTGATAAAAATAGTTATTAAAAATTGCTCTAATTGAACTTATGGGATATATAAAAAAAAACATAGTTTGATAAAAGTACTGCCTGGCTTAAGGCGTATGAATAAAAAAAGGAAAAGCTTATTTACATAATGTACAAAAGATTTGGGCTGGCCAACGGGGAGCAACATCAATGAGTTTATATAGAGGAAGCGTGACCTCTGGCGGTCGATTCAGCAGAGTATTTGCATATATGAACTATATAACTCTTTAAATAAAATAATATATTTTTTAATATAACAATTTTAAATGAAATATTTTAATTTAACATTTCCCCCCTGTGAAGAAAATAATATGGGTAGAGAGAAAGGTGATAAAATAGTTTTTTAAAAAATATATAATGATTAAAATAAAATAACATGAGGTGATATTCACTTATATTGTTTTTTTTTATATGGTAACCAATAGACAGGAAAACACAAAATGATATATAGTGTGAATGATTACAAATATGTGGTAAAGAGTTAAAATGTGGCATAGAGTGAAAATGTGGTATTCCATAATCATATTGGTTTTTGGATGGTAACCAATATAGACAGGAAATGGCAAAATAATATAAATGTAAATGAGGACAAAAATTAATGGTAGAGAGTGAAATTGAAATGCATGATTAGCAAAAGGTGAGAAATAAAAGGGTGATATTCCATTATCATATTGGTTTTTGGATGGGAACCAATATAGACAGAAAAGTACAACAATTAAATGATGGAAATGTAAAAGATGACAAAAATTATAGGTAAAGAAATGAAAAATAAAAATGATATTCCATTATAATATTGGTTTTTGGGTGGGAACCAATATAGAAAGGAAATCACAAAAATGATGCACATATAAATGATAAAATGAGGAAGTAAAATAAAATGAATAATATTATAAAAGTACATGAATGAAAAATGAAGAAAACATTGAAAACAATATATAAAATAATTGGCAAATACATATGGAAATTCTAAAAACATTTGATGATAAAAGAAATTTATGAAAAAAAAAAAGCAATAAGTTGAGACAAAGTTTATAAATGTACAAAACACGAATGTGAAAACAAGGTGTGAAAATGTAAAGATTTAAAGAAAAAAGTAATGGTAGGAATAAATAATGATCATTTAAAGAAAAAGAATCAAGGTGGATAATTATAAGAGGTAAAATTTACATGTATCGCTAAATTTACATATTGGCAGAACCGCTTTTAGATATTAATTACATATAAAAAAGTAATGGGGGCAAAAATGCAATTTTTAAAATAACATATGAAATGAGAATAAGAAAATATCAAGTATCAAAAGTTAGGGAATTTTGAACATATTGAAAAAATAATTGAAAAATATGAAAAAACATTAAAGTTTAGCTCATTTTTAATAAAGAAATTGAATGTGAGAAATATGTCAATTTGTTCTTGTTGTCCTCCCGGCCGACTGTTTTACATTTAAAATTATAAAAACGATAAGGTGCAAATGCTTTAATTGCAAATGTTTTTAAAATAAAATATAGAATTAAATATATCTAGAAGAGAGAGAGAGAACTAATCATACAAATAAATAAAAGGTTTAAAAGAATTAAAAGGTGTGGCTCTATTCAAAAGGAAAAACAGCTATGGCAAAATTGGTATCTAAAATCAATTTGAAAAAGGAGTATATAACTATAATAGGCGATTTAAAATTATGGTAAATCATTGGCGAGAATTTAAAAAGTTTAAATGGAGAAAGCTGCGAAAAATGGTAGGTACCTTGGAAAGGATTCTGGCTGAAGTTGGCTGTAGATGGAGATGGCTGGTGTTGGTCGGAAGGTGTGATGGCTGGTAAAATCCAATCTCGGATGGCGTCAACTGGAGATGGCTTGTCTTGTAGATGGCTATTGTTGAATGTAGAAGATTATTGTCGATCGTAGAGGGCTATGGTTGAAATGGACTATGTTTGCTTTAATTGGGCTATTGTTGATTGTATAAAATTTGCATATTAGTTTTGCTTTTGCTCACACAAGTTTCAGATATCCTGTCGACTATTGTTATAATAGAAAAAAAAAGATTTTTCTGTTTGTTTTCGGAATTGTTCCGATTATCTTGATTTTGGTCATCTTGAGAACCAAGCCATGGTGGTGCAGCCGTGGTTGAATAATAATCTTGATAAAAAATGTTATTAAAAATTGCTTTAATCGAGCTTATGGGATATATAAAAAAAAAACATAGTTTGATAAAAGTACTGCCTGGCTTAAGGCGTAAGAATAAAAAAGGAAAAGCTTATTTACATATTGTACAAAAGATTTGGGCTGGCCAACGGGGAAGAGAAAATATGGTTTTACGGGCTACTAACCAAAGGTTATGATTTTTGAGCCCAAGCGCGATGTCAGGTGGCAAGGGACCCTAGGATTTGGCGGCAGGAGATGTGTCGCAGGGGTGGTGGAAACGTTGGGCACGCAGGGGAACAGCGCCAAGGTGCAGTGAGGCAGGAGCATTGAATTGGCCAGGATCCAGTAGAAGTGGCAGATGGAATTGAAGGCAGAAGGTCCTTTAAGCCTAGAACTTGAGGGCCCTAGACTTCAGGATGGGGCAGCTTGAGGCTCTCGCCTCGTGCTTGTCAGGAAGGCCCTTGGAGCAGCAGTTGGCACATTTGGAGGTGCGCTGGTTAGCAATGGATGGGCAGGCGTGGCCTTCATGGCCGTCTTGACAGCAGTGGAAGCAAATAGGAGCTCTGGAGCATTGGGCAGAGTTGTGGCCGAAGCCACAACAGCGGAAGCAGACGCGGGCGCGGATGGACTCCTCGAAGTTGAGGATTACACCATCAACCACGATTCTCCCGCGAACGCCCAGGGCTCTAAAGGTCTTGAGGTCCACCTCAATGAAGGCGGTGCAGGTCCCGCTTCTGGGTGCAGAACGGTGCGCCACGCGCACCACCTTGTCCCCAGGAAGTTTTCTAACAGCAGCGGTTTCCAGGAAGGTCTCCTCAATTGTGGAGTTGGATGTCTCCTCATCCACTTTGAAGAGGCAGATCCGTGGCAGGATCTCCTTCTTCTGGCGGAACTCATTCCATTCAACTTGCTGGCCAGGGAGGTTGTCACCTCAGGGATGGTGTCAGGATTACTGGAGTGGAGGACCAGCTTCCCCTTGGTGTGCAGGGAGGCCCAAACGCCTTGGGGGAGAGTGTGGGCAGCGCGGACAGCTTTTAGCATCTCCCTTGGGTCAGCCTGTGGGTCATCAGAGATGACCACTATGTGGGCCGCCGATTTTTCTCCATGGAGGATCACTTGGGCGGCCGCAGGCTTGGATAGGCGGGAAGGCGCAGGTTTTGAAGGACCATTCAGGTTTGTCCTCTTTGCAGGCGGGTTGGGAGCCTCAGACTGCTTCCTTTTGGTTGGAGCAGGAGCAGGCAAGGTGGAGGCAGGCTTCTTGGCAGGAAGAGCAGCAGGAGCAGGAGTGGCGGGCTTGATTGGGTCAGTCTGGGAGCTGGTTTCCTTGCAGGAAGGAGCAGGGCAGGTTTGAGTACCGCGGCAAGCAGTCTTGGGCTTGTTGGCCTCCTCAATCTCGTCCAACTCTGCGAAGGATTCGAGGGTGTCAGTGAGGTTCTCTACTTTGGTAGCGAGGGCCTTGATCATTTCAGTCCGCGAGGCGATGTAGCGGATCAGGTCCTCATGCAGGGATTTCAGGGCAGGGTGGCCAATGGAGCTCAGGATACTGCAGTTGCGTGAGATCACCATCTCATCTTCCCTCTCCAGGTCGGCGACGTTCACGATGGGCTTGTAGGCCTTCTTTTTCTTCTTGTCAGGATTCATGTATGCCGACTAATACAAGTGACGTTGAATAAAAAGGTGTTTGACCAATCGGGGAAGAACGGCCAACGGGGCCAACGGGGAACAACAACAATGAGTTTATATAGTGGAAGCGTGACCTCTGGCGGTCGATTCAGCAGAGTATTTGCATCTATGAACTATATAACTCTACTCTTTTTAAATAAAATAATATTTTAATATAACAATTTTGAATGAAATATTTTAATTTAACATATATATATATATATGTATATGTGATATGATATAAGGTGGGAAAAGAGAAATAAGGACACGACAAGTTTGAAAAGGAACCCAGGCGACCAGAGAGGGAGAGACGGGCCCAGCATAACCGGGCGGCCGTTCGTGTCGCCCACAATCCCCAACTGTCCTAAAAGTCCCGAGGTGTTAACTGACGGACCCCAGTAAGCGCCCCTTGGAATGTCGCTGATGTCTAAAGTGACCGGTCCTTACCCGCCCGTCTCTCTCTGGGTTTACTGTAGGTTTGCTTTATTATTCCTGAAAGAGTATATATTATGGCATATATTTATCAATTATTTTATCTTTTTATATCTATTTTTCTTATATTTATCATTAAAAATCTTATTCATATTTATATTTAGTCTGTATTTAACCTTATATAATCTTATATGGACATTGTATTAAATCAGTTTCAATCTTAATCTCTCCTGGATTGAGAATATTTTATCAGCATAACCCAGAGAGGGATTCCATCAATAATCAAGATAGCAACAGAAAATTCTATTCAAAATGAACAGGTTAAAATATAAAATTATAAATGTTATCCTTACTATAAAAACTTACATAGTTCGTTTTAATTGAAATCTATTTAATTAGAAATATCTTCCATTTTCAGTAAAACACTATATTGCACAAAACAGAATACTCCATTCGTTTTTTCAGGAAAAGCATATCCAAGTCTTCAGTGATGGGGATAGAATATGCCATCTTTTTTCAAAGAAAAAAAAAACAGAAATTTAAATATCTCATTGCATTTTGGGTACCAGTATATTAAGGAAGAAATAGAGGCGTTCTTCTAAAAAGTAAAACGACAGCCACCTTACCTCAGTGTAAAGTATTTTAACCAGCGCCATATATCAAGTCGAATGGCTGCTCTGTTGCTGTACAACTTTTACAAAGCAGTAAGTAGGAAAAATAACTTTGATTTATCGTTTTCTACTCAACTGCATGATGGTGATTGATCATCGTGAGTGTTGTGTTGTTTATCTTTTATAAACTACAACTTATATATTTATTATTTAATTATTTATTTATCACACACATTTAACTTTAGTAAAGATTAATTATATGTTTACAAAAACACCGTCAGTCTATTGTTCTTCATTCCATTTTCTTATATTCACATCACTTATATATTTCACACTATTCTACATATTCCTCCCTTGTTTAGTTAGTATCTAATCATGTCCTTAAATCTAGAAGGAACATGTATTTGTCTTCCACTTCTAGTGATGACAGTCTTGTTTTCATTCTCATTAGGTGATTCATTTGGGTATAAACACTCCATATCAGATATAGCAATCTGCTCTTCTGGTACAATATCTTCTGAGGTTGCTTTTTGTTCTGGTAGATACCTTGAAGTACTAGGAAGTTCCATTCTAATTTCTGGAGTCTTAATCAAAGTGGTATTCAAATCAATTCCTTTGTTAAAATCTTGTAAGACATTGGCATGTCTTAAATGCTTTGCATTCCTAATGATAAAGCTACCTGTCTCTGTATTGACTAACTTGAATGAATTTGGAGATATAGTCTCTAGAATGATAAATCTTTGGTTGTCATAATTTGGTGTCAACTTGCTTTTCATTTCAGTGTTTGCGACAAAAACAATATTACCTTTCTTGAAGTCATGAGGCAAGGCCTTATTCTTGCTATCAGCATATTTCTTCATTCTTTCTTTATAGGCTTGATTATGCTCCATCACTTCTTTCAGATCAACACATAGTCTGATTTCTTCAGTACCCTTTTTTGGAACTGCCACAATGTTTGAGATCCATTCAGAAGCTTCATGGACTTCCTCAAAAATGCCATCTTCTATCATTTTGTCTAGCTCTTGATTGATGGCTTCTACCATTTTATATGGAAAATGTCTGCATCTCTGAGCTACAGGAGTAACATTTTCTTTTAGAGTTATTTTTTGACTATAACGCTTCACATTTCCTTGACCTTGAAAAAGGTTCATGTTTTCTTGTATCAAATTATATATATCCTTCGGAATAACTTCCTGTTGAATATTCCTTATTTTTGTTCCACGCTTTATAATTTCTAATTCGAAACTTGCTTTCTTTCCTAAAAGAGGTTCTGCTTTACCTTCAATCACAAAAATCTGTTCCTTTATAGACCTTTCACCCCATGAAACATCTGCAAAGAAATATCCACAACATGGAAGAGGTGAAGTTTGTCCATAGGCATAAAATTTCCTTTCTGTACCATTTAAAGTTGGCATTTGAGATTTAGGAAAAATATTTTTCAAATTTTCAAGTCCTATGAATGTTGTATCACTACCTGTATCAATAGTCATTGTTATTTCCTTTCCATCTATATAGATACTTTCTTTGTTATCAGAGCCTAAAAAGAAAGTGTATTCATCTGAGTCTTCATTATTTTCTGAAATATTTTGAATATTTCTTTTCTTTCCTTCAATATTTTTATATTTATTTTTATTTCTACAAACTCTATTAAGATGACCCATCTTGTTACAAAATGTGCATTTCATATTTCTAGCTCCACATTTATATGGAGGATGTGTAGTTAAGCCACATCTATAGCATTCTTCCAAATTAGGTGCACTTACCTTGGAGGTGCTTCCTTTTTGATGGTACACATTATGAGCTTTTGGTCCTTTAACAGTTGATTCATTAGCTGCTTGGAAATTATTTTTATAGTTTACTCTATTTATTGAGGTCATATCTTCATTTGTCAATACTCTAAATTCTTCTTTGGCTGTTTCAAACATTCTTGATATCTCAATTGTTCTTTGAAGATTCAAATTATCTTGTTGCAACAACTTTTCTTTTAATTGCCTATTATAGCATTTTTCTATTATCTGATCTCTGATCATGTCTTCTTCTAAATTTCCAAATTCACAGGATTTGACTAATTCTCTTAGGGCAATGACATATGAATCAATATTTTCATCTGTATTTTGTTTTCTTTGCCTAAATTTAAATCGTTCTGATACAATATTTTTTTGTGGTGTGAAATATTTAGTTAAAGCTTCTTTTGCTTTTTCATACGTATCTTTTTCTTCTGGCAAATTAAAGAAAATTCTTTGGACTTGTGGTCCAAGGCAATGCAAAAGTGTTGCCCTTTTAACGTCATCTTTCTTTGTTGAAACACCGCTTGCTAATTCATAAATTAAATATGAATTCATCCAATGTTTGTACTCGGAATACAAATCTGTAGCATTAAGGTTCAACGGTAATGGAGACGTCAAATTATTTGCCATCTTCTGTTACGCTTATTTAATTATTATTATTATTTTTTTAATCCTCGTCGCCAAATATGTTGTGTTGTTTATCTTTTATAAACTACAACTTATATATTTATTATTTAATTATTTATTTATCACACACATTTAACTTTAGTAAAGATTAATTATATGTTTACAAAAACACCGTCAGTCTATTGTTCTTCATTCCATTTTCTTATATTCACATCACTTATATATTTCACACTATTCTACAGTGAGGATATCGTTGCAAGCCGAAAATGAGAGAGGAGAATCTGTATAAGACTGGGGTCTTAATAAAAGCTTCATGTGTAATTAAATATATAGAGCTGTAAGGGTTAGACTAAGCCTCTATTTGACAAATTCAATGAAAATATTCACTTCAAATCAATGTAGAACAAGTGACCGTGTATTGCCATAGAGTTGCCAGCACATCTTTCTAATTATTACGGACAGGTCGAGAGCATTCGTTTTTTTCCTTGGTAAGTGCTGACCCAGTTTGCCTGACGGCCTTTAGTTCTGACTGCCTAACCAGCCGAGAACTGCTACAAATTCTTTTTTACCCTTGTTTTGAAATGTGCAGCCACGATTACGTAAATACAAAGAATATATCGCGTCCAAAATAGAGTTAGAAAAGTAAAAAAAAAAAATGAATATATGAATTGAACACAAGGTAGTTTCATCCCATGATGCTATAAAAAAAAACCTTTCCGGTGCGACAAAGAGCCCCCTAGTTTCCAACCATCGCATCGGAGTTATTTTCAAAATGAGAAACTCTTTCAGCCTCTTCTCATGCACTTATATAACCCCACTTATGAATGCGAGTTATCAAAATGAATTATTCTTTCTTGTAAGCGCCAAAGTCGAACTGGCTACATAATGAGGTGAACTTAGAGTGAGAGTACCATGTGGCCTGTCTCATATATAAAGGGTGTGATCCAAAAGTATTGCACTACTTTAAAAATTAATACCTCCGCGAATATTTGCGCTAGAGCAATGCGGTAAACACCATTGTTTTCGGGAAGCAATGGATCTTTTAAGGAAAATAATCGAACATTAGAAATTTATTTTAGTTACAATTTTATTCGCTTTGCAACGTCTATGGTGAATCGACCTTTGCCACGGCAAACGGTGAGAGCATCATAGACTTCTCCCTGGCAAGAACGAGCAGGATACGGCGTTTGAGGTGGGAAACGGACCCCACGGACGTAAGTGACCACAAACTCCTTAGGTTTGAGGCCAGTTGTGAAGTGGAACCGCCATCAGTGGAGAGAGTTCCTCGGTACAGCATCAGGGGGCCTAACCTTGAAAGATTCAGACGCCGGTTTGCTTGCACACTTGGGGGTAGATTGGCTGGAGCAGTTGACAGAATTTCTATTAATAGCATGGTCAAAGAACTCCACCAGGATTTAACCAACACGTGCAAACCTTGGGGCCTGTATCTAGAAAGGTTACCGCATTTAAAAGGCTTAAACAGCCTTGGTGGACCGAGGAGCTGGAGATCGAGAGGAAAAGAGTCAGAGCCACGAGGAAGCTATTCCAGAATAGTACGGGCGAAGAGAGAGTTAGGAGAAGAATAGCTTTCCAGAAGGTCTTAGCAGGGTACAAGAGAAACGCCAAAAGGGCGAAGAGGAAACACTAGAGGGAGCAGTGCAAAACCGTACTGGAGATTAATCCATACGGTCTCCCTTACAGGGCTGTCTCTGGGAAGATAAGGTGCTCCGATAACTTGAGGCTACTTGAAGAGGAAGATGGGTTCAAGACTCAGGACCTGAAGAAGACCCTGGACCTCATCTTGGATCGGAACTTCGGAAACGAGGAACCAGAGGACAAGATCTCTCTGACCATTTGTGGTTTGGGGAATCCGCCCTTTTCTGAGAATGAGGTGATATGGGCGGCGCTCAAGTTCGGGAAAAGGAAATATCCTGGTCCCGACGGGATCGATAACACGGTCGTTAAAGCCCTTGTGAGGATGCACCCATCGCTTCTTGCCAGGTTATTCAATAGGTGCCTGGACACTGGTACTTTTCCTGAGGCATGGAAGGTTGCCCGAGTAGTGCTTCTCGAAAAGTCTGGTAGAAAGGGTAATTCTCCTAATGAAAATCGTCCTCTTTCTATAATAGTGTGTCTAGGTAAGGTCCTGGATAGCCTACTAACTCAGCGCCTGAAGCACTGGCTAGAGAGTAATGAGCTCCTTTCCTCCTTTCAACATAGTTTTAGGGAAGGAAAATTCACAACCACAGCTCTGAACGAGGTGTTAGAGGGGGTTGAGATGGGCTTAAATGAGGGTGCTTGGGTTCTTCTCGTGGCCCTGGACATTGAGGGCGCGGTCAACTCCATGAGCTGGAACAAGCTGATGAGAAATTCGATAGACATAGAGAGAGAGAGAGAGAGAGAGAGGTTGTCCAGATAATTGTGCAGCTTGGTTCGTGACTTCCTGAGGGATAGACGGATTAGCCTCAGTTTTGGTGGGCGGAAGTTGGAAATAAACTGTGCTAGGGGTTGCTCCCAGGGCTCTTGCTGCGGACCTATTCTGTGGAATATCCTGGTAAACACCGTTTTCCAGGAGGAGCTACCTGAGGGAGTGAGGCTGGTTCTCTATGCCGACGACCAGTTCCTCATCATTGAGGCTGCTTCGAGAGCGAAGGCTGAGAAGTGTGTTGAAACTTCTCTCCAAACTCTCTCGACTTGGGCCCATAACTCTGGCCTTAAGTTCAATGTCTCCAAAACTAATGCCCTCAGCTTTAAGCCTAGGGACATAAGAACTAAAAGGAAAGGGATTAAATGGGAACACAAGCCGGCTATCCGGATGGGAGGACGGAGGATAGCGTTGGTCAATAGGATGACCATCCTGGGGGTAGTCATTGATGACAAGATGGGTTGGCAATACCGGGCGGAGGAGATGGTGGCGAGAGGCAGGGAGGCGTTATGCAGGCCTGTCCTGGTTGGCTCTCAACAGGTGGGGGGGGGGGGGGGGGGAAAGGAGGGTACTATTTTTAGGAACCTCTACCTCTCCTGTGTCGAGCCAATCCTGCTATATGTTTCCAGGGCTTCGTGGCACCGAAACAGTGAACAGAAGGTGGCGACAACTCTAGAGAGATTGCAGAGGACAGCGGCACTCAGAATCACAGGGGATATCGCACTACCAGCAATGAGGCCTTATTGTTCCTCGCTGGACTTATTCCACTGGGATTGACACTAGAGGAGGAGACCATCAGACAGAAGTTCTGGGAGAACAGGGAAGATGCCCTGGACTTGAAGCGGGTGCCCTGGAATGGAAGAGGGACCCAAGGAAGCCTCCGCAGTGGTTGCCAAAGTGGAATTGGAGTCCTGGAGGGCCGACAGGAATTGGCACGGAGGTTTTCACTGATGGGAGTAAGTCTGGAACAAATACTGGAGCTGGGGTAGTGATTTTCACTTATGAAGAGCTTATCTTCCAAGAAAGCTTAACACTCAGAATGGACGAATTGGTCTTTTCAGCCGAGCTGGTTGCGATCAGGAAACTCTCAGGCTGTGTGTCGAGGAGAACTTCACTTCGGACCGCCTCTATTCAGATTGTATGTCGGCCCTCGTTGCCATAAATCGGGAGAAAGGGCAACTCGCGCATCAAATAATCCAAGAACAGGAGATGATGACGCGGGCTCCGGAGCTCCATTGGGTTAGGGGACACAGCTTCATTGAAAGAAATGAGTTCGCAGACAGGCTCGCTAAGGCAGGATGCTTTGGAGGTAGATTAGTGAGGACCCCAGTGACCAAGAAAGAAGTGTATAGGAGGATCAGGGAGCACGTCCAGGACATATGAAGTGTCCAGGAACAGTGTGAAGGGGAGAGAGGTATTCAATTGGGTAGCAACACCCAAGTACCTCTGTAAGGTAATGTCCCACAAACTCATTAGGGTAGTTCGGGACATGGGCCCTTTCCCAGGACTCTCTACAGATTTAAAATTAAGAACAATCCTGATTGCGCCTGTGGAAAAAGGGATGTGGATGCACGCCACTACGTCTTGGATTGTCCAAGGGTAGTGGGTGTGCATGAAGAGAGAAGGAGGGCGAGGTGCGCGATCGAAAGTAGGGCTGCTGAGAAATCACAGCAGGTTCTTGAGAAAGCCCACGACGTCGCAGCTGAGCTTTTCCTCAGCCGTGAGTGAACAGAGTCGACCGGTGGCCGCCTCCCCGCGGTCCCCGCTGGACACAGTAGATAGTTTCCTATTTTGCTGTGACTAAAGGCCACCGCTATATAAATCTTTCCAGACACGTTGTCTGGGAGGTGGTTTTTCCAGGTACAATGTCCAAGACTAGCTTGGATACCGTTACTTGGCGTATGAGTTGAACAGGATAGCAGCTAAGGGCATGCCGGCTTGTAGACCGAAAGGTCTGGGTGCCCATCTGCTTCTAGGGTGTACCAACTGTGCTTAGGTGGGATTCTCCAGTTCTTGTTTATTTTTGTTCTGGCTACTGTTTCTACTTCTTTAAAAGTAAGTTTATTTTTCTGTAGCAAGGGTTCATTTGTGCCTTTTTTCGCTAGCGCATCTGCAGCTTCATTGCCTTCAATGCTAACATGTAAGGGTATCCATTGAAGGTGAAATTTTGAGGTTTTTGAGAGTTTTTGGAGATAACCAATCATGTTTCTGCTTACTTTGTCTCTAAGTTCCCCTGTGTGACTCAAGTGTTGTATGGCACTTCTACTATCAGTAAGAATCCATATTGTGATGTTTAGTGTTTCTAATGGATTTTAAGGCTTCATAGATGGCTATAAGTTCTGATCTGAAGACTGAGCAAAAATCTGAGTTTCTTCTATTTATTTTCTCAATGCCATTTGTGGTTTAAATGAGAGAGCCACTGCCAGTATGTCCCAACTCGTCTCTGCTACCATCGGTATAGATAGTTATTGCATTTTTAGGGATTTTTTAAATTATTTCTAATGATAATTATTTTAGGTATTCTGGATTTTGGCATTGTTTGTTGGTGTTTTCATTTAAAGTGGCATTAAAAATAACATTTTGTTAGTAGTTCGCATGATGATATTTTTCTGCTGAATAATTTTTTTCAACTTTATATTTTAAAAATCTATTTCTTTTGGGCAGGTGGAGAGGACCTTCTTTTTTGAGTCTTATAATGGATTACCAAATAAGTATTTAATTGGAAGTTCAGTGTTTGTTTCCATAACTCTTGATTTTGTTTATATATTATGTCAGATTTCAGCTTCTTCTATCCTTTAAGGGCATAATGTCTGCCTCGTAAAGTACAATATCATTAGGGCAGGTATTTCGAAGACCTGTAATAATTCTAGCTGCACTTAGTTGTATCCTTTCCAGTGATTTTAGATTTGTTTCAGATGCTGTACCATAGATTTAATATCCATATTCCAAGATAGGTCTCATTAGAGATGTGTAAATTAATTTTAGTGTTGTTGCTTCAGCTCCCCACTCTCGTCCTGAATTTTTTCAAGATTTTTAGTCGGTCTCTGCTTTTCTAACAGCTCCTTCAATATGTTTACTGGAGTTAATTTTTGGATCCAGGGTGTAGCCGAGATATTTAGGATGTTTATTATATTGCAATTGTTGTTTTTTCAGAATAAATTTTGGTCTTATTTTGTATAGTTTCTTATCAGTAGTAAAAAGACAGGTTTCAGATTTTTGGGGGTTAAATTCTAATTTGTGTTTATTAGCAAATTTTACTAGGTGGAGAAGAGTCTTGTTCAAATCCCTTTCAGCTTTTTCCAGTTAGTGTTGCTGCTCCATAGAATAATGTCATCAGCGAAAAGTACAATATTGGTATTATGTGGTACCAGTGGTAATCCTTGGTACAATTTGAAGGTTTTAGATAGAGTGCCATTATATTTGACCCTGATGTAAATATTCTTAAGGAAATCATTTATCCAAATAATAGCTTTTTCATCAATTTTGAAATGTTTGTATAATTTTGTGATTAACTTGTTTTTCCATACCTTATCAAAAGCTTGTGTAAGGTCTAAAAAAGCAGCTATTGTGTGGTCAGTTGGTTTTCTGTTTTGTGCATCTTTTAGCTTTTGTGTTAAAAATAAGAGTTGGTCTATTGTCCCAAGTCCTTTCCTAAATCCATATAGTTCTTCTGGTAAGAGATTTGTCGGGCTGGTAGGTGAGTCGTCTGAGTATAATTTTATCCATTAATTTGCAACAAATACTTGTGAGGGAGATAGCTCGGTAGTTTTTTGGGTCATTAGCAGATTTGTAAAGTTTTTTTAATGGGAATTATTGTTGCAGGTTTCCAGTCTTGAGGCAATTTTCCAGTTTTCCAGGAGTTTTGAAAATATAAAGAAGTCTTTCTTTGCCAATTTTGCCCAATTTTGATATCATTTGGCCATGGCTTACATCTGGCCCAGGAGTCTTGTTTAGGTCAGTGTTTTCTAATGCATAAGCTAGCTCTTTCATATTGATTTTTTTTCATGGAAAAATAGTATGAGTGCTGTTGACATTTTTACAGTCATGAATAATCTTTCGGGCCTTTTTTCAACTTTCTTATATTTTATATCAAATTTGATTTTACTATTTATTTGATATGAATTACCTAAAAGATTGGCAGCATTTTTTCATTAGTTGCTGAGGTACCATCTGTATTCTTAATCATATTTGTGTTGTCAGTTTGTTGCTGGGCTCTGTCAATTTGTTTTGCCAAATGCCAAATGGAATATTAAAGGCTATGTCCTCATAGTACAAATTCTTAAATAAAAATGCTAAGCTACCCCCTTTAACAGCATATAAAGATAGATCTTCAGATCTTACCCTGAGTAATGGAGGGGCCGGAATTAATATAATACTGCAAGATGGAACACACATCAAATTCAAAGGAGGAGCAGGACAGATTTCGTCAAACTTCACTTGTGAACTGACAGCTATCTGGAAAGCCCTTGATGTCTGCATTAACCAACCATCCCTGCATCAAGCAGAAGTAATTTTAATATACAGCGACTTCATATCCGCTCTAGAAATAATTCAGAAGGGTAATACTAAAATCACACAGAAAATACACTCGTTACTTACCCAACTGGAACCATTGGAGAAGAACTGCATTCTACAATTGATTCCTGCTCATGTTGGGATGGGGGGTAATGAAATGGCTTTTGAATTGGCAAAGGAAGCCAGAGAGTTGAGCCAAAGGAAATAACAATGTCATTATTTGACGCTGATGTTTTGTCAAAATACAAGATATTTAAACAAAAAATAAAAAGGATCAAAATGCTATATAAACTCTGAGAGAAAAATGACAAAAACTATAACAAGACTTAGAACAAAACACTATAAAGGAATGACATACACCCAGATGGCACAAGAACCTATAGGACATTTAACAACTGTCCTGATGTGGAACTAACACCTACCCACATATTCTCATACCCAGCAATGGCCGCAGCCTTGCAGAAATTTGACATAGACCCAAAGCAGCATCTTTACACACCCGAGATAGTGGACATTGCTGCTGCTGTGATGGAGATGCATGGAGACATCTGACACTCTTTATTGTACACACAACAACGGCATTCCAGAGTAAAATAAATTATCAGAGATCTATACATATTTTTAAAATGAATTAAAATAAATATAATCGATACTTTGAAAGAGTTGAATTAAAAAAATTATAAATGTATTATCTTCGAAAACAAACCGTATCAAAATATCATTTTTTTTGCTACATGTTCTAATTTGCATTTACCTATTTTACATATCTCTGATTGTTATTTAAAAATCGTCAACCAATTATTTTACTTTTGGCGAAGTGGTGTTTTATTAATTTGTTATTTTATATTATTAGGGTTCTTTCCTGGTATTCAAAAAGTAAAAATACGTGTCGATCAGTTATATATTTTAATTTATCAAACAATTTGGCCGCTGAATCTATGATTCTAGTAGAGCGCCATCTGGGGAATAAAATTGTAACTAAAATCAATTTCGAATTTTTCATTATTTGCCATAAAAAGTCCCATTGCATCCTGAACACAATGGTGTTTATCGCATTGCTCTAGCGCAAATATTCACGGAGTTATTAATTTTTAAAATAGTGCGGGAATTTTGGATCACCCTGTATATGCTCTTCCAGGAATAATAAAGCAAACCTACAGTAAACCCAGAGAGAGACGGGCGGGTAATGACCAGTCACTTTAGACCTCAGCGACATTCCAAGGGGCGACTACTGGGGCCCGTTACTTGGAACCTCGGGACTTTTAGGACTGTTGGGGATTGTGTGCGACACGAACGGCCGCCCGGCTGTTGCCGGGCCCGTCTCTCCCCTTCTCTCTCTGGTTGTCTGGGTTCCTCTTCCAACTTGTGGTGTGATTATTTCTCTCTTCCCACCTTATTATATTATACCACATTAAAAGTCGACAGGAAGACCTGGCGGAGAAGCAAATTCCCATATCTACTAGAATGGGAAGAAAACAAGAAACGAAGCCATGGTGATCGGACAAACCCACAGCCAAGTTTCACAAGAATTTACAACCAGCTCAACTGTAGCCACTTCTCTTCGAGCTCTCACCTTATACCTCGCCCAACTTTCGAACCGTGATCCGGAAGAAGTGATCACCTACGACGGAGATAAAGCTGCAGCACACTTCTCCCAGCACTAGATCTGCCCAAGAGTGATCAGAACCCTCCCTCAATGAACTCGATGAATCTACTTTCTTAGTAGATAACCTGTAAGTGCAATTGCTTTACCCCTACCATTCATTCTTCAAAGAAGTCATTCCTTGTATATTATTTTCTATAATTAGTTTAGTTCCATTTATTCTCTCCACACGCCTATTAACAAATATTTTATTCTCCATACTATTTATCTAGATATTTGTAACCCCTTGAATTAGTTACCATACCAATCGCATTTATTAATCGTCTTTTAAATTGAATAATTTCTATTTTAAAGTCATCCCTTAAAAAATAAAATTGGAATTTTTACCTTTTCGGGCTTTACAATTTTTAAGGATAACAATCAAGTTATGTATAAAAATACTGTTCCACTGCCTAACCATTTGTACCACTTTGTATATGACTCCTCCTAATTGTAAGCACGGCTCACGAAAAATAGTTTCTTTCCCTAACCGACCTATAATTCACTCTGTTAGCTTAGGCGTCGAAGAATTCCAACCACCACGTGACCCTTGCTTACAACTAACCCTTAGTAACCTTATCCATCTTTCCGTGAATGCCCCTCTCATCCTTACAACTTTGTCAACCTTCTACCAGACCATGATCCTCTATAAAATTATTGATTAATCATTTATCGAACTACTTTTGCCACTAAATTTTCCCTCTTCATTTACGATAATATATTTTGTAGTTGCTCCCTAGCATATCCACCGACCCACACCATCTAGCCACTGGTGTGTTCGTCACAGGATACAGATTGACTTACCGCTAAATATTTATCAACTCCTTTTTGTTCGCACTTGAACAAACTGCATCGAGCGGCACAGTTCGCTCCTTTTCCTCGCGCAACACATTCGCCACACGGGCCCTGTCTTCATATTTATGTTTGTCCCTTGTCCATACCAGCACGATATAACCTACGTCCGATATTTCCCATGGAGGTACGTTAAACATCGTCGCTGATTTTGTCCGGTCCGTCATCATTTCGCGCAGACATGGGTTTTACGTTCAACTTTCGCGAAATCATCTCCTCGCACAAGCTCCCACGACGGTTCAAACACCTCGTGTACGAGAAGCTTGTCACCTGTAAAGGACAACGCCGTCCTCGTCTCATTTTTGGCACTGTGCGCTCACACTTTCCTTCTATTAGTTAAAACTACTAGAGTCCCTTAGTATCGAAAGAATTAAGGTAGAAAGGCCCAAAGCAAGTTTCCCCTCACTCTGTTCGCCTATATTCTACCTTTGTATCTCGAACTATTTTATCTTCTCAAATTAATTATAAGATCATGCGACCACTCTCCTACACACGGAACTTTTCCCATCGGACTCGCCACACGAGTATCTGCATACATAAGGTAGAATAGCCCAAAGTAAGTTTCTCCTCGCTCTGTTCGCCAAAATTCTAACATTGTATGTAGTTTATATTTACCTCAGTTCTGAGCTCACGCAATTTCCTCCCTCAAACTCATTTCTCGTACTCTACACCCATAACATAGATAACCTATGCCAAGTCTTCCCCTTGCCATGTCCACCTGAAAAACATATGTTAAAGTGTAGAGTTACCCAGCCTTAATGGCTTTAAGATTTTCATCATGTGTTTGCGACTCCCCTTCTCCTTGTTCACACTCCTCAATATCATTTCCCTTATAATACATTAGATGTTATTGTATATAGCCTTTTATAACTTTAAAATTAACAAAAATTCCCTTAAATATCAAACTCTCCGGTGTTGTAAAACTACTTGTAAATAATATTTACTTGTGTACTATACAATATTTTATCATGTTAGAGTCGGCAGCAAAGGCGTCTGCTTCCATGTTAGGAACGGCCTCAAACTACAGGCAAAGTCAGACTTCCACCAAAGTGTGCCTGGATCATGGTGCCATGATCAACGAAAGCTGCACCCCTACACCCCATTCCATGAGATCAGATGTTGATTTGCATGCTGCATCGCCCGTCGCGCAGAATAAACAGGGGCGCGGTCAGGACTTAGGTAGAGGGTTCTGTCCGATAAGTATAATACAGTCTCCACAAACTTCTAACTTTACAGCTTCCAAGCAATTGAGAATTTTGCAGTGCAACATAAATGGATTGTGCTCAACAGCAACAAAAATAAAATTAGAAGAAATAATGGAAATAGCTGAAAAACAAAATATACAAATTATAGCCCTAGAGGAAACCAAATTAAAGAAAAAGTAAAATCTCAAATATAAAAACTATAATATCCTCAGAAAAGACAGAAATGAAGAAGGGGGTGGCCTTGCATTTTTAATCAAGAATTTGTACTATGAAGACATAGCCATTAATATTCCAAATACATCAGACCTCGAAGCCCAAGGTATCAATGTCTACCTCAGTCAAAACAAAACCATCAACATATTCAATATGTATCACCCACCAAACAATAAACTTATTGACGAAGGAACAATGGCTCAATTTCTTACAGACAACACTATTATTGTAGGTGACCTTAATGCCAAACATCAACTATGGGGATGTTCCATGCCAAACCCAAGAGGCAAAATACTTTCAAACTTATTTGACGACAATGCCTTCATGTGCTTAAAGGATAGGAATCCTACCCACCATTCTTACAGATATAATACTGCACAAGCACTTGATATAAGTTTCTCCTTTCCTGACAATTTCCACAAATGCAAATGGCAAATATTAAAAAGTATTGGAAGTGATCATTTGCCTATTTTGATAGAAATTAGCACCAAGACCAGAACCAGCTCAATTAAAGAAAATTTCTGGAACTTCAAAAAGGCTAATTGGAATCTTTACCAGCAAAACACCAATGAAGAGTTTAGAAAAGCACCCACTAGTATAAAAGATCTGGGAAAAAAATTGGATATCTTTCAAAAACACCATTATTGAAACAGCCAAAGTTTTAATACCAAGAGGTAATGTTAAGAAATGGATTCCAAATTATACACACCAGGCAAAAGATATTCAAACACTTATAACTAAAAGAAATGAACTACAAAAAAGTGCACCCAAAACCAAACAAATTGTAGAACTGAACGGAACATTGTGAATGCAAAAATAAAAAGGTTATACGTAAATATGAAAAGGGAAAATGGAAACGAACGTGTTAAAACCTGAACCCAAGAAACCCAAATACAAAACTTTGGCATTTGGCAAAACAAATTGACAGAGCCCAGCAACAAACTAAAAACACAAATATGATTAAGAATACAGATGGTACCCCAGCAACTAATGACAAAAATGCTGCCAAACTTTTAGGTAATTCATATCAAATAAATAGTAAAATCAAATTTGAAATAAAAGATAAGAAAGTTAAAAAAAGGCCCGAAAGATTATTCATGACTATAAAAATGTCAACAGCACTCATACTATTTTTCCATGAAAAAAAATCAATATGAAAGAGCTAGCTTATGCATTAGAAAACACTGACATAAACAAGACTCCTGGGCCAGATGGAAGCCATGGCCAAATGATATCAAAATTGGGCAAAATTGGCAAAAAAAGACTTCTTTATATTTTCAAAACTCCTGGAAAACTGGAAAATTGCCTCAAGACTGGAAAACTGTAACAATGATTCCCTTTAAAAAAACTTTACAAATCTGCTAATGACACAAAAAACTACCGAGCTATCTCCCTCACAAGTATTTGCTGCAAATTAATGGATAAAATTATACTCAGACGACTCACCTACCAGCCCGACAAATCTATTACCAGAAGAACAATATGGATTTAGGAAAGGACTTGGGAAAATAGACCAACTCTTATTTTTAACACAAAAGCTAAAAGATGCACAAAACAGAAAACCAACTAACCACACAATAGCTGCTTTTTTAGACCTTACACAAGCTTTTGATAAGGTATGGAAAAACAAGTTAATCACAAAATTATACAAACATTTCAAAATTGATGAAAAAGCTATTATTTGGATAAATGATTTCCTTAAGAATATTTACATCAGGGTCAAATATAATGGCACTCTATCTAAAACCTTCAAATTGTACCAAGGATTACCACTGGTACCACATAATACCAATATTGGACTTTTCGCTGATGACATTATTCTATGGAGCAGCAACACTAACTGGAAAAAGCTGAAAGGGATTTGAACAAGACTCTTCTCCACCTATTAAAATTTGCTAATAAACACAAATTAGAATTTAACTCCCAAAAATCTGAAACCTGTCTTTTTACTACTGATAAGAAACTATACAAAATAAGACCAAAATTTATTCTGAAAGAACAACAATTGCAATATAATAAACATCCTAAATATCTCGGCTACACCCTGGATCCAGAAATTAACTCCAGTAAACATATTGAAGGAGTTGTTAGAAAAGGAAGAGACCGACTAAAAATCTTGAAAAAAATTCAGGACGAGAGTGGGGAGCTGAAGCAACAACACTAAAATTAACTTACACATCTCTAATGAGACCTATCTTGGAATATGGATATTAAATCTATGGTACAGCATCTGAAACAAATCTAAAATCACTGGAAAGGATACAACTAAGTGCAGCTAGAATTATTACAGGTCTTCTAAATACCTGCCCTAATGATATTGTACTTTACGAGGCAGACATTATGCCCTTAAAGGATAGAAGAAGCTGCAATCTGCCATAATATATAAACAAAATCAAGAGTTATTGAAACAAACACAGAACTTCCAATTAAATACATAATTGGTAATCCATTATAAGACTCAAAAAAGAAGGCCCTCTCCACCTGCCCAAAGGAAATATATTTTTAAAATATAAAGTTGAAAAAAATTTTTCAGCAGAAAAATATCATCATGCGAACTACTAACAAAATGTTATTTTTAATGCCACTTTAAATTAAAACACCAACAAACAATACCAAAATCCAGAATACCTAAAATAATTATCATTAGAAATAATTTTAAAAATCCCTAAAAATGCAATAACTATCTATACCGATGGTAGCAGAGACGAGTTGGGACATACTGGCAGTGGCTCTCTCATTTAAACCACAAATGGCATTGAGAAAATAAATAGAAGAAACTCAGATTTTTGCTCAGTCTTCAGATCAGAACTTATAGCCATCTATGAAGCCTTAAAATCCATTAGAAACACTAAACATCACGATATGGATTCTTACTGATAGTAGAAGTGCCATACAACACTTGAGTCACACAGGGGAACTTAGAGACAAAGTAAGCAGAAACATGATTGGTTATCTCCAAAAACTCTCAAAAACCTCAAAATTTCACCTTCAATGGATACCCTTACATGTTAGCATTGAAGGCAATGAAGCTGCAGATGCGCTAGCGAAAAAAGGCACAAATGAACCCTTGCTACAGAAAAATAAACTTACTTTTAAAGAAGTAGAAACAGTAGCCAGAACAAAAATAAACAAGAACTGGAGAATCCCACCTAAGCACAGTTGGTACACCCTAGAAGCAGATGGGCACCCAGACCTTTCGGTCTACAAGCCGGCATGCCCTTAGCTGCTATCCTGTTCAACTCATACGCCAAGTAACGGTATCCAAGCTAGTCTTGGACATTGAACCTGGAAAAACCACCTCCCAGACAACGTGTCTGGAAAGATTTATATAGCGGTGGCCTTTAGTCACAGCAAAATAGGAAACTATCTACTGTGTCCAGCGGGGACCGCGGGGAGGCGGCCACCGGTCGACTCTGTTCACTCACGGCTGAGGAAAAGCTCAGCTGCGACGTCGTGGGCTTTCTCAAGAACCTGCTGTGATTTCTCAGCAGCCCTACTTTCGATCGCGCACCTCGCCCTCCTTCTCTCTTCATGCACACCCACTACCTTTGGACAATCCAAGACGTAGTGGCGTGCATCCACATCCCTTTTTCCACAGGCGCAATCAGGATTGTTCTTAATTTTAAATCTGTAGAGAGTCCTGGGAAAGGGCCCATGTCCCGAACTACCCTAATGAGTTTGTGGGACATTACCTTACAGAGGTACTTAGGTGTTGCTACCCAATTGAATACCTCTCTACCCATCACACTGTTCCTGGACTCTTCATATGTCCTGGACGTGCTCCCTGATCCTCCTATACACTTCTTTCTTGGTCACTGGGGTCCTCACTAATCTACCTCCAAAGCATCCTGCCTTAGCGAGCCTGTCTGCGAACTCATTTCTTTCAATGAAGCTGTGTCCCATAACCCAATAGAGCTCCGGAGCCCGCGTCATCATCTCTTGTTCTTGGATTATTTGATGCGCGAGTTGCCCTTTCTCCAGATTGATGGCGACGAGGGCCGACATACAATCTGAATAGAGGCGGTCCGGAGTGAAGTTCTCCTCGACACACACTCTGAGGGTTTCCTGATCGCAACCAGCTCGGCTGAAAAGACCAATTCGTCCATTCTGAGTGTTAAGCTTTCTTGGAAGATAAGCTCTTCATAAGTGAAAATCACTACCCCAGCTCCAGTATTTGTTCCAGACTTACTCCCATCAGTGAAAACCTCCGTGCCAATTCCTGTCGGCCCTCCAGGACTCCAATTCCACTTTGGCAACCACTGCGGAGGCTTCCTTGGGTCCCTCTTCCATTCCAGGGCACCCGCTTCAAGTCCAGGGCATCTTCCCTGTTCTCCCAGAACTTCTGTCTGATGGTCTCCTCCTCTAGTGTCAATCCCAGTGGAATAAGTCCAGCGAGGAACGATAAGGCCTCATTGCTGGTAGTGCGATATCCCCTGTGATTCTGAGTGCCGCTGTCCTCTGCAATCTCTCTAGAGTTGTCGCCACCTTCTGGTCCCTGTTTCGGCGCCACGAAGCCCTGGAAACATATAGCAGGATTGGCTCGACACAGGAGAGGTAGAGGTTCCTAAAAATAGTACCCTCCTTTCCCCCCCCCCCCACCTGTTGAGAGCCAACCAGGACAGGCCTGCATAACGCCTCCCTGCCTCTCGCCACCATCTCCTCCGCCCGGTATTGCCAACCCATCTTGTCATCAATGACTACCCCCAGGATGGTCATCCTATTGACCAACGCTACCCTCCGTCCTTCCATCCGGATAGCCGGCTTGTGTTCCCATTTGATCCCTTTCCTTTTAGTTCTTATGTCCCTAGGCTTAAAGCTGAGGGCATTAGTTTTGGAGACATTGAACTTAAGGCCAGAGTTATGGGCCCAGGTCGAGAGAGTTTGGAGAGAAGTTTCAACACACTTCTCAGCCTTCGCTCTCGAAGCAGCCTCAATGATGAGGAACTGGTCGTCGGCATAGAGAACCAGCCTCGCTCCCTCAGGTAGCTCCTCCTGGAAAACGGTGTTTACCAGGATATTCCACAGAATAGATCCGCAGCAAGAGCCCTGGGAGCAACCCCTAGCACAGTTTCTTTCCAACTTCCGCCCACCAAAACTGAGGCTAATCCGTCTATCCCTCAGGAAGTCACGAAACCAAGCTGCACAATTATCTGGACAACCTATGTCCATCAATGTCCAGGGCCACGAGAACACCTCGTTCAGAGCTGTGGTTGTGAATTTTCCTTCCCTAAAACCATGTTGGAAGGAGGAAAGGAGCTCATCACTCTCTAGCCAGTGCTTCAGGCGCTGAGTTAGTAGGCTATCCAGGACCTTACCTAGACACACTATTATAGAAAGAGGACGATTTTCATTAGGAGAATTACCCTTTCTACCAGACTTTTCGAGAAGCACTACTCGGGCAACCTTCCATGCCTCAGGAAAAGTACCAGTGTCCAGGCACCTATTGAATAACCTGGCAAGAAGCGATGGGTGCATCCTCTCCAGTGCTTTCACGACCGTGTTATCGATCCCGTCGGGACAAGGAGATTTCCTTTTCCCGAACTTGAGTGCCGCTATTTCACCTCATTCTCAGAAAAGGGCGGATCCCCCAAACCACAAGTGGTCAGAGAGATCTTGTCCTCTGGTTCCTCGTTTCCGAAGTTCCGATCCAAGATGAGGTCCAGGGTCTTCTTCAGGTCCTGAGTCTTGAACCCATCTTCCTCTTCAAGTAGCCTCAAATTATCGGAGCACCTTATCTTCCCAGAGACAGCCCTGTAAGGGAGACCGTATGGATTAATCTCCAGTACGGTTTTGCACTGCTCCCTCCAGTGTTTCCTCTTCGCCCTTTTGGCGTGTCTCTTGTACCCTGCTAAGACCTTCTGGAAAGCTATTCTTCTCCTAACTCTCTCTTCGCCCTTACTATTCTGGAATAGCTTCCTCATGGCCCTGACTCTTTCCCTCTCGATCTCCAGCTCCTCGGTCCACCAAGGCTGTTTAAGCCTTTTAAATGCGGTAACCTTTCTAGATACAGGCCCCAAGGTTTGCACGTGTTGGTTAATTCCTGGTGGAGTTCATTGACCATGCTATTAATAGAAATTCTGTCAACTGCTCCAGCCAATCTACCCCCAAGTGTGCAAGCAAACCGGCGTCTGAATCTTTCAAGGTTAGGCCCCCTGATGCTGTACCGAGGAACTCTCTCCACTGATGTCGGTACCACTTCACAACTGGCCTCAAACCTGAGGAGTTTATGGTCACTTACGTCCGTGGGGTCCGTTTCCCACCTCAAACGCCGTATCCTGCTCGTTCTTGCCAGGGAGAAGTCTATGATGCTTTCACCGTTTACCGTGGCAAAGGTCGATTCACCATAGACGTTCCAAATCTCCAGACTCTGACCAATAACAAGATCGACCAGCGCCTTTACTTTAGAATTTTCCTCCCTGTCCCCGAACAGCTGGGTGCGCGCGTTAAAATCCCCGCCAATCACGATCTCGTGCCCTTCCTCCTTAAACCAAAAAATCATTTGAGAAGTCCAGCTTACCGAGTTCGTTGTACTGAGGTGATATGTACGTAGAGAGGCAGATCAGGTTTAGATCCGCCGCCTCGATCTGTACAGCCACCGCCTCCTCCCAGGACCCACAACCCAAACATGGAAGATCTCCCCGGACCAGTAAGGCGGCCTTGTTGCACTCGCTAGAGAAAAAACTGCAACGAGTATCTAGACCCATCCTCCCATCATCCTCCAGGTACATCTCTTGCCCCAGGATAACATGAGGGCGATCACTTTTAATGATCCGGTCTAGCTCCTCAGAGCTCCTCCTCGAACGAGCGCAATTCAGCTGCACGAACCTCCATACCTCCTTGTTTGCCCTCCCTAACATCGCCTCCCGTTCACGTGCCTGGTCTTCTCCGAGCACTGCGTACTCCGGGGGCGATGTTTAGAGTCATATTTCCTACCGTACCTTTTGTTGTCCTTTAAACAGAGTCAACAACCCGGCTTCATATCGGATCCCTGTTCTTGGAAGTGCACACCCTCGCACCTCCCACACCTCTTAGGATGTTCACAGGTCCTTGCGATATGACCGGGCCTGAGGCACCTGAAGCAAGTTGACACTGCCTCATTCACCCTGATATGTACCATCCTGGCACCTATCTTCAACCTCTTCTTGACCAGGAGGGATTTCATGGTGGCCTCCTTTAGGCCCGAATTGACCCAATTCGTTGCGTAGGGCCTCCTTGTACTCTTTGGATACAATCTCATGTATCCTTCCAAGAAGTCCCCACACCCCGAATTTTGGAGCACCACCATTTCTCTTAGCGTCTCCTATTTGATGTCAGAGTTGACACCCAAGAGAATCAGCTCCCTCCTGACCCTCTTGAGGCCTCCTAGCCTCAGTGCAGGATCCCTCTCTATAGCCTCCACGGCCAGTTTCTTTTCATCGGGATTCTTCAATATGAGAGCCACAGCTCCCCCACCCCAAATCATTTTGAGGTAATAGAGGTGCCCAGGAATGCTACCAGCGATGATTTTCAGCACCGCGAGCATTAACCCGGACCCCGCATCCTCATTCCACTCAACTACCAGGGTCAGGTTCTCCTTCCATCTAGGAGGGCCCTTGACCATTGGGGGTTCTGGCTTGATATTCTTGGCCGCCTTGGGGAGATCCTTAACATATTTAGCCCTGATCATCTTTGGGAGAGGAGGTTCTTTCACCTTCTCTGTAGGCGTCGCTCTCGGTAGGTCCTCTTTTGATCCGGCTGTCACATCAATCCTACTCTCTTCCTCTTTTTCTGAAGGCTTTTAACCCTTTTCTTCTTTTTCTCTTCTTTTCCGCCATATCGCTGTTCCTAGTGTGAACAGGTTGTTTTCGTGGAGATGGCGTAACAGCTTTCTCGTCTCTAGTCGTTATTTGGACCGGGTCTCCCTCTACTTCGGGGCAGTAACTCCCGGCCCTTGCCCTTGCGGGCTACTCCGTCTTCTCGTTTCGGGGCGTCTCTCGTCTAGGGAGGACTGGGGAAGCGTCATTTGGAGGACATACCTCGACCTCAGCTATTCTCAGTGACTCTAAAAGAGCCGCTGCCACTCCCCTCTCTATGTCATACTGCAGGGTGGTCGAACTGAGGATCTTTTCCACCAGGTTACGCTTCTCCACCCGCAGGAGCTCGAGCTCTTCAAGAGCCGACCTATGTTTCTGGAGGAGCTTATCGAAGCATTTCTCGAGGATGTTTGGGTGAACATTTCCAATCTTCCTCCCTCGACGTATGGTGTCTAAGGAGTCCTCGAACGCCTCGGCAAGCTCCTTAAGCTCCGCGGCCTTCTTCTGGGGCGTCAATGCCTGATTTAGAAACTCATTCATTTCAATCAGGTCATTGAGGTACCCTGCCTTGGTGGCATCCATCGCAGCCCCCGACTACTCGACTATTGAGCCGATTCTCGCCTCAGACGAAGGGTCAATCAATAAGAAAGGATCCACCGGGATTTCCATGTTGATGATCCTGTTTAGGCGGATATCAGGGGGTATGGACGATCCTTCCTATCCTCTCGCTCTGGGTATCCAGAGCTAGCTGTGCGGAAGGCACCTGAGCTCAAATCCCCAGGCGGCCGCGTCGCTTTTCGCGGACTCAAATGGGCACCCTGCCTATCCTCTCGAGTCGTGTCGACTCTCGCTGTGCGGAAGGTGCCTGCTTCCATAAGGGACTTCCCTGGACCATTAGTGGGCGCGGCAGGGGAATTATCAGAAATATCTAACGAGGTATTATTGAAAATACGCTCGGAGCCCGAGATAATTTGAGCGTCCTTGGGCTTATCCTTGTCTTCAGGGTTTTTTTTCAAGAGGGATGCATGAGAAGTTACTAGACCCAATTTGTCGGGCTGGCCCATCAGCTCTGACTAGGTCGTTCACTCCACGGCAAGAGGGATCTGCCTCCCACTCGTTCTCAGGCGCTAACTGAGCCTCATTGGTAATGCCAATCTTTATATTTTGTATTGGCATTATTGGGGGGGGGGGGGGGGGGGTGACCTGTATTATAATGACACCAGAACGCCACCATGTGACGCAAGGCTGAACTGGGCACATATCCGTCTTTCCAGACTTGTCAGACGAGCTGTCAGCGTTGGCCACGTTCTTGTTCCATTCGTATGGAACAGTTTGGAGAGAACACACATTTAGAAATTTTCTATAAAAATACCCTAACAAAATTCAAAGTTTTCACGAGTTGAAAGTCAGCGATTTTGAGATGCGTCAAGAATTCGCTGCATGGGTTTTCCGGCAAATTGATATTGATGAAAACTGGCTGTCGAATGTTCTGTGGACAGATGATGCTCACTTTTCTCTAAACGGAGAATTTAACATTCAAAACAGCCGCATTTGGGCAACAGAAAACCCTAGGAATTTTACAGAACTGGAACTTCATCAGCCCAGAGTTACAGTTTTGTGTGGGTTCACTTCTTCTTTTATTATTGGGCCATTTTTATTTTAAAAATAAATGGTAGAACTTTTAAAACCGTTTTTGTAACTGGGGAACGTTAAGTTCAACTTTTGAGAAAAAAGGGTTTGCTTATTGCAGGGTTGTCCTCACATCTTGATTATTATTTTTTTGTTAACACTAATTTTTTGTTTGTCATTTGCTCACATATTATTTCGTGCATACCAAAGTGTTATAGCTTCTCGAATAACACTGGTACATACAATTTTACCCCTTATGTTTAGGTTTTAGCTTTTCGCTCATTAGAATAAATAGCATAAGGAATTTTTTCTGTACACCAATAACTTTAGAAATTTTGTGCAAAAAAAATAATACAAAATTATTTTACTACCACGTTTTTCAACGCAAAAGGTCGATCTAAAAATGATTTTTATTTGAGAGAACACATTTTTTAAATTGTGTACAGTATAATAATCAATGATAACAATTAACAGGCCTATAGGATATTTGGAATAAGGTACGACAAATATATATTTTTCACTCCCCTCTATATTCCATTTGTTGGATCATGACTAATATCAAGTTAAATAGTCAAGTGTCTTCAGTCAGTCAAGAAACTACACATTCCTTATAGCAAGTAATCCTATTAGTAGTGCCATCATAATTTTTGGTACTATATTAACATTTCAAAAAATCGTGTATTGATATCAGCAGTGTTTTTAAAACATTCAATCTTTTTCACAAAACCCCATCTAAAATATAAATATTTTTGCTACATGTTCTAATTTGCATTTACCAATTTTACATATCTCGGATTTCATTTAAAAAATATGATCCAATTATTCTACTTTTGGCGAAATGGTGTTTTATTAATTTATCATTTGATATTATTAGGGTTCTTTCCTGGTATTAAAAAAGGAAAAATACGTGTCGACCATTTATATTTTTCAATTTATCAAACAATTTGGCCGCTTAATCTCTGATTCTGGTTGAACGCCATTTAGCGAATAAAATTGTAACTAAAATCAATTTCGAATTTTTCATTATTTGCCATAAAAATCCCATTGCATCCTGAACACAATGGTGTTTACCGCTTTGCTCTAGCGCAAATATTCGCGGAGTTATTAATTTTTAAAATAGTGCGGGACTTTTGGATCACCCTGTATTATGACATATATATATCTCTATATATATAAAAGTCAATTCCTGTCTGTCTGTCTGTTTCGCGATAAACTCAAAAACTACTGAACCAATTGGTTCCAAATTTTGCATGTCGCTTTTTATAAACCTGAGGAAAATTTTTGGCTACATTTTGCTTATTATTTTTGGCTATTTCTTTTTTTAATTTGAAGAACTATTTTTTTTGCGGACTAATCCGGAATGGAATGAATACCTAAATATGGCCATTTTTTTTAAAGCATCGGTGGCGTAGTGGTAGAATGCTCGCCTGCCACGCGGGCGGCCCGGGTTCGATTCCCGGCCGATGCATTTTTTTTTTTACAATTTTTAAAACTAATTTATAAAAAATATAATATAAATATATACTATTATATCAACTATATGAATTAAATCAAATACCTAAACACTAATCTCTATATATATAAAAGTCAATTTCTGTCTGTCTGTCTGTTTCGCGATAAACTCAAAAACTACTGAACCAATTGGTACCAAATTTTGCATGTCGCTTTTTATAAACCTGAGGAAAATTTTTGGATACAATTTGCTTAGTATTTTTGGCTATTACTTTTTTCCATTTGAAGAACTTTTTTTTTTACGCGGAGTAATCCGGAATGGAATGAATACCCAAATATGGCCATTTTGTATACGCATCGGTGGCTCAGTGGTAGAATGCTCGCCTGCCACGCGGGCGGCCCGGGTTCGATTCCCGGCCGATGCATTTTTTTTAACAATTTTTAAAACTCATTTATATTATATCTTCTCTATATATAAAAATGAATGTTTGTATGTTTGTTTGTTTGTTTGTTGGTTTGTATGTCCGGTATACAAATTCGCAGTAGTTCACTAATTCAAACCAAAATTTCCATACATAGGTAAAAAAATACGAGGAAAACGATAGGTTATTTTAAATTATATATAAATTAAATATTAAAACTATATATTCAAATTATTCTACTTAGCTCACGAACAGCGCCCTCTATCAAGGTTATAAATACGTTTAAAATCGAAATCTTCTCAAAATTTTATTAATAATAGTTCGCTTAATAATTAGAATACTTGATCTAAATCGAAATATTTATAGACGCTCGCTCGATTTGAAGATTTATATCCTAACTAATCTGACTGTAAAGTTTGGAGCGGGACGTTTCACAAGAGTGACATCCACGGCGCCAATTTATAATTGTAACGAATAGTGTTTAAATAAAACATTTAATCGGGTAAACCCGGGCGTTGCCCGGGTCATTCGTCTAGTATATATATATATATATATATATTAGATGCGGTTTGCTGGAATCCTCTCAGCGATTTATATTTCGAAGATAATATTTTTTTAATTTTTAAATACAATTCTTTCTCAGTATCGAATATATTTATCTATCTCTGAATTTATTTTACTCTGAAATGCCATCACAACAGGAAGAAGCACTCTTTGTGAATTTTTTTATTGCGATTTAGAATCTGCCACTGAAGCTTTACAAGGGTCTCGTACCTTTAAAGGTATTCGAAGCGGTAAAGGACCCATGAGTTGCTTCTCTCTAAGGCGAATGATTAAAAATTTTGCGAAGACTGGATCTCTCTGGAAGCAAAACCTCGGAATGGAAGACCATCGACATGCAAGTCAGTGGCTGTTACGGTTTCGCAGAATTTTGAAGCTATTGAAACGCGTATGGAGAAGTAAGTTCTCGACAAACGGGGATTTCGTATGGAACAATTTGGAGAGCACTAAGAATTTTTTTTATAGCCGTACAAAATAAAAATATTTCTCGAGCTAAAAGTCGGTGAATTTGAGAAGCGTCAAGAATTCGCTGCATGGGTTTTCCGGAAAATCGATTTTGACGAAAACTGGCTGTCGAATGTTCTTTGGACAGATGAAGCACACTTCTCCCTGAACGGAGCAGTTAACACTTAAAACAATTGGGCAACAGAAAACCCCAGGATTTTTACATAAATGCCACTTCATCAGCCCAGAGTTACTGTTGGGTGTAGGTTTATTTCTTATTTTATTATTGAGCCCTTCTTCTTTGAAGAAATCGATTGAAGAACTTTTAAAACCGTTTCTGTAACTGGTGAACGTTATGTTAAACTTTTTAGAGAAAAGGTTATTCCCATATTGCAGGACAGACAAGCATTAAGCGAAATAACATTCACGCAAGATTGAAGACCTCCTCATATCTCCCGCGGTGCCAAACAATTACTCAAGGATACTTTCGGTGACGATCGTGTGATAAGTCTTCACTTTATACACCAGTGGCCTCCAAGATCACAAGACTTGGGGCTTCGCGATTTTTGGTTATGACGGTACCATAAGTCGCGGCCATGTTAAAGGCATCTATCAGACGGCACGTTGAATCAATTTCAACAGATATGTTATTTAATGCTGTCCAATCTGTCATCTATCGTCTGCAGGCGGTGTTTGAGAATAAAAGGTGCCACATTGAGCAAGGATTGTGACCTAATACAAGTGAGAAGGCAATTACCTCATGTGTTATATAAGCTGCCATGTATTATTCATATCTACCAATATTTTGCAGCTCTTTGTGTTGGGTTATGGGGATAATAAATGCTGTCCTCACATATTTACTTTTTTATTTTTGTGAACAGTAGTTTTTTGTTTGTCATTTGCTCACATCTTGTATTATGTCGTGCAGACCAAAATGATATAACTTCTCGAATAACACTGGTGCACACAATTTTATCCCTTATGTTTAGTTCATCGCTTTTCGCTTATTAATAGAAATAGCATAAGGTTTATTGTCTGTACACCCCTAACTTTAGAAATTTTGCGCAAAAAAAAATATTAATCCAAAGTTGATTTAACTACCACGTTATTAAGCGCAAAAGGTCGATCTAAAGATGATTTTTATTTGAGGGGACACATTTTTGATATTTTGAACAGTATAATAAGCAAAGATAACATTTGATAAGCCCATGGGATATTTGGAATAAAGTATGACAAATAGATTTTGTCACTCCCTCTTCATTTCATTTGTTGGATCATGACCAAATTTCCAGCTAAATAGTCAAGTGTCGCCAATTTGTCAAGAAATTATACATTCCTTATAGCAAGAAATCATTTTATTAGTGACATCATAATTTTTGGTACTATATTAACATTTCAAAAAATCGTGTATTGATTTCATCAGTGTTTTTCAAACATTAATCTATTTCACAAAACCGCATCTAATTTTTTCTACATGTTTTAATTTGCATTTACCTATTTTGCATTTCGGATTGCAATTAAATATCGTCATCCAATCCATATACTTTTGGCGAATTGGTGTCTTATTAATTTATCATTTCATATTATTAGGGTTATTTCCTGGTATTCAAAAAGAAAAATACTTGTCGATCATATATATTTTTCAATTTATCAAACAATTAGGCCGCTGAATCTCTGATTCTGATAGAGCGCCATCTAGCGAATAAAATTGTAACTAAAATAAATTTCGAATTTTTCATTATTTGCCATAAAAAGTCCTATTGCATCCTGAACACAGTGGTGTTTGCCGCATTACTCTAGCGCAAATATTCGCGAAGTTATTAATTTTTAAAGTTGTGCAAGACTTTTAGATCATCCATATTTTAATGTGTAAAAATATTCGAAATCAAGGGCTTTATAGAAAAACAAATAAAGTTTTGATACTATTTTAGTGAACAAATTTCAATTTTCTTTCGATACTGAAACAGTCAGAAGTTGAGATATTTGGAAGCGCTTTAGTTAGTTGAACACATTAACCTGTATACCCTACAGAATAAGCCTTCTCAACATGAAATATACCGCCGAGTTAGCCATTATTAATTCATATCTCTATTAATATTTTTAATGCCAATCATTTGATATATTTATCAAATAATTATGTACATATATCTGCTCTTTTATCTCCACAACCATGAATCCCTATACCATCAAATTAAAAATAACCACAATAATGACCTGATTAAGAGTAGAACCGAATTATAGAATATTTTTCAGAATTGTGATTAGCTTCGTCTTTACACTCTTGGCAAAAGTCGATTCTCTAAGTTATTGGTTTCCGGGCAGATCCCCCATCTACAGTAGAACGCTCTTTAGTGATCACTCCGACTTAAAGCCCTTTTCTTTAAAATAATGCCCTGAATACCAACCTCGTTTCAAATTCAAATGGCGACAGATAAAAGAGAGAGGGAGGTCACTATTCTGCAAGTCTTAGAAATATTCATAAATTATGGTCATTCATCAATTTTTAATATGAATTAAACAATAAAATGGCATATTTTAAAGGTATTGTTTTTCCTCTTCAAAATATTAAAGTACGAGGGGCATCCAATAAATAAGTTTCCCTATTTTTTTTTCGGCGAACGAAACGTTGTAAAAATTAGTTAGTAGGTAAGAAATGGTCACTAGGATGCGTTGGAAGCTGGTGACCTTTCAAAATCACTCTACTCGTACGCGCAAGTCCGTAGCGCTTCAGTTTCCATGGAGCTACCACTGGTGAACGTGTCCACTTGCGAACTCTGTTCTGTAATTCGTTTTTTCACAGCGAAAAATGAAACTGCGGTCAATATTCATCGCAATTTAGTGTCAGTGTATGGTGAAGGATGTATGAGCATCCAAATGGTTCGCCGATGGCGTTCATGGTTCTTGGAAGGACGGCAAAACGTGCATGATGACGAGCGAAGCGACAGGCCCGTTACTGCTACGGACAATGCAGCCGTGGCTGCTGTTCGGAATGTGGTGGAAGCAAATCGCCGCGTCACCATTGACGAAATAATGATTCGACTGCCTCCTGGAATCGAAATTGGATGCTCTTCGATTGGAACAATCATGTCAGATGTTTTGAATTTGAATTGAAAACAGGCGGAGGCGAACCACTGGCTACGAAGACAGGACACGGCTTGGTACAACAGTGGTATCAAAAAATCGCTACAACGGTACCAAAAATGTTTGGACAGAAATGGTGATTATGTAGATAAGTAGTCTATGAGTTGTATAATGAAAATAAAATAACTGCATAATTGTAAATAAAGTTGTTTATTTGTTACAAAATAGGGAAACTTATTTATTGGATGCCCCTCGTATATTGGGCAGGCAAAGTCCGACTGAATAGCCAACCAACGCAGCAGCAACCAACCCATCATGGAGCCTTATCGACTTTCAGTCTCCATTGCCATGGAATAATTAATAAAGTATTTTTAAAACCCAATAGCCAAATGGACAAATGGAATTTTGTGATGAGATTATTTCTATTATAAATTATTTCCTAATTAAATACCACTACTTGGGTTCGGCAGTAATTTTGTCGTTCTCCCATTACTGGAAGTTTACGAACTATTTCAGTGAGGGTTAGCAGAGTTGAGTCATTCTTCGCTCGCTATAGTCCTCTAACTTAGTACCTGATGTGCTATATATGATTTTTCGTTTATTGCTATTTATTTTACCCTTCGCCCGAACAGATCATTAACTGCTGCGCTCTCACAGCTTTCATCAGTGTCCCGTTAATCAACCAGTTTTTAAGATTCTCAGCAGGGTTACAGTAGCTGTCCGGGGCTCACCAAGTTCAGACCTTATTTCGCCCTACAGAGCGATGAACCTCTAATTTAGGCTGTGTCTCTGCCTGCCACGGAGAAGAGAGGCTGAACTTCTGGGTTAAGTTGTGGTACTAAATGTGGAGTTTTGCTTGCATACTAACATCTAAATCTCATAAACGACTTGGAAACTTCAAGTCTGTATCCATTTCTGTAAACAGGGCGACAAGGAGAAGACACACATGTCTAGCTCGAATCCCGAGACATCTTTCATCTTTATTTCCCAAATCCATTAAGCTGACACGAGTGGCAAGCGGAGTAGTGAGGAAAGCTTCGAGACAATTAGCTCCACTCTCACAAACCAGTCGAGAATCTTGAAGGCCAATTAAAAGTAGATAAGATGAATCTTTCGCTCCATTTCGTAAAGGCCAGTTTGGTAATTAGCTGGCGCAACGTAGCCAGGCGTATTTACATAACCCCCTAGCATTCACGTGGAGAATACCAAGGTCGGCATACAATTTATCTTGTCTACACCGTCTTTTTACCCGGTCAAAGAATTGCACGAAGTGCCAGACCATTAAAATTATGTTGCTTAAATGCCTGTAGGATAAGTGCCCATAATTTCCTCACAGGTAAAATGCTATTCTATGTGTAGATACAAAGAGACTCTAGGATTTTGTTTGGTTGCGGTCGAGGTAGACTTGTACCTGACTAGGGTGGACTAGTGAGATTTTATCACAGATTGCATTTCATCACAAAATAAAAGATTTCAGCATCCCCGGGCTCGAAACCAGGCAGCAATATAATACATAAGGGGCTGGCGCAGTATTTTATAAATAAATCACTAAACTTACAAATGTCTAGATCAAGACAACAGAACCTACCACAAGAGACTGCCTGAAACATGGCTACTTCAAGATGTAAGACTGAAGTTGCAATATGAAAGGTCAAATCAGTTTTTAGTCTACGAAAGTGTTCGCTCAAGTAGATAGTCGTTAATTGGAGGTTTATATATATATATATATTATTTTTTTTGAATAAAAAACACCCTCGTGCCCCAAATTACCGACCTAAAGTTATTGGTTCAAAGTCAGTCTTTTGCGTATGTGCGTGCGCGCTTAGATAGTGAGGAACCTCGATTTCAAATAAACGACAATCTTTCATCAAAAGAACAGAGAGAGGGAGTTGAAACAAGTTTTAGAAAAATACGGAGATTTTTTCGCCGGGATTAGTGAGAACCAACTTTGCTAAACATCGAATTGATACAGAAGGTGCGAAACTAATTAAACACAAGCCATACAGAGTGAGCGCCAAAGAGCAGGAGGGGGAGAGGGGTATTATAAAGGATAAAATTGATAAAATGCTCCAATAAGGCCTAATTAGACCATTTTCAAGTCCCCGGTCTTTCCTCATAATATTGGTGAAGGAGAGAGATGGTAGGTTAAGATTTTGTGTAGACTACAGAAAATTGAATGACGTGACAGTAAAAGATGTCTATCCAATCCCTAGAATAGACGAAGTAATGGATACCTTCCACACAAGGATCCAAGCACTTTTCATCAATAGCTCTTAGATCTGGATACTGGCAAATGGAAGTTGAATAGAAAGACAAAGAGGAGACAGCTTTCACAACAGCGCACGGATTATATTAATTCAATGTAATGCTTTTCGGAATATTCAAATGTCCCTGCTACTTTTGAAAGAAACATGGAACAAGTGCTCGGTAATTTAAGGTGACAAATTTGTTTGATATTTAGTAATCACAGATTTAATTCAGATTTTCCAACACACCTCAAAAGAGTCGAAGCTGTCCTCATATGTTTTCGATCATTTAACTTAAAATTGAATGATAAGAAATGCCAGTTTGCTTTTGAAGAACTGGAGACTCTCGGCCATGTAACGAGCCAACAGGGGATAAAACAGCGGAACGCAATATCAAAGCTGTTAGCGATTTTCCTCGGCCCAAAATATTCAAAGAAGTTCAATCATTCTTAGGTATATGTTCTTATTACAAAAAAAAAAAATGATCGAAGATTTTTGCCAAATTGCTGACCCTTTAACCAGACTTATCAGGAAGAATGTACCATTCACCTGGACAGAAAGTCAAGAGAAAGCATTTCAAACCCTGAAAAAAAGGTATTAATAAATCCACAATTTTTGGCCACTTTGATCCAAATGCACCTACTTACATTCACACGGATGCATCTAACATCGGCCTAGGTGCAATTCTAGTTGAAACTATAGGTGAGAAGGAGAATATTATATCATATTTGAGTTGAACTCTAAGTAAACCTGAACAGAACTACTCAATTACAGAAAAATAATGCCTAGCCGTTGTATGGCCATTGTCAAAATTACGGCCCTTCCTTCATGGGAGAAAGTTCAAGATAATAACAGATCATCACGCACTATGCTGGCTCATAAATTTGAAAGATCCAACAGTTTGCTTGGCAAGAAATATCATTTTGACATAATACAAAAATTAGGCAAAAAGCATTTGGACGCCGATGGTTTATCTAGAGGACCCTTACCGGAAAACGAATGGGACGAATATTATGAAAAACTATTTTTGAATCAAATAATATGCGAAGAGGATGACCTCATTGAAAATAATAAGGACAGCCTTTGTGAAAACAAGCGTTCAATTACACAGAACTTTAAAGAAGAAAATTGGTGTCTCTACAAGAAATATCCAAATTCTGAAGGTAGGACGTGATTGCTGGTAGTGCCAATGAAAAGGAGAGAAATCATTAGTGAATACAACACCCACATGATTAATGGACTATCTGGGCGTCGCCAGAGCCACATACCGAATGAAGAATGAATACTATTGGACTTCCTTGCTGAAAGATGTTTCAAAATTTGTAAAGACGTGCCATCTTTTCCAAAGTCGAAAAGATTCAAATCACTTGCCTTCTGGACTTTTACAGCCTATATCCCCAGCTAAGTACCCTTTTGAAAAAATCCGGATTCTCTGGTCCCTTGCCATCTACGAGAAATAGAAAAAAATGGATAATTGTGCTGACGGACTATTATACCAGATATGCAGAAACAAAGGCAGTCTTCAAATCAACTGTAAAATAAGTTTACAAATTTCAATCGAAGATATTTGCATTGTTTAAAAGTGTCAATTTTGTTTTGGAAGACGAATAAAGACCCGGGGTGCTACCAAAGTTTGAGGATGAAGAATTTGAGACAAGGTTCAATGAATATCCAACACAAACGCGAAAAGAACTCGCAAAAACACTTGGAGTTACTTGAACAGTCATTTTTCATGGCTTAAAAGAAATAGGAATGATCCGGAAGGTAGGAAATTGGGTGCTTTATGAACTGAAACCAAGAGACGTCGAACGCCGTTTTCTCACGTGTGGACAACTGCTCCAAAGTAAAAAAAGAGGTTTTTGCATCTAATTGTAACTGGCGATGAAAGGTGTGTCCATAACGATAATCCAAAACGTCGGGCAAACGTAGGCCGAGGCTCTTCGACGGCCAAACCGAATATTCATGGCGAGAAGTTCATTCTGTGTATTTGGTGGAACCAGCTAGGAGTGTTCCAATTTTAGTATATGTACCGCCGAACAAGCGTGTACTGCAACAGCCAAACGAAAGGATCACAGGGAAGGTCTACCGAAGACAATTGATTGACGTTTGAGCCGAGCATTGCGAGAAAACGGCTGCAATACGCCAATAGACACTACAAAGTTATTTTGCAACCTGATAATTCTCGGCCACATTCCCGGCCCATAACATAACTCACTGCGGATTTTGACGGTGTTAGACGATGGCCGACGTGCCGGGAGCCTAAGCGGACTAGCTCCTGTCTTTTTGGTGGTTGTGAGCCTGCTCGAAGATGAAAAGCTTCTCGTCTGTGAATAATATGCGCTCCCTCGCTGAGAAGTGGCCCGATGCTTGATTTGACGACATCTCTCCAGCCGTACGCGTTTGTTCTCATCAGTGAGGAGCCGAACTTCGTGGAGCTTGTACGCCCTGATCTTGAGTTCCTTTTCGCTAATTCGATGTATCTGTTAGAAAAAAAAATGGTTTTAGGTTTTATTTTAGAAATTAGTACCTACGATTTTAGTAATTGAAAAATAGTTTATTAAAATTAACAGAACAAAACAAAAGTTTTAACTTATACTTTAGAGTTATTTACATTCTTAATTTTACAGCATCGTAACAAGATATATATTTTAAAACATTTTAAAAGAAATAATTATTAATTAATATTTTATAAAATGTTAAAGTCTAAAATTGAATTCATATATTCAACACTCCTTCTTGAATTCATGTTTTAGAGTTTTAATTACTCTATCAAAACATCATCTGCAGCTGTGAAGATTTGTGTTTTTCAAAAGTTTTCTTTGGCAGAGGCTTGGTTAGGATATCAGCAACTTGGTCTTGGGTTGGGCAAAACTGAACATCAACATTTTCTCTTATCTGATCTTTCAAAAAATGGTATCGAACATCTAAATGTTTTGTCTTTCTGTTCATTTGTCCTGTCTTCATTAAAGTCATTGCACTTTGGTTGTCAATATTTAGTTTAGCAAGTATGGTTTCATTTGTGAGTTCTTCAATTAGTGCTTTTATATAAATGAGTTCTTTCACACATTCAGCTGCAGCAATATATTCTGCCTCAATAGTGGATAAGGCTACAATTGGTTGTTTTCTTGAACTCCAGCTTATTGGTTCTTTACCAAACAAAATTGTATATCCGTATGTACTTTTTCTTGTTTTCATGTCTCCAGCAAAGTCTGAGTCACAATATGCATTAAGTTCCATATGTTTATCTTGTTTACTATAGTGAAGTCCAAAATATTTGGTTTGTTTCAAATATTTCATAGTTCTTTTAACATTTTGTATATCCTGGTTTGTCGGTTCATGCATCGAACGACTTTCATAACCAACTGCATAAGCAACATCTGGTCTGGTTTTGTTTGCTAAATATAGGGGACTTCCAACAGCTTCTCTATATGGAAAATTACCTTCAGATTTGTTTTCTAATATGGGATCAATTTTCACAGCTCCTTCTACAATAGGAGTTGTCACCGGCTTTGCATCCAACATGTTGTATTTTTTAGAACACATTCTATATAGTTATGTCGAGAAAGTATCAGACCCTCATCTTTATTCATGATATTCATACCAACAAAATTTCAGGATTATTACTTTTTTCTTATTTCAAATTATTGTGCCAGTTCTTCCAAAAAATTGTCCATTTCTTCTTCATCACTTCCAAACAACATTCCATCATCAACATATAAAGCCAAAATTGAGCTCCCATTTTGATTTTTGAAAATGAAATTTTCTAATTTTGATTGCTCCAGTCCTTTTGTTTTCAAAAAGGCTTCAAATCTTTTATTCCACTTTGAAGGTGCTTGTCGTAGTCCATAAAGTGCCTTCTTTAGTTGACATATTTTGTTATCTTCATATCCTTCGGGTAAATACATGAAGATTTCTTCATCCAAATATCCATAGAGAAATGCAGTTTTGACATCAAAAGTTTTGAACTTTAGATTTTCTTAACACTTAAGGATAACAACATTCTTAAAGAAATTGTACTCACTACCAGACTAAAGATTTAATCAAAATTGATCTGTGATATATTATTACTCTACTCTGTATTATTTATCATCATCTTGTAAACAACGAGATACGTGCAATAGAATGTGTACGAGTGTAAGAATTGAAAATAGAATAAAATAATTATAGTAGCTTAAAAATAGTGTATCTTTTATTTATCTTTATATATATATAAAGTGCGATTTCTTACAAAATAATTTTCACCATTAATATTTAACAATTAATAGAAACGTATCAAATGGCGACGAAGAATTAACGTAAGTATGGCCACCACTAATTTAAATTATCCAAGGTTTCGTGAAGGTGAAGATCTAAATTGTTATTTGGAACAATTAGAAGAATGTTTTAAATTGAACAAAACATTAGAAGCAGACAAAGTATCTGTGTTATTAACGTCTATTGATGTTAATGTTTATAAGACTTTGCGCGATTTGTTGGTACCCAGAAGGCCAAGTGACCTTAAATATAAAGATTTAGTAGAGGTTTTAACCAACCATTTATATCCAATAAAAAATAAGCACTATGAAAGATATTTATTTCACAAGATTGTACAAAAAGAAAATGAGCCTGTGGGAAAATTTGTTTTGAGGCTTAAATCTCAGGCAGACAAGTGCAAATTTACTGACATAAATGAAAATTTGTGTGATCAATTTGTAAGTGGTTGCTTCGATGAAGCTACGCTTAAAAGGCTGCTAAGTGAACCTTTTTTAACGTTTGATAGTGCAATAAATATTGCAAATTCTGTAGAGGCAGCGAAGTCACAAGTAAATTTGATGAAAAATCCTGGTCATGATATTGATAAGTTGAAAGCCAGATCTAAAAATTTTAAATTCCCATGTAAATACAATAATCCTTGCAAAATTTGTGGAAAGTCTAACCACGATACGAAGTTATGCAAATTTAAAAATGCTCAATGTTATATTTGCAATAAGAAAGGGCACATTGCTCCAGTATGTTGGAATAAAAAATCGGCCCAAAATTCTGGAATGAATAAACCCAATCAGAATAAATTGAATACTATTCAGTGCAACACATTAGAAAACGCACCAAAAATAATGGTAAACGTTAAAATTGAAGATGCAGACACTATAATGGAGGTTGACACTGGTGCAGACGTGTCTGTAGTTTCAAAGAAATTTTTTCTTACAAATCTCAAAAATGTCACTCTAGAGAAATACAGTGGACATTTGAAAAGTTTTTCAGGAAATTTGATTCCAGTTTTTGGAAAATGCTTGGTAAATGTTAGTTACAAAAACTATCAGGAAAAACTATCCCTAATTGTGACAGGCCAGTTTAATAACCAAACGCCGTTACTGGGCAGAAATTGGATAAGAATTTTAAAAGCTGATTGGCCCAATTGCGTTTTTGATATCTGTAATAATATAAATGTAATTTCAAATTTAGAACTGTTTTTAGAAGTATATAAGAGAGTATTTGAAAATAAAGATTTACCAATTCAGGGCATTAAAGGTTCAATATCATTGAGGCCAAATGCTAAGCCCAAATTTTTTAAATTTAGACCAGTACCCTTTTCCATTAAAGAGAAGATAGACAAAGAACTAGACAGACTTGAAAAAAGTCAAATAATTGAAAAAGTTAATGCTAGTGATTGGTCTACGCCTTTAGTAACGGTAATAAAGTCAAATGGAGAACTACGTTTGTGTGGTGATTTTAAAAATACTTTGAATAATTGCATTGAAGATGAGAAATATCCATTACCTACTATAGAAACTATGTTGGGAAATCTAGGAGGAAACAAGATTTTTACCAAATTGGATCTCTCCTCCGCATATCATCAAATTGAAATGGATGAAGCATCAAAAAATCTGCTAGTGGTATCTACCCATAGAGGACTTTACCGATATAATAGATTGCCTTTTGGCATCAGTCCAGCTTCAGCCATTTTCCAGAGGTGTATGGACAGCCTTTTTCATGATGTTCCCAACACGGTGATATACTTAGATGATATTTTCATTGGTTCTAAAGATGAACAAGAACATTACAGAATTCTAAAAATGATCTTCGATAAATTGAAAGAGCTAAATTTCACCCTTAATAAAGAAAAATGCTTATTTTTAAAAAAAGACATTTGTTTTCTAGGTCATATTATAAATGAAGATGGTGTTAGACCAGATTCAAAGAAATTGGAAGCATTAGAAAGGTGTAAAAAGCCTTTCGACAAAACATCATTGAAGAGTTTTCTAGGGATGTTGAGCTTCTATTCAAAATACATACCTAATATGTCAACCTTGGCTGGTCCTCTTTATCAACTCCTAAAGAAGGAAAATCGTTGGAAATGGTCTAGCCAATGCGAAAAGGCATTTCTGAATTTGAAGTTAACTCTATTAAATTCCCAGGCGCTTATTCACTATTCAATGAAGCTTCCATTAACTTTAACCTGCGATGCATCTGCCTATGGCATAAGTGGGGTCTTGTGTCATATTGTGGAAGGGGAAGAGAAGCCAATCACCTTTGTTTCCAGAACATTGTCAAGTGCAGAAGTCAAATACTCTCAGACTGAGAAAGAAGCACTTGCTATTGTGTTTGCAACTTCCAAACTGAGACAATACTTGTTTGGGAGAAAATTTGTGTTAAAGAGTGATCATAAAGCTTTAACGACTGTTTTTGGAAACAAAAGACTTCTCCCGCCTTTAATTGCAAATCGCTTGCATAGGTGGGCTTTAGAGTTGTCTAATTTCGATTTCGATATTAGATATACAAATAAAGATACCATGCTCTGTGCGGATGCATTTTCAAGACTTCCACTTGAGGAAATAAATTCAAGGGAAGACAACATTGATTTGGTGACACATGATATATCATTTTTAAATGTAACTCCATTGGACCACCTCATTATTGAAGAAGAAACCAATAAAGATCCGGTTTTAAATAAGCTCAAGGAATATCTATTAGAAGACCCTCAGTTAGCAAAAAAGGATGAAACAATGAAACCATTCCTTTCAAAATTGGAAAATTTTTCTGTACTGCAGGGATGCATTTTTGTTGATTCTAGGGCAGTGATTCCAAGAACCTGTCAAGATCAAATGTTGAAGTTACTTCATCAAAGTCATATAGGAATCAATCGCATGAAATCTCTAGCCACGATACGAAGTTATGCAAATTTAAAAATGCTTAATGTTATATTTGCAATAAGAAAGGGCACATTGCTCCAGTATGTTGGAATAAAAAATCGGCCCAAAATCAAGTCCTTTTTGTTCATTTCCTATAGCAACAAGTCTTGCTTTATAATGTCCACCATCCTTTATTTTGAATATCCATCTAGAACTGAATATCTTCTTTCCTCTAACTTCTTCAGCATTTACAAAATCCCAAGTTTCCTTTTTCTTCAATGAATCTTTTTCTTCCTGTATTGCTTTTACCCAGTTTTCTTTGTCTACTCCGGTTACAGCTTCATTGTATGTTAACAATCCTATTTATTCATAAACAGAATTCAACACTTCATAATCTTTTAGCCTTACAGGTCTATTGATATTTTCTCTATTCCTTAACATATATTTTGAATTGGTCGAGTTTTGTGGTTTATCATGGGTATCCAATTCCATTTTAGTGTCTTGACTTTCCTCCATTTCAAAATCCAAATCTTCTCTGTATCTTGGCTGAATGACACTGGTCATTTCATTTGTTAGGTTTCCTGTAAACACCACATCTCTTGCAATTAGAATCCTTCTTTTCTGCATGTCCCACAATCTGTATCCATTTCCACTGTATCCGATAAGTGAATATTTTTCACTTCTACTATCAATTTTTTTTGGATTTCCCAATTTTTTTACATACACTTCACTCCCGAATAATTTTACATTTGAAAGATTAGGCTTTCTTCCATACCACATCTGTGCTGGTGTTGTTTGTACTGTATTTGAAGGGCTTCTGTTGATTAAATAGGCAGCGACTCTTGTGGCCTCTCCCCACATTTCCTTATTTAATTTGGAATCCAGCAAAAGTGCTTTGGTTATTTCAATCAGAGTTCGGTTCAACCTTTCTGATTTTCCATTCAATTGTGGAGTATATGGAATTGTAAAATCAAGTATTATTCCTTTTATTTTGCACCATTCTTCAACTTGCGCATTGGCATATTCACCGCCATTATCACACCTTAATTTTGATACTTTGGCATTTAAAAATCTTTCCACTTCATTTACATATTCTTTAATATATTATTTTGCTTCATATTTATTGCTGAGCAAATACACATAACAGAAATGTGTATAATCATTCCAAAATGTCATTATATATTTCTGGGCCGCACAAATCATTATGAACAATTTCCAAAGGTCGGGTAGCTCTAGATCTTTCATTTCCAAATTACTTCCTAGTTTGCTTTGCCATGATGCAAATTTTGCACACATCATTTTCCTGTTTTTCCAATTTGTTAAGCTCCATACCATCAACCAAACTTTCAAGTTTTCTTAGATTCTGCATTCCAATATGTCCCAATTTTCTGTGCCATTCTTGGGTTTTGTTTTCACTTAGTAAGGTAAGGTTCGAGTCATTTTGCTTTGAAAAATGTTGTTCAATATCTACAGCATAAAGTCCATTTTCAAGTTGATCTCCTTCTAGAACTTTTTTTTCCATCTTTCAAAATTGTCACTTTATCAACTTTAAAATTTACTTCTCCTCCGTTGTTAACAATTGAGCTCACTGACAAAAGGTATTTTGATAATTCAGGCACAAATATTACTTCATTTAGGTTACATTGTCTCCCCTAAAATTGTCCTGAAGTTTTTGCTCTCATACCTTCTTCTTTTTTGGCAACATTGATGTTCACATCACACTTTTTTTGATGATCAAGCAACTTTTCTTCATTAATCATGTGACAGGTGGATCCGCTATCAACAATGAAAGTGACTGATGATCTTTTATCATATTCTTCTCTTTGTTCAGCAATGAAAGCAATGGGAGGTTGCTTTTCTTTGTTCCTGAAATAGCAGTATTTTTCTTTATGATTAAACTTTTTACATATTCTGCATTTTTCTTTGTTTACTTTAACAGCAGGTTTACTGTTGTTCTTGAAGAAACAGTCCTTTTCTTCATGGTTAGTTTTTTTACAAAATTTTCTTTGGGTGCAATTTTTAGATATATGTCCTGGTTTATTACAAGTAAAAACATACCTTTTGTTTTGTTGCATTCATAGCCACTCGGTCTTCTGGTTGGCTCTGTTTATTTCTTCTTATTTCTTCAGTTGTCAATCTTGATATTAGATTTTCAATAGTTTTTTCATATTTTCCAGTTGACTCCCAAGCAGTACAAAAATAATTATATTCTTCTGGCAAAATTGTTAAAATCTTTGAAATAACACAATATTGTCATCAAAGTTCTGTTTTAGATTATTGAGTTTTAAAAGCCAAATTTCTTAAATTACTTATGTTTGGCTACAAGGTCTACATTTTAATCAAATTTATAAGTGTGAAATTCTTGTAGCAGCTTACATTTTAATTTTTCATCATCTCTTTCAAATATTCTGCATATGGTGTCATACATTGATTTGGCATTTTCACAATGTATAATGTGTGTTAATATCGTTTTATCGATGCTCGAAATAATATATTTTTGGGCTTTAGCATCTTTTATTATCCATACGTTTTTTTCTTTTTCATCCTTTTGATCTTTAAAACACAATTTACCATTTATTATTTCAATTAAATTATTAGCTTTAAAAATAATGTTAATTTGAAATTTCCAAATATCAAAATTTTCAGAGTCTTTCAATTTATCTATAATCGATATATCTTCCATAACAGCATCCATTTTTATTTTTACGATTTTAAATTTTAGGTTATAACCACGCTTTATGCTGCCACTGTTTAGAATGGTTTTAGGTTTTATTTTATTTTAGAAATTTTAATACCTACGATTTTAGTAATTGAAAAATAGTTTATTAAAAATTAACAGAACAAAACAAAAGGTTTAACTTGTACCTTAGAGTTATTTACATTCTTAATTTTACAGCAGTGTAACAAGATATATATTTTAAAACATTTTAAAAGAAATAATTATTAATTAATATTTTATAAAATATTAAAGTCTAAAATTGAATTAATATATTCAACAGTATCGACGACTTGCTTATGCCGTTCCAAAGGGCGATTTTTCTAATGGAGACCCTCGAATTTCGTTGAAGTCTCTTTTTGACTATCTTACGGTTTGCGGTGCGTTTTCTTCCTCTTCTTGCACGGGCGTCTTCATGGCTAAATTCATTGAGGCGATGGATGGCCTTGGACACAGTTCGTTGAGGCATTTTGAGCAGCAGAAAAAAAATCACATTGACGTTTCCCTTGACGAAACAGCTCAATAATAGCATAATGGCACATAAAGTCATGAAGAATCAGACGAAAAATAAATCAATTTATTAGGGTTCAATACTTTCGTGTTAAGATAAGTTAAACAGTAACATTATTTTGGGACACCCTGTATAACATGGCTCCCGTAAGCTTATTCCTCTCGACAGCGGGAGGTTTTTCTTACGGGACAATCGGAAGATGATTGGGAGATTTTTTTTTTTTTGGAACGTTACTTTATGTCAAATTATTTGACAAATATAAGTAGTTTAAGCTTTTCAGTTATGTAGAAATATTGTTGTTTATTTGTATTTGATTAGCGAACTAATCTCAAACTTATTCTGATATGACGAATGTTGCCATGTTTGTATGTAAAGGGGCTTCATAGGTATAAAAGTCTCTTTTCACGCGAGAGAAATAAATTTTGATTGAAAATAGGTCTCTTATGACGTGTAGAGTTGGCAAAAAGCGAATGGTGCACGCAGGAGAAATACATTTTTATTTAGATAATGGGTCTCTCTTATAGGTCTAGTGACTGGTCACACTTGGATCAATGTATTTTCGGGCAGAATCATTAAAATAGAGGACTCAGCGTGTCCCTTTTGTGAATCTGATAATGATGAAACCATTGAAAACATTCTTTTTTTTTTCTTATGAGGAACTGAGTGAATACAGAAACGCTCTTTTTTCGAGAATTATTCAATATTAAAACATTCTCCAGAGAGTCACACTATAAAATACTTTATTTTTATTTCTAGAACATTCATAGCCACCCTCTCTTTCTTGGAGTTATCCGACAGGCTAAATCCTAGCTTCAGAATAAAAGAGTAAAGAGAGAGGCGCGTTAATTTTACTCAACTTGAACCAAGACCTAGCTACCACTCGTTCCCCTTCATTTAATTATAAACCATATACAAACCATGTAGCATACAACCTTGTTTCATTAACTTTTGTGGATAGTTTTCGTAAAGAGTGGTGTGTAGAGTTCGGATAAACGAATGGTGCACGCGGAAGAAATAAATTGTTGCAATAAGAAGTGCGCTTCATCCGTGTCTGGTGATCTCGCATACTTGTGTAACCCCGGTCCGTTCCTTATCAACGCTGCAATAAAATATTAGTATATTTTTCAATATAACTAATCGTGAGTTTGTGTGTGTGTATTTACATCCTCTTTTTCTTTGTTTTGTTGTAATCTTTAGTGTACGCTTTTCTGTGTGTTAAGTTACTTTTACTTTAGGCCCTGGTACTCTTCGCATATTGTATGTAAATTGTTGAAATATAACATTTATCAGTATAAGCGAATTCATTGCCGTAATGATAGATCAAGCTTTTTGATTGCTTTACTCATCTCAATTCTTATATGTATACACATATAAGTTTTTTATCAGTGGATAATAAATAAAATAATTTGTGATTTTGCCGTGGGTTTTGGTGAGTTGGGATGCTTACATTGAGGATTTGCAACTTTGAGATTTTTTTTTGTGTTGAAGGGGTGTGTGATTCATGTTTCTAAACAAAAAATACTACCCTTGTTAAAATGCTTAAAATCTTACTTGCTCCATCTCAGCCGATACGCTTCATTGATCGGGAGTTAAAAATGTGGGTATCAAGCTTTTATTTTGCAGTTGCCTTATTTCCTTTTAAATTATTCTTTGAAGTTGGTTCAATTTAAGTGTTATCACACATATTACAACTTTGAGAGAGAGATAGCTCTATAATCTCTATTATATTGTTTTCTGAAATTAATTTATGGATTTTTCGACTATTGCTTTAGTTCTCGTCGTTGATGATATTCCTTGATGTTCACTATCTTAACATGAAATCCTGACTCATTTAAATTACAAACAACGTTTTTTAATTTTAAAATATAAGAATAACACACAAAAACACTATTACGATGTTATTATCAATTTCAATTGGTAATATTTTATCATATACCCTCTGTTCGCTGTAAACATTTAGATTGGTGCACTATGATGTTGGTTCGTTTAGATTAAAATGGTGTCAAGCAAAGGTGACAATATATATATTTAAAGAGGATCAACTTTGTATACAAAACTAAAACAAATCAAATCAAAAAGCTGTTTTTTTTCTCGCGCGGACATGCTTTTACAAAAAAACAGCATATTTTTCTCGCAGATTACATTAGGCCTAGCGAAAATTACCTTTCACTAACATTCCTCCCACCAATTTAATTGATATAAATTAAATTCTAATACTATATTTTCTTGGCTATATAGTAGAGGCTAATCTAAATTTGTTTTATTTCTAATGGAAAAAGTCGCTGTACTGGACGAAGAAAAACTCCCGATGATGTCTTCACTCTTGCGTCTCGAACTTGTCCATCGGCTCCAGGTAGCACCTCCTCCACTTTTCCTAATGGCCATTAAATCCTTTTCTTTTGATCGTTTCCTATAAGTACTATTTCTCCTACCTCGATCCTCCGTGATTTCTTTGCTTTTCTATGATGAACCAGCATTGCTAAGTATTCCTTCGTGAATCTGGCTCTAAGTTCATCTCTACAAGCTCGCATATTTCGGTAGCGAGAAACCATTGAATCCCGTTCTACTTCATCGGCTTCAGGTAAAATTGAGCTTCCACAGTTGTTGATAAGTTTGTTTGGGGTTAGAGGCGCCAATTCATCATCATCTTCTGATACATACGTAAGTGGACGGTTATTCACTACAGCTTCCACGTCACAAAGCAGTGTCTGTAATTCTTCGTTAGTGACACGTGCAGATACCAACACTGACCTAAGTAGCTGCTTAACGATCTCGATCATGCGCTCTCAAAAACCTCCCCACCAACAGGCCGTTGGTGGATTGAACTTCCACCATATGCGATTGATTGCTCCATATTCCACAATCTTGTTCCAATCCAATGAACTGAACAGGTTCTTGCACCCAACAAAGTTTAATCCATTGTCCGAGTATATCGTAGATGGCCTTCCTCTTCTAGCTACGTACCTGCGCATTGCTCCAATAAATTATTCCTTAGTAAGGGAAGTACACAACTCTAGATGGATTGCTCTGTAAGTAGCACAAGTAAAAATTACAATCCAGTACTTTTTGTTTCCCTTTAGATGTAGTGGACCTGTCATATCGACTCCACTTTCATCTTCATAGACACGCAGGTTCTTGGATTTCTTATCCTTGACTCCCTCGAACGAGCACTGTTGAACCAATCTGATCACCTTTTCTTCAGCTAATGTCATTTCCTCCATCGTAATAGGGACTTTTGTAATTTTGTTTGAACTTTTTCTCTGCAGCCAATCCAGAAATCTTCTCCAGTATGCAACCATCCGAAGAATTTTGTGATAATTGGAGAACTGAGTGATCTTCGCCAACATATCTCTTTTTTCTATGTTGAAGTGTGTGACGACTGCCTTTCTCAGTTCACTATTGACTTCTTCGATTGACTCTTTTTCTACAGACTGTGTCCAAAATTGTTCTTCTTTCTTAAGCCACACTGGTCCCTCCCACCATCTAGTAGTAATCAATTGCGAGATTGAAGCTCCACGTGAGGGGATGTCTGCAGGATTTTCTTTACCAGGAACGTGCCTCCAATCAGTTATGCTTGAATTTTGTCGAATCTTCTTTACTCTTCCTGCGACAAACACTGACCAGTTCATATCACGTTTAATCCATGCTAAAGCAGTAGTAGAGTCCGTCCACAATGTAATTGGTATATCTTCGAACTCCATCATAGATTTTATGTGGACAGCCAATCTAGATCCGATTTCACATGCAACCAATTCTAGCCTTGGTATAGTGGTATTCTTCATAGGAGCTACTCTCGAACGAGCCATGAGTAATTGAACTTGAACACTCCCAGGAAATCCATTTCGTAAATAGGCACAAGCTGTAAACGCCGCGTTGCTATGGTCCATAAAAATATGCAATGTCCATGTTCTTCTATCTTGAGATTGAACAACACAGCGAGGAATTTTCAATTTGTCCACCTCAGTTAACTGACTCAACCATGAATTGAATCTTCGACTGATGTCTTCCGATTAGTCTGTATCCCGTCCAGCTTTGACCCCATAAGATTCTTGAAGTAACATCTTAGGAATGATTGTGAACGGACAAGTGAATCCAATTGGGTCGAACAATGAATGAGCTGCCGATAATATCTTCCTTCTTGTCACTTTTCCCGGTTCCATTTTCTTCGCAAAACTCCTAAGATCACAAGTTAACTCATCAGTTCTCAGGTTCCAAAAGAGACCTAGTACGGGTACTTTCTTTTCTTCATACGATGAACCAATTTCCCATTTTCTTAAGTCCATTTTTGCTGTTCCAAATATTTCAACTGATTCTTCCTTGAACTTCAAAGCATCTTCTTTTGATCCAACGGAAGCGACGCAATTGTCAACATACATTGACCTTTTCAGAATATCAAACGTTTTCTTGTATTCGTCTTCATAAGTACTTAGGTGATGATCAATTACCGCAGCGAGAAGAAAAGGACTACTTGATACTCCAAAGACGACACGACAATGGCGGTACATTTGCTTTTCTTCCGATTTCTGATTTTTTGTACCACCAAAACTGTAAGTAGTTTCTGTCTTCTTCAGCGACCTCGATTTGTAAGAATGCCTTTCTAATATCAGAAGTTACTGCCACTGGACCGAGACGAAAACGAGTGATGTGATATCTGGAATATTTTCTAACATATTTGGTCCAACTTCCAGACAATCGTTGAGTGAAGGATTTCCTTTTGTGCGAAATGAGGCATTGAATACTGGACGCACAGGAGTAGATTGGCTTTCTGGTTTGATTACTCCATGATGGCTCAGAACATGTCCAGATTCCGAATCGACACGCTCTATTATTCCTTCATCCTCCCAGGACTTGAAAACATCGTGATAGGTTGACAAAACTCCCAACTTTTCCAATCTTGCAGTAGTAGATTAAAGTTTCTTTTCCGAAATTAGCTTGTAATTAGGGAGTGGTGGGTGTCCTCCTATCCAACTGACAACTCTTCTTTGCTCTTTTCCTTCATGGGTTCCATGATACCGATAACATCTAATCTCCAAAGATCTTGTATTGTTGCATCACGGACTAAGCATGACAGAACTAATGATTGAGATTTAGTTGTTTGAACATTTTCCAAAACCTTTCCACTAACAGTCCAACCCAGCTTCGTTTCGAGAGCGACAGGACCAGATTCCAATTCTATTTTCTTTCCTGTTAGTAGCTTGGCGTATACGTCTGCTCCTAGTAGTAGTTCAATCTCCGTGTTCGACCTATAGACATCCAAGTCAATTCCCTTTGATCGAAGTTCCGTCATCCATTCGGTAGGTTGAGCGGAAGGCATTGCACTACAAATCGTTGAGCAGTCTTGTACTTCAAAATGTCAGTTGTACTTGGAGTCCGCATCAGAAATGTAAATTCGATACCGCTTGTGCTGCTGTGGTCTCGATTTCACTTCACCAAATAGTAAGTGTACAACTTCCTTTTTCCCGAGCATAGTGAGTCCAACTTCAGAAACAGTTTGTTCCAATATATATGAGTTCTGAGATCCACTATCTAACATTGCTCGAATAACTTTTGATTTATTTTCGCCATTAATCTTTACCATGATTGTTTGAAGTAAGACATCTTGACACCGAACTCGATTCGACATGTCCACGGATGCATCTGTTTTCTTACTTTTCTCTTCAATCCCATCAGATTTTTGGCTGCCTTTTGAAACTGGACATACGATTGCCCAGTGTTTTCTACTACAGATGACACATTTCACTACGTTTCTGCATTTCTTGAAAATGTGTCCGGGCTTCAAGCAAGAATAACAACACCGTTTCTCTTGAATTATTTTCCTTCTTTCTTCAAGAGACATTGACATGGCTTTACAGCATTGCTCACTCAAATGTTTTCCATCACAAAATACACATTTATAAGCGTTATTTGACTTCCCTTCAGCAACTACCAGACTTGCAGCGGTGGCGACAGATGGCTTGGGCGGCTTATCTCGAATAAATTGTGATGGATACGAACTCGAAAACGGTTGACGAGCTAAACGCATTCTTTCACTTCCCTCAACTTCGTGTTTTAGGAATTCCATAAGCTTCTCCAGAAGGACCTCACTTGATTTATGCTTTCCATCTTCATCAGGCTTGTGATGATGACGAGTCCTTTCCCACGCGACGAAGATATCTTCAGGTAAAGATGTTTCCACCATGGGGTAAAGAATAGCAGCGCATTTATTGATGTCGTGTTCCTTCCATAAGCATTTTCTAAAATGGTAGCAATCAAATCCCTTACGTACACTTCCACCAACATGTCTTCACGGCCAAAACGTTCCTTAAGAGTGCTGATGGCAAGTGGATAATTTACCGCTGAGTTTGGAAAGGATGAAACTATTTCCTCCGACACCGATCCTTTTATCATGCAATTTTGTAGGTTTTGGAACTTGACACAAGCCGAAATGTAGTCATCATCGTGGACGCTTTGAAAGTCTGACCAGAACTGCAGCCACTCCCGTGCTTCTCCTCCAAATTTCGGTAGTTCCAACTTCGGAAATCGATGAAGATTTGACTTTCCTCGTTCCCCCCAGAAACTATTGATTCTCGGTCTACTGTTGGTTTTGCCAGCAATTGTTCCATTTTTTGCAAAACGCCTTCAGACTTTCCAAATAGATTCGCTTGAACGATATCGACATCTTCATTTTCTTCATCTTCTCTATCCGCCTTTGTCAGTTGTTCGATGAGACAATCACTGGCAATTAAGAACCTGTCTTTATATCTGAGGAGCTTTGGTCGTAGAGACATCAGCATTTCCAGGCTTGGTTCTTGCTTTCCAAGTTCGCCATCTGCTTCTGCAATAACACTTTCCAACGTCCTCCTTTTCGTCTCACAAGCTTTCTTGAATTTGTCCATCTTAAATCCTGTTGGTCAGGCTCGCCACAATGTTCGCTGTACACTTTTAGATTGGTGCACTATGATGTTGGTTCGTTTAGATTAAAATGGTCTCAAGCAAAGGTGACAAGATATATATTTAAAGAGGATCAACTTTGTATACAAAAGCAAAACAAATCAAATAAAAAAAAACTGTTTTCTTTTTCTCGCGCGGGCGTGCTTTTACGAAAAACAGTATATTTTTCTCGCAGATTACATTAGGCCTAGCGCAAATTACCTTTCACTAACACCCTCCGTAATTCCTTATGATTAATATAAATAGAGACATGCACTTCGTATTATCAAATATCACTTTTCAGAATTTATGTTTATTGTAGTTTTATTCTCTTTGTGTGATCATAATAACTTATTGTTCTAATTGTTTGGTCGAAAATCATTGCAAAATACCACATATTTGATAGTCAGACCAGATGGGCCAACCTCACAGAGAAGGTAGATCTAAAATAACCCGAGAAAAGACTATCCTTAGTGATAGGTTATCTACACATAAAAGGAACTTTCGAAAAGGAACTATTTTATTGACATTACGCGTTATAAACTCCTTTAAAATAAATATAGCTTATTGCCGTTAAAGGTATTGTTTTTATTACAAAGTCATACAGGCTTTGAAAAAAACTGGATTTTAATTTTTAGGGGGAAGACGAAAAAAAATTAACAAACAGAGAATACTGATAATAATTATGATATAATAATGATAATATGTTTAACCCATAGTTACTCGCGCTCACTTTTGAGACGTAACTACTCTCGCTGGGTGTAATACACCCGGTGTTTTTACCTGGCAAAATATCACTTAAAACTAAATAATTTTTGAAATTTTTGTATGATACCATTATTTTATTAACAAATAAGATATTTAGAAAGAGGGAATAATATATCGCCGCAACTCTTTTTATTAACGCGATTAAGGAAGCTTTCGGGCAAGCCCTTCTTCAGCTAACTATAGTGTACAAACAAGGAGAGATTATATATCGTTTTAATATGAAAATAAAATAAAAGAAAAGAAATTTACCACGCCCCTATCGCCCTCGTTTCAATAGCATCGCGTGGCCACGTCATGTCTGATCCTAACTTCAAATATAATATAGTACAAAAATATCTTAAAAGAAATTTACGTAATTGAATAAATATAAAGAATCAACTATAAACAGTTCAAAGGATTTAGTGGAGACTTTTGAAGATTTTTAGGATAGAAGTTGAACGTACTGTGATGGCAACTGTATACTTTTGTTTAATGGTTTAGGGTGCTTCATGGTTTCTATTGCTTCAAGAATGAGTCTTTGGGTTTTATATTCTAGTCAATAATTTGAGTAATATTTATATTTTAATATCTGCTGGGCACTCAATCAAGTAAAGGTAGTTGACCAGGTTCAGAATATTTTTCTAAGACGCTACCTAAATTTACCAAAGTATTCTCCGGGCTTTATGCTAAGAATGGAGTGTGGACGAGTATCACAGGAAGTTATTATAACTAAACAGGTCCTGAGATTTTGGGTGAGGATTATGAAAATGGAAGAGAGTAGGTTGCCCCGGGCATGTTTGTCACACCTCTGGACATTACACAGCAATCAAAGGGCTGGTTTAACCTTTGTCGAAAACCTGTCAACCATTTTAGACTCAAACGGTTTTTCGTTCCTGAAGGGTTGTCCGGATTACACTGAAATACTGACTGAAATCCCTGCTATAATTCGAATAGCAACCGAACAAAGCATCCAAAACGACATGGAGAAAATTCTAAATACTTCACATTACAGTCACTTCAAATATCTAAAAAATTCAATAACAGCAGAACGATATTTATTCACAACTATTCCTCTAGCAATTAAAATATTTTTTGCACAACTGAGACTCCATTGGACGATCTTCCCAGAAAATCGTTCAAAGCGCTGGAAGATTGATTTGACTCTAACTTGCGATCTGTGTAAAAACAGAATCCAAGACGAAATTATGCATATAATATTTGGATGCTCTTGCTTAGAGAAACAGAGGAAAAAAAAATTGGGTAACTTACCCTGGTCTCAACCTGACTGCCAAAATATTTGCAGCTGGATGAACACACTGATGCTTGATCAGGGTCTCTCCCTCGGTTTATATAGATTATACAAGGCCGCAGTCAATGTCCGTTGGAGAATGATGGATTCGCCGAATGTCGTGGTTTGCTCGGAGGAGGAAAGCGAAGATTGAATGCGGCTGATTCCACACTAACCCTCTCAATGATATCTTAACCTGGACATATTCTAAACATTGGTATTTTAATTTAAATATTTAATCATGTACGGTTCCTTTTGCTCAGTATGTCTATTTTTTGAATATATGGTTATATCTATTTTTGTTTTTTTTTTCTTCTCTCTTTCCTTGATACTTCTTGTATTCTAGTTTTTACTTTTGAAATATCTTCCTTTCCTAAATCCCGTAGAGGGGAATCATGTATAGGGCTGGATGCCCCAATAAAAAGGCTTATGTGTGTGTGTATATATATATTTTAAAATATTTTAAAAACTAAAATGTTAATTCAAGCACCAAATCAATATTGTTGAATTTAGGATACAATTTTCGAAATATTTACATACGAGGTGTGTTCAAAAAGTATCGCGAATTTTGAATTTTCGCGGGTTACGTATATTCGAAATTCTATCTTTTTGTGGCTTTATGTTGGTATTCATGTCTCTCACTTATGCCGACAAACTCGGCCATTTTGAATGTTCACTTAATTGTTGACAGCTGCTTTGCTTGCAGGTGTTTTGGATCGTCTTCAATTTTTACCTATAAAAAAATGGATCAAAGAACCTGTATCAAATTTTGTGTGAAAAACGAAATTAAGTGCGCGGATGCATTCCGAATGTTGACTGTGGCATACGGAGAAGCTACCTTGGACCGAAGCAACGTTTATCGGTCGTACAAAATGTTCTCAGAAGGCCGAGAAGATGTGAACGACGAAGAGCGTGCTGGACCCTCGAGCACTTCAACAACAGACGAAAAATTAATGAAGTGGAAAAAATGATATTGGCCAATCGCCGAATCACCGTTAGAGAAGTTGCTGAGGACCTAAAAATATCGATTGGCTCGTGCCATTCGATTTTTATCAATGATTTCGGCATGAGACGGGTCGCCGCGAAATTCGTACCAAAATTGCTCAATTGCGACCAAAAACAGCATCGCATGAACATTGCTAATGAGATGTTGGACTCTGTCCGCGACGACCCAAATTTTCTCCAGTGGGTCATAACTGGTGACGAAGCGTGGGTTTATGGTTATGACGTGGAAACAAAAGCTCAATCATCTCAATGGAAGCTGCCGCACGAACCAAGACCGAAAAAAGTGCGCCAAGTTCGGTCGAATGTGAAGGTTTTGCTGACAGTTTTCTTCGATTTCAGGGGCGTGGTGCATCATGAGTTCTTGCCAAAGGGTAGAACTGTCAATGAGGAATATTACCTGCAAGTTATGCGCAATTTGCGCGAAGAAATCCGCCAGAAAAGCCCGGATTTGTGAAAGAACAAAAATTGGCTTTTGCACCACGATAACGCCCCTGCTCACACATCGTTGCTTGTGCGCGACTTTTTGGCCAAAAACAACACACTAATGATGCCGCAGCCACCATATTCCCCAGATCTGGCCCCCTGTGACTTTTTCTTGTTCCCTAAACTGAAGAGGCCCATGAAAGGACGACGTTACGCTAAGCTTGACGAGATAAAGACGGCATCGAAGGAGGAGCTGGAAAAGATTTTAAAAAGGTTTTTTTGAAGTGCTTCGAAGATTGGAAAAACCGTTGGCACAAGTGTATAATATCTCTTGGGGAGTACTTTGAAGGGGACAAAATAGATATTCATGAATAAATAAATAATTTTGAAAAAACACAAAAGTCGCGATACTTTTTGAACACACCTCGTACATTGCCTACATATTGTAATAAAATGTTCATTACAAACATTCTTTTGGCACTTTTAGCTCAGCTTTTGATCTTACGATCTTTTTTATAAGAACAAAGATGGGATCTTTTCTGGGCCTTTGAGAGGTTCTGGAATGTCTTCTTTCTTAAATATAAAACGATTAGAGATAAATTTTCAATTATATTTTGACATAAAACTTACCATAGTTTCTGGTGACTGACCAGCATGTTTACGAACAATACCTCGAAGTGGTTTCGAAAAAGATTTGGTAGTAGACCTGATATAATGATGCTCTGTTACCAATTCAAGTGATAGAGCTTTTAGAAAATCCTTTCTTCTTTTGTAAATGTTTTGGGGTTGATTCCCATCAAAAATATGTTTGGAATTAACTCCAGCAATATTTAAAAGTTCAAAAAATATACACAGGGGCCATCTTTTGGTACGTCGTCCCACGGAATAGAGTGACGTCTTTTGATCCAATAGGTCCACCCATCCTTTTGTCATGTTGTAAAAAGTAATCATTTCTGGCTTCTACTTTTCATTTGTCTCTTCATCAATTGTTGCTGTTGAGTGCATTTTAGATAAAATAATTACACTTTTGCTCCTTTTAGGAACAAATGATACAAAGGAAACATTTTTTTTTCAAAATCAAAAATTGAGCTAAACGCTTTTCGTGCGCGATTTGGAATAAATTCAGGTGGTATTTCTTTTTTGTTCTTTTTGAGTGTTCCTACTAAGGTCAATTTATGGTCATTCAAAAGAGCTACTGCAAGAGGATAGCTGGTATACCAATTGTCAGTAGTTTTGTTGCGTTTTGACCCGGAGATTGGAAGTACAAGTATTTCACCTACATTGTTGGGAGAGTTAGTTATTTGATAAGGGCCTTCAGGTTGCTTGCCAGCGTATATTTCAAGATTCACCACAGAGCTTGAGCGTGAACAACATAACACATAAGTCTTTATGCCATATTTTACGGGTTTATTGGAAAGGTACTGCTTGAAACTACATCGGCCTTTGAATGGAATAATGTTTTCATCTACTGTCAAATATTCTCCAGGATGTGATACATAGTTTTGCAGTTTGTAACGAATTCTTCAAATATTTCTCTAATTGGTGCTAGTTTTTTTTTTCTTATTTCACGTGTGGGCAAATCATCGAAACACAAACACCTGAGTAAAAAGAGAAATCGCTCTAGATTCATTACAGACCGGAAAATTTCGAATTCGCTTCCATCATCTGCCCATATTTCTTGAAAGGAAATATGGCAGGCCTTTCTTGTCCCAGAAAGTAACAAAAGTCCAATAAGAGCCCAAATTTCTACATCATTAGTATATTTTGCAGCCCTTTCTCGAGAAAAATATTTTCGAATCCGTTAGATATATTTATTGGTGTTATATACTATTTTTTCAACTATTTTATTTGTGATAAATTTTCTGTAAGCTCCAACAGCTGTTCTTTCCATCTCTTTTCGAGCCAGGAAGGTGAGAAATTATGTTGTAAGAGAGAATTCTTACCTTTGTACTTTGCTATTCACTGGTCTTCCACCGCGTTGTCTGGTCTCTCCCCACATAGAAACTGGAAGTTGAAGGTGAACCAAATTCTTCGTTTTCAGATTCCAACTCGGATTCAGAATCATCGTAGCTATATATTTCGGTATTTTCATCAGAAGATATATCCGATGTGCCACCAACAACTTCATTTTCGGATTCAGAAGTAGAGAGAGTTAGAGTATCCATGAAATATTTTTGAAAATTAATAGCAAACGATAGTTTTTGGAGAGCTAGAAATAAAGAGCAAACGAAGAATATTTGAACAAAGCCAACGGAAATACATCCAGCTGAATATGAAACCTAAAAAACATAGGCGAGCTGTCACTCACGGCCTGCCAAAAGTGTTAAGTAAACACTCGCGCTGGGTGTAAACCACCCAGCTTATCTGATTACAAAAAGTTAAATGTATATTTTTTAAATTCATTGGGACAATCTATGCTTCACAACAAATAATTAAGCTAGCGAGACACTCAAGCTGCTATATATATTTTTTTACAGTTTAGTATCTTACTGGGTGTAATACACCCAGCGCGAGTAATTTAGGGTTAATAATGATAATATTTATTCCTCTGTAAACACGGAGGTTACCCAAATAAATAATGATAATATTTCACAAAAAAAAAACATTTAAATAGTTCAAAATTTAACTTCTAGAAAGTATATGAAGATCATTTTAAGTTGCAGATAACAATAAAGTCAACAACACCTCATCATCTACCAATAGCAAATGTGCATTGATATATTTAGTCTGTAAAAAAAAGGTTCAAATCGAAAATAAATCAATTTTATAAAAATTATCATCGAACATTTTTATTTTTTTATGGGCAGAACCTGTTCCTGAAGTTTGTGGATGAATTGTCCGTTTAGGATGTATAAAATGATTATATTTTATAAGAAAGAATAAAATAGTGTTGAAGTGTTAAGCATGCACGTCTGTAGCATAAATCATCAAGAGGTGTAGCAACAAGACAGAGCCTATGTTGGTGGAGGATTGCTTTTGACAGACGAGAACAATTAAATTAAATAACGATACGCAAGCGAAGCTACAAAATATAAACAAAAATATTAATCCAATTAAACACAAATTCGCACCGCTGTGGAAAAGCTGCAATCACCGTTAAAATTTGCTCTCAACTATAAAGGATCGGGACTACTTCCACGCCCCTCTTACAAACCTTTATCAATAAAATCCTTTTAACTTAGAGGGGTCGAACTGGTAAAAAAAAAGGATGTGTGAGAGCCACTTACATAAACTAAGCACTAAAAAGAATGGGAGCCGTAGGTGTAGTTGACGGAATCTAAAACATCTAATCAGAGTGTTCAAGCAAATAGAGCAAGCAGGGAAAGAAAGTCAATGAGCAATCACCAAGAAATCCTCGAGAAAAACTACCATCTATTTTAGCCCGAGCTGGAAAGCTATCGGAGTGGGAACGTCAGCCCAGCACCATTAGCCCGCTTGTCCAAGAACAAAAAATTACAGGATGTGATACGGATTTTTACGCACCTCAGGTATAAGTTATCTATTTTTTATCAATGGAGCTGGCAACATGATTGGTTGGTATAAGAAAGTTGCAACACTGCCCTCTCCCTAAATGGATCTATGACAAAAGTACGAGGGTAGTTTAATGTGCACCTGTTTTAAAAGCCAGATGGCGTTGTTAAACAAGCTTTTGCTACCACCAGGCGCTGGTATTTTTTAAACACGTACACGCCAAATTTCACACCGATTCAATGGGTTGCTTTAATTTGGAAGCCAATTCGGTGAGCCATTTCACATTGCTTAGGTTATGATGGAGAAAGTGGAGTATTGTTCAGTAATTCGCTTTTGGTTGTTGCGTGAGAAAACACGATAAACAACAAAAATAAGCTGATTCCCATTTTAGTATGCTACAGTTAGATATTGGTTTAACGAATTTAAAAGAGGTCGACCATCTGTATGTGATTAGGTTCGCCCAGCAGATGTAGTTACTGAGGAAATATTAGAGAGAGTCCACAACATTGATTCTCTCAGATCGACGAACGTAAATGAGCCAAGTATCAGAGTCCATGGGTGTTTCAACAGGTAAACTACTCAATATTTTATGAACGCTTTAGTTAAAAACCTATCGACCCGATGGATGCCGAGATTGCTCACAGTAGACAACAAGCGGATGAGACTTCCAAATGCAAAGCGGCGTTTAGAACAATTCAAGCTAGGTATAACGGATTTTTACGCCTAATTATGACCGTTTATGAGACCTGAATTTATTATTATAGTCTTTAAACCTATATATAAAACCAAAGGGATTGCTACCGAGGAATCTGCTTTTAAAAGCAAGGATGGTCCGGAAAGGTTTTGGAGACGATATTTTGGGTACGAATGACATTATTATCATACACAAGTAGACATCTTGGAAATGGAAAAATATTTACTGCAGAATACAACACTATAAAGTGAGTTATTATTCGGCCCGTTTGACAAAAGATTGGTGGAGAGACGGCCCCATTTGACGAAGAAAAAGTACTTTTTCACCATGAAACGCGCCAGTACATTTATCCGAAGTTGTGCCAAACTGCATTAAATGCTGCTGCTCTTCCGCATTCTCTCGATTTGACTCCTTTTGATTTCTAGCTGTTCTCAAACATGAAAAAAATGGCTAGCGGGAAGAAATTTGTCTCTAATGAGGTAGTCATCGCTGAGACGGAAGCATATTTTGAAAACCTCGACAATTCTTATTTTTGGAGTGGTTTAAAATGGCAAAAACACGTTGGGGGAATCGAATATCCTTAAATAAGACTATTTCAAAAGTAAATAGTTTGATTTTGAAAAAAAAAACGCTTTCATTCCGAACACGGGTACTTAGTTAGTTAAATTGCCCTCGTATATATAAAATAACGCTTGTTTCAATTTTCCGAAAATCTGATTCGGGTGAATAGAACTCCAAGAGCCACAAATTCTCTTTCGGTGTTATTTAGTGAATAAAAGGTTTGGTTCACGGTAAGACCTCCTGTCAGCGGATGGAGATAAGATGATACATTCTAAAGTCTCTCAACACATCACAGCACGGGTCTTCAAATCTCAGATATTGCTGGAAATAAAGAACAGAGTAGAGAAATAACGAGAAAATATTTCCTAAAAGAGACACTCAAGAGGTGAAAGAAAACGGCGATGGGCGTGAACAACTTTCTGTCGCAACCCCAGGAGAGGCTCTGACAAATCACTTCTGCACAAATCTCTTATACTACCTCTGGCTGAAATCTCCTCGAGCAACATCAGTTTATTATGAAAAGTTTGCGCTATTATCTTTCAACATGAAGGTTTGGCAAACTTAAAATAGAAATATAATAGAATAAACATGCGCAAAAAAGGAAGACGTTGTCCAACTATTCCTAATTAAAGTCGTGAAAGGATTTGTAAAAGGTTTTTTCATTTATTTTTTTTTTTTTGTGTGTGAAGAGACAATATCAAATGACCCTTCAAAGCCCCATTGAATGTTGAACGGGGCGATGATTGATAAATTACTGCGCTAGAGATAATTCTCTTTTATCGAAAGATTTATGAATAAACCTCTAGAAATCGTGGGGTTTTTTAGGTATATCATGTTGACAAGCCAAACTTAGTTCTTGATTTAAATGAAAATGGTTCCGGCGAATATTCGGACTCGACGTTTAATCGAAGTTTACCCCAGTAGAGATGGCAGCAGACAACTTTCACTAGGTTATCAGAAGATACCTTACTTATTATTTTGAATTTCTTAAGGTCGTAGGTTTAATTATAAACTTAATGATATAAAATAATTACCTAGACCGCGTGAAAAATTTCAAGTTTCTATATATTGAGAGAGAGTAAAAATTAGGTTTCATTTTAAAAGATAAAACATTGTATTTCAAAAATTCAATATTCTTTATATGTCCAAAAATAAAATATAATATAATAAAGTATAATTATAATCTTATATATTGTTTAAAATGAATTAGATAGCGTTTTTAAGGACAATATTTTAAATGAATTTTTTCGTAAATGATGACGTTACTCTGACCACTGTTAAGAGGCCAGCTGTGGTTGGCAATGACCTGGACACTCTTAAAAGGCTAGCTATGGTTAGCAATGACCTGGACATCGTTAAGAGGTCATCTGTTGGTAGCAATGTGAAAATTTCACAAAAACTAATTTAGGTCTCGGAAAATCATAAATCGTACATCATTTATAATGTGCAACGTGTGTAAAGTTGCACATACTTATAATAATACCCCATTCTATTACAGGTTCCCTCCTACTTGTCTTATGTACAACGTATTACCGATACAACTAAGAAACCATATAGATCCTTATCCTCCAAAAGACGAAGCTAGACAACTTGCCCATAAACGCACCCAAAAAAGACATTTAAAATATAAGGAAAATATTGATAAGCAGCATGAGACTCCTTATTTTGAAATAGGTGACCTGGTATTAGTTAAAAAATATCACCACCCCAAAACTAGAAAAGTATACCTTACTTTACAGGTCCTTACACCATATTGTAAATAGTATCGCCTAATGTGATACGTATTGATAGGCCGAATCAACCACTTAACTGGAAAACAGATACAATACATGTTAATAAATTACGATACTATACAGATAATGTCCTATATATAGCGCCTCCACAAGTAACAGATTCCCATAGTCATTCTCGTGCCAAGTCAAAACTAGATCTAGTCCCGTATATGCAGCCAGACATATTCAATGCCGATATAACTCGCATAATTTCTCCGCAAACTTCGCAGCCATTCCTACATATAAACCTCGATATATTTAACATCGATCTTTTAAAACAAACCTCATATAACGACCAGAAAGGTTTCCGTTAAATTCCTAAAACTATTCTACATAAATACCTCTCTACACCAAGTATGTTTGTCGTACTTACGCTCTTTTAAAACCCTCTCTTTTCATTTTGCAAAGAACATTTTGAATTTTACTATATAAATTTGTTTCGTAGATTGATGTTCTTTTAGCTATTTTTCTCTTTCTTATAAGTAATATGATACAGATGCTATCAAAAGCACGTCTGCTTCAATATTATTTAATCCCTTAATAAGAGTAAAATATACATTTTTTTAAAGCTTCTATTTAATTGCACTAAAAATAAAAAATAAAATATTTAATCTTCTGTCATTGAGCAATTAGAGGTATATGAGGTAAAATAAAAGCGGCGGTGGACGATCATCATTAATTTCGAACCTCATGTGACTTAATATGTAGCAAATTATTAGCGATTTTACAGTTGTACTATTCATGATGAAAATGTGGAAACTTTTTAAATTACAAAATATTTCTTCCCAATGAGTTTCTTTTCATTTTAAATTGCTAGCTTTCAAGCGATAATCGCTCTTCAACGGTCTTAAAAATCGACTATATCTAACAATAAATATTTACAAATACAAACACGCGCAGCGTGAATATTTACAACTGAAATTTTAAGATTAAAATGTAATTTAACAATGTTATAGAATATGTCTATTTTTATTTTTAGGGCAACCAGAACCTATAAATTGATCTATTGATTTATGTTAAGATATCGGTATTGTGATGGTAAATCTCTCTTTCTGTTTATGCTATTATATTCATTAGAAATGGGAGATTCTAAAAGTAACATTTGATGTTCTTATAATATTTTTGTAGTGGCATTTAGTTTCTGTTATGTTGAATTGGTGCCCAGTCTGAGCAATATGTTGATAGATCATAGAACTTAGGTCTTTAGTTATGATATTTCTATTGTGTTCATTAAGTCTAATTTGTATTGACCTTCCTGTTTGACCTATGTAGGTACGAGGTGTGTTCAAAAAATATCGCGACTTTTGTGTTTTTTCAAAAATTATTTATTTATTCATGAATACCTATTTTGTCCCCTTTCAAAGTACTCCCCAAGAGATATTATACACTTGTGCCAACGGTTTTTCCAATCTTCGAAGCACTTCAAAAAATACTTTTTAAAATCTTTTCCAGCTCCTCCTTCGATGCCGTCTTTATCTCGTCAAGCTTAGCGTAACGTCGTCCTTTCATGGGCCTCTTCAGTTTAGGGAACAAGAAAAAGTCACAGGGGGCCAGATCTGGGGAATACGGTGGCTGCGGCATCATTAGTGTGTTGTTTTTGGCCAAAAATCGCGCACAAGCAACGATGTGTGAGCAGGGGCGTTATCGTGGTGCAAAAGCCAATTTTTGTTCTTCCACAAATCCGGGCGTTTCTGGCGGATTGCTTCGCGCAAATTGCGCATAACTTGTAGGTAATATTCCTTATTGACCGTTCTACCCTGTGGCAAGAACTCATGATGCACAACGCACCTGCAATCGAAGAAAACTGTCAGCAAAACTTTCACATTCGACCGAACTTGGCGCGCTTTTTTCGGTCTTGGTTCGTGCGGCACTTCCATTGAGGTGATTGAGCTTTGGTTTCCACGTCATAACCATAAACCCACGCTTCGTCACCAGTTATGACCCTCTGGAGCAAATTTGGGTCGTCGCGGACAGAGTCCAACATCTCATCAGCAATGTTCATGCGATGCTGTTTTTGGTCGCAATTGAGCAATTTTGGTACGAATTTCGCGGCGACCCGTCTCATGCCGAAATCGTTGATAAAATCGAATGGCACGAGCCAATCGATATGTTTAGGTCCTCAGCAACTTCTCTAACGGTGATTCGACGATTGGCCAAAATCATTTTCTCCACTTCATTAATTTTTTCTTCTGTTGTTGAAGTGCTCGGTCGTCCGGCACGCTCTTCGTCGTTCACATCTTCTCGGCCTTCTGAGAACATTTTGTACCACCGATAAACGCTGCTTCGGTCCAAGGTAGCTTCTCCGTATGCCACAGTAAACATTCGGAATGCATCCGCGCACTTAATTTCGTTTTTCACACAAAATTTGATACAGGTTCTTTGATCCATTTTTTTAATAGGTAAAAATCGAAGACGATCCAAAACACCTGCAAGCAAAGCAGCTGTCAACAATTAAGTGAACATTCAAAATGGCCGAGCTTGTGGGCATAAGTGAGAGACATGAGTACCAACATAAAGCCACAAAAAGATAGAAATTCGAATATACGTAAACCGCGAATATTCAAAAGTCGCGATACTTTTTGAACACACCTCGTAGCATTACAGTTTTGGCTTTGAATTAAGTATATTGCATTGGTTTGAAGTTTAGGTTCCAGTTTTTTTTTTTCAGATTTAATTATGGGATTTCTAACCGCTGCGCCTTTTGTATTTGTAAATATTTCTTGTTAGATATAATCGATTTTTAAGCCCGTTGAAGAGCGATTATCGCTTGAAAGCTAGCAATTTAAAACAAAAAGAAACTTATTGTGAGGAAATATTTTGTAATTTTATCAGTTTTACTATGACCAATCGATAACAGAAGAAACCATGTATAAGGTCATGAGGCTTGAGTCTGCACGAGAAGTATGGCTAGACCTATATAAGCTGTTTGAAGCAATATGAGAGAATCAATTCTATGAATTTTGTGTGAAATATTCTTTCAGTTCAAGTTGTCAATCCATGACATGATATGACCAGCTACATATCAAAACTTAATAATTTGTGAAATGAACTCAACCTTTGGAATTATAAAGCAAAAAAGAAACAAGGATTCCAGAAATGTTGTTGATATGAAAATCTTGGATACTTTACCTGACGACTTCAGAGTTTTCAAATCAAGTTGGTTGTTGCAAAAGGAAGACCGCGGGCCGATTGATGATCTAACTTTACAACTATCTTCTTAAGAGAGGGAAATTCGAGGAAAGGCCAGAGTCAGTGATTCCTTGAAGCAAGACGCTCTCCTGTTAAGGTCAGCAAAACCTCACAAAATAAACTTCGTATATAATAAGAAAGCTTCAGGACGGTGAAAATACTGTCATCAACTTGGTATTTGGTGAAATCCTGTCCAAAATGGATTTCTGATGGCAGACCACCTAAGCGAGAAAATGATATAAGAACTCGAAGTAAGGAAGACACATTTTCCGGCATGACATTGTAAGTAATTGAGGAAGGGTATTTTGAATAGAAATTTAGAGCAGTGTGCTTTATAAATAACGGTTATTCGAGGCATCTAACTAAGAATGGGGGTCTCTTTGTAGAGTTTGAGACTTTGATTCTCCGCATGGTGCAACTATGTGAATGGTAAAATGCTACCTGCCATAGGAGAGGGAGTATTAAAAATTGATTTCAGAAAAAATGACAAAGAACTCATAGAGAAACTAAAAGATGATTGGTATGTTCCAGAAATAAAAAAATATATATTTTTTCTTTTCTAGCTACCCAAGATAGAAATAGAAACAGTCGCTTTGTGTCAACTGCAAAGGAGTGCTGGTTGAAGTTAAACAACAAAAATGTAATGCATGGGACACGCAAAGTCAGTGGGGTTCTGTACAAAGCTGACGTGAAAGTCCTGAGGTCGGATAACCCAGTAGACGTAAATATAATGACTGCAAATGACTCGATATTGCAGTTATATCATGAGCGCAGGGGGCATCAAGACAAACCTTATATTAAGAACATATTTCTGAACAAACAATTATATATAAAGGTCAAATTTCCAAAGAATTATGAGTGGGATATATCTATGGAAAAGCACATCATATGAAGTTTGGAAATAGACCAATGCTCACGAAGCCTGGAGAACTAATCTTAGCAGTTTGTGGAGCTTTTGATGAATCTTTTAGAAAAATTCGGTCTTTGTAGTCTTCGAAGATTATTTCAGAAAGTTTAAATATGTGTATCTCCTACGACAAAAGTCTCAAGTTGCACAAGCGTTAAGAGGTATGCTTGTATATGAAAATAATTTAGGACATCGCATTAGCGAATTTTTGAGTGATAATGGAGGAAAGTTTGACAAGGAGATTAAAGATATTCTCAAGAAAAATTGAATAATTAAGAGACTAAAAGCTCCATATAGTCCAAAACAGAATGGAGGAGTGAGAGAGAAAATCGAACCATAGTGGAGATGGCAAGGACATTGAAGTACTCGTAACGATAAAATTTCCTATTCTTCTGCGCTATAGGCAAAGTAGGTAAATGCTTCAGTATATATCCTGAACAGAACAGGAAAGGGCTCTGTAGAAGGTTAAAGTCTGTATGAGCTTTTGATAGAAAATAAACCACGGATTAGACACAGGAAAATAATTGGATCAGTATGCTATGCTCATATTCCTCGCCAAAAATCCGAAAAAATATATAACAAAGCAGATAAGGGTTATCTTATCGGATAATGATGAGAGATATAGGGTGGGGATAAAGGAATCCAATACTATTATAATTTCACGATATGTGGTATTTCAAGAAAGTTCCCTTTCTAATTGTGAAAAATTAGAGACAATACCTTTCTTTGAACCAGAAGATCGACTATACGAATCTGAAAAAGAAGAAAATGTTTCACAAATTAAGAAAGTAACAGAGAGAGGATCAAATTTCTAAATCATCTTCAGAAGATGAAAATAAGAGTGAAATTAATGAAGGATCATTTAAAATTAAATTAAGAGATCGCAGTGAACTGAAAAACCCCAAGCGTTTTAATGAATACATTACATCCGCTCAAGTTTATATGATAGAAATGATTCTACCGGCGTCTTACGAAGAAGCAGTAAATTCCAAAAATAGAAATTCATGGAATGACGCTATGAATTCCGAGATAGCTTCTTTGAGAAAAAAATATGACTTGGGAATTGGAACATTTTCCCCAAAGTTTCTGTTCGGCGAATATCTACCGAAAAATAAATTGCAGATGTGAGGACAAAGCCTCTGCATAAGCCGAGACTGCTGCAGTTGTGCCACATGATGGGACTGGTTAACTGATTTAACATCTTTTCCTTTATTTAACAGGGGGGAATTATTAGAGATGTTGTGTTTCAGTGAAAAAAAAGTAAATACTTCTTTTCTCCTAGTTTGGCAAGCCTGTAGATAATATGCAGTCATTTTTTGTTGTTGTTGTCATTTTTGTATTTCACGAAGTTCTTTATAAACATAGATCGTAAATTCTTAAATTAAAAAGGTATTTCCCTTTTTTCCGAAATATTCAAACATTTAAAATAGAACAATTTTAAGTATAAATGGATCTCTTTATTCCAAGGAAGGGGTCTGGCGTTATTACTTTCCAGTTGTTCTAAAGGAGACCTGGGGCGACGGTTGCAACTGACCCAGGTTCCCTAACCTGTCAGTCATCCAGTAGCTCACGATGTGCCATGTCGAACAAGCTTCTACTTTAAAAAAATAGTTGATAGGCGCTTATTAAATAATTTGCATAGGATCGTTAGGTGCGATGAGCACATCCGTGACATCTCATCAATATGCGAGGTTAACTCAATCATTTACTACTGACCCGAGCAGGAGTGAAGTCGCAGTCTGACGTAACTCTCACGCGCCTTTCTCCACTCACTTAAAGTTCGTCCACTGATAGGATTACTATACGTTCCTTTTCCGAAAATCACAATCAAGTATGTTTAGAAACCGATAAAATAGCCTAGCTTTAATACCTCAAAGCCTCTCCTTAATTTGTTTCAGCAATTAAATTAAAAATGTACAATTCGTATTATATTGAATATTTATTCATAATTTGTTTGTCAATCAATATAGAGATGCTCTATGCGTTTTCTAATATCATCTCTCAAGAAGAAACTATCGAAGTTACTTTTGTAATTTTGTCATTAACTTATTTTAAATTGATTTTATTATATAATATAATAGTGTTATCTTATTTTGTGTGTGTGTTTTATCTCTCTCTATAAGTCAATGTAAATCTATATTAATAAAATGGAAATTTCATAAGTGGACATCACTAAAAACTTTCGTTACAATGCATCAATTTCAACCATATTTTCAACATTTATGTAAAACGAGATGGAGCAGGTTTTGCTTAACATCAAAATATATTTCCAAACATTAACATGCGTAACTTCGCTGTTATCGATTAAATACAAACAAAATCAAAAGAGTTAATTTTATTTATATATAAATACAAAATTAAATTTCAACAGAGTTAATTTTTTACATACTAGCTAATAATCTCAATCTAAAAAATATTCAAAACAACCAATTTTAAGATAACACCATATGTAAAACAGTCGGCCAAGAAAACAACAACGATATTACATCTTTCTCACATATTCACACACAATCTTGATTAATGATTAAAACTAATCTTTAACATTGTTTATTATACTTCAACTTTTATTTCTACATTTGTTTTTAAATACCCAATTGTTTTATCATGTTTCTAATTTCGCTTAACAAATATACAAATTTATAGTGACCAACATATGCAAATTTTATCTTTGTTTTTATTTAACTTGATATCGTAAACATAACATCCATTGTAAGCATTTTTCTGTTCACCTTCCGTGGTTTCTCTTTTCTCTGATAGTTTTTAGGTGTAGTATATTTTCTTATTACTAGACTACAAACATTCCCTCGAGAAAAACCTGGGCGAAGCCGGGTACATCCGCTATATATGTTTGTCGGCTATGCATGTCATCAATACGTAACTTGATGGCTGAATTTTAAACTGGGCATAGAGTTAAATCTAGAAGAGTATTTTTGTCGCATTTTTAATGGCTGAAAAATAAAATTAACCAAGAATTAGGCAAAAATAAGTATTTTCGGAAAATAGTTATGACAATATTGCTATATCATGTTTGATTGACAGAAACAAAATTATTTAGTAGAAAATTCACTAAAGCAGAGCACAGGCGAAGCTCGACCATCACTTTTAGTAGGCAGGAAAATATTATATCAGCGAAACTTTCACTTGAACCGAAGACATAGGAAGCCAGGTCATCTCTATATATAAAATATCGCTTCTCGGCCTTTTAGCTAAGATCATAGTGTAGTATATATGCTCCCCTACACTCAAGACCTGATATTTAGAAGCACGTTTTACAAGAGAATCATTGGAATTGTAAACCAGTTCTAACAAGGCCTCGAAGAGCGAATTTTATTTTAATTTATATTGAATATAACTTTATTTGATATTTTGCGAAACTTTCCCTCAAACTAATTGGACCTTAGCTTACCTGTTTGAACACCGCTGCTTTCAAAGTAGTGTATGTTTCAACCCTACTATATGCCCTTGTGGTTCGCTACCATATTATGATCCTGCGTTTCCCTGCACTCCTGGTGCAGTCCCTCCACCCTACCCCTAGTACAATTTCTCAAAACCTTTGAATTGTGACCACCCCCGTCCTGAACCCACTGTAGACCCCATCACCAACTTAATTGGGTCAATCCCGGAACCATCTAGGAAACTAAATAATACGGGTAATAAAGCAGTTACGCCTCCTAACACTTCGTTTTTAGACAACATTCTCTCGGGCCTCCCAGAATTCGTCCATTTGAATTCGGATTCCACGACGACCTCGAAACTGCTGAATCACCATGATTCAGCATGCGAGTTTTCCCCAGTCAAGCCACCAAAGAACTACGAATATGGTGTATCACCTGGAGTCTACCCAGAAACTGTATCAGAGCCTCAGTAAAACCAGGCGCCTTTTCTTCTGACCTTCCAGATTGGCCGCTTGATGAAAATTGCCACTGGGACCAGAACGTTGAGGACGCCACACTGCCACCATCACCAGCAGGCGCCTTTCCCTCAGATCCTTCAGATTGGCCTCTTGAAGTAAATTGACACTGGGGGAAACACGATGAGGACGACACATCACCATAACACCAGCAGGCGCCTTCCCCTCAGACCCTTTAGATTGGTATCTTGATATAAATTGCTACTGAAAGAGAAACGATGGGGACTCCACACCGCCATCACCACCAGGGAGTGAATAGATAATTCACTCGATACACGATAATTCTGTAAAATATTTGAAACACAGTGACCTTTTTGAGGACACGAGATAACAAAAAAAAAATTGCCTCTGTCTCTTAAAAAAAAAAAATAAATAAATAAATAAATAAAAAAAAAAACAGGCAACCGGTGACATCAAATTTTCCACGTCCTTAATGTTGTCCATGATTGTATTTGTGTGTAAGGAAATTGGAGTTTGAATATGGTAATCCAAATGTAATAAGCTTGCTATGGTACGGCATTTTCAACCTTCTATATTCAACTGGATTGCCTTTATTGGACTTTTTTTTGCGGTTATCCTTCCAAGACAGAGTGGCCCGTAAGTCCTGATGCCATTTTAAAAATAAAATAAAAGGATTTAAAAGCGCGAATCTCTCTTTTATACATAAAACGAACTTCTACTGTCCTTACTGCGATGAAAAAATATATTGGGAGGGCTTGGCTCATCAGTGGTGAACCCTCCCAGCGGTTTCGCCAATTTAATCCACCAGACCGCTTCTCAGAGCTCTAATACTGTATTGGATTATTCTGCTTTTATATGCTACACTGAAGGATGAAATCTTAGAAATGGTTTTCAAGTAAACTATGGACATAAGCTTATAGGACAGTAGAATTACATTCAAATATTTGCTTCGAGCAATGCTCTTCAGCAAACTATAAAGACAAGGCCAGTTAGGAATAAATTAACACAAAGCAATAACGCGCCATCTATACAAATAGAATAAAAAGGATTTAAAAGCGCGAAAGTCTCTTTTATACATAAAACGAACTTCTACTGTCCTTACTGCGATGAAAAAATATATTGGGAGGGCTTGGCTCATCAGTGGTGAACCCTCCCAGCGGTTTCGCCAATTTAATCCACCAGACCGCTTCTCAGAGCTCTAATACTGTATTGGATCATTCTGATTTTATATTAAAAGAGAAAACGAAAATATAACGTGGTGAGTTTCTTTTTATTGAACATACAAGCTTTCAAGCAAAACGCTTTTCTTCAGGTAATCCAAGAAAATGTTTGGAGAGATATATATACCCAATTAAGGAAGATTTGAATATTTACATATCTAGAGAATGAGTGAGAAATTTGTTAAGCTAAGAGATAAAATATATAAAAATCAAGTTTAAAATAAGTTTAAAATAAATAAAATATATACATAAATCGGGAATACACTTGAGGTTAAAATTCCTTATGCGGGATCCATGCTATTACAAAAAGCTATGTACTGCGGGGGTAATTCAATTTTTCTATTGAGGCTCGGAATTTTATTGGAAACCAAAGCCTCCAGGACCAGTCGTTGATATTTTCCGCGTATGTTACTGTAAATACATTGGGTGTCTGTAAAATCAAATGTATGCTGTGTTTCTGCCATGTGCTGATAAATCTGGGAACGGCTATCTTTGTTCATGATGTTTCTATTGTGTTCTTTAGTCCTGATCTCAATGGTTCCGGTTTCACCAACATAATGTAGTTCGCAATTTGAGCATTTAATTTTGTACACTGCGTTTGGGGCGGATAGTGGGTCCTGCTTTTTAGAACTTTTTGTGATGGGATGCCGGAGTTTGAGTTCGACGGAAGGTGAATTACTAAAAATACGTGCGAATACCGTATTTTCGCAAGAAACGGGCAATATCGACGTTGGTTTCGGAATACGGGGAACGCAAGTCGATTTGTAAACGGTTGGGATTGCATATGTACGTTGTTGGTACGTATGGCGCCGAATAAAATCTATAGGGTAACCGAAAGACGAAAGGTTGCGATAAAAGTTATTTCTCTCGACCGTCCTAAAGATTTCTAGAGAACAATGAGTGAAGATCCTTTTTGTTAGTGTTTTGATAGTTGTGATCTTATGAGATGCAGGTGCATGAGAACCGTAATGAATATATGTGGGGTTAAATTCTGGTTTGTAGTATACCGTGGTTTCTATGCTGCTGCCGGTATTGAGGACCAGCACATCCAGAAACGGGATGACACCATTCTTGTCCTGGTTTTGGGTGAACTTTAGGCATTCGTGATATGCGTTGAGGGCATCTGTGATGAGGGAGTTATTAGCGTTGGGATACATGCAAAATATGTCATCGACATATCTTACCCATAATTTAATTCCAAGGTCATCACGGTTCGTGATCCAGGAGTCAAGGCCAGACATTACGAGTTCAGCTGACTCATTCTCTAGATATATGTAAATATTCAAATCTTCCTTAATTGGGTATATATATCTCTCCACACATTTTCTTGGATTATCTGAAGAAAAGCGTTTTGCTTGAAAGCTTGTATGTTCAATAAAAAGAAACTCACCACGTTATATTTTCGTTTTCTCTTTTAACTTTTAAAACGTGGCTAAAGTATGTCTGCCTTTATATGCTACACTGAAGGATGAAATCTTAGAAATGGTCCAAGTAAACTATGGATATGTGTGTGTTTGGCTTTCATCCAAGTTTAATTCAGAAAATTTCATCCCTCGATATTAAAGAAAGAATCAAAATTATCAAACCCTATTATCAACATTGAAGTGTCATAACTCTATGACGTCAATGGTCAAAGTATTCTAATTCTTCTGCACCTCCTAAATCAACCGTAACAAAAATAATTGAAAATATCGAAACTGCCGGTAGTGTGGCAGATCTTCCTAGATCGGAAAACCACACTTTGCTATCCATGAAACTATTATAAACCTATTTAAATAATCTTTAGAAGCTAGTCCTCAAAAATCAACAAGGAGGTCTCAAGAACTAAAAATAACCAGAACCTCCATCCAAAAAATGCTAAAAGGTCTTGGTTATAAGCCCTATATTCCTAAATTTATGCATGCACTTCATGAAGATAATTAAAGTAAACGAATAATTGCGCTGCAAATATTAAAAATAGCGATACAACCTTTCGCAATAAGTTTATTTTATTACAATAAACGCGAGATTTCGGGCTGGAGCCGCCCTTCTACAGGCAAAAATGAACTATTTGATTTTGTGAGAGAGAGTTATATACATTTAATTTGTTACAAGTTTTACATATATAAATCAGGGAGAAAGGTATTGAATCTACATATATTATTGCTATTTTACTATGTTTAACAATTGGAATGGAAATTAACCTAAATTACAATATTTTAAAAAGTTAAGTTTTAGATTATAGTCTCCAAACAACATAATAGCATTAATCGCAGAATAGAAATCTCTGAACAATTTAGTCATATTCCATACCACAAAAATCATATCTTTAGTTTATCCAAATCATAGTCTAAAACTTAACTTTTTAAAATATTGTAATTTAGGTTAATTTCCATTCCAATTGTTAAACATAGTAAAATAGCAATAATATATGTAGATTCAATACTTTTCTTTCTGATTTATATATGTAAAACTTGTAACAAATTAAATGTATATAACTGTTTCTCAAAAAATCAAATAGTTCATTTTTGCCTGTAGGAGGGCGGCTCCAGCCCGAAAGCTCGCGTTTATTGTAATAAAATAAACTTATTGCGAAAGGTTGTATTGTTATTTTTAATGAAGATAATTGGCGAGTGCAACTAACCAAACGGAGCTCTGGCACATTTATAAGTGCAAAGTCGAACTGCTTTTCACATGTGTAGACATGTGGTGCACTTACAGTAAAAAGCAGTCGCCTACATCTACCCACCATGATTATCATGGCCTGTAGACATCATCCAAGAATATGTAGAAGTTTATGTCTTCTTCAAAGCGAAGTTGAGTGGGAGAGGCTTTTCGCAGTTTTTTAACTCCGCCTTTGCCGGTCCCAAGCTCGGATGAAAAAGGAGGAGGAGGAGCAGTAACAAGCTCGCTGAAAAACCTGGGCTCAGCTGGCCCGGCTGACAGTACCCTGTAAGGGCTCCTGATCCAGGGATACAGGATGAGCAGCATTTGTACTCCATCTTAGGAGCGGCTGCACATGGCGTCTGTTCCTCATGTCAGAGGCGGCCATTTCTTTTGGAGCTAAGTTGGCCTGCCACTGAGTAGTGCTCCCAGTCGTAATGACAAAGGCAGACGCATTTTACTCTAACCAATCATGATGGTTGTCAAAAGAGATAAAAAAGAAGAAGATGAAGATGATTGGGATACTAGAAGAAAATTATTCGGCCAATTATTATGGTAAATCAAACAAAATATATTTTAAAAATGAGAGATACCTCGAATAAACAGCTACAAATATTAGAAACAAACGCATAACAAGAACAACAACAGAAAACTGAGGAATTAATAGCGACTCTATTTCCTGATGACAACCCAGGTGATTATAAAAATGCACATACAAATATAAGGAAATATGCTTTAAGACTTAAGAATACAAAAAAAAATGCAATAAATGAAGTAAATACTATTATTGATAAATTGAATCCGAAGGAATCTCCAGGAATAGATAATATTTCTAATCCCTATATATATAAAAGTCAGTGTATGTAGGTATGTTTTTCGGCTATACACGTCCACAATAAGCAACTAATATTGCTGAAATTTTAAAAGTATATAGAGTTGAATCTGGAGAAACTTATAGGCAAATTTTCAGGCTTCTCTCTCGAATATCCTTAGAGTTATTAACAAATTATCAACAAAATTTCCCATTTTGCTCGCAACCAGCGCCTCACTCCGGTAACTTCGAAAAGTAAACAACCATTTGGAGACCTCACATGGTGCATCGGCATTGGATTGTGACCTTGAGTGACGTAATGACAGCATAGGGGCAAGAACTCACTCTCTATCATTTTTTGTATACGTGTATATTGAATTAAAATATATTCATATAAAAAATCTAAATAATACAATTTTCAAATATCACAATGAAATTTAGATTTTTATTTTTATATTTAAAAAACACACAAAGTTTGGAGCGCAACGTTTCACAAGAGTGACATCCACGGCGCCAATTTATAATTGTAACAAATTGTATCTGAATAAGAAAATTTAAAAATATATACGCACTCGGGGTAAACCCGGGCGTTGCCCGGGTCATTCGGCTAGTAAATAATAATGATATATTACAATTTTATCATATTAAATATGACTCTCGCCTCCACTGACATCATGTAGATCACTGACACACATATGCTCTAGGATTTCTACTGATTGATAAAAATAACAGATATATATAGGATATTTTAAACTGTATGACACTTTTAGTATATGTCACATATCTTCCAGTTAGAGCCGATGCCTTAAAATATCCTACCCTTCTATTAAAATGTACACTGTTTCTATTTGCTAATACCCCAATATTTTGTATATATTCTATATCTTTAGTAATAATATCTGTAAACCCCTATTTGTATGTAAAACTAAAAATGTTGACGTCAAAATAAAGATCCAAAGAGTGTTCTGTCAGCTGGTGGCAGGGACAGAGGGGAGGAAAAAAGTCAACGCCCAGCCCATGTGGGGCCCCCAGGGACTCTTTATAGACGAACCCCTGAAAACAAGACAGGTTTTTGGCAGGGGGTCGGCAGATGTTCTGGAGGGTGGCCATCGACATACGGCTTCTGTCTCACACAGTCTCTCCCTCCATGTCTTGGGGATAAGCATTCAAGTTTGTGTCATGGCCTCTACCTCTGTCCCGTGGGCTGTTCCCAATCACTCTCGGTGTTAACATCTAGCCCTGCCTCTGCTTCTTGTTGTCCGCGTGTGGGAAGAACATCAACACTCGCCTCACGTACACGAACGACTGCCAGCTTATCCATACATAGACATTTGCAACAATATTACAGAAAGTCGACAGGATAACTGAGGACAGCGGCATGCAGAGGATGACAGCGGCACCGGTGGTCAACGGCGCATTCGTGTGGATGCTCCTTCTACTCGCCCTCCACCTTGACCATCCAGTGGACCATCTCAAAGACGCCATGCGAGCACTAGCCGTACCTCGCACCGAGAAGGTCATCATCGCCCCCATCGACATCTCCTGCAACACGAGGACCGTCTTCCATCGGCTCGAACAAGCAGACAAGATCCATCGAAGAATCCTGGCATTGCCCCGCCAACCAGCACAGATGATGTCCCATGGCAACCACCGCAAAAAGTGATCACCAAACCTCATCGCAAGCGACTCCCCAAGACCCATTCAAGATATCCATCTGGTAGGAGAATTTTCTCTACAGAACTATTTAATGTAACACTATCTCCGTTTTTTTTTTCTTTCGCACTGAATTAACTACTCATCGATACCCTATTTATAGGAATAACATTATTATTATAATTTCATCAAGTCATTATTTTACCTACCCCAGTACTATTTTAATTAATCAATTATATTATTCTTTAATTTTTTTTGTATGCCATTCATTAGCAATGCCGTCAACCATCAACAACCTTTTTTTTCTTCAATTTATATTTTTAATTATGTCAAGGCTTATTACACACATATTATAACTTCAACCATCTTTATAATCATTTTAAAACTTTTAAGATATTGACAACTTTAATATATTTTTTAATAGTTTAAGATATTTTTGAATATATATATTATCTATTTCGTTTTTCTAATTTTATCGTTGAGGTCTCCTAACCTCCCCTGCCCATACCTTCTCGTGAATTGCCCCAAGGGTTCCCTTTTCGCCAATTATTATTTTTTTTCCATTGATTAATCCAACTGAGAAATCCTTCCCCGCTATATCATTCCCAATAGTGAGTTCAGGATACCCAGCTAGATTATTTTTCTTATCACCCGGCTCATCATTACCAATCATCATTTTTTTTATTACCATTCAAGTCGGGTGAAATCATCTTTGGCAACAGAACAACCCTTGCAGCTACCTTCCCTTTCTTCATTCCCCAATCTCATATATTCCCCTCAAGAGATTCTTGCTCGCCAGAATTTTTTTCTATTAATCCAACTGGAAACATCCTTCCTCGCTATATCGTTCCCAATAGTGAGCTCATGATACCCAGCTAGATTCTTTTTTTATTCTTTCTTTTTATTACCCGGTTCATTATTTTTATCATTTTCATCTTTTTTTTTTCATCATACAAGCCGGGTACCATCATTATTGACAGCAGTACATCTCTTGCGTTTACCTTTACCTTTCCACATTCTTCAACCTACATACCTCTCCCTGCTAGTCTGAACTAATAATGCAGACGGAACATATTGAACGTTCTGTTAATGAAAACAGTACCTCACTAACACAAGTTCGTACTGCATTGCAGAACTCATTAAGCTATTTATTTGCAGGAACATACTCGGACATCCCATATACCCTCATCAAACCTCTGCGTCAACTTATAACCTTAGTTTAACTTAATAGCTTTATGCTTTTCTTTTAGTTATTTATTCATTCAATAGGTTCTCAATTTTGTTTCTATAAGTAAATTACTTTTACGGCATTTTTTATTTTATTTTGCATATTTTCTCAATTTTATAATTTATTCTGATGTATTTTTCTTTAATTATATTTTATATCTTTTGAGACGTCATCATAATATTGTTGTCCTATTTTATTATCCTATATTTTTAATATTTTAAACTAACTTGTGTCAAATTATTTCTTTTGATTTTATGATAGGTTTGTTAGGTGATCATTCATGTTATTTCATTTTCCCCAAACAAACCATTATCACCGGGGGCACATTCTATAGTATATTTCAAACTGTATGACACTTTTAGTATATATCACATATCTTCCAGTTAGAGCCGATGCCTTAAAATATCCTACCCTTCTATTAAAGTGTACACTGTTTCTATTTGCTAACACCCCCATATTTTGTATATATGCTATATCTTTATTAATAATATCTGTAAACCCCTATCTGTATGTAAAACTAAAAATGTTGACGTCAAAATAAAGATCCAAAGAGTGTTCTCTCAGCTGGTGGCAGGGACAGAGGAGAGGGAAAAAGCCAACGCCCAGCCCATGTGGGGCCCCCAGGGACTCTTTATAGACGAACCCCTGAAAACAAGACAGGTTTTTGGCAGGGGGTCGGCAGATGTTCTGGAGGGTGGCCATCGACATACGGCTTCTGTCTCACACAGTCTCTCCCTCAATGTCTCGGGTGTAAGCATCCAAGTTTGTGTCATGGCCTCTACCTCTGTCCCGTGGGCTGTTCCCGATCACTCTCTAACATCTAGCCCTGCCTCTACTTCTTGTTGTCCGCGTGTGGGAAGAACATCAACATTCGCCTCAAGTACATGACTGCCAGCTTATCCATACATCGACATTTGCAAAAATATTACATATATTTAAAATACAATATAACGCGGCTGATGATTGTAAAACGAAAATTGAAATTATACCGCGAATGTTTCTTTTATAAAAATCGAAATTTATTTTCAAAGAGAAATAGCGACATTTCTAACTTTGAGGATGAGGTATGGAAAGGTGAAACATGAAGAGTAATGGCGAACGGCGGAAATCGAACCCACACCCTTCTGCTTACCGGGCAGGTGCCTTGTCCACTCGGCTACCCTGAACGTATTTTTCCGTTCGTAACTAGTACTTAAAGTAACATTTAAAATACAATATAACCCGGCTGATGATTGTAAAACGAAAATTGAAATTATACCGCGAATGTTTCTTTTATAAAAATCGAAATTTATTTTCAAAGAGAAATAGCGACATTTCTAACTTTGAGGATGAGGTATGGAAAGGTGAAACATGAAGAGTAATGGCGAACGGAAAAATAAAAAGTGTCCAGGGGCGGGAATCGAACCCACACCCTTCTGCTTACCGGGCAGGTGCCTTGTCCACTCGGCTACCCTGGACGTATTTTTCCGTTCGTAACTAGTACTTAAAGTAACATTTAAAATACAATATAACGCGGCTGATGATTGTAAAACGAAAATTGAAATTATACCGCGAATGTTTCTTTTATAAAAATCGAAATTTATTTTCAAAGAGAAATAGCGACATTTCTAACTTTGAGGATGAGGTATGGAAAGGTGAAACATGAAGAGTAATGGCGAACGGAAAAATACACCTTTCCATACCTCATCCTCAAAGTTAGAAATGTCGCTATTTCTCTTTGAAAATAAATTTCGATTTTTATAAAAGAAACATTCGCGATATGATTTCAATTTTCGTTTTACAATCATCAGCCGCGTTATATTGTATTTTAAATGTTACTTTAAGTACTAGTTACGAACGTAAAAATACGTCCAGGGTAGCCGAGTGGACAAGGCACCTGCCCGGTAAGCAGAAGGGTGTGGGTTCGATTCCCGCCCCTGGACACTTTTTATTTTTCCGTTCGCCATTACTCTTCATGTTTCACCTTTCCATACCTCATCCTCAAAGTTAGAAATGTCGCTATTTCTCTTTGAAAATAAATATCGATTTTTATAAATGAAACATTCGCGGTATAATTTCAATTTTCGTTTTACAATCATCAGCCGCGTTATTTTGTATTTTAAATGTTACTTTAAGTTCTAGTTACGAACGGAAAAATACGTCCAGGGTAGCCGAGTGGACAAGGCACCTGCCCGGTAAGCAGAAGGGTGTGGGTTCGATTCCCGCCCCTGGACACTTTTTATTTTTCCGTTCGCCATTACTCTTCATGTTTCACCTTTCCATACCTCATCCTCAAAGTTAGAAATGTCGCTATTTCTCTTTGAAAATAAATTTCGATTTTTATAAAAGAAACATTCGCGGTATAATTTCAATTTTCGTATTACATATATTTATTCAATAACTACTACTAATAATAAAATATACATTGTTTGCTTTTAATTAATTAATATTTATTCCCTCTTTATATAAAATAAATAGAAAGATAATTAATAAAATGATCTATTTAAAAATATCATCACATCACACGCTGTTAGCGAAATTTCACGTAGAGAACCCCTTGATATTCTTAGAATAAAAAATAGTCCATAAATATCTTATGCCACTTCGAGTGTTTTCATCTTCTTGAGTATAAGAATATCAATTCTGTTCAGCAACCCACCTTCTGAGTCATCATAAAGTATCTGTGGGGGAGGGCATTTTTAAGGCTTTTCTTGCCACAATTTTTGAATAAACATTAAAAAAAAAGACACGACAAGAAAACAAATTTCACAAGTGAGAACTCTTAGACCACTCGGTCATCCTGACATCGAGGAATAAGGCTTTGATAGAACTCTTATTATTTATTTTAAAAAAAGTTAAAATGAATACACTTAAATTATATAGGTTTTTAACTTGCATTCCACACTTTTCTTTTTTTTTTTTTTTAGTTTTGGAATATTTACAAATTTGTTTGCCTTCGGAAACGGCAGTAAATATTAAAAAAATATATGTACGAGTTAATTCATTGTAAAATATATATGTAAAAATGATGAATATTATTAATATAATGAAAATATATTTTTTAAATCCAATCCTTGTTCTGTGCACATCATATAATACACTTAAAAATTAAAACTCTGGGACAATTGCGGGATATATGTACTATGTTGATAAATAAAAGTTGTACTAACAGCATAATACAATTTATAAGACATGAAATCATTGAGGGCGAATATTTATTTCCTTCAAATAAAACAAAATTCCTACTGTACATACTCCTGTGAAAAAAATATTGGAGGGGGGGGGTGACTTATCAGTGGTGAACCCTCCCACCAGTTTCTTTAAGCTGCCATAAAACTTTTTCGAGCTTTAATATTGTATTGGGATTTTCTGCTTATATTACCGACACTGTAGGGGGTACCCTGGTACATAAGTTTTGAGGACGGTAAAATTGCATGTAAATATTTGTATCGAGCAATGCTCTCCCGAAAACAATTCATACCAGCCTTGTTAGGCATAAATTAAACATATGATAATAACGCGCCACACATATATAATTATTTATTTAAAATGAAAAAAATTAAGAACAGAAATTTATTTTTCAAATAAAGCAAACTTCCCATTGTCCTTACTGCGATTAAAAAAATATTGGGATATCTCTATCAGTGGTGACGGGCAGAATGTTGTTGCTGCTTGCTTTGTGACAACACCACATGACTGACACGTATAATCGGGTTGGTGGCCATGGCCAGCGGGGTACATGAGTCTCTTTTATTTGCTTGCGATATTCGCTCCAATTTCACAAAAAAAAGTTAACTGCCTTACCATATTCGTGCGAGATTAGTGTTGCTAGCATGCGAAATTAAAAGTAATATTCTAATATTACACCTTTTCTCATGTTATCACTTAATTAGTTGTAGACAAAAAGCCTTTAGGTATTTTTGGGTTTTATATTCACGACGTAAAACACAGCTCTAGCGTTATTTGTTATTAGGTATGGACGAGCTTCGCCTGAGTAAATATTTGTCCAATCTTTATTCAACAAAGTTTTATTATAATTTAATAGCAATAATAGTGATTTGAAAATCATTAATTAGTATATTATAAATACCAGATTTGTTATTTACTCTGGGTCCAAAACTATGCCTCCTTCCAGACCTAATCGAAAAGTTTCATCATACACAGAAAAAACGCACAATCAAACAAACAGATTCATCTTAATTTTTATATTAATTTTTAAGATATCCTTCTGGGGGGGGGGGGGGGGTGAAACGAAAATAGTATTATATTAGGAATTCTTGCAAATAGATAGTAATCTTTAAAAAGCATATATCCCTCTCTCCTTACACTAGACCCAACACTCAAATCAAATGCCTAGCAACACAGTCTTTATGATATCTTCCCAAATATATATATGTGTTAATAACGAACTACTCGATGAGGAAAGAGTTTCTTTAATATATAATATCAGATCACAAGCTTTCGGGCATAACCGCCCATCCACGGGTGTAAAACTCGTTTTACACCCGTGGATGGGCGGTTATGCCCGAAAGCTTGTGATCTGATATTATATATTAAAGAAACTCTTTCCTCATCGAGTAGTTCGTTATTAAAGTTTATTGAAGGGATTATTGATTCAATATATATGTGTATTAACATAGATTGTACATTGACTTTCTAGATGAGAGCAACAATATTTGCAAATATTTGACAAAATTTGACGAAAAATACGATGGCGTCCATGTAGACAAGGCACATGCTCCACTTATCGCAACAGACAATACTGTCCATCATCCATGTACAATTTCACTTTTGTACTATTTTTTACATTGTTTAGCGTTCTCGCGCACTTTTGGCCTTAAATGCCCGTTTCATGATTTTTCAGGATGACTGAATGACCAGTTTGTTTTTGTTGTTGAGATACAGTTTGCACCACGTTAATAAGGACCAACAGCCCGAAACGCGTACGTGGTTTGCTTTTATTGATTATTTGTTGGGCTCGAAAATCATACACTTTGGATAGTAGCTCGTAAAACCATATTTTCTCTCTCAATTAATCAAGAATAGGTATTTGGTAGGGCAATTCTGGAATAATTAATAATCGACGAATAGTTTATAATTATTTCGGCAGATGACGCAAGCCATCAGCAACTTTCAGTTGTACGATGCCTTTTTATTAATATATTCACCTGATCCCAGTACAATTGCATTGTCTATCATTTTTTCACACGTTGCAGGAGCCTCGCAGAGTTCGAAAGGATTCACTCTCAATTCATCCAGACCACCATGAATTACAAACTGAATAGTCTTCTCGTTCCCTTCGTCCACTTCCTACCAATACCCGGACCGAAGATGCATTGTGAAAAATAAATTGGGGCTGGCCAAGCTGCTCCAGACATGGCCAATACGTGACATAAGGTATACAATCTTTTTCTGCAATCAGAATTTGACCACACGGCCGCCTGAATGAAAGCCAAAACGTTGCGCTCTCAATGAAGACAGCGCAATAAATAAATAGAATAACCTAATCGCATAAATAGAATAACTAAGCCGCAAAAAATATCATGAACCATTGTCGTTAGAAAACGTATTAAGGCCAAAATTGATTTACTTTATTTTATTCATTTATTTGACATATCGGACGCGATATCCCAGCTCGGGATACTTGCGCCTAAATACATTTTAGTAGATTATATACAATTCATTTTATACAATTCAACAACCGGACTAAAAACATAATTGAAACTTAAACGATAGTACTCCAAAACAGAAGAGAAAATCTAAAATGGAATATTTTAGCAACCTATACACAATTCATTATATACAACTCAATAACCGACAAAAAACACAACTAAAACTGAAACGATGGTTCTCCCAAACAGAAGAGAAAATATAAAATAAATTATTTTAGCAACCTATATACAATTCATCATATACAACTCAATAACCGACCAAAAACACAATTAAAACTGAAACGATAGTCCTCTCAAACAGAAGAGAAAATCCAAAATGAACCTACAAAAATTATTGAATTTTACATAAGTGTCTTTGTTATATACAAATTCGCAAATTTCTTCGATGGGATAAAAATGATTACTTCTGTAGCTGTGAAATATCGGCCATTATATTAATAAATGTATTGAGTCTTGGTTTTCTTTTCCACAGAAACAGCTAGGATCATCCGTTGCCCCGATTTTCGACAAAAATTCTCCAAAATTCCCATGACCCGTGACGAACTGTGAGTTATAAAAATTCGGACGAAAATAAAAAGGAATTCCAAATGGGAAAAATTTTCGGAATGTTTCATTAGTGTTAGCTATTGTTTCAGCCATTCTTGATTCTATGAAGTTATGAATTATAGTTGGGGCATGCGGTTTGAATACATTAATTTCTTCTTTTGATAAATTGACCAAATCGTATTTTATTATCAACGATTCTATGTGATCTGTGAGAATAGGTATTTTTGCCAAACTATGAATACAATTTGATGAGGTCGTTTTATAGGCTCTCACTACCCAAAGAAGAATCTGATATTGCTGAGAGTTTAATCTTTGTTTACTTCTTTTATTAATAAATTTATACCATATTTCAGATCCATAGGTTAGTATTGGCCTGAAAAGAGTTTTATATAAAATTAATCTTTTTTAGCATCCAATCCCCACATTTTCCCACAGAGTGGAAATAACAGATTTTTCATACGGTTGATTTTACAAAGAATATCATTAATGTGGGGTGTGAAGTTAATTTTTGACTTAATTCTGTGATTAGAAAATTTTATACCTAAATTTTTACTTCTTTAACTGGTTTTATTATGAAGTTTGGAGTTCCCATTGGAATATTTTGTTTGCCGTGCATATGTATTAAGCCGGTTTTCTCCGGGCTTAGTTTTAGCTTATTTCTTGTACACAATTGTATTACATAATTTAAAGTACTTTCTGTTTCATTTTTAACCCTTCTATAGTATTGTGCCAGCAAACAATGTAAACATCATCCGCATAACAGATTATTTCAGAATTTGGGTATGCGAAGTTGATCAACAAATCATTCAGGACTATATTCCACAATAAAGGTGATAATGGTCCGCCTTGAAGACATCCCTTTGATAAATATTTTGAAATTGTTGTATTCGAGAAGGTGAGACTTGTTTTTCTTCTCCGATTTAAAAATGATTGGATGATTTTTATAAGAACTGCTGGGACGTGGTCTTCGTCCATTCTTTTTATTAAGGCAGGCCACCACGCATCATCAAACGCACCACTTATATCAATGGCAATCAATGCAACCAATTCGTTTTGTTTGTGTTTCAGTATGGTCTCGGTTATTTTGTCCAATGCCGTTATTGTAGATTTTCTTTTCGTAAATCCATGCTGTCTCTGGCTCAGTAAGTTATTATGATTATAATAATTGAGTATTTTATTTTTAATGATCGTTTCAAATATTTTTGAGAAATTTGATGTTAGTGAAATTGGGCGATAGCTATTAATTGCTTCGTAGTCAGCTTTTTGCGGTTTCGTAATAATTTTTAATACCGAATGTTTCCAGCTTTCAGGATAGTAACCAAGCACCAGACACTCATTAAAGAGTTTGACTAAACTGGGTAGGATTGATAATAATGAGTGCTTAATCATATAATTACTCACGTTATCTGGACCAGGAGCCTTTCTGATATTAAGATTCGAGCACAAATCCTTTATTTCCTTTTCAGTAATAAAAATGATTTCCCTGTTGGTAAAACTTGGGATGTGATTTCTAATTAAAGTGTGTTCTTCTTTGTCCAACCGCACATCATCATCAGGAAAAAATGCTGTTAGCATTACCTTCATCTTTTGCTCTCTCATGCACTCTGCAGTTTTATTCAGTAATGGTATGCCCACTTGAATGTCGGTCGATCTTAAACGTTTAAAAATCCTGTATGCATTCCCGAAAGCATTCGTAGACTCATTTTTTTCAATAAATATTTTCCACGACGTCTTTTTTGCTCTATTAATGGCTCTTAAGTATTTATTTCTTGCTGCTCTGTAAATACTCGGATTCAGGTTACCCCCTCTATAATACAAATTCCTGATATAATGTAAATGTTCTTTTAATTGTTTAAGCTCTTTATTCCACCAATTTTTGGAAGTTACGTGTTTATAGAGGTGTGATGCTTGACGTCGAGAGAAGAGTATGCAGCTTCAATTACTAAATTTGTCAATTTGTTTACCACATTATCAATATCTTCACAATTGACAATGTGTTTAGAAGCTGAATTTAAACCCAGTAAATCCGAAGGCGAAATACTCTCAGCAAATTTGGTCCAATTCGCCGATTTTTCTCTGAATTTCCATGTCGATGTCTGTCTATTATTGTTTGCCAAGTTCATCATATTGAAGATATGAAAAAGTATTGCCAAATGGTCTGAGGTAACAGAAAGTGCTGAGGTTCTCCAGTTATGTTTTAGACTAATGGAATGTTTATTAGAAATTGTCAAGTCGATTATGCTAGCATTTCTGCAAGTTGGGATTTTAAGATTATGAACAAATAGATTCTGCTCCTCAATAATATACTTTAGAATGTAGCCGTTTTTATTTGTGGTTGAATCGAACCAGAGTGGATGTCTTGAATTGAAATCTCCACAAAGGATAATTGGGAGTTGACCAAAGGCCTCAAGTATTTATGAGATGAATTGGATATGAAATGCAGCCATAGAGTTTGGGTGTATATAAATATTGGCAATAACTATTATTTTCCCGTTGAAATAGAGAGAGATCGCTGTACAGAAGGAATTTGTAAACCTATTAATTTTCTCATATATTATGTTGCGGTTCAAAATAATAGTAGCAGTATAAATTTGCCTATCTGTGCTAGAATATACTATTCGTGAATTCTTGCCAAATTTCACTGTATCATTGCACATGTATGGTTCTTGTAGAAATATGATGTCAGGAAGATCGTCTGCAATTGTCACACCTAACTCACTAGTTGCCATCATAATTTTCCTTGCATTAAATTGTATACATCTGATATTGTTATAATTCATCTGAATGGTATTGAGTTCTTTGTATTAAAAAACGTATTAAGGCCAAAATTGATTTACTTAAAAGCATTAAATCTTTATAAATTTAACCGAGAGTTTTATTAGACATTTCCAAGAATAATGCTTTTATGATTAATTAATATTTAAAATTTTTTAATTGAAGATACACATAAAAGGCAAAAATAAATGTTTCAGCTTTTCTCTTTCTCTCTGCCAATGAACAATTATGCGTTAATTTATATCAGTAAAAATAAAAGCGGCTGGTGACAATCACCGTATATTGAGTGAAGAGATCAAATATATTGTGACGAAGAAATAATTTAATATTTTTATATTATTAAATTATTCAATTATATATATTACACTCATGGACAAAATTTAAGGAAGTGGAAATTTTTTATTTCGCCGGTCGTCTATTTTTTTTTTTTTTTTTTTTTTTTTAAGGAGAAGGAGACATTTTTGTTCACACTTGGTTATCTCGTGTTTTCAATAAAGGTCACTGTGTATCAAATATTTTTTTGAGTTATAGACTGAATCCCTATATACATGCTAAAAGATACAACTTGCTTAAGTTTTGTCCATGAGTGTATTTTCAAAAACAGATTCGAAATAGATGCATTAGTTTATTCATCAATTATGTAGAATATCTTGGTCCTTATTTGTTGTTTTGCTGTAAATAATTAATTAATAATTCTCGTCTAGACGTGCTGCCATTAATAAATACTTTTAAATCTAAGATATCTAACCACTCTATTTTCTACGTTACAACTGGTGGAGAAGATAGATCAATATTCATTAGAATAAAATTGTCCGTGAGGTCAAGAGACGTACGGACCTCTGTGGTTTGCCAACCTACAAGAATTGACTGGCTTCCAGTTCTTGCTCACATCTCTCCACCTGAGCTACGCAGAAAGGAAGCCACCAAGAAAATGTACCAAAAACTCTTGGATTCACCCGACCTCGAAATTAACCCTATCCTACAGTCTCCCCCAAATCATAGACTAAAATCAAGGAAGCCGATATGGTCCAGAGGAAACCAACTTCTCTCCCAAAATTTTAATATCTCAGAAGCATGGACAAATTCCTGGATCAGCACCGATATCCCAAACAAGAACCTCATCACAAGCCCAAATGTCAAGATCCCAGGTTTTTCCCTCCCTCGACGAGAATGGGTGCTTCTAAACCGCTTTAGGACAGGTCAGGGAAGGTGTGCAGAGCTGATGAAGTTATGGGGCTACACCAAAGATCCAAATTGTGCCTGCAACGTCCCACAATCAATGTCCCATATACTAGATGACTGCCCGCTGTACAAATTCAATGGAGGAATCTCCAATCTCCATTCTGTCACCCCGGAAGCCCTGAACTGGCTGAAGGACTTGCCTCTCAGACTTTAATGACCTATATGTCCTCACTTCTTTTTTCTAGATTTAATTCATTTTGTCTCCTCTCTAATTGTAAATACGCTGCTGTATCACCTCATAAGCATAATAATAATTAGAATAAAATAAATTTGATTTTGTTGAACCAGAAGAAACCACTATGAGTGTTAAGACAGAAGCAGCGACATAGGCAGGTAGCATGTCCATTTAGCCCCTGCCTAGGAAACCTTCCATTTTCTTCCGGTATTTATATTTGGTGTTGTAATAAATCTATAATTTTTTGACAAAATAATCCTAATTCATATTAAAATAAAAACAAAACTTCCAGGGAAAAGTTTCTTTTAAAATATGTTTTTTTATTTAAAAAATATCTCGAGCTTTCGGGCAAGTACGCCCTTCTACGGGAGAAATTGAATTATATGATTAATACGCCAATAAAATATGATTTAAAAGTAAATAAAGTCCATTTACTGTTTACATTTGTTTTAAAGCATGATCAACGCGGGCTTCTATTGCGCGTGCTTCACCTGGGGGTTATGGGCTGGGCTCAGGGAATATAATGTTATAAATTTCCGGAATATCTATTCTTCTGTTAATGCTATTGTGCTTTCTGGATATGATGGATTCTATTACAAGTCTCTGTAGTCTATTGGGGATGTTGGAGTAATGGGTGTTTGGTTCTTATAGGGAGAAGGAATGACCTGTTTCTCTTATATGTTGGTATACTGAAGATCTACTGTCTTGATTATCGATATTTCGTTTATGTTCTGATACTCTTATATTCAAATGTCTGCCAGTTTCGCCGACATATTTGGTTTTGCATTCGTTGCATTCTATGGAGGATATGACATTCTTAATATTGGAAGGATAATCAATGGTATTGTTCTTTGTTATTTTATCGAATTCTAATTCATGTTTATACCTTGCAAAAAATGTGGGAGATTAGGATTTGATTTTTTTTTTAAAAAGATGGTTGACAGGGAATGAACAGCCATCCCTCAGAACACCATTCGCATGCTCTTGGAGTCAGTACCAAGACATGTTGCTCCCTGTATAGCCGCCCGCCGTGATCCCACAACATATTGAGTGAACGGCGATGTCGCTCAATGTATAGGTGTATTCTGTTCTAATAATGAACATTTATTGTTCGTTACTGGTACGCTAGAAGTGGCGTCCTCTTTAGGGTAAGACTATGCACACGTATTTCAGGTGGATTGGCTGAATTTTAAAATTCAACGGGGTAATGCACAGAATCATGATGAACTACAACACTGCCTATTAACAAATAAGTTCTTGATAGAGCAATAAATTTACTGAGGATATATTCGTTTAATTTTCCACATCATCTTTTTTTGGTGCTAATATAGGCCTTTCACTGAACTAAGAAAGTGGCATGGTCAGTAAAGAGCCTATATTATGTTGATTGTAAAATTAGTAGCTTATATTGTATTTAGATAAACTATCTTATTTATGGTGATCAATCTTTGAGAAAACAAAACTTAATGTTGAAAAAACTTTAGGTTTAACATTCAAACACTACTTATAACCTTTTTGATAGAAAAAAAATATTTAAAATTGTGTTTAAAATAGTGTACCTAACTTAGTGGATAATTAGACACTGGCATTGGATTAATTTAATATTTAAATAATTCATTGGTTGAATGGTTGATAGTTGGACACTCATTTAAATGACGTTGCCTTGTTCGCTTGTTGTTATCAGTTCTTCTGCTTCTTGGTCACCGACTGCGCATGCGCAACACTTCTCTCCGGCGGTGGCGCCGATTAGCTAGATCTGGTCAATCTAAGCCCTCCAGCCTATAAGGGGATAAACAAATGAGATCATGGTATGAATATCTTCAACCAAGACACGAAGATCCTTTTACAAGTCCCCGTGAGTTCCAAACGTCAATTTCCCAGTTTGAGCAATAGCTGAGATCTGCTGCTCATCTTCTGCCATCTGTCACACTTACGCTGTTAAATACTCATAAGGAGTCTTTGTCTGAAGATATTTTACATCAGATGCGTCAAAATATGTCCATCCCAGAACTTTATTGCAATGATGATATTTTCAATGCCACGTTACTGGAAATTAAAAAACATGTTCAGTTTCAGGTAAAAGTATTACATGTATGGGTTTGCCTCTTCCTGAAATGTATCACCACCCGGAGAAGCTGCATGATTTTTATCAGACATATTGTTGCAGCAGGTTGCGGCTTGGCAGACTCTTCAACCTTGGTTCTCTTCTGTGCTGGGTCTTGCATCTTACCAGAGCGTGTCTCAACCATCCTACAAATTTATATAAGCGAGTAATGAGATAATTCTACTTTAAGTAGGCTCCAGAATAATTTATTTATTTCTCACCTCAAAGAGAGAGCAGTGAAGTCACACGTGTACTTAAATACAAATGATAATTCTATAATACATATATTCTGTTTATAATACATATATTCTGTTTAATAAAATAAATAAATATAAAATATAATTTTGAATTTAAAATATATGAAAAATAATATTACAAATTAAAATAAAATAGGTTCATTAGCCATGATGCAACACTTCCTCCTCTCCAGAGGTCGTCACGTCCTCGTGAGTTACCTCCTCAATTCTCTCAAAATAGGGTTTGAGTCTTGAGACATGGACAATCAATGGGTCTTGGCCAGGATTATCTTTCGGCTCAATTAAGTAATTTACGTTAGACAGCTTCTTTAATATTCGATATGGGCCAAAATATGTTCTCAATAGTTTTTCACATTTTCCGATTTTCCTGACTGGTGTCCAAACTGCCACTAAATGTCCTGGTTCATAGATTTTCTCATTGTGTTTTTTTGTCATAGTTTCTTTTCATTCTTTCCTGAGTCTTCTATGTGTTGTTAATGACTACCTGTCTCGTCCTTGCTATTTTATCTAAGTAGTTTTCTATATATTCGTCGTAATCGTCCATGTTACTGTCCGTTGGGATATTCTCGTCGTCTAAGAGGGACATGGGTTCCCTTCCAAACAACAGGAAAAATGGAGAGTAGCCTGTGGTTTCTTGAATCGTGGTATTATACGCGTGGGGGATAAAAGGGAGGATTTCGTCCCAGTTCTTCTGATACGTATTCACATACATGCTGACCATATTGATTAAAGTTCTATTTAGCCGTTCCGTTAGTCCGTTAGTGTGGGGGTGGTAGCTCGTTGTGAAGCAATGTTTAACTTTGCACATTTTCATTACCTCCTTCTTCAAATTGCTAGTGAATTGTGAACCTCTATCGCTAATAAGAAATCTTGGGGCCCCGTGACGTAAAATAATATGTTCGATTGAAAATATAGAGACTTCTTTCACGGTTGCTTCTGATACTGCCTGTTTTGTTTCCCACTTGGCAAATACGCAAGGAGGAAAAGCAGAATGATTGTTTACAAAACAATTTGTTCTCGTTAGGCCTTAATTGAATAGAATGTTTATAATAGCTTAAAGAAACAAAAGTACTTATCTTTGGTCAGGCAATTATCCCAAGCTTTACAAATGAATTTATTTTAATTTTCTTTACAATAAATATTTAAAGAATTTACAATAGATTTAAAGCCGCAGCTTAAAGGCATTTTTCTTTAGTGGCGAGCGTCCTAAGAATGTTCGAGAAGGTGGCGAGCTCCCTCTGGTGGTGCAGCTGGTGGCCTCCCATTGGTCAGCGATGACGTAGCTCTTCTTTCTCTCACCGCCGCGCTCCGCCTTCTGCCACCTATGTTCAGAATAAAACTAAACATACTCCCCTCTTGTGGACGTAGTCCACACACAAGGCAAAAGAAAAGGATCACATAGTGTAGAAAGTTTGTTTTTTTTTTAAGAAGAAGAAGAAGTATTAGAATGGCAGAAGTGCAATCTTCGAGATGGGTCTTATTAGATGATGTTGTTTCTCTGTTTGAAGTTCCAAAACTCGGACAATGCCATCCGCTCCAGGTGACACCTTGGTGATGCGACCAAGGCTCCACTGCATTGAAGGCATAGGAATGTCTTTTACCAACACCAAATCTCCAACCTTCAGGTTGGAAGAGGGTTTTTTCCATTTGGACCGTTGTTGCAGTTTGTTTAGATATTCCCTGGACCATCTCTGCCAGAAAACATCTCTGGACTTTTGAATTAATTTCCATCTAGTTAAGTAGTTGTCATTAGAGTGATAACTGGGCTCTGGGAGTGCTGTTAATGGTCTTCCAATCAAAAAATGTCCTGGAGTGAGAGGGTTGAAATCATTTGGATCCGAACTCATCGGATACAACGGGCGAGAATTTAAGCACGCTTCAATTTTACTTGTCAGAGTATTGAGTTCTTCAAAATTTAAAACTGCAGATTTTAAACACCTTAGGAGATGATACTTCAATGATTTAATTCCTGCTTCCCAAATGCCGCCGAAGTTTGGAGCAGATGAAGGTATAAAATGCCAAGTGATGTGTTCATTAGCGACATAATTTTGAATTGAAGAATCCTTTACAAGTTGATGTATATTATTCAAAATATTCTTAGCTCCTTTAAAGTTAGTAGCGTTGTCGGTGAAAATATCAGAGGGTTTTCCTCGACGAGAGATGAATCTTCTAAAAGCAGCGAGGAAGGCAGGGGTTGACAGATCTGAAACTATCTCAAGGTGAATAGCCTTCGTTGAGAAACAAATTAATAATGCTATATATGATTTTAATGTTACTTTTGTTCTTATGACATTAGGTTTAGTTATAAATGGTTCTGCGAAGTCTATTCCTGTTTTGCTAAAAGGGCTTGAGGGTATGATTCTTGGATAGGCACATCTTCATGATTTGTTTTGACACTTGGCGTTTCGTCTCGAAACATGTCATGCAACGATTAATGAGCTTTTTTACTAGAATTCTACCGGATTGAATCCAGTATTTTTGTTGGATGACACACAGAGTTTGTGATTGGTAGCGGATTTTGTAAACTTGAGTTTGATAGCCAATCAGGGCCATTCCACCAAAGTGAATGGTTTACTAGCTCTGAAGAAGTTATACCTCTGGAGGCGCAATCTGCAGGATTATCCTTGGTAGACACATAGTACCAAGAAGATTGCAGAGTTAGTCGCTGAATTTCTGCAGTCCGGTTACCAACAAAAGGTTTCCAATGTTTTGATTCAGATTTTATCCAACATAAAACAATCTGGGAATCTGTCCACAAAATTACTCGGTCAATCTGCAACAGCAATGAGCTGCAAATGGAATCATATAAATTTGAAAGGAGAAGAGCAGCACAAAGCTCCAGACGAGGTATTGACGTTGCCTTCAAGGGAGCGACTTTTGTCTTGGCAGCAATCAATGTGACTTGAACATGACCAGATTTAAAACAAGATTTCATATAAACAACTGATGAACATGCAGATTCGTAAGCATCACAAAATCCATGGAGTTCTAAAGAATGTATAAGTCTCTTGCAGGAAATATATCTAGGAATTTTAATATGATTTAGCATGGCCAAATCCATTTTCACTCTCCTCCAATGAGAACACAACGATTCAGATAAGGGATCATCCCAATCCAAATACTGTTTCCACAAAGTTTGGAACAGAATCTTGAAGCTAATGATCACCGGTGATAACCATCACAAAGGGTCATTTATTCGAGAAATGTCCGATAACAATTGTCTTTTAGAATATACGTCTTTTAGTGAATTGACTGTATTTGTGAAATTATCCGTGGATGGATTCCAATTTATCCCAAGAATCTTAACAGATGAATTATCTCCGATTTCATATGAATCATGTGCTTTCAGCGCTTCTGGTACCTCTGAAAGAACCTTAGGGACATTTGACATTCATTTTCTTATGCAAAAGCCACCAGATAAAAGGATTTTCCGGATATCATCAATGAGAACTTTTGTTTCTTCGATTGTTGTTGCGCCAGAAAGTAGGTCGTCTACATAAAAATCAGTTTTTATGATTTTAGATGCCTCTGGGAACAGGTGTTCTTTGTCGGTGGCAAGTTGCATCAAGGTACGGATTGCAAGATATGGTGCACATGACATTCCATAAGTTACTGTGAGCAATCTATACTCCAATGAAGATTCCAATGGACTATTTCTCCAGAAGATTCTCTGAAAGTCGAGATCAGAAGAGTTCACTTTCATCTGTCTGTACATTTTCTCAATATCTCCCGTAAAAGCTATAGGATTAGTACGAAACTTCACAAGAATATTGAAAATATCATGCTGCAATATCGGTCCAGTATGAAGAAATTCATTTAAGGAGTAATTGTTGCTCGTTTTTCACGATGCATCAAACACTACTCTTAATTTAGTAGTGCTGCTCTGCTCACGCAGAACGCAATGGTGAGGTATATAATAGCACTTGTCTGATGGTTTGTCACGTTCGTTTTTCGGAATGAGCTCCATGTGGTTGAGAGAAAGGTATTCCATCATGAAATCCTCATATTGCTGAAGAAGATTCGAAGATTTGTGCCATTTTCTCTCAAGAGCAAGAAATCGTTTCATGGCATTCTGACGTGAGTCTCCGAGATTAGGCACAGATTTAAACGGTAGACCAACAGAATATCTTCCATCTGTTGATATGCAAAAGTTCTTGTCATAAATGTCCCCGCAACTCTTCTCCTCTTTAGTCAATGGAAGAGCGGCAGGAACCGATTCCAATTCAAAAAACTTTCGCAGATTATCATCTCCTTGGGATGTTGAGCATAATGAGATATAGCTGTTTCCAGTCTCAGAACTGGAAACATTTCCTGAAAGTATCCATCCTAACTTGGAACTACAGGCAGAGGGTCCTGGATGATTTTGAAATCGTAGTTTTCCTGTATATAAAAATGGGGCTAGGTCTGCACCAATTACTAAATCAATGGAACTTGTTTTATCAAAATTGGGATCTGCTAATAAAGTATTCTTAAGATGAGGCCAATTATCTCTATTTATCAGAAAATTAGGTAAATCAACAGTGATTTGATCGAGTATTATGTATGAAATTTTGAATATTCTATCAGAAAAATGAGGCTTAAATTGAAGAAAAGTCTCACTAGCAGACTGCTGTATTGGTTGGTTACCAATTCCAAAAACTGTGAGTTGGCTCTTTTTAACAGGAAGATTCAACTTTTCACGACAATTTTCTGTTATTAGACTTCTTTGAGAACCAGTATCAATCAAAGCTCTGCATGGATGAAACGATCCATTTTCTGCTCTCACTCTCACGATAGCAGTAGATAATAAGATTGTCTCATTGGGCTTTGTTGTATCACTGAGAAAACATGAAACGCTAGATTGGGCAATTGTAGCTTTAATTGAAGTGGTATTCAAAGGCTCGGGTTGGAAGGAATGCAAAATAGTTTGATGTTTTTTGTTGCATGATTTACAATGCATAGTGAATTTACATGACGTTACTCTGTGGTTATTGGTTTTGACTATGTTACATCTTTCAAGGAGAGAACTTTTATGGAACTTGTCACATTTGAATAAAGGATGTGAATTTTTGCATAATAGGCATTTATCATCACCTTTTGAAATAGAATTATAAACATGTGTTTGTTTCACTTCAGATTTATCCTCTTTAGCATAACTTTTTATCGATTGCAAACTTTTTGCTTGTTTTTCAAGAAACATAATAAAAATTTCGTAGGATGGAAAGCCATAATCTATCAACGTCAATTCCTATTGCCTTTTCAAATCATCACCTATTCTTCTTTGTAGGAAATGTATTAGAAAGATATCAACAAGTGTAATTCTTTCCAAACCCAGTGATTTCAAATTTCTCATGGCTTCATTACATATATCTAGTAGTTCGAAAATGGCCTTGGAATTTATTAGTTTTAAAGGTTTTAAAGTGAATAATTCTGTACATTGTGAAAAGGCAAGTTCTTTTTGTTATCATATCTGGAGACCAATGTGGCCCAAGCATGGGCATAGTTTTCATCAATAACAGGATATCCCCTAATAAGTCGTTCAGCGTCTCCAGTAACAGCTGATTGTAAACATTGCAGCTTTTGTGAATCAGTTAGAGCGGTATTGGAATCAATAGACAGAGAAAATAATTGCTTGAAACTAAGCCATTCGTTAACATCACCAGAAAAGGAAGGTAAATTTTTTTTTTTTTGCTTATCCCTAGTACACGTGGTACAGGCCATGATAATCATGGTGGGTAGTTAGCGACTGCTTTTACTGTAAGTGCACCACATGTCTACACATGTGTAAAGCAGTTCGACTTTGCACTTACTAATGCCAGAGCCCCGTTTGGTTACTTGCACTCGCTGGTGGGGTTGGACTTTTGCAAGAATCGGGGGCCATTGGAGCATTTTTTTTTTCTTTAAACAGAAAAAAGTGTCCAATGCGGGTTCGAACCCGGGTCCTAGTGGTCGAAAACCAAACGGTTTACCAGCCTTCCACCGACCCCCCGGAAGGTAAATTAAATTTAGGAAGTTCTATTTTACTTGTGGTTGATTGATTTAGATCATCAATTTTGCTTGAAATGGCAGTACAAGATACTTTATTGATATTCGCCACTAAATTTCTAAGATTATCATTGTATTGCATAACTCTAGTAAAGTAAACTTCATCATCAAATTGAGAAAATGTTGAAAGATTACAATAAGTTTTTTCAATGTTATATTTTATATCTAAAATATCTTGTTTAAATGTCTGTAAATTTGCATCATCCTTCGCTTCAATTATCTTGAGCGAAATTTGCTCAAAATAATCCACTTGTTTGAAATGAAATTCAAGAATATTTAAAGTAGCTTTAAATTTGGCTGCCAAAATGGCATTTATTTTTTGCTATTATTAATTTTAATAATATATTTCAAAAATGAATTATAATTATTTATATTTAAATAATTATTTAATAAATTTATTCCCGGGTTTCGGCACCAATGTTTTGTTTCCCACTTGGCAAATACGCAAGGAGGAAAAGCAGAATGATTGTTTACAAAACAATTTGTTCTCGTTAGGCCTTAATTGAATAGAATGTTTTATAATAGCTTAAAGAAACAAATGTACTTATCTTTGGTCAGGCAATTATCCCACGCTTTACAAATGAATTTATTTTAATTTTCTTTACAATAAATATTTAAAGAATTCACAATAGATTTAAAGCCGCAGCTTAAAGGCATTGTTCTTTAGTGGCGAGCGTCCTAAGAATGTTCGAGAAGGTGGCGAGCTCCCTCTGGTGGTGCAGCTGGTGGCCACCCATTGGTCAGCGATGACGTAGCTCTTTTTTCTCTCACCACCGCGCTCCGCCTTCTGCCACCTATGTTCAGAATTAAACTAAACACTGCCTTTGTTTCAGTATACTAGGTATAATAATCAGTCAACACAATTATCCACTTCCTTTTTCTTTTCGTTGATGGCAAGGGGCCAACAAAGTCAATTCCGATTCTTTCAAAAGGGTAGTTAGCTGGGGGAATAGGTTGTAAAAGTCCAGAAGGCAAGTGATTTGAACCTTTCCGACTTTGGCAAAGATGGCACGTCTTTACAAATTCAGAAACATCTTTCAATATGGAAGGCCAATAGTATTTATTCTTCAATCGGTAAGCGGTTCTGGCGACGCCCAGATGGCCATTCAGCATATGGTTGTGGTATTTACTCATGATTTCCTTCCTTCTCTTCTTTAGCACTACCAGCAACCATGCCCTACCTTCAGGATTTGTATTTTTCTTGTATAGACACCCATTTTCTTCTTTAAAGTTCTGTGTAATTGAACGCTTGTTTCCACTAAGGTTCTCCTTAATATTATCAATAAAATCATCCTTTTCGTCTATTATTTGATTCAGAAATCGTCTTTCATAATATTCGTCCCATTCGTTTTCCGGTAAGGGTCCTCTAGATAGACCATCAGCGTCCAGATGTTTTTTACCCGATTTGTGTATAATTTCGAAATTATATTCCTGAATCTCCAGTGCCCATCGTTCTAATCGGCCGGTCGGATCTTCCAGATTCTTAAGCCAGCATAGTGCGTGATGATCAGTTACAATATTTAAGTGCCTTCCATATAGGTAGAGTCGTAACTTGGACATTGACCACACAACAGTTAGACATTCTTTTCCGGTAGTCGAATAATTTTCTCAGATTTGCTCAGTATTCGACTCAAATATGAGATCACCTTTTCTTTATCGCCGAACTTTTGGACTAATGTTGCACCCAAGCCGATGTTAGATGCGTCAGTATGAATGTAAGTAATTGCATTCGGATCAAAATGCCATAAGATTGGGGGATTTATTAATTCTACTTTAGGGTTTGAAATGCTTTTTCTTGATTTTCTGTCAAAGTAAAAGGTACATTCTTTTTTATAAGACTGGTTAATGGATCGGCAATTTTCGAAAAACCTTTGATAAATTCTCTATAATATGAACACATTCCTAAAATTGATTGAACTTCTTTTATCTTTTTGGGCCGAGCAAAATCTCTAATAGCCTTGATATTATGCTCCGCTGGTTTTATACCATGTTGACTGGTTATATGGCCAAGAATCTCAAGTTCTTCGAAAGCAAATTGGCATTTTTTGTTGTTCAATTTTAAATTAGCCTCGCGAAAACATCTTAAAACAGCTTCTATTCTTTTGAGATGTGTTGAAAAATACGAGCTATATATGATTACGTAATCTAGATAACATAAGCAAATTTACCATCTAAGATTACCAAGCATATTTTCCATGTTACATTCATGGAATGTACACAAGGAATTACATTCCTTCACTGTTACATCATCCAATTTTCTGTAGTCAACGCAAAACCTATACATACCATCTCGCTTCTTGACCAAGATTACAGAGAAGGACCATGGACTCGAGGATGGTCTAATTATGCCGTCTCTGAGCATTTCATTAATTTGCTCTTTTATGATTTCTCGCTCTTTCGCGCTCACCTTATACGGCTTGTGTTTGATCGGTTTCGCGCCTTCTGTATCAATCCGATGTTTCGCTAAGTTGGATCTTCCTAATGCCGACGAAAACAAATCCGCGTACTTTTCCAAAACTTGTTTCAATTGCTCCTTTTCCTTATATGATAAATTTTCGTTTATCTGAAATTGGGGTTCTTCATGCTCTTTTTGTTCACTTTCTTCCATAAGATTCACTTCGGCTGGCTGGCTTCCAAAGCACAATGTTTGGTTTTTAAATATTTTTAATGGTCGAGGGTAAGGGTTGTTGATATTTATAATTTAAAATGTTCATTTTTCATTCTATGATTATATTAATCTGTGGATTATTTTATTCTGTGGTGTAGATTATGTGTATATATATAGGTATTTTCTTTGAGTGAGTGTGGTTGAGAATCTGTGTGGAGACGTATGAGTTTCTAAAACTCTTTTTATAGTAATTTGACTTCATTGTAATTAGTGTCTTCAATAAAGAAGTTTTTTTACTTATAATAGAAAATAATTATTAAGATTCTCCCAACAATTGGTAGCAGAGCGGTTGAATTTAAATTTATGCAAATCAAGATTAATTGAAAATTTTTAGAAAAAAGAAAAGATGCAAAATTTTAATTTATCTCCAATAGAAAAACTTTCAGACAAAAATTACTTGATCTGGGCAAATCGAATTGAAAGTGAATTACGGGGATTAAAATTATGGAGAAGAATTATAGAAGGAGAAGAAGTGGAAAAGCCAATAGAAACAGACAAGAAATTTGATGAAAAAATGAAAATCTGGGAAGACTGGGATGACGACAATGCCATTGCAAGAAATTTGATGAATAGAACAATGAATGACACTCAAGTTCTAAAATACTCGAGCGAAAAAAGTGCCAAGAAATTATGGAATATTATTGGAGAAGAAATAGCATCTAAGAATGAAGACTTGCAGATGAAAAATAGAATAGAATTGTCAAAATTAAAAATGAAGGAAGATGAAACGGTGGATGATTACTTAAATAGAGCTATGATTATAAAGAGCAAAAGCATTCAAGCAGGAGATGAAATAAGAGATAGAGAATTAATTTGCTTCGTTTTGGAAGGTTTGAGAGTTGAATTTGATTTTGACATAAAAATTATAAAATCAGACAGGCAAAATAATATGAACACTATAAGACAAGTCCTGAAGGAAACAGAAGAAAAATTAAAACTTAGAAAAGAAGAAAAACGGCAAACAGAAATTGCATCTAAAGCTAGAGAGGGCCGAACGGGAAGACGAAATTTTGCTATCAAATGTTATAACTGTGGAAAGATGGGACACATTTCTAGAGAGTGCAGAGGCAAGATCAAATGTTTTAAATGTGGAGGATTTGGTCATAAATCGGAAATATGTAGAAAGAATAGAAGTGAAAAGAATGCAGAGCATAATTATAATGGGCCTAGGAGAGGAGTAAACAGGAGAAATTATAGTCTTCAAGTCATGTGATGGAGACAAGTGAAGTTAATTACGAAGAGGAAGATCAAGGGGATGAAAAAATACGATGGACAATGGATTCTGGAGCCTCTAGCCATATGGTTAGTGGGAAAGAATTATTTATAGAGTATGAAGAGGAGGAGAGAATTATAGCAACAGCTGATAAGGGTGCAGTGATGAAATCATCGGGAATTGGAGATATAAGAATGAAGTCGAATGTAGATGAGGGATTCATTAAATTTGAAAATGTTTTGCATGTGCCTGATTTGAGAGAAGGTTTATTATCGGTTGCAAAAATAGTGGATCATGATTTAAGTGTATTATTTAGTAAATATAAAGCTGAGGTAATAGGTAAAGATGGTGAGATTTTATATGAGGCAAGGAGAAATGGTGATAAATTTGAAGTAGAAGGAATCCTAAATATGGAAATAGCTAGAAAAGCAGAAGTAGATGATATGCTATGGCATCAAAGACTTGCTCATGTAAATTTTCAGAAATTGAAAGAAATGTATGATAATTCAACTGTATTAGGATTGAAAAATTTACATAATAACAAAGCGAATTGCGAATCTTGTACATTGGGAAAATTACATAGAAAATCTTACAAAAGTATTCAATATAAACAATCTGAAAATATTTTGGATCTATGGCATACCGGCATAGTTGGACCTTTAAATGATTCTTTTGGATATAAATATTTCATTTCGATTGTTGATGACTATAGTAATTTTACTTTCGTTATACCAATTACCGACAAATCTCAAACTGCTGATTCCATAATAAACTTGATAATACAAGAGGAAAGACAGACTGGAAAGAAATTAAAGAGAATTCGAAATGATAATGGTGGAGAGTATATTTCAAACTATTTGAGGCGATGGTTATCTAGTAAGGGCATCAAACAAGAATTCACTACAGCTTATACTCCTGAAAGTAATGGAAAAGCCGAAAGATTCAATAGAACCATAGTTGAGTCGGCAAGAACCATGCTAATTGATTCTAAATTACCTTTAAAATTTTGGAGTGAAAGTGTTAAGGTAGCTGTTCTCATACAAATAATAGAATAAAAATCAAAGAAATTAATACAACTCCTTTCGAGATATACAAGGGATGGAAACCAAACATTGTTTACTTAAAAAGGTTCGGAAGCGAAGCTTATGTTCATATAAGAAAAGAAAAGAGAAAGAAGATGGAACCAAAAGCTCATAAAGGGATCATGATGGGATATAGTATGATAAGAAAAGGCTATAGAATATATTTACCGGAAATGGATGAAATTCATGAAGTATCAGACGTTAAATTTAATGAGGCTAAGTTAGGATATTATTTAATGAATAATAGAGGTAGAAATCATGATGAAAATGAACTTTTCTGTTTTTGTAGAGAAGACCAAAATTTGATTTCTCACGGGAATGAAGACTATGGTGGTAATAGAGAAGACCAAGAAGAAAATTTTAACATCGATGATGAGCATATTCCTCAAGATGAAAATGATATAGATTTGAGTGAAATAGAGGAAATACCTCCTGATGAAATAAGTACTCCACATAGAAGAGGACCAGAACCAGGAATGACGAGAGAAAAGAGAGAAGAACGAGATCTTCGTTTGAGAGAAACAGAGGAAGAAGAACTTATAAAAAAGGGTGTGAGGAGATCTGAAAGATTAAGACTAATAAAGAATAAGAAAAATGTTTCTGATAGAACTTTTGAAATTAAATGTCCGAGGGATTACCAAGAAGCACTGAATTCTGATGATAGAAAACAATGGATTAAAGCCATGGAAGATGAGATGCAAAGGATTAATAAGTTAAAAGTTTGGAGATTGATAGATAGGCCTAAAGATAAAAAATTGATCAAAAGTAGGTGGATTTTTTCAATTAAGAAAAATAGTGATGGATCAATTAAAAACTTCAAAGCGAGGCTAGTAGCTACTGGATATGATCAAATATTGGGTAGTGATTACCACGAAATTTATTCTCCAACAATAAGACCTGAGACCATAAGAATTCTATTAAAAATAGCTGCAATGAAAAAAGTTATTCCTCTGCAAAAGGACGTTCAAACAGCTTTTTTATATGGTGATTTGGAGGAGGAAATATTTATACTTCAACCTCCTGGATATGAAAAGGGAAACAACAAGATTTGTTATCTAATGAAAAGTATTTATGGCCTTAAACAAGCGAGTAGAATGTGGAATAAGAAATTAGATGAATTATTAACCAATGCAGGAATGAAACAATCTGCGAATGATCCATGTTTATATTATTGCAATTTTAGAAATCATTTCTTATATCTGGGAATTCATGTGGATGACATACTAAGTGTAGGATCTGGTGACGATTTTGAGGAAAATATTTGGAAAAGGATAAAAAGAGAGATAGATATCACGGATTTAGGAGCTGCAAAAAACTTTCTTGGAATGGAATTTGAATATAGGGATGATAGTATTTTTATAAATCAAAAGAAATATATTGAAGAAATATTGGAAACCTATAATTTACGTGATTGCAATCCTTCGAAAACTCCGTTATGCATTTCTACAAATTATGATTCATTTGAAAATAGTAAATCGATTGATCAAAATTACTATCAAGAAATTGTTGGAAAGTTGATTTACATAGCAACTAGAACTAGACCGGACATTTGTTATGCTATAAGCAATATGAGTAGATTTAATAAAGATCCTAGAGAGGTTCACATGAATGGATTGAAGAGGATATTAAGATATTTGAAGGGAACTATGAATTATGAATTGATTTATTCTAGGGGAGATTCAAGTATTGTGACTTATACTGATGCGAGTTGGGACAGAACAGCTGATGCGAGATCGTATTCTGGTTTTGTTATAGAAATGGGAAACAACTTACTTAATTGGAAAAGTAATAAACAAAGAAATGTTGCCTTGTCAACTGCAGAGAGTGAATTAGAAGCCTTATCTGAAGGAATTAAAGAATTGATTTGGACACGTAACATCATTGGAGAAATAAAAATTGATTTGAAAGATCGAATTACTGTTTATTGTGACAGCCAGAATGCTATTTCAATGATTAAGTCAAAAAATATGAAAGCAAGTACGAAGTACTTGAATAGAAAGTGTCACTTCATAAGACAAATTGTGGAAGATGAAGAAATTGAAGTTTTGCATGTCCCATCCGAAGAAATGAAAGCGGACCATCTCACCAAGAGTGTGGATGCTGTCAAGATTAAGAACTGCCTAAGTGATGGAGTTACTTTTTGAGGAATGAAAAATTGAAAATTTGAAGGGGAGATTTGTTGATATTTATAATTTAAAATGTTCATTTTTCATTCTATGATTATATTAATCTGTGAATTATTTTATTCTGTGGTGTAGATTATGTGTATATATATAGGTATTTTCTTTGAGTGAGTGTGGTTGAGAATCTGTGTGGAGACGTATGAGTTTCTAAAACTCTTTTTATAGTAATTTGACTTCATTGTAATTAGTGTCTTCAATAAAGAAGTTTTTTACTTATAATAGAAAATAATTATTAAGATTCTCCCAACAAGGGTTTGTTATCCAGATATATATTTCCTTATTCGCAACATTTATTAAGCTTCTCGCTAGTCGAAGTCCATTTGTTTGACACATTTTATGGTTCTCCTCGATGATGTATTCGCCATCCTCTTCTTCTACAAATGCCTTAATCATTTTAATAGAAAGTTCTGGTATAATGGCATCCTTTGTACTTTTTATTTTCTTCTGTTGATATTTGATTACGTCACGATTTCCTGTCAAGTCATATTTGATTATTTCACGCTGACAATCAATTTTTGCGTTCATTTTCTTAAGAAAATGCATGCATGACACACCTTATGCATTGTTTCTCTAATGTTTGGATTGACTTGAGGCAGTGAAACTTACTAACTGACCCTACCCCTGCACAAAATTTAATGGATATTGTAAAGGACCATATGCTTGATGAATACTAAATTTTGATCTTAGCCAAAAGGCCATATGCTTGATGGAGCTGGGATATCCTTTGTGTCGAATTATTACGATAATAATATGCTGACCTAGCATCAGCAGATCTACCTTATTGGTCAATGGCGCATTATAACGACGCTCATGCTCACCTGGTGTCCACCACTAGCTTATCAGAGTGTATAATAAATCGGTATATAGCGTGATTTTGAGGAAGAGCTTTTAAGGCTGCTTTAAAAGATTGAAGAGATAACGATGAAACAAATTTTAGACATATCCTGACCACTAACATTTGGCCAATTCTGCAATAAATAAAAATCAACGATTAGTTGATATTTATTTCGATAGATGGCGCAAGCTTTCAGCAACTACTAGTTGCACGATTAGGAAATGCCCTTTTTCTCAATTTATCCACCTGATCCAAGTACAAATTCACTTTTGTACTATTTTTCACTTTGATTGGCGTTCTCACGCCTTTCCGGCCTAAATACCTGTTGTATGGTTTTTCAAAATGCCCCAAAGACCACCTATTTTGGTCGTTGAGGTACATCTTTATTTATTTATTTCAACATACAAAACGCTATATCTCGGCTAGGGATAATGGCGTCGATTTACATTTTTTAAAGTGAAGCAGTTGTTAACATATTATACAAGAATAAATAAATAAGATATATTAGAAACCTGATCCTTCCAGGTTAGAAAGATAATCATGAATATATTGGATTTTAAAGAAAGTTGTTCGGTTTTTGTATCCCTTGCTTCATAACGGATTTTGTTGTTATACGGTAAAGTGTTTATATTCTTTAAATAGTACTTGTTCTATTATTTGTTTTTTGAAAAACTCAATTTTAGTTTTTTTCCGGGCTTGAAAATGTAATATCTAGGAGTCAAAAATCAACATTTCAAACATCTGCTTTTCTTTGCTTTTCATTGAGGTCAAAAAGCAGCCGAAGCAGCTCGGGACATATGCAAAGTGTATTAAAAAGGTGCTATAGGGGAGCGAGCAGCACAAAAATGGCTTGCAAAGTTCAAAAGGCACGGCTCGAAGCGGACGACTATCAGAATTCGATGAGAACATCTATAGGCCCTGTTGAAGGAAGATAGTCGCCAAACAACCCGTGAGTTGGCCGAAAAAATTAAATATAGTGCTGCGATAATTTCCAACCATCTTCAATTATTGTTTTTTTCTCAAAACCTCGGAGCTTGGGTGCCTCACCAGCATAATAAGACCAACAAAGAAAATCGCCTTCAAATCGATGCTCAACATCTCTCACGCCATCAATCAACACGGGGCCATAAACAACGATTTTTATACCGAATCGTTACCGGAGATGAAAATTGCTGTCAATACGTGAATATGAAGCAAAAAGTGGGTGGCTCCTGGAGATACGCCGAAATCAAGAAAATAAACAAGATCTTCACTCACAAAAGGCTATGATCTGCGTTTTTTGAGACTGCGAAGGTGTGCTGTACTGGGAAATGCTCGAAAGGAATGCCACGGTCAACAAAGACCTCTACATTGCACAATTTCATCGCATGAATGAGGCTATTCAACAGAAAAGACCCGATCGACAAGGTCAAATCATTCTCCTTCACGACAACGCTAGGCCGCATGTTGTACAAGTCGTCAAAGCCGCCCTTCAAGAGTTCGAATGGGAAGTTCTGCAGCACCCGCCGTACTCTCCGGATCTTGCACCAACCGATTACCACCTTTTCCGCTCCATGTCAAACCATATGAGAGGCACTACCTTCGATGATGAAGAGGACCTCTAAACCTGGTTCAACAACTTCTTCGACCCCAGACCGGACTATTTTTAGCGGAACGGCATCAACAAACTAGTCGAACGTTGGGAGGAGATCGTAAATAATAACGGAGAATACATAATTGATTTATTAATTGTTATAATTAATGTTTTTTTTTGTCTAAATGAAATTTTAGAATAAAACCGAAAGAACTTTATTTAAATCCCAATATTTACAAAAATGATTAAATCTGTGATAGTTATCTCTAGTATTTACAAATTCATATAGATCTAAAACATTGTTTACTGTCTGTTGTCTAGCTCTAAAGAAGAGTGGTAATTCCAGCAGTAGGTGTCTAGAGTCCTGAGTTTTTTTGCCACAGTGACAGCTAGAGTCCTCAATCGTACCATTTGTTGCTAAAAATCCCTTTAAATTTCATGGCTCGTTGTAAACTGGGTATTATAAAAGTTAGAACAAAATAATTATGGAATTCCTAACAGGAAAAAGCTTTGGAATGTTCGATTGTTTTTACAAATAACACAGGTCTACAAAAAAAAACTTTTTTTTTTGCCTGAGAAAACCTGATGTTGATTCTAATGTAACTTTTCATGCTGAATTCAAAAATGAAATCAGAAGGTTTCCATCACCCAAAGTTCTTTCAGGATAGCCATTTTTTCTATAAATTGGTATATACAGTAATAATGCAGAAAATGTATGTAAGCATTTTTAAGTAAACATCATTACATTAGCTAGCGCTTTATTTTTGACAAGAAGAGTTGATATGTGGAGCCAAAAGCTCTTTTTTATTTGCTATTAATTAAATCTTGCTCTTCAATAATCATAAATATTAATTTAAATAACAAATTATTGAATTTACAATCTATATAGATAATACCGTAACAGAGTTTTCCATTGTAAAGTCCTGAGCTATCTCCTCCGAAGATTCTGAACTACACATAACAATCTATATACCAAAATTTTCGTTATTTTTTTCTTCGTATGATAGGCCTGTTTTTATTTTCCTAATGTTAACAGTTATTTTTATTTTTTAATTTAATCTATTTTACAATCGTAGATTTTTTGCATTTATCATCATCAATTCATTTGTTTTGAAATGCGTAAAAATGTGTTTTGAAATAATATATATTTCTGATTCATTTGATTATGTAAGTACTTTGTTATAGTTTTTCATTTAAATATATAAATTTTTCGAATTGTAGATTGTATTATTACTTTTATTCTATAATAATTATCTTTTATAAGTGTTTGTTTTAGTTTTTCATTTGAATTTAGCACAATTTTTGTATCTGGTTATCTTTTTTGGCATCTTTTCATCTCTCTTTGGCATCTTTTTTTTCTCATTAATAAGACCTAATCCAAATAATTTAATAGTGTGTGACGTTTCAGCAACAGCATCAGACAGAAGAATAAATGAACTAAAGAATAAAATCTCATTTTTTCTTTTGTCTGATGATGGTGGCATTTGGATTAGGTCTTATTTTTTTTTTATTAATTTGTTATAGTTTTTCATTTGAATTTAGCTCCATTTTTGTGTCTTATTTCTTCTTTATATTAAAACTTAGAATTAAGCTTTGCTTTTTTATATACATGTTTATTACACATTTAGCAATACTTTTTCTTTATATTTGCTCTTATTTTCTCATTTTTTTACTCTTTCACAATCAGATTTTGAAAATGGCTAAATGGCTTCACTTCTCCCTATTTGCTTTTGTAGCTTTTCTTATAAAAAAAATATTAGAACTTAGAATTAAGCTTTGCTTTTTTATATACATGTTTGTTACACATTTAGCAATATATATACCAAAATATTTTTTTGAATACTTACCTCTTTTAGTCAATTTTTGTCAGGGGGTCTGCAAAAGTGCCGTACTTATGCAGTATTTTGATGCTTTTCCTGTGAAAAGGATAATGAAATTTAAAATTAAGCTTTGCTTTTTTATATACATGTTATTTACACATTTAGCAATATATACACAGAAATATTTTTGGAATATTTAACTTTTTTGGTGAATTTTTGTCAGGGAAGCTATGGACTGCCGTAATCATGCATTATGTTGATGTTCTTCTCATAAAAAAAATATTTGGGTTTGGAATTGGGCTTTGCTTTTTTGTATACATGTTTTTTACATATTTAGCAATTTACACACAGAAAAATTTGCAATATTTAACTTTCTTGGTGAATTTTTGTCAGGGAAGCTATGGACTGCCGTAATCATGCGGCTGCAAAAGTACCGTACTTATGCAGTATTTTGATGCTTTTCCTGTGGAAAGGATAATGAAATTTAAAATTAAGCTTTGCTTTTTTATATACATGTTATTTACACATTTAGTAATATATACACAGAAATATTTTTGGAATATTTAACTTTTTTGGTGAATTTTTGTCAGGGAAGCTATGGACTGCCGTAATCATGCATTATGTTGATGTTCTTCTCATAAAAAAAATATTTGGGTTTGGAATTGGGCTTTGCTTTTTTGTATACATGTTTTTTACATATTTAGCAATTTACACACAGAAATATTTTGGAATATTTAACTTTCTTGGTGAATTTTTGTCAGGGAAGCTATGGACTGCCGTAATCATGCAATATGTTGATGTTCTTCTCATAAAAAAAATATTTGGGTTTAGAATTGGGCTTTGCTTTTTTATATACATACTAGCCGAGTGACCCGGGCAACGCCCCGGGTTTACCCGAAGGACCCGCAGGTGAGAAACTATAGAAGAAAAATTTTAACAAATCAGAAAATGAAATTGCAAACAACAGAACTACACTACTTTAAGGACATGAGAGCACATGCACTGTATCACCATACGTGTACCATTTTCAAAGACCCTGCTTAGGATTAAAACTTCTCAGAAGCATAACTATAGTACCAACCTAGAGGTTAACTGGTGTGGATGCATTCCTCTGGGAGTGAGACTATTGAGAAATTCAGTAGGGAGTTATTTTGCTTCTCCGCATTCTAACACTCCAACTGTTAACACTGTGGAAACACTGAATCATGTTTGGTAAGCAATTTCAGGGAAGAAACTATAGACATTGGATTAAATAAATTATTAATTAAATTGCATTAAATAAAAATTATTAGATTTAAATAAATATTATTAAAGTGAAAAAAAAAGAAAGAAATTAACAAATTAGAAAATAAAATTTCGAAAAATACAACTATATTGCAGATAAGATAAGAGGACCTTATTAAAAAATACATAAACAAACTGTAATTCGACACTCGATAATTCGACACTTTCGATAATTCGACACTTTCGATAATTCGACCATTTTAAAAATCAAATTTACAAGGTTGATTGTTGTTTAAATACAACTTTGCTTTTGCATGCATAAACACAGGCTCTTGTAGCAAGAACCCAAATATTATTTATAGTCATAGCAAAAGCCAACTTTAGTGAAAACTGATGCCTCTTCAGAATGAATGGAAGACTGAAATCTGAAGGAGCAGAAGATATGGGTCATTTATACTTTCACCAATGCCTTTAGGATCTTTGCGATGGAACGCGTATGGTGTTTCAGCGCATGTGCTCTCATGTCCTTGGAGCACATATACTGACAGTGCCCAAAGTTGAACACACTGTATAGTGTCTGAAATATCTTTGGCCCCTTCGAATACCAACCTTCGCTTCATTCTAGAGAGGCGTTAGTTTTCATGTCATATTTGTAATATAGTTTTGTTGTTTGCAATTTTCTTTTTTTTTTTCCTTTCAAATATGTATCCACTCTGAAATATAGTTTGTAAATTTTTATTCCAATTTATTTTCTTATATATATATGTATTTTTTTTCATTTCCAAAATATTTATTTATACTTTCACCAATGCCTTTAGGATCTTTGCGATGGAACACGTATGGTGTTTCAGCGCATGTGCTCTCATGTCCTTGAAGCACATATACTGACAGTGCCCAAAGTTTAACACACTGTATAGTGTCTGAAATATCTTTGGCCCCTTCGGATACCAACCTTCGCTTCATTCTAGAGAGGCGTTAGTTTTCACTAAGGTTGGCTTTTGCTATGACTATAAATAAGGCTCAAGGCCAAGCCTTGGCTACAAGAGCCTGTGTTTACGCACGGACAACTTTATATGTGGCTTTTTCAAGTGTGCGAACATTGGATAGCATACATGTAAAGATGACCCATATCTTCTGCTCCTTCAGATTTCAGTCTTCCATTCATTCTGAAGAGGCATCAGTTTTCACTAAAGTTGGCTTTTGCTATGACTATAAATAATATTTGGGTTCTTGCTACAAGAGCCTGTGTTTATGCATGCAAAATCAAAGTTGTATTTAAACAACAATCAACCTTGTAAATTTGATTTTTAAAATGGTCGAATTATCGAAAGTGTCGAATTATCGATAGTGTCGAATTACAGTTTGTTTATTTATTTTTTAATAAGGTCCTCTTATCTTATCTGAAATATAGTTGTATTTTTCGAAATTTTATTTTCTAATTTGTTAATTTTTTCTTTTTTTTTCACTCTAATAATATTTATTTAAATCTAATAATTTTTATTTAATGCAATTTAATTAATAATTTATTTAATCCAATGTCTATAGTTTCTTCCCTGAAATTGCTTACCAAACATGAGTCAGTGTTTCCACAGTGTTAACAGTTGGAGTGTTAGAATGCGGAGAAGCAAAATAACTCCCTACTGAATTTCTCAATAGTCTTACTCCCAGAGGAATGCATCCACACCTGTTAACCTCTAGGTTGGTACTATTGTTATGCTTCTGAGAAGTTTTAATCCTAAGCAGGGTCTTTGAAAATGGTACACGTATGGTGATACAGTGCATGTGCTCTCATGTCCTTAAAGAAGTGTAGTTCTGTTGTTTGCAATTTCATTTTCTGATTTGTTAAAATTTTTCTTCTATAGTTTCTCACCTGCGGGTCCTTCGGGTAAACCCGGGGCGTTGCCCGGGTCACTCGGCTAGTTAAATATATTTATTTTATAATGCAATCTGTTTTGCTTTCAACTTAAAAATAAAAACAAGCTCTGGAATGGTATTTTCTGAATGACAGTTTTAATATATATATATATATATATATTTAAATTGAACCTAACGATTTGTTTAATAGATTTGCATCAAAGTCGGTGGACGAGTGGGTAAACCCTCGATTCCCGACAGTCATGAACCGGAATTTAATCCCGCATTAACCTTTGTTAAATATGTGAATAACTCACGTATTATACATTGCGTCAATTATCATAAACTAGGTTGCTCTTGTTGAGCGGTATCTAAATGTGACAGGTAAATTTGAAGTGATCAGTTTATTATTCTCTATCGATTCGCTTTAATAAATCGTGTGCATTAGACTGTGTCAATATGCCGAGGCGTTGCATTAATATTCCTGATATTTTCTGTTACATTTGTGGGGAATTAACTTTCAAAGTTCGAAGGCGAAACTTTACACCGCTCATCAAAAAGTTCTATCAACTTTATTTTGGCTGTAAAGTCGGTGACCAAGATAAGACTTGGGCTCCTCATCATTGTTGTGAAATGTGTGCTCGACGTCTTACAGGGTGTATTAAAGGTGAACGTCATATGCTTTTGCGGTTCCAATGATATGGAGGGAACCTAAAGACCATTTTTCAGACTGTTATTTTTGTTTGACAACGACTACAGGTATTACATCCAAATTCAGACATACAGATGAATATTCAGATTTGCCTTCTATGAGACCGGTTCCTCATAGTGATATTGTACCTGTGCCACAGCCTCCTGAAAATATAATATTTAGTGACGATGATTCACATAGATGAGAGCAACAATCGGATGACACAAATTTTGAAGCAGGTGCTTCATCTGAACCTCATTTTTTAACCCAAGGAGATTCGAACGACCTCGTACGTGATTTAGATTTATCCAAAAAAAACAGATTGAACTTTTAGGCTCTAGGTTAAAAGGCTGGAATCTGATGCATAAAGGCACAAAATTATGCTTTTTTCGCAAGCGTCAATATGTATTTCAAGACTTATTTTCACAAGAGAATGATTTAGTATATTGCATTGATGTTGTTAATCTAATGGAAGCGCTTGGTCATAACCATGATACAGAAGAGTAGCGTTTATTCGTTGATTCTTCAAAAAATATTTTGAAAGCTGTTCTCCTTCACAACGGAAATAAGTTTCCGTCAGTGCCAATAGCACATGCATTCAACATGAAAGAGACTTACGTAAACATGAACCTGCTTTTGAAAAAGATAGAATATGAAAGATACAATTGGAAAATATGCAGCGATTTGAAAGTCATTGCTCTCTTGCTTGGATTACAGGATGGATATACAAAATTTTGTTGTTTTCTGTGTGAGTGGGATAGCAGAGATAGGGAAAGGCATTACATTAAAAAAGCTGGCCTAACCGTGAAATCTTTACTCCAGGACATTAAAATATTGTAAATCCTCCTCTGATCGATTCAGAAAATATTCACCTACCACCATTACATAATAAACTTGGATTAATGGAGAACTTTGTCAAGGCAATGGATCGAAATGCTAGTGGATTTGCCTACCTAAAACAAAAATGTCCAGCATATGTGATGCGAAAATTAAAGAAGGCATTTTCGTTGGACCTCAGATTCGATAATTGCCGCAGGATGGAAATTTTCAAAATAGTTTAAATGAAGTTGAAGCAGCAGCATGGAATTCCTTCAGAAACGTTTCCAAAACATCTTAGGAAGTGTCAAGGTTGAAAATTACCGACACATAGTTAATGATCTGTTGCTTTCCTACAAGGCACTGCGATGTAACATGTCTTTCAAGATGCATTTCCTGCATTCACATCTGGATTTTTTCCAGACAATCTTGGTGCAGTAAGCGATGAGCATGGTAATAGGTTTCATCAAGATATATCAAGCATGGAGAAGCGGTACCAAGGTAAATGGAGTCCCACTATGCTTGCTGACTACTGCTGGACACTCAAGTGGGATGTACCACAAGCAAAGTATAGAAGAAAATCCACTGTCACTACTTTTCAATAAAATAAATATATTTCGTTCATATAGGCCTATATATTAAAAACATTTCCAAATTTCAAGTAGGTGTAACTTGAAATTCTCACGTGATAGAAAAAAACTAATGGTATATTTGGAATCAGCATAAAATTAGATAAGTTGCTGTTTCTTTTGGTACAAAGAAAAATAATATTTGCTAAACCAGTGTAATGGAATAAGGTTTATGCAAAAATGCTTACGTAATGTTGTTTGCATTTTTTGCTGTGATTATCCCAATGCCAAAAAAAAAAAAAGGCTGTCACGCAAAAACCATGGGTGATGGAATATTTTTGATTAGATTATCCAGTTCAGCATTAAGTTACACTAGAAACAGCATCAGGCTCTCTTGGGCAAAAATGTTGTTGACCAGTGTAATTCATCTATTTTTGCACTTAAAAATTATCTAATTATACATGGAACATGTGGTCTAAAAGCATTTTGATCCTCTATAGAAAGTTGAGCCAAATCATATTCGATTATTTTAGACCAGACGAATGGCCCGGGCAACGCCCGGGTTTTACCCGAGTGCGTATATATTTTAAAAACGTTTTAATTCAAATACTATTCGTTACAATTATGAATTGGCGCCATGGATGTCACTCTTGTGAAACGTCCCGTTCCAAACTGTGTGTTTTTAAAATGTTTTAATTAAAATAATATTCATATATTAACTTTATGAACGGAAAAATATGTCCAGGGTAGCCTAGTGGTCATGGCATCTGCCCGGTAAGCGGAAGGTCGTGGGTTCGATTTCCATCCCTTGACACTTTTTTTATTTCATCCATTCTGACCAAAATCTATCCGTGAACTTCACACAGACAGAATAAGGCAATTATATAAGTAGATAAGTAGATAATAATAATTATTATTATTATCATTAGATAATGATAATGATGATGTGCGCGTTGATGACCAAAATCTATCCGTGAACTCAGACAGTGAACTTCACACAGACAGAATAAGGCAATTATATAAGTAGATAATAATAATTATTATTATTATCATTAGATAATGATAATGATCATAATGATGATGCGCGCGTTGATGACCAAAATCTATCCGTGAACTTCAGACAGTGAACTTCACACAGACAGAATAAGGCAATTATATAAGTAGATTCAATATAGTCTGTGAGAAGGCGGATGTTCGCTAAAAAAACTATGGACAAAGTTGGACAAAGTATTTTTGTAGGCTATAATCGTCCAAAGAAGAATTTGATTTTTCTTTGCATCGACTATTAATAAATTTGTACTATATTTCTGAATCATACGTAAGAACTGGTCTGATGATTGTTTTATACAGAATTATTCTTTTTTTAATATGTATTCTCCACATTTTTCCACTAAGTGAAAACAGAAGATTTTTCATTCTTACGATCCTACACAAAATGTCGTTGATATGTGGTGAAAATTGACCTTCTTTTTTATTCTATGATTTGAAAATTTTATTCCTAAAATTTTAACTTGATCTACTGGGTTTAAAATAATATTCGGTAATTCAATTGGAACTTTAGGTTTATTATGTAAGTAAATTCCTTTACTCTGGGCTTGTTGATAATTTATTCCTATTACACTATTGAATCACATTGCATAGAGTATATTCGTTTAATTTTTTTAGAACCTCGACAGATTCGTTCCAGCAAATTATAGAAACGTCGTCTGCATAGCAAATTATTTCTGCGTTTGGAGATGTTCGACACTCTTCAGCAAGTCGTTTAACAATATATTCCATAATATTGGGGATAAAGAACCGCCTTGAGGGTACCTTTTGTCAGTTTTTTTAAAACATTAATATATTCACAGCTTGCACCACGCTGACGAGAGTCAACAGCCCGAAACGCGTACGTGGTTAGATTTTCTTGATTAATCAAGAAACGGTATTTGGACATTTCTGGAATAATTAAAAACCAACGATAAGTTGATATTTATTCCGATAGATGCCATCAGCAACTTCTAGTTGAACAATCAGGAAATGCCCTTTTTCTCAATATAAATATAAAGTGTCCTTTAGGGAGAGGTGCCCTCTTACCGGAGAGTTGCTAAATAGTAAAAATGGTAATTTTCAAAATGAAAATTGTCCGCTGGTGGAGAGGTGTCCGCTAAAGGGAGGTTGTACTGTATATTGAATAAATATGCTTATTTTTAATCAAAATGTTTAATTAAAATTCCAATATTCCGATGAGGCTTCTCTTAATTTCTTCATAGATTTAAACTTTGTAAATGAATTATCCAAGTGGTGCATGAGTAGCGAGGTTTTCTATAAAGCCATTGGTTCGGCTAAATTATTCAATGTGAAAAATTACCTCTTAATATATTATCAAAATACTAATGTATACATATTATATATTTTACAATTTTCGTTTTATCTGTAGGTATGTTTGGAGTATATCTATTCTTCTATTTTTGCTATTTTTGTCCTTTATGGATGCTCAGCTCTCCAGAAATAATCTTTCGGGTCATCTTGTATATTTCTGTATGAATTTTTATAATTTTCTAAATTTGCTATGGTTTATACAAAAACATATAGGATACGCACGCAAGATATTTCTGGAGAGCAGTGCATCTATAGAGGACAAAAATAGCATAAATAGAAGAATAGATATACCCTAATCAGACCTACAGATAAAACGGAAAAATGGTTTATATATATAATATATATACAATACATAGTATTTTAAAAGTATAGTTTAAGAGGTAATTAATCCCATAACTGTCTGCTTCATATAAAACCCCGCAAATCGCACATCACGTAGATAATTTATTTACAAGGTTTGAATCCCAGAAGAAGATAAGGGAACAGCCTCATCGAAATTTTGAAGTTTTATTCAACATTTTGATCCAAAATAAGCCTAATTATTTAATATATTTGATTATAAATCGTCCTGTCGACTTAAATCAGGTACCGTTCACCTGGTGGCACTTAGAAACGCTGTTTAATAGAGAATCTCCCGTGTTGGTACTATGTTTTACAGTACTTGTGGGTTTGATATAGAGTGTTCAATTATGTTAAGAAACTCAAGACATGAAGCAAGCTTTCACTTTTGGATTTTAAAAATAGAGGAAGAGCGGAAATAAAAACATGCGATTAGTTATAACAAACCAGCACTTTTATTGCAGCGCTAATAAAGAGCCGGGTTACGCAGGTATGCGAGATCACCAGACATGGATCAAGCAAAAAGAACGCTTTAGGCGTCTCTACATAACTCACGGAAATGTTCTCGCATTCATTTTAAACCCTCTTTATGTACAAACATGACCACATTTGTTCAATGAGAAAGCGTGTGAGATCAGTTTACTTAACAAATAAACAACATTCATCCCACATGACTGAGAAGCTCAAACTGCTCATGTTTGAAAATTAATTATCCAAGATTTCCTTCTAAATAAAAAATAAAGAAAATAAAAAAAACTAATCAACCTCCCAAACATCTGATTTCCCAAAAGGAAAACCTCCCGTTGTCGGAAGGGAAAAGCTCACGGGAGCCATGTTATATACAAGGTTGGGTCAATAAGTAGTGCATAATCATCAATATTTTTTTATCTGACAAACCATTAGATGAAACTTTTTATATTTGAATATCTAACTATTAGCTATATATCAGCATCATTCAATATATCCACCTTCCCTCTGAACACATTTGGTCCAGCGTTCTTTCCAACTCGCAAAAGCACCTTGGTAAAATGCTACATCTTGCTTTCTGAGCAATTCTCTAACCTCAGTAACATTTGATTTTAAATGTTCTACCGCGTAGAGAATTATTTAATTAACCAAACAGGTATTAGTCGGAAGGAGCCAGTCAGGACTGTAAGCTGGGTGGTGTATCAAAGTCCATCCATATCTGGAAATTTGAGCTAATGTCAGTTGCGCGGTGTGAGATCTTGCATTGTGACGAAATCATTTTTGATTAATCAAATCCCCTCTTAAAAGGCTATATATACTGTCAGGAGGACAGAGTTTCCTGGTATTCCCTCTTATCTGGATCGACCGGTCGGGGTAAACAGTGGCGTCACGTGGAAGGAGGAAATTTCTCAGTTCACCCCTCTTGCTCTAACGGCTGGGTCGGTTTGGCTCATGTAAATAGTAACTCTTATTTTATATTTAAAATCTCGCATATAACTCATTAAATAAATATTTGAAGTAACTCGAAGGCCTAGTTAATTATTTTTCCTCGCGACAATTGTGGTGGAGATGCTGGGTAAGTTAGGGAAGACAAACTGAAGATCGCCGAGAAGACCTTGAAGCCATGGGTGCTGTGATCTACATTTTCGGAGACTGACTCCAGGATTCCACCGCCGTGCTAAAGCCAAGACTTCCCTCGAAGATGACGATGTCCCTATAGACGATACGACGACAAAGCCGCTCTTCACGCCGCCAGAAAAAGGATGCAAAGGTACTAGGGACAAAGTTCCAAGACTTCGATGGAATCCTTGGCAGAAGCACGTCAAATCCACGTCAGTATCTACAATAATTGCTAGCTGTGGGTCACAGATCCCATAGGGAAGAAGCTATGTAACATAGTATTTCTTAATTTTTATTATTTTTTATTCAACAGAGTGGTCATTTTTATGTTTTATATCTTGCGACTCTGTAAATTTCCCTCGTGGCTTATCTTTTGTTTACCTTTGATAGTTTGTCCTTCCCTGAAATAAATTTTGTTTCCTCCTGAAGTTTTTGTCTTCCCTAATTTTCCACGTGACATTTTGGTGGAGATGCTGGGTAACGAGACAGTCACCAGACGAAGTCGTCGACTTCAAGGATTGCAACCAGAGCTATCTACAGTGCTTGCATTTCCTGCTCGGAAGAAAATGGAGAGAGAAGAAAACCGACCATTTTGCCATCGGTGGAGAGACCCTACTGTCTTCTCGGGAGAACGTGGAGAAGATTCACAGCGTTGGCTGAGCGACTTCCAGCGTGTGGCACGTTACAACAAGTGGGATGACTCCATGTGTCTGGCCAACGTCATCTTCTACCTCACTGGCACAGCGAAGTGCTGGTTCGAAAACTTCGAGGAAATCTTGAATTCGTGGGAGGAATTTAAGATAAAGTTTTGTGAAATATTTGGGAACAAGGAAGACACGGCTAGAAAGCCGAGAACATTCTTCGAACTAGAGCGCAGACGAGTGGGGAAAACATCGGAAGCTACATACAAGAAGTCCTCCTTCTTTGTGAACAGAGCAACCCCAGAATGTCGGAAGGAGAAAAGGTGAGCCACCTGATTAAAGGCGTAGCGGAGGAAGTGTATCAGGCACTTGTTGTGAAGGACATCATCACGGTGGACCAATTTGTTGCGTTCTGCCGCCGATTCGAGGCATTCAAGAGGATGCGTGTTGCACCGCCCAGGTTCAACCGACTGCCCAATGTGACCACCATCTCGACCGCTGAACCTGAGAACCTAGAAGCCCTAATTAGAAGAATAGTAAGAGAGGAGGTTCAGAAGTTTATGGCTCCTCCTTCTACATTTGCCGCCCAGGATATCGACACTCCACCTCCCGACCTACGGGATGTCATCCGTAGTGAAATCCAGCAAACATTGGCTCCTATCTCTGCCCCTCGTCAGCCCGAGAGCTTCCGCCCTCGGCGACAATACCTCCCCCAGAACGATCAAGGTTACCGACGAAGAACCGAAGGGCCACCAAATAATCAAAGGACTAAGTGGCGTACTGAAGATGACAGACCGATCTGCTTCCACTGTGAGCGCCCTGGCCACGTTGCACGTTATTGCAGAGACAGACGCCAAGCTTTTGCGGATGCCAGACTTGGAAGAGAAACAGTCGATTTCGGAAGACCAAGAACGGAAAATTACACCATGGGCGAATCAGGAAGCGAACTATCCCAAGGAAGATTTAGAAACCCGTCGCCATATCCCCACCGCGGAAGATTCCAAGCTCCCAGAAGAACCTCACAATCCCCTGCTCGCCGTCCCAGCCGCTCACCCAGTCGCCGCAGTGAGGAAAACTAGATGGCGCGCCCTCTGGAGGTGTGGCCGCCACAGACGAAAATCCTCCCTGCCGTATAGCCGCTACAATGGAAAAGAACTGGATATCTGTCAACATACAAGGACGAAATGTACAAGCTCTTGTGGACTCCGGCGCTGATTACTCAGTAATTTCTGAAGCTTTCAGACGTTCTATAAAGGCTCCAGTTTTTAAAGAAAATGGACCACTTCTAAGAGCCGCGGACAAGAAGCCTATCGTGACCCTTGGTAAGTGCTCTTTAGAAGTTCAAATCAAAGGACTCGATATTATTTTTGATTTTGTAGTAGCCGCTGAATGTAGCCACGATGTTATACTGGGCTGGGATTTCTTCAGAGCCACATATGCCATTATAGATTGTGGGAAAAACAAATTGTATTTAAGCGAAGCTGAAAAATCCTACGAATGGAAAGACCTGAAACTTTGTGCTGCTTTGGACTGTGTCATACCGCCGAAATCTTTTGGCAAGATAGTTGTCACCAACCAGGATGTATTTGGCAGCAGAGATGTAGTCGTTACAGGTTTCAAACGCCTGCAGTTGGAAAAATGACTTTTTATCCCCTCTTCCCTCGTTAGGTTCTTACATGGCAGAGCGGTGATGTGGGTGACTAACAGTACTCACCAGTCTCAAGTGATACCTTCGGACATGAAGGTAGGAACAATGCAAGATCTAGAAGTAGGGAGCATATCTAATCTTGACGCTTGTTCTGAAATAGCTGGAAAAGACGAAGTAACTTCCCCAGATGTGAGAGAATGTTTAATTTAAATGATTTCTACTGATTTGGAGGAAACAAAGAAAAACAGATTACTCACGTGCCTAAATGAGTTTGCTGATATATTCGACTTTGAGAAAAAGAGCTTCCCTGTCTCTGGCGAAATAAAGCATAAAATCGATACGAGTGATTATCCGCCTGTCAGACAGCGTCCTTATAGAGTGTCTCCCGCCGAAAGACGTGTCATTCAGAGTGAAGTGGAGAAAATGATGGAGACTAAAATCATCCGGCCATCATCAAGTCGATGGGCCTCTCCCGTTATATTAGTGAGGAAGAAGGACGGCTCGTTGAGATTCTGTGTCGACTATCGTCGTCTAAACAAAATTACAAAGAAGGATGTTTACCCTCTCCCTCGTATCGATGACGCGCTGGACACCCTCTCTGGATCCAGGTACTTCTCCACTATGGATATGAGATCGGGTTACTGGCAAATCGAAGTAGACGATAAGGACCGGGAGAAAACGGCATTTATCACTCCAGATGGGCTTTATGAATTTAATGTAATGCCATTCGGTCTATGCAATGCACCAGCAACTTTCGAGCGAATGATAGACAACGTCCTACGGGGATTGAAATGGGACATGTGTTTATGCTACTTAGACGACATTGTAGTCTATGGATCGACCTTTAAAGAACATTTAACACGTTTATACAAAGTTTTGAGATGCATTCAGCAGGCCGGGTTGTGCCTGAATTATAAAAAGTGCCATTTCGCCTCGAGACAAATAACTATCCTCGGGCACGTCGTTAATGAATTTGGAACGCAGCCAGACCCAGAAAAAGTGAAAGCCATTGTCTACTTTCCAAAACCCCGTAATATCAGTGAGACCAGAAGTTTTCTTGGGTTAAGTTCGTACTATAGACGATTCATCAAAAGTTATGCTAACAAGTCTCGACCCTTGAATAGCCTTTTAAAGAAAGACGAAAAATTCATTTGGGGAGAAGAACAAGATGAATCTTTCCGGATTCTCAAACAGGAATTGGGATCTTCGCCTGTGTTAGGACATTTCGTAGAAGGTGCGGAAACTCATGTCCATACTGATGCAAGCGGTTATGGTTTAGGGGCAGTTCTTAATAGTACACATGAAGTATTCACACATAATTGCTCCTTTTAAGAAAAGCCCTTAATTGTGATTACAATGAGAAAAATCACCTACACAAGAATGTATACACACATTTAATCTTTAGAAAATACACATAAAAACACACACAAACTAATACACATACAACACACACATATAAAAACTAACATACACACAGTGTCATAATTCCAACCACACACAACAAAAACAAAATTTTATAAATTTTAAAATCTTTTTTTTTACTCTTTCTTTTATTTTAATCCAAATATTCATTGGTCGAAGAGATTGGTAAGAGAGTAAACTAACAGGGACGAAACTCCCGCCAGGTTTAGTTTTTACAAGTCCCGGCCCGGTACCAATCTCTTTCCATCCTGGTCGAACCATTATGGTTTCCATTGAAACAACGCAAAAAAATTGTTAAAAGTGTTTTCCCCACAATATATATATATATATATATAAAATTACACAAAATATTACTTAATTTTTTTTCTTTCTTAATAAACTTAAATTGTTTGATAAAAATATTACATGGTTCTGTCTTTGCTCTTTTTCCTACCTTAATATCTTCAATTCTTCCTTTTTTTTCTATGTTCTGCTTAAATGACGTGTAACGACCGAAGTAATAAGCGTGAACTTGAAAAAAATAGTACAAATGTAATATTGTACTGGGATAAGGTGCATAAATTAAGAAAATGGCATCTCCTTATCGTGCAACTGAAAGTTGCTAATGGCTTGCGCTATCTATCGGAATAAATATCAACTATTCTCGTTGATTTTTAATTATTCCATAATTGGCCAAATACCTATTCTTGATTAATCAAGAAAAGCTAACCACGGACGCGTTTCGGGGGCATCTCTTGTGTAGCGTTCTCACGCAATTCTGGCCTTAACTACCCGTTTCATGATTTTTCAGGATGCCTTAATGACCAATTTTTTTGGTCGATGAGGTACAGCTTGCACCACGCTGATGAGGTCGAACAGCCCGAAACGCGTCCGTGGTTAGCTTTTCTTGATTAATCAAGAATGGGTATTTGCCCAATTCTGGAATAATTAAAAATCAACGACAATAGTTGATATTTATTCCGATAGATGGCGCAAGCTATTAGCAACTTTCAGTTGCACGATAAGGAGATGCCTTTTTCTTAAAGCGTGAACGTGTTATAGCCCTATATTGTTACATAAATAATTAAAACCTTTTTGATACCCAAATAATAATATCTAATAATTTGTTTCAATCATCATTAATTTAAAACTCGTTTTCATATAAATTATATTTAATTCTACTTATTCTTTCAGTAATAGCTTGCTATACTGACATTATACTCTCAATTCGACATTATACTCTTGAATCAACATCGAAAATTTCAATAACTTTCCTTGAAAAAAATATTATAAAACCTTTTATATATATATATATATATATATATATATATATATAGTGTAGAAACTATATAACAAAATTATAACAGTGATTCTAATTTTAAAACTTAAGGAGCAAACTGATAATAATGATAACTTATATCAATTAGATTTGATTAGATTAGCAAGCTAAATCTAAATTAATTATAATAATAAATAGTTATTTAATTTTATAGTCCAGTTTTGTATTAAGATTATCTTCACTATTATGATCATTTAAATTCAAATTATAAAATTTGTAAAATGTTATTAATTTGTAGATAGAGAGAGAAAAAAAAAATTCTTTACTTCTAATACATCCTCAAGTTAATTATATATTTATAATTAATAACAATAAAAATTAACAACGTAACGTCTATTACATCGGCTTTTACACGTCATTTAGACATACTCTAATCCTATATATAGAATAATCGAAGAGAGAATATATATAATAGTTAGAAAAAAGAGAGAAAGACAGAATCATGCACTTTTAATCAAACTAATAATAAGGAAAAAAAAAAATTTTGTAAAGAAGGTAGATAAGATTGTTAGTATATATATATATATTTTTATGATTTTATATTTTATCCTTTTTTTTTTTTAAGATTTTTAAAGGTTTTTTTATTTTATAATATGATTATAAATAGTTGTATTTAGTAATATATCTATAGTATGAATTAACATTTGTTATAAGTTTGGATATTATGTTTTGAAACCCTAATGGTAGACCAGACATACACAAAAAACTTTAAATTGAAATAAATTGGAAAAAGAGATCTGCTGGACCGGGGATCTTCAGATAAAAGTCCAACGACATTTCACGGGGGGTGAAGGGGTGAAATGTCGTTGGACTTTTATCTGAAGATCCCCGGTCCAGCAGATCTCTTTTTCCAATTTATTTCAATTTAAAGTTTTTTGTGTATGTCTGGTCTACCATTAGGGTTTCAAAACATAATATCCAAACTTATAACAAATGTTAATTCATACTATAGATATATTACTAAATACAACTATTTATAATCATATTATAAAATAAAAAAACCTTTAAAAATCTTTAAAAAAAAAAAGGATAAAATATAAAATCATAAAAATATATATATATATACTAACAATCTTATCTACCTTCTTTACAAAATTTTTTTTTTCCTTATTATTAGTTTGATTAAAAGTGCATGGTTCTGTCTTTCTCTCTTTTTTCTAACTATTATATATATTCTCTCTTCGATTATTCTATATATAGGATTAGAGTATGTCTAAATGACGTGTAAAAGCCGATGTAATAGACGTTACGTTGTTAATTTTTATTGTTATTAATTATAAATATATAATTAACTTGAGGATGTATTAGAAGTAAAGAATTTTTTTTTTCTCTCTCTATCTACAAATTAATAACATTTTACAAATTTTATAATTTGAATTTAAATGATCATAATAGTGAAGATAATCTTAATACAAAACTGGACTATAAAATTAAATAACTATTTATAATTATATATATATATATATATATATATATGCAAAGAGGATAGAGAAAAATAGAAAATAAAAAGGTCAGGTTTTGATATTAAAAATAAAAAAGCATATCCTGACCAGGAGCACATGTGCTTTTCAGAAGGCAAAGCGTTATCTGGTGGAACAGAAATCAACTATTCATTGATTTAACCTGTTCCCTGATATTTGGCCAAACCAATTTCTTGATAAATCAATAAATGCTTGAAAAGCACACATGCTCCTAGTCAGGGTATGCCTTTTATATTTTTCATATCAACACCTGACCTTTTTATTATTTATTTTTTCTATTGTGTTTTCGTGTGTAAAATGTATTTAAAACGACACTTGAAGTTACACCGCATGTGTTTCTTTTCAACGAAATATCAAATTTTTATTTCAAGGTGAATATTATATTGTATTATAAGTGTATTTACCCGAGTTTGACCTTAAATACTCATTTCTTGGTTTTTCAGGAAGCCAATGGGTCCAAAAATCTTTTTGGTCGCAGTGGTACAGCCTAATACACGCTGACGAGCGCCATAGTTTACTTGAAAACCATTTCTAAGATTCCATTCTTCAGTGTAGCATATAAAAGCAGAATGATCCAAAACAATATTAGAGCTCTGAGAAGCGGTCTGGTGGATTAAATTGGCGAAACCGCTGGGAGGGTTCACCACTGATGAGCCAAGCCTTCCCAATATATATTTTTTCATCGCAGTAAGGACAGTAGAAGTTCGTTTTATGTATAAAAGAAACATCCGCGCTTTTAAATCCTTTTATTTTATATGTATAGATGGCGCGTTATTGCTTTGTGTTAATTTATTCCTAATGACCTTGTCTTTATAGTTTGCCGAAGAGCATTGCTCGAGGCAAATATTTGAATATAATTCTACTGTCCTATAAGCTTATGTCCATAGTTTACTTGAAAACCATTTCTAAGATTCCATTCTTCAGTGTAGCATATAAAAGCAGAATGATCCAAAACAATATTAGAGCTCTGAGAAGCGGTCTGGTGGATTAAATTGGCCAAACCGCTGGGAGGGTTCACCACTGATGAGCCAAGCCCTCCCAATATATTTTTTCATCGCAGTAAGGACAGTAGAAGTTCGTTTTATGTATAAAAGAAACATTCGCGCTTTTAAATCCTTTTATTTTATAAACTATTATTTTATTCTATCCAAACGACTCGTCACCTTCATTACTGTGACATTCTGGTGGAGACAAGCTGGATCATCCCTTCGCTGCCCAAGCTATAAGAAGAAGTCGTGGAATCCAAGGATTAAACCCATTGGAATATTCTAAGATGCAACAAGAAGGAAGAGAGACCCCACAGGGTGAGTACCATTTCAAAAATATTAGAAACCCTTCTATATTTTCGGGGGAACCGGGCCAAAGCCCGGAGAAGTGGTTGAAAGAGTACCATCGTGTAGCTCGCTACAACTGCTGGGACACTTCCATGTGCCTAGCAAATGTTTACTTCTTCCTCTCAGGAACAGCCAAAGTCTGGTTCGAGAATGTAGAGGAAAAAATAACCTCATGGGAACTTTTTGAGACAATGTTGTCTCAGGCCTTTGGGCATTACGCAAGCGAAAAATATCAACTTTTAGAAAAACTAAAAGCCAGGGCCCAAGGAAAGGGAGAGTCTAGTGAGGCGTATATTCAAGACGTCCTATATTTATGTCGGCAAATTAATCCCAACATGAATGAAAATGAAAAGGTTGCTCATTTAGTCAAGGGGGTCTCTGAGGAAATTTACAGGGCAATTGTAACCTTTGAAATTGCCACCACCGAGGAGTTTATAAGGTGGTGTCGAAAAATCGAACTATCTCAAAAGAAGCGGGTGAATACGCGGATAGTTTTTGACAGACTGCCGAATGCTGCCGCCATCAACCCAGCAGAATCGGAATCTATGGAGGACCTCATTAGACGTATCGTCCGAGAAGAAATCCATCATGCATTGAATCCCGAGCCAGCCACTCTCAAACCATCTTCCCTGGATCTAATTATTCGAGAGGAAGTTGAAAGTAACCTGTCTGCAATTTCGCAGCCCGTTCAAAGGCCAATGCCACGACAGCAGTACTCTAACAGACCCCAAATATTCAAACAGACGCCACGACAGCAGTTCATGAACCAAAGTACACCGGCACCCAACCAGACACCACCACAGAGAAGAACTGATGAATGGAGAACACACGAAAACGTTCCAATATGTTTCCATTGCGGTCGCCCGGGACATGTAGCCCGATATTGCCGAGACAGAAGGCGTGTTTTCGAGGAAGCCAGGGTAAAGAGGCCGACCTACACCAATAATTACAACACCTGGTTCAATCAAAATGCCAAAGAAGTTGAGTTTGTAGATCGCCGCTTTCGAAACCCGTCACCCTATCCTGGCCGTGGAAGATCCCCCTCAAGACGAAACGCAACGCCGTCGCCCTCTCGCCGATCCAGTCAATCTCCTCGCCGCCTAAGCCAGGGAAACTAAGGAGAGCGACCGAGACTGGAGGTAAGGCCGCTGACGAAAGTAGAAATCCTCCCCCTATTATAACTGCGAACATGAAACGGAACTACGTTGTTATCATCATAAATGGACAGAATGTTGAGGCCTTAGTCGATTCTGGAGCCGATTATTCCGTAATCTCGGAAAATTTCCGCCGATATTTGAAAATTTCCTTCTTTGCAGAAAAAGGGCCTGTACTGAGAGTCGCCAATAGAAAGCATATCGAAACTCTGGGGCGCTGCAACTTAAAAGTGTCGATTGAAAAAATTGAGATTTATTTTACTTTTGTTGTCTTCTCTGAATGTAGCCATCACATAATCCTTGGTCTTGATTTCTTTCGAGCCACAAGTGCAGTGATTAATTGTGGAAAAAGTGAAATACATTTGAAGGAAAGTGTGAACGACGGCCTAGAAGAAGATCTGCCTACACATGCATTAGAAGACTGTTTTATTCCAGATCGCTCAATTAAGAAAATCACGGTTATTAACGAAGATATTCGAGGCGGAAAAGATCTAATGATAGAAGGAAGCATAGATCTCATCTTAAAAAAATAATTGGTCATACCATCATCCATAATTAACTTCCATCACGGCAGAGGGGAGATATGGGTCTAATGGGACTTCTCAGAATCAAATAATCCCAGATGGTATGCTTGTAGAATACTTGAGGAAAATTGGAAGTAGCGGAATCTACAGTGTTGACACAGCTGAAGATGATAAAACTCAATCAACCATTAAGAGTGAGGATAGACGCCAACAAATCTTATCTCTGGTAGACGAGAGATTAGATAAAGAACAAAAGTCAATGATTGCAGAATGTCTAGAAAAGTACTCGGAGGTTTTTGATTTTGAGAGAAAATCATTCAGTACAACCTCCAATGTGAAACATAAAATCGACACCTCAGACAGTCGTCCTATTAAACAACGACCATACCGGGTGTCTCCTGTCGAAAGACGAGCTATACAGAGTGAAGTCGATAAAATGATAAAGATGGGGATTGTACAACTGTCCGAAAGTCCTTGGTCGTCTCCAGTAGTTTTGGTTAAAAAGAAAGAAGGGTCCTGGAGATTTTGCGTATATAGACTACCGAAAGCTTAACAAGGTCACCAAAAAGGATGTGTATCCTTTACCTAGAAATTATGATGTTTTGGATAGCTTAACAGGAGCTAAATTCTTTTACAGCATGGACCTACGTACAGGATACTGGCAGATAGAAATCGACGAGGAAGATCGGGATAAGACAGCTTTCATCACCCCTGATGGCTTATATGAGTTCCGGGTGATGCCCTTCGGTCTATGCAACGCATCGGCAACATTCGAAAGAATGATGGACAAGCTACTAGCAGGATTGAAATGGACAATTTGTCTTTGTTATTTATACGATATAATTGTTTATGCTACATCCTTTAAAGAACATATTGAACGCCTAGGGAAAGTTCTCAGATGCATCCAGCAAGCGGGCTTGTGTATTAATCATTAGAAGTGCCGTTTTGGGTCAAAATAAATCAAAGTGTTAGGACATCTGGTTACAGAGAGCGGCATTCGCCCTGATCCCGACAAAATTGAAGCAATTACAAATTTCCCGACTCCAAAAACAGCACATGAAGTAAGAAGCTTCATGGGATTGTGTTCATATTACAGACAATTTGTGAAGGATTTTGCAAATAAAGCAAAGCCGTTACACGACCTCCTGAGAAATAACGTGAAGTTCTTTTGGTCTAACGAACAAGAACAATCTTTCCAAATATTAAAATCAGCCCTAACTACCGATCCTGTGCTTGGCCATTTTAAGGAAGATGCTGAGACACTTGTACATACCGACGCGAGTGGATATGGCGTCGGAGCAGTGTTGACCCAACTGGTAGAAGGAAAAGAAAAGCCTATCGCCTATGCATCAAGAACCCTTAACGCCGCAGAAAGAAATTATTCCACGACGGAGAGGGAATGCCTGGCTGTAGTTTGGGCGATTTACAAGTTCAGACCATATTTGTTTGGAAAACACTTCACCGTCGTCTCCGACCATCATTCCCTGTGTTGGCTAGCTAATGTGAAGGATCCATCGGGAAGGCTAGCCAAATGGGCCTTGCGACTTCAAGAGTTCGACATATCTATTGTGTATAAGAATGGTAAAAGACACCAAGATGCGGATTGCCTCTCAAGAAGTCCTCTCCCCTAATCCAACGAAGATAACATACCAGATTGTCTTCAATTACCGACATAAGAAAAGAAAAAAGAAGCGATGTTCAGACCAAAAAAAATAATTCAGGAAATTGATTCCAAAAGTGAAAGTGGATACAAAATAATCGACGGGATCCTCTACCGCAAAAACTACGATCCCATGGGCAAACATTGGCTCTTAGTAATGCCCAAACAAATGAGGGTTGACATTTTGAGTGAATCCCACGATGCACCAATGGCGGGACACCTGGGATTTGCAAAAACATACGACCGCATTAGAAGAAAATATTTCTGGCCCGGCAGCATAGATCTGTGCGACAATATGTGGCTCATTGTCGAGAATGTCAACGGCGAAAAGGTTCTACCGAACGTCCACCAGGACAACTTGTGCCAATTCCGCCGGTTGCACGACCTTTTCAGAAAATAGGGATAGATTTGTTAGGAAAATTCCCTACCTCGAACGATGGCAATAAATGGACCGTGGTCGCGACAGACTATCTAACAAGGTATGCTATGACCAAAGCCATGCCAAATGTAAGTTCTGAAGAAGTTGAAAAATATATAGTAGAAGACGTGATCCTTAAACATGGAGCCCCCAGAGAATTGATTTCAGACCGAGGTCGAACGTTTATATCTCACACAATACGGGAGTTTAACAACCTCTGTGGAACCGCACATCGCTTTACTTCTGCCTACCACCCCCAAACAAATGGCCTGACCGAAAGACTCAACAAGACACTTGGTGACATGCTGTCTATGTATGTTGACGTAGACCAAATAAACTGGGACTCAGTTCTCCCTTACGTAACTTTTGTCTATAACACCGCCAAGCAGGAAACCATTGGGTTTAGCCCTTTCTATCTTGTACACGGACGCGATGTCGAGACCCCATTGGACACCATCCTGACGTATAGAGAGGAAGCCAATCTGGAAGACTACGTGGAGTGTTTGGTGACAAATGCCGAGGACGCACGCCAGCTGGCCCGTTTGAACATTTTGAAGGCGCAAGAAAAAGACAAATCTAGATACGACAAAAGCCACATATCTGTCCAGTATCGCGCGGAAGACCTTGTGTGGGTGTACACACCTGTGCGTAAACAAGGACTGTCGGAGAAGCTACTTAAAAGATACTTCGGCCCCTATGAAGTTGTGAGACAACTGTCTGAAGTAACTTATGAAGTAAAGGCCTTGGAGAGGAGACCCCGACAACGGAATATCAAAGACATCGTCCTCGTCCTGCGGATGAAACCATACAGAAGCCCAGAAGAACAAACACAGGACTGATCTCAGAGTGATTTTTTTTAAGCAGCGGGTCGCTGTTTATTTTTGAAAAGGGAAGTAATGTCATAACCAAACATGTACATAACTTGTAACTGTAAAGCTTGGCAAGCACGTTACATTCTCTGCGCGCGCGCTCGAGAGTTAACGCTGTTTACCTCTAATTCTTTTCATCCCTCAAACTTATTCACTATTTAAAGCTAGCTAATAAACTATTATTTTATTCTATCCAAACGACTCGTCACCTTCATTATTGTGACAATATAAACAAAGATTTTCAATCCTAGACTTTTCGTTTTAATTGTTATAATTTTTATTTAGACAAAAATAAATAATAATATTATAAATAAAAAATTCTCGAAATTCTTTGACAATTTCAATTTTAAAATGTATTACTCTTACATTTTTATTAATACATTTATTGAAAATAATTTAGTTTATAAAATTTGACCACGGATTTATACTTATCAATTACCGCCAAAAATATAAATAAAATTTAAACAATGCAACGGTATATATAGAATACAACACATCAATATATCTAAAAGGTATGTCATTATTATATCTTAAATTATATCTTAATTCACACTTATAATGCATTTAATTTTAAGGGTTTATATTTATATGAAGAAAGGCTTAGAAACGAGGGAAGAAAAAAAGAATTTTACCACCATGATAAGTTGAAAATGGAAATTATTGCCCTTGAAAACTTCCACTTATTTATATAAAGAATTTCTAACTATAAATATCCTCTAATTGAAGTATCTTATCATTGAAGGTTTACAGTAAATGTCTTTACATAAAATCACTATCAGCTTTGAATCAATTTTCATTTAATTTTTAAACATAAGTTAAGATTAAATTATTGATCAAACTTAAAGTATTGATAGTTAAATGAATATTACTTTCATTCATCATTAAATTAATTTTTAAGTGGTAGTACTAAATTCCTTGGTAATTGATTGAAATAATTTTTTTTTCCTGGTATAATGATTATACAATCACAAAACAACCAAAAATAAAATTGACTTTTATTTTAGAGTATATGAAAAAACATTGGCATAGTCAATGATCACAAGACTAAAACATAGATATTTATCTATAATGTCTATCAGCACATTGTACCATAAGACTATACAATTACTTTGACTAAATTTGAAATCACCACCTTGAATAGAATACTACTAACATCTTTTTTAATTCAGTATTATAATTAGTGAATTTTATTGTTTATTGTTATTTTTTCTTACTAAAATAAAAAAAATGAATAGATATTTCTTTATTCTTTCTCACAATCACACTTTTAGTTTTTATTCATTTCATACCTAACCATAGAGATAGGTATGTTGATATGAATGTTCTGACAATTTAATTACCAATTTTTATCAACCAATTAAAATATTTCGATCTTTCGCCTTAGTCTATGGCACTAACGCCAAAGAGTCGCACACCATTTTTTTATGGCTTTATTCATATTACCTGATAATTCAGGTCTACAATACAATTGACACTTTTTCTTTGGTCACAAAGATTACAATGTACATTAAACACACATGCGCATAAGGACATACAAACACTCTGTCCCACATACCTCCTACCACAACAACAACAATAAACATTTTATAAATTTTCTTTATTCTTTCTCACAATCTCACATTTAGTTCAATTCATTTTATACTTAACTCTAAAGTATGTTGATTTGAATTTTCTAAGTACCAACTTTTATCAACCAATTACAATATTTCGATCTTTCGTCTTAGTCTATAGTCACTAAAGCCAAAGAGTCGCACACAAATATTTTAATTGGCTTTATTCATACTACCTCATAATACAGGTCTACAATCCAATTGATACTTTTATTTGATCACAAAGATTATAATGGCCAATACACACATAGGCGCATAAGGACATACACACACTCTGTCCCACATACTTCCTCCCACAACAACACCAACAAACATTTTCAAATTTCCTTTATTCTTTCTCTCAATTCCACTTTTAGTTTTAATACACTTCATATTTAACCCTGGAGATAAATATTTTGATATGAATGTACTGACAATTTATCAACCAACTGAAATTTTTCGATCTTTCGCCTTAGTCTATCGGCACTGAAGCCAAAGAATCACACACAAATATTTTAATTGGATTAATTCACAAGAATTCCAAAGAATCACACACAATTATTTTAATTGGATTAATCCATATTTATTTATTTATTGTTACAAAAGCACGAAGTCCAAAGGACTATTGTGCTGTGCTAGTATTATTTACATATATATGATTAATTATTTACACGATGGATTAGTAGTGTTTTGTAAATTATTCTACAAATAGTTCTAAACTTAACAAAGTTCTCATAAGATAGAGTATATACACAAAGAGAATTTGGTAATGTTTCAAAGTATCTACATACAATTTGATTAGTCAGAGGGCAAGTTAAAAGAAGATGCTCTGGTGTTTCAACATCTAAGCGGCATTCACATGTTGGATCACTGATAACATTCAGTTTGAATAGGAAACTTAAGAAGGGTCCTTTGCCTGTTAAGAATAAAGTAGTGAATTTATCAGAAGAAATTAAATTTGGGACAGCAATTGGAAAGAATTTCTTGAACAGTTCATTAGATTGAGAAAGGTAAAACTTAAATTTTAGATCCATATATAGTTTATTTAATTCTTTTTGAAGGGGTTTTTTGAGTGTTCGATCTGTGAGAGAGTTTGTCATATTATACTTTGTTTGTGATAATTCAAGATAATCGGACAGTAAAGGAGTTTTCGCTAGTATATGTGTGATGTAAGTAAATGAAGTCCTATAAGCATGAATGCATCTAATAAGAATTTGATATTGTATAGAATTCAACTTTTGCTGCAGTGATAAAAGGAAACCAAATATTTGATGCATAGCTTATTGTAGAGCGTATCATAGCTTTATATAAGATCAATCTACGCCGACTATTAATGCCCCAAGTACGTGCACATAATGAGAATAATATATTCTTAAGTTTCGTAGCTTTCATAATTATATTGTCAACATGTGTTCCAAAATTAATCTTATTCCTTTGTCTATGATTTTTAAAAATAACTCCCAAAATTTTAAGTTTCTGATGGTTGAATTATTTTTCCATCAAAATTAATAGGCAATTTTTCATAGTTATGTAGACAGAGTATACCTGTTTTGTTTAGACTTAGTGAAAGTTTTACCTTTTCACACAAGCTTTGATTTTTATTATTGTTATTATTATTGGTAATATTGTACTGAAGATCATAGATGTTTGAACTCCATACCACAAATGTCACATCATCCGCGAAAGCAATTACTCTAGCAAAACCTTTGTTAAAAGTAAGTTGAAATCATTAAGTAATATATTCCAAAGAATAGGAGAAATAATACCACCCTGATGACATCCCTTATTTATCTTTCTTATACACTTTACATTAGTATATTTAAACTCTACACTCCGGTCTTCAAAGTAAGAATTAATTATTTTTATATGTACCGCTGTAAAATTTGCCTTGTCCAATTGTTGGAGAATTGCCGGATGCCATGCGTTGTCAAAAGCTCCGCTGATGTCCACTCTGTTACTATTGCCGTATTTTCTGTTTCTCTTTTCTGAAGACTTAATTTGGTTATTTCTTGTAAAGCAGAGATTGTTGATTTTTCTTGTGTAAATCCTTGTTGAGCAGAATGCATAACATTATTACTATTAATACGATTTAAAAGTTCAATATGAATTAGACTTTCAAAAAATTTACATAAATTAGAAGACAAGCTTATAGGGCGGTAGGCTTTCGGATCTTTATAATTTTCTTTATTAGGTTTTTTTATAATCATTACTGCTGACTTTCTCCAGGCCTCCGGATTATAATTAAGTCTAATACAAGCATTGAACAATTTTGTTAACACAGGAGATATATGATGAACTGCCGTTTTGATCATCTGATTGCTTATATGATCTATTCCTGGAGCCTTGCCATTTTTAAGTTTTTTAATTATTGAACAGATTTGAATATTATCAAAATAAATTATTTTATCAAAGTATAACTATTGTCTCTGATTAATTTATGATAGTTTGTGTCAGAAGATTGACAGCCATTTTCATTTCTGATTCGAGCACATCTTGAGATACATCTAGAATTGGTAAATCAAAAGACCTAGGATAATTTTTTTGTTTAAAAGTTTTATAAGTATTACCAAAAGGAGATGTATTTTCAACTTCCTCCAGGAATACCCTCCAGCTTACGTTTCTTGTTTTTTCAATAATATTCATATACTTATTTCGTATTTCTTTATACATTTTTTCATCAACTAGCTGTCTATTAGACCGTTTACCACGATAATATAGATTTCGAACATATTTAAAATGATTTTTAAAAAGTTCCAGTTCATCCGTCCACCAATAAAATGGATTATTATTCAAATATTTTGGTTGGTATGTTGGTCATTGTCTCTGCAATTTTTACATTTTATGATGTTACATGAATTTTTACTATGACCATAATTAAAACAATTTTGACATTGACGTACAAGCACCTTATCCTTCATATATGTAACCTGTATGTCTGTATATATACGTTGTAATTTCTTCATAATATGGTATGTTGCCGGGGAAATGCGGAGAACAACATCCTGTACGTCAATATTTGATCTCATAGCGAACAGAACCTTTATATTCTTCTCTCGACCTTCTAACTCTGGGTTCATATTGCATAAAAGCGAAGGCAATTCCTTAATATCTGTAGATTTAGTAATTGACTTAAGAACAATTGTAGGATCTAGTGGTTTTGGTGCATGAATTAATGCTTTTTGATTTACTTCATCAATCTTTTCAAACTCTTCAATCAATGTATTCAAATTTTCACCTGAATCAACTTTAAGTATTACGCCAGATTTTGATTTTATTATTTTATTTATTTTGACTTTAGATCTCTCATTTCTCATCTTTTTAATAACATTATTTACTTCGCCTAATACATCAGCCGGGGAAACATTTAACTTGGATTTAAATATTATTTTTTTTATCCGTTATGTTTTGATTTTGCATAACTATTTTATCGTCTTCACTAGTAACTCTCGTAGCTTGAGCATATGACCTATTATAAAATTGACTTGAAGGAGATATTTTATTTATTGATTCGTCCAGATTTCCAAGTCTATCACAGATAGAGCCATTCATTACAGCGATATCTCCCATTGTATCCATCAATATATTCAATTGCTTTAGCAAACCCTGAACAATTGTAAGATCATTTTGATTTATGCTTTTATTTGGAGATGAGTACTTAGATTTTAATGTGTCAGCAATTTGTTCCGAGATGATCTCATGCTGAATCCTACATTCCTCAGTACGTTTTTCAATTTTTCGACCATATTTAAACTTAACTAATGCAAATTTCAAAGCAAAAATTTCATAATGTATGTAATAAAAATGTCATGAATCTTTCTAAGTCGCTTTCTGTGTATCTTTCCATGTTGAATATTTTCTTTGTTATATTTGTATGCACATTTAGCGCAAGTGTCCCTAGGGGGACATAGCGTTTTGAATTGAAATAAATAAATAGATAGAAGCAAAATTTTATGAATTTTAAAATCTTTTTTTACTATTTCCTCTATTTTAATCCAAATATTCATTGGTCGAAGAGATTGGTAAGTGAGTAAACTAACAGGGACGAAACTCCGGCCGAGTTTAGTTTTGACAAGTCCCGGCCCGGTACCAATCTCTTTCCATCCTGGTCGAACCATTATGGTTTCCATTGAAACAACACAAAAAAATTGACTCCATCTTATTAAAAGTGTTTTTCACACACACACAAAAAAAAAAGATATATATTTAAAATTACACAAAATATTACTTAAATATTTTTTTTCTTTCTTAATAAATGTAAATTGTTTGATAAAAAGATTACATGGTTCTGTCTTTGTTCTTTTTCCTACCTTAATATATTCAAATCTTCCTTTTTTTCTATTTTCTGTTTAAATTACGTGTAACGACCGAAGTAATAAGCGTGAACTTGTTATAGCTCTATTTTGTTACATAAATAATTAAAACCTTTTTGATACCCAAATAATAATATTTAATAATTTGTTTTAATCATCATTAATTTACAACTATTTTTCATATAAATTATATTTAATTCTACTCATATATATATATGTCATAATTTGTATATACCAAGATGTAACCCACCACAATATATGCAATTTCTCGTCCAGAAAGTTTTAATAAAGGTTAGGCTTCGCGAAAAAGAGAGAACAGCAATTACCAGGATTTCATTATCCAGGAAGTAAAGGTCACTACCCAGGAACCATAAAACTAAGATCAAAGACCTTATTCTTCCTGGAGGATGGTAATCATGAAAAGACAATGGAGGTACCAATATCCAATCACAGTTCAGCATGAATAGCTAACAGCCAACCAAAAGTGGCCACGTAGACGATCTCAACCAATGAGAGGCAAAGAGAGTTAATAAGCAGCAAACATAAATAAATTCCGAGGATAAGTTTCTTTTATTTCAAAATTAATAATACTTCGAGCTTTCGGGCGTAAATAGCCCTTCTTCAAGAATATAGGAAGTAATTTCAAATTAAATTTTGAATTTCCAATAGAAATTTTTGTAAACAATTAGATGGTATTTTTCTTTGGTCCTGAGTGAATCTCGTGTCCACGTGGTTTAGTTCTAATCTAAAAACGTTTATAAAGAGAGGTGTTTTGCCTCTAGAAATATTGGCCGATTACATTGAATATATTGAAATGATTACTTGTTCCAAAATGAATATTCTAAGTCTGAATTAAATTTTATATCAATCTGGAAATTGCCATTGTTTATCTAGGATGTAGTTCTATGTATCAGGATTGTGTATTAAGCTATTGTATATTTCTGGGATATATATATGTCTATTGATGCTCTGGTGTTTTTTGGATACTATTGCTTCTAGGATTAGTCTTTTATATTTATTTTTTTTATTTTGGTCTGGTAGGTTTTTGGTTCATCTAAATTAAAAGTATGGCCTGTTGTTTTAATATGTTGATTTAGATTTAATTTAGATGAACCAAAAACCTACTACACCAACATAAAAAATAAATATAAAAGACTAATCCTAGAAGCAATAGTATCCAAAAAACACCAGAGCATCAATAGACATATAGATATCCCAGAAATATACAATAGCTTAATACACAATCCTGATACATAGAACTACATCCTAGATAAACCATGTCCCTGTTGGCAAAGGTAGATTATCTCCCTGTCGAATTCTTTGCATCCTCAGCCTACTGTTTTCCCTTTGAAGGGCTCTTTGATTTTCGCTCATATTCATTTGGTATTGCCGTTGTTGTTCATTATGCCGTTCTCTTACGGGTGAATTTAAACGTCTTTGTCGCTGCTGTTCAATACGACGTTGCTTTGCTTCGATGGCCTCAACAATAGAAAGGGCTCTTTTAGGAGACATTGTTTATAAAAATAAAATAATCAAGCTGAATTAAAAATATAAAATTATTTATAAAATATTATTCCTCAAATATTCACCGAATAAATTGCCGAAAGCAAAAAATGACTAATAAGGTCAGAATAGAATAAAATAAAGGATGAAAACAAAAACCAAACAGACCTATAGCCGGCCACGTCACTTAACTACGTAACTTGAACACGTGACTTAACTACGTAACTTGAACACGTGACACAGAATGGACCAATCCTATTCGGCTTCAACGAACAGACGCTTTATTATATGTGATGATTATTTAAAGACGTCTTACGTTAAGACGAAAATGGAATTGCTTTAAAGATGTTAATTTTTAACTATAAAATTCAAAATTACGACTTGAAAATTTAAAAATTTCCTTATATATTAAATATAAATGCCAAAGTTAAAAGACAGAAGTAAAAGTAACATATTACAAATAGAAAGAAATATGTCAGATTAAACTAAACTAAACGTATATAAATTTAACCCTAACGGAAGTCTAGCCCTAAAATCGTGGCTCAAATATTTTAATCAGAAGACTTTCTTAGAAGTATTAAATGATACCTGGAAATTGAAAAATGTGGGAGATTTTTTAGTAGAAGAGGCTTTTTATTTTTATGTGGAGACTTGCTTGGATATTACAAGTTGGCCTGAACTAGAAAATAAATTATTGTTGCATTTATATAAACAAGAAGTTAATCCATTCACAGCTTTTATTGAATTGAAATATGATCCAGAAAAGGGGATTGAAAATTATCTTAAAAAAAAAACGTCTCGCTTCTAAAGCAAAGATTTCAAAAGAAAATTTAATAGAAGGTCTGACAAATGGGTTAACAACTGATTTTAGAAAACTGGTTATCACATCTAAAGTGGACACTCCAGAAGAATGGACCGCCGTAGTATCTAAATTAGAAATGATTGATCGACATGAGGAAATGGAGGAGTCATCTTTTAAAAGGGAAACAGCCCCAAGAATGGAAGTACAACAAAAGCAATGGAGACATCCAGGTAGAAGCCCTATTGACTATGGTACTAAAAGCCGTCCCTGCCGAATCTACCTGAACCGGGGACATGCCGGACGCTTCCATCCTGAGAATAGGTGCTGGTTTCGGGAGAAGGCCGTACAAGCCTCTCCAGCTGCAAGCTTCATGTCCGTGCCGTCTCGATCCATGGATACCTTGACGCAGACAGCAGCCCCTTCGAGCGAATGCCGACCAGCTCCGCCTCAACACTCCTGACGCCATCTAAATATGAATAATATCAGTATTATAGCTCTCATAGATACTAGCTGTACATTCTCGATAATTCCTCAACACATGTTAGATAAGATTCAACCAAACTATTTTGCTTTTAATAATTTACCTCTTATTAATCAGACACCCGGTATGCCAAATATAAATTCAAACATTAATATTAATACAACTATAGGATCTATTACTAGAGATATTGATTTTTATTCTTCCTATATTGATTTGCAATATGTATTGCATTCTCTACACCATATAAGATTATTTAAATTGAAAATTGATTTTTTAAATTTTACAATTACTCAATTTGGTAGAATTCTTAATGTTAATTACCATAACCCTAATAATAATAATAATTATTATACACATCATAATGTAATTCCTTTATTTCCATCTGTTATTCCTCCTAATGAAAATGATTTTAGAAATTTCAATTGTGTAGAATTTGATGAAAAACTTTCACCATATGAAAATTCTGATTTAATAAAATTAATTAAGGAAAATAAGGAAGCTTTTGCTCCCTTAAAATGGATATAGGACATATTAAAGCAGATCCAATTAGAATTAAACCTTAAAATGGATATAGGACATATTAAAGCAGATCCAATTAGAATTAAACTTACCTCACAAACACCTATTTCATTAAAGCCTTTTAGACATTCCTTCTCGGACAACATTGAAATTAAAAGACAGATTGAAGAACTTTTAAAATATAATGTCATTAGACCATCTTATTCCTCTTATGCATCCCTTGCTATGTTGATAAATAAGCGAAATGAAGGTAAAATTCGACTAGTAATATACTACAGAAAATTAAATGATATAATAAAAAGGGATTCTGAGCCCATACCACAAGAATATATTTTATATTAGATAAGCTTTCAGAAACTAATATCTTCACTACACTAGATCTTTTATCAGGTTATCACTATTTAGATATACACTCAGATGATAAAGAATACACAGCCTTTACTACCACTCACGGACTCCCCTCCTCCCTCATAGACATTAGAAAATATTCCTAACTCTACTACATTCAATAGCTATTATCATGCATGTTAATTTCTCCTTTGCATAATTTCCTGGTATGCTAATTATTCCTCGCAACATTTCATAGATATGCACAGTCTCTATAGTTTTTAAATATGTAAATAGTCTCATCCCTATATAGTGTTCAATGTTCCATATGTTTTCACATTTCTCCTGTAGAAGGGCCGGCCAGCCCGAAAGCTTGAGCGTTTTGTAATAAATCGTCGTATAAAAGAAACTCGTCCCTTGATTCTTGAATTTTATCGTAAATTATCTTTTGGATTAAAAAATAGTCCAAGTCAATTCCAAAGAGTTTTAAAGCAAATTTTAAATAAATATGATGTTGATTTTTGCATGAATTATTTCGATGACTTCATTATATTTTCAAATAATTTTCAGGAACATTTGACCGATTTAAAAGTAATTTTAAATATTTGTATCAAGAGGAAAATATTAAGCTAAAACTAAGTAAATGTAAATTTGCTACTTATCAGATTTCTCTCTCTTTTCTGGGATATGAAATATCAAACCATCAATTTTCACCCAGCACTAATAATATAGAAATTATTAGAAAATTGAATTCCCCAAGGAATAAAAAGGATTTACAACTAGTTTTAGGATCTATTAACATTTACTCGAAATTTATCCCTAATTATGCTAAACTCAGACTCCCTTTGAATAATTTGTTGAAAAAAGATGTAGAATGGAAATGGGACGAAGAATGCGAAACCGCATTTTCTAAATTAAAAAATATAATTAACCTCAAAACCTATATTAGCTATCTATAATCCTAAATATCCTATACACCTTTACACGGATGCTAGTCAAGAACAGATCGGATCTATCCTAAAACAAGAACAACCCGATGGGCTTTTAAAGCCAATAGCGTATAGAAGCCGTAGAATGACATCTTATGAATCAAACTATTGTGTACCTGAGCAAGAATGGCTTGCTATTATTGATGCTGTAGATTTATTTTTACCCTACTTAGTTGGCGTGCATTTCACCATCCATACAGACCATGCTTGTCTTGAGTACTTGAAGAACATAAAGAACCCAAAAGGACGATTATTTAGATGGAGCTTAAAGCTCTCTATGTTTAATTTTGAGATTAAACACATAAGAGGAACTGAAAATAAAGAAGCTGATTTTCTCAGCAGATACCCCATAGCTCATTTTGTTTCTGACCCAGAACTAAAACAAGCTCAATTTGATGAAAACATTAATGATAGGAAATATACTAAATTTAATGGACTTTTAACAAACTTTTAACACCAGAAGAAATTTGGTCTGTTGGAAAGTCTCACCCCAGCTAAGGATCCTTTTGATCTCGTGTCTATAGACACAGTAGGTGGACTAAATTACTATAATTATACAAAGAAAAATCTTCACATCATCGTAGATCATTCTACTAGATATATTTGGGCTTTCCCCTCAAAAAGTCAAACTACTGACTCATATATAAATTGCCTAAACAAAATTTTTCAAATACAAAAACCAAAACAATTTTTAAGTGACAGGGCACCATCATTTACTTCACCAAGATTTAGAAAATATTTGATTAACAATAATATTAAACAATTATTGACTTCATCATCAACACCTCAGTGTAATGGGTTAAATTAACGACTTAACCAAACCATAATAATCAGGTTAAGATGTAAATTCAATAACTTGAAAGGAAAATCTATACCATGGACGAAATTGTTAGATTCAGTACTAAATGAATATAATAATACTCCCCATTCCATAACAGGCTATACTCCTACTTACCTTTTGTATGGTAAGCTCCCTTATGATCCCCCCTTAAAAGAATCAGAATTTTACCCCCCTATAGAAACTGCCAGAACAAATGCCTATAATAAAACACTTAAAGTTGCACCACATAAGTGATACACAATCCTGATACATAAAACTACATTCTAGATAAACAATAGCAATTTCCCGATTAATTTATGTATATAAATTTAATTCAGACATAAAATATTCATTTTAAGACAAGTAATCCTTTCAAAATATTCAATATAATCGGCCAATATTTCTAGGGGCAAAAACGCATCTCTTTATAAACGCTTTTTAGATTTAAACTAAATCACGTGGGCATGGAATTCACTCACGCTATACGAGACCAAAGAAGGATACCATCCATTTGTGTACAAACATTTCTACTTGAAATTGTTTTCAAAAAATTTGTTTTCAAATATTCCTGAAGAAGGGCTGTTTACGCCCGAAAGCTCAAAATATTATTATTTTTAAAATAAAAGAAACTTATCCTCGGAATTTTATGTGTTGCTGCTAACCACATAAGTTTCTTTTTCTGTGAAAAATCAATATTTATTTCAAAGAGAAATATTTACTATTTCTAACTTTTTTGGATGAAGTATGAAAGGGTGAAAATATGAAGAGTAATGGCGAACGGAAAAATAAAAGTGTCCAGGGGCGGGAATCGAACCCACACAACCTTCCGCTTACCGGGCAGATGCCATGTCCACTAGGCTACCCTGGACGTATTTTTCCGTTCGTAAATAATACTTAAAGTAACTTATGATACATTATAAAGGACCAAATTGAGGCCATACTACCCAAAAGAAGGATTTGAATTAAAACTGACTAAAAGTAAAATACCCACTTTAGAGAAAAAACCAAACCAACAAGTGGTACCTAGGGTAGTGAAAAGTAGAATCCCTCTTCATACTAAATAATGGCAGGAAAATTTTAACATAAATAAGACAATACCAAAAATAACTAGGCCTAAAAATTAAACCTTGAGAATATAATTTTTGTGCACAAATAAGGTATACTATTACAATATAAAAATGAGCTTTTAAAAACACTCGAGGACTAGAGAAGACTATATAATTTTTGAGTTATCAATAATATATTAGATATAACTTGACACTTTTCTTTTAAATTGTTGTAAATATTTTACATTTTGATTTTATTTGTTGAGAAATTCACTCATCTGATTCTATATATTTTCCCTCACAAATTTTATATGTAACATTTCATATTCGAACATTCTTTTTTTTATAAATAATAAAACTTCATGTGTAAATATTTTTTTTATTATATGGAGGTAAATACCCCATTATTTTATGTTTTTATTTTGATCAAATCAAATAAATGTGAAACAATATGTTGGGTACCAATTTGTCAATTTGAGAAATAAATTTGTGATTTTCAAAAATATATATTTTTTGGCATGTGGCAAAATACCTTTTGAATCTTGAGAGCCCTGAGAAGGCCTACTCAATTCATGAGGTAAATCGTCTTATGAGTTATAGGAAGGAGACACCTATAAATTCAAATAAGATTGGATAATTTTCGGCTACTGTCAAGAACAAAGGTACCAATAAGAATATGTAGAAGGAATAAAGAGCATCATTGATATAGTTTCAACTGGTATCCTCCATCTTAAGTGATAAACTATGTAAATAATGATGATACTTTTTTTAACTTTGAAAATTACTCCCTAATTTTTATCCTTGGAGGGAAGAAATGACATAATAAAAATATGATTTTTATTATTCATAAAATAATTAGAATTCTATAATCACAGAGTTAAATTTTAAAATGAAAAATATTCCTTAACAAAAGGAATATAACCTTATTTTACTTTCATTGTAAATAGATAATAACATTGTTAGTTGTATGTATGCAAAAAACTGTTTGCTTTGAAAACTAATCAAAATAATTAATATTATTTGGAACAAAAGTTATCATTCATTTTTACCATCCACGACTGCATGAATTGGTAACGTAACTAGACTACGTCTTTTTTTATTACATATATATATATTAACACAAAGCAATAACGCGCCATCTATACATATAAAATAAAAGGATTTAAAAGCGCGAATGTTTCTTTTATACATAAAACGAACTTCTACTGCCCTTACTGCGATGAAAAAATATATTGGGAGGGCTTGGCTCATCAGTGGTGAACCCTCCCAGCGGTTTCGCCAATTTAATCCACCAGACCGCTTCTCAGAGCTCTAATATTGTATTGGATCATTCTGCTTTTATATGCTACACTGAAGGATGGAATCTTAGAAATGGTTTTCAAGTAAACTATGGACATAAGCTTATAGGACAGTAGAATTATATTCAAATATTTGCTTCAAGCAATGCTCTTCAGCAAACTATAAAGGTCATTAGGAATAAATATAGATATGTATAGATGTATAGATTATATGTATGTATAGATTATATGTATAGATGGCGCGTTATTGCTTTGTGTTAATTTATTCCTAATGACCTTTATAGTTTGCTGAAGAGCATTGCTCGAAGCAAATATTTGAATATAATTCTACTGTCCTATAAGCTTATGTCCATAGTTTACTTGAAAACCATTTCTAAGATTCCATCCTTCAGTGTAGCATATAAAAGCAGAATGATCCAATACAATATTAGAGCTCTGAGAAGCGGTCTGGTGGATTAAATTGGCGAAACCGCTGGGAGGGTTCACCACTGATGAGCCAAGCCCTCCCAATATATTTTTTCATCGCAGTAAGGGCAGTAGAAGTTCGTTTTATGTATAAAAGAAACATTCGCGCTTTTAAATCCTTTTATTATATATATATATATATATGAAGAAATAGTACAAATGTAACATTGTACTGGGATAAGGTGCATAAATCAAGAAAAAGGCATCTATCCGTGGTTAGCTTTTCTTGATTAATCAAGAATGGGTATTTGGCCAATTCTGGAATAATTAAAATTCAACGAGAATAGTTGATTATTATTCCGATAGATGGCGCAAGCCATCAGCAACTTTCAGTTGCACGATAAGGAGATGCCTTTTTCTTAATATATATATATATATATATATATACCAGCCAAATGACCCGGGCAACGCCCGGGTTTTACCCGATTAAATGCTTTTATTCAATTACTATTCGTTACAATTATAAATTGGCGCCGTGGATGTCATTCTTGTGAAACGTCCCGCTCCAAACTTTGTGTCTGAGAAGCGATATTTTTATAAAGAGATGATATGGCTTTGTGTCTTCTGCTCGAATTAATGTTTTTCTGTTAGAATTTTGTTTCCTGCATACTAAAATTGAACTGGCTTCACCCGTGGTCTCTGGTTTTTGGAATTTTTCCGGATATAATTTTGTATCTGATAATCAAATATGATACGGCAATATTGTGATCATCATTTTCTGAATAAAAAAACAACTTTTTTCCCAGAACCTGTCATTTTATTTTTCTTGACTAAAAATCCGAAAAATACCTTCTCCAGATTTTTTTCTATATTCTCTCTTCGATTATTCTATATATAGGATTAGAGTATGTCTAAATGACGTGTAAAAGCCGATGTAATAGACGTTACGTTGTTAATTTTTATTGTTATTAATTATAAATATATAATTAACTTGAGGATGTATTAGAAGTAAAGGATTTTTTTTCTCTCTCTATCTACAAATTAATAACATTTTACAAATTTTATAATTTGAATTTAAATGATCATAATAGTGAAGATAATCTTAATACAAAACTGGACTATAAAATTAAATAACTATTTATTATTATAATTAATTTAGATTTAGCTTGCTAATCTAATCATATCTAATTGATATAAGTTATCATTATTATCAGTTTGCTCCTTAAGTTTTAAAATTAGAATCACTGTTATAATTTTGTTATATAGTTTCTACACTATATTAATTCATATGAGCTTGCTCTATGATATATTTTTTATATATAACATAATATACAAATTAAATTATATTAGATATTCTAATATAAATAAATCTTCATACAAATTTTAATTATCTTTCATTGTTTGATTATTAAAAAGTAAATTATAAAAGTAATTCTAGAAAAAATAACTTCAGAACTTTTGTTTTTTTCAGTGTTTAGTTAGTTTAAAGATGTTTTTTTTTATTAGTTATTCTTAAAAATATAACAGATAACAAACAGTAATATCTATATATTTATAGATTAATTATTCAATTTATTACAAATTTTATCACCACAAAAACAATTAAGAAAAATATATTTAAAAATTCATAAGAATAACAAACTAAAAAAACTAAAAAAAACTACAAACATATTAGTGTTAGCACCTCTTTTATGTTAATTTAAACTCGCTAAGAATTGCCTAAGAAAAAATTGTCAAACTTGTCCCTCTCTTAAGAACCATGACACTTTTCAAACAACTAGTTGTAAATTAGTGAATACTATTTATAAATTAACATGCCAAATTTGTCAACTATCATATATAGGACAAACTTGTAATCCATTAAATATACGAATAAACCTACATAGAAACCACGCTAAAAAATCAATTGGTAATATATATATGAAAGAACACAATCAATTACATACTTTTAACAACTTTAAGATAGAAATACTAGACATATGTCAAAACAAAAAACAACGACTATTATTAGAAAACAACTACATTTATAAACACAACACATTATTCCCTTATGGACTTAACGACGAATTAAACTACACATACAAACCACAAACAGAAGAAATTTCAACCTATGAAATCAGTTGCAAATACAAAAAAAATGAATTTAAAACTAAACCTAATAAAACTAGAGGTAAAACTACAAATAAATTAGGTTACATTGAATTTGAAGAATTACTGGACCCAAAACAAATGTACACTAACAACTTCGTCGATAAATTTATTAAAACATTATTTAAACTAAATAATAATAAATTTATCAAACTCATAGAATATATTAAAATTCATAATCTGACTAACAGATTAATAGATATCACACACGACATCTTTAAATACAGAAAAATTAAACAAGCTACTAATAACATTAAAATTATCATTAAATTTAATAACAATTTATTTAATCATATTAAATTTAATGATATTTTTAATAACCAAATCATCAATAATCTTTTCCCTATAAAAAATTTAAATTTCAAAACAATCTGGAGATACAATAAAAATATAGGTAATTTAGTTTGCAATTATAACCAATTTATTAATAATTTGGCAAATTTTAAAAAAATTAAATGTAATTGCAACAACTATATTGATAAATATAAGTTCTCAGGTCATATATTAACTAGCAATTTTTCTTTTTTAAATCCAGAATATCAAGAAATTTTAAATAAAGGGTATAAATATATACCTCAAATTAAACACAATTATAATAATACAATTAAATCTATATAAAAAGATATAGATATTTTCATAAATAAAACTAGTATAAAATACAGTATTCCAGAATTTACTTTTCTGGAATGGAAACATAATATTAAAAAGGAAATTATAAATTATTATAATAATACACTTAAATACACAAAACCCAATTCAGACATTCCTTCTTTTAAAGAAAATATATTTAATTTACAGAAGGACTATATTATCACTCCTATAGATAAATGTTCCAATAATTTATCTTAAATTTGTAAAAATCTATACCACGATATACTAAAAAAGGAAATTGATAATAATCATAAATACACTTTTGCTAGAACTACAGGCACAAAAATCAAAAAAGACATCAAAAATGTTGAAAATTCACTAAAGATTTATAATAACCACAAAAATCCAAACATACCAAAGTTCTATATAATTCCTAAACTACACAAAAAACCTATTTCTTTCAGAACAATCACATCTGGTATAAATTCAGTCATAAAAAATATTGATATACAATTAGCTTCAACACTACAATTTATTATAAATAAATTAACTAATAAATATAATTATAAATTTATCGACTCAAATAAAAAAATCATTAATTATTTAATGAACAATTGGACAAACATTGAAACAGTACACACATTTGACTTTGAGGACCTATATTCTAAAATAAATTTAAGAGATCTAAATAATAAAATAACCAATTTATTTAATGAATTCATTAATGACAAAACTTTCTACATTAAAATTATTCATAACAGATATAAAACATTTAAATTAGATCTTAAAACAGCAAAAACTCTACTGGAAACATTTTTAAATTTTAACTATATAGAATTTAAAAATAAAATATATATTCAATCAGAAAGCGTTCCCATGGGAACTTCTTCTAGTCCGTTATTAGCAAATCTAATATTGTTCTGGTACGAAAAAGAATACTTTCTACAAAATAATATTAATTGGCAAATATTCCGATATGTAGACGACATAATAATATTTAATAATCCACAGTTTAAAAAATTAATACCTGAAATATATCCTAAATACTTGAAACTTAAGAACAATGAAAAAATTTATAGAAACAAAAAAGTTAACTTTTTAGACTTGAATATAGACCTTACAAATAGTGCTGTTAGAGTTTATAATAAAAAGAGTAATTATAATTTCAATATTATAAAATACTGTAATATGAATTCTAATATATCATTAAATTGCTGTAAAGGTATATATTATGGTCAGTTTCTAAGATTTTATAGAATAAATAATATATTAGATAATTTCATAGAAGATGTTAAAAATTTAAACATGGAATTTATTAAAAACAAATTTAGTATCAAACAAGTAAAATATTTCAACAGTATATCAATTATAAAATATTTAAAAAAAAATAAATGGAAATATCCATTTATGAAATCAACTTTCTATAATTTCTCTTAATATTAACTAATACAAATTTATAATCTTTAACAGTTAATTAAACTTTGATTAAATAACTGATTAAAAGATATTCTCACAAGATTTTTAAAGTGTTATAGTATATAGTTCATTTTGTTTAATCTCCAATTTCTGGGGAGGAAAATGGAAGTTAAATAAAGGTGAATTAGCACAATTAATAGCTTTATTAAACTCTTATAATTTGGCTTTTTAAAGGAATATTAAAAGATGAATAAGTGTTGAATCAGTTATTTTGATATAACTAGCTGTAAAGATTATGAAATTCAGCTTTCTTCCCTTAACTATTTTTCCTTTCTTCTTTAATTTTCTTGTTGTTCAAAAAATTCTGAATAAATGGTCTAAATTTGAAATGTGGGGGGACATTCCCCTCCCGCAACATGTGTCAGCCAGAAATAGATATTCACAATGGAGGACGCCGCGGTCGAGGTAGGTTTACAGTTTGAATTTGTTAACACTTGTATCTGTTATATATGTTCATTTAAATATTTCACTGAAACAACTTAATATTAACACATAAATCCGGTTTAAAAGAGATCTATGACATAATAAAGAAGGGGTGAAATGTCGTTGGACTTTTATCTGAAGATCCCCGGTCCAGCAGATCTCTTTTTCCAATTTATTTCAATTTAAAGTTTTTTGTGTATGTCTGGTCTACCATTAGGGTTTCAAAACATAATATCCAAACTTATAACAAATGTTAATTCATACTATAGATATATTACTAAATACAACTATTTATAATCATATTATAAAATAAAAAAAACCTTTAAAAATCTTTAAAAAAAAAGGATAAAATATAAAATCATAAAAATATATATATATATACTAACAATCTTATCTACCTTCTTTACAAAACTTTTTTTTTCCTTATTATTAGTTTGATTAAAAGTGCATGGTTCTGTCTTTCTCTCTTTTTTCTAACTATTATATATATTCTCTCTTCGATTATTCTATATATAGGATTAGAGTATGTCTAAATGACGTGTAAAAGCCGATGTAATAGACGTTACGTTGTTAATTTTTATTGTTATTAATTATAAATATATAATTAACTTGAGGATGTATTAGAAGTAAAGGATTTTTTTTTTCTCTCTCTATCTACAAATTAATAACATTTTACAAATTTTATAATTTGAATTTAAATGATCATAATAGTGAAGATAATCTTAATACAAAACTGGACTATAAAATTAAATAACTATTTATTATTATAATTAATTTAGATTTAGCTTGCTAATCTAATCAAATCTAATTGATATAAGTTATCATTATTATCAGTTTGCTCCTTAAGTTTTAAAATTAGAATCACTGTTATAATTTTGTTATATAGTTTCTACACTATATATATATATATATATATATAGTGTAAAAACTATATAATAAAAATATAATAGTGATTCTATATTTAAAATTTAAAGAGTAAACTGATAAGCATGATAATTTATATCAAGTAGATTTGATTAGATTAGCAAGCTAAATCTAAATTAATTATAAAAATAATTAGTTGTTTAGTTTTATATTCTATATATATTTATATATAGAATAATAGAAGTGAGAATATATTTAATATTATAAATTTTAGTAGTTAGAGAAAAGAGAGAAAGACAGAACCATGCACTTTTAATCAAACTAATAATAAGAAAAAAAGTTTTGTAAAGAAGGTAGATAAGATTGTTAGTATATATATATATTTTTTATAATTTTATATTTTATCCTTATTTTTTAAAATGATTTTTAATTTTTTTTTATTTTAAAATATGAATATAAATAGTTGTATTTAGTAATATATCTATAATATGAATTAACTTTTGTTATAAGTTTGGTTATTATGTTTTGAAACCCTAATGGTATTGATATGAGTTATCATTCTTATCAGTTTGCTCTTTGAGTTTTAAATGTGGAATCACTGTTATATTTTTGTTATATAGAATTTTTAAACTATATATATATATATATATATAAATAAATAGTTGTATAGTTTTATAGTTAAGTATTCTATTAAAATTATCTTCATTATTTTGATTATTTAAATTCGAATTATAAAATTTGTAAATTGTTATTATTTAGTATAGATAGAGAGAAAAAAAATTCCTTTACTTCTAAAACATCATCTAGTTAATTATATATTTATAATTAATAACAATAAAATTTAACAACGTAACGTCTTTTGTATCGGCTTTTACACGTCATTTAGACATACTCTAATCCTATATATAGAATAATAGAAGTGAGAATATATATGATGGTTAGAAAAAAGAGAGAAAGACAGAACCATGCACTATTAATCAAACTAATAATAAGAAAACAAAAAGTTTTGTAAAAAGGGTAGATAAGATTGTTAGTATATATATATATATTTTTATAATTTTATATTTTATTCTTTTTTTTTAAATGATTTTTTAATTTTTTTTATTTCAAAATATGAATATAAATAGTTGTATTTAGTAAAATATCTATATTATGAATTAACTTTTATTATAAGTTTGGTTATTATGTTTTGAAACCCTAATGGTAGACCAGACATATACAAAAAACTTAAATTGGAGTAATTATTGAAAAAAGAGGTCTGCTGAACCGGGAATTCTCAAATAGAAATTCAGCTTTCAACATTTCATCTCTTCTCTATTATGTCTTAGACCTCCTTTCAACAGGATTTTATGTGTTAATATAAAGTTACTTCAGTGAAACATTTATATGAACAGATATAATGTGTACCTACCTTGTCCGCGAACGCCTTCAACTGTAAACATCTATTTCTGGATGACACATGTTGTGGGGGGGGGGGACAAATTTAGACCTTATATTTTGAAGTTGTAGAAAAACAAGACATTCAAAGAAGAAAGAGAAGATAGTTAAGGGAAGAAATCCAAATTTTATAATCTTTACAGCCAGTTAAATTAAAATAATTGATTCAACACTTATTCATCTTTCAATATTCCTTTAAAAAGGCAAATTATTAGAGTTTAATAAAGCTATTAATTGTGAAAATTCACTTTTATTTAATTTCCATTTTCCTCCCCAGAAATTGGAGATTAAACAAAATGAATTATATACAATATTACTTTAAAAATCTTGTGAAAAAATCTTCAAATCAGCTATTTAATTTAAGTTTAACTAATTGTTAAAGATTATAAATTTGTAGTAGTGATTATTGAAAGAAATTATAGAAAGTTGATTTAATAAATGGATACTTCCATTTATTTTTTTAAAGTATTTTATAATTGATATACTGTTGAAATATTTTACTTGTCTGATACTAAATTTGTTTTTAATAAATTCCATGTTCAAATTTTTAACATCTTCTATGAAATTTTCTAATATATTATTTATTCTATAAAATCTTAGAAACTGACCAAAATATATACCTTTACAACAATTTAATGAAATATTAGAATTCATATTACAGTATTTTATAATATTGAAATTATAATTACTTTTTTTATTATAAATTTTAATAGCATTATTTGTAAGGTCTATATTTAGGTCTAAAAAGTTAACTTTTTTGTTTCTATAAATTTTTTCATTGTTCTTGAGTTTCAAGTATTTAGGATAAATTTTAGGTATTAAATTTTTGAACTGTGGATTATTAAATATTATGATGTCATCTACATAACGGAACATTTTCCAGTTAACATTATTTTGTAGAAAGTATTCTCTTTCGTACCAGAATAATATTAAGTTTGCTAATAACGGACTTGAAGACGTTCCCATGGGAACTCCTTCTGATTGAATAAATATTTTATTTTTAAATTCTATATAGTTAAAATTTAAAAATGTTTCCAGTAGCGTTTTTGCTGTTTTAAGATCTAATTTAATTGTTTTATATCTGTTATGAATAATTTTAATGTGGAAAGTTTTGTCATTAATGATTTCGTTAAATAAATTGGTTATTTTATTATTTAGATCTCTTAAATTTATTTTAGAATATAGGTCCTCAAAGTCAAATGTGTGTACTGTTTCCATGTTTGTCCAATTGTTCATTAAATAGTTAATGATTTTTTTATTTGAGTCGATAAATTTATAATTATATTTATTAGTTAATTTATTTATAATAAATTGTAGTGTTGAAGCTAATTGTATATCAATGTTTTTTATAACTGAATTTATACCAGATGTGATTGTTCTGAAAGAAATAGGTTTTTTGTGTAGTTTAGGAATTATATAGAACTTTGGTATGTTTGGATTTTTGTAGTGATTATAAATTTTTAGTGAATTTTCAACGTTTTTGATGTCTTTTTTGATTTTTGTGGCTGTAGTTCTAGCAAAAGTGTATTTATGATTATTATCAATTTCCTTTTTTAGTATATCGTGGTATAGATTTTTAGAAATTATAGATAAGTTATTGGAACATTTATCTATAGGAGTGATAATAAAGTCCTTCTGTAAATTAATTATATTTTCTTTAAAAGAAGGAATATCTGAATTAGGTTTTGTGTATTTAAGTGTATTATTATAATAATTTATAATTTCCTTTTTAATATTATGTTTCCATTCCAGAAAAGTAAATTCTGGAATACTGTATTTTACACTAGTTTTATTTATGAAAATATCTATATCTTTTAATATAGATTTAATTGTATTATTATAATTGTGTTTAATTTGAGGTATATATTTATACCCTTTATTTAAAATATCCTGATATTCTGGATTTAAAAAAGAAAAATTGCTAGTTAATATATGACCTGAAAACTTATATTTATCAATATAGTTGTTGCAATTACATTTAATTTTTTTTAAATTTGCCAAATTATTAATAAATTGGTTATAATTGCAAACTAAATTACCTATATTTTTGTTGTATCTTCAGATTGTTTTGAAATTTAAATTTTTTATAGGGAAAAGATTATTAATGTTTTGGTTATTAAAATATCATTAAACTTAATATGATTAAATAAATTGTTATTAAATTTAATGATAATATTAATGGTATTAGTAGATTGTTTAATTTTTCTGTATTTAAAGATGTCGTGTGTGATATCTATTAATCTGTTAGTCAGATTATGAATTTTAATATATTCTATAAGTTTGATAAATTTATTATTATTTAGTTTAAATTATGTTTTAATAAATTTATCGACGAAGTTGTTAGTGTACATTTGTTTTGGGTCCAGTAATTCTTCAAATTCAATGTAACCTAATTTATTGGTAGTTTTACCTCTAGTTTTATTAGGTTTAGTTTTAAATTCATTTTTTTTTGTATTTGCAGCTGATTTCATAAGTTGAAATTTCTTCTGTTTGTGGTTTGTATGTGTAGTTTAATTCGTCATTAAGTCCATATGCTGGTAGTTTTTTTTAGTTTTTTAGTTTGTTATTCTATTGAGAATTTTTTTTTAAAATATATTTATCTTAATTGTTTTTGTGTTGATTAAATTTGTAATAAAATGAATAAATAATCTATAAAAATATAGATATTACTGTTTGTTATCTGTTATATTTTTAAGAATAACTAATAAAAAACATCTTTAAACTATCTAAACAATGAAAAAAACAAAAGTTCTGAAGTTATTTTTTCTAAAATTACTTTTATAATTTATTTTTTCATAATCAAACAATAAAAGATAATTAAAATCTGTATGGAGTTTTATTTATATTAGAATATCTAATATATAATTAAATTTGTATATTATATTATATATAAAAATATATCATAGAGCAAGCTCATATGAATTAATATAGTGTAAAAACTATATAATAAAAATATAACAGTGATACTACATTTAAAACTTAAGGAGCAAACTGATCAGAATGATAAATCATATCAAGTAGATTTGGTTAGATTAGCAAGCTAAATCTAAATTAATTATAAAAATAAATAGTTGTATAGTTTTATAGTTAAGTATTCTATTAAAATTATCTTCATTATTTTGATTATTTAAATTCAAATTATAAAATTTGTAAATTGTTATTATTTAGTATAGATAGAGAGAAAAAAATCCTTTACTTCTAAAACATCATCTAGTTAATTATATATTTATAATTAATAACAATAAAATTTAACAACGTAACGTCTTTTGTATCGGCTTTTACACGTCACTCTAATCCTATATATAGAATAATAGAAGTGAGAATATATATGATAGTTAAAAAAAGAGAGAAAGACAGAACCATGTACTATTAATCAAATTAATAATAACAAAACAAAAAGTTTTGTAAATAAGGTAGATAAGATTGTTAGTATATATATATATATATTTATAATTTTATATTTTATTCTTTTTTTTTATGATTTTTTAAATTTTTTTATTTTAAAATATGAATATAAATAGTTGTATTTAGTAAAATATCTATATTATGAATTAACTTTTATTATAAGTTTGGTTATTATGTTTTGAAACCCTAATGGTAGACCAGACATATACAAAAAACTTAAATTGGAGTAATTATTGAAAAAAGAGGTCTGCTGAACCGGGAATTCTCAAATAGAAATTCAGCTTTCAACATTTCATCCCTTCTCTATTATGTCTTAGACCTCCTTTCAACCGGATTTTATGTGTTAATATAAAGTTACTTCAGTGAAACATTTATATGAACAGATATAATGTGTACCTACCTTGTCCGCGAACGCCTTCAACTGTAAACATCTATTTCTGGATGACTCATGTTGTGGGGGGGGGGGGGGGACAAATTTAGACCTTATATTTTGAAGTTGTAGAAAAACAAGACATTCAAAGAAGAAAGAGAAGATAGTTAAGGGAAGAAATCCAAATTTTATAATCTTTACAGCCAGTTAAATTAAAATAATTGATTCAACACTTATTCATCTTTCAATATTCCTTTAAAAAGGCAAATTATTAGAGTTTAATAAAGCTATTAATTGTGAAAATTCACTTTTATTTAATTTCCATTTTCCTCCCCAGAAATTGGAGATTAAACAAAATGAATTCTATACAATATTACTTTAAAAATCTTGTGAAAAAATCTTCAAATCAGCTATTTAATTTAAGTTTAACTAATTGTTAAAGATTATAAATTTGTAGTAGTGATTATTGAAAGAAATTATAGAAAGTTGATTTAATAAATGGATACTTCCATTTATTTTTTTTTAAATATTTTATAATTGATATACTGTTGAAATATTTTACTTGTCTGATACTAAATTTGTTTTTAATAAATTCCATGTTTAAATTTTTAACATATTCTATGAAATTTTCTAATATATTATTTATTCTATAAAATCTTAGAAACTGACCAAAATATATACCTTTACAACAATTTAATGAAATATTAGAATTCATATTACAGTATTTTATAATATTGAAATTATAATTACTTTTTTTATTATAAATTTTAATAGCATTATTTGTAAGGTCTATATTTAGGTCTAAAAAGTTAACTTTTTTGTTTCTATAAATTTTTTCATTGTTCTTAATTTTCAAGTATTTAGGATAAATTTTAGGTATTAAATTTTTGAACTGTGGATTATTAAATACTAGACGCCGACCCGGGCTTCGCCCCGGGATTGACCCGTGTGCATATCTACCCGAGTGATATAAATTTTGATAAGATTTTTTTTTAAATAATTGTCTTTACTCGAGGGAATGTTTGTAGTCTAGTACGTTGATATAATCAATCTATCTGAATATTAGGAAAGGTCAGGTAATTTTTTTGGTAGGGTGATGCTCTGAAAAAGAATGCTATACCACTTTATCACTAAACAAATTTGCGAGTCAAAAATAAGCAACCTAAACAATCCATTAGCTTTGCAAGATAAGAACAGAAATAGGGAAATGCATGCAAAATTTTCAACACAAATCAAAATCTTTAATCCTCATTATTTTTTTTTTTTATTATTTTTTTGCTTATCCCTAGTACACGTGGTACAGGCCATGATAAGCATGGTTAGTAGTTAGCGACTGCTTTTTACTGTAAGCGCACCACATGTCTACACATGTGAAACCAGTTCGACTTTGCACTTACAAATGTGCCAGAGCCCCGTTTGGTTACTTGCACTCGCTGGTGGGGTTGGACTTTTGCAAGAATCGGGGGGCCATTGGAGCATTTTTTTTTAAACAGAAAAAAGTGTCCAATGCGGGGATCGAACCCGGGTCGTAGTGGTCGTATTTTGTTTCTATTACATTACATGGAATAGTTTTTTTTTTCTAATAAAATTTACTGACCTCTTTGTTCACTGAAACCGAAACAATGTGTATGTTAGACCACTCTTTGTTCAACCTTACACATTGTTTAGGTCTCTTATTAGGTGCAAGATGTATACTCATGCTAAAATGGTAATTTGGGTAAACATAGGTAAATTCATGTTGGGCCAGTATTGTTCAGCAAGCCAACACAGATATAACATTACGGTATGAAGCAAGTTGTGCTAAAACTAATATTTCCAATCAAATTAACAAAAAATAACACATACTATGTAATATAAACACATGTATGTAAAATAAACACAATAAAATAACCAATAATTAAAAACCATACATTTTTCTAACACAGTATACTTCTTAAGTAAGAATACCTTACCATGAAGGTTTAAAACCCTACACATTGAAACATGTGAAAAATGTAGCATGCGTGGTGTATGAAGGGCTTGAAGAGAAAATATTTAAAAAATATATTTATTGAAACTTTTGTAATACCACACAAAATATGCATATTTACAGTTACAACTTGTCTAGCACCAAAAGATGTCATTTGGAATATAGAGTTATATCTACGGATATGCAGCAAGAAGGACTTCGATAGAGGATGTAGGCCAGAGAGCAAAGAGAAAATAGGTTCTGGAGGGGACTCAATAGCAGGTAGAGAAACTCTACCTTGTTTACAACAGAGGCCAAAGGGTTCATCTCTAAATCTCAAAGCAGAGCAAAACTGGCATACCCGAGACATTTGGCCTATATCGACAGATGAATCAGCTTTATAATCAATATGGGTATTATACTGCAAACCTGAAAACGGCTTATGAGTCCAAAGCTGAATACGCTGAACAGGAACTTGCATAGTTTGTGCAGCTGCGACGCGGGCTTCAGAATACCTAAGACGGCGAAGCGCACGACGCGTCTCACTTTGAAGTGGTGTCTCAATAGCTAGAGCATTCCTATATCTCCTGGAAGCAGCCGTATTCCTACCAAGTAAAGGTCGGCTGCGGCGAGGCATATTCTGAAAAAAAATATTGAGATCAATAACAAAAGCTTAAAAACCAGCAATTTATAAACAAAGCATAAAAAATACCTGTCTTTTTGAGGTAAAAATCAAAATTCCTAATTTTTTTCTTCAAAATAACCTTCCAGATATGCTAAAAAGATTATAAAAAACTAAAAGCATAATATTAAAAAAAAAAGCTAAAAAATTAATGTACAAAACCATTTATCATTAAAAAGCCTCAAAAATAGACCAACCGCAGGACACGGCAATGAAAAAGCATGCTTTTTTGAGGAAAAAAATAGAAATAAGAAAAATAAGAAATAAGAAAAAAGCATGCTTTTTCTTCAAAATAACCTTCCAGATATGTTAAAAAGATTATAAAAAACTAAAAGCATAATATTAAAGCTAAAAAATTAATGTACAAAACCAGTTATCATTAAAAAGCCTCAAAAATAGACCAACCGTAGGACACGGCAATGAAAAAGCATGCTTTTTTGAGGAAAAAAATAGAAATAATTTTCTAAAATACAAAATACAACCCCTATATGTTAAAAAAAACTATAAATATTCTAAATATAAAATACTTAATCAAATAAATTAAAATATCTTAAATAAAATTTTGAAAAAGGACCTCAAAAAGACAAATAAATGAATCTGTTAAAGAAATCCCTCGCTTATTTAAAAATATAAATAACCTATTTTTTAGATACAACCCATATATGTAGAAAATATAATAAATAAACTGTATTTAAAAGATAAAAGCAATAATTAAAAAACTCCATAAGAAAATTTAAAAAAGGACTTCAATAAATAAATACCAAATATTTCGAATTAGAGCAGTTATTTTAAACGGCGAATTAGATCAGTTATATCTAAAAATGAAAATATATATAAATAAATAAAACATACAAAATATTTCAAGAGCAGTTATTAAGTTACGCTTGGCATCATAAATGTTCGCATGTAAAGCTATTTCAGGCCTTACATATTTCTAACATCCTTTTTGAAATAGGTTTTTGAAACATGGAAATTATAATACTTCAAATAAATAGAAATAGAGTGAACACAAATAAAACATACCAAATATTTCGAATTAGAGAAGTTATTTTAAACGGCGAATTAGATCAGTTATATCTAAAAATGAAAATATATATAAATAAATAAAACATACCAAATATTTCAAGAGCAGTTATTTTAAACGACGAATTAGATCAGTTATATCTAAAAATGAAAATATATAAATAAATAAAACCTACCAAATATTTCAAATTAGAGCAGTTAGCAAGAAGCGGAAAGTAAACACTTTTGAAAGTATAAATACTTTTACTCTGTTGAATTTTTTTTTGTATTTTATCGATAACAGCAAAGTTATGTATTTTAAAGTTAGGAAAATTTTTTGATGTTAAGCAAAACCTGCTCCATCTCGTTTTACATAAATGTTGAAAATTTGGTTGAAATTGATGCATTGTAACGAAAGTTTTTAGTGATGTACTCTTATGAAATTTGCATTTTATTAATATAGATTATGATGTCATCTACATAACGGAATATTTGCCAGTTAACATTATTTTGTAGAAAGTATTCTTTTTCGTACCAGAATAATATTAAGTTTGCTGATAACGGACTTAAAGACGTTCCCATGGGAACTCCTTCTGAATGAATATATATTTTATTTTTAAATTCTATATAGTTAAAATTTAAAAATGTTTCCAGTAGCGTTTTTGCTGTTTTAAGATCTAATTTAATTGTTTTATATCTGTTATGAATAATTTTAATGTGGAAAGTTTTGTCATTAATGATTTCGTTAAATAAATTGGTTATTTTATTATTTAGATCTCTTAAATTTATTTTAGAATATAGGTCCTCAAAGTCAAATGTGTGTACTGTTTCCATGTTTGTCCAATTGTTCATTAAATAGTTAATGATTTTTTTATTTGAGTCGATAAATTTATAATTATATTTATTAGTTAATTTATTTATAATAAATTGTAGTGTTGAAGCTAATTGTATATCAATGTTTTTTATAACTGAATTTATACCAGATGTGATTGTTCTGAAAGAAATAGGTTTTTTGTGTAGTTTAGGAATTATATAGAACTTTGGTATGTTTGGATTTTTGTAGTGATTATAAATTTTTAGTGAATTTTCAACGTTTTTGATGTCTTTTTTTGATTTTTGTGGCTGTAGTTCTAGCAAAAGTGTATTTATGATTATTATCAATTTCCTTTTTTAGTATATCGTGGTATAGATTTTTACAAATTATAGATAAGTTATTGGAACATTTATCTATAGGAGTGATAATAAAGTCCTTCTGTAAATTAATTATATTTTCTTTAAAAGAAGGAATATCTGAATTAGGTTTTGTGTATTTAAGTGTATTATTATAATAATTTATAATTTCCTTTTTAATATTATGTTTCCATTCCAGAAAAGTAAATTCTGGAATACTGTATTTTATACTAGTTTTATTTATGAAAATATCTATATCTTTTAATATAGATTTAATTGTATTATTATAATTGTGTTTAATTTGAGGTATATATTTATACCCTTTATTTAAAATATCCTGATATTCTGGATTTAAAAAAGAAATATTGCTAGTTAATATATGACCTGAAAACTTATATTTATCAATATAGTTGTTGCAATTACATTTAATTTTTTTAAAATTTGCCAAATTATTAATAAATTGGTTATAATTGCAAACTAAATTACCTATATTTTTGTTGTATCTCCAGATTGTTTTGAAATTTAAATTTTTTATAGGGAAAATATTATTAATGTTTTGGTTATTAAAAATATCATTAAACTTAATATGATTAAATAAATTGTTATTAAATTTAATGATAATATTAATGTTATTAGTAGATTGTTTAATTTTTCTGTATTTAAAGATGTCGTGTGTGATATCTATTAATCTGTTAGTCAGATTATGAATTTTAATATATTCTATAAGTTTGATAAATTTATTATTATTTAGTTTAAATAATGTTTTAATAAATTTATCGACGAAGTTGTTAGTGTACATTTGTTTTGGGTCCAGTAATTCTTCAAATTCAATGTAACCTAATTTATTGGTAGTTTTACCTCTAGTTTTATTAGGTTTAGTTTTAAATTCATTTTTTTTGTATTTGCAGCTGATTTCATAAGTTGAAATTTCTTCTGTTTGTGGTTTGTATGTGTAGTTTAATTCGTCATTAAATCCATAAGGGAATAATGTGTTGTGTTTATAAATGTAGTTGTTTTCTAATAATAGTCGTTGTTTTTTGTTTTGACATATGTCTAGTATTTCTATCTTAAAGTTGTTAAAAGTATGTAATTGATTGTGTTCTTTCATATATATATTACCAATTGATTTTTTAGCGTGGTTTCTATGTAGGTTTATTCGTATATTTAATGGATTACACGTTTGTCCTATATATGATAATTGACAAATTTGGCATGTTAATTTATAAATAGTATTTACTGATTTACAACTAGTCGTTTGAAATGAGTCATGGTTCTTAAGAGAGGGACAAGTTTGACAATTCTTTCTTAGGCAATTCTTAGCGAGTTTAAATTAACATAAAAGAGGTGCTAACCCTAATATGCTGGTAGTCTTTTTAGTTTTTTAGTTTGTTATGTTATTGAGAATTTTATTTTTAAATATATTTATCTTAATTGTTTTTGTGTTGATTAAATTTGTAATAAAATGAATAATTAAACTATAAAAATATAGATATTACTGTTTGTTATCTGTTATATTTTTAAGAATAACTAATAAAAAACATCTTTAAACTATCTAAACAATGAAAAAAACAAAAGTTCTGAAGTTATTTTTTCTAAAATTACTTTTATAATTTATTTTTTCATAATCAAACAATAAAAGATAATTATAATCTGTATGGAGTTTTATTTATATTAGAATATCTAATATATAATTAAATTTGTATATTATATTATATATAAAAATATATCATAGAGCAAGCTCATATGAGAATTAATATAGTGTAAAAACTATATAATAAAAATATAACAGTGATACTACATTTAAAACTTAAGGAGCAAACTGATCAGAATGATAAATCATATCAAGTAGATTTGGTTAGATTAGCAAGCTAAATCTAAATTAATTTTAAAAATAAATAGTTGTATAGTTTTATTGTTAAGTATTCTATTAAAATTATCTTCATTATTTTGATTATTTAAATTCAAATTATAAAATTTGTAAATTGTTATTATTTAGTATAGATAGAGAGAAAAAAAATCCTTTACTTCTAAAACATAATCTAGTTAATTATATATTTATAATTAATAACAATAAAATTTAACAACGTAACGTCTTTTGTATCGGCTTTTACACGTCATTTAGACATACTCTAATCCTATATATAGAATAATAGAAGTGAGAATATATATGATAGTTAGAAAAAAGAGAGAAAGACAGAACCATGCACTATTAATCAAACTAATAATAAGAAAACAAAAAGTTTTGTAAATAAGGTAGATAAGATTGTTAGTATATATATATATATTTTTATAATTTTATATTTTATTCTTTTTTTTTTAATGATTTTTTAAATTTTTTTATTTTAAAATATGAATATAAATAGTTGTATTTAGTAAAATATATATATTATGAATTAACTTTTATTATAAGTTTGGTTATTATGTTTTGAAACCCTAATGGTAGACCAGACATATACAAAAAACTTAAATTGGAGTAATTATTGAAAAAAGAGGTCTGCTGAACCGGGAATCCTCAAATAGAAATTCAGCTTTCAACATTTCATCCCTTCTCTATTATGTCTTAGACCTCCTTTCAACCGGATTTTATGTGTTAATATAAGGTTACTTCAGTGAAACATTTATATGAACAGATATAATGTGTACCTACCTTGTCCGCGAACGCCTTCAACTGTAAACATCTATTTCTGGATGACACATGTTGTGGGGGGGGGGGGACAAATTTAGACCTTATATTTTGAAGTTGTAGAAAAACAAGACATTCAAAGAAGAAAGAGAAGATAGTTAAGGGAAGAAATCCAAATTTTATAATCTTTACAGCCAGTTAAATTAAAATAATTGATTCAACACTTATTCATCTTTCAATATTCCTTTAAAAAGGCAAATTATTAGAGTTTAATAAAGCTATTAATTGTGAAAATTCACTTTTATTTAATTTCCATTTTCCTCCCCAGAAATTGGAGATTAAACAAAATGAATTCTATACAATATTACTTTAAAAATCTTGTGAAAAAATCTTCAAATCAGCTATTTAATTTAAGTTTAACTAATTGTTAAAGATTATAAATTTGTAGTAGTGATTATTGAAAGAAATTATAGAAAGTTGATTTAATAAATGGATACTTCCATTTATTTTTTTAAAGTATTTTATAATTGATATACTGTTGAAATATTTTACTTGTCTGATACTAAATTTGTTTTTAATAAATTCCATGTTTAAATTTTTAACATCTTCTATGATATTTTCTAATATATTATTTATTCTATAAAATCTTAGAAACTGACCAAAATATATACCTTTACAACAATTTAATGAAATATTAGAATTCATATTACAGTATTTTATAATATTGAAATTATAATTACTTTTTTTATTATAAATTTTAATAGCATTATTTGTAAGGTCTATATTTAGGTCTAAAAAGTTAACTTTTTTGTTTCTATAATTTTTTTCATTGTTCTTAAGTTTCAAGTATTTAGGATAAATTTTAGGTATTAAATTTTTGAACTGTGGATTATTAAATATTATGATGTCATCTACATAACGGAACATTTTCCAGTTAACATTATTTTGTAGAAAGTATTCTCTTTCGTACCAGAATAATATTAAGTTTGCTAATAACGGACTTGAAGACGTTCCCATGGGAACTCCTTCTGATTGAATATATATTTTATTTTTAAATTCTATATAGTTAAAATTTAAAAATGTTTCCAGTAGCGTTTTTGCTGTTTTAAGATCTAATTTAATTGTTTTATATCTGTTATGAATAATTTTAATGTGGAAAGTTTTGTCATTAATGATTTCGTTAAATAAATTGGTTATTTTATTATTTAGATCTCTTAAATTTATTTTAGAATATAGGTCCTCAAAGTCAAATGTGTGTACTGTTTCCATGTTTGTCCAATTGTTCATTAAATAGTTAATGATTTTTTTATTTGAGTCGATAAATTTATAATTATATTTATTAGTTAATTTATTTATAATAAATTGTAGTGTTGAAGCTAATTGTATATCAATGTTTTTTATAACTGAATTTATACCAGATGTGATTGTTCTGAAAGAAATAGGTTTTTTGTGTAGTTTAGGAATTATATAGAACTTTGGTATGTTTGGATTTTTGTAGTGATTATAAATTTTTAGTGAATTTTCAACGTTTTAGATGTCTTTTTTGATTTTTGTGGCTGTAGTTCTAGCAAAAGTGTATTTATGATTATTATCAATTTCCTTTTTTAGTATATCGTGGTATAGATTTTTACAAATTATAGATAAGTTATTGGAACATTTATCTATAGGAGTGATAATAAAGTCCTTCTGTGATTTAATTATATTTTCTTTAAAAGAAGGAATATCTGAATTAGGTTTTGTGTATTTAAGTGTATTATTATAATAATTTATAATTTCCTTTTTAATATTATGTTTCCATTCCAGAAAAGTAAATTCTGGAATACTGTATTTTATACTAGTTTTATTTATGAAAATATCTATATCTTTTAATATAGATTTAATTGTATTATTATAATTGTGTTTAATTTGAGGTATATATTTATTCCCTTTATTTAAAATATCCTGATATTCTGGATTTAAAAAAGAAAAATTGCTAGTAATATATGACCTGAAAACTTATATTTATCAATATAGTTGTTGCAATTACATTTAATTTTTTTAAAATTTGCCAAATTATTAATAAATTGGTTATAATTGCAAACTAAATTACCTATATTTTTGTTGTATCTCCAGATTGTTTTGAAATTTAAATTTTTTATAGGGAAAAGATTATTAATGTTTTGGTTATTAAAAATATCATTAAACTTAATATGATTAAATAAATTGTTATTAAATTTAATGATAATATTAATGTTATTAGTAGATTGTTTAATTTTTCTGTATTTAAAGATGCCGTGTGTGATATCTATTAATCTGTTAGTCAGATTATGAATTTTAATATATTCTATAAGTTTGATAAATTTATTATTATTTAGGTTAAATAATGTGTTAATAAATTTATCGACGAAGTTGTTAGTGTACATTTGTTTTGGGTCCAGTAATTCTTCAAATTCAATGTAACCTAATTTATTGGTAGTTTTACCTCTAGTTTTATTAGGTTTAGTTTTAAATTCATTTTTTTTGTATTTGCAGCTGATTTCATAAGTTGAAATTTCTTCTGTTTGTGGTTTGTATGTGTAGTTTAATTCGTCATTAAGTCCATAAGGGAATAATGTGTTGTGTTTATAAATGTAGTTGTTTTCTAATAATAGTCGTTGTTTTTTGTTTTGACATATGTCTAGTATTTCTATCTTAAAGTTGTTAAAAGTATGTAATTGATTGTGTTCTTTCATATATATATTACCAATTGATTTTTTAGCGTGGTTTCTATGTAGGTTTATTCGTATATTTAATGGATTACACGTTTGTCCTATATATGATAATTGACAAATTTGGCATGTTAATTTATAAATACTATTTACTAATTTACAACTAGTCGTTTGAAATGTGTCATGGTTCTTAAGAGAGGGACAAGTTTGACAATTCTTTCTTAGGCAATTCTTAGCGAGTTTAAATTAACATAAAAGAGGTGCTAACCCTAATATGCTGGTAGTTTTTTTTAGTTTTTTAGTTTGTTATTCTATTGAGAATTTTTTTTTTTTTTATATATTTATCTTAATTGTTTTTGTGTTGATTAAATTTGTAATAAAATGAATAATTAATCTATAAAAATATAGATATTACTGTTTGTTATCTGTTATATTTTTAAGAATAACTAATAAAAAACATCTTTAAACTATCTAAACAATGAAAAAAACAAAAGTTCTGAAGTTATTTTTTCTAAAATTACTTTTATAATTTATTTTTTCATAATCAAACAATAAAAGATAATTATAATCTGTATGGAGTTTTATTTATAATAGAATATCTAATATATAATTAAATTTGTATATTATATTATATATAAAAATATATCATAGAGCAAGCTCATATGAATTAATATAGTGTAAAAACTATATAATAAAAATATAACAGTGATACTACATTTAAAACTTAAGGAGCAAACTGATCAGAATGATAAATCATATCAAGTAGATTTGGTTAGATTAGCAAGCTAAATCTAAATTAATTATAAAATATGTTACGCTTGTGTTAAAATGTAAATATGTAAATTCATGACGCTGATATTTAATGCCAAGAGATATAATTTATTTTCGTCGAAATAAGTATGTAAATATGTTACGCTTGTGGTAAAATGTAAATATGTAAATTCATCCATCTATAAAGGCTGTACAAAAAATAAAGGTGGCAGATATCGCGGGTGCGCTGTTCGCTTGGCATAACGGTTGCGCTTTTTCATTTGACCACGATATATATATATTAAAATCAAAAAAGGCATATCTTGACCACGTTCACATGTATATAGACTGTTCAACCAAATAAATAATATAATTTAGAGAAAATATGGAGTTATCGTGCCAGCTGTAGCCAACCACCAAACAAAGAGCGTCCCTACTGTGAGGAAGGTAAATCTCTCCTATCTGCCAAACACACGTTCAAGTTAAACAGCATGGACAACCTTTACAACTTTGCGTGCCGTAATTTTGAATCCATCCTAGTGGACTCCAACCTCAACACTCCCAAGAAAAGAAACATGACTACCAAAGCTTTGCTACTCGAGTTTGCAAAGAAAGCAGAGCTCCTTCTGGAAGATGCCTTCAAAGGCGCTAGTCTAAGTCTACCCCAACCTACGGGAAGTGTCACAAACCCCACCTTCCCATATGCCTCAGTTGCGGCGAAGGAAGCAAAGTGTGTCTACCAAAGAAAAAAGGTAAGGCCTCATTCATTAATTTTTGGCCTCATCCTTTGAATCCCACGTCGTTGTAAAATCAAATGACTCCAAGGCCAACCCGGGGGATATCCTCAAGGTAATCCAGAAGGCTGAACCATCACTGATGTCTTCTGAAGATGCGGTAGCCTCCATCAAAACAAGCGGAATAGTGGTCCCCTTTGTTCTACCGCGTTAGGGTAAAGGTTCGAGCTGCAGTGAGAACTATAAATTAATAATTTATATTTTAATAAGTGTCCAAAAATTACATACAATTATAAGAGGCAGGTGGAGTACAGTTTTTACTCTACCAGCGCCTAGAGTATTATATAATGGAAGGAACCGCCGTAGGTTGTAGCGACGGGCGGTAAACAAGCCGGCGATATCAGGCGGTGTTCGAAAAGTGCGCGCGCAGCCCCCGGTGCGCGCGCAGGCCGGCTGGCCAGCCAGCGTCCCAGGATGCCAGCGTCGCCCGCTGGCTGCCTCTTATCTCATGCCCCCCCTGGAGATTGGGACTTGGGACCGATCCAACGTAGTTGCTATAACGCGGGTTCGGTTCTCGGGTTCGAGGGGATAAGGTCTGCTGATGTTGAGCTGAGTTGGGTGGGGTAGTGTACGGTGGAGGCACGAAAGGTCGTAAGAATCTGCGATTACGGCGAAGAAGGCGTCCGGCGTCGGTCCGGATGAGGTAGCTGCGACCGCGTGGAAGTTGTTCGAGAACCTCAGCAAGGAGGGTCCAATGTTTTGTGCGGTGATCCTGGACAAGGACTATTGCTCCCACTTCCAAATATGAGAGTGGCTTGGCGTTGCGATTGTATCGCTTCCGGAAGGAATGTTCTCTTACATTTTGCTGCAAGAGGTACTGGGCCATCTGGATCTGCTGGGGCGTGCCAGAGATGGTGATGACCCGTTCGTTGCTACCAGGTTGAGACTCATCTATGGTGATCCCCGCACCAGACTCGCGCCGGATCTTCCTGATGCGTTGACCACCTTTCCCAATGATGGCACTGGCGAGATCATTTGGTATAGTGACTTGTGATGAGCCTTTTTTCGGGACGACTACCATAGGATGGCACCAATCGATGGCTTCGCCGACGGGTACCTGTTCGATTATCCCTTTCGCCAACATGGTATCGAGTTGAGTTTTGACGGGGTCTCTCCAGTGAAAGGGAACGTTGTATGCCCGGTAGCGTTTGCAAGGAACGGCATCTTTAACTAGTTCGATAGACATGGGGGGTCCTTGCATGGGTTTTAACACTGTGTCGTCGAACGCTCTAGCATAATGGGTAAGGATAGACTGCTTATCGATCTCATTGGCTCTCACCGGGGTCGGAGGGAACTTTAGAACTTGTCCGTTGGTTATGGCATTGACGATCATTGAATGGGGCCAGTTATCCGGCAGAAGTCCTAAGGCTTTGCATCCGCTCTTGCTCAAGAGAGGGGCGTTCAGGTGCTTGCAGACTCCAACGGTAGTACTGTATGTTTTCCCGTTGAGATGCAGTGCCGCGACGAACGATCCACAAGGACTCAAGCTGATGCCGTTGGCTCCTACGTAAGGGACGTTCTTCGGGTTGAGTGCTGATCGGGTCTGCTCATCCAGTAACAGGAATTCTGATTATGGGATTAGATCCAGATCTGACCCCGGGTCCGCCAGCCAACGGATTTGGTGTAACTTATGGTTGATATCGGTCGGAATGGTTATGAGTTCGTTGCGTACTCCAGCTGCAACAACTGTGTTTGAGGGTCCTGGTTGGGACTGATTGTTTCTGGTTGCGGGTGGCGGGATATTAGGTTTGGTTGTGGGTTTCCGTTTCAGTTGACGGCAAACCCTTCCGTAATGCCCGGTGATGCCGCATTTGTTACACTCTATGTCTTTTGCTGGGCACTGGTCACGGCGGTGTCTTGGGTTAGCCCCACATCCGGAGCAGGGGTCGTTAGGATCATAGGGTTTCTGAAAGAAACGGTTGGCCTTAGGTGAGGTTTCAGACGAGCTGGCTTGTTGATGCTTGTAGGTTGATGGTGCACGTCTGGTTGCAATGAAGGCTTCGGGGGAGGTGGTTGGGGAGGGTGAAAGAGTCGCGCCCACGGCGGTAGCACTCTCATGTGCGATGCAAATTGAGAGGACTCGGTCCAGGGAGAGGTCGGAATTGTACTGCTCCGCCAGTACTTTTCGTTGGAGGTCTTTATCAAACAGGCCACATATTAACCTGTCACGGATACGGAGTTGCTGTTGATAACCAGCAAGGGCAAACGTTTTCCCACAAGCTCTTTTTGTGCATATTGTAATACACGGGTCGCCGCATGTGCTGCACTTAAAATCCAGCTCATGTGCACACGAGTCATCAAGAGCTTTAAGGGCTGCGAAGTAGCGATCCACCGATTCTCCGGTTTGTTGGTCCCTACGATGAAAATCTTGCCGATCAAGGAGGGGGTTTCGCTTCTTGCGTAGGTAGGCCTCGAGAGCATTCACGGCTTCCTCGAGGGTGGTGGTGGTAGAAATATGAAGGCGGCCTGATTGCCAAAGGATGGTCCATTCGGAATGGAGGGCGGCACGCAAAGTCACTTGCTGTGTGGATAGCGGGAAGGTGGCTACTTGTTGGGCGTCCACGTAGTCGTTCCAACGTTGTTTCCAATCGCGGAAACAAGACATCGTTAACTCCTCCGGGGAAGCCAGTTTAGGAAGCTGGATGATTTTTGTGGCGTGGTGAGGAGGAGCTCCTAATGGGACTGTCGGTGTCGGATTCCGAGTAGCCATCTGCTGCAACAGTGCGGCTATGGACCTGAGGATGTCGGTGCTGGTCGGCCAGGCAGGGTTCTCTGGAGGGGTTTGGGATGGTCGGCGATTCCTTCTTGAGGGCATCTTGATTACTAATTGTCACTGAGCTGTCACTTAAAAAACGGCTATAATTAACCGAATGTCGACTGCGCCATGTTCTACCGCGTTAGGGTAAAGGTTCGAGCTGCAGTGAGAACTATAAATTAATAATTTATATTTTAATAAGTGTCCAAAAATTACATACAATTATAAGAGGCAGGTGGAGTACAGTTTTTACTCTACCAGCGCCTAGAGTATTATATAATGGAAGGAACCGCCGTAGGTTGTAGCGACGGGCGGTAAACAAGCCGGCGATATCAGGCGGTGTTCGAAAAGTGCGCGCGCAGCCCCCGGTGCGCGCGCAGGCCGGCTGGCCAGCCAGCGTCCCAGGATGCCAGCGTCGCCCGCTGGCTGCCTCTTATCTCACCCTTACCCAAATTTCTCAGGGGGCAAAACTGCTCGCCACCAAGTTATCCACGCTGCCTAAAGGACTAAGTACCACAAACGTCCCAAAGCCTGTTTAGGGTTGACAAAGACGTCCAAGATGAGGCTATTTGCGACAGCATCGGCTCCAACCACTCAGTACAAACACTTCCGGGCAAACAAGCAATCAAGTTTGTCCATCGTTCCAGAAACGCAACGCAGAACACAGAAACTGTGTTTGTGGAGGTGGACAAAAAAGTTGCTGAGATCCTGGGACAACATGGTCGTATTCCCGAAACTAGGCTAATGCACAGGTACGAACGCAGCCACTCATTGAAGCAATGTTTCCGATGCTGTGGCTTCGGACACCCCGCTTCGTCCTATTCTGCAGCTAATCCCACCTGCTATCGCTGCGGTTCCGAGGAGCATGAAGGGAACCAATGCTCGGTTTACACAAAGCGAATACGTTGCTGTCGCTGTAGTAAAATGGCAGGAGCACCCACCAATCATCTGGCAAACTCCTCATCCTGCCCCCCTTGAGAAAGATAGAATCCTCTGAACTCAAAACAATGTCTAGGCCCTTACGTATCTTGCAGGCTAACACCCGAAAATCTCCATCCGCCATTCTTGAGATTTTCAATTTGCCTATTCCACACAGGCCGACATCATTCTCCTACAAGAACTTCCAGCTAACTTCTACTGGCCCACTCCAGCTTTTCGAGTCTTCTCCGACTCAAGCCCTCACAAACCTTCGATAATTGTTGCACGGAGATCATCTTCATTTCATCCCTCCAGTCACCCGATATACCGCCAACACCTCTATTGCCATCTACCTGGATCAGCGAGTAGTTGCAGTTTTCTCAGCCTACTGGCATGGTCATATGTCAGAGAAGGATTTCCTTTCACAGTTGGAAGAGCTTATAAAGGGGACCTCATTTGCTATGATCCTAGGTATGGATGCCAATGCTCACTCTCCTACCTGGGGCATTGGTGCAAAGTTGGACACCCGCGGAGCAAACCTTGAAGACTTCGCCTGCTGCAACAGCAGAGTCTGAGTCATCCAGTGCACTTTACGTGGTCAAATTGACATATTTCTTCATACATTGATATTACATTTTAATTCAGCCCATTAGCGACACATGCTTCTTGGAGCTTGTTTGAGGAACTAGCCTTCACCGACCACTTCCGGATTTTGGCAATCTTTCCAGAAATGGTCACCTCTGAGGAAACTATGGGCGTAATTCTCATGCAAGCAAGACTTTTTCAAATCATTCCTCAACTCATCTCTCCACCAAGTTACTGCCTTCCTAAATATGGCTTCTACACCAGAAGACATCGAAAAAACAGCTCTCCTACTTACTTCAATCCTATAGGCAGCCTGTTAGTCCTCCATGCTCACACGTTCCAACAAGTCTAGACCATCTAAACCATGATGGACCCCGAGCTAATCCGGCTCAGAAAAATTGTAGTACCCCTCCGCCGAAGTATCCAAAAAACCTAGAGCTTTATTAGGAACTTTTTCCATGAATTATATCGAAAGTGTCACAACAGGCTCAAGGCAGCAGCTATCCGGAAAGCTAAACGCAATCCTGGCTCAACCTCTGCGAGGAGGTTTCTACGGCGGTGTGGAGTGTCATTCACCGTTTTATCGCCCGAGGACGCGCTCCCCAAGAGGTCCGCTTCTTCTCAAACATGATGATGGCTCTCTTTTTTCTCCCGAAAAAACCTGCCTCGCTGTGCTGAATCACTTTTCCCCTTAGGACACCAGACCTCATCCTCGGGAATTCGCTCATGCAATGTTTCCAGATCAACCCGACTTTACATGGTGGGAGGTCACAAGAGCTATACAGCGCTGGGGTAGAATGAAAGCTCCAGGACCAGATGGCCTCGGTTCCCTTTGCAAAGATATTAGAGGCTCTGATATACACTCACTGCTAGCTGGTATGTTCACCAAATGTCTCAAGGAAGGCAGGCTCATGCTCATGCCAAAAGCGTCCAACTCTGCCAGCAGTTAGTTGGCGAGGTATAGACCAATCACTCTTCTGAACACCGTGGCCAAGGTTTTTGAACGATGTATCCTGGCTAGACTGCAATGGCTCGCCGATAGCCATGGTTGGCTCTTGGACATCCAATTCGGATTTATTCATGGCAGGTCAGCAGAAGAAGCACTCGTCAAAATTTCCTAGTTTATCGATGAAAGGCAGACCCACTGGAGATAAAAGTTAGCCATCAGCTTAGACATAAGCAAAACATTTGACACCGTCTGGAGACCGGCCATCATACAAGGTCTCGAACGCCTGGCTTGTCCCCATTCACGGATTTGTCTTGTTCAAAGTTTTCTGGAAGACAGGAAGGGGTCTTTCTCCGCGTGGACAGCTACCGCCTTCATATTCTCTCAGCTTGGCACCCCCAAGGTTTTGTACTAAGCCCATTCCTGTCGAATATCATCGCCCGGTTCCTATTCATCATACCTCCCATTAGAGAAAGTTTACTAGTAGCTTATGCAGACGACTTCACCCTGTTGACTCAAGTTCGGGGCCGACTGCCGACCAAAGGTATTAGCACATTTCTGGATCAAATCACTTTATTGAACACCGAGAACGGACTCGAGCTGAACCCCAGAAAGGCGCAAGCCTGTATCTTCCAGTGGCGAAGAGCCCTCCCCAACTCCGACCCTGGATTCATAATCCTTGGCCAACCCATCTCTATTAGAAAGACTATAATCATCTCGACATGACTCTCACTCTCTCACCTATCCAAACTATTCGCAGGTGTCGCGCAATTGTCTAAGATTAACTAAACTCAATCCATAGGAAATTCGGTATTTCCAATGCTGCTGGCATCAAAATCCTTCAGTCGGTGGCCATCCCGGCCCTTCTATACGAAGTTTCAGCCTGAGGGCGTCGTGCTTCTTCCAAGGAGGTGGCCCGTCAGCATCCACTACACGTTTACAAAGCATATATTGAGAGGGGGGCCTTTTACGCCAACCCTACCAGCCATATCCCTGACGGGCAGCCCCTCTTTTGACATCATCATCCAGGCCCGGCTGGCATTCCTAAAGGAGATCAAGGAGGGGAACTACGAATAAACACCAGGACCTGATGCGCTGACATAGCCTCCATTCAGACGACCCCTTTCCTTCACAGATGGATCAAAAGTCTTAACAATTCTCTGGGCAGCTCAAATCGCGGAGACTAGTCCAACCAAAATAGCAGTGACCATTGCCTCGGACTGTAGATCCGCTTTAGCAGCTATCTGCTCCTAAGGACCAACACGTACATAACTAGTGGCAAATATAATAAAAGTCCTTAACAGAGCTCCTTACATCAGCCTGTGTTGGGTACTCGGACGCACTGGAATCAATGGCAATGAGCTAGCAGACAGTGCAGAAAAATTGCCGCTACTTCTGTCCTACCACACTCATACTCCACCCTGCCTCGAACTCATGCTCGAACCTTACCACGTAAGGCTGCTCTTTGATCATGGACTGTATTATATTCCCAAGACCATTCGACCAGATCCCTCAGGAGAATTGCTTCCACTCCAAGCCATCTCCTCAAATTTCTACCAAATATCCGCCAAGGAAAGGCCCCCACCACCATCTTCACGGGCCATGGTCATGTACTGGCAGACATTACACGTTTGCATCCCGAACAGACCCTACCTGCATCCACTGTTCAGAAGAGCCACAGACAGTCGATCATCTTCTCTTCAGCTGTCCAGCATTCTTAAGACTTAGGATACGAACAGCTATTCTGCTCGAAATGACCCACCTTAAACCTAGATCTATGGCCAGCCTCCCAGACTCAACCTCAACATGGAACTTTCTGGTCAACTGTTTCAACTCAGCAATCAAAACAGGACGCGAGTAAAAGCCTCAACACTAATCCATACTTGAGAGCCGGACTACCCTGGTAGAATACCATGTTCAATTTATTTACTGACAATACTTTCGAAACTTCTATAAATTCGGATAACCATTTCTTTTAAGCTCAACCTAACTTCAGGGGATGGAGCCTCGAACATGAGCAGTGCTTTGACCTCGGCATCCATTTGCCAACATGAGCGTTAAGCTCAACATCCCGAATAAAATTCTAGACATCAACCCCATTAAACACTGAGTTTGCTAGCTAAGCATTGAGTTTACAAAATCTATCTCTTCCCTAAGATAAAACATTTATTAAATGGTAAATAAAAATATGCATGTATGTGCAGCTGTAGAATATTCGAAGAAATTTTTAAGAACCATTCCGAAAAACGAATTTACTCTATGTTTTAAGCAGCAGAAAAATATATGCAGACGTGTTGTTGTGTATAGCGCAAAGGTTATACTTTGATGTATACTAGTTGTTAAATTTGCATATGATGCACTAGCGCGCCATCTGTGTTTATTTATTCGTGGTCTTCCTCATAGGTCGTAATCCGCAGTCTTCGTCTCGGTCCTCTCACGCTCCAATAACCAATCAAGATATATGTACAATAAATATTACAAAAAGAGTGAAAATATAAAAAGGAATGATGATGATCTAAATATTCTGTTTTAAATAAATATTAAATATCATAGAATATTTTGAATAAATGTAAGGCGCATTAACATTGATGTAACACTTCCTCCTCTCCAGAAGTTGTAACGTCCTCGTGAATGACCTCATCCATTCTCTCATAATAAAGCTTGATTCTTGAAACATGAACTATCAGAGGGTCTTGGCCCGGATTATCTTTCGGTTCTATTAGATAATTGACGCTAGACATTTTCTTTAATATTCTATATGGACCAAAATATTTTCTCAGAAGTTTCTCACACTTTCCTAATTTCCTAATTGGTGTCCAAACTGCTATTAATTCTCCTGGTTCGTAGCTTCTTTCCATGTGTTTCTTGTCATAGTTCTTTTTCATTCTTTCTTGAGTTTTTATTGTGTTGTTAATAACTAATTTTCTTGTTCTGTCTATTTTGTCCAAGTGATGTTATATGTATTCATATTAATCATCCTTGTCAATGTCCATCGAGATATTCCTGTCGTCCAAAAGAGACGTGGGTTCTCTTCCAAACATCAGAAAAAAGGTAGAATATCCTGTGATTTCCTGAATTGTAGTATTGTAAGCGTGAGTGTTGAATGGGAGTATTTCGTCCCAATTCTTCTGATCAGTGTTCACATACATACTAAGCATATTGATCAATGTTCTATTTAACCGCTCTGTCAATCCATTAGTCTGGGGATGATAGCTCGTTGTGAAGCAATGTTTAATCTTGAACATTTCCATCACCTCTTTCATTAAATTACTGGTAAATTGAGAGCCCCTGTCACTAATAAGATATTGTGGGGCTCCGTGCCGGAGAAAAATATCCTCTACTAGAAATTTAGAAACTTCTTTCACTGTTGCTTCCGAGACTGCTCTTGTTTCTGCATATCTAGTGTAGTAGTCCGTCAGAACGATTATCCATTTTTTACTGTTTTTCGTAGATGGCAATGGACCAACAAAGTCAATTCCAATTCTTTCGAAAGGAAAGTTGGCTGGGAGAATGGGCTGTAGTAGTCCAGAAGGTAATTGGTTTGAGCCTTTCCTACTTTGGCAAAGGTGACACGACTTAACGAATTCTGAGACATCCTTTAGCATGGATGGCCAAAAGTATTTACTCTTTATTCGGAACATGGTTCTGGCGACACCCAGATGGTCATTCGACATATGATTGTGATATTCTTTCATTATTTCTCTCTTTTTCTTCTCTGGAACCACAAGCAACCACGCCCTCCCTTCAGGTTTCGGGTTTTTCTTAAAGAGGCATCCATCTTTTTCTTTAAAGTTTTGCGCAATTGATCGCCTGCTTCCATTAAAATTTTTCTTAACACCTTCGATAAACTTATCCTCTTCGTCTGTTATTTGATTTAAAAATAGCCTTTCAAAATCCTCATCCCAATCAGTTTCTGGTAAGGGTCCCCTAGATAAGCCATCGGCGTCCAGATGCTTCTTTCCTGATTTATGTATTATATCGAAGTCACATTCTTGAATTTTCAATGCCCATCTTGCCAATCGACCTGTTGGATCCTTCAAGTTTTTGAGTCAGCATAAGGCGTGATGGTCTGTTACTTTTTAAGGTGTCTTCCATAAAGGTAGGGCCGTAATTTTGACATAGGCCAAACAATGGCCAGACATCCTTTTTCAGTGGTTGAATAATTTTGCTCCGCTTTACTTAGGGTACGACTCAAATATGAGATCACCTGTGCTGTTTTCAGGGTTTGAAACGCTTCCTCTTGCATTTCTGTCCAGGTTAAATATACACTTTTTTAATAAGGTTGGTCAAAGGGTCAACAATTTTTGAGAAATATTCTATAATATGAGCACATTCCAAAGAAGGATTGTACTTCTTTGATCTTTGTGGGCCGAGGAAAATTTCTGACAACTTTGATGTTATGTTCCGCGGGTTTTATACCATGTTTACTCGTTATATAGCCGATAATCTCCAATTCTTCAAAGGCAAATCGGCATTTGTTGTCGTTTAACCTTAAATTAGATTCACGAAAACATCTAAAAACAGCTTCGAGTCTTTTGAGGTGCGTTGGAAAATCCGGGCTATATATGATAACATCATCCAGATAACACAAACAAATTTGTCATCTCAAATTTCCAAGCATATTTTCCATATTTATCTCAGAAGTAGCAGGAACGTTACAAAGTCCAAAAGGCATCACGTTGAATTAATATAATCCATGCGCTGTAGTGAAAGTGTTTCTCTTTGTCTCTTTCTTCGACTTCAACTTGCCAATATCCAGATCTGAGGTCTATTGCTGACAAGTATGTAGATACTTGGAGAGTATCCATAACTTCGTCTATTCTAGGGATCGGATAGAAATCTTTTACTGTCACATTATTCAGTTTTCTGTAGTCCACACAAAATCTGTATTTCCATCTCGCATCTTGACCAATATTACTGGAAAAGACCAGGGACAAGAAGATGGCCTAATTATGCCTTCTGCAAGCATCTCGTCAATTTGCTCTTTTATAATATCTCTTTCTTTAGCACCTACCCTGTAAGGCTTGTGTTTAATTGGCTTCGCGTCTTCTGTGTCTATCCGATGTTTTGCCAAATTGGTTCTCCCTAATCTCGACGAGAACAGATCTCCATACTCTTCTAAAACTATCAACTCCTGTTACTTTGGTGAAAGATATTTGTTTATTTGGAATCTAGGTTCTTCGTTCTCTTCTACCTCTCTTTCTCGATTCACATTCATTTTCGCTGGACTACTCCCAAAAGCTAATGTTTGGTTTTTCATTATTTTAAACGGTCGAGGATACGGATTAGTTGTCCAGATATGTGTTTCCCTATTTATAACATTGATCAAGCTTCTCGCTAGACGAAGTCCATTTGTTTGAAACATTTTGCTGCTCTCCCTGATAATATATTCCCCATCCTCTTTTTCTACCAATGCCTTAATCAATTTAATGGAACATTCCAGTAAAATGGAATCCTTGACACTCTTTATTTTCAACATTTCAAAATTGCTTTCGTCATGATTATTCGTCAAATCGTATTTTATAGTTTCTTTCTTACTATCTATTTTCGCGTTCATTTTCTTAAGGAACAAATCTCTTCCTAGAATTAATGTCCGTAAATGCGTTTTCAATATCACAAATTTGTGTGATAATGCTTTGTCATCAATTTTTATATTTAAAAATATACTTCCTTCCATGTCTAATTTTTTCCATCGGGTCCTTCACAAATTTTTTCGAGTTTACTTATACCATGGCCTGTATCGAGAGCCGTTCTGAGGTCGACGACTGAGAGGTCAGCGCCTGTATCAACCAAAGCTTAAAAAGTCCCTATTTTGTCCACATGAATTTTTAATTTGTATTTAGGGTCCAACTTTTTGATTCCGTTTATGGTCGACTTGCTTTGATTGACAGATTCAGGCTAGCCGCTTAGTTTAAATCTTCCAACACGGAATACCTATTCCGGGTAGGAATATTTGTCTGTGTGTTATGACATACATCAGCATAAAGCCGAGGTCCTAATTTCTCTGATATTTCATTCATTTGGAATTTCTCTTCGACCTTCTCTTGGGTAGCTATTGGATCCTCTTCTAGGATTCTGATAAACTTGACCCTACAATAACGGGCCACGTGCCCTGGCTTATTACACTTGAAGGAGATTGGTCTTCCATCTTCCGTCCTATTTTTGCTCACTTCTTGACTTTTATTGTAGTTGTTTCTCTTAAGGTTTGGTTTCGGCACAAAGTTTGGATTATAAGGACGTCTAGTGGTAGAGGGCTGGGGAAAGTTGTTTCGATACTGCCTGGGAGTAGGAGGGGAGTCGTTCTTGTAATTATTGGAAACAGGGGCTTGGGGCCTGGAAGTGGTCTGTTAGTTTCGTGTGGCAGTCGGCGGCACGTACCTCGATTGTTGTTGGGGTCTAGAATAGCGTGGACCGTTATATAGGTTTCTGGATTTCTCCACACGTTCCCGATACTTCTTTTCAAAGGAATCCATTTTCTTACACATGACAAGAAGTTCTCGGTCGTTTTAGTAGGGTTCAGGTAGAGCGCGAATGAGTACTCTTTTTTCAGTTCTCCAATAACATGTTCGATTTTTGTTTCTTCTTCCATTGCGGGGTCAACCTTGTTGCACAACACTAGGATGTCTTCCGCGAACCTGATTGCTGGTTCATTCCAGTGTTGCCTTCTGTTTAGCTTCATTCTTAGTTCTTCTTTATTCGGGTCCAGAGAAAAATCTCGAATGAGGCGGATTTTAATATTTTCCCAGCTCGTGAAACTAGCTTTGTGTAAATTCAACCAGGTTTTAGCGCTACCCATCATGTTCATGGCGGCATAACGGGCGATTATGTAGTCTGCCCAATGGTAGAGGAAACCAATCTCTTCGAGGGATTCTATCCATGGGCGAGGGTCTTCTGTCCCGTCATATTTCGGAATTTATATATTGGAGTTCAAAGCAACTGGTTCGAAACCATCATCTCTACCAATTATTGCACCAAGTTGCAGCTTTGCAGGTTCTTCGACCTTGGTTTCTTCCTTCTTGGTGTTATACACGTTTCCCGAGCTGGTTTTCATATCCAAAGCAAATAAATAAAAGTAAAAGTAAATAAAAATAAATTACCTTTCAACGTTATTGTGTTTATTTATTCGTGGTCTTCCTCGTAGGTCGTTATCCGCAGTCTTCGTCTCGGTCCTCTCTCGCTCCAATAACCAATCAAGATATATATACAATAAATATTACAAAAGGAGTGAAACTATAAAAAAGGAATTATGATTATCTAAATATTCTGTTTCAAATAAATATTAAATATCATAGAATATTTTGAATAAATGTAAGGCGCATTAACATTGATGTAACAATATTTATATATATAACTAGCGGATGTACCCGGCTTCGCCCGGGGTTTTCCCGAGTAAAGGTTTGTCTAACGAACATTTGTTAAAACAATTCTCTATAAGCTTATTACAAAAATAATAGATATATTTTGATAATTTGAAACTCGTAAATTTGAATCTCTCGATAAAGTGAACTATTTTCCCGATCCCTGTGTGCCGTGTCATCCTGAATTTTGTCTTTCATAATTTTCTACTTTACAAAATCATCGTTTTATCTAGTGAACATTTTTCCCGGTCTCTTGAAAAATACTCGATAAGGTGAATAAAATCAATATTAATTGGTTCCCTCGGTAATTGGAAGTTAAAGGAATAGTATCTTCGCCTTGGAATTGTATCATTATTCTTGTCTCAAATAAATTGCCGTGTCATCCTGAGATAATATTACTTTTGATAAATAATCTTTAAGATAATAAACTCGGTGATAATAAAACTTATAGATAAAAAACTTGTTATCATCGTCGCAATCGTGGCGCTGCTTGCGAGTTAAATCTACAAATCTGCAAATAACTCTAAGGATATTCAAGATATTCAAGAAACTATTTTTCAAAAACCTTCCCGGGGATATACCTAATAATATCCCAAATTTCACGGCGATTGGATGTATGGTTTCTGAATCTATACATGTAGAGTACAGACAGACAAACATTCAATTATATATATATATATATAGATAGATTATAATCAAATCACTTTTCCATCTTGGCCAAATGTCTAATAGTCTAAAACCTAATAATGAATTGAAAAAATAGTACGAATTGTACTGGAATAAGGTTAATAAATAAATAAAAAAATAAAATAGCATCACCTTATCGGTCAACTAAAAGTTGCTGACGGTTTGCGCCATCTATAGGAATACATATCAACTTGTTGATTTTAATTATTCCATAGAATTGGCCAAATTCCCATCTTTTATTTCTAAAGAAATTCTAACCATACGCGTTTAGGCCTTTTGGCCCTCGTCAGCGTGGTGCAAGCTGTACCTCAACGACCAAAAAAACTGGTCATTCAGGCATCCTGAAAAATCATGAAACGGGTAGTTAAAGCCAGAATTTCAGTACACTGCGAATCAATGCTAAATAAATAGCACAAATGTTATATTGTTCTGGGATATTTTAATTTTGGAATATTTAAAAATCAACTAATAGTTGATATTTATCCGGAAAGATGGCGAAAGTCATCAGCAACTTTCAGTTGCCCGATAAGAAGCTGCCTTTTTTAATTTTCTAATTATGAACCTTGTCCCAGTACAATTTCACATTTGATATATTTTTTTTTTCACATTGGTTCGCGTTCTCACGCAATTCTAGCCTTAACTACCCGTTTCATGATTTTTCAGGATTCCTGAATGACCAGTATTTTTTTTTCGACACATGGATATCGTTTAGCCGGCGTTTAAGTTCGAAATTTTACCGCTCTTCTTCAACGCTCAGACGCTCTACCGCCATGGATTCCTGCAAGAAGAAGAAAGCCATCAAGCCCCCTCTCAACCCTCGGTGGACATCGCGGCTCTTGTTAAGAAGGAAAACATAGTCATCTCCCGCCACTACCAAATACTGCAATCCCTCGACCAGCCCTTCCTAGCAGCTCTTCACCTGGACCTTGTCCGCTTCATTGAGCAGCGTACGGAAATAATCAAGTGCCTAGTTAGGTATGTGAAGAACCTCGAGGGCACCGTGAATGACTTCCTGGAAATGAATGAAATCATGGATGCCCAAATGCAAAGAAAACTTGCCAAACCACTCAAACTGGCCCTGCTCCCACCTGCAAGGACTTTAACGCTCAGACCGATCCCATCAAGCCTGCCAACCCCGCTACAGCTGCTGTCCCTGTGGCAGAACCTACTCTCAAGAAGCCAGATCCTTCTCTAAACAAGAGGAAGTAGCCAGAGGCGTCAAACCTGCCCGCTAAGAGGACCAAATCGCTGGTTCCAGCCAAGCCTGCAGCTTCCCGCGCCCCCAAGTCTGCCGTTGTCGAAGGCACACTCAATGGAGAGATATCTGCGGCCCACGTCGTGTTTATTGCAGATAACCCGAAGGCTGACCCACGGGACATCCTCAAATCTGTCCGCCCTGCCCACACTCTGCCCCAAGGCGTCTGGGCGTCTCTGCGCACCAGGGGAAAACTGGTGCTGCAATCCAACACTCTAGAAGCCATTCCTGCCGTCAGCTCTGCCCTGGACAACAAGCTCCTAAGCCCGAAAGTCCGGGAACTGAGGCAATTCCTCCCAAGAATCTGCCAACCTTTCCACCGATGCCCTCAGCCAGCTTCCTGGAGACAAGTCTGTACGAGTGGCACACAGATATCCGACCAGAAATGGCACCTGCACGGTCTTAATCGAGCTGGACTTGGCTTACTACTAGACCATTGAAAGACCCGGCAGGATCATTGTGGACCAAGTGATCCTGAACTACGAGGAGTCTGTCCGCGGCTGCTACCTCTGCTGTGGCAACGGCCGCAACGCCGATAGGTGCACCAAGGCTACGGTCACCTGCTTCCACTGCGCTTCTGGTGACTACCAAGGCCGAAGCTGTCCAACTCTCGCCAACCCGCTCGGCCAAGTGCACCAACTGCTCAGCCAAGAGTCTCTCTGCCGACCACGAAGCAAGATCAATGTCTTGCCCAACTGCCAGAGCTAGAGCGCAAAGTTCTAGCCTTCCCGCCATTTTCCTGCCTCCTGACCTCCGCGGACCCAATCCGGCCTAACCTGCCTCTTCCCTAACGGAGATCCTGTCCCTAGCCTCCCCAACCTGGTCATTGTGGTTTGTATATATTCCGCTTTACGCGGCCATTGGGGCTCAAAATAATTTTATTTTGGTTAGCAGACCCGTAAACAAAGTTATTACCGACACATGGATAGGGTACTTTGACAAAACAAACACTGCCCCAACATGAAACCACTGTCTCTATTCCTCAGAAACAATTACGCCCATTTTCTTTGAGTGACCAAATCTTGATTCTGAACAAAATACAACTCTATACAGCCTGCCTCGGGACCATTGGTTATATATCTCTAACCTTGAAGGACCTTTATTGGAAGGACAGAATTTGGAAATCAATTCTAAGGTTTGCACATGACAGCGGTAGATTTGTCCCCTCCAATAAAATAGCTTCGACCTCAACCTAAATTTTAAACTGATCTTACTCTACTTAAAACTTCTATTTATCTCAATATTTCCTAAATGTTGTAACTTTTTCTTTATTTCACCCGATTACAACAAGGTTAATCAATATTTATACATCAACAAAAAAAAAATTATGCAAAATTGCCAAATTAAATAATAATCAAATATTTTACACGAATAAACACAAAGCATGTTACAACTCCCGCGGCTTCAAGCAACTCCATCCCTCCTGGGATATCGAGGTATATAAGGTTGTATATTGGAGATGTGAGCCGGTCTTAAGGTTTTGTGATCATTTTCATATTTCACATATTTGGGGTAGCCATCCATAATGGTCGCTTTTGTCACTAGGTGAGGACCAGTTTGTCGCCATTCTTTCCAATTTTTCTGATGTCTAACCAGAATGTAATCGCCAATATTCAGCTCTGGCGGTAGTGTTTTTTGCGCTTGTTATAATAAAATTGTGTTCTTTGTCGATAACGATTCTGCTCTTCAATATTTTCTCCGTTTCAGAAAGATGAAATTGAAGGTTGAGCTCCTTATCTGCAGGTAGGACAGGAGAGGGCTTGGTGAGTTTGAAAAAAGGGGAGCAACCCAGATAAAGAGTTGAGGGATCTATTATATGGTAATGGATAGTTGCTTATAAGGCATTTTACATCCTCCCTTAAAATGAGGATAGCAGGAGAGGAAAGTTTTTATGTCTCAAATGACTCTTTCTGCTAGACCATTTCCAACAGGGTGATAAGGAGAAGTAATAATCAGTCGGATACCCTTAGAGGCTGCCCACCTGGGGAATTCTCCATGTACAAATGATCTTCCTTGATCCGAGATGATCGTTTTTACTGATTTGAGATCATCATGATATTCAAAATGTTTAATCAGAGCACGACCATGCTTGACTCATCGCTTTAGCTTGGACCAATCTTGTGACCTCATCAATAAAAAGGTGAAATTTTTAAGCCCAATGTCAGAAGGAACCTCGGCAAAATCTATATGCACCGTATTAAAGGGTATTTGAGACTGAGGAGAAAACTCATCTTAGAGGGCCGACACCTGTACTTGAATTTAACCTTTTGACATGTGAGGCAAGACGCTACATATTTTCTAATATCGTTCTTCAGACCAGGCCAGTAAAAACGTTGTTTCATCTTGTAATATGTCCTCCAGTAACCCGAATGTCCCCCCGATTATGGATTATCATGGATATGGATAAAACCGAGGTTCTATGTTCACGAGGGACTAAGTATCTGCCGTGGTCCCCTAATTTCAACGGGATGATCTGGTGTTCAGCAAACAGCACGGTGTGATCACTGTCCGGAGGTATCTCTATAGCTGATCTTGATAAAGCGTCAGCGTCGCTGAGCTCCCTGCCCGAACGGTGATTTACCTTCATTTCGAATGAACTCAGGAAAAGTTGCCATCTTGCAAGTCGATCCCTCAGATGACCACAGGAAAACAGCTTAGTTAAAGCACGATGATCCATTTGGACCACAAAAAGGCTTTCCTTATAAATAGAATCTTAAGTGTTTGACAGCTTTTAACATCACAAGACTATTGTTCTCCGTAATGGAATAATTCTGTTCAGCCTTAGAAAAAGTATAGGAATAGTAAACAATTACTCTGAGTTGATGGGGTCTCCTTTAGTACACATCCTTTTGGCAAAGGACAGCCCCGGTCTCATAAGTAGAAAGTTCATAAGGTAAGGATTAGTCTGGGATGGCCAAGATTGATTTTGAGGCGATGACCTCGTTCAGTTTTGAATAAGCCTTTCACAATCTTCAGACCAAATAACGACCGAAGCTTTCTTTTTCAAATTATCCGATGGCTGAACAATCTTGGCATAATCAGGTATATATGCTCTGAATTGACCGGTAATTCCGGTGAAGCACTGTAGTGACTTAAGGTAATACGGGCGTCTCATGAGCCTAGCTTTCACAATCACCTCTTCCTTCATTTGCTTCGAGTTGCCGTTGATAACCTCCCCAAAAGTTCTACCTCCGAAACACAAATCTGGAACTTGTCCAGGTGTACAGCCATTTTATGTTGGTTGAGCCTATGGAGGATTTTGTAGGTAAGGTCAGCACATTCCTCAAGGGTGAAAGCGTCACAACAGATGTCATCGATGTAGACGACCACCTTGAGCTTCAATAAAACATCTTAGATTTCGTTAATTACCTTTTGAAATCTCGGAAGAGAATTTTTCTATCCAAACGGTAGTCTAGTAAACTCATATAGTCTATCCGGTGTCACAAAAGCAGAAAACTTTGTGATGGTTCCAGTGAGACCAACCTCCCAGAAACTATCTTTCAAGTCAATTTTTGTAAAATATCGACAGCCTCCAAATCTAACGATAATAATGTCGATTCTAGGGAAGGGAAGAGGATCCAAGAGGGTATCTTTATTCAATGTCGGTAGTCAACACAGAGTCGGTAGGACGAATCCTTTTTGGGAACCAAAACACAAGGTGACGCGTACTCGGAAGTAGAGCGAGTAATTATAGCCCCGTCCAGCATCTCCCTAATTTTTCCAGCAGTCTATGACCTCTTCTGTCCCGACATAAGATAAGGTTTGCACGTCACAATATTGTGATCTGGCTTCAAAAAAGTCTATCTCGTAGATAGGTGATTTCCCTTTGAAAACATTACAGAGTTTGGGGAATACAGTCTTTAGATCGTCCTTGGTAAAAATGACTTCTCGAGATACTAAAGACAAGCAGGTGATATGATCAATACCAAAGTCCCATTGAATTCCGAAAAGCTTCATGGTAGGCTTTCCCATCAAAAACTCGAAAGGCATATCCCTCATCACTGCTGCAGATATCTCTCGTCGATAGTCACCCACCTCACACAAGCTCTAGCTTCACATTTTCAGTAGAAACAATGTGGCCTTCTCCAATGGTGGTTATTTTGGTATCTGTAGGGTAACTACTCCATTTATATTTCTCCAGAATACCTTTTCGAATAAGGTTGTTGGAAGAGCTCGGGTCCATTAAGCATTGATTTTTGCACTGTTTATCATTACTGATAACATAGAATCGGGAGAGTTGCAATATAGTAAGAAAGTCGATTTTATCATTGGAATCGAACAACCCTCTTCAACTAGCTTTTTTTTTTAAAGAAAGGAACAATTTTCGTTCTGATTACTCACTGTTTGGGGTAATTCGCCGTGTTTGTCAAGTTCAACAAAATAATTTGTTTTCTTGACGGAAGTGTTTTCAGAATTTCAGTCAGGTTTAGACTCAAAAGATGTTTTCTTTAAACTGGGACGTATATTCTCCAGTAGATGGAGCAGAGTTTCTATGTTTTCAATCTTTTCAGTGGACAATTGATTCTGTATTTCCGTGGGAATCCCGTGGATCACTCCATTCATCATGAGTTTCTCATTTGAACCAGGCAATCCCATTTGCATCTTTCTCGGCGATATAAATATAAATCAGATATAAATCATCTAAAGGCTCTATCGTACATATCTATGGGATTATCACCAAATGATGACGTAAAATTTTCTTTCCAATATTCCCAGTTGAAATTATCCTCGCCAGAAAGTCTTCCGTCAAACCACAATTGGGCTGCCCCTGTTAAATAATTTCTCATGCCTTTTTATTTTGTTTGATCTTTCACCCAGCCATTATTCAGACAAACATTTTCATATAGTTACTGGATCCATGTTACTACCAGAAAACTGGGGGGCTTTCATTTCTACTAGCCTGGATGATGGATTCATCGGCAAGGCCTTAACTAGAGAATTCACTGATTTTTGTTGTTTTCAAGAATAGTTTCTATAAATCGAATTTTAGTGTCTTCTGTCACTCTTGTGATGGATTCAAATTCTTCATCTTCATACATGTCCGCCGTGCTAGATACTAACTGCTTGAATAATCTATTTTTACAAACGTGTATAATATTAGTTGGCAGGTTTACAAATCTATTCGAATTTTTGCTTGAATAAAATGAAGTTAAATTATTTTCACATTTAAATACCAGCTCATGATTAATTGGAGCCTGGTATTTCGAACATTTCACCATTAGGGCTAAAGCCATAACTTATTACGTTACCTTCTTTAAAATATAAAATTAGAGATCCTGTCGGATGCGCCATGATGTAACGTTTTCTTTATTTTACCCGATTACAACAAGGTTAATCAATATTTATACATCAACAAAACAAACTTAATCAAAAGTACCAAATTAAATAATAAGCAAATATTTTACACGAATAAACACAAAGCATGTTACAATATCTTTAGATCATTTTTGCTTTGCCCATTGCAACCGCATATGTTCCTCATCATATCACTTTCTTCCTTTTGACATAATGATGCCCTAACTGTATATAGTATCCTTTGCTATCCCCTCCATTTTCAGCCCTTGGGAAAAATAAAATATAAAATAAAGAAAATAAATAAATAAAATATAAATAAATTCCGAAAAAAAAAGAATCATGAACTGAAAAAAATAAAATAAAAAAAAAACTCTAGAGGCAATATGGTCATAATTTTAACCATAAAGATATTATTAAAAAGGAAAAAAGAAGATGAATAAATAAAAATGAATAAGTAAATAAATAAAATAATTAAACCCTCCCATTATTCCCCTGGCTGCCCTTGTGCATGAACTTGTAACTTTATTATAACTCTAATGTACCCTTTCACTTTATACTTTCATAACCTTTCTTTAACTATCTGCTCACTTTAGTATCTATAACCTATACATATCTGGGGGAAACGACTCACCTCTTGACTTGCACTCCTCTGCAGATCCACCATTATTTACTAAACCTTCTTCAGATGAGCCCGGAAAAGTCCCCAGAGGACTTGAGTGGGCGATGCAAGTGTAACCCGTCCAAATTTGTCGTTGAGGTTCAGCTTGCACCACGCTGTCAAGAGCCAACAGCCCGAAACGCGTACGTAGTTAGCTTCTTTTGAATAATTAAAAATGAGTATTTGGCCAATTCTGAAATAATTAAAAATTAGCTAATAGTTTATCAACAACTTTCAGTTGCCCGATAAGGAGATGCCTTTTTTTTTTCTTTTTTCAAACTAATAATAAACGTTTTTGCGTTTGTATTCTATTCAAAGATGCAAATTAAATTTAGAAAATTGGTACAAGCGAGTTCTCATCACCTTATTTAAGGCTTTTTTCGCCCAATGATGCGAAATATTATTTGGCGTTTGATCGCATGCTATTCGGCCTTTCACGTCCTTTTATAGAAAATTAGCCTAATTTCTTTTGTATTCCAAATAACGAGAAAGCGGGAATCCCAATCTTGTACTGATTTTTTACCGAACACTCATTATGTCATCACACAGGAGTTTGAAGCTGTTGCTTGGGTTGGTAATATATCAGCCTTAGTATCATTTAATTATCACGGAGGTTTCTCAACGCCATTTCCAGAATACGGACAGCTACAGCAAGGTGTTCCAGATCTCCGCCCGACCCCCAGGCTGGCTGCAAGTGGGTCGCCATGTCCATGAAATATCGCCGAGGCCAAGGTGCCTGCAGTGATCAGCAATTGCTCAACACCCTGCCGGGATATCGCACCTGACTGGTAAGTTTCCGTTGCATGGACTAGATCTTAGACCTCCGTAAGGGCAACGTTGGTGAACTGGATCATAACCGCGGTTAAGACCGTTGGTGGACTGTGTCGTAGCCCTCGTCAAGACAGCGTTAGTGCACTAAGTCAAAACCCTCGTCAAGATGCGTTTGAACGTTTCCTTACAACAGACAGCTTATTGAAAGGTCAGATTTTCTTGGAAAAATTGGAAATATTTTCCAAAGTTGTGAGCGATAAAACTTACACATATCAGGTATTTTCTATTTGATATGATGTATATGGAGCATTTATAATTAGAATAAAATTAAAAACACTCTTATGAATTATGAATTCAAAAATGATATTCGTAATGTAGTTTTCGGGACATAACAACATGGCATTTTTGCACATTGGTCATCTCAAGATCATGTGCCACCATAAAATTCGATGTCGGGCAATTGTCTCAATTATTTTTAATATTGTGAAGGGAGAATATATAAACTCGACGCTACTGTGAACGGTCCTCACTCTCAGTGCCACGCCAACCTACACCGATGGAAAGTGGGCTGAAAGGTTGTGCACCTGTGTCCTCAGGGAGAGTAAAATTAAAAACAGAAGAAACCGGAAATTTGTAACATTTTCAATAACCAGAAATTTAATAGGCAACATGTCTCATCCCATATTCCCTTCAATCGGTATCCATAGCCAGATCACTTTATAATATGGCATTTAATCTGCATACAATAAATATTCCAATTTGGGCATCATGATCAGAAACCCACTAACAAAGAACTAGTCCAATATCCCATTTATTGGGAGTATAAATGAGTTCGTGCAGTTCTGATAAGGATTGCTATACTAGGTTATTTTTCCACTGTTTCATCTGGCAACACCATTATTTTGAAGCGTCATCATAAGGCTTCCTTTTTCAGTAACCGTCATTTCTCTGAAGTATAAACAAGCTAGCTTCTGTTTTCTCCCAAATGTCAACTTTTGTACTAAATAATGTTTTTGCGGGGAGTTTTAATTCATTACTTCAATATGAAGAAAAAAGCTGCTGAGAGTCATCGTAATTTATGGTGGCCTTGCTCTAGCTGAACGAGGGTGTCAGAAGTGGTTTGCACGTTTTAAAAGTCGTAATTTTGATTTGGAAGACGAAGAAAGACCCGGAGCTCCACCAACGTTTGAGGGTGAATAATTAGAGGCAAGGCACGATGAAGATTCAATGCAAACGCAAAAGGAACTCGCAAAAACACTTGGAGTCACTCAACCAGCCATTTTTATCGCTCAAAATAAATAGTAATGATCCGAAAGGTCGGAAATTGGGTGCCGTATGAACTGAAGCCAAGAGACGTCGAACGCCGTTTTTTCACGTGTGAACAGCTGCTCTAACTTCAAAAGAGAAAAGTTTTTTTGCCTCAAATTGTAACTGGTGATGAAAAGTGGATCCATTACGATTGTCCAAAACGTCGGGCAACATATGAATACCCTGGTCGTGCCTCATCATCGATGGCCAAGCCGAATATTCATGGCGAGAATATTATGCCATGTATTTGGTGGGACCAGCTAGGAGTGGTATAATATGAGCTGCTACACCCGACAAAAGTATCACAGGAAAGGTCTACTGAAGACACTCGATACGTTTGAGCCAAGCATTGCGAGAAATACGGCTGCAATGCGCCAATAGACAGGACAAAGTTATTTTGTTACATGATAATGCTCGGCCACATGCTGCAGCACCCGTTAAAACTGCTGGCTCGGCAACCCTGGAGCTCTGACGTCACTACCTGTGGATGTAACCCAGGCGAGGCCGCGTGGCCACGAGACTTATTCTTTTTTTTCCCCATGTTTACTTTTAATCTATATCTAATCCCTTTACCTTGTAGTTAATTAAACAATAATTAACGTTGAGCGCTGTGTGTAATCAATTGGAATACAACAAAGATTATGAGACTGAAGAAGCGCAAGACCTAAAACGTCAGACTGAAGAAGCGCAAGGCCGAAAACTTGAGACAAGAAGCGCAAGACTTAAAACGTCAGACTGAAGAAGCGCAAGGCCTAAAACGTGAGTAAACAAATTTCCTTTGATTACTTGGACCATCCTTTTTTTCTACTTACCAAATATTTTGTAAAATGGCAAACACAACGATTACAAAATTAAATGGTGCTAATTACTCCAGCTGGAGCTTCCAGATGAAACTCGTTCTAATCGAAAACGATTTGTGGAGTTTGATCAATCCAGGAGAGGCTAACCCTGACCCTAGTGACCTTGTTGCAACAAAACTTTTTTTGTCGCGGGAGGGTAAGGCGTTTGCAAAAATTTGCCTCGGGATTAATGATGAACAACAATTGCATGTTCAACATTTGAATACTCCGAAAGAGGTCTGGGAGGAACTGGAAAAATTATACGCACCAAAGGATAGTAGATATCGAGCCGTACAACTAAGAAGGCAGTTATATGGCGAAAGGTTGACTCAGCACAGCAATATGGAAGGGTATATGGGGAAGATAAACTACATTGTAAACGAACTGGCCCAAATTGGCGACAAAATTGATGATGGCGATTTGGCTATGGTTCTTTTGGGTGGATTACCAGAGGATTGGGACATCGTTGTCTCAACCATATGTAACTTGCCTGATTCAGACTTCACGACCGCCACAGTTAAAAGACGGCTGTTGGCAGAAGCAGAAAGGCGTTCGTCTAATCTACCAAAAGATGTGGGTGCCATGGTCGTTAATGCCTCTTCGAAGCCCATTGAAACAGAAAAACAATTTAAAGCAAAAGTTGTTTGTTTCAAATGTGGAGGTAAAGGCCATTATGCAAGGGAATGCAGGAAGAAAGGAAAGAATGAACAAAGACCAAAGAGGTTTGACCAAAACAAAGGCGTAAATATGTCGGCAATGTGCAACACTTTGTTTGGAGCTACCGCCGAGACCTGGATCATAGATTCTGGAGCGACGCACCATATGACTCCCAAGAGAGATTACTTCACATGTCTGAAAGAGTGCACAAGCAATATGAGTTCCATCACTATTGCGAATGGCTCTTCTATAGAAGCATGTGGTATCGGTACTGTCAGTGCCAATATTGTTGGACACAAGGGAGATGCCAGCAAAATGGTTGTCCAGAACACCTTGTATGTTCCAGATATGCGTCACAGTGTTCTGTCTGTACGCCAAATGATAGAAAACGGTAGAAAGGTTGTCTTCAACAGGAGTGGTTGCCACATTATGGACATGAAAGGTAAACTCTTGATAGAGGGAAAGAAGTTGGGTAGACTTACTACGTCCAGACTACTCCATCCTCTCCGATAGATCAGAATGATCATGTTTCTCTTGCATCTGAATGCAAGGAAGAGCTTACACTGGAACTTTGGCACAAAAGGCTGATGCATGTAAATGCATATACGATAGCAAAGATGGCCAAGAACCAAAGCGTAAGAGGACTTAATTGCAGCCCGGCAAAGCCAGAAAAGTGCGAAGACTGCTTAATCGGCAAGTCTTACCGTCTGCCATTCCTTCAACACTCACACAAGGAGGAAAAGGAAATCATGCCGTTGGACTTGGTGCATGCGGATTTGATGGGTCCACTCGACGTATTGAGCTGGGGAGGAGCCAAGTACGTCTTAACCATCATTGATGAATCTACGAGATATACAAGTGTATTTTTCCTGAAAAACAAAGGCGAAACCCTGGGAAAAGTCAAAGCGTGGATTCAAGAATCTGAGAAACAAACCAGCCGGAAACTAAAACGAATACGTACGGATAATGGCTTGGAATTTTGTTCCAAAGAATGGGACACTTTCTGCACGAGCGTCGGAATAGTTCATTAACACACTATGACGTATACACCTCAACAGAATGGTGTGGCAGAAAGAATGAATAGGACACTCCTAGATCTTGTCAGGAGCACTATATCTGGAAGTGGTCTGCCAAAGGTTTCCTGGGCGGAGCTGACTTACACCGCAGCCTATGTCAGAAACAGAGTTCTCAACAATCACAATGGTGAAAGTACGCCATATGAACTGTGGACAGGGAACAAGCCTAGTCTTAAACACCTAAGAGCTATTGGCTGTCAAGTATTTGTCCATGTTCCAAGACAAGTCCGTAAATCCAAACTCGAAAGAAGAGCTGTCAAAGGTAACCTTGTTGGATACGCACTCAGAGGACGTGGCTACAGAGTGTGGATTCCTGAGATGAAGAAAGTGGTGGAATCTCGGGACTGTGTCTTCAAAGAGAGTGATGTATCGAGGAACGACAGCAACCGGGAGGAGCTTCCATCAGTTGAACACTACAGCTATGGGACTCAACGGGAGATTGTAGAGTATCCAGTGTCTTTATTAGATCAAGAAGACGTGACACCTACAGAAGAGGACAGCCATAATGAAGATACTGTAAAGCCTTCTCCTACTCGATCTCATCCAATGATCCTAAGGAACCAGAGAAATGCTCAGAACTCAATTGAACTCCTCAGTACTGAAGCAAATAAGGGGAGAAACCTACACGAACTTCATCGTTCGAGACTCTTAAGCGGCGAAGTGATCCATGAATAGGAGGTCACTTCGAGGGAGGAGATTGCTGGCTCGGCAACCCTGGAGCTCTGACGTCACTACCTGTGGATGTAACCCAGGCGAGGCCGCGTGGCCACGAGACTTATTCTTTTTTTTTTCCCCCATATCTACTTTTAATCTATATCTAATCCCTTTACCTTGTAGTTAATTAAACAATAATTAACGTTGAGCGCTGTGTGTAATCAATTGAAATATAACAAAAACGTACTTAGAAACGCTCAAATAAGAAGTCTTACCCCACCCGCCGTATAGCCCAGATATTGCTCCTTCCGAATATTATCTCTTCGAATCAATACAACATGGCCTGGCTGACCAGCACCTCTTTAATTAGGATGATGTCAAAAAATGGATAGATGAATGGATAGCGGCCAAAGAGCCGGTCTTTTTTCGAGATAAGATCTGTCAATTTACAGAAAGATGGGACAAAGTGTGGCTAGCGACGGACAATATTTTAAACATTGAAGGTCTAACCAATTTTTCACAATAAAGCTCCAAGTTTCGAAAATAAACCGCACGAACTTATTCATACTCCTAATAATAGAAAATAAGTTATCTACTCCATATCATGTAATATATGGGAGAGACGGTGAGGAAAGTCAATAATAGAATGGCAGAACTTAGTAGAAAGATTAATAATGTAGACCCATCTTCAATAGTTTAACATAAAAGAAACTGGTCATACTTTTTCTCCGCCCGACCCCCAGGTTGATTGTAAGTGGGTCGCAGTGTCCATGGAATATCGCCGAGGCCCATAGTTCATTATGACAATATCCATAGTAAATACCAAAATTTTATATCCAAATAGCACGAAAGCATAAACCGATACATAGAATTACCTCAATAATATGAAGCAATGTAGCCAAATACAATCCCATAGATTTAGGGAATCTTCTATACTATAATATTATATCTATCTATACTATAAGAATCTATACTATTATATAACTCGCCCGACCTCTCGCCTACCGACTACCACCTTTTTAAGCACCTCGCCAACTTCATTATTAGGTTGATGCGAAAATAATGGCCGATTTCATAAATCCAAATTCAATCGTTGATAATTGCAATTAATTATTTGTAAATATTTGCAAGTAATATATCATTATAAAGCTTATTACTTTATTACAATTATTACAATTATTTTATTTCCAAAGCGCTATATCCCGCAAGGGATACTTGCGCCAAACAAGGAGAAAAGTCTATTTACATGAGTTATTTACATTATTCAACGAATAAAAACATTAGAGATCCAGATTTTGTAGAAATTTTAGAATGTATTTACAAAATGAATTGAACTTTAGATATGAATTTTTATTGGAAATCAAATCGTTTAATTCATAAACAACTAGTTCATTCTTCATTCTATAATCTTGAAATGCTGGGCAGTCGATCAGTAGATGTCTTGAGGTTTGTTCCTCCATACCACAAAAGCAACTTGAATCCTCCACTGCCTTTATTCTATTTAAAAAACTTTTGAAATTTCCGTGGTTTGTAACAAATTGAGTATTATAAAAATTTGGACGAAAGTATTTAGGGATTTCTTGGGGAAAAAAGCTTAAGAAAGTATTATTTGCTTCGTTTTTCAGAACATTCATTCTTGATTTGAGAAAGGTATCTATAATTCCTGGAATAAATGGGTCATAAATTTGTTGATCTTCTGTGGATAAGTTTCTCAGATCAGATATCATGATTCTGGATTCGATAAAGTCTGAGATCAGAGGAATGTTGGCCAAACTATGAACACAGCTATATGATGTGGATTTATAGGCTTGTATACACCATGTCAGTATTTGATATTGGGTTGAATTTAATTTTTGTAAACATTTTTTATTTAAATATTTGAACCAAATTTCGGCTCCATATGTAAGTATTGGTCTAAAAATGGATTTATATAAAGTTAGCCTTTTCTGGGTGCTTAGACCCCAAGATTTCCCGCAAATTGAGAAGAGATAATTTTTAAAACGTTTTGTACGATTTACTATTTCTTCTATGTGGTATGTAAAATTTATTTTGTTTTTTCTTCTGTGATTTGCAATTATTATTCCTAAAATTTTGGTCTTCAGAGTTGGTATGATTATTTCATTATTAAATTTGATTGGGATTTTTTCTTTGTTATGTAAATAAAGTATATTAGTTTTTTCTAGACTTATTTCAAGTTTGTTACTCTTACACCATACATCAATCGTATTTAATGCCTGTTCTATAACTAATTTCAGGTCTTTGCAATTGTTGTGCCAGCATATAATTGAAACATCATCCGCATAACATACCACTTCACTATTAGGAAGCTTATTACTTGCTCTGTAACTATATCTACCAATATATTTACAAAACTATATATTTTTTGTGATTTAAGACTGTATTAAAAATGCTTTCAAAACAGGAAATCAGCATAATTTTTCTTCATGAGTTCAAGCTCGGCCACAACGCTGCGGAAACTATATCGAAATGTCATCAGCATATGGGGCAAGGGTACTACTTCTGAACGCACCACCCGCATTCTCAAATTTCCGAGAAATTTCCGAACTCAACCTCGATCAGTCGACAATTGTTCGTCATCTGACACAAATTAGAAAGTGAAAAAGCTCGACAAATGGGTGCCGCGCTATTTTAATGAATTTCATAAAAATCGGCGTTTTGAAGTGTCGTCGGCGCTACTTCTGCGCAACAAGAACGAACCATTTCTCGACCGTATTGTCACCTGTTACGAGAAATGGATTCTCTACGACAACCGGCAACGTTCTGTGCAATGGTTGGACCGCGACGCAGCTCCGAACCCTTCTCAAAGCCCAAACCGCACCAAAAGAAGGTCATGGTGAGTGTTTGGTGGTATACGGCCAAGTTGATCCACCACAACTTCCTTAATCCAGGCGAAACCATCACTGGGGTGATGTATTGTCTACAAATCGATGAAATGCACGAAAACCTTCGCCGTATCTGCCCGAGATTGGTCAACAGAAAAGAGCCTATTCTTCTCCACGACAACCCCCGACCACACGTCTCAATGATCACACGACAAAAGTTGAATGAGTTGGGCTATGAAGCTCTTCTTTACCCACCATACTCGCCCGACCTCTCTCGCCTACCGACTACTACTTTTTTAAGCACCTCGCCAACTTCCTAGATGAGAAATGCTTTAAAAACCAAGGTGATGCCGAAACGGCCTTCAATGAATGCATTCCCTCCAGAACTCCAGATTTTTATAAAACTGGAATATACCAGCTGTTTACTGTTGGCAAAGATATATTAATGCCAATGGTTTTTATTTTGATTAATAAATATTTGCTTGTAACGAGTTATTGCTTTTTAAAGTTGTCACTATAAATCGGCCATTATTTTTGCATCATAGTTTATATTTTTATTGGATTGTTTCACGGCTCTCGATGATAATTGCATCTGAAAATTTCAAATATGTATATACAGTCACCTCTCGATAATTTGAAACTCAAAGGACCAGATAATAATTTCAATATTTCAAAATGACAGTAATTTAAAAAACCAAGAGGGAGGGAGGGAGGGAATTTTTTGGCAGTTTCTGGAAATACATACTATGTTGATACAAAATTGAATAAGTGTCTTACCGCAAGTTTTTAAAGTAATAAATTTATTGCGAGCTTTCGGGTCTTGCCCTTTCTCAAATAATTGTTTGATCAAAATTTCGGATATATTATTTTAAAAATTTGTACAATTATTCAAAAAATTTCATTTTAAAAAGAAGTCAGTATTTTTTTTGTTGAGTGAGCGATTTCAGTCAATCATTGTTCAATGAATTTTCGATAGTAGTGTGAGCTGCGAAGAAATCGTCACTTGTGTCGGTTGTGAGGGAGTAGAAGCGTAGTTTAGTAAGATATCTCCTTGCCTTGCTCAATGTGACTGGAATCGGCGGTTGATCTTCTTCGTCTTCTTCCTCGTTCTCATTCACATGGACAAATTCAATATTTCGGCATCGGTTAGGGCACCGTGGACACTGATGTCATCGTCGACATGAGAATAACCCTCAAATCTTAATTCTCATAGTTAGGTAGACGTCCTCACCCTGAGTCTGAATTTTTAATTTTTGGCGGTTCCGATGACTGTTCTATACGCTTTTGGTGTGCTTAAATCCGCACTTTCTAAAGCAGTTATAAAGAATGGTAGGGTTGACATTTTTCCAGGTCTTACCAATAATGATTATAGTGGTCAAAACTGTTATGTTTACCTTTTCCCCTTTTTCAATGCCATCCAGCACAAGAAAAACAATTTCTCTACGGTAGAGAGTTTTAACATTTTGATTTTTTGGAAGTCTAACGGTTGCAATCTTGATGTCGTGTTGGCTGGAAAAATATATTTTACGTGGTCTAATGGTGGTGGGTATTATGCACGGTGCATTGTCCAAAAAGAGTAAGATTTTACGTTTTTGTTTTTTCATGTCACTGTTAACTGAGGTCGGCCATTCATTAAATAATTCTATCGTCATCCACGATTTTTTGTTTTATCTTTAAACTGTGGACAACGATTTTATTCCTTTAAAACAGCGTAGTTTTGCATATTTGCTTATTATAAGTGGTTTCAATTTTTGAGAACCGTCATATTACACGATAAAAGAACAGTTAATCTATCCTTGCTGAGTTTCCCTCCATAATACTTTTCGTCTTTGAAAGTCAGAGTGCGATCAGGAAGACATTTATTTTAAAAAGCCCGGTTTCGTCCGTGTTGAACATGTTCCTAGGGTCATAGCTATTCAAAAGTTGGTTTAGGTCGTCAATCCATTGTCAATAAATGGAAATTCCATGCTGGCGCTCTCTCCGAAGATTTTTCAAAATGATAGGCCGTTTCGACTTTTGAAATTTGAGAGCCACCCCTCACTTGCTGCAAATCCTTTAATTCCAAGAGACTATTAAAAAAACTTGGCTTTTTCCTTCAACCGCCGACGGGAACGTTTTGTCCTCTACACTGACGAATCCACCTAACCAAGCACTCTTTAAGACGGGGAAATGCATCATGGCGTGACTTTTTTCTACTCGAAATTAAGGCACTTCCAGTGATGCAATCATCGTTTTTTGAAATCAAATATCGATAGTAAAATGCCTAACTATTTAGCGACATCTTTCTTTAATTTTACATCCTCCACAGTTTGAATCACACGCTCTTTTTCACTTATGGTAAGACACTTGTTCTTTCTTGAATTCATTTTAATAACACAAATTAAACATTAAAAGTACATACTTTAACCCTTTGGGTGCGGAAGGCGACGATATTTGCTTCGAAGATTTTGTGTGTAGGTGCAGTAAGCGACTATAGTCCACGTGCAATAAAAATTGAATCTTTCACTACGGCTCCCCGCTCTGCATGGGAAATTTGATCTCTAACTTTGTTTAGTTAGTTCGCTGGCTGGTCCGTCTTGAGAAAGTCGCCGGCAACCTTTTACCTCATATTAAATTTCAGATATAAATTTACATATTAATAAAATAAAAATAAAAAAAACAAGAGTTTGATTAAAAAAAATCGTGATTTATTATTTTAAACATTTGTACAGTTATTCACAAATGATCATGTGTGGCAAGATACTATTCCTTCAACTTCAAATTACTGAGGGGACCAATCAATATTGATTTTATTCAATTTATTGAGTATTTTTCGAGGGACCGAGAAAAATTGCAAATTATCGAGAAATTCAAATTGATGAGTTTCAATTTATCGAGAGTCGACTGTATACTAAATCTTTCTTTAAATTTTTATAAAAGAAAACTTTGAATACGTGATTTCTCTCAATATTTTATATGTATAAATTAATATAAAGCAACAACGCGTCATCTATATATAGCAAATTTAAACATTTATACGAGAATGTTTTAATTTGCTATTATATGTATAGTTTAAATATGTAAATACTATAATATAAGCACATAGGAGATATATATATCCTGTACCTCGACTTTTTTTAGTTATTGTGTTATACAGATGTTTAATTATATAACAGACATTTGCACTCAATTTATTATTTGCATGTTAGATTGTTTGCAATATAATATTTTAAGGTTAATTTGTGTAAAATACTAACATAAAAAATCTAAAAACAAAATCCGCTTCAAGCCTGTAAAATAGTACGCCAATAAAATCAATACATATTTTTTTATGAAAGCTCTTAAAACGCGTATTTACATTGAAGTGAGTCTGACATAGAAAAATGATATTCTATTCAGTGAAAATTTAATTTAAAACCAAAACACTCACTAGGCACATTTATACTTAACATTATAGGAAGCCCTATTTATATGTGTTTTATATTTTGAATATTTTAGAACAATTTTCAAATACCTTTATTTTGTGTGGATTATTTAAAATATTAATCTTGATTTTTCACTTTATAGAGCAGTAGATAATTATTATTAAACTTTCTTCAGATTGCCCTCTGGCTGTGAATGCCTGGATCAAGGAACAGTTGGGAGTGACATCAAAGAGGTTCAATCCTGTTTTTCTGGTGGAGAAATTATATAGTGTGGCTGGATATTTCACAACGGGAACTACGTTCCTGAATTTCCTACTTGGAACTTATATTACGTAACAAAACGTTAAAATAAAGCGTGAGAAATCAAGATTAAAAGCACAAAGTAACGCCTTTTGCTTTATTCACTTTACTCTTTTAATGCATAAAATTGTAATTATTTTTCGAATATTTTAATGAAGCTGGGGACTACTAAATTTAGCTAATTGCATGCTTCGACACACTAACCTTCCTTCATACTTAAAAATCAAATAACAATTCTCTCTAAAGAACGTTTTTACATTTTTTACCCCCCCCCCCCCCCCCCTTCCTCCTTTCTATTATTCTAATATTATTGAAATTTTGAAGATTTTCATTTAACTACCAAAATTACAGAAAAAGCTTTCTGATTGCCTAAATTGGCCAAATCTCTCAGACGAAGGATTCATGAAGAAAATGAACGCGACCAAGCATGGACAGTCCCTGGTTCATTGAATTTGTTCATGGCGCAAGAATGAGATCAGAACGGACAAGGTCACCAATTTTTTGTCCTCCCTCACTTTAAAAATATCATTGCATAAGGAAAACTGATATATATACTTCAACATTTTACAAATTTTAATATTTATAATGTAATAGGTGTTTTAATTGGGGAAAAATAGCAATAACATATTGTTCATATTATAATTATTCTTAAAATACATTAGCGCGCCATCTATTATCAAAATCCGAAACTATTATAGACGCGTATGATTCTTTTTAAAAATAAACAATTTCTACTGCCCTTACTGTCGTAATTTAATGATCACAAGTTCAATATTGCGCGAAAAAAGCCATTTTAAATGTGAAAGAATTATATAAAAAGTCACAGAGAATGCGGTATCAGCAGCCGCTTAAACCCAGATCGTGGAATAGGACTACGAGAAAGTGTAATTTTCACTTCGAAATATTGCAGAAAGACTCGGCAGAGTTATATCCCCTATGTATTCTTACTGGAAACTTTGTCACGGGATGGTACTGTCTCAAATATACTGGGGTCTGGCCGCATACGGGCCACTATCGAACGACAACAGTGCTCCTTCTATAAAAGCCAATTGCTCCACAGATCATAACTCGTGGTATAGGCCCAGTGTGTCTACGTCGCAAACATCTTGGTTACTAGCATAGAGACACAAACGATTAAAATTTCAAAAAACATATAAGATGTCCATTCCGCCCTCTTTGACACCACTGATGTCACTTGTAACAATTATTTGAATTTAGTGTCATGAACGCTACTAGACATCTAGTTCGGAGTTTTCTCTCGAGTAACTGATTTCTTACTCTTCGAGATAATATTATAGCCGTCTGTAATAGTTTACTTTTAATATATCCGTGTATTACTCTGGTGCCAACGTAATTTACGATAAGACAGAGTACGATTTATCACAACAACAAATCGTATCTGGCACTATTCCTTTTCAACAGTGGCCCTTGTGACCCCGGCTTCTTGAGACAGTACCAACCCGTGACCACTGCTGCCAGCATGCGGTGTTGATTACCAGGTCTTTCTGCAATATCGCTAATATACGGCCTCGTTTAAACTCAGTGGCTGGTGATACTTCCTGCTTGGATTTTTAGAAACATCTCTTGTATAACTCTATTAATCCGAAATTCAGGCCTGTTGCTTTGTAGGTTATATACACTGCGTGACAATGAAAATGGAACACCAAGAAATAGTGGCCAGAAAAATATGCAAATTTCAGGGTAGACGCGCCTAACCGAGTTATGCAAATGATGTAAAATGCGCAGCTCTCGTGCGCACATGGAGTAAGATATAAGGGAAGGAACTTGCAGAAAGGACAGTATTCGTGTCGTTATTTCTTCAAGGAAAATCATTGTAGAAATTTTGTTCTTGTGTCAAAAGACACGTGTAATAACAGAGAATGCCAGGTCATCGTAAACGGAGGCAGTTCAAGCAGACAGACGCTTTTACGAGGGGCATGGTGATCGGACTGAAAAGGGCAGGTTGATATACACCTTGGTGCGTCCACGGTGCACCGACTGTGGAGAAGATGGTTGGAACAAGGAAATGTGGCAATTTATAGGAATGTCGGTACAACCAGAGTGACGTCAATACGTGTGGATCGGCGTATCCTTCGACAAGCAGTGGCGGCCCCACAAGCCACTTGTACCGCCATCCTGCAACATGTGCAAGACACCCTAGATCATTCCATCTCGACCAGAACCATTTCCCGTCGATTGGTTGCTAATGGCTTGCACTCATGCCGTCCGCTAAGAAGACTGCCATTGACCCCACCGAATAGGCGCCAACGTTTGGAATGGTGTCGGGCTAGATCGACGTGGATGACGGAATGGCACAGGGTCGTGTTCTCAGATGAGTCGCGTTTCTGCTTGTCCAGTGATAGTCGCCGTGTACGCGTGTGGCGTCGACGTGGAGAAAGGTCCAATCCGGCTGCAATTGTGGAACGCCCCACCGTGCGACAACGTGGAATCATGGTTTGGGGCGCAATCGCGTATGATTCCAGGTCACCTTCACTTCGTATTCAGGGCACTATGACGGCCCAACGATACGTTGATGATGTGCTGCGACCGGTGACACTCCCCTACCTTCAGGGGGTACCCAATGCCCTTTATCAGCAGGATAACGCCCGACCGCACACTGCTCGCATTAGCCAACAAGCTCTGCAAGATGTACAGATGCTTCCCTGGCCACCGTACTCTCCTGATCTCTCACCAATCGAGCACGTCTGGGACATCATTGGACGCCGTTTGCATGCCTTGCTACAGCCGCGTTCAGAAGACGAACTGTGGCAAATGGTTGAGAGGGAATGGAGAGCCATCCCTCAGGACGCCATCCGTACTCTGATTGACTTTCTACCTAGACGTGTTGCTGCGTGCATCGCCGTCCGCGGTGGTCCTACTTGCTACTAAGCCGACGCCGTTCTCGCTCTGTATTATGACTATCATTTTGAAATAAAGATCACTTATTGTTCGTCCCTTTCTCTCTCTGTCTGCCGAGTTTCATCACTTTCTGGCCACTATTTCTTGGTGTTCCATTTTCAATGTCACGCAGTGTATAATCTATCTGGGTAAATACGCTTTTTGCCTAAGTTTTATTAATCTAGATTGATTCTTCTTGGTGATTCGATTTTTTATCAGTGTTCATATTGATTTAAATAAACCTACATCGAATATATAAGAGAAAGTGGTTGAGGTTCCCCGAGCCACTTTTGTTGCCATACTGCAGCATGTGCGATGGACCCTTGATATATTATATATGCAGTTACGAGCGTCATTCCTCATCTCCTAATCAACTCTGTCACCGTTTGCTTTTTTTTGGAATGGCGCCCTCCTATTGGTTGGCTACGAACACGCCACCTTTGCCCCCCCCCATCATGCCTCCCCCACTCGCTTTTTCGTTTTTGTAACTATTGTGTTGGAGCGGGTCGCTCCTTAAACAAATGAATATATTAGTTAATGACTAAATGGAATCCTCTCTTTCTTTTTCCCAGTATGAGACGCCTACGGAAGCCAACAGTACATAGACAGATAAAGCACATAGGCTATAGTTATTAACTAATATATGCATTTATTTAAGGCGCCAATTTATAATTGTAACAAATAGTATTTGAATAAAAACATTCAATCGGGTAAAACACGGGCGTTGCCCGGGTCATTCGGCTAGTATATTTATATATGTGGTGAAGTTCTGGTAGCTCTTGTAGAATCCTGTCGACTAAATATGTGATGAGGTGAGGTATCCAGTCGACTTTAACTATGTGATGGGGTCCTGTTGACTCTCGCAATACTGTGTTGACCGAGAGGAACAGTGAGGATAAGGAGTTTTCCAGTACCTCTCTGCACCTTGGAAGACCTTTAAAAGTTCTCACAAAGTACAGGCATTCGTGGTCGTGGCAGAGTGGAAAGCTTGGGAATGTCCATACAAAAAACGAAGACACAGTTGCACTAAGAAATTTCGGTGAACAGATAAAAGTTGAGCTAGGAGCGAAAGATGGAGATAGAAGAGTTCTTACTGGTCTACATAAGGATGAGATGGACCTGGGGTACAACCGACGAGAGCTCGCGCCGATGCTGAGCTAACTGTCAAGTGACTGTAAAGTGACTGTATTTATAGGTCGTATTTTAGGTCCAATTTAGTGGTCGTAACATACTCCCCCCGCTGTTGAACGGGAGTTCAACAGAAGAAAAGAGGGAAAAAATACGCACATTTTCACAATCTTCTTGATTGGAAATTTTTCCTCCAGATTCAGAACGAAAAACTACAAAATAAGATAAATTCAAATCTAAATTATTATCCTTTTCACTGTCTTCAATAACATTTGAAATATATTCAGATTCCGAATTACGAACAATCAAAAATCTTTAGGATAACAAAGATTGGCTTGAGCATTACCTTTTCAAGGTTCTTAAAGAATCAAAAATATTCATTTCCCTTTTAATCGTTCTAGGATAAATATAAGACCAATTTTTTCTATGATCAATATTAGGATTCCTATATTAAGAAATCTGTTCAACTCCATAAACAGGAGATCCGCCATTATCAGTAACATCCCTCAAAAAACATTTTCGCTGTGTGCCTTTTCCCACAGGGACTAACTTTCTACCCCAGAAGAGTTCATCAAATCTTATTATGCTTCTGCTTTCAGATTTTGAAAGAAGTTCACCAAGTAGCCTTCCATTTGAGATTCTCGACACTGCCATCCTCTCTCTTCTTTCAAAGAAATCTGAGGTAGTCCCAATCATTTTCCTTGATGGCCATTAACCGGAAATATCTTCTCATGTCGGCCAAAATTCCGAAGTTTTATCCCTATTTCCGGGATTCTTCTCAGTAGATTGGGTCCCTTCTTTAAATACAGTTTCAAGGAAAGTCCGCCTTGTCCTCGACAGAAAGCGTCGTCATATACTGGCCGTATAGGCGTCATTTTGGACTCACACTCAAATGCCGGGCGATCGGGAAAATAGCATCCCTTTACTTTAAATTCCGCTTCTCCAGTTTTTCTTGCTTCCACCAATTTCCTCGATGCTGGAACTTTAACAACTCTTTCCTCAGTATCATCAATGGATTCAGTTTCATTATCTGAAATCTCCACTTGATCAGCGCCCTCAGCTACCACTCCAGAATTGTTTACCGATTCGCAACCTTTAACTGCAGTTCTAGAAATGTTTACTCTATTGCCCTTGGTTTCAGCCTCCGAATCTTCTTTATTCTCTAAATCTGCATATTCAACCTTTTCATTAGCAGTTTCCTCTTTCGTAAGAGACTCTGCACTTTCAGTTTCTATAACTGACCTTTTATCAACTTGAGCTTTTTCACTTTCGTCAACTTCAACAGACTTTTCCTCAACTTGAGCCTTTTCCCCCTGTGAAATATTTTCTACAGGGTCTCGTACACCCGACATTTCTAAGTTCTTAAGATCCTTTATATTATGACTCATGGTCAAGAAAACAGGAGATGCGCACTCCGAAGCCAAACCCTCCTTCAAAGGAATCTCTCCTAAAATTGCCCAACCAATCTTCGTATTGATGGCCGTTAATCCATCCTCCAAGCAAACCACCTGATCTGTCCAGATTTTGCCCAAATTGTCAGCGCCCAACAGAAGGTCGATTTCTGATGTCTCGACATTTTTCCTTCTAATAATGGTGACACCCTTTTTGTCGAGATCCCGCATTCAAGTTCCTGCTGTCAAAGTAGGAACTCTGTCACAGATCATCCGTTGGCCCATCGCCCTGACCTGTATGGCTTCTTCTTTTAAAAGATTTGTGATGAAAAGGGAATAAAGGCTGTGTTTCTCTTCTCTTGTTTGTCGACCTCCAAAAAGGCATTTCGTCAATTTCCGCTCTCCCAATTTCTCCAATCCTAATTCCTTTGCCAAAGATTCTTTAATGAATGAATACTGACTTCCCGAATCCAACAAAACATTTATAACCTTTGATGTTTCACAGCCACAGATTTCCGCTCTCACTGTCATTGAAAGCACTTCAGCTGCACAGGACTGTGTGAGCAGAACGGTGGACCTTTGGTTTTGTACTAAAGAATTGCTCTTCCTCTCTTGACTACTTCCTCCATCTTCCGAGATTGAGTTCCTTCTTGAGCTGTTTCCCCGACAGAAAATCAAGTGGTGGGGTCCTCTGCAATTCTGGCAAATAATTTTTGTCCTACAGTCTCTTCTTAGATGATTTCTTTTTAAACACTTGAAGCAGACTCCTGCGTCAGACATCTTCTTAAGTTGTTCTTCCCGAGTCATTCTTCCAATTTTGAAACATTTCCAATTTTCATGGCCCATACCATCACAGAAGATGCACTTGGTTTTTCTCTCGTAGTTCGTGGTCGAAAATGATCCTTTTGGATATTTGTACTCTTTATTTTTCGAAACATACAGCTGTGATGCTGTTGATTTGTTGCTCTTATTAAAATGTAAAGGTCTCGAAGGAAACCTGTACTTGGGGTTATTCTCACCCACTCCAATCCTTGGAATGTTCATTCTTTGTTGAGCTTTTATCTCAGCCCGTAAAAAGCCCATCAAGGCCCTCAGCCGGTCCCCCTTCCCTTGCTCTACGTCCTGGTCGTCATCCCGGCCATAACCGGCCTCGGGTGTTCTTTGCCACACCTGCAATATCTGGGTGGGTAGGCAGGACTCCACCAGTGGGAAAAGGAAAACCTCCAGGTATTCCGACGGAATACTCAATGATTCTAGAGATTGGAGGTAGGCCGAAATCTCGTCATAAAGACGGTCCAGGTTTGCACTTTGTCTACGTGCATTAAGCACAACTAAATTGATTAACTTTCTCAAGTACAACTCAATCAATAATTTCTTGTCTCCAAACCTGCCTTTTAGAGCTCCTATGGCACTCTCATAGTTTTTTCCGGTGTGGGTGTAATTCACAGTTTCTTTTGACGTCTCCATCCTGGCAGGCTCGCCACTAATATTTAGTCCACTTTGTCTGAGGCCTTTTTTACTCAATATTGAAAGGCTGTCTCCTCTTTAACCTCGTGAGACGCCCTATGACTCTTTGTCCAGTCTTATGTCACCAGCTATTTATATCCAAGAGGAAGGCCTGAAGAACGGATAACCACCACGCACAGAATCTCTTAATTTCAGAACTACTACTTTATTAAAAAACACGGTCAATTTATACATAAAGAAAATTTACATAATAATTTATACAGCAAAGAAATCTACATAACAATTTGTGCACCAAAAGAGATTTACATACTTTTTACCCTAGTTTTAAAGCCAATTAGATTTGCATGAAATAAAGACGACCAATTTAGTGGTCGTAACACACGATAAGGAGTTTTCCAGTACCTCTATCCACCTTGGAAGACCTTTAAAAGTTCTCACAAAGTACAGGCAGTCGTGGTCGAGGAAGAGTGGAAAGCGTGGGAATGTCCACACGAAAAACGAAGACACAGTTGCACTAAGAAAGTTCCGTGAACAGATAAAAGTTGAGTTAGGAGCGAAAGATGGAGAGATAGAAGATTTCTTACTGGTCTACATGATGGATGAGATGGACCTGGGGTACAACCGACGAGAGCTCGCGCCGATGCTGAACTAACTGTCAAGTGACTGTATTTATAGGTTAAGACGGGGGCCTTATGCGACAGGGGCGTGGATCGTCTGGTGAAATTCTACTGGCGCCGTCCTGACAGTTTCCAATCTATCTTTAGACCTTGTTGTTTTGTGACTTCCATCTATTTCGATTTTAGACGTTATGACTTCTATCTTTTTAGCTCAACCCTTAATCTATTACAGAGTTTTATTTATTTATCCTCAGTTTGTACAAAGTACATTACATATGGTGATGTAATGACACATGTCAATAATGCGTATAATCATTTACAGATGTGTTTCTATTATAAACATTAAAATCTTGTTATAAGTTATATACAATATGGGTTTGTTGCCTTAAATTACCATATATATATATATGGTATATATGTGACACATCTCACCCCAAAGCGTGTCCACGTCGAAAGTCGCACTTTCACTCACATCTAAACCTGACATCACCAAATAACATTTTTACTAAGTCTAAACTAACTTCGAAACACAACAACTACGAACATCGAGAAAAATATATTTTCAAATAGGCAAGAAATATGCCAAACTCAACAAAAGAAGAAAGTCAGTTTCAAGTAAACGACAAAAATATCAAAACATCACACACGAGTGACCATACCAAAAATAGAACCATTAACGATACCGAGAAAGATAGAAAGTGGACGCCCTTTAGGCGTCACTCCCCCAAGTCGAATCTATTTCAGTTACATATCCACGTCCTCCTCCCTCCCCTCACAAAGCTATCAATTTGACCGCCATGATCATGATCGCCATTTTTTTAAAACACATTTTTCAAACTAACCATTTAGATTTCCTCGAGAATCTCACAAATTTCACCAACGCCTTAATCACAACACACAACATACATTAAACATTTTACATGTTAATTGATATCTCCAATTAAAACAATTTGGTTAAGTCTTATATATACTTTATGACGCAAAAGAGAAATCATTCTCTACATATCACCATTTTCGACAAACGAAAAGATCATTTCACATATTCCCAGTTTCAGAGTCATAGAAACAACGATATTTACCAATGGGATATGATCTACACACAACAATTGTAACTTCTTTTCAAGAGAAATACTTTTTGTTCAATTTTCCATTAATTTTATTTTAATTTTTGTATAAAATCTTGAATAATTATTTTTATTTTTACCTTTCAATTGTATAATCAAATTTTTAATCCAACATTATTATAAAAAAAAACTTCAATCAAATTTACTTTTGTTTTTCATGATATTATTATAAAACATTTATTGCTTCAAAAAATCATTTTTAATTCATTATTATACCTTTTATATATTACATGTTTGATTTTGTTCACTTACACTTTTTTTTACTCTCACAATCATATCACTATATTTTATTCATTTTGTATTTGTTTAAATACCTTTATAATAGGACAATGTATATCATCAACTATCGGGCATGCAACAACCGCTTACAACAATCATATTCTTTAAACTATTCCCTATACTTTATTAGAACTATCTTTCAGCCATCGCTTCACTTCATTGTGGGAAAAACGACAGCACTGCTTGGCAATTTTTTTTTTGATTTCGTAATTACGACAAACTCTTTGAACACAGTTCCCCAGATTTAAAAATCCCAACTTCTGGTCTGAACACGCTTCAAGAGTTAATTTCAATCATCCGCAGAGCAATCATCAACGCATGCACAAAGCGTTTACTTTTTTCAACTTTCAATTTTTTTTTTCAGCTCTAGCGGACCACAATCAACCTTTGATTTCGAGTCAAGTCAGATCACCTACTGTCTCTACAAATCTACTTATCACATGGCTCTACAAACTCTTTCAATCATATTAATTATTTTCTTCAGCAACCTTTAACCCAATACAATACCCTGCAATTGTGACAAAGCACGGTAACCTTTATATAGGATCGCAAGTGAAACATTGCCTAGGAAGACGCTCCTATGTCCTCGCTTTAAACCTGGATCTAAGTATTTGGTTTACATGTGCACTCCTAACAATTGCATATTCTTCAACTACTAATCCTTTCCAACGCCCACCAATATTCTCTTAGAATGTGAATTTTTATGTCATCATTTTATTTTAATCATAATTTTTTTAAAAATCAAACAAAAATGACATTTTTATTTCACTTTATGTATCCAAACAAATCATCTTGTTATAGCCCTTTTTAACCATTACAGTTTGAATTAATTAAAATAATTTTTGATTACTTACCTGTGTTAGAGAGGCTTTACTCGCTTAAACCCAGATAAACCCTTTCACTCCCGCGGCCCATCTATGGTAATTTAAACCAACAACCTTATATTGTATATAACTTATAACAAGATTTTCATTTTGTATAAAAGAAACACATCTGTAAATGATTATATGCATGATTGACATGTGCCATTACATCATCATATGTATTGTACTTTGTAAAAACTGAGGATAAATAAATAAAACTCTGCAATAGATTAAGAGTTGAGCTGAAGCAAGAGATAGAAGTCATAACGTCTAAAATCGAGATATATTTATAATTCCCACAACAAGGTCTAAAAATGGACAACTGCCACAGCGCCAGTTTCCAATTTCACCCGTGATCCACCCTCGTGTGCATCTGTTGAAATGCAACACTCCCTTTCTTGGAAAATATATATAAGGCCCCCGTCTTTAGCCAAAAATACAGTCACTTGACAGTTACTTCACCATCTCCGTGAACCCTCGTCAGTTGTACCCCAGGTCCACCTCACCGACCACGTAGCCCAGTAAGAACTCTTCTATCTCCATCTTTCGCTCCTAGCTCAACTTTTATCTGTTTTCGGAACTTTCTTAGTGCAACTGTGTCTTCGTTTTTTTGTATGGACATTCCCAAGCTTTCCACTCTGCTTCGACCACGACTGCCTGTACTTTGTGAGAACAGTAAAAGGTCTTCCAAGGTGCAGAGAGGTACTGGAAAACTCCCCATCCTGACTGTTCCTCTCGGTCAACACAGTATAGCGAGAGTTGACAGGGACTCACATCATAGTTTAAGTCGACTGGATACCTCATCACATATTTAGTTGACAGGATTCTACAAGAGACCAGGCCTCACCACATTACATATATATAGTGCATTATAAACGAATACAATAAAGCATCAAGGGCTGCGTATCTTTATTAAAACGACAATTTACGAGCTTTCGAGCACATACGCCCTTCTACAGGAATTAATAATACAATAATAATCCAACCTAGTTTGAAATATAATTTATATACATATAGCTATTGTTTTGCATATCTGCTTAACTAGAATAATATTAAAATGATTGAATTTACATGTAGGTATAATAATTTGGAAAACTAATTCTAAAATATATGAGGTAATATGATACATTAAAGTAAACTTATTTTGTATTTTACAAATTTTATAACTTGCAAGGAATCCCATTAGACATGTGATATCATATGCTAAGAATGAATTTGTATTTTCTTATTGTATTTAAGTCTATTGAATTATATGCTTCTGGTAAATCTATTTTGCGATTTATACTATTGTATTGCTTGGACACTATTGCTTCAATTATTAATCTTTGATATTTGTTACTGACATTGTTGTAATGTGCTTTAGGTTCATTTAAGTTGAATGTATGTCCTGTTGAATTAGAGTGCTGTACTATTAAAGATAAAGGGTCATTTCTGTTTATATTTCTTCTGTGCTCAATGATTCTATTATATAATTTTCTTCCTGTCTCCCCCACATATCTGGCATTACAGTTATTGCATTGTATGGAATAAATTACTTCTTTTCTGTGTGATATGTGTTCGGTTTGCCTGTTTTTTGTTATCGGGTTTCTTAAGATATCTGATAGGCTGGGTGAGTTACTATAAAAGGTTTTTATTCCAAATTTATCTAATGTTCTGGAAATATGGATAGATTTCGGGGAATATGGAATGTAACAATTTTGCCTGTATATTTTAGTTTTTTGTGCTATCATGTTAGATGTGACCTGTTCCTGATAGAAATGTTTTAATATAAATGTTTTAGGGTAACCGGCTGAAGTTAAATTCTGGATAACTGTCTGTGTTTCATGATTTTTGTATAGATTTAGTGAACAATGAGTATAAATTCTTTTAGTCAACGTTTTCACTGTGTTAATTTTATCACTGATGGGAGTACAGCACTCTAATTCAACAGGACATACATTCAATTTAAATGAACCTAAAGCACATTACAACAATATCAGTAACAAATATCAAAGATTAATAATTGAAGCAATAGTGTCCAAGCAATACAATAGTATAAATCGCAAAATAGATTTACCAGAAGCATATAATTCAATAGACTTAAATACAATAAGATAATACAAATTCATTCTTAGCATATGATATCACATGTCTAATGGGATTCCTTGCAAGTTATAAAATTTGTAAAATACAAAATAAGTTTACTTTAATGTATCATATTAGCTCATATATTTTAGAATTAGTTTTCCAAATTATTATACCTACATGTAAATTCAATCATTTTAATATTATTCTAGTTAAGCAGATATGCAAAACAATAGCTATATGTATATAAATTATATTTCAAACTAGGTTGGATTATTATTGTATTATTAATTCCTGTAGAAGGGCGTATGTGCTCGAAAGCTCGTAAATTGTCGTTTTAATAAAGATACGCAGCCCTTGATGCTTTATTGTATTCGTTTATAAATTGTACAGGGTTTTTTCATTCTATATAGTGCATTATGACAATATCCATAGTAAATAACAAAGACTTTTAATAGAATATATGATAACCAAACAGAAAAAAGCATATTCAGATGCATTGAAATAACAGAAACATACGAAACAATATGGACAAACACTACCCCATTGATGTAGGCAGTCTTTTATATATACCACAATTGTTCACGAATTTATTAAATTTATTTTTAAATCTTGAGATATCATTTAACCAGCACGTATGATCCATCATGCACATACATTTTCAAAAATTATTAATAACACTCAAAGAATGTAATATATTTTCCTCCTTTCAATATAATTAATATTTAAAAGATGTAAATAATAATTTGTATATAAAAATAGTATATATCATCAATTTATTATAGTGAGGTGGTTCGTCTGGTTTTGAAGAAATGATTCAATTATTCATTCGTGGTATTTTAATAAAAGTCGGTGGACCAGTGGGTAACCCCCTCGATTCCCGACAGTCATGAACCGGGATTGAATCCCGCGTTAAAATTTTGTTTAATATGTGAATAACCTTCACATATTATTCATTGTTCAATTATCATGAACTAGGTTGCTCTTGCTGAGCGGTACCTATTTATGTGAATTTGAACCAGCAGTGGTATTTTAAATTTATTAAGGATAAAATATAAATATAAACAAAATGTTACAAATTAAATATCTAGTAAAAAAGAGTTGAAAAATGTTTGATTCAAATGGATGGTTGAGAATGAATGTCTGCTCGAGGTGGCCGTCAATTACGAACGTACCCTCGCCCGTGCTTACCACGTCACCGCCGCCGCGCATGCGCGCCGACTTGGCGTCACCGCCGGCAGAGGTGGTGGTGGTTGAAAGGCCGTTCAAAATTGGCGGTGGGTCAAAACACCGTCACACCCCCCGGCTCCCAAGGACTCCCTGTCCTTGAAAGATCGAAGTTGAGAAGCATTAGCCCGGTACACTCGTCCTTCGGTGTCTTGGATGCCATAGACTAGACTGCTGATCTTCTTCTTAACGAAGAAAGGACCTTGTTGTCTTGGGCTGAGTTTAGACATGTATGGATGGTGCTTTGCAACAGTCCTCAAAACTTGATCTCCCTCAGAGAATTCCACATCTGGATGTTTATCATCATGAAGATTCTTTCTCATTATTTGAGCTTTTCTGGTATTCTCACGAGCCAGACCTCTTCCTTCTTCTAAATTGATGGGATGGTCAGAAAAATATGGTGATTCATCAATTCCATACAGAAGAAACTTTGGGCTGAATTTTGTTACTACATGTGGTGTCTGGTTGTAGGTCTTGACAATAGATGGTACGAGTGTCGACCATTTTTGTTTCGGTTTATCCTAAATTGCAGCTCTCAATCTTGTGAGAAGGGTATGGTTAGCCTTTTCTACCATTCCACATGTCTGAGGATGGTATGGAGTAGCAAGGGAAAAAGCAATTTTATTTTCCGACAGAAAATTTTTGAAGCTTCTACTTGTGAAATTCGAACCTTTGTCCGTCAGAATACGTTTGATTGGTACTCCAGAAGATAACAGCTGTCTAAGGATGTTGAGGATGGCAGCTGAATTGTTGGATGCTGTGGGAGATGCCCAAATGTAACGACTATGGTGATCTATGATGACCTGGAGATACTTATGTCTGGTGTTCTTGGCTTCATTTCCCAAAACAATTGTATCGAGTCCAATGAGGTCAAATGGTTGGAGGTCGCTGTCCGGTATTTGGTAATGGCCGATTGTCGGTTGGTTTGACTGTTTGCTGAGCTGACAAACTTTACATGAGGAAACATACTCTTTTATGGTCCTGAGCATTCGTGGCCACCAGTAATATGTGGAAATCAGCTTCAATGTTTTGTTTTTTCCAGGATGTCCAAAGCCATCATGAAAGTGGTGAAGACATTTTGCCTGTAGGGAATCAGGTACAACTGCTTTGGAATGGCCTCGAATTCGTATAGTGACAATGCCACTTCTAATTTAAAGGTTCTTTACAAATCGCAAGTCTGCCTGTTGTTGAGCAATCTTCATCTTATCTTCGGTTATGAATGTGTACACTGGATTCCTGGAAAGTGCGTCAACATGTGTTTGTTGTCCTCCTGTTCTGTGGATAATGGTGAACGATCTAGAAGATAGCTCTTCTGACCATCGGAAAAGTCTTCCCCCAGGGTTTTTATGATTCAATAGCCATTTTAAAGCACTATGACAATTTGGAATGGCTTGTCTAGGTAGTTGTTGAAATGTCGGACTGCTTCGATGAAGGCAAAACATTCCATCTCTGTAGCGGTGTAGCGTGACTGGGTTGGGTTGAGCCGTTTTGAGAAATAGGAAACAACCCGTTTTCTACCATCTGGATGTTTCTGTGCAAGAATTGCACCAAGTTCTTGCTCTGAGGCATCAATGTAGAGCTTACATGGTAAGGGAGGGTCATACATTGCCAGAACTGGAAGTTGTGTGATTAAATTCTTCAAAGTGTTAAATGCTTTTTGGTGAATTTCAGACCAGTGGAAAACTTTATCCTTCTTCAATAAATCTGTTAGAGGTTGTGCTATTGAACTGAAATCTTTTATAAATCTCCGATAATAACTACACAATCCGTGACATTTCTGTATGTTTTTGACTGTTTTGGGGATTGAGAAACTTTTAACGGCTTCTATTTTCCGAGGTGAAGGTGTAACCTGATTGTATTTGATGATATATCCAAGATATTCAATTTCTTCTCTGATAAAATAAAATTTTTGAAGCTTGAGGTTTTAAGAATATAATTTTTCTAGCACTTCTGATAGAAGGTCAAAATGTTCTTCTAAAGTTTTAGAATATATGATGAAATCATCAAGATAGTTGATGCACCCCATGTACATTAATGGACCAAGGGTTTGTTGTATGATTCGCTGAAAAGTAGCAGGGGCGTTTTTTAACCCAAAGGGCATTACTAACCACTCATAAAGCCCTTCGTTGGTGATGAATGCTGTCTTCTCTGTGCTGTCTGGAGCCATTTCGACATGCCAATAACCTGAAGCGATGTCCAACGAAGTGAAGTATTTCGCTCCCTGAAGACGATCGATGACTTCTTGAATGTTAGGAAGAGGCATCTTGTCGTCAATGGTAAGGGCATTGAGGCGGCGGTAATCAACGCAAAGCCTCTTTTGGCCATCCGCCTTTGGTACGAGTGTGACTGGGAAGGCCTTCAACTGTCTCGAACTAGTCCTTTTTTCTTTAAATCTTCGACCTGTCGTTTAATTTCATCATACTCTGAGGCTGATCTTCGATACGGTCGAAGTTGGATAGGCGGATGAGGAACGGTGTGGATGTTGTGTTTAGCTATTTTGATTTTTCCTACATCAAAATAATTTTCACTACAAATAGTTGTATATTTTTGTAAATCTTGTCAAGGGTTTGATTTGTTTCTGGTCTCAAATGATTCGCCTGAAATTTACAATTATACAAAGATGGTCCTTTAGTAGTCACAACACCATTCTTGATGTCGACATGAAGATTGAACAGAGTTCCCACGTCAAGACCTAGTAGGAGGGGGTACATGAAGTTTCTGAGGATGTGAAAATCTATCTGATGGGTGATGTGACTGATGGTAAGGTTGACTTTAACGCGACCAAAACTTCTTGTTCTGGAATTAGCCTGATTGATGTAAATGGATGATAATGATTCCATTTGTAGGTTCAAATATTTGAATTGGGAATAGGAAATTATACTGATGGTTGAACCTGTATCAATGAATGCTTGTATGGGGGTGGAGTTGACTAATGTGTTGATGTTGATGAACTTGAAGATTGGCCGCTATATTTGTTCAAATTAATTGTTGGTAAATCAGTTGAGTTTGAAGATGAAGGGTCGGAAGTAGCATACAAATTTGAGGGTTGTTCGTTTGCTGCAGTTTCTTTAGGGAATGTTTTGGGTCTATATGGGCATTAATTATGCCAATGAAAATTATTTAAATTTCGCATTTTGCAAAATCTGCATGGGTATGGTGGCTTCGGAGATGAAGCGACGTAAGAGGTAGGATCTTTAAATTTATTATCTCTAAAGGCTGGTTTGGAGTTCTTCTGTATGGAGCTAACAGCAGCCTCTAATTTTAAGGTTGCACTTAACCAAGTCTCTATATCTTCGAAATGTATTGGGGCTAAGCTTATCTTCCATTGTGCTGGTAATCCTTCCGTCAACATCTGGATCTGTTCAACTTTGGATAAGGAAGTTTGTTTTAGAAGCTGGATTTTGGACTGAAAGTAGTCATTGACATATTCATCGCAGCGTAGATACCTTCGTTGTGCATAAATTAATGGTGTTGCTGTTGATGATCCAAATCTTGTAATAATTTTTTGTTTGATGGTTACCCATTGCTTAATATTTGTTCCTGCAATTTCATCAGCATACCATTCTAAGGCTCTTGCTTCTAGATAGTAAAATAACAACTTTCCTTTATCTTCATCTGTAACATGTAATTCAAAAGGTTTTACCCAGCTCTGGGCACGAATTTCCTTCTGATCCCCGCTGTATTTTTGCAATTTTAAAATATTTTCTTTGGACATAATGATATTAGATATTAGTCTAAAAAAATGTTTTTTTTCAGTATTCAATTTTTTGCTTACAAATTATTAAAATCCAAATTATGTTCACAATTGACTGAAATAAATATAATATTAAAATGAATAAAATATTTTTGATGCTTGAATAATTGAATATCCTGTCGGCTGCGCCATAACTGAGGAGGTTCGTCTGGTTTTGAAGAAATTATTCAATTATTCATTCGTGGTATTTTAAATTTATTAAGGATAAAATATAAATATAAATAAAATGTTACAAAAATATATAGTAGAAAAGAGTTGAAAATGTTTGATTCAAATGGATGGATGAGAATAAATGTCTGCTCGTGGTGGCCGTCAATTACGAACGTACCCTCGCCCGTGCTTACCACGTCACCACCGCCGCGCATGCGCGCCGACTTGGCGTCACCGCCGGCAGAGGTGGTGGTGGTTGAAAAGCCGTTCCAAATTGGCGGTGGGTCAAAACACCGTCACAATAGTGATACTCCTGTTGAAGGACTGACAAGTCCGAAATCTTGAAAATAAAAATTTGAACAAGAAACTTAGACCTGGAAGCTTTATTTATTTTAGAATATATATATAATATTTCGATGTTGATCCTGTGTAAGATCCTCTTGACTCTTGTCAACTTACTGTATGGAACGCTTCAAGATTTTGCGTGTCATCCTTGCGCAGGGGCCATGCTAATCTTCTCTGTATCGTTCCAATTTTAGTATATGTACCGCCGAACAAGCGTGTCACCTTACTGTAGTATTGGTGACTTGTGGTGAATGGTGGAGGTTGATGATTGATGGCGCAGTCGTTGGTCGAATGGTGGGTTTCCACAGGGGAAATAACGAGACAAAAACCTGGATGGGATAGAACCTGGGCTTCGCGATAAGGGAGAGAGTTGTGACTAGAGGAGGTACCTTGCCTTCCACATGATCGAAGAGAATTTTACCTTGGTTGGAGCCTGAGTTGAGCACACCTTGCTTCTAGCCCGGTCGCCTACCTTCTCTGGAAACTTCCTAGCCGAGATCTTCCTCGTTAACTCTCTCGGCTTCTCATTGGTTGAGATCGTTCTACGTGCCTACTTCTGATACTCTATTAGTTTGTCATGCTTAACTGTGATTGGTTGTTGGTACCTCCGTTGTCGTCATGATTGCCATTTCCCAGGAAGAAAATGATCTTTTAACTCTAGTTTTATGGGTCCTGGGCAGTGACCTTTACTTCCTGGATGATGCAATCCTGTTAATGGTGTATTCCCTCCTTTCGCGAAGCCTACTTTTATTAAATCTTGACGATACATTGCATAGGTTGTGGTGGGGTTGCATATTTCTATGTACAAATTATTTCATATATATATATGTCATAATATATACTCTTCCAGGATTAATAAAACAAACCTAGAGCCATCCCAGAGAGAGATGGGTTGTAAAGTCCGGTCAATTGAGACAGCAGCGACATTCCAATGGGGCTGCAAATGGGGGCCGCCCGTCAACACCTGGGGACTATTTTTGGATAGTCGGGGGGTGGTACAGACGACAAACGGTCGTTCAGCGGATATAGAACCTCGCTCCCTCTCTCTCTCGGCTGGCTGCCTGGGTTATTGCTCTACCAACTCGTCGTGTGATTATTTCTCTCCTCACCACATTATTACCACTATTTTGCCATATATATATATATATAGATGGAAAACTTGCCGTGAGGAAAGTAATCCAAGAAGCAATTGCGCCTCTCCCGTCAAAATAAACGTCAGAACCTGACGCCATCTTTTGACCGTCGCCACAACTAGCGTCCTCGGGTCTGTGACAAAGCCACAACACCAGCTTTGGAAAACTGAGAAGCGTCCACCTAGAGACCATGGTTTCGGGCTAATGGCCCTCGTCAGTCTGAGGCGGACTTTATTCAATGAGATCCACACGGGTGTTTTGCTGGCAATGTGGCTGGGCCAAATCAATGGCTAGAATATAGATGGAAAATTTGCCGAACGCTAGTTCTCTGTGAGAACTGTTAAAAGACCTCCAAGGTGCAGAGAGGTACTGGAAAACTCTCCACGCCCTGACTGTCCCTCTCGGTTACTACAGGTTTGACCCTTGGTTATCACAGCTATAGGGAGAGTCGACAGGATAACTCATCACAGATAAGCCGACAGCATGACCACAGCGAAGGATACCAAACGATGAAGGTAAGAAGACTGTCCAGATAGAAAAGAGAGAAAGAGCCAAGATGGAAGAACAAACCGACCAATCCAACGATACGACCGAGCCATCTTTCCCCAAACAAGAGACGGCATTTGAGGAGGAGGAAACGTCGCCGCCCCAAGGTACCTCCACAGACCCGCTAAAACAGATCGCCGATGCCCTGAGTAAGCTGCTGGTCGCCTGATTTCCGAGAGAGATAGACGTGAGCCCATACGATGGTACATTTGAAGCCCAGAGCTTTTTCGACAACTTCGATGCCCAAGCAGACCGAGCTGAGCTGACCTACACGGACCGCCTACGCAGGTTACCCTGCTACCTGTAAAGTAACCACTCCAATATTTCCGAAGCCTACAGTTGGATAGGTTATTTTATAATGAAGCCCGCCAGACCCTGATAGACTTATTCCCAGCAACGACAGAAGCGTCGTTTGCACGCTATTTGGCCATCAAATTGACACCCAAAATGTCCCTAGAAGACTACTACCGAAACAAAACGGTAATGGGCATTAAACTAAACCTACCCACCGACATATTAATAGAGTCTCTGATCGACGGACTACCCGTCGCAGACCAGCGATTATTCGCAACGGTACAACCAAACACCATTAAAGAATGGTTCGACCTGGTGTCCAGAATAACCCAGTGTGCCACCAGTGCCGCGTACCAACGCCAAGTAGACAAGTTCCCACATCCAACCTACCAAAATCCACCACCGCGGTACAACAACTAGCTGTCATCACCACGTGTAACGTACCAAGTTAGAACCCCACCCTCGCCTTGCAAGTATTGCAATGCTATGCACTGGCACCCCCAGTGTGAACAACGCTTCCCACAGAGCCGAACACGCCAAGTCTACAGCGCCAGACCACGCACAAACACTGTACCAAAACGTGGTACGCACACCCAGAACCGGCCCAAGAACCAATCCCTGTGCCCTGTTCCCCAAGTCCAAGCTGCAAGCCAAGACGACTCTACAAGCCCCGCGAGCAACTAAACGGTAGGAAAACCTGCAACCTTTTTCGTTGAACAGCTGGTAATATGGACTGAACTGTCACCAAATGTAAATTTTCCCTTTTTAATAGACACGGGAGCATCTATAAACATACTTAGATATTTAAAAAACCATAGAAAATAGATTACCATATATAATTATTATCCATCTATACAGTTTAACTATAAATGCAATAGCTCATTATGTAAATACCCTTGGATATATATTTTTTAAAACTTAAAATAGGTAACCTCACCCAAACACTAAAATTTGTTATAATAGAAGCTTCACTACCTTTTGGATTTTATCTCTTAATACCCTTAAAATATTTAAATTGATTATAGATTTTGATAATCTCAAAATTTATCAAAATAATGATGCTCTCCCAACAAATGTCTATAAGTTCACCAAGCGCAAACAGGATTTATGTCCCCATCAACCGAGGGAAACAACTATTTTTACCACCCTCCCCTCGAACCAGTCTTGTTTACATGTGGCGGATCCTGCCCCTAAATGTGCCCCCACAGTAGTATCACCCCCTATATATCCTACTCATGATATTAGGCTATCTATACCTTGTAATGCGGCACTTCAGTTAGAACATTGTTCACACGATTTCACCGACTTATATACAGGGTCCATTATAAAAGTAATGAGAATAATGTTATTGTGACGCGACGATAGATGGCAGCACTGTAAAACCGTGGGAAATGTGGTGGAGGGATATGCCCTTTCAATCCATGCAGCCGTCAGTTGAGTTCGAGCAGTGTGAGGGGAGATACATGCCTCCGCTTGAAGTATGTTTTCAACTTTTGTAACATGGCGCGATGAAGCGTTCGCTTGAACAACGATACGCCATAAAGTTTTGCGTGAGGCTTGGAAAAAATGCAACCGAAACATTCCAGATGCTGCAAAAAGCCTTCAAGGACGATTGCATTTCAAGATCACAGTCTGGGAAGTGACACAAGGCGTTCAAGGAGGGCCGGGAGGAGGTCGCCGACGAACCCCGTTCAGGACGCCCAACAACGGCCAGAACTGACGAGAACGTGGATCGTGTGCTCGAAGTTTTGCGTACCGACCGTCGATTAAGCATCCAGCATATTTCTGACACATTACACATGTCCACATTTGTGGTACATGGGATAGTGACCGAGGATCTGCAAATGCGTAAGGCCTGTGCGAAGTTTGTGCCGAAAGTGTTGACGCAAGACCAGAAAGAACTTAGAGTTTTGCGCTGCCAAGAATTGTTGGATTTGATTCAAAATGAACCGGGCTTTCTGAACTCTGTAGTAACCGGAGACGAATCCTGGATGTTTGAATACGACCCAGAGTCGAAAAGGCAGAGCTGTGCATGGCACAAAAAATCATCCCCACGCCCCAAGTGAGCAAGTCGCGCATCAAAACGATGATCATTGTCTTCTTTGACATCCGAGGAATAGTCCATTGTGAGTTTGTACCGCAGGGACAAACTGTAAACTCAGCCTTTTACCTGGAGGTGCTCAGGAGATTGAAACGCCGGATCGCACGCGTGAGGACTGACATTAAAGACACGGTCAAGCTCTACCATGACAATGTCACCACTCACACAGCCTTCATCATTACCAACTTCCTGGCCCGGAGCAACACCTCGGTGATCCCTCACCCCCTTACATTCCCGACTTAGCTCCATGTGACTTCTTTTTGTTTCCGCGACTCAAGAGAGAGCTGAAAGGAAAACATTGGGAAACCGTGGAAAACACATCCAACACCATGTTACAACGTTCTTGAGAAGCATTCCTATCGAGGAGTTTCAGGGTGCCTTTCAGGCGTGGCAAACGCGTCTCCGCAAGTGTATTGATGCAGGAGGAATGTATTTTGAAGAAAATTGAACATTCGCGCAAATTACGATCAATAAATGTATTTTGCCAGTAAATGCTCATTACTTTCATAATGGACCCTGTATGAATTCTCGCATGTGTTCTCTACTAATAAATACAACGTGCCCAAATTGAGCATACCACCGATAAAAATCAATACCACCACAGATAGAATAATAGCATTACGCTCATATAGAGTGCCACTACACGACCAACAAGAAATACAAACCTAAATAGAGCAAATGCTCCAAAATGGTATCATTGCCCCGTCAGTCTCACCTAACGCCAGTTCAATAACTCTTGTTACGAAATGTGACAAAACGAAATGGAATCATCGCTCCAAACGTACATCCTTTACCTTTAATAAAATCCATTCTTGATAAATTGTCGAAAGCCAAATACTACTCTTCTGTAGATATAGCATCCGCATATTGGCAAGTGGAAATAGAATCTAACTCACGTAATTTACTAGCTTTCGTGACGTTAGATAGTCAGTACGAATTTTTAGACTTCCGTACGGATTTAAAATTTCGCCACAGTTATACCATCGTGCCATAAACCAGGTCATGCAAAAATATAAATTAAATTTTGTTACCCATTACTTCGACGATTTCATTATTTTTCTGACACCTTAGAGGATCATCTACAACACCTACAACAATTTATAGCTCGACTCCTATCTGTTCACAGAACTTTCCTACTACAACTGTGTCTCTTCGTTTTTTGTGTGTGGACATTCCCAAGCTTTCCACTCTGCCTCGACCACGACTGCATGTACTCTGTGAGAACTGTTAAAGGTCCTCCAAGATGCAAAGAGGTACTGGAAAACTCTCCACGCCCTGACTGTCCCTCTCGGTTACTACAGGTTTGACCCTCGGTTATTACAGCTATAGCGAGAATCGACAGGATACCTCATCACCTCATAATAATTGAAAAATTATAGAAAAAATAAAAAAGCTCAGGTGTTGATATTAAAAATTAAAATGGAATATCCTGACCAGGAGCACCTGTGCATTACAGAAGGCAGAGCGTTATCGGGTGGAACAGAAATCAACTAAACATTGATTTAGCCTGTTCCCTGATATTTGGCCAACCCAATTTCTTGATATTTTTTTTCTATCATATTTTCATGTGTTAAGCGTATTTACGCAAGTTTGGTCTCAAATACCCATTTCTTGATTTTCCAAGATGCCTCTGGGACCAAAAATATGTATGGTCGCAGTGATACAGCCCACTCCACGTTGACGAACGCCAAAAGTGAAAAACGCGTTCGTGGATCGCTTTTCTTGATTTACCAAGAAATTGGGTTGGCCAATTAGGAACAGGATAAATCAGTGTTTGGTTGATTTCTGTTCCACCAGATGGCGCTCTGCCTTCTGTAAAGCACATGTGCTTCTGGTCAAGATATGCAATTTTTATTTTTAATATAGATGTCATCATTTGTTTAATATAAAAGATGTATAATTTATTTTCGCCAAAATAAATATGAGAATATTCAAGCTTGTGTTAAAATGTAAATATGAAAATTCATCCATCTATAAAAACTGTACAAAAATAAACGTGGCAGACATCGCGGACGAATGTTACGGCACGCCGCGGGTGCGCTGCTCGCTTGGCTGGACCTAGTTATTGGGGATTGTAAGCATAACACTTGCACCCTTCCATTCTATCACGATATATATATATATATATATATAGTATATATATCTTATATAAAGATAAAGAGATGATTTTCTGCTTAAATTTAGATCATGATGAGGATGTATGGTAATGGTGATGCAGTCGTGGCTATAATATTGAAAAGTAAATAACAAAAATAGTTTTGATCAGAGATTGTTTTATTTGTGCTAAGAAATATATAAAAACATAATTTGGTAAAAATTAATGCCTGGCTTGAGGCGTAAGAATAAATAAAACAAAATATTATTTACATAATTACAAAGTTTTGGGTCGACCAACGGGGAAGAACAACAATGAGATTTTATAGGGGAAGCATGACCTCTGGCGGTCGATTTAACAGAGTATTTGGATCTATAAAATATAATTATAAATAGAATAATATTTTAATATAATATAATTTAAATGAAATATTTTAATATAACATTTCCCCTCTGTGAAAAGAATAATATAGGTAGATTAAGAGTAAAGTAATGAAAATATAGCTTTAAAAAAGAAGGTAAAATATTGATAGGAAGAAAAGGCGAGGTGATATTCACCTATCATATTGGTTTTGGGATGGTAACCAATAGACAGGAAAGTACAATAGTTAAATTATAAAAATGTGATATTCCATAATCATATTGGTTTGTTGTTAACCAATAGATTGGAAATAGACAAAAAATACACATATAAAATTAATGAGGAAGAAAAATAAAATGAAGGCATATTAAAAATGTGAGAAATAAAAGGATGATATCCCTTGATCATATTGGCTTGTTGTGAGTCAATAGATTGGGAAAAACATGAGAAAATGACATTATTAAAAATAAGAAAATGCATGATATTTACAAAAGTATATAAATGAAAAATGATGAATAACATTGAAAACAATATGAAAAAATAATTGCATTTGTAAAAGATAGGTGGAAACATTTGATGATAAGAAAATAAGGCATTTGTGAAAAAGCAATAAAAGAGAAAGTTTATGTACAAAAGGCAAATGTGAAAACAAGTTATGAAAATGTGATGATTAAAAAAAAATGGTAGGGCAAAAGAATGATCATTTAAAGAAAAAGAATCAAGGTGGACAAAAAATAAGAGCTAAATTTACTTGTGTTTACTACGCTAAATTTGCATATTTGTTAGGTGCTATAAGAAATGATGGAAATAATTGTGTTATCAAAATAAAATAAAAAAGGAAAGGTTGAAATATGTTAAAGATATTGATAGTGTAAGAAAATGTAATTTATTATTGTTGTTGTTTTCTTGGCCGACCGTTTTACATTTGGAATAACAAAAATATGGTGAACAATGTTATAGATAGTTAATTCGTAATAAAGAGATCAAATATGTGAGAAATATATAATATAGAAACTAATTGAATAAAGAAAAATAAGGTTTATGAGGATTAAAGGTGTGAGGTAATTTAAAGGGCAATGGTAAAATTGGTATCTAAAATGATTTAACAAAAAGGAATATATCTCTAAATATGTGAATGAAAACTATTGAAAAGTATGGGTGGGAATTAGAAAAATGGACATAGGTAAATTATGTAAAAGGTAAGATACAAAATACCTTGGAAGGGATGAATCCGGCTGGAGTTGGGCGGAAGGCGAGATGGCTGGAGTTGGAAGGGAGAAGGCTGCTTGAAACTGCTGGATATGGTAGGAAATGGGTATGTTTGATTGTAGTGGCTATGTTTGATTGTAGATGGCTATGTTTTCTTGGAGATGGCTATGTTTGATTGTAGTGGCTATGTTTGCTTGGAGATGGCTATGTTTGATTGGAAATGGCTATGTTTGTTTGGAGATGGCTATGTTTGATTGAATTGGGCTATGTTTGTTCGTGGAGAAGGCTATTTTTGGTTGAAATGAGCTATTTTTGTAGGTGAAATTTCTATTTTTGATTAGAGAGGATTATTTTTGATTGAAGAATAATTTGAATATCAGTGAATGAACTATTTTTAGTTGAAGAATTTGCATAGTTGAATTTGAAAATTTTTGCTTTAGTCATTTTGAAACAAACAGGTAAATATCCTGTCGACTAATATTATATTAAAAAAAAAGATGAGATTTCTGTTGTTTTGGATCATCTTGATGATTATGCTATGGTGGTGCAGTTATTTGCTGGTTATTTTTAGTACTAAATGGTATTGGTGATGCAGTCGTGGCTATAATCTTGAAAAGTAAATAACAAAAATAGTTTTGATCAGATATTGTTTTATTTGTGCTAAGAAATATATAAAAACACAATTTGGTAAAAAGTAATGCCTGGCTTAAGGCGTAAGAATAAATAAAACAAAATATTATTTACATAATTACAAAGTTTTGGGTCGACCAACGGGGAAGGACAACAATGAGATTTTATAGGGGAAGCATGACCTCTGGCGGTCGATTTAACAGAGTATTTGGATCTATAAAATATAATTATAAATAGAATAATATTTTAATATAATATAATTTTAAATAAAATATTTTAATATAACATATATATATGGTAATTTAACCAACAACCCCATAATGTATATAACTTATAACAAGATGTTCATGTTGTATAATTGAAACACATCTGTAAATGATTATACGCATGATTGACATGTGTCATTACATCATTATATGTATTGTACTTTGTACAAACTGAGGATGAATAAATAAAACTCTGTAATAGATTAAGAGTTGAGCTGAAGCAAGAGATAATGAAGTCATAATGTCTAAAATCGAGATAGATTTAGAATTCCCACAAAAAGGTCTAAAAATGGAAACTGCCACGGCGCCAGTAGAATTTCACCAGACGATCCACGCCCCTGTCGCATAAGGCCCCCGTCTTAACCTATAAATACAGTCAGTTCACCATCTTCGTGTGCCCTTGTTGGTTGTACCCCAGGTCCTCCTCATCCACCATGTAGTCAGTAAGAACTCTTCTATCTCCATCTTTCGCTCCTAGCTCAACTTTTATCTGTTCACGGAAATTTCATAGTGCAAATGTGTCTTCGTATTTTGTGTGGACATTCCCAAGTTTTCCACTCTGCCTCGACTACGACTGCCTCTACTTTGTGAGAACTGTAAAAGGTCTTCCAAGGTGCAGAGAGGTACTGGAAAACTCCCCATCCTGACTGTTCCTCTCGGCCAATACAGTATAGAGAGAGTTACAGGAACTCGCACCATAGTTTAAGTCGACTGGATACCTCATCACAGTTTTAGTTGACAGAATTCTACAAGAGGCTACCAGACTTCACCACATAATATAGTCGACAGGATGACCAAAACGAAGAATGATACAACGAAGAAGGTAAGAATCCTGTCCATATCGAAGCGACAAAGAGCGAAGATGGAGGAACAAATCCGCCATTCCAACGAAACGACCAAGCAATCTCTCCCCAACAAAAGATATATTTACGGAAGAAACGCCGCCCCAAGGAACCTTCGCAAACCCGCTAACAGATCGCCGATGCCAGGAGCAAGCTGACCACCCCAACGACAGCCGAAATTCCCGCAAGTCATGGAAACTGAGGAGCAGAATGACCCAAACCCGGTGAGAAGTTCTCCACCTTCGGCCTGACATCGACAATGCTTAAGGCGACAAGCCGCCATCAACTTTATCCTCAAGTTCACAACTTGATTCTCCATAATTTTTGTATTTATATTTTCACTTTAAGCATTTCAAAATCAATTTTTACCTTTTTATATCATTTTTTATTCAATTTTTATAACTTTCACACTCTCATTTATCAAATTCAATTAAATGTTTAATCAGATTATAAATTTCAAGTTATTACTCTCAATTTTACTTAAAAAATTGTCAATCACATATTTTTATCAACTTATTAATCTTACCACTTTTTTCCTAAATTTACCTAAAATGGCATTATCCAACAGCTTTAAAAAAATCATTATTATTATTCTTAAAAATCTCTCATTCACATAATTCTAAACTTATTTTTGTTTTTCTTATTAGTTATCTGTATACCAAAACACCCATTTCTTAATCAAATACTTAAATATTTTCAAAAATAAATGTCATATTCACCATTTTAAGTAAACGCCACAATTCAAAATATTCTTGTCATTATCACACCATTTCCCTTTTACAAGGATCATTTTCACGCTACCATAATCAACGATTCAAAAAATATATTCAAATTTAAAATATAAATCAACCTAGGTGAAGCACATTTTTTCCAGCTCTACAACAACATCACACATCACTCTCTCCAATTGGCAACAATTATTAGTACGCGACTTAACCAATAAATCCAATTTCGAGCCGCACAAGCTCCATATCGTCGCCACTTAACATAAACGCACACTAAAATATTTCGCATTAAACGTGGCACATCCACTAACAGTCAAAAATATTCTCGATATGTGTTCGTCCCACCACCCATGACTTTAGTAAATTTGTTATTCATGGTGAAACTGGTTAGATTTTGTGCCAAAACAACGACTTTACGTGACACCTTTCCAAATCACTTTCCACTTTCGTGTCACAGCGCCACACCACAAAACCTTTCCACTTTTCAGGCCAAAGACGCCTTCATGCCTGTGACACATCTCACCCCAAAGCGTGTCCACGTCGAAAGTCGCACTTTCAACTCACTTCTAATCTGAAATCATCGAATAACAATTTTAATAAGTCTAAACTAACTTAGAAACACAACAACTACGAACACCGAGAAAATCATATCTTTCAATTATAACAGTAATATGCCAAACTGAACAAAAGAAGAGAGAAAAAATCAGCTTCAAGTAAATGGCAAACATAGCAAACCATCCTACATGTTTGACCATACCAGAAATGGAACCCCTACGATACCGAGAAAGACAGAAAGTGGACGCCCTTTATGACGTCGCTCCCCCAAGTCACTGCTATCTTTGGACATATCCTCCATCCCAGCTCAAGGCAGATGTAAATGACCGCTATCTTCATGATCGCCATTTTAAACACATGTTTCACACTAATCATTTAGATTTCTTCGAGAATCTCACAAACTCCTTAACCACACACACAACATATATTAAACATTTTACATATTAATTGATATCACCAATTAAAACAACTTATATAAAAACTCCAACTGGCCGAAGTGTCTATATTTTTTATATAAATATGAATGCCGGCCAGGCAGCCTCTATCTTTACGATAAAACAACTTAGTTAAGTCTGATATAGACTTTATAACGCGAAAGGTAAATCATTCTCTACATACCAGCATTTTGTACAAACGAAAATATCATTTCACTTATTCCCAGCTTCAGAGAGTCAAAAACACCGATGTTTACCAAAGAGATATTATCTAGTTACACACCACAGTTGTAACTATTCTTCAAAAGAGACAATTATTTTTCAATTTTCCACTACCCAAAAATATATTTAATCATTATAATAACCTTTAATTATATTTAAAATTTTGTATAAAATCTTTAAATTTTTATTTTTATTTTTTATCTTTCAATTATATAATCAAATTTTTAATCCAACATGATTTTCACACACAAAAAAAAAACTTTAATCAAATTTACTTTTATTATTCATGATATTATTTTAGTATGGCAAAACATTTAATTGTTTCAATAATCTATTTTAATTCATTATTATATATTTTATATATTACATGTTTGATTTTGTCCACTTTCACTTTTTTTTTGCCCGCAATCATATTTCTATCTTTTTATTCACTATATTTTATATTTGTTTAAATAGCTTCATTATATGACAATGTTTATCATCAACTATCGGGCATGCAACAATCGCTTACAACAATCATGTTCGTTAAACAATTCCCTATATTTTTTCATCACTATCTATTTCAGCCATTGCTTCAAACCATCGTAGAAAAACGGCACTACTGATTGACGATTTTTTTTTATTTCGTATTTCAACAAACTCTTTGAACACAGTTCCCTAGATTTTAGAAACCCAACTTCTGGTCTGAACACGCTTCAAGAGTTAATTTCAATCATCTGCAGAGCAATCACCAACGCATGCACAAAGCGTTAATTTTTTCAACTTTCAATTTTTTTTTCAGCTCTAGCGGACCACAATCAACCTTCGATTTCAAGTCAAGTCAGACCACCTACTGTCGCTACAATTCTACTTATCGCATGGCTCTACCGCCCCTTTCAATCATATTAATAAGCAACTTTTCTTCAACAACTTTTAACCCAATAATCATAAAATTGTGACAAAGCACTGTAACCCTTATATAGTACCGCAAGTGAAACATTGCCAAGGAAGACGCTCAAGTCTATACCCTCGCTTTGCACCTGTATCTGATTATTTGGTTGCATGTGTAATGCTTTCAATTGCATATTCTTCAACTACTAACCCTTTCCAACGCCCGCCAATATTCTCTTAGAATGTGAATTTTTATGTCATCATTTTATTTTAATCATCATTTTTTAAAAATCAAACAAAAATGTCATTTTTATTTCACTTTTATATATCCAAACAAATAATCTTGTTATAGCCCTTTTTAACCCTCACAGTTTAAATTAATAAAATAAATTTTAATTACTTACCTGTGTTAGAGAGGCTTTACCCGCTTAAACACGGATAAACCCTTTCACTCCCGGGGCCCATCTATACTAATTTAACCAACAACCCCATTTTGTATATAACTTATAAAAAGATTTTCATGTTGTATAATAGAAACACATCTGTAAATGATTATACGCATGATTGACATGTGTCATTACATCATCATATGTATTGTACTTAGTACAAACTGAGGATAAATAAATAAAACTCTGTAATAGATTAAGTCCCTTCAAAATAAACGTCAAAATCTGACGCCATCTATTGACTGTCGCCGCAACTAGCGGCCTCGGGTTGGTGACAAAGCCACAACACCAGCTTTGGCAAACTGAGAAGCGTTCACCTAGAGACCATGGTTTCGGGCTAATGGCCCTCATTAGAGAGGCGCCCATTGCTTCTATGGATTGATTTCCTCCCGGCAAATTTTCCATCTATGTTCTAGCCATAGATTTGGCCCAGCCACATTGCCAGCAAAACACCTCTTTGGTAGATTGTGAAGGCTCCATTATATCCCGTGTGGATCTCATGGGATAAGTCCGCCCTAGACTGATGAGGGCTATTAGCCCGAAACCATGGACTCTAGGTGGACGCTTCTCAGTTTGCCAAAGCTGGTGTTGTGGCTTTGTCACCGACCCGAGGCCGCTAGTTGCGGCGACGGTCAATAGATGGCGTCAGATTTTGACCTTTATTTTGACGGGAGAGGCGCCCATTGCTTCTATATATATTTGTAACGTTTCTATGATGATCTGTATACGCCAATATGCATAGGATATTGTTTTGCGTAAAGAAAGAGAGAACAATCAACCGTGTGACTCAATTTATTTCAATCACGCGCCTTTTATATAGTTACAAAATTTACATAATTCCTAACAGCGTAAAAATTTACATATACTAATAATTTGTAAGCAGAATATGACAAACCCCCCTACTAAAAAAAAAAATTCCAGATTTATTTACGCAAATGGAGGTTGGGAGGGGTTGGAAGGTTAGGAAAAAAAAACATTCTGCAAAAAGCAAAAAATATATATATAATAATAAGGAAAAAAAATAAAAGTATTCTCACTATGGAAGTAAGACAGTTGGACCTGATAGTTGGGGTATCCAGGCGCGTAACTAATCCACTGTATCGCATAGTGACCATTTTACTAGAGGTCCTTGGGGTGACCGGCCTGTTAATTTTTTTCCAGGCGTGTCACTTAGAACATATGCAACAGGGTTGTACTGTCCATCATTAGCAGGGTCCTTCAATGTTTGTAGAGAGAATTCAAGCTTTACTATTGGAGTAGAAAACCACATGGACGCAAAAAAAAAACATTTTGCGATATTAAGCAGCCCCCTTAGAGAGTGGAAACTCCTTTCTAACGTTTGGTTATGGTCGGATTAAAGACATCCATTCAAATCCTCCACATCTTGGAAGAGAAATGGATAATTCCCCATGCCTTCATTCGAGGTTGAAATAGGGTCACATAGTTTTAATTTAGATACATTAACTATTGTGCTGGGCTTATTTTCAGGCTGGCATGGTTTATTTATTTCGACTATGTGAGGTTATGGGGTAGAAAGAACGGTGTATGGATCTGGAAAATAAACTGGTGACAGTTTGCCATGACCTACCTGATGAGGGATTCGATACAAAACTTTATCTCCAATTTTTAAATTCGGGAATCTATGAGAACTATTGTATCTTTTAACTAACCTTTTATGTAATTCCTCGGTTTTTTCATTGGCAATGGTTCGGGCTTTTTCTACTGGCGGATACGGATTCGTAAGATCAGAGATGTAGGAAGGGAGGGTTCCTTACAGCAAGTATATCGGAGGGAATGTAGTCGTAGAGTGGGGTGTGTTTCGATATTCTTCCAGCGTCTTTTGTAACAATTTAGGCCAAGGGGCCCTAGGGTTACCTTGATGTTGTATATTTAACTTTCCAATCAACGTTGCATTAGCCCGTTCTAATAGTCCATTACACTCTGGATGGGACGGAGAGGTCATTACGTGCTTTATACCCTTCTCCTGAAGAAATTTATTGAATCTCTTCGAGACAAACGAGGGATGTCTATCCGTGACTAAGTTTCTAGGTTTTCCTATATTTAATAATTGGTTGGTGATATTTATGTAGGTCGCGATGGATGTTCCTTTGGAAGCATAACCCCAGATATATCGTGAATGATGGTCGATAACGGTATGGATACAATTTCTAGCACTATTATAACCTCCTAGGCCCAAAACCGTATCTAAAGCCACGACATCGAAGGGTTTTGTCGCCCTAGGCAATGATGCCATCAGTCCATAGGAGGGCTGGGTGCTACTCTTTATTGTTTGACACTTGTTGTTCGCGTTTACCACCGAGCTCAAATCCTATGCGCTACGGTGCAGCGATGAATAACTTGAATAGATTAACTTGAATAAAAGGAAAACTCCACACAAATCGATCAGGAACCTAAGAATTTAATTATCTCTTTGAGTAGGCTACACGAATGATTTTATGAATGATTTTAACTAGACTGACTGACTAGACTGACTTAAAAACCTAGAAATAACTAAGCAACACAAAATATATATACAACACAGTGTTACCGAATCAATATCTATATAGATAATACCGTAACAGAGTTTTCCATTGTAAAGTCCTAAGCTATCTCCTCCGAAGATTCCGAACTACACATAACGATCTATATACCAAAATTTTCGTTATTTTTTTCTTCGTATGATAGGCCTGTTTTTATTTTCCTAATGTTAACAGTTATTTTTATTTTTTAATTTAATCTATTTTACAATCGTAGATTTTTAGCATTTATCATCATCAATTCCTTTGTTTTGAAATTCGTTCTTTTGTCTTATTACCTTTTACTAATTTATAATATATATTTGATATATATATATACATTTGATTATGATTATAATTTGTAAGTACTTTGTTATAGTTTTTCATTTAAATAGAGCTCAATTTTTGTGTATGTTTTCTATTTGCAGTATCTTTCCTAATGTCTTTGGCAACTTTTTTTTTCTCATAAATAGGCTGAGGTTATATTATTTTTCGAAGTGTAGATTGAATTATTATTTTATTCTATAATAATTATCTTTTATAAGTGTTTGTTATAGTTTTTCATTTGAATTTAGCACAATTTTTGTATCTGGTTATCTTTTTTGGCATCTTTTCATTTCTCTTTGGCATCTTTTTTTCTTCTCATTAATAAGACCTAATCCAAATAATTTAATAGTGTGTGACGTTTTTTTTTATTAAATTATTTGGATTAGGTCTTATTTTCTTTTATTAATTTGTTATAGTTTTTCATTTGAATTTAGCTCCATTTTTGTGTCTTATTTACTTTTTTGCAGTGTCTTTCATAATGCCTGATTTGATTACTTGATCTGTTATAGTTTTCATTTGAATTTAGCTCCATTTTTGTGTCTGATTTTCTTTTTTGCAGTATCTTTCATAATGCCTGATTTGATTACTTGATCTGTCATAGTTTTCATTTGAATTTAGCTCCATTTTTGTGTCTGATTTTCTTTTTTGCAGTTTCTTTCATAATGCCTGATTTGATTACTTGATCTGTTATAGTTTTTCATTTGAATTTAGCTCCATTTTTGTGTCTGTCTTTTTTTTTCTTCTCATAAATAGGCTGATGCTGTATTTGTGTACTCAATTGTTGCTTTTTGTGTCTGGTTTCTTTTTGCAGTATTTTTTGGAATCCTTTTTTTTTCATCAATTGTTTCCTCACATGCTTGGAATTTTCTTTTTATGCCTGTCCTGGCTTTCAGTTTTATAGTTTTCCTCTGCTTGGTTCTTATTTTACCTTTTTTTTTTCAGCGTCTTCTGTCATGCCTCGAAAAGGCCGTGGAAGACTCACTCCCCTAACCGCTAGGCGTGCTAATATGACTCGCCGCAGACACAAAACCCCAATTGCTATTTCTCTTGTTTACTTTTTTACCAATGCCTATAATTTTTCACCTGAAAGATTTTTTATTTTATTTGTTATTCAATAAACTATTATCACTTATTTTTGGTCTTCTTTTTATTTACTTATTTTACTGGGGGTTGGTGGAAGGATGGTCTAAGCCGTTGGTTTTCGACCGCTACGACCCGGGTTCGATTCCCGCATTGGGCACTTTTTTCTGAAAAAAAAAATGCTCCAATGGCTTCCGATTCATGCAAAAGTCCAACCCCACCGGCAAACGCAAGTAATCAAACGGGGCTCTGGCACATTTGTACATGCAAAGTCGAACTGCTTTTCACATGTTTAGACATGTGGTGTACTTACAGTAAAAACAGTCGCCTACTCTACCCACCATGATTATCAAGGCCTGTACCACGTGTACAAGGGATAAGCGAAAAAAAAATATTTTACTCATTGATCTATACATACAATTATTTGCATACAATTATATACATACAGTTTTCTACATTTTTGCGCTCTGCAGTCTAATATGTTGTTAATAATAGGGGTTTTAGACAAATATCAACTGTTGAAATTTGAATTTCCAAAATAGTTGAATTATCGAAAGTGTCGAATTAGTTTGTCATATGATAGGCCGTAGGTCGAGACATCAAAAATGGTCGAATTATCGTGTGTTGAATCAATTAGATTATATTGTATATATAAAAAAATAGAATTGTTGTTTTTAATGAGGTCTTTTAAATGAATTTATTCCTTTAATATGTTGTCATATCTGCAATTTTTTTTCATTTCCAAAATATTTATTTACATTTTCACCAATGCCTATAGGATCTTTGCGATGGAACAGGTATGGTGTTCTAGCGCATGTGCTCTCATGTCCTTGAAGCACATATACTGACAGTACCCAAAGTTGAACACACTGTATAATGTCTGAAATATCTTTGTCCCCTTCGGATACCAACTTTCTCTTCATTCTAGAGAGGCTTTATGTTTCACTAAGGTTGGCTTTTTCTATGACTATAAAGATGGCTCAAGGCCAAACCTTTGCTACAAGAGCCTGAGTTTACGCACAGACGACTTTATGTGACTTTTTCAAGTGTGCGAACTTTGGATAGCATACATGTAAAGTTGAACCCAAGTATATATAAAATGTAGTTTTTAATGAGGTATTTTAATGAATTCCTATTATAAATCGTCTCCTATGAAATATAGTTTGTAAATTTATATTCTGATTTATTTTATCCTTTTTTTTTCATTTCCAAAATATATATTTACACTTTTCACCAATGCCTAAAGTTTCTCACCTGGAAGAAAAAAAACTCCGCCTTTGCTGGTCCCAAGCCAGGATGAAAAAGGAGGAGGGGGAGCAGTAACAAGCTCACTAAAAAAACCTGGTCTCAGCTGGCCCGGCTGATAGTACCTTGTAAGGGCTCCTAATCCAGGGATACATTCTTTTGGAGCTAAGTCAATGGCCTGCCACTGAGTAGTGCTCCCAGTCTTGATGACAAAGGCAGACGCATTCTACTTCACCCAATCATGATGGTTGTTAATTTCAAGCTTTACACTCTAATATTATTGAGTGAAGATAAGAAAGGAGTAAAAAATATTTTTTGTATTTTTTTTGGCAATGATCTATTTATTATCAATTAATTTGATTTTGGTCTTTATTTATTATTCCCCTGCTCTATACATACATTTTGTACATTTACAATGTCAGAAGTTTTCTCTGTAATACCTTTTTAGCAGTGAAGTTATATTTGAGCAACAAACAATTGTTGAAATTTAAAATGGTCGAATTATCGATAGTGTTGAATTACAGTTTGTTATATGATAGGCTGTAGGTCAGGACAACAAAACATGGTCGAATTATCGAGGTTATATTGTATATATAAAACTATAAATGTGATTTTAATGAGGTCATTTAAATGAATTCATTCCTTTTATATGTTGTCTTATCTGTGATATAGTAGTATTGTTTGCAATTTTATTTGCTGATTTGTGTCTTTTTTTTCCACTCAAAATATATATTTTTAAACTCTTGAATTACAGTTTGTAGGTAAGGACAAGAAAACATGGTCGAATTATCGAGGTTATATTGTATATATAAAACTATAAATGTAGTTTTAATGAGGTCATTTAAATGAATTCATTCCTTTTATATGTAGTCTTATCTGTGATATAGTAGTATTGTTTGCAATTTTATTTGCTGATTTATGTCTTTTTTTTTTCACTCAAAATATATATTTTTAAACTCTTGAATTACAGTTTTTTATATGATAGGCTGTAGGTCAGGACAACAAAACATGGTCGAATTATCGAGAGTGTCGAATTACAGTTTTTTTATATGATAGGCTGTAGTTCAGGACAACAAAACATGGTCGAATTATCGAGAGTGTCTAATTACAGTTTTTTATATGATAGGCTGTAGGTCAGGACAACAAAACATGGTCGAATTATCAATAGTGTCAAATTAATTTTTTTATATAATAGGCTGTAGGTAAGGACAACGTATAAATAAATAAAACTATAAATGTAGTTTTAATGAGGTCATTTAAATGAATTAATTCCTTTTATATGTTGTCTTATCTGTGATATAGTAGTATTGTTTGCAATTTTATTTGCTGATTTGTGTCTTTTTTTTTTTTACTCAAAATATATATTTTTAAACTCTTCAACCAATACCTATAGTTTCTTTCTTGAAATTGCTTACCAAACACGAGTCAGTGTTTCCTCAGTGTTAACAGTGTGGAGTGTAAGATTGTGGAGGAGCAAAATAACTTCCTATTGAATTTTTCAATAGCCTTACTCCCAGAAGAATGCCTCCACACCAGTTATACTCTAGGTTGGTGCTATTGTTATGCTTCTGAGAAATTTTAATCTTAAGCAGGGTCTTTACAATGGTACATGTATGGTGATACAGTGCATGTGCTCTCATGTCCTTGAGGTACAAATACTGACAGGGGCCAATGTTGGACACACTGTATTGATGTCAAAACATCTTTGGCTCCTTCAGATATCAACATTCCCTTCATTCTGAAGAGGCTAGAGTTTCCAATAGGGTTGGCTTTTCCTATGACTATAAATAAGGCTTAAGGCCAAACCTTTGCTAGAGTGAGTTTCTTGCTACAAGAGCCTGCATTTATGCATGGACAGCTCTATGTGGCTTTTTCACGTGTGTGAACTTTGGATGGCATACAAGTAAAGTTGAAGCACAAATACTGACCGGGACCAATGTTGGACACACTGTATTGGTGCCAAAAATATATTTTGCTCCTTCAGATATCAGCATTCCCTTCATTCGTAAGAGGCATCAGTTTTCAACAAAGTTGGCTTTTGCTATGACTATAAATAATATTTGGGTTCTTGCTACATACGCATGGACAGCTCTATGCGGCTTTTTCACGTGTTTGAACTTTGGACAAAATACATATAAAGTTGAACCCATGTATGAATAAAAATAGAAATTAATTTTTAATGAGTCCTTTAGATTAATTCCTTTTATAAGTAGTCTCCTCTGCAATATAGTTGACAACCTCTTTTTTTCTGATTTATTTTCATAAACTTTTTACTAATGTCTATAGTTTCTTACCTCAAAGGATTTTTTTTGTATTAGTTGTTTGTTAATACACTATTATCAATTATTTAGATTTTGGACTTTTCTTTTTATTCACTAAATTCTCCCATTTCTCTATACATAAATTTTGTACATTTTCAGTGGCTGTCATCGCCTCTGTAATACCTTTTTACCGGTAAGGTTGTATTTAAACAACAATCGACTGTGTAAATTTGATTTTTAAAACGGTTGAATTATCAGAAGTGTCGAATTATTGAGTGTCGAATTACAGTTTGTTATATGATAGGCTATAGTTCAGGACATCAAAACATGGTCAATCTATACTTTTAAAGTCTCTCAGGCCCTTTGGGTAAACCCTGGGCGTTGCCAGGGTCACTCGGCTAGTATATATATATATATATATATATATATATATATACACAGATTAAAATAAAAAAAAAAGAATTATGTAAAACAATGACCAACAATTTCTACTATAAATGACAAATAAGAAAACATACAATTTTTAACCAAACAACACTCCTTGCAGTTCTTAACATATTTCTTTATCTTTCCTATCATCCCCTTAAAATAGTATTGAACGGAAAGTGCTCTGATCATAGCACTGATGCCTGGGTGTCCTAAAGATTCATGGGCTTTCTGAATCAGGTTATCTTGGAGCTCCAGGGAAAAACTATCCTATCCTTGTTATTAAGTATTATATAAGTAATACCATCCACCATAGAGTATAATTTTGAAGGTGGTATCGATAAATCACCCTGGCTTTGTTTCAAGGCTTGAGCTGACAAAAAATAAGAGTATGGAAGTTTGGAGAGTATATCGGCTTCGTGATTTTCACAACCCTTGTTATAATTAAAATCCAGGTCATACTCGGACAATTCCAAAGACCATCGGAACAGTCTCCCATTGGTGTGTTTGAAGCTATCAGCCATATCAGCGCCTTATGATCCGTGTGAACTATGACGTGACTGCCGGATATGTAAGGGTGGTAGCGCTTACAAGTCTCGACCACCGCAAGCAGTTCTAGTTCTGTTATTGTATATTTACACTCGGCACCTCGCAAAGCCCTACTGAAATAGGTGAACGGCTTTTGCGTGCCATCAGGATATTCCTGTTTAAGCACCGCTACTATACCCGAGATACTGGCATCACAATAAATATGTGTAGCCAAAGAAGGGTTAAAACGTTGAAGTATTGGTTTGGAGCATAGCGCTTCCTTTAAATCCTCAAAGCTTCTCTGACATTCCTCCGTCCAGATAAACCGGGAGTTTTTCTTGAGAAGCTCATTCAAAGGGGCTCTTAGGTTGTTGAAATTCTTTATAAATTTCGCGTAATGTGTCACGCTTCCCAAAAGGATCTTAAACATAGCAAATCACGAGGTGGGGGGCAATGATTTGATGACATCGACATTAACGCCCGAAGGCGAGATCTGGTTCTCCGAAATTTCATAGCCGAAGTAAGTTATCTTTTTCATAAATAGTAGACATTTATCTCTCCTTAACTGTATGCCTTCTTTCTTTAAAATCTCGAATATTTGTCCGAGTGTTTAAATGGGATTCCTCGTTTTCTGAAAATACTAAAATATCATCAAAATAAGATGTTACATTATCAAGTTTATATTTCTGCAGAATGGCAGAGAGCCTTCTATTAAATATTGCAGGGGCGGTCTTTAATACAAACGGCAATCTACACCAGACATAAGAGCCCTCAGAAGTTGAGAAACATGTCACCTCCCGATCTTTTGGATGAAAAGGGATTGTCCAGTAAGCGCTCAAGATATCTAGGCATGAAAATACTCTGGCGCCCTGTACCTTCTGAACTATATCCTCCATTAATGGAATAGGGAACGAATCCGAAATTATTTTCCTGTTTAGGAGTCTATAGTCGATACAAAGTCTAACCCTTCCCTCGCCCTTCTTGGGTGCGAGCGTCACAGGTACGCTGTATGAGGAAGACGCAGGTTTGATTAAACCGTACTTTAACAATTGCTCAATTTGTTGTTTTATTAAATCCAGATCTCTCAAGCTATGACGATACGGTCTAACACAGACAGGCTTTTTGTCACTCAGTCTCAGTCTTGGAGGCTGGATGTTCAATGGTTTCATATTAAATTTGTTTTCCCTAAAGATCTCTAAATAATTATCTAATAATATTTTTACCATAGTGAAAAGTTCTATATAATCATGTAGAAAACAATCATTCGTGTCAGGTAGTGGCAGAGGTTTTGCATCTGTTTGATACACTGGCTTAGATTTTAATAAATAAGGAACTGCTCCACTGTCTGGCACGGAACAAACAAAATTACAAACATCATCTTCAAGCAAGTTTGCAACATTTCTATAGAATAAAGAATCTCTAATCCTAAGATATTTTCTATTTATCTTTAAACAATTTACATGATGATTGCAATATTTTGTTCTACTAATTTTAGCATAATAGTTTTGAATTTTATAAAATCTCTGTATGGCTTCTAATTCTCTGTCTGAAAAACTGTAATTAAACTGGCCTAATCAATTGTTTTGCGTAAAGAAAGAGAGAACAATCAACCGTCTGACTAAATTTATTTCAATCACGCGGCTTTTATATAGTAACAAATATTTACATAATTCCCAACAGCGTGATAATTCACATATACTAATAATTTATAAGCAGAATGTGACATATATATATATGTCGTGATCGAATGGAAGGGTGCAAGTGTTATGCTTACAATCCCCAAAAACTAGTTTCAGCCAAGCGAGCAGCGCACCCACGGTGTGACGTAGAATTCGCCCGTGATGATTCAAGAGTATGGAAAAATTGTGAAATATCCAAATATATAATACCACATGTGACCACGTGAACGTACATAACTTATTTTTACTGCAACTATGAAACATCAAATAACATCAATCTGTACCGTTTAAGGCTGTAATAAAATATAGCAACTGTACAGATAGAAAGAATGGAGAATCACAGGAGAAAATTAAGTCTAGAGCTAATCAAGCCTAGTACAAATTAGAAAACGAGGCTTCAGGACCCCAGTCTAAGTTTTACGGTCATAGCACTCTTGGCTGATGTAACTTTCCCCCCGATTTCATCAGAAAGGGCAGTGACCTACCTGGACCCGTGGACGCTATAAAAGGAGGCTTTCAAACCTAAGTAGAGTACGTTTTTTTCCGTCTGAAGAGCCTTGGTCCAAGTACCAACGAAGGAAATCCTTTCCTGCTTGATTTCTCCTCTTTCCATTCCTTCTTGACGACAGCCGTTTCTTCTGTGGAAACTCTGTTTGCTTATTTCACCTTTGGTCAATCTGTGTTGCCTTCCCCACGACTTCACGGGAAGGGTGACATCGAGGCTCATCTAGTATCAGGTAACACTGGTCCAAGAGTTCAGAAGATATCACAGCTAGCTTATGGAAGGTCGACAGGATAGTTGACGCCGAAGTACAAATAAGCAATTAGACCACTGACTGTACAGAAAGATGGAACAGGAAAAGAGGAGAATTACCAGTAGCACCTGGAGTCTGATCCCTATTATGAAAGTGGCGAAAACATCCCTTTTCCCAAGATTGAAAACATCCTCGGTAGGACGCAGGAAACCACACTCAGCCAGGGGAACGACGCCCTGCCCCCGCCGATGGCATCAGGTTTCCGCGGGAGTTTGGTACGAACATTGCACCAGCTATCTGCTGCGGCTGGACTGGCGCGAGTAAGAGGAACACACAATGCTTTTTCACAAGTATGCCAACAGACGACAAGAACAACTCCCAACCTTTCCTTCGCACCGTCACCGAGGTACAGTGCTCAGCGATCGTGGTAAGCACGACCAAACTACGCTGCCAATCCACCCTCATCACCATGCAGGTATGGTGGCGCCATGCACTGGCACGCTCAGTGCCCCAAACGGCCTGCACAGAGCCGTCCAAGACCTGTGTATCGAGCCACACCTTCTCTACAGCACAAAATAACTGTGTTATCCTCTCCATCACCCTTCCTAGTTACCAGCATGCGGGCGAATATTACCTGCTCCCTTGACCCTCTCTACATCACGAGCCCAGCGCAAGCGGTGAATCCTAGCTGTCCTTTGGTTACTCCGACCACGGCACCATACCAGGCCTGTCCCGACCCACAAGACAGCACAACAGTAGGTGCTACATCACATAACTTTCATTTAACAATTGCTCGTTCGAGCAAAACTTTCCAATAATGTATACCTACCTTTTATACTTGATACAGGAGCCTCTATTGATATAATTAGTCGGAATACTTTTGAATAAATATAAACCAGTTTTCAAAATAAAAAATACCCGTTCACCCATTTAACCTAACTATAAACGCCATAGCTAACAATATTTTCACAATGGGTTATATATTTTTAAACTTAAAAATAGGTAACGCAGAAGTTGAATGCCATATCATAGATACACCTTTTCCTTTTGGCATAATATCCCTTAACTACATAGAATATTATTGAGTAAAATCAATCATTCCTCCAGGGAAAAGTGTCTTTTTGAAAACATTTTTATTGTTCTCTAGCTTTCGGGCACATACGCTCTTCTACAGGAGAAAACATGGTATAATGATACGCCAATAGAACACGAGTTAAATATAATCGGATATTATTTTACATATTTTTATTGAATATATAAAAATTATTTTCTACATATTAACTATTATACAAATTGAGACAAAATATTTTAAAAATATATATATCTAATAAGAGGACAAACAAATGAATAAATATTGGCTAATAGAAAAACCAAGGAAGCAAGGAATACATAGTTAGGTTGTAGTTATCATTATTAGGAGATGTCTACTTGGTTCCCACCGTTGCTATTCTGAGACGATTTCTGTATTTGGATGATTTGGGGTGAGCTCAGGGAATAGTATATTATAAACTTCCGGAATGTCTATTCTTCTGTTAATACTATTGTGCTTTTTTGATATTATGGATTCTAGGATGAGTCTCTGTTGTTTATTGGGGATGTTGGAATAATGGGTTCCTGGTTCGGATAGTGCGAAGTAATGGCCTGTTTCCCTTACATGATGATATACTAGAGATCTATTGTCTTGGTTTTCGATATTTCGTTGAAGTTCTGATATTCTTATATTTATATTTCTACTTGTTTCACCTACGTATTTGGTTCTGCATTCGTTGCATTCTATAGATTATATGGCATTCTCAATATTGGAAGGATAATTTAGGCTATTGCTTTTTGTTATAGGGTTTCTTAGTAGTGAACCTAAACTGGGTGAGTGGTGGAAGAAGGTTTTAACGCCGAATTTTTTCAGATGACGAGCTATTGATATGAATACAGGTGAGTAGGGAATACTACAAATAGATTTGTAAACTGGGGGATTTCGCATTTCAGACGGGCTATGAAAATGTCTTAAAATAAATGACAAAAGATATTGGCAGGTTTTTTAGATTCCTTAAGATGTTCTGGGTCTCTTCTGTTTTGAAGGTCTGAAGTGAGCAGTGGCTATGCACACGTTTGGTAAGGGTCTTCACGGTATTGATTTTATGGGTGAGAGGGCAGTAGGAGGAAAAACGGATATAGTCGGGGTTGAAAGATGATTTATAGTGAACGGTTGTTTGGAATTTAATCTCTAAAGGCAGGCTATTGTTTGTTTCCTTTTCACAGGCGAAACCCAGGTCGGATGGTAACTGTTCAGCCTTTCCAGAATTGTATTGGTTTGGATTTCGGGGCAGATACAAAATATATCGTCGATATATCGGCGCCATAATATTACCCCTGTACCCGAGTCTCCCGCACCAACTGATACTAAGCAGCACTGAATAATTCTTGAAAGAAAATCCTATCGATCTTATCACTGTAGGGAAAATATCAAAACTTATAGCCTTATGCCTTGAGGCAAATATCATAACATACAATTACAAAACCTACAAACAGAAAAAAGGTTCTCCCATGGGTGGCTCCATTTTAACCTCAGTGGCAGAAATTATCATGCGACGCATTGACAGGTGGATAAATTCACTATTTCGGTCCGATATAATATTATGGCGCCGAATATCGACGATATCTTTTGTATCTGCCCGACAACCAAAACTAATACAATTCTGGAAAAGCTGAACAGTTACCATCCCGACCTGGGTTTCACCTGTGAAAAGGAAACGAACAATAGCCTGCCTTTTTAGATGTAAAAATCATGTGTATAGAGAATAAATTCTAAACAACCGTTCACTATAAACCATCTTTCAACCCCGACTATATCCGTTTTTCCTCCTACTGCCCTCTCAGCCATAAAATCAATTCTGTGAATACCCTTACCAAACGTGTCCATAGCCACTGCTCACTTAAGACCTTCAAAACAGAAGAGACCCAGAATATCTTAAGGAATCTAAAAACCTGCCAATATCCTTTGTCATTTATTTTAAGACATTTTCATAGCCCGTCTGAAATGCGAAATCCCCCAGTTTACAAATCTATTTGTAGTATTCCCTACTCACCTGTATCCATATCAGGAGCTCGTCATTTGAAAAAATCGGCGTTAAAATCTTCTTCTGCAACTCACCCAGTTTAAGTTCACTACTAAGAAACCCTATAACAAAAAGCAATACCCTAAATTATCCTTCCAATATTGAGAATGCCATATACTCTATAGAATGCAACGAATGCAGAACCAAATACGTAGGTGAAACAAGTAGAAATTTAAATATAAGAATATCAGAACATCAACGAAATATCGGAAACCAAGACAATAGATCTATAGTATATCATCATGTAAGAGAAACAGGCCAATCCTTCGCACTATCCGAACCAAGAACCCATTATTCCAACATCCCCAATAAACAACAGAGACTCGTCATAGAATACGTAATATCAAGAAAGCACAATAGTATTAACAGAAGAATAGACATTCCGGAAGTTTATAATATACTATTCCCTGAGCTCACCCCAAATCATCCAAATACAGAAATCGTCTCAGAATAGTAGAGGTGGGAACCAAGTAGACATCTCCTAATAATGATATCTACAACCTAACTATGTATTCCTTGCTTCCTTGGATTTTCTAGTAGCCTATATTTATTCATTTGTTTATCCTATTATTAAATATATATATTTTTAAAATATTTTGTCTCAATGTGTATAATAGTTAATATGTAAAAAAATAATTTTTATATCTTCATAAAAATATGTAAAATAGTATCAGATTTTATTTAACTCGTGTTCTATTGGAAACCAAGACAATAGATCTATAGTATATCATCATGTAAGAGAAACAGGCCAATCCTTCGCACTATCCGAACCAAGAACCCATTATTCCAACATTCCCAATAAACAACAGAGACTCGTCATAGAATACGTAATATCAAGAAAGCACAATAGTATTAACAGAAGAATAGACATTCCGGAAGTTTATAATATACTATTCCCTGAGCTCACCCCAAATCATCCAAATACAGAAATCGTCTCAGAATAGTAGCGGTGGGAACCAAGTAGACATCTCCTAATAATGATAACTACAACCTAACTATGTATTCCTTGCTTCCTTGGTTTTTCTAGTAGCCTATATTTATTCATTTGTTCATCCTATTATTAAATATTTATATTTTAAAAATATTTCGTCTCAATTTGTATATCAATTAAGAAAGGATTAGAAGATGAGTTTCTTTATTGTAAGAACGCTTCGAGCTTTCGGACAAAAGTCCTTCAACGGGCATAAATATAACTATACTAAGAAAGATAACGATGGCTGTAGGAAATATATACACGGATTGGTTTTACATAGAATTAAAAATAAAATATTAAGAATATAAAAATATTAAGAATATAAAGAAGGACATGCAAATGATCAATCTAACTATTTGTAAAAGTGAAAAATACGAAATAAAAATTCTAGAGAGCAAATCAGGAAATGCAGAAAACATTAGTTGAAAGAAAAAGGAATATTAATGAGACAAAAATATGACTGTAATGGATGGTGGGAAAGGGGGGGGGTATTAATATGCTAAAGGTAAAATCTGAAAAAGTTTAATTGGAAATGTAGTTTGAGTAGACTGCGGGGATGTCTATTTTTCTATTTATACTGTGTAGCTTGGTTGAAACTATGGCTTCCAGAACTAATCTCTGGTGTAGGTTGGAGATATTTTTGTAGTGGATGGTTGGGTTAGTAGTGTCAAAGGAATGGCCAGAAGATGCAATGTGTTGAAAAATAAGGGAACGGGTGTCTAGGTTGGTGATGTTGCGTGTGTGTTCGGACATTCTGATGGCGATGGTTCTACCGGTCTCCCCCACATAGGTGGCGGGACACTGTTGGCAGGAGACCGAGTAGACTGCTCCAGTAGATGTTAGAGGATCAATGGAGGTGTCGGTTTTTGTGATGGGATGCCTAAGGAGTGAGTGGAGGTTAGGTGTGTTAGTAAAAAAGGTACGGATGCCAAAAGGTTTGAGGAAACGGGAGAGGTTAACTGAAAGGGGAGAGAATGGGATCACACACGTGGATTTGTAAGTTGCAGGAGGGTTTAGAGGAACAGGTGAATATGTGTGTTTTTCTATGAAGGATAGAGGGAAACCTGAACTTGTAAGATGGGAGATGATGCGGTTCTTTTCAATAGTTTTGAAGATGGGGAGTGAACAGTGGGTTAGTAGGCGGCGGGTGAGGGCTTTAACTATATTGATTTTGTGGGAGGTTGGGCAGTGTGACCTATAATGGGTGTATCTGGGTGGGTGGTTTTCCTTGTAGTAGACTGTGGTATGGTAGGTGTTTGGGGTGCGTATGACTAGGACGTCCAGGAAAGTAATAACAAGTTCATGTTCTCTCTCAAGAGTGAATGTGATGTTGGGATTGTAAGTGTGGAGGTCGGTGAAAATGATATTCTCGCTGTCGGTTTTGCATACGCAAAAAATATCGTCAACGTATCGACGCCAGAAGAAGATGTTTGAGGGTTGTCGGTTACAGATCCATTGGTCTATGGTAGACATCGTTATTTCGGACAAAATGGATGAGAGGGGGCTGCCCATTGGGGTTCCTCCAATCTGTTTAAAGTGGGTATGAGAATAGGTGAAGGTATTCATGCATAGGGAGATCTTGGTGAGTGAGATGATGTTGTTGGCTACAGTGGCATCTGTGTGGATGGATGAAAGGAATTGGTGGAGGTTATCTAACATGAGGCTGTGTGGAAGGCTGAGGAATAGGGAAGATACGTCGAACGAGCACATGGATGAGTTTGGAGGGGGGTGCAGGTTTTTTATATCCTGTATGAAACTGGTGGAATTGGGTGTCGTGAAGGCTCTCCTGTTGTTATTCCAAAGAGGGGTTAGGAGGTTCGTAAGATATTTGGCTAGGGGGTAGGCAGGGGATAGGTGGTATGCGATAGTTAGATTGATCATTTGCATGTCCTTCTTTATATTCTTAATATTTTTATATTCTTAATATTTTATTTTTAATTCTATGTAAAACCAATCCGTGTATATATTTCCTACAGCCATCGTTATCTTTTTTAGTATAGTTATATTTATGCCCGTTGAAGGACTTTTGTCCGAAAGCTCGTAGCGTTCTTACAATAAAGAAACTCATCTTCTAATCCTTTCTTAATTGATTTACCTTACTAGAAGAGTCTTTACCTTTAATCGTCTATCAAATTTTTCACCATGAATTTCAACATTGATTTAATCGAAAGATACAAATTCCTCATCCATAAAAAATCACTTCAACTAGCTAAATGGCGCTGCCATCTACGTTTTAACCAACTATGCGAACAACTGAATTTCATTCCCCCGTCACTCAGATTGAAGGACCCAGTACGCAACCCTTTCTCATCGGAACTCATCAAACGTACCCAGAGACAATTACTACGCACCAGAACCAAAGGCTGCCATTCCAATATCAGATTCCTCAGCAAATCCATTAAAGGACTCATATTTCTGATCACACAGAACATGGACATCGCAGTTCTCACCGCTTTCATAGAAAAAACCACAACAGACGTCAAGGCCCTGGAACAGAATACAAACCGCAAACATAACCAAAAACTGGAGTTTTGGTCCCGAAAATATGCTTTCCCTCTCCAACGTAGGAACACCGAACATGAGGTCCCCAGTGTTATCAACCTGTCTGACATAACCCTATCACCAGCTGAAAACAGACTTTTATCCAAAGGGCTAAAATACAGAATCCCAGCCAAAGTAGACACACCCCGACTCATTAGTGGAATAGAGGCCTCTATCAGAACCCTCTCCCATCAAGACCAATGGACCATCAGGAATCAAGTAACCCGCACCCTCCAACGACCGCTACCTCCACTCTCCATGTCAAGATTAGAATACAAGATCATACGCAAACTGAAATCCCAACGATCCATTGTCATTACCCGATCAGACAAGGGATCTGATACGGTTATCATCAACCAAACCGAATACCATACAAAAATGATAGACATACTGAGTGATACAACCACTTTCACCCAAATCACCGCAGAAGAAAGCAGGGCAACAACCAAGAATTTTAAAGTTTCCCTCAACCGCATGAAACGCTCGGCCTCCATCACAATAGAAGATCACAAAAACTTCACCTCCAGCTTGGGAACTAATGCCTATATTTACGGCCTCCCCAAGACCCACAAACCATCCGTCCCCCTCCGTCCAGTCATCGCATACCACCTATCCCCTGCCTACCCCCTAGCCAAATATCTTACGAACCTCCTAACCCCTCTTTGGAATAACAACAGGAGAGCCTTCACGACACCCAATTCCACCAGTTTCATACAGGATATAACAAACCTGCACCCCCCTCCAAACTCATCCATGTGCTCGTTCGACGTATCTTCCCTATTCCTCAGCCTTCCACACAGCCTCATGTTAGATAACCTCCACCAATTCCTTTCATCCATCCACACAGATGCCACTGTAGCCAACAACATCATCTCACTCACCAAGATCTGCCTATGCATGAATACCTTCACCTATTCTCATACCCACTTTAAACAGATTAGAGGAACCCCAATGGGCAGCCCCCTCTCATCCATTTTGTCCGAAATAACGATGTCTACCATAGACCAATGGATCTGTAACCGACAACCCTTAAACATCTTCTTCTGGCGTCGATACGTTGACGATATTTTTTGCGTATGCAAAACCGACAGCGAGAATATCATTTTCACCGACCTCCACACTTACAATCCCAACATCACATTCACTCTTGAGAGAGAACATGAACTTGTTATTCCTTTCCTGTACGTCCTAGTCATACGCACCCCAAACACCTACCATACCACAGTCTACTACAAGAAAAACCACCCACCCAGATACACCCATTATAGGTCACACTGCCCAACCTCCCACAAAATCAATATAGTTAAAGCCCTCACCCGCCGCCTACTAACCCACTGTTCACTCCCCATCTTCAAAACTATTGAAAAGAACCGCATCATCTCCCATCTTACAAGTTCAGGTTTCCCTCTATCCTTCATAGAAAAACACACATATTCACCTGTTCCTCTAAACCCTCCTGCAACTTACAAATCCACGTGTGTGATCCCATTCTCTCCCCTTTCAGTTAACCTCTCCCGTTTCCTCAAACCTTTTGGCATCCGTACCTTTTTTACTAACACACCTAACCTCCACTCACTCCTTAGGCATCCCATCACAAAAACCGACACCTCCATTGATCCTCTAACATCTACTGGAGCAGTCTACTCGGTCTCCTGCCAACAGTGTCCCGCCACCTATGTGGGGGAGACCGGTAGAACCATCGCCATCAGAATGTCCGAACACACACGCAACATCACCAACCGAGACACCCGTTCCCTTATTTTTCAACACATTGCATCTTCTGGCCATTCCTTTGACACTACTAACCCAACCATCCACTACAAAAATATCCCCAACCTACACCAGAGATTAGTTCTGGAAGCCATAGTTTCAACCAAGCTACACAGTATAAATAGAAAAATAGACATCCCCGCAGTCTACTAAAACTACATTTCCAATTAAACTTTTTCAGATTTTACCTTTAGCATATTAATACCCCCCCCCCCCCCCTTTCCCACCATCCATTACAGTCATATTTTCGTCTCATTAATATTCCTTTTTCTTTCAATTAATGTTTTCTGCATTTCCTGATTTGCTCTCTAGAATTTTTATTTCCGTATTTTTCACTTTTACAAATAGTTAGATTGATCATTTGCATGTCCTTCTTTATATTCTTAATATATTTATATTCTTAATATTTTATTTTTAATTCTATGGAAAACCAATCCGTGTATATATTTCCTACAGCCATCGTTATCTTTCTTAGTATAGTTATATTTATGCCCGTTGAAGGACTTTTGTCCGAAAGCTCGTAGCGTTCTTACAATAAAGAAACTCATCTTCTAATCCTTTCTTAATTGATTTACCTTACTAGAAGAGTCTTTACCTTTAATCCTCAATTTGTATAATAATTAATATGTAAAAAATAATTTTTATATCTTCATAAAAATATGTGAAATAGTATCAGATTATATTTAACTCGTGTTCTATTGGCGTATCATTATACCATGTTTTCTCCTGTAGAAGGGCGTATGTGCCCGAAAGCTAGAGAACAATAAAAATGTTTTCAAAAAGACACTTTTCCCTGGAGGAATGATTGATTTTATTCAATATTTATGCAAGGGATCATTTTATAGAATTGTGAACTCAACCCTGTACCCCAGTCTCCCGCACCAACTAATATTAAGCAGCACTGAAGAATTCTTGAAAGAAAATCCTATCGATCTGATCACTGTAGGGAAAATATCATAACTTATAGCCTTATGCCTCGAGGCAAATATCATAACATACAATTTTAAAACCTACAAACAGACAAAAGGTTCTCCCATGGGTAGCTCTCTTTCAACCTCAGTGGCAGAAATTGTCATGCGACGCATTGACAGGTGGATAAATTCATTATTTCCGTCCGAATATAATATTATGGCGCCGATATATCGACGATATATTTTGTATCTGCCCCGAAACCCAAACCAATACAATTCTGGAAAAGCTGAACAGTTACCATCCCGGCCTGGGTTTCACCTGTGAAAAGGAAACGAACAATAGCCTGCCTTTTTTAGATGTAAAAATCATGCGTATAGAGAATAAATTCCAAACAACCGTTCACTATAAACCATCTTTCAACCCCGACTATATCCGTTTTTCCTCCTACTGCCCTCTCAGCCATTAAATCAATTCTGTGAATACCCTTACCAAACGTGTCCATAGCCACTGCTCACTTAAGACCTTCAAAACAGAAGATACCCAGAATATCTTAAGGAATCTAAAACCCTGCCAATATCCATTGTCATTTATTTTAAGACATTTTCATAGCCCGTCTGAAATGCGAAATCCCCCAGTTTACAAATCTATTTGTAGTATTCCCTACTCACCTGTATCCATATCAATAGCTCGTCATCTGAAAAAAATCGGCGTTAAAACCTTCTTCTGCAACTCACCCAGTTTAAGTTCACTACTAAGAAACCCTATAACAAAAAGCAATAGCCTAAATTATCCTTCCAATATTGAGAATGCCATATACTCTATAGAATGCAACGAATGCAGAACCATATACGTAGGTAAAACAAGTAGAAATTTAAATATAAGAATATCAGAACATCAACGAAATATCGGAAACCAAGACAATAGATCTATAGTATATCATCATGTAAGAGAAACAGGCCAATCCTTCGCACTATCCGAACCAAGAACCCATTATTCCAACATCCCCAATAAACAACAGAGACTCGTCATAGAATACGTAATATCAAGAAAGCACAATAGTATTAACAGAAGAATAGACATTCCGGAAGTTTATAATATACTATTCCCTGAGCTCACCCCAAATCATCCAAATACAGAAATCGTCTCAGAATAGTAGCGGTGGGAACCAAGTAGACATCTCCTAATAATGATAACTACAACCTAACTATGTATTCCTTGCTTCCTTGGTTTTACTAGTAGCCTATATTTATTCATTTGTTTATCCTATTATTAAATATATATATTTTTAAAAAATTTTGTCTCAATTTGTATAATAGTTAATATGTAAAAAATAATTTTTATATCTTCATAAAAATATGTAAAATAGTATCAGATTATATTTAACTCGTGTTCTATTGGAAACCAAGACAATAGATTTATAGTATATCATCATGTAAGAGAAACAGGCCAATCCTTCGCACTATCCGAACCAAGAACCCATTATTCCAACATCCCCAATAAAAAACAGAGACTCGTCATAGAATATGTAATATCAAGAAAGCACAATAGCATTAACAGAAGAATAGACATTCCGGAAGTTTATAATAAACTATTCCCTGAGCTCACTCCAAATCATCCAAATACAGAAATCGTCTCAGAATAGTAGCGGTGGGAACCAAGCAGACATCTCCTAATAATGATAACTACAACTTAACTATGTATATTCCTTACTTCCTTGGTTTTTCTAGTAGCCTATATTTATTCATTTGTTTATCCTATCATTAAATATATATATTTTTAAAATATATTGTCTCAATTTGTATAATAGTTAATATGTAAAAAATAATTTTTATATCTTCATAAAAATATGTAAAATAATATCAGATTATATTTAACTCGTGTTCTATTGGCGTATCATTATACCATGTTTTCTCCTGTAGAAGGGCGTATGTGCCCGAAAGCTAGAGAACAATAAAAATGTTTTCAAAAAGACACTTTTCCCTGGATGAATGATTGATTTTATTCAATATTTATGCAAGGGATTATTTTATAGAATTGTGAACTCAACCCTGTACCCCAGTCTCGCGCACCAACTGATATTAAGCAGCACTGAAGAATTCTTGAAAGAAAATCCTATCGATCTGATCACTGTAGGGAAAATATCATAACTTATAGCCTTATGCCTTGAGGCAAATATCATAACATACAATTACAAAACCTACAAACAGACAAAAGGTTCTCCCATGGGTAGCTCTCTTTCAACCTCAGTGGCAGAAATTGTCATGCGACGCATTGACAGGTGGATAAATTCATTATTTCCGTCCGAATATAATATTATGGCGCCGATATATCGACGATATATTTTGTATCTGCCCCGAAACCCAAACCAATACAATTCTGGAAAAGCTGAACAGTTACCATCCCGACCTGGGTTCCACCTGTGAAAAGGAAACGAACAATAGCCTGCCTTTTTTAGATGTAAAAATCATGCGTATAGAGAATAAATTGCAAACAACCGTTCACTATAAACCATCTTTCAACCCCGACTATATCCGTTTTTCCTCCTACTGCCCTCTCAGCCATAAAATCAATTCTGTGAAGACCCTTACCAAACGTGTCCATAGCCACTGCTCACTTCAGACCTTCAAAACAGAAGAGACCCAGAATATCTTAAGGAATCTAAAAACCTGCCAATATCCTTTGTCATTTATTTTAAGACATTTTTATAGCCCGTCTGAAATGCGATATCCCCCAGTTTACAAATCTATTTGTAGTATTCCCTACTCACCTGTATCCATATCAATAGCTCGTCATCTGAAAAAATTCGGCGTTAAAACCTTTTTCTGCAACTCACCCAGTTTAAGTTCACTACTAAGAAACCCTATAACAAAAAGCAATAGCCTAAATTATCCTTTGAATATTGAGAATGCCATATACTCTATAGAATGCAACGAATGCAGAACCAAATACGTAGGTGAAACAAGTAGAAATTTAAATATAAGAATATCAGAACATCAACGAAATGTCGAAAACCAAGACAATAGATCTATAGTATATCATCATGTAAGAGAAACAGGCCATTTTTTCGCACTATCCGAACCAAAAACCCATTATTCCAACATCCCCAATAAACAACAGAGACTCGTCATAGAATACGTAATATCAAGAAAGCACAATAGTATTAACAGAAGAATAGACATTCCGGAAGTTTATAATATACTATTCCCTGAGCTCACCCCAAATCATCCAAATACAGAAATCGTCTCAGAATAGTAGAGGTGGGAACCAAGTAGACATCTCCTAATAATGATAACTACAACCTAACTATGTATTCCTTGCTTTCTCGGTTTTTCTGGTGGCCTATATTTATTCATTTGTTTATCCTCTTATTAGATATATATATTTAAAAAATATTTTGTCTCAATTTGTATAATAGTTAATATGTAAAAAATATTTTTTATATCTTCATAAAAATATGTAAAATAGTATCCGATTATATTTAACGCGTGTTCTATTGGCGTATCATTATACCATGTTTTCTCCTGTAGAAGGGCGTATGTGCCCGAAAGTTAGAGAACAATAAAAATGTTTTCAAAAAGACACTTTTCCCTGGAGGAATGATTGATTTTACTCAATATTTATGCAAGGGATTATTTTATAGAAAATAAAATATTATAACTGATTATAAACTGTCCTCAGCTACTCCTATATCAAGATAATGTACCCTTACCAACTACATTGTACAAATTCACCTCGTGCAAGCAACACGTGTCCCATGGACAGGTTAATACAACTGTTCCATTTACTAAGTCTTCCTCTCCTGAAATTGTTGCTTACACGTGTTCATCTCCAACGCTCTTATTTCGGACATTCCAGAAGTTTATAATATACTATTCCCTGAACTCACCCCAAATCATCCAAATACAGAAATCGTCTCAGAATAGTAGCGGTGGGAACCAAGTAGACATCTCCTAATAATGATAATTACAACCTAACTATGTATTCCTTGCTTCCTTGGTTTTTCTGGTGGCCTATATTTATTCATTTGTTTATCCTCTTATTAGATATATATATTTAAAAAATATTTTGTCTCAATTTGTATAATAGTTAATATGTAAAAAATATTTTTTATATCTTCATAAAAATATGTAAAATAGTATCCGATTATATTTAACGCGTGTTCTATTGGCGTATCATTATACCATGTTTTCTCCTGTAGAAGGGCGTATGTGCCCGAAAGTTAGAGAACAATAAAAATGTTTTCAAAAAGACACTTTTCCCTGGAGGAATGATTGATTTTACTCAATATTTATGCAAGGGATTATTTTATAGAAAATAAAATATTATAACTGATTATAAACTGTCCTCAGCTACTCCTATATCAAGATAATGTACCCTTACCAACTACATTGTACAAATTCACCTCGTGCAAGCAACACGTGTCCCATGGACAGGTTAATACAACTGTTCCATTTACTAAGTCTTCCTCTCCTGAAATTGTTGCTTACACGTGTTCATCTCCAACGCTCTTATTTCGGACATTCCAGAAGTTTATAATATACTATTCCCTGAACTCACCCCAAATCATCCAAATACAGAAATCGTCTCAGAATAGTAGCGGTGGGAACCAAGTAGACATCTCCTAATAATGATAATTACAACCTAACTATGTATTCCTTGCTTCCTTGGTTTTTCTGGTGGCCTATATTTATTCATTTGTTTATCCTCTTATTAGATATATATATTTTTAAAATATTTTGTCTCAATTTGTATAATAGTTAATATGTAAAAAATAATTTTTATATCTTCATAAAAATATGTAAAATAGTATCCGATTATATTTAACGCGTGTTCTATTGGCGTATCATTATACCATGTTTTCTCCTGTAGAAGGGCGTATGTGCCCGAAAGTTAGAGAACAATAAAAATGTTTTCAAAAAGACACTTTTCCCTGGAGGAATGATTGATATTACTCAATATTTATGCAAGGGATTATTTTATAGAAAATAAAATAGTATAACTGATTATAAACTGTCCTCAGCTACTCCTATATCAAGATAATGTACCCTTACCAACTACATTGTACAAATTCACCTCGTGCAAGCAACACGTGTCCCATGGACAGGTTAATACAACTGTTCCATTTACTAAGTCTTCCTCTCCTGAAATTGTTGCTTACACGTGTTCATCTCCAACGCTCTTATTTTGCTTCATTGTAATGTTCCTGATCCTATTTTTAACGCCCCTATGTCCTCCTCTTGCTTTGGACACCAGTAACCTAGGTCACTGTCCCTATATTTTACAAAAGGTCCTGCATCAATTCGCACCCGTTTTCGCCGCCAACAAATACGACGTTCCTAGGCTTAAAATACCTCCCGTAAAAATCAATACTACCACAATAAGGTAATAATTGTCTTTGGTCCTTATCGGATATCCCTAAATGACCAACTTGTAATGCAAATACAAATCGAACAAATGCTTGGGCACGGTATAATTAAAACCTCTGTATCTCACTATGCTAGTCCCATCATGCTTGTCACCAAGCGTGACAAATCGAAACGCTTATGTGTTTACCATTATAGAAATAATATCTCCAAACGTAGTCCGAATTAATAGACCGAACCGAACCCCAAATTATAAAAATGATACAGTCCATGCGAAATAATTTGAATGCTATACACAAAATATCCTATACCCCGCCCCTGCCAATAGTTATACAACCACAAACACCTCGCGTAACACCTGATGTACACTCAGAAGAATTTAACCATTTATGTCCCACGATTTTTCACGCACATAAATCCCGTCTTATACCCTCGACATGCTCAGCCCCTTTTCTTCATCTCACTGCAGAGATCTTCCAATAATCGAAAGTAAGGATCACAATGAACAGAGTGACAAAACCAATGTCATCAATCTTTAGCCATCAGAAAACCAGGCAATAACCGCGTTCCCACTGTTACATCTAACTATAAGCCAGTCCAACTGAAAATTAAGCACCCACCGAAGGGAGATGGTCCCGAAAAGGGGCCCCTGACCCAAATAACCTCCACTTCTAGGATCCTATAAAAATAACTTTTTGCCCCCTCTTTGGTTGAACACGAGGTAACAAACATATTCACGCCAACATTATCTTGTCGTGGCCCACGTGGTGGGAAAATATTTCAAATCGCCCCATCTAGTAAGCGCCGGGTGTCACTCTAATGAATTTTCACCATCTATTAAATCAAATATTTGTGCGTGCCTCTTACTATATATATTTTTAACCATAAAAAAATATTTGGCACCATACTAATCCCTAAACAATTAATCTACTCCGAAGTCCCGTTTATCTACAAATAATTTGTCTAACACGTTCATTTTAATTTCGCTAACAAATCAGTCCACTAACAAAATAACTAATTAATTAAATCAATACCTAATCCCGCCTAATGAACCCCAATGAATTAAATTAACTATTTTATCATTACTAACCCAAAATTATGATACCAGGTCTAGATTCTCTCTCCCTCTGCTAACCACAAAGCGAGTTGACCAAAACTGTCCGACTTTCTCCGCAGCTATATCGTCGCTCTAATCAACTTACCAGTGCTCCTTACTAATGAATTATCACCCTTGATTACCGGACTACAATAACGCAAACACAATCTTGTCTTCTTAACATCGACACTACAGAACAAGTGCTTAACACACATATCCAACACTTTAAACTTGGATCTAAAGTCGAGTAATCCTTTGAATATATTAAAATACGAATAAAATCATAAAGGATGAGTATCTTTATTGGTAAAAATTGTTTCGAGCTTTCGGGCGCAAGCAGCCCTTCTACAGGAAAAAAAGGAAACTAGTTAATGAGACATGTATATATACATAAATATAAGTTATTTTTTTGGATACCTAGGATTATTTATAAAAAAATGTATTAAGTAATAATTATTGCTATGTAAATTAAACTATCTGCTAATATTATAAATGCAAAATTATGAAATGTTGCAATTAAGAGAAAACAAATAATTCTATTTCAGTTTATGGACAAGCCTATCATATGTCTCTGGGATATCTATGTGTCTGTTTATACTATTGTATTTTGATGAAATTAGTGTTTCCAGTAATAATCTTTTGTATTTATTATTTATGTTTGTGTAATTGATATTAGGGTTTAATATATTGAAATCATTAACTGTATTTTTGATATGTTGTACTATTAGAGATTTGGGGTCATTATTTTTATTGTTTCTTCTATGTTCGTCCATTCTGTCTTTTATATGTCTGCCTGTTCCACCTACATAAACATTATTGCATTGGTTGCATGCTATGGAATATATGGCTTTGATATTGTATAGTTTGGATATTGGAAAACTATTTCTGGTAATGGGGTTTCTAATTATGGTTGCTATATTAGGGTTGTTTTCATAATATGTTCTTATACCATGTTTGCTTAGGATTCTAGCTATATGGGTACTACTATGGGAATAAGGGATTATGCATATTGATTTATAAACCTGGTTATTTCGTATAAGGGAGGGATTATAGAAATGTCTTAATATGAAGTTTTTGGGATAACCATTAGAAGTGAGTTTATTGATCAAGAGTTGGGTTTCTATAGCTTTTGAGGATTGGGTGGAACAGTGTGTGAATATTCGCCTGGAAAGGGTTTTTACAGTATTGATTTTGTGACTTAGCGGACAATAAGAAGAAAAATGTATATAATTTGGAATGGAGTTTGGCTTGTGATATATGTCTGTTGTGTATTGATTTTGTGTTTTTAATATGAGTACATCTAGGAATGGTAAGGTATTATTGTTTTCAGTTTCTATAGTTAAATCAATGTCGTTATGTATAGATTTTAGTTTGGCAAAAACGGAATCTATTTTGTTAGAATTGGAGATACAAAAGATATCATCTATGTATCTTTGCCAGATAATAATGTCTGTGGGGGGGGGGGGGGACGGTTGGTTATCGTTTTATCTATTTTTTCTCATTACAATTCCTGCTAAAGGTGAAGAGAGGGGGCTTCCCATGGGGGAGCCCTTTGTTTGTTTATAAAAATTGCTATTGAAGGAAAATATATTGTATTGTAAACTGAGATTAATTAATGAAATAATTTTAGAAGAGGTATCTGAAGGAATATTATTTAATGCTAAAAATTCTATTGTGTTATCTATTATTAGGTGGTGTGCTAAGCTTGGGTACATATTAACTACGTCAAAAGATATCATGGTGCTATTAGGAGAGGGAGGGAGGCTGTGTATATTTTCTATAAATTTTGATATGGATGTGATGGATGTTGTAGTGGGGTTGTCTTTTAGAATGGGAATAAGGAAGTTTTAAAGGAATTTAGCTAAGGGGTCTATGGGAGACATATGATATGAGATAATAGGTCGAATAGGAATACCTTGTTAATGGGTCTTGGGTTGGCCGTAAATATAAGCTACACTTTTTATATTTTCTAGGAACGATTTTAAGTTTTCGGTAGTGATATTATTACTTCTGCATAAGTTCCTAAGATCTTTTGTATATAGAGCATATGATTGAGATTTTTCATTGGTAGATATAGGTTTGAATACTTCGGAGTTGTTTAGGGTTTCATTCATTTTTGATATATTATCATGAGTGTTCATAATAACTGTTTGGGATCCTTTGTCTGCTTTTTTTATTACTATTTCTTTTCTGCTTTTTAGTGAATTGGCTATATATTGATTTCTGGGGTTAAAGTTAGACGAGCTTGAATATTCTACTAAGTAGGAAGTGACTAATCCTCTGATTTTGGATTTTTCATCATGTGTTAGGTTAGATATTGCTGATTCGACTCCTGCAATAATTTTATACTTATCTGGTTTCGTAGGGAATCTGTGTTTCGTCCCTTTTGATAAATAATTAATTTCATCAGATGAGAGATCATAGCTTGATATAAATTGAGAATATTAACCTGTTTTTCCGGAGGTATGAGTTGAATGTTGTATTTCTTAGACCAGAATTGAAGTTTCTTTTTGGTGTTTGTCCTCTATGGCGAAGTTTAGTGTTTTGATGTCCTCAGTAGTTCTGATGATAAATTGTAGAATTTCTGATGGGGAATTATTTGAGAGATACTATATTTATTAGATCTTTTATGGTTTTTGAAATGAGTCTTATGTTTGAGTAACATCCTTTTGTTCTAGATCTGAGGAGTTTTATTTGGGTGTCTTTTATAATTGAAGTTGAAAAATGTTTTTTAATGGGATCTTTGATTCTGAGGGTAGGTGGTATAAAGTTGTTGACTTCACAAATCCTATTAAATTTGAGATGTTTTCTCCACTTTGCAAGTTTTAATGAATTTCTTCGTATTATATTCATGTATTGACGGGTTTCGGAATCATAAGTTTCACCATTCATTTTATAGAGCAATACATAACTTTTTTGAGGTTTAAGACTAGTAATCCTTTGAATATATTAAAATACGAATAAAATAATAAAGGATGAGTATCTTTATTGGTTAAAATTATTTATAAAAAAATTATTAGTAATAACTATTGCTATGTAAATTGAACTATCTGCTAATATTATTAAATGCAAAATTATGAAATGTTGCAATGTAGAGAAAACAAATAATTCTATTTCAGTTTATGGACAAGCCTATCATATGTCTCTGGGATAGGGCTCCCCCATGGGAAGCCCCCTCTCTTTACCTTTAGCAGAAATTTTAATGAGAAAATAGATAAAACGATAACCAACCTTTTTCCCACAGACATTATAATCTGGCAAAGATAAATAGATGATATCTTTTGTATCTCCAATTCTAACAAAATAGATTCCGTTTTTGCCCAACTAAAATCTATACATAACAACATTGGTTTCACTATAGAAACTGAAAACAATAATACCTTACAATTCCTAGATGTACTCATATTAAAAACACAAAATCAATACACAACAGACATATATCACAAGCCAAACTCCATTCCAAATTATATACATTTTTCTTCTTATTGTCCCCTAAGTCACAAAATCAATACTGTAAAAACCCTTTCCAGGCGAATATTCACACACTGTTCCACCCAATCCTCAAAAGCTATAGAAACCCAACTCTTGATCAATAAACTCACTTCTAATGGTTATCCCAAAAACTTCATATTAAGACATTCCAATAACCCCTCCCTTATACGAAATAACCAGGTTTATAAATCAATATGCATAATCCCTTATTCCCATAGTAGTACCCATATAGCTAGAATCCTAAGCAAACATGGTATAAGAACATATTATGAAAACAACCCTAATATAGCAACCATAATTAGAAACCCCATTACCAGAAATAGTTTTCCAATATCCAAACTATACAATATCAAAGCCATATATTCCATAGCATGCAACCAATGCAATAATGTTTATGTAGGTGAAACAGGCAGACATATAAAAGACAGAATGGACGAACACAGAAGGAACATCAAAAACAATGACCCCAAATCTCTAATAGTACAACACATCAAAAATACAGATCATGATTTCAATATATCAAACCCTAATATCCATTACACAAACATAAATAATAAATACAAAAGATTATTACTGGAAGCACTAATTTCATCAAAATATAATAGTATAAACAGACACATAGATATCCCAGAGACATATGATAGGCTTGTCCATAAACTGAAATAGAATTATTTGTTTTCTCTTCATTGCAACATTTCATAATTTTGCATTTCATAATATTAGCAGATAGTTAATTTACATAGCAATAGTTATTACTTAATATTTTTTTTTTATAAATAATCCTAGGTATGCAAAAAAATAACATATATATGTATATATACATGTCTCATTAACTAGTTTCCTTTTATTTCTGTAGAAGGGCTGCTTGCGCCCGAAAGCTCGAAACGATTTTACCAATAAAGATACTCATCCTTTATGATTTTATCCGTATTTTAATTGGATCTAAAGGTCAAACATGAACAGACTCACGCACACTACCACTTCTCTGTTAGGTAGAGCCGAAATTGCTTATCGCAAATTCAAAAACTTCGAGCTTATTCGTTCTTCCCAAGAGAAAAGTGCAATCAAATAAAAGTCAGGAACTGTAATTCCTTGCAGCCCTGGCTAAAAATGACTAGCTTCCAGTCGCGACCTCCTTCTAAAACGAAGTGGATAGAGGGCGAGCATCACTTAAGTGCCCTATGGATCCGCATAGAAATCCATTGAACTAATTAAGGCTCGGGACATATAAACAACCTACAGTATACCTTAGATCCAAAGAAAACATTATACCTACAAAATCCACAGACCCACATAGGTTTAAGAAAGAAAACTTCCTTGACCGGTTAGAATAGATCGTCGTGTTTCCTGCCAACACAATATAAATGCTGCTTTGGGTAGAATCACGTTTTCACCTAAACGTGGCGCAGGGAACAAAAAATCTACAATATTCGGACTCATTGAGTTTCACAGATGGAAACAATGTAACCCACGAGCCGCGTCAAACATAAAAAAAAATTCAAGGCGATAAGTTAGAACAACTTATATCAACAAGACCAAAGCTATCGCAACCGAGTCAATTTACGACTCCCCACCCATCCTAAAAAAAAAAGGAAAATCCATCTTGACATACTTCTTAAAGGCCAGCTAAGAGCAACTTTCCATTATTTCCCGCCTATGTCACATCTATATAATCTTACTTACTCTTCTTTCTCGATAGACATTTTTTTTATTTTTCATTTTAATATCCTTTATATAATCACTAGCGGACGTACCCGGCTTCGCCCGAGGTTTTACCCGAGTAAAGGTTTGTCTAACGAACATTTGCCCGTGTTTTACCCGAGTAAAGGTTTGTCTAACGAATCTCTCGATAAAATGAACATTTTTTCCCGGTCCCTTGAAAAATACTCGATAAGTTGAATAAATTCAATATTAATCGGTACCCGAGTAAAGGTCTGTCTAACGAACATTTGTTAAAACAATTCTCTATAGACTTATAAAAAGAAATAGATATATTTTGATAATTTGAAACTGATAAAGTGATCATTTTTTCCCGGTCCCTGTGTGCCGTGTCATTCTGAATTTTGTCTTTCCTAATTTTCTACATTACAAAATCATCGTTTTATCTAGTGAACATTTTTTCCCGGTCCCTAGAAAAATACTCGATAAGGTTGAATAAATTCATGGTCGTTTATGGAAGATGGACGAAGTTCCCGGAGGTCATCTTGGGCAAGCTCCCGCGAGGCTTTTTTTCTTGTCTACTTGGCATAGCTGTGTCACCAACTCTGCCCTGATTGGTCGGTGGGTACTTTGACTGTCGGCCGGCGGCCGGGCGAATCCATTCTCGCACGGGGTCTGCCCCACTCCAAACTTTTGGCAAAGCACTTTCTAATTAAAGATTATTGTCTTAAATAATCTTTAAGAACAAAAAGTATAATAATTGAACGATAGGAAATTATAGTAAATAATTATACTAAACTGAATGATGTAAAAATAATTATACATGAAATTTGAAATAAGTTTTAGAAAAGTTATCGTTAAGTCCACGGGAAAAGTTGTAGCCAAAACAAATAGGTTTTTAACAGTGACACGTGAGCACCCGCCTCGAGACGCGCTCCTCTCTCCTAACATTACTCCCCCTCTTGAAAAAGCCTATCTTCGTCTAAATGGTGGCGCTGCTTGCGAGTTAAAGCTACAAATATTCAGATAACTCTAAGGATATTAAAGATATTCAAGATATTATTTTTCCTAAACCTTTCCGGGGATATGCCTAATAATATCCCGAAATTTCACGGCGATTGGATGTATGGTTTTTGAATCCATAGAGGACACACACACAGACAGACACACAGACATTCATTTTTATATATATACTAGCGGACGTACCCGGCTTCGCCCGAGGTTTTACCCGAGTAAAGGTTTGTCTAACGAACATTTGCCCGTGTTTTACCCGAGTAAAGGTTTGTCTAACGAATCTCTCGATAAAGTAAAAATTTTTTCCCGGTCCCTTGAAAAATACTCGATAAGTTGAATAAATTCAATATTAATCGGTACCCGAGTAAAGGTCTGTCTAACGAACATTTGTTAAAACAATTCTCTATAGACTTATAAAAAGAAATAGATATATTTTGATAATTTGAAACTGATAAAGTGATCATTTTTTCCCGGTCCCTGTGTGCCGTGTCATTCTGAATTTTGTCTTTCCTAATTTTCTACATTACAAAATCATCGTTTTATCTAGTGAACATTTTTTCCCGGTCCCTTGAAAAATACTCGATAAGGTTGAATAAATTCATGGTCGTTTATGGAAGATGGACGAAGTTCCCGGAGGTCATCTTGGGCAAGCTCCCGCGAGGCTTTTTTTCTTGTCTACTTGGCATAGCTGTGTCACCAACTCTGCCCTGATTGGTCAGTGGGTACTTTGACTGTCGGCCGGCGGCCGGGCGAATCCATTCTCGCACGGGGTCTGCCCCACTCCAAACTTTTGGCAAAGCACTTTCTAATTAAAGATTATTGTCTTAAATAATCTTTAAGAACAAAAAGTATAATAATTGAACGATAGGAAATTATAGTAAATAATTATACTAAACTAAATGATGTAAAAATAATTATACATGAAATTTGAAATAAGTTTTAGAAAAGTTATCGTTAAGTCCACGGGAAAAGATGTAGCCAAAACAAATAGGTTTTTAACAGTGACACGTGAGCACCCGCCTCGAGCCTCGCTCCTCTCTCCTAATATTACTCCCCCTCTTGAAAAAGCCTATCTCCGTCTCAGTGGTGGCGCTGCTTGCGAGTTAAAGCTACAAATCTGCAGATAACTCTAAGGATATTAAAGATATTCAAGATATTATTTTTCGTAAACCTTTCCGGGGATATGCCTAATAATATCCCAAATTTTCACGGCGATTGGATGTATGGTTTTTGAATCCATAGAGGACACACACACAGACAGACACACAGACATTCAATTTTATATATATAGATATAGATTATCTAGCTCCTATATATACATTTTTTTACCTAACCAATTAGTTTAGGAGATTATTGTCATGCCGTGTGTTTGCATAGTTTTCATGATGGACAATACACTATGGACACTTTTGACATCAACTATTATAATATTTTTATTACTTAAACTCTCCTCCCGGCCTATTGTCATTTTAAATTAGTTACTTTTTCCTCTTTACCAAATTGTTATTTACTTTTGCTTTATACTCTATTTTTTAATCTAATTCATATTTTATCATTCATCTCTAGTAATCTCAAGTTTATATTTCACGTTTATATTACTTATTTGCATTTGTCATTTCATACTTTCTCTCACCTTTTAAATTCAATTTTATTTACTTTGTTTCATATCTCTCTCCCGCTACTATGTTCAATGCTTTAGAACGTATATTAATGCTGATTTTTAATTTTCATTGAATATTTTCACTTTCTTTTACCCCTTTTATGCTGCTATATTGTTTTAATCGTTATATTATGTCATCGCTATTGTTACCTTTTCTTTAAAGGATTAATTTGCATTTAACTTCGCACTTCTATTTTCAATTTTCAAAATCTTTTAACGCTATATGCAAGGACAAAATTCAACTTAATTTTTCGCAATTTTATATCGTAATCATATAATATTTTATAATCAAATTAAAAAATCATGATCTAAGGCCGGTATCAAATCCTAAATTCGAGGTTCAACCTAGAACTCCCCATCCAACATCTCAATATCAGAAACAAGGAAGAAGACGCGACACCAATGAATGGCGGACAACTGAGGGAAGGCCAATCTGTTTTTACTGCGGGCGCCCAGGTCACGTCCTCCGCTATTGCCGCGACAGGAAGAGACACAATTAGGAAATGAGAAATGAATATTTCCTAAGAAAGCAAGACGCAATGGTATTCTACAACTCTCGAACCGAATCTCAGGAACCCAACGATGAATCGTCGAGGAAAAATTTTATCCGCTACCGAAACCCTACCGCATATCCCGGTCGAAACAGACAACATTTCTCACCTGCTAGAAGATCTAGCTGGACGCCTCGCCATTAAAACTAGATGATAGACTATATTGGAGGTGAGGCCGCAAAGTTAGAAAATCCTTGCCGACCAGAGTAGAAATAAGAAAAAACTACATGTAAATTGATGTGAGTATAGACCTGACAAGCTCTCATTAAGAAGATATCTCAACTGAAAGAAGTCATCCACCGCAGACACCTGAAAATATCTCTCTCCCTGGCCCTATTACTAGTTCTTGAGACTGGGGGTGCAAGTCTTCTGGTGAGCTTCGGGTCGATGCTCTTTTTAGGAGGAGGCTATGTGGCGAAGAAATAATTTATTATTTAATTTAATCATACAATGAAAATATTTGGAAACAAATTTACTTTAATTTAATTATTCAATGAAAATATTTGGAAACAGATTAAAAATTTTACATTTTCTAAATCATCATTTAGTTGCCTAGCTTGCTTGCTCGATATTATCTAGCTGTAGATAGTTTGGTTAATTTGTTAACATTTGTCGACTAGTCGCCGTGACGTTTTCAATAAATACTTTCCCCAGATATACAAAGACCTGATTTCTACGCTACAATATGCAGAGAGGAGCTCGCAGGGCAAGCTGTCCTATCCCGGGGCCTTTCCAGTGGGAAGCGTGCAGGTTGCTGCAGCGATTTCCTCCCTAGAAATGTCTGAACGGTGTGGAGGATCGTCTTCCAGGATGATGGGGGTAGTGGTTACCGCTATGTAGTTGTTTACCTCGGCAGGGTCGGCTGGGTCGTGAGAGAAGCGGTGCCTGAAAAAGGAGAGCGCCCTGGTGCGTAGCTCGCGGTCACCTATGATCTCGCCCTCTTCATCCCTGACGATGATTGCTACACGGCGGTGGAGGCGGAGCGGACATCCGAGGTCTGGCAGCGATGGATAGCGGGCCTCCGTCGATGAGGCCTCGGGCCTGGTCCTGATATAAGGGTTGGCTCGGGTAACGTAGTCGTCTCCCGGCTCAGCGCGAGTAGTGTGAAGTGTCCCGATTTTCGCCAAGATTTCAGCCTCCATGCGGTTCCATCCCGACCAGAGCTCTCCGTCATTGAGTTCCTGGGCGGCCAACCCGACGTCTTCGAGATAAGAAGACAAATGTTCAATGGCAGCCGCTTATCTAAGCACAACAGCCATACTGGGTTATTCCTTGGCAGAGGGAGAGCCATGCTGGAGGAAGACGGCGCGGTGGTCTGAGAGACGGTAGAATCGGGTGCTGTAGCTCTTTGCCCTATCCACTTGCGCGGCAGAGAGGAGTATCCTATCCAGCCGGTTGCTGTAGATTTGAACCCAGAAGTCGGCCACTCTGGAAGGTGGGCTAGGTTGAAGAAAGGTGGCGACATCATCCAGCGCGACTTGCTCTTATATATTGGAGAGGACTTCCACAGAGGCCGAATCTGTTGCTCCTGCATGTCCCCCGTCGATGTTCAGGTCGCCCACAACCCATGCATTGTCCCCCGGACGCTGTTTCTTCTATGATTCCCAGTTGCTTGAGCCGCTCGTGAGGAGCGTGAGACAGGTGACAGTTGATGACGGCCATCTTCTGGCCGTGGACATCGAGGTGGACAACGTCGATGAATCCAGGCCACAGGACGCAATGTCGCAATAGGGCGACGCCCGGCACGAAGAGGCAGGCGAGGCCCGTACCCCTGGAGGCGGCAGGCGGTGCGACGATGGCGCAGTAGCCGAGGCAACGATCTTGGGCGTAGTCCAAGGACTCTTTGTTCGTTTCCTGGATGAAGACGATGTCCACATAGTGTTGGGCCAGAAAATGGCAGAGCTCTATACTCCTGTCACGAGCGGCGAGCCCTCGCGCGTTGAGAGTCATGACGCGGAGGTTCATTGTGGGCTCGCAGTCTGCCTTCTAACGTCGGAGAAACGCTTGTAGAGGGGCGTGTTGGATCCAGGAAGATGCACCATCAGGTTCCTGGCCAGCCTGTTGAACGTATACCTTTGGTTGTCTGAGATGGAGGGGAGGAGGATCTTGAGTCCGGGGATGGATTGGAGTGCTTCGATGACTAGTTCCTTCTCGAGCCCCAGCTTCTCTATCTCTGCGAAAATAGACCCTGGTACCTGTTTAAGGAGTGCTTTCATCTCACTTCTTGTTTTGGTGAACTTTCCAAGAGGTGTGAGGTTGATGGAACCCCTCTGATCCTGCGGCGGGTCTTGAGACTGGTCAGGGCTTCTTTTATCGACAGACTTCGCTGCCGTCGGGGAAGGAGAGGCTGGGGAAACAGGGCAAGGCCATCTGCATTCTTGCGGGAATAGGAGCAGCAGGTAGATCCGCGGTGGATGTAGTGGACGCAGGGCCGGGATTGACTGCGCTGGTGTTTAAGGGCGCCTTTTCATGCGCATCTGAAGGCCTTTTGGGAGTCAGGGGGCAGTTGACACTACGGTATCCCTGCCTCTGGCATCGCGAGCACTTGATTAGGTTCGCGAGGAAGGCCGGCAGGATCTCGCCTTTGCGGTTGACGTTGAGGCGCATTGGGAGCCTCTCTAGCTTCACGCCCTCTTTCAGAAGGATGAACAGCTCCCTCCCTGCGTCCATCCTTCATTGTAAAGCCGCAACGTTGACGAGCAGTGGGGCGATAGATGTGACTCGCCCGTAGGGTCTCAGGGCGGCGATGACCTCTGCATCCTCAACGAAGAAGGGTAGGTTGGTGACGATGACTCTCTCCGCCCGTTTTCAGAAGGGGTAGGTTTTGAGCAGGGCGTCCCGGATTTCGAGGCCTTCCTCGATGAGGCGGTCCGCGAGGGCCATGGTAGCGAGGCCGATCAGGACGAGGCCGTTATCTTGTTGAACTGGATGATGTTTATCCATCCCACCAGCTTGTCCAGCGCCAGAACATGCTGTTTATGGCTGAATTCAGAGCATTTCTCGACATAGACGCAGTAGTCCTTGGTGCCCGTGGCTTGCTGTGCCCTTGCTTCGGCGATGTTCTTATGAGTCGACTTGATCTCCTGGGCGAGAGAGCGACGCCCGGTTGAGAATCCGCCCCGGGTGGCATTGGTGCTTCTCTGAGCTGGTGCGAAGGTACCTGACTGCGCCGTCGGAGCACGCTGCGTAGCTGATGTCATTCGCCGTTTCGGCTCAACCCTGATGAAGGGAGCAGGCACGTTGTTGGAATTTTGGTGCTACATGGCCTCAGCACAGTTCGAAACCCGACCGCCATCAGCGATGGAAGCCGTAGTTGGAAGCCAGCGGCTAGCAGCCGCTGCCAAATTTTCATACACGTCTTTAATAATGGGCGAATATGCAAAAGTTTTATTTTTGCTATTATCAGTGGCAATTTCCATGCAGCTGATTTCTCAGCGGATTCTTAATGAATTTCTACAAGGTTCAATTCCTCTTCTAGAGGAGAATCAGGGATTTCAGCCAATATGGTGAGGGCATTAGAAAACTCCATCTTTCCGGCTCAAACTGCGGGAAACGCGAAGCTCGCACCTTGCGTGGCCGCACGGCCGAGAGAGAGAGAGAAAGACAATTACAATTCACATATTTTTATTTACATCTTGTCAATACAAGAAAATGCATAGTCCGCACTAATTATCCGCCGAAACTATTCACATACTTTATTGACATCTTGTCAATACAATGTTAAAGTGCAAATATCCGCATGAATCAGGGGAAAAATTAACAAAAATAAAAAAAAAAACTTCAAAATTAATTATATATGTACATCAGACAGAAACCTTAATGAAGGGACGTCTGGAATTGAGCTTCATAAGTAATCTTAAAATCGGATAGCTTCTGCGTTATTTTGTGATCAGTGTCCCCAATAATCGCTATTCCATGGTCGAGGAGCTCCGCGAGAATGATCATTTCCTCGGGCGTAAGGCTGACCAGGACATCCTCCCTAGTTTCGCTGCTAAATACCGCCCAAACTACCGTCTCATAACCCAGGGGAAGCAGGACTGAGCGAGAGTCCAGTTTATAAAAAATCTCTTCGACCATATCCATAGCGTACCGAGGAGGCTTTTCAGTTTGGGCATTGGAAGTTTCCGGAATGCTGGTGGAGGGTGCAGTCTCGGGGGTTTTGTCCGTATGGATTGTTGGTATGAGGGTCATCTGCACCGGGGCAGCCTCTGGCGCAGGGTGGTCGGATGCTGCAGGTGGAGGTGCAGCTGTAGTGATGGTGGGAGCAGGAGCAGGGGTTTTTACGCTGCTCCTCTGACTTGAGGTCAAAGAAGGCGGTTGTAGTGGCGTCAACCAGTTGGCGTTGGGCGCTGAAGCAGAAGATTCAGTGACCGGAGTGACCTGGGGAGGGGTAGAAAGGTTCGCCACAGGCAATGATGTGGCAGGGCTGGAAGGTCTCGAAGGGGTCTGCCCAGTGGTGTCAGGACCCATTGCAGCCGTTTTAGGCGCTGCAGATTTTTGCGAGGACGTGGGCTGGGAAGATGGAATTGTCGACAGCGGTCCACTCTGGTTGTCCTGAAGATAGGCAGTACGGCTCTGGGGGGTTCCCAAGGGGCAGGTGGCTCGCCGATGTCCCTGGCGGTTACATTTGCTACACCTTACGCCGTAGGTGATGTAAGCGGATGTTGATTCTCCTTTGGAGATAATCACCAGTTTGGCAGGGAGCTGGTGAAGTTTCCGTCCTTCGTTCAGAAGGAGGAAGGCTTTCCTCCTGCCCGTGGTCCAGGAGTAACCTTCGCAGGTTACTACTTCGTAGGCCATCGAGGCCACTTTGCAGGAAGGCCTTAAGGCCGCAACGATATCCTCATATTTTACGGCGATAGAAAGGTTGCCTAAAATGATCTTCTCGGCCTTCTTCCTGTAAGGGAAGGCTCTTAGGAGTGTGCTGCCGATGGCGAGGCCCTCTTCGATCAGGCGTTCGACCTTCTCAGCGCTGGAAAGTCTAACCAGGACATGGCCGGACATCTTCATAAGCTGGTAAACTGAAGATTTTCCCAGCATCTGCTCCAGCGCTTTCATGTACTGGACTGGGTGGAAGTCCGGGCTCCATTCGATGAAGCAACACTGGTCGAATGTTGTCGTTGCCGACCTCGCTTTGGCTAGTTCTTGTTGCTGTCTGCTAGTTCTTATTTGCGAGACAGTATCTTTTCTTTCCCGCCTCGGTTGTAGTGATGGCCTGACTGCGATGGCGTCAGCCTTTGCCACTTTTGTTGGCTGGGTCGGAGATTCCCGGCCTTTTCTTTTGTTGGATTTGGGAATTTTCCAATTCCGATATCAAATCCAATTCCTTATCCGAGGCTTCCATTCTTCCCGCCCAATTTGCATAGGCTTGTTTTTTACCAGCGGCCTGATAGTTAATAGTTATTACTTAATGAATATTTTATAAATAATCCTAGGTATGCAAAAAAACTTAGCTCATATATATGTTATATCTTGGGACCTCTGGGACCAGTGTTACCTGATGCTAGACGAACCTCGATGTCAACTCTACCGTGCAGTCGTGGTGGAAGGCGACACAGCTGGGCCAAAGGTGAAATAAACAAACAGAGATTCCACTAAAAAGCGTCTGACGTCAAGAAGGAATGGGATGAGGAGAGAGGGAGATCTTTAGAGCAAGTGTTACCTTGTTGAGAGCCAAGCGTAGACTGACAATTCTTGCTTCTCGATTCAACACCACGACCTTGCTTCTTTCTAATTGGCTGACCTATTTAGGTGATTCTTTCCTAATTGGTAGGAATATGTCACATGGCCGTTGGCTATTGGTTGACCTACTTAGGTATGGTCTTCTCTAATTGGCCTTGCGGCTTTCTTTGATGGAAGATACGTCCGGCCTTGTTCCGGAAATATTGGGCGTCTCTCTACTTTTATAACTTTTGCGGTCACCAGATACGTCCGGTCCTGTCAGGAAATATTGGCTTAAACTTAGCTCGCAGGGTTTCCGGGGTCAGAAGGTTAACTGTGACTTTATTAATAGTCGGGCTCTCTTCTAGGCCTACTTCTTAGGTTTGACTTCTACTCTCACCTAAGCCTGATTAGTTTTAACCTTAATCTTCTCCTGTTAGTCTCCATTCCTTCTATCTGTACAGTTGTTATACTTTATTAGATTCTTACGCGGTACAGATTGATGTTAGTTGAGGCTTTCTATGTGCAGTACATAAGAAGTTATATACAGTCATGGGGTGGAACATGTGGTAGTAGATATCTAGACTATTTACAACAATTCCATGGTCTTAAATCATCACATATATGTATATATACATGTCTGATTCACTTGTTTCCTTTTATTCCTGTAGAAGGGCTGCTTGCGCCCGAAAGCTCGAAACGGTTATTACCAATAAAGAAACTTATCCTTTATAATTTTATTCGTGTTATAATATATTGAAAGGATTATACTCGTCTTAAATTTTTAATCTATATTTAGACATTTCAATTTTTATTTAGACACATTTTCAATATATTCTTTATTTGACTAATTTCGCAAAAGAAAACATTTATCGTTCATTTAAAATATTATAAATATTTTCAAAAAAAAAATGTGTTTCAAAAATATATTAAAACGTATATAACAATATTTATATACGTTTATAAATCTATATATATGTTTTTAACTTTTAAATAGATAGTTATATATTTATATTTGGACATTTCAATTTTAATTTAGACATTTTTTATTTTAATTTAGACACATGGACTTTTCTATTTCTTTCTTTCTTCTCTTTTCTAATATACAGGGTGATCCAAAAGTCTTGCACAACTTTAAAAATTAATAACTCCGCGAATATTTGCGCTAGAGCAATGCGGTAAATACCATTGTGTTCAGGATGCAATGGGTATTTTTAGGGCGAATAATTAAAAATTCGAAATTGATTTTAATTACACAATTTTATTCGTTAGATGACGCTCTACCAGAATCAATGATTCAGCGGCCAAATTATTTGATAAATTGAAAAATATAACTGATCGACAAGTATTTTTCCTTTTTAATACCAGGAAAGGACCCTAATAATATCAAATGATTAATTGATAAAACACCATTCCGCCAAAAGTAGAAGAATTGTATGATGATTTTAAATGAAATCTGAGATATGTAAAATAGGTAAATGCAAATGTTAATATAGTACCAAAAATATGATGTCACTACTAATATTATTTCTTGCTATAAGAAATGCATTTGTTCTTGACAAATTGGCTACACTTGACTATTTAACTGGAAATTTGTCATGATCCAACAAAAGAAATGAAGAGTGGGGTCACAAAATATAGTTGTTGTACTTTATTCCAAATATCCTATGGGTTGTCAAATGTTATCATTGCTTATTATACTGTAATTTTTTTTTAAATGTGTCCCCTCAAATAAAAATCACTTATAGATTGACCTTTTGCGTTGAATAACGTGGTGGTGAAATCATTCTGTATTATTTTTTTGGCGCAAAAATTCTAACGTTAGGGGTGTGCAGTGAATATTCTATATGCTATTTCTTCTAATGAGCGAAAAGCGATAAATTACATATAAGGGGTGAAATTGTGTGTGCCAGTATCATTCAAGAATATATAACAATTTGGTCTGCCCGTTATAATAAGAGATGTGAGCAATGACAAACAAAAAAAAATACTCTTCACAAAAAATAAGAGTCAAGATGTGAGGACAGTATTTATTATCCCCATAACTTAACACAAAGAGCTCCAAAATATTGGTAGATAATAAAATACATGGCAGCTTATATAACACATGAGGTAACTGCCTTCTCTCTTGTATTAGGTCACAATCCTTGCTCAATATGGTGCCCTTCATTCTCAAACACCGCCTGCAAACGATAGAAGACAGATTGGACAGCATTGAATTACATATCTGTTGAAATTGATTAAACGTGCCGTCTGATAAAAGCTTTCAACATAGCCAATGTTGTAGGCTGGCATCGATAAACACCCGACATAATGTACTCTCATAGCCAAAAATTGCAAGGCGTCAAGTCTGGTGATCTTGGAGGTCTCTGATGTGTAAGGTGGCAACTTATCACAAAATATTGTAGGCGCCATCCCGACCAGAGAGCCACAGATAAACAGATTATAAACGCACAGAATATAGAATCCGAGCTCCCCAGTAGAAGGAATACCCGGAAGACGACGGTACTCTCTGTTATATTTGTTGTTCACTATTATGATTTTTGTTCTAATAAACACTACTAAATTATTTCATTGGATCCTCTCTTTCTTTTTCCCAGTAAGAAACGCCTACGGAAGCCAACAGAAATTCAGAAGTGGGATAGTCCTGAAGAAAATTGAAGATTCACTGGAATAATTTGGAAACGAGAAGGACGTGGCGCGGTGACCGATCAACGTAAGAGGAGTTGCATGGTATGTACGAAATTTAATTACCTATTCCTAAAAGTATTATTACAAGTCACCTCGGTAAAATATTATTGCAAAATCATCTCGATAAGAAAGTATTTTAAAGTAAGCATTTTAAAGTAAAGTGAAGTATTTTAAAGTAAGCATTTTAAAGTAAAGTGAAGTATTTTAAAGTGAAGTATTTTAAAGAAAGTATTTTAAAGTAAAGTGAAGTATTTTAAAGTAAGCATTTTAAAGTAAAGTGAAGTATTTTAAAGTAAGCATTTTAAAGTAAAGCGAAGTATTTTAAAGTGAAGTATTTTAAAGAAAGTATTTTAAAGTGAAGTATTTTAAAGTAAGCATTTTAAAGTAAAGTGAAGTATTTTAAAGTGAAGTATTTTAAAGAAAGTATTTTAAAGAAAGCATTTTAAAGTAAAGTGAAGTATTTTAAAGAAAGTATTTTAAAGTAAAGTAAAGTATTCTAAAGAAAGTATTTTTAAAGTAAATTGAAGAAACAAATAAAAAGTATTATCGCAAAGTATCGCGGTAAAAAGAAAAAAAAAAAGTATTGTCTCAAAATTACCAAAGAAAAGTTGATTTCGTTTAAAGAAATAATTGAAACAGTACGTATCTGGCTTAGTCAGTTTTATTTGTTTATTTTTAAAAAAAAAAACTTTGCCTTGTTTATTTTTCCTTTTGAAAAAAAAAAAAAAAAAAACATGACTTATTTAGCGAAAGTAAGGAAATGCGATTTGAGCAAGTTGGCGTATGAACTCGGCGAGGTAGTACCGCCAGAGAGCAGGATCGTCGACTTAAAACACCTTATTTTGAATAGCCAATCCTACGAAGAAGAATTCGCAAAACAACTGTTGGAGACTCTGATCGAGGAACGGGAACAAACAGCACAAACAGAGCAAGCAGAACGTATAGAACGGGAACGAAAAGAACAAATGGTAATGGAATTCGAGCTTGAGAAGCTGCGCATCCAGACTACACGCGGAAACAACGATACGTCTCGAAGTACCAGCAATGACGCACATTACGAGATACGTAAACTGATGCCCAAGTACGAGTCGAAGGACAATGATTTGAGTTTTTACCTAATTCTTTTCGAAAGACAGGCAAAGCGACTAGGATTGGATGAAGACCAATGGGCGTTCAGCCTCCTAGGATTGCTACCTTACGAAATGACTCAATTAATCGCTCGGGAAACAGAAGAACAAAGCGGCGATTATAGGTTCGTTAAAAGGTTGCTCCTAAAACGGTACAAGTTGAGCCCCGAACAATTCAGACAAAAATTCGAGAAGCACGAGAGATCTCAAAAGGGTTCCTGGAGAGACTTCGCTTTCGAATTGCGAGGATATTTCAACGAATGGATCGAAGGAATGAACGTGGAAAATTTCGACGCCCTAAAGGATTTGTCCGTCACTAACCAGCTAAAGAAAAAAGTTCCAAATGTGCTGCGTAATCATCTCATTGACGATTGGACCAAGTTAAACAACCCAGATGAGTTGGCGGATAAACTGGACGAGTACGAAAATGTTCGCACCGAGATGGGACCTCCGCATTGGAATGCGAAACACCTCATACCACCGTCGTTTCAGCAGAAATCTGCGAGATTCCCCAACCAAAGCGAAGTTAAAGAGACTAAACAAGGAACGAATGTTTCGGGTCAAGACGCTGCAAGGAACGAAATCAGTGAAACGTACCCTAACACCTTGAGGAGAATGGTCAACCGTACGATCAGAAACGACAAGGGAGAACCGAAGTGCTTCAACTGCAATCAGTTTGGACACATTGCCAGAGACTGCCCAGCACCCAGGACTACGTTGACATGCCGAGGATGCGGTCAAACGGGACACAAGGAAAGGAATTGCACAAGACCCAAAGAAGGACTAAAAGTAGCCAACCTGGAAGTCGAAGGACTGGAGACTGTCCCGCCAGATGTATATTTGAAGGATGTCAAGATCGACAACAAGGAAACCGTGAAGGCAATGATAGACACCGGGAGCAGCAGTTGTCTAATGAGAGAATCGGTCGCAAGGAGGATCAGCGTCGACATCGAACCAGACTCGACTAGTCTGTACGGCATCGGTAACCAGACTGCACCAGCTGCCAGGACCGTTGGGAAGACGACAGTCGACCTGGAGATTGATGGCATCGTCGGAAGGGAAATCACTGTATTCATTGTTAACGATGATGCCCAACCTTATGACCTACTAATTGGAAGAACATGGACAGATCTGCCCTACGTATCCTTCGCGAGAATCGGTAAGGAACTGCATATTGGCTATTCATCCGAATTTCCGTTTACTAATCTGCAAGAAGAAATCAAGTCGCGTCGCATCGAACTGAGAGCAACCGAAACTGTTCAGTTGGAGAGCGACTCCATTAACTTTACAAGTGCAATCACAGACGAGGTAAAGGACGGATATGTATTGTTCACAGGAGTAGATGACGCCTGTGTCGATTCCCTATTGGAAGTGGTCGATGGAAAGACGACCGTACCCATCATCTCAGCTGGCAAGGGCAAGTTGAGAGTAAGGAAGAACCAATGTGTAGGGCGAGTTGAACTACTAAACCTTGATGATATTGTTGTTATCCTGGACGTCGCAGAGGATTCGTTTCAGACTAAAAATGAAGAGAAGAGGGAAGGACAAGACCAAATGAAACGTAAGCGCCCCATACTGCCTGAGGACATCAACGTCAATCATTCTCTGACTTCGAAAGAGAGACAAGAAATCCTAGATGTAGTAAACGAGTATAGAGACTGTTTCGCTCTTGGCATGGAGGAATTAGGGTGCACCGATGTCACCAAGATGGACATTAAGGAGGTTGATGGAAGCAAGCCAGTCTGTCTGAGACCGTATAAGACGACTGCAAGTGAACGCGAAGCAATCAGGGAGATTGTCAGAGAGTGGAAGGACAATGGAATAGTCACGGAAACTAGATCACCCTACGCTAGTCCCGTCCTACTTGTGAGGAAGAAAACTGGAGATCATCGTCTGGTGGTAGATTATAGGAGACTCAACATTCAAACAGTTAAGGACAAGTTCCCATTACCAAGGATAGACGACCTTCTGGAAGGCCTAAGGAATGCGAAATTCTTCACCACTCTGGATCTGGCGCATGGATATCTGCAGATACCACTAACCGATAAGGCAAAATTAAAGACAGCATTCATCACCCCAGATGATACAGGTCAATTCGAAAGGATGATTTTTGGACTCGCCAACGCACCAGCTGAATTCCAAAGACTGATGCACACTGTCCTAGGTCCGCTGCTGAACAAGAAGGCATTCTGCTATCTCGACGACGTGATTATCCCGGCAAAGGATTGGCGGGAGATGATCGAAAGGTTGAGGGAAGTCCTCGAAAGAATAAGATCAGCGAAGTTGACACTGAAACCCTCTAAATGTGAGTTCGGAAGGAGGGAAGTTGAGTTCTTAGGGTATGTCATCAGTACAGGCGGACTTAAGCCAGGCCCAAGAAAGATCAAGGCGATAGAAGAATTTCCAGAACCCAAGAATGTCCACGACATACGACGCTTTCTGGGACTGACGAACTTCTTCAGACGATTTGTAAAGGACTTCGCGAGGAAAGCAGAACCGCTAAGCAGACTTACGAAGAAAGGTTCACAATTTGAATGGAAGGAAGAACAGCGAAGGTCATTTGGAGGACTACGAAAGGATCTGGTCGAATATCCGGTACTAGCTCATTACAACCCTGAACTCAAGACAGAAGTACATTGCGATGCGAGTGCTGAGGGATTAGCAGGAATGGTGCTACAGATGGACGAAGACGGCAAATGGCGCTTGGTCTACTGTGTGAGCAAGAAGACAACAGAGGCCGAGAAGATGTACCACTCAAGCAAATTGGAGCTGATGGCGATAGTGTGGACCTTGGATCGACTACGTCAGTTCCTCGTAGGAATCAAGTTTACAGTGGTTACAGATTGCCAAGCACTGGTCTACATGAACGCGAAGAAGACTACAAATCCTCAGATAGCGCGATGGTACAATCTGATTCAGGAATACGATTTCGAAATTCGACATAAACCAGGGGAGAAGATGGCCCACGTAGACGGAATGAGTAGAGCTCCAGTCGACGACCCTAGAGACACGATGGAGGAAATCGTGGAGAAAAACCTTGAAGTGTGCCTCACAATCACACTGGAAGAACAAATCTTGATGATTCAGCATTCCGACCCTGAATTGAGAGACCTGATCCAGATCTTTCGAAAGGACCCGTGTGATAGGACAGTAGGAGAACAAAATAGAATTAATGACTCAGCTACAGAAGAAAGTCCGGACGAGGAGCCAGAAGTAGAAGATACCCCCCGACGCAACCCACGACGTTCCTGCAACGCAAGGTTCAATCGAGGACGATTGAAATCCAGGAATGGCCGAATGTAGGCGCCATCCCGACCAGAGAGCCACAGATAAACAGATTATAAACGCACAGAATATAGAATCCGAGCTCCCCAGTAGAAGGAATACCCGGAAGACGACGGTACTCTCTGTTATATTTGTTGTTCACTATTATGATTTTGTTCTAATAAACTCTACTAAATTATTTCATTGGATCCTCTCTTTCTTTTTCCCAGTAAGAAACGCCTACGGAAGCCAACAATATTCACTGAACGTATCCTACAGCAATTGTTTGGAACCGCGGGAGATATGAGGAGTTCCTCCATCTTGAATGAATGTTATTTCGCTTAGTGCTTGCCTGTCCTGCAATTTTGGAATAACATTTTCTCTCAAAAGATGAACGTAACCTTCACCAGTTACATAAACCGTTTTAAAAGTTCTTCCATTGATATATTTAAAGAAAAATGGCCCAATAATAAAAGAAGTGAACCCACGCTAAATTATCTCTGGGCTGAGGCGCATTTCTGTAAAAATCCTAGGGTTTGCTGTTTTCAAATGCGGCTGTTTTGAGTGTTAACTTCCCCGTTTAAGTTTTAATTGAGCTTCATCTGTCCACAAAACATTCGACAGCCAGTTTGCATCAATATCAATTTCCCGGAAAACCATGCAGCGAATTCTTGACTCTTCTCAAAATCGCCAAATTTTAGCTCGTCAAACCTTTGCATTTTGTTGGAGTATTTTTTTTTTCAATTCTTAGTGCTCCCCAAACTGTTTATACGAAATTCCCGTTTGTCGAGAAACTTGTCGAACACCTACTTCTTCATACGTGGTAAACGTTTCAATAGCTTCAACATTAGGCGAAACCGTAACAGCCACTGACTTGCATGTCGATGGTCTTCCACTCCGAGGTTTTGCTTCCAGAGATCCAGTTTTCTCTGAATATTTTATCATCCGGTGTTTAGAGTGGCAACTCATATGTTCTTTACCGCTTCGAATACCTTTGAAGGTGCGAAACGCTCGTAAAGCTTCAGCGGCAGATTCTGAATTGCAATAAAAAGTTTTCACCAAGAGTGATTGATCCTTTAGTGATTACATTCCAGAGTAAAATAAATTATCAGAGATAGAAGATAAATATTTTTCAAAATAAATAAAATAAATATGATCGATATTGATAGAGTTGAATTAAAAAATTAGAAATTTATTATCTTCGAAATTCAAATCGCTGAGAGGATTCCAGCAAACCGTGTCTAAGATATCTTTTTTTTTTGCTACATATCTCAATTTGTTTTTACCTATTTTACATAATTCAAATTGCGTTTAAAAATCGTCTCCTACTTTTGTCGAAATGGTGTTATATGGATTTATCATTTGTGATATTAATAGGGTTCTTTCCTGGTATTCAAAAAGGAAAAATACTTGACGACCAGTTATATTTTTCTATTTATCAAACAGTTTGGCCGCTGAATCTCTGACTCTGGTAGAGCGCCATCTAGCGAATAAAATTGTAACTAAAAATAAATTTCGAATTTTCATTATTTGCTCTAATAATCCCATTGCATCCTGAGCACAATGATGTTTACCGAATTGCTCTAGCGCAAATATTCGCGGAGTTATTAATTTTTAAAGTTGTACAGGACTTTTGGATCATCCTGTATATAATTGAAATTCATAGTTTTGATTTCATCAAAGGTCAAATTAAATTGTCCATATTATTTTTTTCGATAAATGTAAAGAGTTGCAATCTCAACTATAAAAAAAGTAAAGAGGAATCAATTTTAAATCATACAGATCAGCAAACCATGTATGCTGGAAAATAATAATATTTTTCTTCAAGATAATTGAACATCTCTACCTTTGAGAACGTGTACAATAGGGAGAAAATGTATTATATATTTCACCAGGGCCGTCTTATAGAGTTTCCTCCAAAAAGTAAGTTCTATGTGTCAGACAAACCCCACTTTGAATAAAAAAAGTTGAGGTCGGCGGGATATCGACAAAAAGGTTGTTTGTAGGACGTTTTCAATAGGCCGCAGCACTTGAGACGTAATTAAATCAGCGGACTGGAGTCCTGCAGAGTCCAGTTCCATTGGCTTCAATTATATTCAAATGTAATCGGCAGAAAGATAACATAGACGGTAGGGACTCAATGCCAAGGTCATTACGCTCTCTACCAGAATCAGAGATTCAGTGACCAAATTATTTAATAAATTGAAAAATATAACTGATCGACAAGTATTTTTCCTTTTTGAATACTAATAAAGAACCCTAATAATTTTGCCACGTGGAAAATTAGGGAAGACAAAAACTTCAGGAGGAGACAATATATTTCAGGCAAGGACAAACTATGAATGGTAAACAAAAGATAAGCCACGAGGGAAATTTACAGAGTAGCAAAATATAAACATAAAAATGACCACTCTGTTAATAAAATAATAAAATTAATAAATACTTGTTACATAGCTTCTTCCCTATGGGAGCTGTGACCCACTCTAGCAATTATTGTAAATACTGACTTGGATCTGACGTGCTTCTGCCAAGGATTCCATCGAAGTCTTGGAACTTTGTCCCTAGTACCTTTGCGTCCTTTTTCTTGTGGCGTGAAGAGCGGCTTTGTTGTCGTATCGTCTATAGGGACATCGTTATATTCGAGGGAAGTCTTGGCTTTAGCACGGCGTTGTAATCCTGGAGCCAGTCTCCGAAAATGTAGATCACAGCACCCATGGCTTCAAGGTCTTCTCGGCGCGCTTCGGTTTGTCTTCCCTAACTTACCTAGCATCTCCACCAAAATGCCACGTGGAAAATTAGGGAATACAAAAACTTCAGGAGGAGACAATTTATTTCAGGCAAGGACAAACTATGAATGGTAAACAAAAGATAAGCCACGAGGGAAATTTACAGAGTAGCAAAATATAAACATAAAAATGACCACTCTGTTAATAAAAATAATAAAATTAATAAAATCTTTTTACAATATCAAATGATTAATTAATAAAATAACATTTCGCCAAAAGTAGAATAATTGTATGATGATTTTCAAATGCAATCCAAGATATGTAAAATAGGTAAATGCAAATTAAAATATGAAGAAAAAAATTGCTGGAATAATCTCAGCGATTTGAATTTAGAAGATAATAAATTTATATTTTTTTAATTCAACTCTCTCTCTCTCAGTATCGATTATATTTATTGTAAATCATTTGAAAAATGTTTATCTATCTCTGGATATTTATTCTGGAATGCCATCATTACGGGATGAAACATTCTTGGTGATTTTTTTTTATTGCACTTCAGAATTAGACACTGAAGCTTTACGAGCGTTTCGTACCTTTAAAGGTATTCGAAGCGGTCAAGGACCCATGAGTTAATACTCTCTAAGGATCTCTGGAAGCCAACCTCGGAGTGGAAGACCATCGACATGCAAGTCAATGGCTGTTACGGGTTCGCGGAATGTTGAAGCTATTGAAACGTTATTCACGTATAGAGAAGTAAGTGCACGAAAAGTTTCTCGACAAACGGGGATTTCGTATGGAACAGTTTGGAGTGCACTTAGAATTTTTCCTAAAAAATACCCATAAATAATTCAAAGATTCCACGAGTTAAAAGTCGGCGATTTTGAGAAGCGTCAAGAATTCGCTACATGGGTTTACCGGCAAATTGATATTGATGAAAACTGGCTGTCGAATGTTCTGTGGACAGATGATGCTCACCTTTCTCTAAACGGAGAAGTGAACACTCAAAACAGCCGCATTTGGGCAACAAAAAACCCTAGGAAATTTACAGAAATACCACTTCATCAGCCAAGAGTTACAGTTGGGTGTGGGTTCACTTCTTCTTTTATTAACGGGACTTTTTCTTTGAAGAAATCACTAGAAGAACTTTTACAACTGATTTTGAAACTGGTGAACGTTATGTTCAACTTTTGAGAGAAATGGTTATTATCATATTGCAGGACAGACAATACACTCATATCTCCCGCGGTGCCAAACAATTACTGAAGGATACGTTCCGTGAAGATCGTGTAATAAGCCGCCACTTTATACACCAGTGGCCTTCAAGATCACCAGACTTGACGCCTTGCGATTTTTGTCTATGGGGGTATATTAAATCGCGTGTTTATCGATACCGGCCTACCACATTGGCCATGTTGAAGGCTTCTATTAGACGGCGCGTTTCATAAATTTCAACAGATATGTTATTTAATGCTGTTTAATCTATCGTCTGCAGGCGATATTTGAGAATGAAGGGCGAGATTGAGCAAGGATTGTGACCTATTACAAGAGAGAAGACAGTTACCTCATGTGTCATATAAGCTAACATTTTTCATATTATCTACCAATATTTTTCAGGACTTTGTGTTGGGTTATGGGGATAATAATGCTATCCTCATATCTTGACTCTTTTTTTTGTCATTTGCTCACATATTATGACGTGCAGACCAAAGTGTTATAACTACTCGAAAAACACTGGTACACACAATTTTACCCCTTATGTTTTGTTCATCGTTTTTCGCTCATTAGGATTTTCCGCCAGGTGGCAAACGAAGTAGGACGCACGCGGCACCGCTCCCGGCTCAGCTTCTAAGATAAGTAAATTTACATATTTTTATTTTTCTTTCTTTTTCTCTCCTTTTGTTTTGGGTTGAGAAAACTCTATTTCTAAATCTTTTAAAAACGAAGTAATAATTATACCATCATGTTTGGCTTAATAGAAAATGAAGCCTATATTAACAATTTGTATGATATTAATATTATTCACGGTGATAAAGGAACATTATCCTTTGATCTAATATAGCCTCAATACTTGTTTGCCTTATGATGAAAAAAATGCGCAAGCTAACAGGAACTCAAATAAAGCTTAAGGCGGCTAAATATTTCGATTCTGCCTGTGTTATTGCAATGCTGCTAATCATTTCCAGAATTAAAACTAACCCTGGGCGTAAAACAACCCTTAAACAGACTACCATTGAACTACGTCTGAGAAGGAAGTGCTTGCAACAATCTTTGAAAATTTGAGGGTTGGATGGAAAGAATTAACACCCGTCTAGTTTTAATTGAAAGAGGCGTATTAAATATGGAAAAACAATTACAGTCCTTAGTAAGAACACTAACCTCAACTACCGAAATTACCCTCTAAAACTCCAAAAAGATAGCAGACTTAGAGGAACAGATTGAGCAGCTGTAGAAAGGCGCATGAAAACAAATTATCTTCTACTGAGTTCCGAGGCAGGAAAATGAGGAATGTCTCACGGTGGCGAAAGGGATTATTAAGGATAAAATGAAAATTATCTAAAAATTGAATATTACCCAATGTCATCGACTTTCCAAGAAACAAGACGCACCCATTCTAATTGAAGTACCGGAGTATAAAGAAATATTATGTTTATTTAAAAATGCATTTGTTTGAGGGAATCAAAAAGTTCGTTGTCTAGAGATTATAGTGCTAAGATAAGGTCTCAAAGGCGCGTACTCAACTCAAAAAAGAAAGAACTTCAGCTAAAGGGCATCAGAGCAAAACTCGGAGATGATAGACTCCTAGTAAATGGAACTACATTCAAAGTCCTTAACGGACAGGTTGTTGACCCTAATGGTACTGAATTATAGCCAACAATACTCAATATACAAGATAAAGGTCAAATTAAATATATTAAGAATATGAAAAAATGATAATAAATTACTGGAATGTCAATGGTCTATGAAGATTAAATTCGATTTTTTCTATTTAAGAGTATGTAAAACAATACTATTTTATTTATGATGAAAATAAAGTCTCCAGGGCTAAGTTTCTTGTTCAAATTTTATTCTCTAGCTTTCGGACCTGTCAGTCCTTCCACAGGAGTAATACTATTTTTTTCTCTAACAGAAACCTGGATTGATTACAATTTTCCGATGAACATTTGCGATATACCATCTACGAGTCTTTTGCTATCAGAAATTCTTAAATTGGTAGATGTTCTGGGGGAATTGTGGTTGTAATTAACAATTATTTAGGCAACGATATAGCAGAAGTAGAAATAAAGTCTAACTGGATAATAATTTATTTCAAATCAAATTCATTATGCAAAGTATGCCTAATATTTACATATCTACCTCCAAACGAAACTATAAAATCAAACTTATGTAAATTATCTAAATTAATTGAAGAAATACTCTACCAGAGATACGAAATAGTACTCGCTGATGATTTAAACTCTCGAATAGGAACTGGGGGAGAATTCCACATGGTTTTTGGGCTGCTTTCGCTCCTCTCCCCAAAACGTAATTCTAAGGATAAGATGACTTCGGCACGCTCAGTCAATTTCTTGAGTTTCTTGACAGCAACCTGATATTTATTGTAAATTGTAGAACATTATCTGGTAAAAACGGTAATCACACCTACATTTCTGAACGTGGCTCATCTGTTGTGGACTTCTGTATAATTGCACATTCTCTTCTAGACTGTGTTGTTGATTTTAAAATAGAAGATATCCCCTATTCCGACCACTTACCAATTACACTGACAATAAACCTAGATCCAGATTCTACTTACATGAATATTCTGAAACAACCAAATAATAAGCAACCAATTTATGCTAACTCAGTATGTCAAAAGGGTATAAGTGGGTACCTGAAAATTCAACGCGCTTCACGCAAACATTAGAAGATATAAGCGGAAATTGGAATGTGTCAATTGATAATATAATGAATACAATAACAGGCCAAATAAAAAAGCAATGGTTAAAACTGAAATGCAAATTATATTAAAGTTAGCTGGTTCAAAATCTAGACCTTGGTTTGATCATGAATGCTATATGAATAAAAAATATATAAGAAATCCTACCTCTTAATTTATGTTAGATCAAATAAAGAACAAGACAGTAACACATACATTAAAACGAATAAAGAATATAATGCTTTGATAAATTATAAAAAGAAAAACTACTTTCAAATAATACATGAAAAACAAAAAATATTTCGCGATTCCCAAATTTCTGGAAAACAATAGCTACCTACAAAAAAAAGAGGCTGTATACAGGGGAACATACCGATGCTGACCTGGCAACAATATTATACGGAGCTTCTTGCTTCTGAGACAGTATTTGAATTTGTTCCTTCTCTGAGCACTATATCCCCACCTGATAATGAACTAACCAAAGAAATAACCATCCTAGAGATTACTAAAGAAATCTCTCGGTTGAAATATGGTAAGGCCAGTGGAGTCAATGATGTTCCGAACGATGCAATAAAAGTCCTACCTCAGAATTATTTGATCATTCTGAAAGATCTATATAATATAATCTTAAGGACGGCTCACTCCCTTCAATATGGTCAAAAACTATTATTGACCCTATCTTTAAAATCGGTGATACAGAAAATTCCGCGAATTACCGGGCAATATCTCTGTTATGTAATTCGGCAAAACTCTTCACATCAATACTGAAAACCCATCTATATAATTGGATTGAAAATAGAAAAATCATCCCAGAGAATCAAGCCAGTTTCAGGGCTAATCATTCCTGTAAAGATCACATCTTCACTTTGATATCACTGATTCAACTTACACTGAGGAAAAATAGAAGAAAGTTTTATGCCTTTTTCGTGGACATTAAAAAGGCGTTTGACTCGGTCCCCCACTCTTTACTATGGAAGACACTGACTGATATGGGCCTAAATTATAGTTTTGTGAATTTAATCAAAAATTACTACGAGAATAGGACAGCAGCGGTTGGTTGGAATAATTCCTACACGGAATTCATAAAGATAAGATCAGGTGTTCTGCAAGGAGAACCACTTTATCCATATTTATTCCTTCTTTTCGTAAATGATCTCAGCAAAATATTTAACGACTCGAATTTTCCAGGAATATATTTACATAACTTTAGAAACATACATATACTGCTTCATGCGGACGATATAGTTTTAATTGGTGAATCTCGAATTAATCTTCAAATGAAAATATTTCAAAAACTTATTTGGAAACTTATTTTTAAACTTTGAATGAAAGCAAGTCAAAAATAATGATTTTTCGAAATGGCGGTAAACCAGCAAGATCTGAAAAAATGATACTGGCGCCAACAAATCATAAACTCTACACAGAAATATTTATATCTGGAATATCCGCTAACCTCATCAATTTCATTTACCTAAACAGCTCCTAATTTTAGGGTGAGGCCATAGCAGCTATAGGAGCAGTATGGGAGATTCTTATGAAATCCAAATTAAATTCTTGTCACTCAACAATGAAGCTGCTCGATCCCATAGTTATAACAACTCTACTATAAGCTTCTCCAATCTGGTCAGATGAACAAGAGTAAATATTGAATAAAATCCAAGATACCTTTCTGAGACGATATTTAAATCTCCCAAATTATACCCCAGGATATATATTAAGGAAAGAAACAGGAAGAACATTTCTCGCAGTGATAGTGAAGAAATTATTGTTAGAATTCTGGCTAAAAATGTTAAAATAAACACTAAGAGATTACCTTCATTTATTTTGGCTCACTCGTGGGATTTTTATACCTCTACAAGACAAAATATTGGATTTACAAAGATTTTAACAAATACACTAAATAACGCCGGTTTCTCATGGCTTATAAGATGCTCGGATCACAATATATTTCAAAGTTATATTCCTTTTATTATTAGAACAATGTCAGATCAATCGATACAAGAAGACCAATCAAAAATAAGAAATTAAAAACTTTATCCACATTATAAAAATTTATATACGTCAATAGAAACAGAATGCTACCTAACCGATGATTTCCCTTTACCAGTCAAACGATGCATAGCTCAATGAGAATACTATTTACAGTCTTAAAAAAACACGTTCAACGTTTTTTAGGCCAAAAACTTAATATGTACACTGTGTGACAAAGAAATTACTGAAGAACTACCCAATTACCTGCTTAATTGTACAGCCCTTAATGCAGAGAGGAAGGCCCTGTATCAACAAATTAAATGTACCAAAACTTCACCCCACGTATTGCTTTCAAAAATATCAGCAAAAAAAATCTACGGCAATAGCTTACTATAAATGTTTTAGATTATCATTATGTAAGGGCCAGTCAACAAGTGAATGACTTTGAGACGAAGAGTATTGAGGGTTCTCAATATAGATGCTGTCTCTCTTTACCTTGATCTAGTGTTTAGTCCAGCTACTTGACCAGCTTCGCAAATCCAAGGAAGAGGCTCTAAGGACGACTATCAATTGTCCTAAACTTATCCAGAAACTTTTTTTATTGAGAAACACGGTCAATTTATACATTAAAAGAAATTTAAATACTAATTTATATACATTAAAAGAATTTACATACTTTTTCTCTTTGTTTTTAAGTTACAAATATATTTACATTGAAATAAAGATGACTACTCTAGTTGTTAATTAATAACAAAAATAAATCGAACTTACAAAAAGCCTTTATTTATTGCTTTTAATTTTAATTGAATTTAAAATATATTAAAGATAATATTATTTATTTACACATATAACTATCAACACAAATCAATAACGCGCCATCTAATAAATTTATAATAAAAGGATTTGAAAGCGCGAATGTTTCTTTTATACATAAACGAACTTCTACTGTCCTTACTGCGATGAAAAAATATATTGGGAGGGCTTGGCTCATCAGTGGTGAACCCTCCCAGCGGTTTCGCCAATTTAATCCACCAGACCGCTTCTCAGAGCTCTAATATTGTATTGGATCATTCTGCTTTTATATGCTACACTGAAGGATGGAATCTTAGAAATGGTTTTCAAGTAAACTATGGACATAAGCTTATAGGACAGTAGAATTATATTCAAATATTTGCTTCGAGCAATGCTCTTCAGCAAACTATGAAGACAAGGTCATTTGAATAAATTAACACAAATCAATAACGCGCCATCTATACATATAAAATAAAAGGATTTAAAAGCGCGAATGTTTCTTTTATACATAAACGAACTTCTACTGTCCTTACTGCGATAAGAATGTAGCATAATTCATTGTAGCATATAAAAGCAGAATGATCCAATACAATATTAGAGCTCTGAGAAGCGGTCTGGTGGATTAAATTGGCGAAACCGCTGGGAGGGTTCACCACAGATGAGCCAAGCCCTCCCAATATATTTTTTCATCGCAGTAAGGACAGTAGAAGTTCGTTTATGTATAAAAGAAACATTCGCGCTTTTAAATCCTTTTATTTTATATGTATAGATGGCGCGTTATTGATTTGTGTTAATCTATTCCTAATGACCTTGTCTTTATAGTTTGCTGAAGAGCATTGCTCGAAGCAAATATTTGAATATAATTCTACTGTCCTATAAGCTTATGTCCATAGTTTACTTGAAAACCATTTCTAAGATTCCATCCTTCAGTGTAGCATATAAAAGCAGAATGATCCAATACAATATTAGAGCTCTGAGAAGCGGTCTGGTGGATTAAATTGGCGAAACCGCTGGGAGGGTTCACCACTGATGAGCCAAGCCCTCCCAATATATTTTTTCATCGCAGTAAGGACAGTAGAAGTTCGTTTATGTATAAAAGAAACATTCGCGCTTTTAAATCCTTTTATTTTATATGTATAGATGGCGCGTTATTGATTTGTGTTAATTTATTCCTAATGACCTTGTCTTTATAGTTTGCTGAAGAGCATTGCTCGAAGCAAATATTTGAATATAATTCTACTGTCCTATAAGCTTATGTCCATAGTTTACTTGAAAACCATTTCTAAGATTCCATCCTTCAGTGTAACATATAAAAGCAGAATGATCCAATACAATATTAGAGCTCTGAGAAGCGGTCTGGTGGATTAAATTGGCGAAACCGCTGGGAGGGTTCACCACTGATGAGCCAAGCCCTCCCAATATATTTTTTCATCGCAGTAAGGACAGTAGAAGTTCGTTTATGTATAAAAGAAACATTCGCGCTATTAAATCCTTTTATTTTATATGTATAGATGGCGCGTTATTGATTTGTGTTAATTTATTCCTAATGACCTTGTCTTTATAGTTTGCTGAAGAGCATTGCTCGAAGCAAATATTTGAATATAATTCTACTGTCCTATAAGCTTATGTCCATAGTTTACTTGAAAACCATTTCTAAGATTCCATCCTTCAGTGTAGCATATAAAAGCAGAATGATCCAATACAATATTAGAGCTCTGAGAAGCGGTCTGGTGGATTAAATTGGCGAAACCACTGGGAGGGTTCACCACTGATGAGCCAAGCCCTCCCAATATATTTTTTCATCGCAGTAAGGACAGTAGAAGTTCGTTTATGTATAAAAGAAACATTCGCGCTATTAAATCCTTTTATTTTATATGTATAGATGGCGCGTTATTGATTTGTGTTAATTTATTCCTAATGACCTTGTCTTTATAGTTTGCTGAAGAGCATTGTTCGAAGCAAATATTTGAATATAATTCTACTGTCCTATAAGCTTATGTCCATAGTTTACTTGAAAACCATTTCTAAGATTCCATCCTTCAGTGTAGCATATAAAAGCAGAATGATCCAATACAATATTAGAGCTCTGAGAAGCGGTCTGGTGGATTAAATTGGCGAAACCGCTGGGAGGGTTCACCACTGATGAGCCAAGCCCTCCCAATATATTTTTTCATCGCAGTAAGGACAGTAGAAGTTCGTTTATGTATAAAAGAAACATTCGCGCTTTTAAATCCTTTTATTTTATATGTATAGATGGCGCGTTATTGATTTGTGTTAATTTATTCCTAATGACCTTGTCTTTATAGTTTGCTGAAGAGCATTGCTCGAAGCAAATATTTGAATATAATTCTACTGTCCTATAAGCTTATGTCCATAGTTTACTTGAAAACCATTTCTAAGATTTCATCCTTCAGTGTAGCATATAAAAGCAGAATGATCCAATACAATATTAGAGCTCTGAGAAGCGGTCTGGTGGATTAAATTGGCGAAACCGCTGGGAGGGTTCACCACTGATGAGCCAAGCCCTTCCAATATATTTTTTCATCGCAGTAGGGACAGTAGAAGTTCGTTTATGTATAAAAAAACATTCACGCTTTTAAATCCTTTTATTTTATACATATAACTATATATAAATTAAAGAAAAAAATAAAGTGAAACCAAAACGTAAACATTGGCAACTGCCATTTTTCTTTGTCTGAAAGCAACTGTTCTATACTCGATCCTGCGCAGGCGCACACCACGCTCGCCGCCACCACGTGTTGCTCGATGGGGTCGTGTTTTCGAGCCGCTCGCCCACTATAATGGATATTTAACATACTCCCACCTATGATTTGGGGAAGCAAATCATACAATTAAGATAAGTGATTTATATGTGGTACATAAAAGGAGTTAAGCATTATAAATTAAGTCTTTGTCGTGGCTTGACCACGCGTCCACATCGAGTTCGCTTAGCCTCACTATGCTCTTCTTCAATTGTAGTATCTCCTTCGGATCGAATAATTGGATCCCCACTTGAAACTTCCAGGGGATCGAGCTTCTGCACAGGGCGTATTAAGGTTCCCAGTTTTGTGCGAAATTTAGCAACCCGAGAATGTCCATCTCTTCCTGGAAACAGTTCCACTCTTCTTGCCATAGGCCAGTGGAGTCTCCTCTTGTCTTCCACCTTCACTATAACCACATCACCCACACTCAATTTCGGAGGCCTCTCATTGGACTTCTGGACAAGCTGACCCAGATATTCACTCCGAAAGCGACTTCTGAGAGCTTCTCGCAGCCTTTGGCAATGCCGATATCTATCTTGAAATTTCTTTGAGTCCAACTTATCAAGATCTAGAACTCCCACGTATTTTGAATCATGTAGAAAAATGGAGGGTGATAAAAGAATCGAACGGTCAAAGTCCTCATAAATGTATGTCAGCGGACGACTGTTAATTATAGCTTCTATATCACATAGGATAGTGGACATCTCTTCATAGTACACTGAAGAATGGCCCAAAATTCGAACAAGGAGATCCTTGATGGAACGAATAAGAGGTTCCCACCAACCTCCCCACCATGCAGCAGTAGGAGGTATGAACTTCCAACTTATCTTGTGAAGATTTTGGTCTAACACTATCTTCTTCCAGTTTGAAGCTTTGAGAGCATTATTAGCGCCCACAAAATTAGTACCATTATCAGAATAAATGACTGTTGGTCACCCTCTCCAGGCTATAAATCTTATCAGAGCTGGTACGAAAGATTCAGTACTCAATGAGGTTACAAGTAGAGCCAAATAATGATCCCGAAATCCCGGGATTCTGCTCGAAAAATCCCGGGATTACTGGTTTGTGCATGAAAACCAGCGCAAAAATATTCTTTTCTTATCTAGCATTTTGGTAATCAAACAGATGATGAGATAGCACACTTTTGACGTTTTGTTTATACAGATGCATTTCGGGTCGTTTTTTCTGAGAGATTCGAAATTATTTTGTTGACATGCAAATAGTGGCTTCTTAGATAGTAGCGGCATCCCTTTATTTTTGTGGCGGACCTGCGTGTAACATGGACCCGCCACTAACCTCTTATCTGGGCTCTAAATTGTTTTATAATTTTTTTTTTATCTATGTTTATACTCTCCATCCTGTACTCTGTATGCATTGGTCATCATGAACGCACTGCTCTGCTGTTCATTTTGTGAAACCCTCGCTAGCTTTTTTGTCATTTAATTTAAATTAAATTTATTTAATGTCATTTCATTAAATGCTTCGTCACTATCAAGCATCAGCCTAAAGTAGTTTTCAACTTATACGAACATAAAACAAAGTATCTAAAACAATATTATCGGACCTTGTTATTTCTCAATAGAAAACGCGTCGGACATTTTTGGTAAGTGTGCTGAGAACATTGGATGTTTTCCCACGTGACGTGGTGGAGCGTGACCGTGCCTGCACGGGTGAGTAGTTGTTGTTTTGAACTCTGTATGGATGAACATTAAAACAGTAAGCTTATCACTTCTTGATTGTGATGGCGAAGTTTATTCCTTTTAAATCAGAAGGAATCTGGTGCTATTACCTACGAGACGGATCTGGACAAAATGCACAGTGTATAGCGTGCAAAAGGATTTTGAAATGCGTCGGTGGGTCTACAAAAGGGCTGCATGTACACCAGAAGGCAGTCCACGGAATCGAAACTTCGAAAAGAAAAGGTAAAGACGAAGTTGATACACAGACCCCTGCAAAAAAGACCCCCAAGATATCAATTCTCGATCATTTTTCGTCTGTTTCCATCGATCGATCGACTGATGCTGTGCTAGCTAGAATGATAGCTCTCGACGGATTGCCATTCTCCGTTTTTGTCACATCTAAGGATCTACGCAAGTGCCTCAATGCTCTTGGACATGAAATTCCTCTCTCCGCAGAGACCATTAAGATTAAAGTGTGTCGTTATGCGGACACATTTCGTGAGAAGGTCGTACGAGAGCTTCAGATGGAGAAAGAAAAGGGGCAACTTTTCAGCCTTACGCTGGATGAATGGACGTCAATCAGAAGCAAGCGTTACCTGAACATTAATATTCATAGCCGTACCAAGGTGTGGAATCTTGGCTTGACTCGAATATCTGGAGTATTTTCCTCTGAACAATGCAAATATGTCATTGGTGCTAAGCTCTTGGAGTTTGGATCGACTTCGAAACTGATATTGTGTGTGTTACAACTGATGGGTGCGCAATGATGGTAAAATTGGGTCACATTATTGGTCCACTACAACAACTCTGCTACGCGCATGGTCTCCATCTGGCTGTGATGGATGTAATTTATGCTAAGAAAAAAGAGAGGGTTGTTCCTGAATTCGTTTCCGCAACAGTAAATGAAGCAGAATATGACCTTTCCGAGGATGACAATGAGGACACTTCTCCATTTAACGTTAGCCTAGAGGTAGCACATCCCTCATGTCCTGAAGCAATTTATCCACAATCTCCAGTATTTTCAAAGAAAAATATAAATGAAGTGACGAAAAAAGCTCGTGTGGTTGTGAAATTGTTCAAACGATCGCCGCTGAAGAACGAGATCTTACTGAACTACATGCGGCAAGATAATCGCATTTCCACCAGTATGTGTCTCATTCTCGACTGCAGAACGCGCTGGGATAGTTTATTGAACATGTTGGAGAGACTTCTCAGTGTGAAGTCAGCGATTCAGAAGGCGCTAATAGATGTGAATGCAAATGTCCGTCTAACTGATGAAGATTTTGCTAACATGACGCAAGTAATTTCCGCACTGAAACCATTTCGGGCAGCTGTGGCGGCTATCTGTAGACGCGACGCTTCGCTTTTGACTGCAGAAGCAACAGTAAAGTTTCTTCTAGAGGAGCTGCAAGCACAATCTCATTCTCTCAGAAAAGATCTGCAAAAATATTTTCAAAAGAGAATTTTAGAAGAGCGATGCAATAAAACATCTTTAGTCCTCCAATATCTGCACAATCCGCAAGCACAGTTAGAAAAAAAAGAAGATGGTCAAAGACTTTAGCGTGAAATTGCTTTTGCGTCTTAAACCGTTACAGGAACAAATGGCCGAAGTAAGAATTCAGGCTGATAATTCGCAACTTCCTCGGAGTTTACAAGAACGCCATGAGCCATTACAATCGAATGGCCATCTTACAATTGAGCGCCGATTGCAAGAAGCTATTGAGGCTGCCTCTTCAACTTCAATTGCAATACCTACACCAGACTCCGCATCCTACTCAACTATGATTAACCACGAACTTAATATTGCTGCTCAGTCAGGCAAGAGAGGACCCCATTTAGAGAGTGTGTATCAATACTTGCTGACAATTCCTCCAACGTCTGTGGAATCGGAAAGAGTCTTCTCCTCCTCTGGATACCTATGCAATAAGATACGTTCTAGTTTGTATGATGACACTCTTGACAAATTATCTTTCATACGCTCAAATCTTTCTCGAAATTGAATTTTTATCCTTAAAATAAAGTAATTCATGGTTTTTAAAACGGTGCTGTCTTCTTTCTAAACATTAATACATTGTTGGGCAAAATGCAATAATGATTACATTTTCTATAATCACAATTGCAAATAATAATGATTACATCTACTTATATATTTGCCTTATTCTGTCTGTTTGTTTGTCTGTCTGAAGCTCACGGATGGGATTTTTCATAACCATCGGTGGTTCAGTTGTAGAATGCTCGCCTGCCACGCGGGCGGCCCGGGTTCGATTCCCGGCCGATGCATTTTTTTTACAATTTTTAAAACTCATTTATATATTATACAAGAATGACATCCACGGCGCCAATTTATAATTGTAACGAATAGTATTTGAATAAAAGCATTCAATCGGGTAGAACCCGGGCATTGCCCGGGTCATTCGTATATAATAATTGTATAAACGAATGCAAGACAAAATCACCGCGAATGTTTCTCTTTTTTTAAGGCAATTTATTTTTAAGGTAGTTATCGTTATTTATCGTTAATTTTTGTTTCGATTTTATTGAAAAAAAAACGATATGGTGCCTTTAAAAAATGATCTTCATTACTATGCAGTTTTCTATTTAGTCAATATACCTAAGTTCATGTTGCAAATGTAATTATCTCTATCGATTTAGTAGGTGAAATGCCAAAAAAAAAAATCGACATGATGAAATCTTTATGAAAATTCACATTTTTATTTTTATACTAGCCGAGTGGCCCGGGCAACGCCCGGGTTTTACCCGACTGGACCCGGCTTCGCCTGTGTAGTGTTCGAGCGAGGTTTACTCATGAATGAATAGAGGCCCCAACTGTTTGTAAACTCAATGTAATGAATTTTCTTTCAGCAAAATGGAGATAAATTGCAAACAGCAATATCGAAAATGCTTGTGAAAAAATCTGAAATATAGGATCCATTTCACAAACACATCTAATGAATAGTGCTGTTTGGAGGAGTGGTCTAAACTGTTAATTTTTAAAAACCATGACCCGGGATCATTGAATGCAGATTTAGACACTTTGTTCTGAAAAAAAAAATTGCCCCAATGGCTCCTGATTCTTGAAAAAGTCCAACCCCTCCAGTGAGTGCAAGTAACCAAACTGGGCTTTTATTCTTAAAAATTAAAAAAAAAATCTAATGATTAGTTTGAATAAAGGAAAATGGTCGGCACAACCTGAAAATTTCACTTTGTCCACTTCACTCTCGGCTGTCCAAGAAGAAACAGCCAGAGCAAACATTTTAAAGGGCACCTAATCCGGCATTTACATATCTAAATAGTTAATTTGCATAATTCTCTAATAGTCAAGGGCAATTTTAAAAATACCAAAAAAGCAAGACCAAATAAAAATATATATATATATGTGTGATGTTTCAGTAACAGCATTGTTGCCATATAAAGACAAAATTACTGAATGTATTCAGTACCTTTGTCTGAAGATAGCCAAAATGTAACTGAAACCACACATAATGTAATTATTTGTATTCGGTCTTGCTTCCTTTTTTTTTTTAATTATCCCTAGTACGCGTGGTACAGGCCATGATAACCATGGTGGGTAGGTAGCGACTGCTTTTACTGTAAGCGCACCACATGTCAACAAATGTGATACATTGCTACCAGCTAAATGCATTTTCACTATGGTGTGATTTCCACATGATGGATCTGTAGACACATTATAATCTCTCCAGAGCTTAAGGTAGCAAACAGTACTTTCACATTATATAAATATCAATGCCAAAAGCCAGTTATGATAGCTGTTGCAGTGTAATGTAGACCTGCAGGATGGGAAAAAGCAATATTATTTCCGGCTTTAATTTTAAAAGTATTATGAAACGTTAAAAATATAATCTTAACTTTTGAAGAATGAAAAAATGCTAACTTGATGTGTATTAATTTAGTCTAAAAACAAACAGCATGTAAAAGTAAGCACCAATCGAAAGCATTTATTAGCTCTAACAGTGCTGCCCCCAGCGGTAAAAGACTGGAGCTGACGCTTCACGGGTTGGTAAAGTTTATGTTAATAATACATTAACTTAACAATATTCCATGTCTTGCTAACACAAATTTTAAAAATAATATGCATAAAAATAATGCAATTCTTAAAATCATAAATGAAGCATCATTAAATTAAATGGGAGAGAAATGGTGTTCCAAAATATTTTTTTTGTTGTAAAACTTTGACCTTTATATTTTTACAAATTCTTAATGTATATAACCCAAACCAAATTGTCTATAAAATTCTGCAAACAAATATAATATTATAGAGGCATGAAAATACCAATGGTGTAAAAATCAAAACAGCAAAGTTATCCTGATAAATGCAATGAGCTATGATAAGGTGTGTTGCAGGCTAACAAAAACCTTAATTGAACCAGAAATGTTGATACCATAAAAAAAAATAAAAAACAATTTTCAAGAATAGAGTTATGTAAATGAATTAAATGTGAAAAAATTAAAATAAAATAAAGTAAAAAAAGCTTTATTGATGAAACTACAGTAGAGCAATAATGATAACAAATTATTCACAAATTATGTAGTTACAAAAGTCAAGCTTCCCAAAATCATTATTCGAAGAAATCTCTTTCAAAATTGTCAAAATCTATATCAAAGCCCCCTGATAAACAATATTGCGTGTCTTGCTAAAAGTAGAACTAAAGACAAACAAATTTTTAGGGCTGGAAACACGGGAGCATGCTACATAGAGTTGCCCATGCGAGAAACAGGGAGACTCAAGATGCACACCAACTACTTGCAATGTTTGACCCTGAAGCATGCTGAACCCTAGAGCTATTGGAACGCTGAGAAAGATTGCTTCTCCTATGGCTTGGCATACCTACAAACACAAAGCATTAGTAAAAATAAAAATAAGGATAACTGAAAAATGTAAAACATAAAGGACTGAGATTGAAGAAAAAAATTCAAAAATAGTGTATTAAAATAAGCGTGTATAAATATGAGTAGAACATACATAGATATATATGAGCAGCTACATATTATGAAGCAGATAAATCTAAATCAGTGATTCTCAACCAATGTGCCGCGGTAATTTTGTGTGCCGCGAAATTCTAAAAATGTGCCGCCGAATTTTAGTAATATGATTATGTTCACGTTTGTATTGGTTTTTCTTTTTTTCTTTGTCATTTTTTTACTTTTTAAAATAACGAAATTAGCAAATTGAATGTTAGAGATGTATATTACTTATATTTTGCATAGAAATATTGATACATAATTTGAATTTTCTTGCATTAAAGTTAGCAAAAGTGTGCCGCGAAATTCTAAAATTGTGCCGCCAAATTTTCAAATCTTTAAAATAATGCCGCAACAAAAAAAAGGTTGAGAATCACTGATCTAAATACTACCTAAACAAATGACAGCAAAACAAAAAAAAAAAAAAAGACAATGGAAGAAGGCCTAAAAAAAAGTCTAATTTGGTTGAAAAAACTGCCCAATAAATTGAGCCTATATAGATATATGGACCCGGCTTCGCCCGGGTATTGTTCGAGTGGGGTTTACTCTTGAATGAATAGAGCCCCCAACTGTTTTTAAAACTTAAAGTAAAGAATTTTCTTTCAGCACAATGGAGATAAACTGCAAATATCAAAATTAAAAAATCTGGTAAAAATAATCTGAAATATAAGATCAATTTCACAAACACATCTAATGAATAGAGTGCATTTTTGGAGGAGTGGTCTAAACTGTTGATTTTTAAAAACCACGACCCGGGAGCATTGAATGCAGATTTAGACACTCTGTTCTGAAAAAAAAAAATTGCCCCAATGGCCCCGGAGTCTTGAAAAAGGCAAACCCCTCTAGTGAGTGCAAGTAACCAAACTGGGCTTTGGTATCTAAAAAATGAAAAAAAAAAATCAAATGATTAGTGTGAATTAAGGGAAATGGGCCTCGCAACCTGAAAATTTTACTTTCTCCACCTCACGCTCGGCAGTTCAAGAAGAAACAGCCAGATTAAACATTTTTAAGGGCACCTAATCCGGCATGTACATCTATAGTTAAACAACTTTTAAAAATGTAATATATCTGCAATACTGAAATACCCAGACTTGGATTATTTTTTGTATTAGGTCATTGTTGGCAGCTTTAGAAAAATGTGGGAAATTAGATATTATTACAAAAGAATGTACTTTTTAAAATGGTATAAAATAATTAGGAAATTTGCATCATTTTCTAATAGTCAAGGGCAATGCTAAAAATACCAAAAAAGCAAGACCAAATAAAAAATAAACGAATTATGTGTGATGTTTCAATAACAGCATTGTTACCTTATAAAGACAAAATTACTGAATGTATTCAGTACTTTTGTCTGAAGATGGTAACAATGCTGTTTCTGAAACCACACATAATTTATTTATTTGGATCTGGTCTTGCTTCCTTGTGATTTTTATCTATATTTCAAAATATACCTCAATTCTTTTTTACCTAAAAAGCTTTACATATATATTGCCAAGACCATAAATAAAGGTAAAATGTCAAATGAGCTATTAATTAACCCTATATGGGTCAGGACAAGTGAAAATAAGGCCAACAATAGAAATATCTTTCAAAAAAATTAAATTTGAACGCTAGCTTCACACAGGGCACAAAATTTGCTACCAGCTACATGCGTTCTTTTTTTACTATGGTGTGATTTCCACAGGATGGATCAACATTATAATTTCTCCAGAGCTTAAGGTAGCAAACAGTACAATAAATAAATATCAATGCCAGTTCACAATAAATAAATATCAATGCCAAAAGCCAAAGTTATGATAGCATGTTGCAGTGTACTGTTGACCTGCAGGATAGGAAAAAAGCAATATTGTTTCCAAAGACTTTAAGTTGAAAAGTATTATGAAACGTTAAATATATTATACGTACTTTTAAAAGCAGAAAAAAAGCTATCTTGATTTGAATACATTTAGTCTAGAAACAAATATATACATATACATATAAAAATATGGTTGTACCATATAAATATATATGGTATATAATATAACCAATGACAGAAAAAAAATGTTTATACTTTTTTCAATAAATATACTTTTTACAACTTTAATAAAATTTATACGCACTCTAAATATAAGAAAGAAAAAATAATAGAATACTGTTCCAAAAATAATATACCTTATGAGATAAAATACTACACTTATCTTTAAAAATGTAGATCGTTATATTTACACTAATTAAAATTAAACGAAGCAAAATATATGAATAAGCTGCGAAATAAATAATAAATCCAATTAATTTAAATTGAAAAAATATTACTAAATGATTAAATAAAATCTACCTTCTAAAAAGGAAAAGAAAGTTTTTCGAAATGCAATTTTTGTGCTTTTAGCCTAAATGTTAAACCAAAACCTCAACTCCCTACGTGCGAAATTTCACAATACAGTTTTAATTAACCCAGGTTCCGGGGGCGTATTTATTTGATAATTGATCGATTAAAATTATTTTCAAAGATATATATATAAAAAAATAATAGATATATAAAATAATCTTACCTTTTAAAGACACATTAATCGGGTAAAATTACAAAACAACAACGTGTAAAAGTGTATTAACCAATCAAATTCATTTATCGTCGCGACCAGTGCGCCGCCAAGCGGTAAAAGGCTTGAACTAAGGAATTTTGGTTTAACATTTTTTAAAAATAGCACATTAAACTTTTTCGTTTTTTGAATAGCCTATATGTTAAACGAAATCTTCAGCTACCTACATGCGAAATTCCATAATGATTGAGTCAGTAGATTTTGCGTGATGCGATAACAAACATCGATTTCGCATTTCATTTTTATAGATATAAAGGATAAAGGATTTTCAAGACACACACAGTTTGGGGCGGGACGTTTCACAAGAGAGACATTCACGGCGCCAATTTATAATTATAACGAATAGTATTTTTATTAAAACATTTTAAAAACACACAGTTTGGAACGGGACGTTTCACAAGAGTGACATCCATGGCGCCAATTTATAATTGTAACGAATAGTATTTGAATTAAAACGTTTTTAAAATATATACGCACTCGGGTAAAACCCGGGCGTTGCCCGGGCCATTCGTCTAGTTTGCTATAATTACAATTACAAGTAATTTTAATCACAATTGCTATCATTATATATAGAATTACGAGTAATTATGTTTACATTCTAATGCAATTAATTTTTTTGCAAAGTAATGCATTGCAAAGTAATCGTAATTACAAGGTAATGTATTACTTTGAATGGATTTACTGCCCAACACTGCATTAAGAGATGTGGTCTAAGAGTTCCAAGAACAGTAATTTTTTTCCAGATGTGTGTACAGTAATTGACAGATAATTTCAAACTGTAACCCAAAAGCAATGATTTAGTTCATAAGCAGGCGCAAAATATATGGCTTTCAGGTTGTTTTCATCGAAGTAAGTGCCACGTCATTGGCACTATATAAAAAAAAATTAAAAATATAACGAACGAAACGATATACCTCTTGGCGTAGAAAGACGAAAATGTTTTTCAATCCCGGGATTGAGAAAAAAGCAATCCCGAATCCCGGGATTGAAAATATGTACCGGGATTGGAAGCCCTAGTTACAAGTTCCAGGTGTAAAGCTCTGAAGACGGCACAGGTAAATAGAACAATCCATACCTTGGTCTTGTTCTTGAGGTAAAGTGGACCAGCAAGGTAATACTCCCATAATTTCAAAGGCTGTGGAATCTCTCACTCTATCAAGGGATAAGTGTATCAGAATGGTTTTCACAGGTTTTGATGAAAATCTTCTACACTTGGCACACTGAGAGACGACACTTCGTATGCTGCGCCGGGACTTTAAGATCCATTAATTTTCTCTGAGTTTTGCAGAAAGGTTCTGAACTCCTGCATGACAATGTCTCAGATGGAATTCTCTTATCAGGCATGTGACAACATGATGTTTTCTTGGAAGAAAAATTGGTTTACGAAATGAATATTCGTCATCCCTTTCAATAATCTTGGATTTTATACGGATCAATCGAAAATCATCTCTAATTATCATCAACCCGTTGATCGAATCTCCTCGGCTAGAAAAAACTTGCTGTGGCATAGTTTTCAAAATTCCCTTTTCAGCATCTTTTAATTCTGAAAGCTGAAGACTATGCATACCTGATGAAGACAATTTTTGTGTATTTCGTATGAACCTCTGGATCCACGCATTTATTCTGACAATCTTTGTAAAATTTGAAAATCTTTCAAACCATGGCATTACTTCAGTTCTGGCATGAGAGGTCACCAATACTTGTCTATCTATTTCTAAATTGACCAAAGTTCTGTCTGAGTGGAATAATTGCTTTGGCCAGTGATCTTGAGGCTGCTTGAGCCATTCAGGTCCCTCCCACCATCTGGTGCGTTTAAGCTGGAGTACACTACAACCACTTGAAGAAATGTCTGCAGGGTTGAAGCTCTCTGGTACATAAAACCATTTGTTCGGACATGAAGTGTTGCATATCTCTTTGACTCTGTTGTTTACAAAGGTGCCCCACTGCCTATTCGTCTTGATCCATGAAAGTGCTGTAGCAGAGTCTGTCCAGTAGTGCACCGGTTCCGCAGCCAAATTCAAAGACTCAGTTATGTACCTGCTGAGTCTAACTCACAACATACAAGCAAGAAGTTCCATCCTAGGGATAGTAGTTTTCTTAAGTGGACCTAGCCGGGATTTGGCCATCAAAAGTTGTACTGACACTCCTTTGTTCCCAGGACAAATTAGAAAAGCTGCTGCTGCATATGCACTTTGGCTGGCATCACAAAATATGTGAATGGACCAATGGGCTCTAATCCCATTGCCCACTTTACGTTGAATTTTTATGTCGGCAAGTGTGTCCAACTCACTGTACCACTTCATAAAATTTTCTTGAATGGTTGATGGTAAAGGTTCATCCCAATCAGTTTTGACTGTCCAGGCTTGTTGAATAAGTAGTTTAGCAGGTAATAAGACAGGAGCTGAGAATCCAATTGGGTCAAAGATCTGTTGGGTATGAGACAAGAGGTCTCTCTTGGAAAGTGAGTTTATTATAACTCCGAACTTAGGGGTCACATTAAGAGTATCTTCTAAAAGATTCCATTTCATGCCCAGAACTGAAGCCTCTTCACTCTTTTCTATATCAACACTAGGAGGTAATCTAGAATAGACTTCCTTGACTCGGTGTATAGGTCCTAATTGCCACATTCTGAGATCCATCTTGGCTTTTGCAAATATCTCAGTAGATTTATCCACCAGATCACCTAATTCTGCCTCGGTATCCACTGAAGTGACACAATTATCAATATACAAACATTCCATCAACTTCTGAGGAAGTGCTCCAAATTCAGATGAGACTCCTTTGAGATGATGCAGGATGACTGCTTCAAGCAAATAGGGGCTAAAGGTCACACCAAAGACAACTCGCTTGTGGCGGAAAACCTGAATCTGATGATTATTTTTCCACCATAAGAATCTAAGATAGTCTCTATCTTTTTCTTTCACTTCAATTTGCAAAAAGGCTTTTCTAATGTCAGCAATAACTCCAATAGCCTTTTCTATAAACTTCAGTAGGATAGCTGGGATCTGTTCAATAACATTTGGGTCACTTGCCAAGCAATCGTTCAACGAATGATTCCCCTTGTCCTTACATGATGCGTCAAACACAGGTCTTATCTTGGTGGTGTTGCTATTGGCTTTAACCACTGGGTGATGAGGGCGATAATGACACTTCCTGTTCAAATCTTCTGGAGACACCTTTTCAATAACACCTTCAGCTAGCCATTCTTGGAACACACTATCATATTTGCTGAAGATACATTTAGCTCTCAATTTACGGGTTGTGTTGAAAAGTCTTCTCTCTGCAATATGACGATTGGATGGAATTCCTTCTTGGTTCCCCAGCCAAGGTAATCCTACACAAAAGCGTCCATCTTCCAGCTGATGAACAGTATTCAAGAAGTGCTGGTGTACTATCTTATCTTCTTCTAGCTTGGTGAGATTTTCCCTGGGATATTTTATGCCAAACGTTTCTAAATCCTACAAATCATCAACCGACATATTTCTACTGTGCATTCTGATGACCACCAGTGATGAGTAATCAGTCTGCTCATCTTTCTTCGGTGAAGGGCCACAAATTGTCCATCCAAGATGTGTTTCTATGGCTGTTAGTCCATTTTCCAGCTGCTTCACACGTCCCGACAAAAGGCTTCCATAAATATCACTGCCGATCAAAAGTTCTATCTATCTTGGGGCTATCTCTTCCAAGATCAGACAGCCAAATTCTAGATCCTTTTAGTTCATTCAACCATGCTCCTTCAGGCGTTCTTGGAATCTCTCCACAAATAATATTTTGACCCGAGAATTCAAATTCTCTCAGAGTGCCCAATTCGGGTAGGTTGCTGCATAATGCGACCTTATATACCTTATGGCATTTTGTTTCTGTTTGTGTACCACCAAACAATGAATGAGCGATATTTACATTGCCGACGGGATTCAATTTTATTTCTAGTGCAGTGGATTCCAAAATATAGGACTTCTGAGAACCAGGGTCCAAGAGTGCTCGCACTCTTTTATAGCCATTATTTCCTATAATATTAACCATCAAGGTCATTAAGGTTACATTTCTTGTACACTGCTGATTGGCTAAAGCACTCTGCACTACTTCAGAGACATGCGTCTTTTCCTTTCGGTTGCAGGGCAAGTCAGGACAAAGAAGAACGTAGTGTTCTTTGGCACAAATATTACATTGAACTGTCCTTTTGCAAGCCTTTGCAAGATGTCCAGGTTTAAGGCATTTCAGACAACACTTATTTTCATAATTCTTTGCTCTTTTATCCTTGAATGGCATAGATTGAGCAGTGATGCAGACTTTCTTTGGTGATTATTTTCACAGAACAAACATCCCATCTCCTTGGCAGAAAATAAACCTGCAGCGGTAGGTATATTTGAATTCTGCTTAAACTTATTTCTAAGTTTCTCATTTGGGGATGACCCTTCAAATCCTCTCCTGGCTAGAAGTCTTATTTCTTCCCCTTCCATTTCTCTTCTAAGAAAGTCCAATAGATTGTTAAGGCGAGAGCTGTAATTAGAGTTAGAGTTTTTTGATGCATCACAATTATCCAGCGGTGATCTCTGACAAGTAACCAGCACATCTTCTGGCAGACAAGACTCTATCATTGGGAAAAGCCATGCTGTGTTTTCCTTGGTGTCAACACCCAAAGATTCCAGAGATCTTAGTTTTGTTTCAAGTTTGTCGTATAGTTTAGCCACTGACCGCATTTCATCTGGTGGAGTCTTGACATTTGCCATCATTAATTTAAGCAGTTCCCTTACATATATTTCAACAAGAAAATCTTTCTGTCCATACCTTTGTTTCAAGGCTTTGACCGCTTTGGCATAGTTTTCTGCTGTTTGGGGATAACTTTCTATGAACTCTCTGGCTCTAGTGTTTGATTGCATAGACTGCACCAGTTAATGAAACTTGTCTGCATCATGCAGCTCAGTATCCTCATGAATATTTTCAAATTGTGCCCAAAATGGTAGCCAATTAATTAGTTTTCCATCAAATTTTCTTATTTCGATCATAGGAAGTTTAACCTTTGGCCATTTGAGCTTCCCAGGGATTTAACATCACTTTTGTTATCAGAATCATTTATTATCTTACCTTTCTTTCCAGGGTGATGAAGGTATCCGAATAATATTCTGCTTCCTCAATTTCACAATTTAAAGTGTCTTCTTCTGCATCAGCCACCATCATATGATCCAACATCTTCTGGTCAAGATCCTTCAATTTAAAATCGATGTCTTTTAATTTGCTAAATTTGTCCCTGATCACATCTAGATCAGCATCAGTTTTACTTATTTCGGAATCCAAAAATTTACTGCCTTAGTAAATCGCGTTCTGGTTACTGAGCGCAACTTCTTGTCACGTTCCATCCTGGCAGGCTCGCCACTTTTGTTAATTAATAACAAAAATAAATAGAATTTACAAAAAGCCTTCATTTATTGCTTTTAATTTTAATTGAATTTGAAATATATTAAAGATAATATTTTTTATTTATACACATATAACTATATATAAACTAAAGAAAAAAAAAAGAAAATGAAACCAAAACGTAAACATTGGCAACCGCCATTTTTCTTTGTCTGAAAGCAACTGTTCTATACTCGATCCTGCGCAGGCGTACACCACGCTCGGCGCCACCACGTGTTGCTCTATGGGGTCGTGTTTTCGGGCCGCTCGCCCATTATAATGGATATTTAACACTAGTAGTCGTGTAGCGGTTCCCAAATATTAACTTTTCATATTTTCATTATAAGTTTTAATTTGTTTACTAACTATTTAATTCAAATATTAAATTAAATTATCTTTTAAATATATAATGTTCATAAAATATACTTTATTAAAATTATATTAATTAACATTAATATCATATTAATTGTTCTCATATCAATATAATAAAATAATTATACATCATTCTAAATATAAATCATAAATCATATAAAATGTAAATATTTATCTATAATATATCAAACACATATATCTAACATTATATAATCTAGAAATTATATTTGACCACACACACATATATACAAAAAGAACTTCAACGTGTAATATACAACAATTTAACCCCTTCTGGTAATTTGTATTAAATAAATGTAATTAAAAGTTGATTTTACAATAAATAACACTGGTCAACAAGATTTTTGCACAAGAGAACCTGATTATGTTTCTAGTGTAACTTTTCATGCTGAACTCAAAAATCTAATCAGAAATTTCCCATCACCTATGGTTTTTGCGTGACGGTCTTTTTTTAGTATTGGGATAAATACAGTAAAAAATGCAAACAATGTTACGTAAGCAGTTTTGCATACCCTTATTACATTGCACTGGTTTATCAAAAAATATTTTTCTTTGTCCACAAAGAAATAGCATCTTATCTACATGTCCTGAATCCAAATATACCATTAGTTTTTTTCTATTACGCAATATTTCTGAGATACACCTACTTGAAATTTGGAAATATTGTTAATATATAGGCATATATGAACGAAACATATTTATTTATTGAAAAGCAGTGACAGTGGATTTTCTTCTATACTTTGCTTGTGGTAGATCCCTCTTGAGTGTCCAGCAGTAGTCGGCAAGCATAGCGGGACTCCATTTACCTTGGTACCGCTTCTCCATGCTTGATATATCTTGATGAAACCTCTCACCATGCTCATCGCTAACTGCGCCAAGATTGTCTGGAAAGAAATCTAGATGTGAATGCAGGAAATGGATCTTGAGGGACATGTTACATCCCAGTGCCTTGTAGGAAAGCAACAGATCATTAACTATGTCTCGGTAATTTTCAACCTTGACACTTCCTAAGAAGTTTTTGCAAACGTTTCTTAAGGAATTCCATGCTGCTGCTTCAACTTCATTCAAACTATTTTGAAAATTTCCATCCTGCTGCAATTCTCGAATCTGAGGTTCAAAGAAAATGCCTTCTTTAATCTTCGCTTCACTTATACTAGACATTTTTTTGTTTTAGGTAGGCAAATCCACTGGCATTTCGATCCATTTCCTTGACAAAGTTCTTCATTAATCCCAGTTTAATATGTAATGGTGGTAAGTAAATATTTTCTGAATCGATCAGGGGTAGATTTGCAATATTTTTATATCCTGGAGTAAAGATTTTACGGTTTGGCTAGATTTTTTTAATGTAATGCCTTTCCCTATCTCTGCTATCCCACTCACACAGAAAACAACAAAAAATTGTATATCCAAGCTGTAATCCACTTTCAAATCGCTGCATATTTTCCAACCGTATCTTTCATATTCTATCTTTTTCAAAAGCAGTTTCATGTTTTCGTAAGTCTCTTTCATGTTGGATGCATGTGCTATTGGCACTGATGGGAACTTATTTCCATTGTGAAGGAGAACAGCTTTCATACTAATTTTTGAAGAATCAATGAATAAACGCCACTCTTCTGTATCATGGTCATGACCAAGCGCTTCCATTAGGCTAACAACATCATTGCAATATACTAAATCATTCTCTTGTGAATAGAAGTCTTGAAATTCATCTTGACGCTTGCGAAAAAAGCATACTTTTGTGCCTTTATGCAGCGGATTCCAGCCTTTTAACCTAGAGCCTAAAAGTTCACTCTGTTTTTTGGATAAATCTAAATCACGTACGAGGTCGTTCAAATCTCCTTTGGTTAATAAATGAGGTTCAGATAAAGCACCTGCTTCAAAATTTGTGTCATCCCACTGTTGCTCTCGTCTATCTGAATCATCGTCACTAAATATTACATTTTCAGGAGGCTGTGGAACAGGTAAAATATCACTATGAGGAACCGGTCTCATAGCAGAAGGCAAATCTGGATATTCAACTGTATGTCTTGATTTGGATGTAACCTGTAGTCTTTGTCAAACAAAAATAACAGTGTGAAGAATGGTCTTTAGGTTCCCTTCATATCATTGGAACCGCAAAAGGCATATGACGTTCACCTTTAATCCACCCTGTAAGATGTCGAACACAAATTACAAAACAATGGTGAGGAGCCCAAGTTTTATCTTGGTCACCGACTTTAAAGCCAAAATGAAGTTCATAGCACTTTTTGATGAGCGGTGTAAAGTTTCGCCTTTGAACTTTGAAAGTTAATTCCTCACAATTATAACAGAAAATATCAGGAATATTAATGCAACGCCTCGGCATATTGACACAGTCTAGTGCACACGATTTATAAAAGCAAATCGATAGAGAAGAATAAACTAATCACTTCAAATTTACCTGTCACTTCTGCTGCAAATCTATTAAACAAATCGTTAGGTTCAATTTAAATATATATATTAAAACTGTTAATGAGCAAATAGCATTACAGAGCTTGTCGTTATTTTTGAGTTGAAAGCAAAACAGATTATAATATTATATAATAATAAATTATATGTATTCAATTAAAACTCCAATAATTTGTTATTTAAATTAATATTTATGATTCTTAAAGAGCAAAATTTGATTAATAACAAATAAAATAAAGCTTTTGGCTCCACATACCAACTCTCCTTGTCAAAAATAAAGCGCTAGCTTAGTTAATGATGTAACTTGAAAAATGCTTACTTAACATTGGTTGCATTTATTACTGTATTTATTCCAATACTAAAAAAAGACCATCAGGCAAAAACCATGGGTGATGGGTAATTTCTGATTAGATTTTTGAGTTCAGCATGAAAAGTTACACTAGAAACACCATCAGGTTCTCTTGTGCAAAAAAAAAAAGTTTTTTTTTGTAGACCTGTGTAATTTGTTATCTGACTCCACCTAGAATTCAATGCCGCCCACACAAAATGGTGAGCCGTATTTAAAATATAAACTTTAACGAACATTTGCAAGCAATCAAACAAGAATTTCAATTTGATCAAAAGTGAAAAATATAATTACTCATAATATAAAATTATAAATATTTAAGAAATACATATAAGTATTTATATTTAAAACAAAAATTATAACATATTTCGCAATATTTAAAAAAACGAAAACGTACATCGTTTGGTATTTAATTCAAGGCAAATTTTCAACTTAAAATAAAATCGCTATCAAATATAATTTTAAGAAATTATTTATGTGGATTGTCGTTAATTAACCACCACATAAATTGGTGAGCCGAACAAAAGAACCAGCACAACGAATTGATAAAAAAAAAAAGTGAGGAAACTGAGAAAGTTGAGACCTATAAGGTAAATATTAAACTTCCACCTTTCTGGATTGAAAGACCTGATATATGGTTCCATCAAGTTGAGGCTCAGTTCTTAATAAATAATATATATATAAAGACAGAAAATACGAAATTCAATTATATAATCGCTCAATTGGAACCAAAGTATGTCGAAAAGCTCTGGGATATAATTACCTCTAAAGAAATAAATAAATATTCAGAGGCAAAAGATAGACTTCTTAGAATATTTAAAGATGGCGAATCAAAAAGAATTCGAAAACTGCTATCGGGAATTGAACTGTTGCAGAAATTGAAATCATTAGCAACAGAGGACATCCGATAAATGTATAAAGACGCTATGGCTTGAAAAACTACCACAGGCAATTCAGCAAATTTTAATGATTAGCGAGGAAGAACTCGACAAATTGGCAGTAATGGCTGATAGAATAGCCGAATTGAACCCCAAGGCGGAGATTTACGAGGCAGATAAGCCGGAGAATGAAACAAAAATGTTATTAAAAAATATATAATCTCTGGAACAGAAAATATAAAGTATGAAAATGGAGCATCAAGGTAGATCTCGTGACCGAAGTTCACGTGATTATCGCTACAATGCACGCTCCCGTTCCCGATCTAAGGGCGGATATAATCCAATGTGAATGGGTCAATGCGGAAAACTCCAATCAGCAGTAAGTGGTGCGACGCACTCTGCTGCTGGACAGAACATACGTCGCAATAGCCGTTTATTTGTAAGTGACAAAAATACTGGCATGCGATTCTTAGTAGATAGTGGAGCTGATGTTTCCTTAATACATTTCAAATGAAAAATTGGGACCACCCTGAACGATTTTAAGCTATATGCAGCCAATGGAACGGAAATCTCCACGTACGGTACTCAAATATTATCTTTAGATCTTGGTCTACGGCGACAATTCCAATAGCCATTTGTAATAGCTAAAACCAACAGGGGTATACTTGGAGCCGATTTTCAAAATAATTTCAAATTAATCCTCGATAATAATAGAAGACAATTGATTGACGGTATAACAAACCTGACAATAAAAGGTGATATCTGCTCAATCTCTGAAGATACCTTTAGCTCTTATAGAACAACATCAAATTTTTCTAAACTATTGGCTAATTACCCAGATATTACGAGGCCCAACGTAGGAATAATGAAAGCTAATCACGATGTGAAGCACTTTATATTAACAAAAGGACCACCAGTGTTCTCTAGAGCTCGACCGTTGGATCCAAAAAGATTAAATGAAGCTAAACAAGAGTTCCAATTTATGCTCGAGCATGAAATAATCAGGCCATCAAAATCACAATGGGCTAGTCCACCTCACCTGGTCACCAAAAAAGACGGCACATTAAGACCTTGTGGTGACTACAGAAAATTAAATTATCAAACCCTGCCTGATCGCTACCCAATACCTAGATTGGAGGACTTTCAGCATATTTTAAGTGGAAAACTGATTTTTTCTAGACTTTATTTGTTTAAAGCCTATTACCAGATCCCCATTGCCGAGGAGGACAAGCCTAAAACAGCCATAATAACTCCATTTGGGCTTTATGAGTTTAACGTCATGAGCTTTGGTCTTAGGAATGCACCAGCTACGTTTCAGCGTTTTATTCATGAAGTACTTCGTGGCTTGGATTTTACATTTCCCTATTTGGACGATATATTAGTGGCTTGAGAAACTTGTGAAGAACATGAAACCCATTTAAAATTGGTTCTCGAGAAACTAAAAACTATGGATTGCGCATAAACATCGCGAAATCTTTCTTAGGAGTTGACCAATTGGAATTTCTAGGGCACTGGATAACTAATGGAGGGTCTCAACCGCTTCCATCAAAAGTTCAAACAATTCTAGATTATAAACTGCCAACGACGAAACGGGAATTGCGTACCTTCCTAGGTATGGTAAATTTTTATCGTAGGTATCTTGAGAACGCAGCTTCTACGCAGGCTCTTCTTCATGATTATCTGAAAGATTCAAAAAAGAATGATAAAAGAAAAACGATTGGTCAGAAGAGGCCAAGTAGCAGTTTGAAAGATGTAAACAAGACTTAGCAAGTGCTGCATTATTATGCTACCCCAACCCTGCACTTCCATTATCGCTCTGTACAGACGCATCTAATAATGCTATTGGTTCAGTGTTGCAGCAATGTGAAAATAGTTGTTGGAAGCCAATAGCATTATTTTCGAAGAAATTAAATAATGCTCAAAAGGTATACAGTACCTATGATAGGGAATTACTTGGAATTTATTTGAGTATTAAATAATTTAAATATATTTTGGAGGGAAGAAAATTCTTTATATTCACTGATCATAATCAAAGGTATACAGTACCTATGATAGGGAATTACTTGGAATTTATTTGAGTATTAAATAATTTAAATATATTTTGGAGGGAAGAAAATTCTTTATATTCACTGATCATAAGCCATTAGTATATGCTTTCAAACAAAATAATGAAAAAGCTTCGCCAAGACAACAGAGACAACTTCAATATATTTCACAATTTTCCACAGACATCCGGCATATTAGTGGTAAAGAAAACATTGTTGCAGATACGTTGTCTAGAATAGAAGCAGTTACAAGTATTGATTATGATAAAATTGCAGAGGAACAAAATAATAGTGATGAATTACTTAATCTACGCAAAGAAAATACATCTCTAAAATTTAAACAATATCCATTACAATCTGGCAAAATGCTTTGGTGTGATGTGTCAACAGAAAATATAAGACCGTTTATTCCAGAAAAAATTCGAATTCAAATCTTTCATCAATTTCACGATTTAAATCATTCAGGTATAAAGGCTACAATTAATCAACTTAAATCAAAATTTATCTGGAAAGAAATAGAAAAAGACGTTCGAAAATGGTCCCAGGCTTGCATTAATTGTCAAAAAACAAAGTTAACGAGGCACACAAAATCCCAAATTGGTACATTTCGAGAGCCCGACGAAAGATTCAGTGTGATTCATATTGATTTAATTGGGCCACTACCTCCATCAAATGGAAAGTATTATTGTCTCACTTGCATTGACAGATATACGTCCTGGATGGAAGTGATACCCTTGGAGAACATAACATCTGAGAGTGTAGCCCTAGCCTTTTATAATAACTGGGTGTCAAGATTCGGAACTCCCTACACTATAGTTTCAGATCAGGGAAGACAAACAACAATTTACATCTCAAGTATTCAAAGATCTTGCAGCTATATGCGGTACGAAACTGCTACATACTACTCCGTACCATCCTCAAAGTAATGGTAAAATTGAACGTTTTAATAGGACACTTAAAACTGCTATTAAAGCTCATAATTCAGTCAAATGGACCGATTCTCTGCCGACAATACTTCTAGCGTTACGCGCTGCTATTCGAGAGGATACGGGTTTTTCAATATCACAGATGGTTTATGGAAAAACCGTTAAATTACCTGGAGAATATTTTGAGAAGCCTGTAAGTCGAGTTGATTCTAGTTTATTTATATCGAATCTATAGAGTATATGCATATGGTTAGAACAATAACAACGAATCACAATGTAATCAAAAATATTTTTATCCATAAAGATTTATTTAAATCTGATCAAGTTTTCTTGAGAATCAATAGAATTAGAAAGCCTTTAGAACCATATTACGAAGGACCTTATCCAGTTCTTGAAAAATCTGATAATTTTTTTTACGCTAAAAATTGAGAACAGGGAAGTGAAGATATCGATAGATCGATTAAAGCCCGCTTATATATTGGGAACACTAGATCAACCTGCCAGCAGTGGAGATCCCATCATACCTGCCAGCAGAGAAGATCTCATCGGGCCTTCCAGTAAACCGCAACCATCTAAGCCTGGGGTGCGGTTCGAATTGCCAAAGGAGACCCGCAGCGGAATACGGATAAAAACTCCTTCCAGGTACAATGAGTCTATTGGACGTGACTTCCGTCACTGGAAGGGGAGTGATGTAGCGGCTCCCAAATATTAACTTTTCATATTTTCATTATAAGTTTTAATTTGTTTAATAATTATTTTATTAAAATATTAAATTAAATTATCTTTTAAATATATAATGCTCATAAAATATACTTTATTAAAATTATATGAATTAACATATTAATATCATATTAATTTGTAGTATTTTAAATAATTACAACTTTCTTTAAAGCAACAAGAGAATTATGTATTGCATTTAGCAAGACAAGAAAACAAAAGACAAACTCGGAATGACAAAAAAAAATTATAGGTTAGTTCCTATTCCAAATCTAGCTTTCACACAGAGTATTCAAAAATAAAATACGACAATCCCTCCCCTGTGTGGAAGCTTCTATCAAACAAGTACGAGATAGTTTATACAGTTTTTAAGTTTCTCTTTGGGAAGACTCTTTGATAATAGGTCTGCTTCCATTTCGTCACTCCTAACAAATTCAAGGTCGATTGTTCCTTCTTCCACAGCATCTTTTATAAAATACATTTTTCGGTTTATATGTTTCGTCCGGGAAGTTATTTTTTCAGATTTAATCCACTTGATAGCAGATTGACTATCTGTTTTAAGCGTTGTAGGAAAGTTCGCATCCTTACATAGTTCTTCTAAAAGTCCTTTAATCCATTTTACCTCGCAGATACCTTCGCATATCGAAATCAGTTCGGCTTCGCATGTAGACAGAGCCACCAAACTTTGTTTCTTGCTTCTCCAACTGATCAGGCTGTTTCCCAGTTTAACTGTGTATCCGGAATAGGACTTTGCGTCACTTGTTGAACACCAGCTTGCATCTGTGCTGACAAGAATGCTATTTTCTGATGGCTTGTATCTTAACATTTTATCTCTGGTGTCCTTCAGGTATCTATATATTCTCTTTACTCCTGTTAAATGTACTTCTCTTGCATCGTTGCAAAATCGGGATAAATTGCTCACATTAAAAGAAATATCTGGACGAGTTCCGGTTGCCAAATACATCAGGGATCCGATCATCTCTTGATACAATGTCCTGTCTACTGTGTACAATGTTACATTCCTCGAGTGCAAATTTCTTCAAGATTTTATCGATATAATGGGCTTCAGATAGATCAAAACCGTATTCTGTTTTCCTTATCTCTATACCAATGAAAGGTTCATTCTCCCCTTTTTATTTTAAAGCAACAAATATTCCTATCTCTGATGCTAGTTTTTCTTTAAGGTTTTATCCGTTCCGGCTATTATTAGATCATCCACGTATAAACCCAATATTCCATATTCCTTTCCTTTTCTAAAAGTGTACAAACATGGATCATATTGCGATCTTTCCATTCCCAGTTGTATCACTATCTCGTTGATCTTTTTATTCCAATAATCACCCGATTGTGGAAGTCCATATATACTTTTTAACAATTTGCAAACTTTGTCTTCTTCACCTTTTTCAACAAGTCCTTCCGGCTGTTTCATATAAATAGTTTCTTTCAATTCTCCGTAAAGGTAGGCGGTCTTCACATCATATGATGCTATAACCAAATTCAACTGAGCTGCTAGGGCTACAATTGCACGAAGACTTTCTTTTCTGATCATTGGTGGAAATGATTCCTCATATTCTACGCCATATTTTTGATTACAACCAATAGCAACTAATCTAGCTTTTCTTCTATAAACACCTTCACTAGGCGTACTCTTTATGCTAAAGATCCATTTGCAGTTTATGATCTTCATATTCTTTTCTCTTTGAACGAGAGTCCATACTTTATGCTTGTTAATAGAGTAAAGTTCTTCTTTCATAGCTTCGAGCCACTCATATTTATTCTCGTAGTTAATCGCCTGCTCATAATTTTCGGGAATACGTTCGTCTGGTTCCAATATAAAATTCACGTTATTTATTTCTTTTATTCTTTGCGAACGTCGAACGCCTTGTTCAAGCAATTTCATTTCTTCTTCTCTCAGTTTTGCTCTGTGTTTTTCCTCTAAAACTTTTTGTGTATCTCCCTTTTTGCGACCTGACCTTACAATTCTTTCCTCGTTAGGTTCGTCTAGCGTGGGAATCGTTTCTTCATTTAGTTCTGAGGTTTCTGGACGCGTCCGGTGGTCGATATCAATATCATTTTCCTTTTCCTTTTTATATGAAAAATGGTCGTAATTTGTGTCTTCTTCAAGATTTTTTGCATAATCAATTCCTTTCTCATTTTCGACAAATTTTACTGATCTTACTTCTTCTATTTTCTTAGTGATTATATCATACACTCGATGAGCCTTTCTTTTCAGAGAATAGCCTACAAAAATACCTTTTTGACTTTTAGGCATAAATTTACTTCTATGTTGTTGTGTAATGGGCCAAAACGCCAAACAACCGAATATTCTTAAATGTCGAATGGAGGGTTTTCTTCCTTTCCATTTCTCCATTGGTGTATCAAGCTTGATTGACCTATGTGGAGTACAATTTTTGACATATGATGCAGTAGCGACTGCCTCCGCCCAGAAAGCCATGGGTAGTGCTGAATCAAACAATAATGTCCTTGCTGTTTCAATTAGGGTTCGGTTTACTCTCTCTGCAACTCCGTTACTTTGTGGCGAGTAGGTGGTGGAGAGTTGGTGGTGTATTCCATTTTTAATTAAGAAATTCTTGAATCTGTGATTAGTGAACTCTGTGCCATTATCAGTTCGCACATCCTTTATTTTCAGGTTTAGCTCATTTTCCACTCTAGCCTTAAATTCTTCAAACTTCCCCAAAGTTTCATCTTTGTTTTTCAGAAAGTAGATAAAGGTTCTTCGGCTGAAGTCATCAACTAGAACAAAAAAGTATTTTGATCCACCTAGAGATTGGTATGGCATTGGACCACATAAATCCATATGCACCAATTCAAGGGGTTTGGTTGTACAGTTGGTGGTAAAGGGATGGTAAGGTTGTCGAGTCAATTTCCCCATTATACAAGCTTCACATTCTGGCAAGTTCTTAAAATTAACATTAAACCCCAATACCACATTCTGTTGAATTATCTCTTTCGTGTACGCTTCGTTCAAATGATTCAGTCTTCTATGCCACAAGCTGATATTGTCATTTGAGAAATCATCTTTTGTGGTCATGACATTCTCCGTCTTTTCCGAGTATTCATCTCTGGACCTTGTTTCCATTACATACATCCTATCCTGGATTTGAGCCTCTGCAATTAAATCATCCTGTTCATTGTAAATCTTTGCTCCATCTCTATTGAAAATTACAGTTTTTCCTTTGTTAGTTAATTCGTATATTGATAAAAGATTAGACCTTAAGTTAGGTACATGCAGAACTCCTTTAATTTTAACATTCTCAATTCCGTTTTCGGTACAAGTAGAAACCTTGATATCACCTTTAGCTGTAGCATGTGTAACTTTACCTTCTTCTGCCAAATTTATCTCACTTTCATAAGGCATTACATTTTCCATCCAGTCCAAGTGTGGGGATAAGTGCGTAGTACACCCTGAGTCAAGACACCAGGTTTGTATCTGACTATAATTATTTGAGGAGTTTTCAAAAACTCGATCTGTGCTGGTATTGAAAGTTTGTTCCGCAGGCTTGCTTGAGACGGTATTCGCATTATTTCTGAAATTTTGTTTGTTATAGTTCGTATTTGAATTTGCATTACTTCTCCCATGTTATTCTTGAGTTCGCTTTTTTTTTTTAACCAGCAATCTTTAGCTAAATGTCCTTTTTTATGGCAAACAAAACACTCCTTTTGTCGATTCTGTTGATAGTGATTTCTTGTCTTTACTTCTGTAAGCCTGTTCATTTTAATCAGAATGACTCCCATTCATCTTAGAATTCATTCGATTCTCTTTCTCTCTAAGTGACTGCCGAATTTCATCAATAGTTAATTCTCTTCTAGTTCTCAGTACAACAGCGATCTTTTCCAATCTTGGATGGATACCTCGCACAATATGAAACGCTAGTTCTCTTTGGGATATTTGGTGTCCGAGTGAAGAACTTTGAGAGGCAATATTTTTGGCTCTAGATATATATTTGTTTATGGATTCATTATTTTTCATCTTGATATTCTTAAGTTCGAGTCCAATATCAATGATCTTATCTTCTAGATTGCCCGTGTAGATTTTCTTTAAATCATCCCATATTTTCTTTGCTTTAGTTTCATCTAGAAACATTCCTGCTTGTTCATCTGATAGAGTTGTAACTATAATTCCAAAGGCTTCGTCATTCTTTTCACTTCATATTTGCCAAGCGACTTCATCTTTTATATCAGGCTCGGGATCCGAAATTACGCATTTAAATAATTTCTTTACACGTAAAAGTGCTCCGACTTTTAAAGCCCAAATCGGATAATTTGTTCCTGTTAAAGGTTCAATTTTTGTCGTTGGCGAAAAATTGCAATCCATTTTAGCCTTGTTTTTCAATTTTTAAAAATTAAACAATATAGTTTTTTAAAGGTAGTTTATAATTCAATCATTCTATTTAAAACTTTCTTTTATCAATATAATTCAAATTCTATTGAAACATATATCTCAAAATTTACATACCTTGATGCAGAAGAGATTTTTGTTTACCGATTAGAATAAACGTATCAAACTTCTGATAAAATATTTTCGCTTTTTCTCAAGTTTTAAATTGAACCACGCTCTGCTACCATAAATTGTAGTATTTTAAATAATTGCAACTTTCTTTAAAGCAACAAAATAATTATTTATTGCATTTAGCAAGACAAGAAAACAAAATACAAACTCGGAATGCCAAAAAAAAAAAAAAAACTTATAGGTTAGTTCCTATTCCAAATCTAGCTTTCACACAGAGTATTTAAAAATAAAATACGACATAATTGTTGTCATATTAATATAATAAAATAACTATACATCATTCTAAATATAAATCATAAATCATATTAAATGTAAATATTTATCTATAATATATCAAACACATATATCTAACATTATATAATCTAGAAATTATATTTGACCACACACAAATATATACAAAAAGAACTTCAAAGTGTAATATACAACAATTTAACCCCTTCTGATAATTTGTATTAAATAAATGTAATTAAAAGTTGATTTTACAATAAATAATTTGTTATCTGACTCCGCCTAGAATTCCATGCCGCCCACACAAAATGGTGAGCCGTATTTAAAATATAAACTTTAATCAAACAATAAAACAAGAATTTCAATTTGATCAAAAGTGAAAAATAAAATTACTCATAATATCAAATTATAAATATTTGAGAAATACATATAAGTATTTATATTTAAAACAAAAAATATAATCGCAATATTTAAAAACAACGAAAATGTACATCGTTTGGTATTTAATTCAAGGCAAATTTTCAACTTAAAATAAAATCGCTATCAAATATAATTTTAAGAAATTATTTATGTGGATTGTCGTTAATTAACCACCACAGTCGTAACAAAGAGTAAAGCCAGTTCAATTTCTATTTCATTACCTATGTAAATAACCCAATTGGGAGAATCTGTATGGGGCGAGTCCCTAATAAAGGCTCTTGGATGTGTGTGCTTTTCGCTCATTAGAAGAAATAGCATAAGGAATATTATCTGTAAACCCCTAACTTTAGAAATTTAGCGAAAAAAAAACACGAAATGATTTTAATACCACGTTATTCAACTCAAAAGGTCGATCTAAAAATGAATTTTATTTGAGGGGCACATTTTTAAAATTTTTGATGCAATGATTACATTTGACAAGCCCATAGGATATTTGAAATAAAGTACTACAAATAGATTTTGTCAACCCCCCTCTTTACTTCATTTGTTGGATCATGACAAATCTCCAGTTAAATAGTCAAGTGTCGCTAATTTGTCAATAAAATATACATTTCTTATAACAAGAAATCCTAATAGTAGTGCCATTATAATTTTTGGTACTATAGTAACATTTCGAAAAATCGTGTATTGATTTCAACAGTGTTTTTCAAATATTCAATCTATTTGAAAAATCTCATCTAAAATACAGGGTGATCTAAAAGGTCGCACAATTTTAAAAATTAATAACTCCGTGAATATTTGCGCTAGAGAAATGCAGTACACACCTTTGTGTTCAGGATGCAATGGGAATTTTTATGGCAAATAATGAAAAATACGAAATTAATTTTAGTTACAATTTTATTCGCTAGATGGCGCTCTACCATAATTAGAGATTAAGCGGCCAAATTGTTTGATAAATTGAAAAATATAAATGGTCGACACGTATTTTTCCTTTTTTAATACCAGGAAAGAACCCTAATAATATCAAATGATAAATAAATAAAACACCATTTCTCCAAAAGTAGAATAATTGGATGACAATTTTTAAATGCAATCCGAGATATGCAAAATAGGTAAATGCAAATTAAAACATGTAGCAAAAATATTTATATTTTAGATGAGGTTTTGTGAAATAGATTGGATGTTTGAAAAACACTGCCCATATCAATACACGATTTTTTGAAATGTTAATATAGTACCAAAAATTTTGATGGCACTACTAATAGGATTTCTTGCTATAAGGAATGGGTAGTTTCTTGACTGATTGACGACACTTGACTATTTAATTGGATATTAGTCATGATACAACAAATGAAATATAGAGGGGAGTGACAAAATATATTTGTCGTACTTTATTCCAAATATCCTATGGGCTTGTCAAATGTTATCATTGCTTATTATACTGTACACAATTTTTAAAATGTGTCTCCTCAAATAAAAATCATTTTTAGATCGACCTTTTGCGTTGAAAAACGTGGTAGTAAAATCATTTTGTATTATATTTTTGCGCAAAATTTATAAAGTTATTAGTGTACTGAAAATATTCCATATGCTAATTCTTCTAATGAGCGAAAAGCGAAAAACTAAACATAGGTGGTGAAATTGTGTGTACCAGTGTTATTCGAGAAGTTATAACACTTTGGTCTGCACGACATAATATGTGAGCAAATGACAAACAAAATATCACTGTTCACAAAAAAAAGAGTCAAGATATGAGGACAGCATTTATTATCCCCATAACCCAACACAAAGAGCTGAAAAATATTGATAGATAATATAATACATGGCAGCTTATATAAAACATGAGGTAACTGCCTTCTCTCTTGTATTAGGTCACAAACTTTGCTCAATGTGCCGCCCTTCATTCTCAAATACCGCCTGCAGACGATAGATGACAGATTGGACAGCATTAAATAATATTTCTGTTGAAATTTATAAAACGTGCCATCTGATAGAAGCCTTCAACATGGCAAATGTGGTAGGCCAGCATCGATAAACACACTGTTTAATGTACCCCCATAACCAAAAATCGCAAGGCGTCAAGTCTGGTGATCTTGGAGGCCACTGGTATATAAAATGGTATCTTATCACAAGATTTTCACCGAACGTATCCTTCAGGAATTGTTTGGCACCTCTGAAGATATGTGGAGGTCCTCCAACTTTCATGAATGTTATTTCGCTTAGTGCTTGTCTGCCCTGCAATATGCAAAATCCTTTTCTCTCAAAGGTTGAACATAACGTTCCCCAGTTAGAAAAACGGTTTTAAAAGTTCTTCCATTGATTTTTTAAAAGAAAAATGGCCCAATAATAAAAGAAAAAGTGAACCCAAACAAAACTGTAAATCTGGACTGATGAAGCGGCATTTCTGTAAAAATCATAGGGTTTTCTGTTGCCCAAATGTCCACAGAACATTCGACAGCCAGTTTTCATCAATATCAATTTGCCGGAAAACCCATGCAGCGAATTCTTGACGCATCTCAAAATCTCCAACTTTCAGCTCGTGAAATCTTTGAATTTTGTATGGGTACACACAATAGAGACATTAAGTGAAGCGTCTTCGGATATCACAATCATACTCGGCGATTTTAACGCCAAATGTTCTACTTGGGGATCACCTGTCCAGGATAACAAAGGTCAGCAGGTTGAGGACATGCTAACCGACCTCGACCTTACACTGTTAAAAAAGTGAGATAACACCTATCTATCCAAGTCCACAGGCACAGAATCCGCAATAAACATCACAGCGATAAATTAAAACATCGCACCCACAACACACTGGAAAATCCTGAGAGGCGCAATCAGTGACCACAGACCAATTTTAACAACCCTAAATATCAAAATTGAGAATTAACAACAGAATAAAAGAACATGGAACTTTAGGAAAGCCGATCTGAAAAAATTCACAGAAAAGCTTGAAGAATTGTGCAACGAAAAATTGAATTACAGAAGGCTTGACAAAAACTTGGAAAAATTCTCTTCGAACATATCCAAAGCTGCAAAAGCATCGATACCTAGAAGGAGACGTAAATACCTGTGGATACCTCACTAGAAGGACCACAACATCGAGGCAATGATTTCAGAGAGAGAGTATTTAAACCCATTAAAACAGAACTAAAGGAACTCATTGAAATTATTCACAAAGTATAACAAGAAATTTGGATATGCAAACAAGAAAAATGGCAGAATTCTGCAAAAAAATGGATCTAAGAAAGTACAGACAACACTGGAATATGATTAGAGTGTTAGAAAACAATCATAACCGACACCAATCCTCCAATACTCTAACCGATATGAATAGAACAGCGAGAACGAACAAACAGATGGCTGCCATAATTGCTGAATATCTTTCAAGCACTTCCAGATTCAACTAAACGAATGAAGTCAGGACTCTAAAAAATAATATGAACAAGTTAGTTAAACAAGCAAGAAACTACTATCAACAAGATATTTTCTCGAGAGACTTCATACTGAATGAGCTAAACTCATCAAGAGAAAGGTTAAATCCAAGAGGTCACCAGGAGATGATCTAATCTTTGGTCAAATCAACTCCTACGAATATTGAATATATAATGGTAAACTGGTAAACTACCAAAGAATTGGAAGATATCAATTATAGTGCCAATACTGAAACCAAACAAAGATGCCAAGGAATACAATAACTATCGGCCAATTGAATTCACCAGCATACTTTGTAAAATAACAGAACGAATTATCCAATCTAGGCTCATAGTCTGGCTCACTAACAATAATAAAATAAACTTCTACCAAACTGCATTTAGATCCAGACACTTTAAACCTGATCAACTATTCTACTTCTGCCAATCAATAATAGATTTTTTTCCTAGAAAAACCGCCAAAGAAGACAACGGCCGTATTCCTGGATATGACCTCAGCTTTTGATCGAGTGTGGAGGGAGAAATTACTTGAAAGGCTGCACAACATCGGGTAAGAGGAAAAACCTTAATCTGGATTGCAGAGTTCTTAAGGGAAAGAAGGATAAAGGTTCGGGTCAATGGAGAATTTTTCAAGGACCGAAGAAAATGGGCTGGTGTAACTCAGGGTTCTGTGCTCAGTCCTCTACTCTTCTGGCTATATATTAACGAAATCCATCCTTACCTCACTGAAGAGACAAAGGTTGCCTTTTATGAAGATTATATAGCCATATGGCACAAAAGTAGAAGTATAAAAAAATCAGAAAAAATACTGGACCCATCAATGAGAGGACCGGAGAAGTGGACAATGGAACTCCAAATGACCATAAACCTAATAAACCAAACCTATGCGTCATCCCTACTTATAGAGAAAAAAAGCATAAATATAACCACAAAATGAGCATAAACATGCTCATCACTAAAAGGAAGACTAGACAGTGTTCAAGCAAAAGCGGCCAAAATAATCACTGGTGCTGTTTCATCCAATAACAATGAGGAATTTCAGAGAGAATGTGGTCTAGACCTACTCGCTCGAAAGCAGAAGACAAAATAAAAACAATAAAATTCACCAATAGCTTAAAAAGTAAAGAAACCTAACAGATATCCCATAAACCTATTTAAACTGGACACAAAAAGAAAGACTCAAAAGATCTTCAACACTTCAGTACGACAACATTATTAGAAAGGGCATAAATATGAAACACAATGAATTTCAAATTCAAGAAGAACCAATATTTCCTACCCCAGTGCCATAAAATGTAATTATCAATATTAACTTGAATGAACCCTGCACAAAAAAAGAGACCAAAAACATACCTAAAAAGAAAGGACTTGACACAATTGGTTTAAACGATCAGAGCAATTATTTGCTGTTGTTGTTTCTTATCCCCTTGTGTAAAGTTTACACGAATTCCATGAGTTCATGCTCCTCGAGCTATTTATGATAAGCAGCGGCCTCTCCCAAAGGTCCTGTTTAATGCATCTAATGCAAGCCACAATGTCTTCTGGAGCTGCAGGTGCCAAAGCTACATTTTGGGCCAGTGGGCTAGATTTTGTTTTTATTTTCTATCTTCAATGGCTTGAGATGGCCTATTCTGAATATTGTAAGTGTCGTTTGATGCAGTCTATTTCGGTTGTTCAGAGCTCCTCCTGGGTCCACTCCACTGTACCAACTGTGCCTGCCCTTGGTTGGCTGGCGCGAGGCGCACGTGTCTTAAAACTCTTGGGTCTTCGCTCTGTGTGTGCGCCATTGGGAGAATCCTTGCCGTGCGCGCCAGGAAAAACCAAGGGGTGCACACAGTAGTACCACCCTCCCGCCTTCGCGTTGGTTCCCTGTGTAAACCTCAGAATCTCAGAGGCCCTTGATTCGTCGGCAGATTCAGGGAGTACTGTGATCAAAGGGTTCGAGGTCCAAAGGGGGAGGAGGGAGTTCTATTGGAGCGTAGGACGGGTTAAGCTAAGTCCGAACGGGAGGGCTCGGTCAGCAACCTTGCCATGAACTCTAGGAGATGCCTGTGGGTTGACTGGTCACCACTATGGAGTCAGACCATAATGGCGGGCGCGAGGGCTAAACAATGGCCGCTCGGTGCATGGAGAATGCATCATTGCTTTTGGTACGTTGGCCATATTAGCAGCATAGGTGCATGCTTCGCATGCAGGCTGGTGGACCTTCGAGGTCTGGGTGGCCACTACTCCTAGAATGTACCAACTGTGCTGGGCCCGGGGCCCTAGTTCTGGGCATGGAGAGTGGGTAGGACTCCAGCCCTCGGCACCCGACTCGTGGGTAGTAGCTGTCTGTACCTGGCTGCCTGAAAGAGGGTGGTAGGGGTTAACTGATCACGACAGACCATTGTGGAACTCAGTGGAAGAGTTAGCGATGCTAATAGGGGTCTGTGTCAGGAGTGACATCAAGTTGCAGATTACGCAAAGTAGGGAGGCTTGACGGCTACCTACTTATGCTGATCAGCACCTTCCCGTGGTGCGTCCTGAGCACCTTTCTAACAAGAACGTGGCCAACGCTGACAGCTCGTCTGACAAGTCTGGAAAGACGGATATGCCCAGTTCAGCCTTGCGTGACATGGTAGCGTTCTGGTGTCATTATAATACAGTTCGGGTGAGAGGCAGATCCCTCTTGCAGTGGAGTGAACGACCTAGTCAGAGCTTATGGGCCAGCTCGACATATTGGTTCTAGTAACTTCTCATGCATCCCTATTGAAAAAAACCCTGAAGACAAGGATAAGTCCGAGGACGCTCAAATTCCCTCGGGCTCCGAGCGTATGCCCAATAATACCTCGTTGGATATTTCTAATAATTCCCCTGCCGCGCCCAATAAGTCCCCTATGGAAGCAGGCACACTCCGCACAGCGAGAGTCGACACGACTCGAGAGGATAGGCAGGATGCCCACTTGAGTCCGCGAAAAGCGACGCGGCCGCTTGAGGATTTGAGCTCAGGTGCCTTCCGCACATAGGAAGGATTGTCCATCCCCCCCTGATATCCGCCACAACAGGATCATCAACATGGAGATCCCTGTGGATCCTTTCCTGTAGATTCACCCTTCGTCTGAGGCGAGAATCGACTCAATAGTCGAAGAGTCGGGAGCTGCGATGGATGTCAACAAGGCAGGGTACCTCAATGACCTGAATGAAATGAATGAATTTCTAATTCTGGCATTGACACCCTAGAAGAAGTGCACGAAGCTTAAGGAGCTTGCCGAGACGTTCCAGGACTCCCTAGACACCATACGTCGAGGGAGGAAGATTGAAAATATTCACCCGAACATCCTCGAGCAATGCTTCGATAAGCTCCTCAAGAAACATTGGTCGGCTCTTGAAGAGCTCGAGCTCTTGCGGGTGGAGAAGCGGAACCTGAAAGAAAGGAACCTCAGTTCGACCACCCTGCAGTATGGCATAGAGAGGGGAGTGGCAGCGGCTCTTTTAGAGTCCCGGAAACTAGCTGATGTCGAGGTATGTCCTACCAATGACGCTTCCCCAGTCCTCCCTAGACGAGAGACGCCCCGAAACGAGAAGACGGAGCAGCTCGCAAGGGCCGGGAGTTACTGTCCCGAAGTAGAGGGAGACCCAGTCCAAATACCAACTAGAGACGAGAAAGCTGTTCCGCCATCTCCCCCAAAACAACCTGTTCACACTAGGAACAGCGAGATGGCGGAATAGAAGAGAAAGAAGAAGAAAAGGGAAAGGAAGCCTTCAGCAAAAGAGGAAGAGAGTAGGACTGAGGTGACAGGCGGATAAAAAGAGGACCCACCGAGAGCGACGCATACAGAGGAGGTGAAAGAACCTCCTCCCCCGAAGATCAGGGATAAATAGGTTAAGGATCCCCCAAAGGCGGCCAAGATTATCAAGCCAGAACCCCCAAAGGTCAAGGGCCCCCCTAGATGGAAGGAGGATCTGACCCTGAGTGGAGTGAGGATGCGGGGTCCGGGTTAATGCTCGCGTTGCTTAAAAGCATCGCTGGTAGCATTCCTAGGCACCGCTATGGCCTCAAAACGATTCGAAGGGGGAGCTGTAGCCCTCATTTGGAAGAACCCTGAGGAAAAGAAACTGGCCGTGGAGTCTCTAGAGAGGGAGCCTGCACTGAGGCTAGGAGGCCGCAAGAGGGCCAGAAGGGAGCTGATTCTTTTGGGTGTCAACTCTAACATCAAAGAGGAGACGCTAAGAGAAATGGAGGTGCTTCAAAATTCTGGGTGTGGGGACTTCTTGGAAGGGTACATGAGATTGTATCCAAAGAGTACAAGGAGACCCTACGCAACGAATCGGGTCATTTCGGGCCTAAAGGAGGCCACCATGAAGTCCCTCCTTGGAAAAAAGAGGTTGAAGATAGGTGCCAGTATGGTACCTATCAGGGTGAATGAGGCAGTGTCAACTTGCTTCAGGTGCCTCAGGACCGGTCATATCGCAAGGACCTGCGAACATCCTAAGAGGTGTGGGAGGTTCGAGGGCGTGCACTCCCAAGAACAGGATGCGATATGAAGTCGGGTTGTTGGCCCTGTTTAGAGGACAACAAGAGGTACAGCAGGAAATATTACTCTAATCATCGCCCCCGGAGTACGCAGTGCTCGGTAAAGGCCTGGTACGTGAACGGGAGGCGATGGTAGAGGGGCCAAACAAGGAGGTGTGGAGGTTCGTGCAACTCGTTCATGGAGGAGTTCCGAGGAGCTAGACGGGATCATTAAAAGTGATCGCCCTTATGTTATCCTGGTTCAGGAGATGTACCCGGGGGATGATGGGAGGATGGGTCTAGATACTCGTTACAGTTGTTTTCTCTAGCGAGTACAACAAGGCCGCCTTACTGGTCCGGGGAGATCTTCCTTGTTTGGGTTGTGGGTCCAGGGAGGAGGCGGTGGCTGTACAGATCGAGGCGGCGGATCTGAAACTGGTCTGCCTCTCTACTTACATACCACCTCAGGACAACGACCTCGGTAAGCTGAACTTCCTAAATTATATTTTGGTTGGTAAAGAAGGGCACGAGATCGTGATTGGCGGGGATTTTAACGCGCGCACTTAGCTGTTTGGGGACAGGGAGGAATATTCTAAAGGAAAGGCTATGGTCGATCTTGTTATTAGTCAGTCTGTAGATTTGGAACGTCTATGGTGAATCGACGTTTCCCACGGCAGACGGTGAAAGAATCATAGACTTCTCCTTGGCAAGAGCGAGCAGGATGCGGCGTTTGAGGTGGAAAACGGACCCCACGGACGTAAGCGACCACAAACTCATCAGGTTTGAAGCCAGCTGTGAAGTGGAACCGCCATCAGTGGAGAGAGTTCTTCGGTACAGCATCAGAGGGCCTAACCTTGAAAGATTCAGACGCCGGTTTGCTTGCACACTTTGGAATAGATTGGCTGGAGCAGTTGACAGAATTTCTATTAGTAGCATGGTCAATAAGCTCCACCAGGATATAACCAACACGCGCACACCCTTGGGGCCTGGACCTGGAAAGGTTACCGCATTTAAAAGGCTTAAACAGCTTTGGTGGACTGAGGAGCTGGAGATCGAGAGGAAGAGAGTCAGGGCCATGAGGAAGTTATTCCAGAATAGCATGGGCAAAGAGAGAGTTAGGAGAAGAATAGCTTTCCAGAAGGTCCTAGCAGGGTACAAGAGACACACCAAAAGGGCGAAGAGAAAACACTGGAGGGAGCAGTGCAAAACCGTACTGGAGATTAATCCATACGGTCTCCCTTACAGGGCTGTCTCTGGGAAGATAAGGTGCTCCGCTAACTTGACGCTATTTGAAGGGGAAGATGGGTTCAAGACCCGGGACCTGAAGGAGACCTTGGACCTAATCTTGGATCAAACTGCGGAAACGAGGAACCAGAGGACGAGATCTCTCTGACCACTTGTGGTTTGGTGGATCCGCCCTTTTCTGAGAATGTGGTAAAACTGACGGCTTTCAAGTTCGGGAACAGGAAATCTCCTGGTCCCGACGGGATCGATAACACGGTTGTGAAAGCCCTGGTGAGGATGCACCCATCGCTTCTTGCCAGGTTATTCGATAGGTGCCTGGGAACTGGTACTATTCCTGAGGCAAGGAAAGATGCCCGAGTAGTGCTTCTCGAATGGTCTGGTAGAAAGGGTAATTCTGCTAATGATTATCTTCCGCTTTCTTTACTAGAATGTCTAGGTAAGGTACTGGATAGCCTACTAGCTCAGCGACTGAAGCACTGGCTAGAGAGCAATGAGCTCCTTTCCTCTTTCCAACATTGTTTTAGGGAAGGCAAATTCACAACCACAGCTCTGAACGAGGAGTTAGAGGGGGTTGAAATGGGCTTAAATAAGGGTGCTTGGGTTCTTCTCGTGGCCCTGGACATTGATGGCGCGTTCAACTCCATGAACTGGAGCAAGCTGATGAGAAATTTGATGGACATGGGTTGTCCAGATAATTTGTGCAGCTTGGTTCGTGACTTCCTGAGGGATAGACGGATTAGACTCAGTTGGAAAGAAACTGTGCTAAGGGTTGCCCCCAGGGCTCTTGCTGCGGACATATTCTGTGGAATATCCTGGTAAACACCGTTTTCCAGGAGGGGCTACCTGAGGGAGCCAGCCTGGTTCTCTATGCCGACGACCAGTTCCTCATCATTGAGGCTGCTTCGAGAGCGAGGGCTGAGAAGTGTGTTGAAACTTCTCTCCAAATACTCTCGAACTGGGTCCATGATTCTGGCCTTAAGTTCAATGTATCTCAAAACTAAAGCCCTCAGCTTTAAGTCTAGGGACATAAGAACTAAAAGGAAAGGGATCAAATGGGAACACAAACCGGCTATCCGGATGGAAGAATGGAGGGTAGCGTTGGTCAATAGGATAACTATCCTGGGGGTAGTCATTAATGACAAGATGGGTTGGCAGTACCAGGCGGATGGGGGGGGGGGGGGGGAAGGAGGGTACCATTTTTATGAACCTCTACCTCTCCTGTGTCGAGCCAATCTTGCTATATGCTTCCAGGGCTTGGTGGCGTCGAAACAGGGACCAGAAGGTGGCGACAACTCTAGAGAAAGTGCAGAGGACAGCGGCACTCAGAATCACAGGGGGATATCGCACTACCAGCAATGAGGCCTTATTGGTCCTCGCTGGGCTTATTCCCCTGTGATTGAAACTAGAGGAGGAGACCATCAGACAGAAGATCTGGTAGAACAGGGAAGATGCCCTGCCAAAGTGGAATTGGAGTCCTGGAGGGCCGACAGGGATTGGCACGAAGGTTTCCACTGATGGGAGTAAGTCTGGAACCAATACTGGAGCTGGGGTAGTGATTTTAACTAATGGAGAGCTGATCTTCCAAATAAGCTTAACACTCAGAGTAGACAAATTGGTCTTTTCAGCCGAGCTGGTTGCGATCAGGGAAGCTCTCAGAGTGTGTGCCGAGAACTTCAGCCCGGACCGCCTCTATTCAGATTGTATGTCGGCCCTAGTCGCCATCAGTCTGGAGAAAGGGCAACTTGCGCATCAAATAATCCAGGAGCTGGAGATGATGACGTGGGCTTCGGAGCTCCATTGGGTTAGGGGACACAGCCTCATCGAAGGTAATGAGTCCGCAGACAAGCTCGCTAAGGCAGAATGCTTTATAGGTATTTTAGGCTTTATAGTGAGGACCCCAGTGACCAAGAAAATGTGTATAGGAGGATCAGGGGGCACGTCCAGGACATATGAAGAGTCCAAGAACAGTGTGAAGGGGAGAGAGGTATTCAATTGGATAACAACACCCAAGTACCTCTGTAAGGTAATGTCCAACAAAATCATTAGGGTAGTTCGGGACATAGACCCTTTCCCAGGAGTCTCCACAGATTTAAAATTAAGAGCAATCCTGATTGCGTCTGTGGAGAAAGGGATGAGGATGCACGCTACTACGTCTCGGATTGTAGAAGGGTAGTGGGTGTGCAGGAAGAGAGAAGGAGGGCGAGGGGCGCGATCGAGAGTAAGCTGCTGAGAAATCACAGCAAGCTTCTTGAGAAAGCCCTGTGAGTAAACAGAGAGACCGGTGGCCGCCTCCCCGCGATGCCCGCTGGACACAGTAGATAGTTTACTATTTTGCTGGGACTAAAGGCCACCGGTATAGAATTCCTTCCAGACACGTTGTCTGGGAGGTTGTTTTTCCAGGTACAATGTTCAATCACTAGCTTGGATACCGTTACTTGGCTTATGAGTTGAACAGGATAGCATCGAAGTGCTTGCTTTGCATGCCGGCTTGTAGACCGAAAGGTCCGGGTGGCCATCTGCTTCTAGGGTGTACCAACTGTGCTTAGGTGGGAACCTACAGTTCCTGTTCATTTTTGTTTTGGCTACTGTTTCTATTTCTTTAAAAATAAGTTTATTTTTTCTGAAGCAAGGGTTATTGTGTGACCTTTTTCGCTAGTGCATCAACAGCTTCTTTGCCTTCAATGTTAACCTGTAAGGGTATTCATTGAAGGTGCATTTTTGAGGTTTTTGAGAGTTTTTGGAGATAACCAATTATGTTCCTTCTTACTTTGTCTCTAAGTTCCCCTGTGTGATTCAAGTGTTGTATGGCACTTCTACAATCAGTAAGTATCCATATATCGTGATGTTTAGTGTTTCTGATGGAGTTTAAAGCTCCATAGATGGCTATAAGTTCTGATCTGAAGACTGAGCAAAATTCTGGGTTTCTTCGGTTTATTTTCTGAATGCCATTTGTGGTTTTAATGAGAGAGCCACTTTCAGTGTGTCCTAACTCGTCTCTGCTACCATCGGTATAGATAGTTATTGCATTTTTAGGAATTTTATTAATTATTTCTGATGATAATTGTTATAAGCATTCTTGAAATTTGGTATTGTTTGTTGGTGGGTTCATTTAAAGTGGCATTAAAAATAACATTTTGTTAGTGGTTCGCATGGAGATAATTTTTCTGCTAAATATTTTTTTTTTCCCACTTTATATTTCAAAAATCCATTTCTTTTGGCCAGGTGGAGAGGGCCTTCTTTTTTGAGTCTTATGTTGGATTTCCAATTAAGTATACAATTGGAAGTTCTGTGTTAGTTTCCATAACTCTTTATTTTGTTTATGTATTTTGGCATATTGTAGCTTCTTCTATCCTTTAAGGGCATAATGTCTGCTTCGTAAAGTACAATATCTTTAGGGCAGGTATTTCGAACACCTGTAATAATTATAGAAGCGCAAAGTTGTATCCTTTCCAGTGTTTTTAGATTTGTTTCAGATGCTGTAACATAGATTTGATATCCATATTCCAAGATAGGTCTCATTGAGGATGTGTAAAATAATTTAAGTTTTGTTGCATCAGCTCCCCACTATCTTCCTGAAATATATTTCAAGATTTTTAGTCGGTCTCTTCCTTTTCTAACAACTCCTTCAATATGTTTACTGGAGTTAATTTCTGGATCCAGGGTGTAGCCGAGATATTCAGGATGTGTATTATATTGCAATCGTTGTTCATTCAGAATAATATTCGGTCTTATTTTGTATAGTTTCTTATCGGTAGTAAAAAGACAGGTTTTCAGATTTTTGGGGGTTAAATTCTAATTTATGTCTATTAACAAATTTTTCTAGGTGGAGAAGAGTGTTGTTTAAATCCCTTTCAGCTTTTTCCAGTTAGTGTTGCTGCTCCATAGAATAATGTCATCAGCGAAAAGTCCAATATTGGTTGTATGTGAATTTTTTTCTTTTATGCCTGCAATAAATAGGGTGAAGAGATTTGGGCTAAGGACTGATCCTTGTGAAATTTCTTGATACAATTTGAAGGTTTTAGATAGAGTGCCATTTTTTTTTACCCTGATGTATCTATTTTTAAGGGAATCATTTATCCAAGTGATAGCTTTTCCATCAAATTTGAAATGTTTGTATAATTTTGTAATTAACTTGTTTTTCCATACCTTATCAAAAGCTTGTGTAAGGTCTAAAAAAACAGCTATGGTGTGGTTAGGTGGTTTTCTGTTTTGTGCATCTTTTACCTTTTGTGTGAAAAATAAGAGTTGGTCTATTGTCCCATGTCATTTCCTAAATCCTAAATATCGTTCTTCTGGTAAGAGATTTATTCTGTCGGGGTGTTAGGTGAGTCGTCTGAATATAATTTTTTCCATTAATTTGCAGAAAATACTTGTGAGGGTGATAGGTCGGTAGTTTTTTTGGGTCATCAGCAGATTTGTCAGGTTTTTTAATGGGAATTATTGTTGCAGTTTTCCAGTCTCGAGGCAATTTTCCAGTTTTCCAGGAGTTATTGAAAATATAAAGAAGTCTTTCTTTGCCAATTTTGCCCAAGTTTGATATCATTTGGCCATGGATTCCATCAGGCCCAGGAGTCTTGTTTAGGTCAATGTTTTTTAAATGCATAACCAGCTCTTTCAAATTGATTTTTTTAATGGAAAATATTATGAGTGCTGGTGAAATTTTTACAGTCATGAATAATCTTTTGGGCCTTTTTCAACTTTCTTATATTTTATTTCAAATTTGATTTTACTACTTATTTGATATGAATTACCTAAAAGATTAGCAGCATTTTTGTCATTAGTTGATGGGGTACCATCTGTATTCTTAATCATATTTTTTTTTCAGTTTGTGACTGGGATCTGTCAATTTGTTTTGCCAAATGCCAAAGTTTTGTATTTAAGTTTCTTGGGTTCAGGTTTTCACAAGTTTATTTCCATTTTTTCCTTTTAACATTTACGTATAATATTTTTATTTTTGCATTCACAATGTTCAGTTCAGTTATACAATTTGTTTGGTTTTGGGTGCACTTTTTTGTAGTTCATTTATTTTAGTTATAAGTGTTTGAATATTTTTTGCATGGTGTGTATAATTTGGAATCTATTTTTTTTAATATTACCTCTTGGTATTGAAACTTTGGCTGCTTTAATAAGGTTGTTTTTGAAAGATATCCAATTAACCTTTTTGAAGTTCCAGAATTTTTCTTAATTGAGCTGTTTTGGTCTTGGTGCTAATTTCTATCAAATTAGGCAAATGATCATTTCCAATACTTTTTAATATTTGCTATTTGCATTTGTGGAAAATATCTGGATAGTAAAAACTTATATCAAGTTCTTGTGCAGTATTATAGCTGTAGGAATGATGGGTAGGATTCCCATCATTTAAGCACATGAAAGCATTGTCGTCAAATATGTTTGATAGTATTTTGCCTCTTGGGTTTGGCGTAGAACATCCCCATAGTTGATGTTTGGCATTAAGGTCACCTACAATTATAATCTTGTCTGTAAGAAATTGAGCCATTTTTCCATCGTCAATAAGTTTATTGTTTGGAGGGTAATACATATTGTATATGTTTATGGCTTTGTTTTGATTGAGGTAGACTTTGATACCTTGGGCTTCGAGGTCTGATGTGTTTGGAATATTAACGGCTGTGTCCTCATAGTACAAATTCTTGATTAAAAATGCTAGGCCACCCCCTTTAACAGCATATACAGATGGATCTCAGACCTTACCCTGAGTTATGGAGGGGCCGGAATTAACATAATACTGCAAGATGGAACACACATAAAAATCAAAAATGAAGCAGGACATATTTCGTCAAACTTCACTTGTAAACTGACAGCTATCTGGAAAGCGCTTGATGTATGCCTTAACCAACCATCCCTGCATCAAGCAGAAGAAATTTTAATATAAAGCGACTTCTTATCCGCTCTAGAAGCCTTTCGGAAGGGCAATAGTAAAATCACACAGAAAATACACTCGTTACTTACCCAACTGGAACCATTGGAGAAGAACTGCATTCTACAAAGGATTCCTGCCTATATTGGGATCGGGGTAATGAAATGGCATTTGAATTGGCAAAGGAAGCCAGAAAGTTGAGCCAAAGGAAAGAACAAATGTCATTATTTGACGCTGATGCTTTGTCAAAATACAAGATAATTAAACAAAAAATAAGAAAATATCAAAATGCGAAATACACTCTGAGAGAAAAATGACAAAAATATAACAAGACTTGGAACAAAACACTATAAAGGAATGACAAATACATCAAGATGGCACTAGAACCTATAGGACATGCAACAACTGTCCTGGTGTGGAAATAACACCTACCCACATATTCTCATACCCAGCAAAGGCCGCAGCCTTGCAGAAATTTGACATAGACCCAGAGCAGCAGCTTTACACACCCAAGATAGTGGACATTGCTGCTGCTGTGATGGAGATGCATGCAGACATCTGAGGCTCTTTATTGGACACGACAACAACAACAACGGCATTCCAGAGTAAAATAAATTATCAGAGATAGATACATATTTTTCAAATGAATTAAAATAAATATAATCGATACTGAGAGAGAGTTGAATTAAAAAAAAAATAGAAATTTATTATCTTCGAAAACAAACCGTATCTAAAATATCAAATTTTTTTTTCTACATGTGTCAATTTGCATTTACCTATTTTACATGTCTCTGATTGTATTTAAAATTCCTCAACCAATTCTTCTACTTTTGGCGAAGTGGTGTTTTATTAATTTGTTATTTGATATTATTAGGGTTCTTTCCTGGTATTCAAAAAGGAAAAATACATGTGTCGATCAGTTATATTTTTCAATTTATCAAACAATTTGGCCGCTGAATCTCTGATTCTGGTAGAGCGCCATCTAACTAATAAAATTGTAACTAAAATCAATTCCGAATTTTTCATTATTTGCCCTAAAAAGTCCCATTGTATCCTGAACACCGCATTACCGCATTGCTCTAGCGCAAGTATTCGCGGAGTTATTAATTTTTAAATTTGTGCAAGACTTTTGGATCACCCTGCATTTCCTTCTTTTAAAAAATAAGTTTCACAAACAAGCCACCATTATTATCTTTGTTAGTATCGTAACGTATAATTTAAAAGGCACGCATTCTAGAATAGAATGTTTTAGTTTGTTCAAGAATAATGTAGAAAAATCGGAGAACAATTCATTGGTCAATATAAAGCGATTGGGCAAGGCTTAGTGCTGGCGGCTTTATGATTCGCTGACCAACCATTACCGTTCTGAAAATATATTTTCCGGGATATATAGGGTTGAGGAATCGTGCCAGGGAGTAGAAGAACGAAGCTGGGTGGTGTACTCCAAGCGAACGTTGCTGGCTCAAGCGGTCGGACTGCTGCTTACTGCCGACGTCAGTATACTTCGTGGACGATTCTAGAAGGTTTTACCAACTTCTGTCTCCTGTTCTGCTCCTGCTTTCCTTCACTGTGCTGCAGTTGGTGAGTTTGTAACGGCTGTTTTCTTAGTTTTTGTTTTATTTTGCAATCTTCTGTGATTATTTTATTGATTAGGCTTTAATAAAGTCCTAAAGATCGTTTGTATCCCCGGAAGTGATTCTTTGTCAACCAAAAACGCAACAATTTGGTGTCAGAAGTGAGATATTTAGGAGAAGCCTGAATAATTTATGGTACACACCAGAAAAATGGAAGAAATATTAATAGCTATTAGAGCTATTCAAGCTCAAAACCAGGCTATGCAAGGTCAAAAATCTCGTGAAGCTCTTCAAGCTAAAAATAAAGAAACTTGTGAAGCTCTAAAGCAGGCTCTTCAAGCTCAAAATCAATAAACTCGTTAGGCTATTCAAGCTCAAAATCAGGCTCTTCAAGTTCAACATCAAGAGCTAAAAGAAAGCTTGGGGCTTAAGTTCAAATGCTTAGAAGATGAAATCTCCTCTGTAAAAGAAGAAATGAAAAAGGAAAGGGCTTCTTTAAAACAGAGACTTGCTGCTGTGGAAACGGGCCATCCAAGAACTCCGGTTTCCCAGAAAGAAAATACCAATTCGGGTATCCTCTTGTCAAAGTTCCTACATTTGTTGGACACTCAATATGGACCTCCTTCAAAACCCAGTTCGATGTAGTTTCCCAAGCTAACGGATGGATCGTTAGAGATAAGGCAAGCTTTTTGGCTGCTGCACTTCGTGAACCTGCAGTGGTAGTTCTCCAGATGATCCCGAATAACTTCGCCTAGACTTCAACTCCCTGATTGACGCTCTGGATTCCCAATATGGAGAAGAACACTACCAACAGCTTCATGTAGTTATGTTCAAGACTACAAGATAAGAAAGAAAGTTTGCAGGATTTGGCCAACGAAAACCGACGCCTGGCAAGATGAGCATTTCCAACGTGCCATCTGAAGCACAAGACTTTATGGCCCAACAACAGTTTATTGATGCCATTGAAGACCCCGAGACCCAGAAGTTTGCAAGAATTTCAAGTGCGACTACTCTACAAGAAACCCTTGTCCAAGCCATGAAACATGAAGCTGCCCAACGAGCCTCAAGAGAAGTTATCGCGTGACTATACAAGTTAAATTGGATGATCCAGAAAGAGAAAAGGGTCGCTGCTGGACCTGTGGAGCCCATGATCACATGTCTCCAACTTGCCCCCTGAAAAGTGAAACAGCGCAGTGATACAGGTTGCTGGAAATGTGGAAAAGACGGCGACATGAGGAAAAACTGTCCAGATAACTCTTAAAAACCCTCAGCTCCTAGGAAGAATCAGAAAAACTACGAATAGACAGCTTTTTGGGGCGAAAGCTGGATGGATCATTTGAGATGGTACCATCAAGTCTCCAGTCTTCGAAATACAGAAAATGGATTATTAGTAGTAAATGTATACCACTATGGGACACACACACACAATTTATCTATTTTCGACAAAAACAAGGTGTTTTCGGACAAAAAATGCGATTTTTCACACACCCATTCTGCCCCTTTCTTTAATGGTTCAAAAGAAAATAAAATTGATTAAAAACAAGGGTATTTTGAAAGAAAAAAAAAAAGAAACGTGAAAACGCATAAAAATAATAATTGAGTTATTTTTTATATAAAAAACGTTTTAAAAAAAAAATATTGAATATTTAACCACTCTTCGTAATTCTCCTTCTTCTAATCTCATTTTTCAGAACAAAAATTTAAGATTTTCAAATATTAGGGAACATTATATTGTAAACTATCATAAGATTTTTTTTTTAAATCTAAATATTCATTTCCTATTAATATTCTTGATTGTGATTTTTACATGTCTGTTAACGTGAATTTTTCTCTACAATTTCCCTATCAAATATATTATGTATATTGGGTTGATTCCAATATATCTTTTCTTTTAATTCAATTGCAAATTATTCGGTTCATTGTTGTAGCTTGTATTCTGAAAAATAAAGCCAATCAATCTTGTCACGAAAATCTCTTGATATCTCGTCACTATGGAGTAATCCAAAAGAAATTAAAATTTCTATCAATATATTTTTAGGTCTTTTTGATAACGACAAAAAGAATTTTTAAACCATATTTGATTGAAATATTCTGTAATAATATCTTCAAATAATGTTTGATATGCTAAAAGATTTTCTCTTTGATAATAGCCAATAAAATTATCAAAATATGGTTCAAACTTATCAAAATAATAACGCATAAAGATATAGAAAGTGTTTGATATCGTGATATCAAAATCCATCTAAGATAATCTACATTTTCTCTCATAAAATCTTCTGTTAATTTTATTTTTCTACAAATTATTTCCCAATTAACATCATCACGATTAGCTGTTAGAATAACAAAATTACAATTTTCGGAAATATAATCCCAATCTAAAAATATTTGTTAGATCGGCAGAGTTCAATGAGGTGATCTATTTATATATATATATCTTCTATCTATATTAATAAAATGGAAATTTCATAAGTGGACAATAACGAGTTTACAAAGTGCAAAGTGCAAAGTGCAAATTATTCGGTTCATTGTTGTAGCTTGTATTCTGAAAAATAAAGCCAATCAATCTTGTCACGAAAATCTCTTGATATCTCGTCACTATGGAGTAATCCAAAAGAAATTAAAATTTCTATCAATATATTTTTAGGTCTTTTTGATAACGACAAAAAGAATTTTTAAACCATATTTGATTGAAATATTCTGTAATAATATCTTCAAATAATGTTTGATATGCTAAAAGATTTTCTCTTTGATAATAGCCAATAAAATTATCATAATATGGTTCAAACTTATCGCTTTTTAGCATATTTGGTTCTTATTTTTATCTTTAAATACTTTTATCTTTTGCAGTTATGTAAATTTTCTTTTCAGCTTTGTGTATATATGGATCCTCAGCGCGTTTATTACTCTTACCTGATGAAGGACGATATGTCCGAAAGCTTGTGTGCATGCTAATAAAAAGAAGCTCCTCTTCCCACTTTGTAAACTCGTTATTAACCTTCAGTGAAGAGCAGTTCTACTTAATTTCATAAGTGGACATCACTAAAAACTTTCGTTACAATGCATCAATTTCAACCAAATTTTCAACATTTATGTAAAACGAGATGGAGCAGGTTTTGCTTAACATCAAAATATATTTCCTAACATAAACATGCGTAACTTCGCTGTTATCGATTAAATACAAAAAAAAATCAACAGAGTTAATTTTATTTATATATAAATACAAAATTGAATTTCAACAGAGTTAATTTTTTTACATACTAGCTAATAATCTCAATCTAAAAAATATTCCAAACAAGCAATTTTAAGATAACACCATATGTAAATGAGTCGGCCAAGAAAACAACAACGATATTACATATTTCTCACATATTCACACACAATCTTGATTAATAATTAAAACTAATCTTTAACATTGTTTATTATACTTCAACTTTTATTTCTACATTTGTTTTTAAATACCCAATTGTTTTATCATGTTTCTAATTTCGCCTAACAAATATACAAATTTATAGTGACCAACATATGCAAATTTATCTTTGTTTTTATTTAACTTGATATCGTAAACATAACATCCATTGTAAGCATTTTTTCTGTTCACCTTCCGTGGTTTCTCTTTTCTCTGATAGTTTTTAGGTGTAGTATATTTTCTTATTACTAGACTACAAACATTCCCTCGAGAAAAACCTGGGCGAAGCCGAAAACATCCGCTAGTATATATATATATAGAAGAAAATCGTGTTATTTGTTTCACTATAACTTAAGAACGGCTTAACCGATTTGTATGAAAATTGGTCGAGATGTAACTTAGAATCAGCAGACGGACATTGGATACTTTTTATCCCGTTCGACCGCGTCAAGAACGGCTGAACTCTCAAATATATTCATTTATACAGATGTTTCAGAGGCGCGAGCGCGGACTCTACGAGGCTTACCCACGTGCTTACGGGTTGCATGCTAAAAAATAAATTTTAATTTATGTTAGAAATATTTCTCCTTTTTATGAATAAATATTTTGCAGCTATTTTTGTTGTATTCTTTCACATAATTAAGTTTTAGATTTTGTTTGGGTTTGTTTTGCATATATTGAATTAATCATTCGTATATACAAGGTATGTCCCATAAGTTCCCGGACTGGGTCCATAAAAAAATAAATAGATGAAAAATGTAAATGAATTTGACTGTTTATTATAGAAAAAATATCTGGCTACACGGTGGTACCAATATCGAGGTATTACTTGCGCGCGCCCCAAGGTTATTCTAATTTATTTAAAGGTCACACCTAGCGCTGCGGCGATTTTACGATGGAACAAAAATTGAAGCAGAGGATTTGCATAGCATTTTGTGTGAAACTTCAAATATCAGCAACCGAAACTTTTGAAATGCTTAATAAAGCATTCCCCAATGACGCCCCAAAGAGAACAACTGTTTTTGAATGGCATTCTAGATTTAAAGCTGGCAGAATTTCCATTGAAGATGATCCTCGTCAAGGACGCCCAAAATTTCAAAGGACTGATGAAAATGCGCAAAAAATCACCGATTTGATAAAAGAAAATCCTCGAACCACTTTGCTGGAGCTAGAGCAAGACACAGGCATCTCTAAAACAACGATTGGAAGGATCGTAACCGAAGATTTGAAGCTCAAAAAGACTCCTGCAAAATTCATCCCAAGATTCTTCACCAATGAGCAAAAACTGTGTCGGCTTGCAACCTGTGAGGACATGATGGAAATGACAAGAACGGATCCAGAATGGAAAGACAAGATAATCACAGGCGACGAGACATGGGTCTATGGCTATGACCCTGAAACCAAACCTCAATCTGCCGAGTGGAGAGGTTAGGGTGAGCCCAGACCCAAAAAATCCAGAAACAAGGTGTTGCTGGTCGCTTTTTCGGATAACAAGGGCATTGTTCATCACGAGTATCTTCCTGCAGGCCAAACAGTTATTAAGTAAATGTATTTGGGCATTCTTCGCCGTCTAAGGGAAGTGATTCGAAAAAAAAGGCCAGAAAAATGGACTAATGGTGGCTGGATCCTACACCATGACAATGCTCGCCCTCACACAGCGCACTTGATGACTAGCTTTTTGGCGAAAAACGGAACACAAATCCTACTTCAACCACCCTATTTCCCAGACATCGCACCAAATGACTTTTTCCTGTTCCCCAAACTTAAAGCAGTTCTAAAAGGAAGACATTTTGACACCAGGGATGACATAATAGAAAAATCGCCGTTAGCATTGAAGAGCATTCCAAAAGAGCCTTATAAAAACTGTTTCGACAATTGGGAAAAACGATGGCGCTGGTGCGTTGAAGCAAGGGGGGATTACTTTGAAAAGTTTTAATAAAAAATAAAAAAAAAATCTTACCTTTTTTTTTATGGACCCAGTCCGGGAACTTATGAGACATACCTTGTATATTCGTGTATTCTTTGATTTGAGTAGTCTGCTCGTTGGCAGTAATAAACGATTATTGTTCGATTTATCTTCGCCTGATGCTTGCGACTCTTACCGTGACAAGTGGTGGAGAAGCTGGGTACCGATACCATCACGGATACCTCTGTCAGAAGAAGCCGTCGCCCAGAAAGCCTAGAGCCACGTTTTGATATCGACGAAAATAATAGTCCAATCAGAAAAATATGTCGGCTGGAGATAACACAGGTGTTAAAAAAAATAAATAAATAAATACTTGCAAACATTTGACAAGAAACCCAACTGTGTTTAGCGGCAATGGAACGGAGGATTGTGGCAAATGGATGAAGGATTACGAACGTATTGCGAAATCTAACTGCTGGGATACCACGATGAAATTGGCGAACGCACCGTTCTTTTTGGAAGGGACCGCTGGCCAATGGTATGATAACAACGAAGAAGGAATGGATTCGTGGGATATGTTTAAGGAGATGTTTAGCCGGACATTCGACAATAGCGGTGTTCTTCTCAGACGCGCTAAGGACTACCTTCAGAATCGAGCTCAGAAGAGTACAGAATCCTGTGAATCCTATATCCAAGACGTTCTGAGCTTGTGTAGGCAAGTTAATCCCAATATGACTAAAGAAGAGAAAGTGACACATCTAATGAAAGGTGTGGTAGAGGATGTCTATCAGGTCATCTTGGTAAAGGAAATTGATACTGTTGAAGCCTTTGTCGATAGGTGCCGAAAAGTAGAGGCTTGCAAGCAGCGACGCATCGGGAAACCAAGGTTTGAGCGACTCCCTAACGTCGCAAGTATAGAGCAACCAAACTCCTCGTCTCTGGAAGATCTGATTCGTCGAATCGTGAGAGAAGAAATTAAAAGTGCCCTACATTCCGAGTCTAAAATTCGAGAGGTGAACTCCCTGAAGAAAATTATTCATGAAGAAGTTGAGAGAAATCTGACCCCAATTGCGGAGCAGGGTCCATACTACCGAGAACAACGCTGCCAATTTGAAGGACCGGCGAAACCACCCTCGTATTACCAGCAGAAAAATCCTACAAGGCTGACGAATGGAGGACGGTGGATAATATTCCCGTTTGTTTCCAATGCGGACGTCCGGGTCACGTCGCCAGGTACTGCCGAGAGCGGCGAGGGATGGTGGATCGACAGCCACCGGGGAGATACCACCCTGCCCAGAACGGCCCGCGAACGATCTATAATAGCAATGAAACCCCAGGCCGCGCAAGTTATCGAAGCCCGTCGCCCTATCCAGGTCGTGGCCGATCCCCAGCTGAACGTCGCCCCTCGATATCTCCAAGCCGACGATCTGGCCGATCACCTTATCGTGAGGAAAACTAGAGCAAACGCCCTTCGCTGGAGGTAAGGTCGCTGAGGAGATTATAAATTCTCCGCCGCTCATAGCCGCTAAACTATCACAGAATATAGTTGACGTTACTATTGACGATAAAACCTTTCCTGCCCTTATCGACAGCGGCGCTTCGTTTTCGGTTATTTCGGACCACTTTAGACAACAACACAAAAAGACTATGTTCAGTGACGCTGGCATGACACTTAGAGTTGCCGACGGGAAATATATCGTTTCCTGGGGCCGATGTACTTTACGTTTAGAAACAAACGGATTGGTACAGCTGTTTAAATTCGTCGTTTTACCAAGTTGTAGCCATGACATCATTCTCGGTTGGGACTTCCTGGAGGCGTCAAGGGCTATAATCGATTGTGGTAGCGCCGAGATTCTGTTAGAAAAAACAGAATTACCAGAGGACTCTTCGAGCATATTCCAAACTGTGGCCGCCGACGATAGCTTTATAATCCCCGCTGGATCGACCAAGCAGATAAACGTAATCAGCGAAGCTATACTGGGTGTGAGTGATGTCGTAATGGAGCCTTCGAGGATCCTCTTTCTAGAACGTGATCTGATGGTTCCCGCCTCGATCTTCGCTGTCCAGCATAGAAAGGGGAAAATTTGGATAACCAACATCGGTACATGTGATTGAACTGTCCCCAAAGGAATGTGTATTGGAGAGATACAAGTAATGGAAGAGGGTCACCTGGCAGTCATCGGTGATGCTTCGGACACCAATCGGCAAGGGATTTTTGGACAGGAAAACTCTCCAAACATTGCCTCGATGATAAGCCCTGATCTATCCATGCTTGAAAGGACCAGGATATGTTCGATACTTGGGAGTTTCAGCGGCTTATTCCGTCTAATCTGACGAGCACATCCAAGCACAAGATAAATACAGAGGACCATCCCCCGATTAAACGCCGTCCATATCGAGTGTCGCAGGTCGAACGTCAAACCATTCAGAATGAGGTCGACAGAATGTTGAAAGGAGGTATAGTTCAGCTTTCCGAAAGTCCTTGGTCTTCTCCTGGGGTATTGGTGAAAAATGAAAATGGTAGTTGGTGTTTCTGTGTCGATTACAGACACCTGAATAAAAATTACAGAAAAAAAGGATGTATATCCACTACCAAGGATTGACGATACACTCGATTGCTTAAGAGGGGCGAGTTATTATTCTTCCATGGACCTCCGTTCTGGTTACTGGCAGATTGAGGTGGATGAGGCAGATCGCGAGAAGACCGCCTTCATTACACCCGACGGATTGTACGAGTTCAAAGTTATGCCTTTCGGGTTGTGTAACCCCCAGCGACATTTGAAAGAATGATGGATACCTTGCTGAGGGGGTTGAAGTGGGCAATGTGTCTCTGCTATCTGGACGATATTATTGTGTTTTCACCAAACCTTTGACGAACATGTTCGACGCCTTGAATTAGTTCTCAGGTGTCTCTCAAAGGCTGGACTTGTGTTAAATCCAGACAAGTGCTTGTTCGGAACAAAACGGCTAAGCATTTTTGGGCATCTGGTGGATGGAGAGGGCGTGCACCCCGACCCGGATAAAGTTGATTCTATGTCCAAATTCCCTACTCCCAAATCCCTCACTGATGTGCGAAGTTTCATTGGAATGTGCTCATATTATCGTCGTTTCATTAAGAATTTTGCTCAAAAAGCTGAACCACCACACAGGTTGTCGAGAAAGGACACCAGATTCGAATGGGGACCAGATCAACGGTAGGCCTATGAATCCTTGAAGCTGGCACTCGCGTCGTAACCCGTTTTGACCCACTTTGACGAAAAGTATGCGACCGAACTGCACACCGACGTCAGTGGGTTTGGAATTGGTGCGGTTTTGGTCCAGGTCCAGGGAGGAAGTGAAAACCGATTGAATATGCATAAAGAACGCTGTCAACAGCTGAAAAATATTTTTCAACAACGGAGCGGGAGTGTCTTGCCGCGATTTGGGCGATCGGCAAGTTCCGTCCATACCTATTTGGGCGCTCGTTTACAATTATGACGGATCATCACTCGCTCTGTTGGCTTTCGGGCCTGATGGACCCGTCGGGAAGACTGGCCAGGTGGGCTTTAAGACTTCAGGAGTACAATGTGAACGTGGTATATAAAAACGTTAGAAAACATCAAGATGCCGATTGTCTCTCACGCAATCCAATCGAAGCGAATAACCCAGGGGAATCCGAAGATGACATACCAACATTAGCTGCTTTAACTGATATCGTCGAGGAACAGCGGAAAGATCCGGTAATTGTGAGAATATCGGAGGAATGTTTGAGGAACGATCAAAACCGCTTCAAAATAATCAATGGAGCTCTTTACAAGCGGAATTTCGACCCAGTGGGGCAACCGCCCTGACGTCCTCAGAAGTCTCCACGATAATCCAACTGCCGGTCATTTAGGGTTGGCTAAAACCCACGATAGAATTAGGAGGAAATATTTTTGGCCAGGTCTTCTGAGGAGCATAAGAAAATATGTCGGTCACTGTAGGGAGTGCCAGCGTCGTAAACATGCTCCCTTGCGACAGCCCGGGTTGCTGCAACCGATACCACCCACCTCTGTTCCGTTCCAAAGAGTCGGAATTGATCTCCTCGGAAGATTCCCAATATCCCATTCAGGAAATAAATGGATAATAGTTTGCACAGACTATCTGAGGCGATACGCTATCACCCGAGCCTTACCATCGGCAGACGCTCAGCAAGTGGCCAAGTTCGTCCTGGAGGACGTAGTGCTTAAACATGGAGCACCACGAGAAATAATTACTGACCGGGATAGGGTTTTTCAGTCTAAACTAATATCCGAGCTGACGGGACTTTGCTCCTCGGCTCAGAGATTTACCACGGCGTACCATCCTCAGACGAATGGTCTCACTGAGAGACTTAATAAAACCCTGGCCGACATGATGTCAATGTATGTGGACGTCGAACAAAAATAATGGGACTTATTCTTCCTTTCATCACGTTTGCTTACAATACGGCGAAGCAGGACACCACCGGATTCACCCCTTACAGCCTCATCCATGGACGAGAAGCTGAAACTACGTTAGGTACATTGTTTCCTCTTTTAAAAGATGAAGATCAAGAGGACTATAATCGAGAGATAGTGACCCGAGCAGAGGAGACGCGACAATTGGCTCGGCTACATACACTGAGAGCGCAAGAGGGCAATAAACGACTCTACGACGCCAAACATCGAGAGGTGAGCTATCAGCCAGGCGATAAAGTATGGATATTTATACCCGTCCGGAAAATAGGGATATCCGAAAAATTAATAAACAATATTTCGGCCCTTATAGGGTGAGACGAGACTCATTTCGGAGGTGACGTACGAAGTCGAAAGTCTACACACTACTAACCGCCGTCGTAAGCCAAAAGAAATTGTGCACGTAGTGAGAATGAAGAACTACCGTGACCCGGACGAACAACTGGACCTACCCGAAGATGAACCTGCCGTCTGACAGCGAGGAAGCTGTCCTTTTGGGGAGGGGGGCATTGTGCCGTTGTTTGTTGTATTGTATTACATAATAAAGTTTTAGATTTTGTTTGGGTTTGTTTTGCATATATTGAATTAATGATTCGTATATATATTCGTGTATTCTTTGATTTGAGTAGTCTGCTCGTTGGCAGCAATAAACGATTAATGTTCGATTTATCATCGCCTGTTGCTTGCGATTCTTACCGTGACAATGTTTTAATATATTCCAATATATCTATATCTCCATGTGTTGTATAGTTATAAAGTAATTGCCAAAGTGACAAATAAAATTTCGAATGAGTGACAGTCGACGCCAGAAAGCCGGAAAAGGGTCCGAAAAACAAGTTGGGTATGCCCCCTTCTTAAGCAAACAGATTAGTCGGCTTTGAGACACTAGATTTGACAGATCTCCCCTGACCGGCGTCGGCTACACTGGCTCTCTCGCCATGCAACATGTCTCGTCCTTTTGTGTAATCCCAATTCTAAGCCTGAAAACACTCTAATCATTGTGGCTACCACGACTGCAAATCAAAATGCCACACTGCATTCATCAAACAAGATACAACAACTACATTACTACAGAGAGTCGACAGGATTTACCGGGGATAACGCAAAGAGGATGGAGCCTGGAGAACAGAGCAACGCCAAAGATCACCATCATGTCACTCACAGCCACGGACATCGTGGCACAACTCGCGGAAACCATCCAAGACATCGCCGCTTCCAAGCCTTAGGTAGTTAGCCTACCTTCAAAAACCACAAAACTTTAAACCCACTCGCCATTACAAATCCAATGTGCTCGCCGCAAACATTCACAATCCACCTGACGACGAGAACTTCTCCTCCCTCACGGCTTCTCCAACCATCACCAAGGGCCATGTGGCCTCATCTACCAACGATAACTTTCGGACTACACTCCAAAGAACATTTTTGAACAGTGAGTACAACTTATTTTAAACCTGTTTTTACGAGTATTCAAGTTTAAAGTATATTTTTATTACTATTGTTTCATTCAAATTTTTGCCCCTACCAATTGACATCCATGCTCCATTTCATTTATGCATTTTTTTTTCTTGGGTCATATTTTATCTAAATTGCAAAAAAAATAATTTTATCCACATCATACAATTATAAGTCTATCAATCACCTATATTGCTTCATTATATGCAAGTTAACCTATAGTAATTTAACAATTTCAGTTTTCATTTACTTTTAAATCATCATATCATAAAAACTATAATTTAATTTTTTTGACAAAAAAAAAACACTTATTTTACGCACTTTTCATAATAATTTTATCCCCTTAATATTTTCAACTATTGTGTTCTCAACCAGCCTTTAGACTTTAAACCCCTTTTTACATATTCATTTTTGAATGATGTCATTTTCAAAATAAAACTTTCTATAACTCAAAATTCTCATTTTAAGAAAAAAAAAATATATTTTATTATTTTTAAATGTGTACGCCTGCTATCAACTAAAATCAATATATAGCCAACACTTAGAAATTTTCCCCATGTCCTCATCACAACTGCATTTACAAATACCAACTCACCTTACCCAGTGTAATGCCATTTTCACCATTGTTCCTTCTATAAAAACATTCAATTCAACAAACCAACTTAATGATAACAACGCTACTTTAAAAAGAAAACTCTTTAATTTTGATGGGATCGAGAGCATTTATATATTTTTTTGGTATAATGGAAGAAGAAAGTCACTGTTAAAAACAATGATGATTTTATATCTTTACTATTTCCAGATCTCTACATGTCCAAATATTAGGGCGCCAGTGGCTGCAGAAAAGCAGACCACAAATTTATTCATCTATGGCACATGTAGAGACCTAAAGCTGTGCCGGCTAGCAATTATGTTGAAGGTGAAATTAACCAATCAATCTTTTTGGTTAGACAAATTTTTATTTAGACTAATAAAATCTTTCAATGTACAACATTTTTTTATTATATTAATTAATGGAATCACGCACATATATAAGATTAAAATTATATTTTAAAGAAAAAAAACTGTAAATAAGGTTAAAAGGAAGGAGTTTTAAACTTTATACAAAAAAAAAGGCCTATCGTGCCAAAGTCCCAGATTATCCCCGACCTACCTCTTCTTCCCAGCCATGTCCACCATTCAAAAGGGGCAGGCAAAGGCCGCAGCCAGCAGGATCCGCCCTCCGCAACTCCAAGCCTTTTTTGCTTCTCAGAAAAAAATCAAATTTTTGTTAAGAAAAAAAAAAGTAAAAATCCGAATGTCAATATCAAAATTGTCAATCTTCAAGAATGTAAATATCCCGCTTCCTTCTTTTCCAGTGTTGCTGAACTCACCCCCCAAGGCTATCATCACTCTTCTCTCTATGAAAATAAAAAAATTAAGAAGGCATCTAAAAAAAATGATAAAAATAAATTAAATATAAAATTATTAAAGAAATATTCACAAAAAATAATAATAAAAATTATGAAAATATTGAATTAAAAAATGATTTTAAAAATATAATTATTATTGTAGGATCTGGGCATCTTGGGGTCAGCTTGGAAAAGGTTCAGGGCTCGTGGTGGGGCCAGGTCATCCACTACAGGTCAGGTGTCTCGACCACCAGGAAGGGGTGTCTGAGTCCATCTCAGACTAACTTGGTGTTGGTGGGGCCAGGTTATCCACCACAGGTCAGGTGTCTTCACCACCAGGAAGGGGTGTCTGAGTCCATCTCAGACTAACTTGGTGTTGGTGGGGCTAGGTCATCCACCACAGGTCAGGTGGCTTGACTACAGGAAGGGGATCTCGGTCTCTGGCTCAGTGCTTCCAAGGCTAAAGGTGGCTTCAGGCTCCATCTCGACACCCCGCAATCACCAGAGGTTTGTGGCTTAGATAGACATAGGTGGGATATGGTTAGGTTAGGTGGGGTTCTGGGTTACTTTGGCATATTATGGTCACGAGGTGTCCCAACAATCCTCCCTGCCAAAAAATTAATTTTACAAAATAAAAGGAAAAATAATTTCCAACACCGAGTGAGGAAACTTAATAAAATAAAATAAAAATTACATAAAAGAAAATATTTACTACAAAAAATAGTATATCTATACTCAAATATTAATTAATCACTCAAATCCACCCTGGGTGCTAAGGTGAAGTGATGAATGTGCATTAAAAAAAAAAAAACTCAAAATTTCTAAAATCATAAATCTACAAATTTAAAAAATATTATGGTATACACGTATGCAAATGCAATTCATTTTCTTTTTCAAATAATAACAATTATCCAATATATGCATTTTTCATAATGTAACAGCCAAAAAAAAAGTCCTAAAATACATAAAGGTATCAGGGGGGAAAAGACAAATTTCAAATCTAATGCGCTTCTTTCTACTAATATTTAATAGGGTAATTCAAATCAGTAATTTAAAACACTTTCATCCCACATGGTCTTAACAAAACTGCTGCTCCCAGAGCAGTCAGAAGAAAAATTCATGGGACTCTCTCCCTTGACATCCAGTGTGTGCTCCCAGAGCACATGACAAATGACATTTCCCACAACCATGCGAGTGCTTTCTTCACAGAAAGAGAAACTTAGCTGGAGAGCCTATATCTCATCCAGGGTCAAAAATCCAGTTAGAAAAAAAAAGATGAGTTTGAACCTAACATATATAAACAAAAAAAAATGAAATCAAATTTATACCCCCACATGAAGTGAAGAAACTCTGCCTAAGTAGACATATCTGATTGTCAGTGAGTTTACCAATCCCTGATGGTAAATCAAAATATTAAGGTCCTAACACATTTTGTATAAAGTTACAAGATCCTATCCTACCAATATTTCAATTTGTCCAGGTCTAACATACTGTTGGCTTGAAGTTTGATATCTCATTCAATATGCTTCATTCATACAAAAAAAAAAAAAAACATTTGCGGATGCATTCAAACTAAACTTGAAATCAAAAGCACTGCCTGAACATTAAACAAACAAAACAACTATTCAAAACTAAATTCAGGGAGATAAGCACAAGTGCTCTATACCAAAGAAAATCTAGTCATGGTCCACCTCCATAAACTCACAAAAGAAAATAAACTTGTACTAATTACCACAATTTGGTCATTCGGTACCCAAAATAGTAATCTAACATAAAAAAAAAAGTGTGCAAGGTTCATAAAAAAAAATAGAAATCCTATCTTCAAATATTCATCTAATCCTATCTATTTAAACTAAAAATATTATCATTTACTGTAAAAGCTATCTAGAGGGCCTGTATCCCATCCGTCCTGTGTTTACAATAAGCGACAAAGAGAAAACAACAAAAAAAGGAAAAATCCTCAAATTAGACCATATTATAAATCCTAGAATCCTATTAAAAAAACTACTACACTGACTTTCCAACTAATTCAACATTGCTTCATAAAGATTGCTCACAGTGATGTATACCAAGAGAGCCTAAATCTCGTCTTTTAGGTGCTTCACTGTCCGAGACAAAATCTTAATTCCTAGTTAGAAATGGATATCTCTTTAATCATATAAGTAGGTCTTAAATCTATACTAAAATAAAAGCTTATAAAATTACTAAAAACAAAGGCTGAGTTTTAAATAAAAAAAAGGATGCACAAATGCTCTTACATTTTGATAAATTTACAAACAAAAAAAGTTCAAAAAATCTAGAAATTACCCTAAAAAAAATTAAATATAAAAACCTTTTACTCTAAATTTAACTTGTTCATACCATGTAAATATTTCCTTTATACTATGAAAAGCTTAATCATGTAGGTCAAGCATGTACCCCTAGGGCAGACCATTGGCATGCTAACACTTCTATAAGTGAAAATCATTATTAACCAAAAAGAATGTCAAGAAATGTATTTTTTTCATACACTCATATGCAATATTCCTGAAATACCTTATTAAGATAATAATAATTACAGCTTTTGTTATTTCAAACACTTGAAAAGAAAACATGCCTTTTTATTCAATAAATTGCCTTAGAAAATTGTTTCAACCAATAAAGATGAAAAAAAAAAAGACATTTAGGCCTAAAAGTAAATGAGCTTCTAATTGGTTTAAACTATCAACTGGTTTATAAATAAAGGTAAACTTAATGAAATGTATTTCATGAATTAAATTATTAGATCTGGGTATATGTAACCATATAATAGGAAAACCTCCCTGCCAATTTCTTATATAATGGAAAGTCATTTGAATTTGACATCTGTTATATGTTTATTATGACACTGTATCATAGTTTCCATATTAAAGTAAATTAAAAATTATTAACATCATATTTTCTTCTAAGTAAATATATTTTAAAACATCTAAATGTTACAAACAGAAAAGAATTTAAATAAAATGTTGTATATAATAAATGTATGAAACAGGTTTATTTTAGTGTATTTTCAATAATATTTGAAAATATAAACGTGTATTTTATGTTAAAATTATCATTTCCTAGCGCCAAAATTGATATTTGATCCCAGCACATCTGGTGACTCCAGATGTTGTTTTTCTGCACTGAGTCCTAAATTTAAACTAAGCTGCCAATCATGGCTCGAATTTCGTCTAGGCCTAGCTTTGTTCTTTGTTACATAGTTACATTCTTTAAAATTATAAAACACAGCATTAAATAGACCAATCGACGAAGCTATAATATTGTAAATAAAAATAACGGTTGTTATTTACCTAACTCCCATATATAATAATACCATAAATAGTATAAAGTATTAAATATAAATGTTTATTAAAACACAAAAATTAAACTTAAACTCAACAAAACAATAGTTTTGAAAGCAGCATTGGATTTGTTTACTTACTACAGAGTGGATATTGGATAATTTTTATCACTTTAAATAATTCAAAACACAAACTTGCTTGTAAAAATAAAATTACAAGTTATATATATAAATATCTACTTAAAAATAATTATTCTGTGTACATTGAAAAATATTATATTAGTCTCATTTCCCTGGGTATTGATTCTTATCTCAGAGGTCGCGTTTTACTTAGCCCTAATGGCGTTTCACTATGTATATATTTTTAAATATAATAGAAGAAAATTATATACATAATTCGGGCCCCACGTTGGGTGCCATTGATGGGATCGAGAGCATTTATATATATATTTTGGTATAATGGAAGAAGAAAGTCACTGTTAAAAACAATGATGATTTTATACCTTTACTATTTCCAGATCTCTACATGTCCAAATATTAGGGCGCCAGTGGCTGCAGAAAAGCAGACCACAAATTTATTCATCTATGGCACATGTAGAGACCTAAAGCTGTGCCGGCTAGCAATTATGTTGATGGGGAAATTAACCAATCAATCTTTTTGGTTAGACAAATTTTTATTTAGACTAATAAAATCTTTCAATGTACAACATTTTTTTTATTATATTAATTAATGAAATCACGCACATATATAAGATAAAAAATATATTTTAAAGAAAAAAAAACTGTAAATAAGGTTAAAAGGGAGGAGTTTTAAACTTTATACAAAAGAAAAAAAAGGCCTATCGTGCCAAAGTCCCAGATTATCCCCGACCTACCTCTTCATCCCAGCCATGTCCACCATTCAAAAGGGGCAGGCAAAGGCCGCAGCCAGCAGCTTCCGCCCTCCGCAACTCCAAGCCTTTTTTGCTTCTCAGAAAAAAATCAAATTTTTGTTAAGAAAAAAAAAAAGTAAAAATCTGAATGTCAATATCAAAATTGTCAATCTTCAAGAATGTAAATATCCCGCTTCCTTCTTTTCCAGTGTTGCTGAACTCACCCCCAAAGGCTATCATCACTCTTCTCTCTATGAAAATAAAAAAATTAAAAAGGCATCTAAAAAAATGATAAAAATAAATTAAATATAAAATTAATAAAGAAATATTCACAAAAAATAATAATAAAAATTATGAAAATATTGAATTAAAAAATGATTTTAAAAAATATATTTATTATTGTAGGATCTGGGCAACTTGAGGTCAGCTTGGAAAAGGTTCAGGGCTCGTGGTGGAGTCAGGTCAAGCACCATAGGTCGGTGGCTTGACTACAGGGAAGGGGCGTCTGGGTCCATCTTGGACTGGCTTGTGGTCAAGTCGGCCACCATTGGACATGTGGCTCGACCAACAGGAAGGGGTGTCTGAGTACATCTCAGACTAGCTTGGTGTCGGTGGGGCCAGGTCATCCACTACAGGTCAGGTGTCTCGACCACCAGGAAGGGGTGTCTGAGTCCATCTCAGACTAACTTGGTGTTGGTGGGGCCAGGTCATCCACCACAGGTCAGGTGTCTTGACCACCAGGAAGGGGTGTCTGAGTCCATCTCAGACTAACTTGGTGGGGCCAGGTCATCCACCACAGGTCAGGTGGCTTGACTACAGGAAGGGGATCTCGGTCTCTGGCTCAGTGCTGCCAAGGCTAAAGGTGGCTTCAGGCTCCATCTCGACACCTCGCAATCACCAGAGGTTTGTGGCTTAGATGGACATAGGTGGGATATGGTTAGGTTAGGTGGGGTTCTGGGTTACTTTGGCATATTATGGTCACGAGGTATCCCAACAATTTCAAACATAAATTGCAAATATATCACCCTCACATTTTCCTCCATCTCTTTCACCTTTACCTACACCCATTTTATGATTAAATTTCGCAAAATTATTTTTTATTCCATCTACACCATTACGTGTAAACGTCTCAAAAAAAAGTTTTGCTATCTTTCTATTTCCTTATTCCATTGATGAATTTCGCTATCTTATAAACACATTTTTTTTAAATCAATTTTCAAATATAAATTAACAAAATCATCACTAGTCAACCATCTATCCTTCTCCAACAAAAGTTTAATATAACGCGGAACCGTCGGATTCTCCCAAAAGCTAAATTAGGCCTACGTCCCCTCTACCAATTTATTTTAGGCGTAAAATTTACACTCGCTTCCCACTTGGCAATATTTTTCTCTCGTTCACAAGTAAAGATCAACACATTTATTCTAATAAACCATAGCCATCTCAAAAACCACAATCATTTTACACAAACAAAGCCAATCTCGAGCCACACAATCTCTCCAGTTTAAGACATATCACCCACTAAATTACTAACATTAAAAAAATCTCGTTGTATTTTCGTACGACCACCACCTATGACTTCAGTAAACTTGTTGCTCATGATGAACTAGGTTAGATTTTACCCCAACACAACGACTTCACATGACACCTTTCCATTTACATATTTTTTCGCACATGTCACAGCGACTCGACAAAACCTTTTTTATTTCACTTTTACCAGGCTACATTATGCCTTCATTTTTCCTGTGACATATTTTTTTTTTCTTTCACTCGAAAGCGTGTCCACGTCGCAAGTCTCATCAATAACATATCTTAACCAAACACTTAGTGAACAATACTTTTACTAACCAAAACCTCATGTCGAAGTACATCGACGTATGAACACCGAGCTAACAAAATTCCCCCTGCCATAAACATATAGCACATCATAACTAACACATCACCATAGGTTCAATCAACTACATCAATGTCAATCCCTGTATACTTAAATATTGTCTTGGCTTGAACACCAACTGTTATATATATTTCCTACTTTAAAATATGTTTAGTATTGCTACTTTAGTTTCATATCATATTACTTTTATATTTTTAATCATTTCAAATACTCACATTTTTTTTTTGTTTCGCATATTTATATTAATGAATTATTTCAAATATATCTCGAGTTTTTTCATGTTTTTACTTTTGTCTTTTTATTTTTATATGAACAATCGAGATGATAACTTATATTTTTAATATTCAATGTTTATAATCATTTATTACTTTTTCTATACTATTGTACCAACCTTCACACAAAATTTAAATTTTTTTATACTTCAATTTTTTAAATCCGATTTTAAGATTTTTATATTCAAATTTTAGAAAATACCTCGACACCTTTACCTCCAAATTCTCATGGCATCACAGCCCATACCTTCTCAGAGAGATCGTTACTATCCGCTAAAACTTCGATTTTTCACATTGATTCCATCTTAACTACAAACGCTTCTTCGCTGTAACCTTCCCAACAGTCGAACTTGAGCAGCTAGTTAGATGAGTTTCTTTTTTTTTTTCCATTCACGGCCCGGTTCGAGCATCAACGCCCCTTCTTTTTTTCTCACATTTGGGCAATTATTATTTTTTTTTTTTCAATCACCTCACTTTCACCACTGCCTTACCTCGGCCAAATCGTTTTTTTTTTATGCGACAGAACGACTCTCTCTGCCACTCTCTCTATCTTTTTCACTCTTTTTCTCGACCAAAGTTTCCACCAACTATTCTCCAATCCGTCTGATAGGACAGCCTATATGATAACTTCAGCATACTGTAGATGGACCCATGCCTACAATCCCATAATGTGTCATTGCATCGCAGTACCAGAATCTATTCCATGTCACCTATCTACACTTTTTAAATTAGCCCACCCCATAATTCAATGCACTCTCAATTATTAATTCCAACATTCAATGCTGTATATAATCACACACACCCAAATTTATATTTATATCTTTACATTTTTTCAATTTTTTTCCATATATTTGTATACATTGGGCTTAACATTATTATTTGTTAGCATTTCTCTTTTATTATTAATCATTATTATTAAGGAAAACATACCCAATGTTATAATTCTACAACCCCATAATATTAGGAGTACAAATAAGTTTTGAGGGATTTTTTTTTTATAAATTCGAAGCTTTCTCAGAGAAATCAGTACAATATATTTCATTCAAAGTATTGTCCATCTTTAGCTACGACTTTTTCCCATCTTTCAGGCAGCATACGGATTCCGTTTCGAAAAAATTCCTCGTCTTTTGAGGCGATCCAAACATTAACCCAATTTTTCGCCTCTTCGTAAGAAGTGAAGTGCTGCTCTGCCAGGCCATGTGTCATCGAACGGAACATGTGGTAGTCTGAAGGAGCAATGTCTGGTGAATACAGCGGGTGGGGTAGGACATCCCATTGAAGCGCCTCCAAAGACTCCTTGACAACTTTTGTAACATGTGGCCGAGCGTTGTCGTGCTGATAGATCTCCTTGTCATGTCTTTTGGCATATAGTGGGCGTCTAATCGTCAATGCTCGGCTTAATCGCATCAATTGTTGTTGGTAACGTTCTCCAGTGATGGTTTCGTTAGGCTGAAGTAGCTCATAGTAGATCACTCCGAGCTGATCCCACCAGATGCACAGCATTAGCTTCTTGCCATGAATATTCGGGTTGGACGTTGAAGTTGATGCATGACTCTTTTCACTCAAGTGTAAGGAACTTTTTTTTTTTTGGTTCTCTAACCATGTCAACCTTTTTGCCAACAAAACACAATTTGCGGGAAGCGCTGCTTTTTTGTTTTAATTTGAAGAAAGGTGCAACTGATGGACATCGATTGCTGTGTGAGGCATATGGTAAACATGCTCTATCAATAAAATCATGTGAGTACTGGTTTCGGCGTTTCAAAAGTGGCGATTTTGACACCAGAGACAAAGAACGCGGAGGGAGGCCAATAAAGTTCATAGACGATGAGTTGGAGGCTTTATTGGACGAAGATTCAAGCCAAACTCAAGAGGAGCTCGCTGAAACCTTGGGAGTGACTCAACAAGCGATTTCGAACCGTCTCAAGGTCATGGGTATGGTGAAAAAACAAGGAATTGGGTTCCATTTGGGTTGTCGTAGTGAATCCACTTTTCGTCCCCCGTCACGATTCGATGCAAAAAAACCCTTCCGATTTTGTCTTTTGAGCAGTATTTCGCATTTGCAAATACGGTGCTCGATGTTTCCTGGCTTGAGTTCATATGGAACCCAATTTCCTTGTTTTTTCACCATACCCATGACCTTGAGACGGTTCGAAATCGCTTGTTGAGTCACTCCCAAGGTTTCAGCGAGCTCCTCTTGAGTTTGGCTTGAATCTTCGTCCAATAAAGCCTCCAACTCATCGTCTTCGAACTTTATTGGCCTCCCTCCGCGTTCTTTGTCTCTGGTGTCAAAATCGCCACTTTTGAAACGCCGAAACCAGTACTCACATGATTTTATTGATAGAGCATGTTTACCATATGCCTCACACAGCTATCGATATCCATCAGTTGCACCTTTCTTCAAATTAAAACAAAAAAGCAGCGCTTCCCGCAAATTGTGTTTTGTTGGCAAAAAGGTTGACATGGTTAGAGCACCAAAAAAAAAAGTTCCTTACACTTGAGTGAAAAGACTTCTTCTGATTTTTTGGGGGAAGTGATGAAGCCTTAACATGAAACCTTGCAAGGTCCGATGCTATTTATATAATATTTGTTGTGGCTTCTTTTGCAAATCCCTCAAAACTTATTTGTACTCCCAATATATTAAACCAATTTGTATACAAATTATTTTCCACCATTATAATTATCTTATGATTTCATCTAATATCACCATAAGCTAATTTTCATCAACCGGGGCATAAACTGTTGTAATATATTCCAATATATCTATGTATCCATGTGTTGTATTGTTATAATGTAATTGCCAAAGTGACAAATAAAATTTCGAGTGAGTGACAGTCGACGCCGGAAAGCCGGAAAAGGGTCCGAAAAACAAGTCGGGTATGCCCCCTTCTTAAGCAAACAGATTAGTCGGCTTTGAGACACGAAATTTGACAGATCTCCCCTGACCGGCGTCGGCTACACTGGCTCTCTCGCCATGTCTATGGTGCCATCCAACATGTCTCGTCCTTTTGTGTAATCCCAATTCCACGCCTGAAACCACTCTAATCATTGTGGCCACCACGACTGCAAATCAAAATGCCACACTGCATTCATCCAACAAGATACAACAACTACATTACTACATATATTTGTTTATTTTTGTTCAAAATATCAGCTTTAAATCTGCATACATAAAATGTAATGTCTTTCTGTATTCGATAGATTCAAAACCATACATCCAATCTGTTGGGAATCTTTTATGGTTCAGACAATGAAAAAACAAATAACAAGTTTACTTACAGCTGGAATGGTTTTAAAGAATTAGGCGATTTTACCTTTCAAGAAATTATTTTAAATTTATTATTTTCAGAGAGAGAGAGAGAGGAAAAAAAAACATTTAACAATTACACTTACTCATTATGTAAAAAAAATATTACAGTGTTGTCAATCCAAAAGTATTTCAAGATCATTGATTTACTATTTTAAAACATTTTCCTCCCTTTTTTCCAATATTCCCTCCTAAATCAGTGATCTTTCCACATTCAACAGTTTCTTCACTTGACTTATGTTTTAGATGGTTGTCATAACAAGGGATTTGAATTTGTCAAACGTTGGTACAAACATCACCTCCTTAAGATCACATTTCTTTCCTTGAATTTTTAAGACTGATTTTGCTATTAGAGTTTCTTCTTTTTTGCTATTGATATTTTTGAGTTGCAATATACTTTATCTAGTAAAAACCTTTTACTATTTATCATATGGCTTGTTGAGCCACTGTCAAAAATGAATTTTAGCAATTCCTCATTTTTACATTTTAAGGTCTCTCCTGCAAAAAAAAGACAATTTTTCTTCTTTTTGTTTCTGATAAAGTAGTCCTTTTCTTTATGATTCGTCTTTTTACAAATTCGGCGAAGAATATTTTCCTGGAATTTATTTTGAGATTTCTTAAAGAAGCATTGTCTTGAGTATGATTTGACTTTTTACAGATGGTACACCATTTGTTATTCAGTCTACAATATTTTGCTAAGTGCCCGCTCTTTTTGCAGTTAAAGCACTGCTTTACTTTAGTAGCACTCATGGCTATTCCCTCTTCAGGATTTACTTTTTGTTTAGTTTCTTCAAGTGATAGTCTTGATATTAAATTGGTTAACGTTTTCTCACTTTTTGGTGTCGAGTCCCATGCTGTGCTGAAGTAATTAAAGTAGTCTGGCAAAATGCTTAATATTTTAGAAATTACAAAGCTTTCCTCAATTTCTTGTTTTACATTATTTAGATTGAATACTAAATTTTGCATTCTGCTTATATTTGTTGCCATATCTGTATTTTTATCAAATTTTAATCCATGAAATTCTTGTAGTAATTTGCATTTTAATTTTTCATTTTCTCTTTGATAAATGGCTTCTAGTTTTCATACATTTCTTTTGAAGTTTTACAATTTGGAATGTGGTAAAACATTATTTTTAATGGTTAACATTATGTATTTTTGTGCTTTGGCGTCTTTTAGGCTCCATTTATCTCTTCCAGTTTCATCTTTCAAGTCTTCAAACAACGATTCTCCATTTACAATATATAGAAGGTCATTTGCTTTTAAAATAATTGTTATCTGAAAATTCCACAAATCAAAATTTTCAGGACTTTTAAGTCTCTCAATATTTGCGATATCTTCGCTGACAGCCATTTTTGTTTTATTTATATTTAACCCTATATTATCCTATATATAGTCACAAGCGTCTTTCCACCGTCATCGGCCGCCTCTGTCACGGATGCGCGCGCACAGGGAGGTCACGTGCTCGCCGGCAGCCAATAAAAATAATAAAAAAACTCCCTCGAGCCGGATTTGAACCAGCGACCTAAGGATCACCGTTGTAACATCTACAGTCCTCCGATCTGCTAACTGAGCTATCGAGGGATACAAACTGTATGAATAAGTTTACCTTATAAAGTCAACTAATCCTATTTCTACACAAAATGTACTCATACATATATTATATTATATTATATATATATATAGTCACGAGAGTCTTTCCTGATCAGTCAGTCATTAGCCGGCCGCCTCTGTCACGGATGCGCGCGCACAGGGAGGTCACGTGCTCGCCGGCAGCCAACGGGCGCGCGCCGCCGGCGGGGGGGTGGGGGGGCATTACGTCACTCAAGGTCACCTACGCGCCAACGATGACACGTGATCGTAGCCGTCCAATAGGAGGGCGCCGGCCATCCGTGACAGAGGCGGCCTATGACTGATTGATTAGGATTAGGATATGCATTCATTTAAGGCGCCAATTTATAATTGTAACAAATAGTATTTGATAATAACGATTAGATTCGATAAGGATAAGTTTCTTTATTTGTAAAATCAATTCGAGCTTTCAGGCGCAAGCTGCCCTTCTACAGGATTAAAGGATACAATTTCAAATAAACATGTATGTACAAATATATAAATTTTCTTTAAATGATATCTTGCTTTGGTCTTGTATAGCGTGAGTGGATCACATTCCCGCGTGATTTAGTTTAAATCAAAGAAAAGCCTTGATAAAGAGAGGCGTGTTGCCCCTAGAAATACTGGCCGATTAATAAACTTATATCCAATATATGCCCCATATTTATCTATACATATATATATAAGCTAATATTTGCATATCTAGGATTATTTATGAAGTTTTTTTTTATATTATAAATTATAATATAAAAAACTTCATAAATAATCCTAGATATGCAAATATTAGCTTATATATATATATATTATAATATAAAAACTTCTTAAATAATCCTAGATATGCAAATATTAGCTTATATATATATATATGTATAGATAAATATGGGGCATATATTGGATATAAGTTTATTAATCGGCCAGTATTTCTAGGGGCAACACGCCTCTCTTTATCAAGGCTTTTCTTTGATTTAAACTAAATCACGCGGGCATGTGATCCACTCACGCTATACAAGACCAAAGCAAGATATCATTTAAAGAAAATATATATATTTGTACATACATGTTTATTTGAAATTGTATCCTTTAATCCTGTAGAAGGGCAGCTTGCGCCCGAAAGCTCGAATTGATTTGACAAATAAATAAACTTATCCTTATCGAATCTAATCGTTATTATAATATATTGAAAGGATTATTCGTCTTAAGTAGTATTTGAATAAAAACATTCAATCGGCTAAAACACGGGCGTTGCCCGGGTCATTCGGCTAGTATATATATATATATTAACGCGATTCAAAAACCGAGCTCTGCTACCATGTTGGGAATATTTTATGGTTCAGACAATGAAAAAACAAATAACAAGTTTACTTACAGCTGAAATGGTTTTAAAGAATTAGGCGATTTTACCTTTTGAGAAATTATTTGAAATTTATTATTTTCAAAGAGAGAGAGAGAGAGAGAGAGAGAGAGAGAGAGAGAGAAAAAAACATTTAACAATTACACTTACTAATTATGTAAAAAAAAAACACTCCTTTTTTCTAGGATTTATATTACAGTGTTGTCAGTCCAAAAGTATTTCAAGATCATTTATTTACTATGTTAAAACATTTCCTCCTTTTTTTCCAACACAATCGCCGTGGAACTTTGGTAGTTATTTTTATACTACTGGGAAGGTGTTTGGTTAGAATTTGATTTGAAATAAATATTCGTTGCAATTTTATCTGCAAATTTTCTACATTTTAAATTTTATATTAGACATATTCAATATCAATTTATACATTTTTCATTCAATTTAGACACATTTTCTATATTTTATTTTCTCTATATTCTTTATTTGCCTAATATATTTCGCAAAATAAAATATCTTATAGTTCATAAAAAAAATAATAAATGTTTTCAAAATTTTAATGAGTTTCATAAATATATTTAAACGTATATAACAATATACTTATATACGTTTATAAATATATATATGTTACAAACTATGTAAATTTAAAATGATTTTTAAAAGTTAAAAGTGCAGTCGTTAAGAATATAATTTAAAAAAAGAAAATTAATCTCAAGAAGTTTATTTTGTGAACTCTTGAGCAAAAGAATACATTAAATTTAGAGTAAATATAGAATTTAGCAATTAATCCTATATTACAATTTACATATTTATAAAAATTATATCTAACTTAACCTAACCTACTCTAAAAACAAAAACAATTCATTTATATATTTAAAGTGGCGCCATCTGGTGGCCAAAGAATAACAGAGCTATTTTAGAAAGATGATTAAAATAAAATAATATTTACAAAGATTTATATTTATGACATTTCTATATATTTTAAAAAATTATATAACATATATATATATATCGTATATTTTAAAACTGTATAATAATGACACTTTTAGTATATGTCACATATCGCCCAATTAGTTAGAGCCGATGCCTTAAAATACCCTACCTTCTATTAAAATGTACAATGTTTCTATTTGCTACCACCCTCATATTTTGTATATATGCTATATGTTTATTAATAATACCTGTAAACCCCTATTTGTATGTAAAAATAAAAATGTTGACGTCAAAATAAAGATCCAAAGAGTGTTCAGTCATCTGGTGGCAGGGACAGAGGGGAGGAAAATGACAACGCCCATGTGGGGCCGGCCCCCAGGGATGTGTGGCCATCGACATACGGCTTCTGTCTCACAAAGTCTCTCCCTCCATGTCTCGGGAATAAGCATCCAAGTTTGTGTCATGGCCTCTACCTCTGTCCCGTGGGCTGTTCCCGATCACTCTCGGTGTTAACATCTAGCCCTGCCTCTGCTTCTTGTTGTCCGCGTGTGGGAAGAACATCAACACTCGCCTCACGTACACGACTGCCAGTTCATCCATACGGCGACATTTGCAACAATATTACATATATATGTCGTAAACCCGGGTAAGCCAACAAGTGAGTTGGAAGTAGTCGGGGTTGAGTGGCAAGGCGTGCAGAGTGGAAAGTCCGCACGGGACAGTGAGGACAAAGCTTGGGAACAAAAGACGCTCTCCTAGTACGTCTCACGTGGCACCAGGACCAGGGGAAAGTTGAGGATTAACTGAGGATAGCTCGGCGTCCTGCATGAAGCCGCGGAGGCAGGGAGGATCCAAAACGGCGGCCACGAGGTCCGCCGTGAGAACTAGCACTGAGCGGGCCCTGTCCGGAAATATCCACTGTAACCTAACTATCTGTCAACATCTGGACCAGGGGTGGCGAACCTTTTTATATTAGAAGGCCAATTTTCATTTTACCATTTTTGAGAAGGCCGCATTCATATGCCGCAAATCGGCGCTGCCGATATAGTGGTATAGTTATGTACTTCATTTTTAGCACGACACTTGAATTACTTTTATAAATTTAAATACTTACATTTACTATAATATATATATTATATAATATATAACATTCGTATTAGATATTTTCAATAAAATAATGAAAGTAATTGAAAACTGCGATAGAAAAATTATAATTTTGAATTTATGAAAAGGCCACAACTTGGGCAAGAAAAGGCCACATGCGGCCTTAAGGCCGCACGTTCGCCACCCCTGATCTGGACCAACACCCCTTTTTTGTCCCTCCCTGGATCCCCCGGGTGTCAGGTGGCAAGCTGGTGTCACTTTGAGACAACTAGAAAAGACGTCATACTTTTTTACTTACATATCACATTGTTTAAATTACGATATATAGGTTTTTAACTTTTAATTAGACATATTTTATTTATATTTAGACAGCAATTTTAAATCAGACACATTTTCTTTTTATTCTTTACTATACTTTATTTACCTAATTTCGCAAAAGAAAACATCTTATAGTTCATTTGATATTCAATAAATGTTTCCAATAAAATTAAATGTGTTTCAAAAATATATTTAAACGTATATAACAATATTTATATACGATTATAAATCTATATATAGGTTTTTAGCTTTTAATTAGGTATTTTTTATTTATATTTAGACATTTCAACTTTAATTTAGACTTTTTCATTTTAATTTAGACACATGAACTTTTCTATATCTTTCTTTCTTCTCTCTTCTATCTAATATATAAAAGTCAATGTCTGTTGTCTGTTTCGCAATAAACTCAAAAATTACTGAACCAATTGGTACCAAATTTTGCATGTCGCTTTTTATAAACCTGAGGAAATTTTTGGCTACATTTTGATTAGTATTTTTTGCTATTTATTTTTTCATTTGAGGAACTGTTTTTTTACGCGGAGTAAATACAAAGCGAAGTAACAACACCAGGCCAATGAGCGTTCTGTATTTTTTTTTCAAGTTGTTGCGTACTTTTTTTAAATATCTTTTTATACGAGTTTTAACTTTTTATAACAAAGTATTGAGAGAGAAATTTATATTACTATGTTATGGTAATTGCACACAATGCAATTAAAAAAAACTTTACAAATATAGCGTTACTATGTGTAAATAATGGCTTTCGTATTTTTTATTAATTTTTGTTCTGGCCTTTTTTTTTTGTCGTTTTAAATGCGGTCGCAGACATTAGCAAAACATATGTTTGCCTAATTTCTATGTGCTTTTTTATTACACCATATATACAACATCAGGCCAATTAAGCGACCAATGAGCGTTCTGTATATTTTTTTTTTTTTCAAGTTACTTGCGTACATTTTTTGAAATATCTTTTTATACGAGTGTTACTTTTTTATTACAAATGTATTGAGAGAGAAATTTATATTAATAAGTTACGATAAGTGCACACAATGCAATTTAAAAAAAATACAAAAATAGCGTTACTATGTATAAATAATTGATTTCGTATTTTTTATTAATTTTTGTTCGGGCCTTTTTTTATTTCTTTTTTTAATCGTTTAAAATGCAGTCTCAGTCATTAGCAAACACATATATTTGCCTAATTTCCATGTGCTCTTTTATTTTTTACAGAAAAATATCTGCATGCCAATATTTTGGATTAATGTGTTTTTATAAACCTATTTTTTCTTTTTCTTACTGAGAAGATGGGCATCGCAGTCACTCAAACGACTCAGGCAATTTTAAGGGTTAATGTGCTGGGGCAGGTACCTCGGGGGTTGGGTGGAAAAGCTTTCATATATTTAAACCATATTGATTTTGAAACAAATATATGGATTGCGAAAAATAATTAAATCAAATACCTAACCACTAATATAATACAATTTTTGCCATCACACACACTTTTTGCCTCTGGTTTATGTATTACTTCTGTATTGCTATTCTATGGCACTTCTACCATTTATTATTAATTTACTTTCAGTATGAAGGGAATTGCACTCGGGGGAATTCTCGAGCAAAGCCGGGTCATTCGTACAGTAGTTTATAAACTGTTAATCTATATATAAAAGAAAGTCGCGCGCGTGAAAATTGTTATACTATTTATAACTCAAGAACGGCTGAACCGATTTGAATGAAAATTGGTGGGGAGTTAGCTTAGAACCACCAGACGGACATAAGATACTTTTTATCCCGTTCTACCGCGTCAAGAACGGCTGAACTGTCAATTACATTCATTTATACAGATGTGTAAGAGGCGCATGCGCGAGCGCGGACTCTACGAGGCTTACCCACGAGCTTACGGGCTGCATGCTAAAAAATAAAGTTTAATTTATGTTAGAAATATTTCTCCTTTTTAAAAATAATTACATTTGTTCATTATTGTTTAAAATATCAGCTTTAAATCTACATACATAAAAATGGATGCCTGTCTGTTACGAAAGATTCAAAAACCATACATCCTATCGCCGTGAAACTTTGGGAAGTTGTTTACTATACTACCGGGAAGGTTTTTGCTTTGAATTTGACTTGAAATAAATATTCGTTGCAATATTATTTGCAATTTTTCTAAATTTTAAATTAGACATTTTCAGTTTTAATTTAGACATTTTTCATTTTAATTTAAACACATTTTCTATATATTATTTATTTGCCTAATTTTGCAAAAGAATACATCTTATAATTCATTTAAAATTTAATAAATGTTTTCAAAAAATTAAATGTTTAAAAATAAATAAATATAAACGTTCCTAACATTATTTATAAACGTTTATAAATCTATATATATGTTTTTAACTTTTAATTGGACATGTGGGATGGTTGCGTGCGTGTTAGTGTGGCTTGTGGATTGGCCGCTGAAAAAAATTATAATCATTTTTTATAAAATAAATTAGTTTATTTAAAGCCATAAATATATAAAGAGAAAAGAAGTAACGGCCGTTGGAAGCAAGCCTTGATGTTGACGACGCGCGTGGCCAGAGTGTCCCGGATGCCGCCCGCGCATGCGTAGTGTGTTCTCCCAACTCGCGCTTGCCGAGGCGTAGTGAGGTCGCCACACTACTGCCCGTATGTGTATTGAAGCTTTGTCCGCGCTCGCTGAAGCAAAGTGTGGTTGCCACACTACTCCCCCTCCAGTAGGATCCCTAAAGATCCTATTTAGTCGTAGAGGGAACTCATGGTAGGGTGCCTTGTTGGGTTGGGATCTGGTCTTGGGACCTTGAGGGAGGCACCTGTCCTTTTTATATTTTGGCCAGATGTAATGGGTGGAGACCATCTTGTTAGCTTGCAGGGACACAATGGGTTGCTCAGTGATAGGTATAGTCGCCGTGAGTATCGAAAGAGCTATTGGCATTAGGGAAGTAGTGACTCTTGCTTCAATAGGAGGTAATGACTGTTGGAGAGGTTGTGGTACCGAAGTTTTGGCGGGCTTGCAAGTAGAGAGAGGTCCTTGCAGCCGCGTTATTGGTTTCCTTTAGGAAGAGTGGATGTTTCTGCTCGCAGGATGGAGGCAAGGGCTCTTCATGAGACGGCGGCTGCTGGGGCAAAGGATTGTCACTGTGTGTTGGGGTGGAGAAAACAGTTTCAGGGGGGCGCGAGATGGTGTTTGAAGGAAGGTTGGAGCAGAACGATGAGGAGTCCAGGGATGAGGAGTTACTCAGAGAGCTGGTGGGAGAAGGCAAGGTGGAGCTTGAGTTGGTGTCTTCAAAGTTCTGGACTGTAGTCACTGGGGCAGTTGTTGTGACATTCATGTCACGGGGAAAGACCGTCTGCTCCAGGTGTTGGAGGCTATTGGAGGTGGAAGTACAGGGACCACAGTGCTGAGGTGAATGTGGTTTGGATCTTTCAATCAGAATAATCGAGGGTTTCTGATCAGCAATGGGCTTTCTTTCTGAGACTCGGGCTGTTCGTACCTGGTGTGACCGGCCAATACGCTGGAGAAGCTGCTCTTTGAGCACCGTGTATTTTCCTGAAACTAGTGGGTTCTCTACAATGTCATAGGCGCAGATAAGAGTTTGTCTATCTAAATTAACAACCGTTGCGAAATACTTGAATTTATTGCTGGCGATGTTTGCGAAAATAAGCCAGCTGGCTAAGCAACAATGCAATGTCGTTTGGCAAGAAAGGTGAAGCTCGAAAAATCGATTTTGATATTTGAGATGGGGTGAGTTCCATCGTAAGTGAATGAGCTTCCATGATTTGCAAAGATATGCCCTCAACGATTGCCGTTAATTCTTCATTCGATCACGTCCTGCCCATCAATCTTTGTGGCATGGTTACGTGCGTGTTGGTGTGGCTTGTGGAAAGGCCGATGATAAAATTAAAATTATTTTTATAAAATAAATTTATTTATTTAAAGCAAGAAATATATAAAGATAAAAGAAGCAACGGCCGTTGGAAGCAAGCCTTGTTGTTGACGACGCGCGTGGCCAGAGTGTCCTGCGTTCTGCATTTTTTTTTCAAGTTGCTTGCGTACCTTTTTTTAAATATCTTTTTATACGAGTGTTACTTTTTTACAAAAGTATCGAGTTTTGATAGAGAAATTTATATTACTAAGTTAGGGTATGTTCACACAATACAATTAAAAAAATAACTTTACAAAACTTACTTACTGTATGTAAATAATGACTTTTTATTTTTAATTTATTTTTGTTCTGACCTTTGTTTTTTTATCTCTTTAGTGAATAATTTAAAATGCAGTCGCAGTCATTAGCAAACACATATGTTTGCCTAATTTACATGTGCTCTTTTTTTGCAGAAAAATATTTACATGCCAGCATTTTGGATAATTTTTTTCATAAACCTATTTTTTTCTTATTCTTACTGAGAAGATGGGCATCGCAGTCAAGATCCATCGCAGTCACTCACTCAACTCAGGCAATTTCAAGGGTTAATGCGCTGGAGTGGGTATCTCGGGGGTTGGGTGGAAAAGCTGCCATCTCTAAACTATATTGATTTTGAAACAACTAAATCGATTGAAAAAAATAATTAAATCAAATACCTAAACACAAATATAATACAATTTTGCCGTCACTCACACTTTTTGCCTGTGGTTTATGTGTTACTTCTGTATTGCTATTCTATGGCACTTCTACTATTTATTATTAATTTACTTTCAATATGAAGGAAATTGTACTCGGGGGGGATTTCCGGGCGAAGCCGGGTAAATAATATACTAATTATTAGAATGTTTTTAAAATCTGCAAACTGATCTATATACAAATGATACAGCTGATCTATAAACAATACATTCATAATAAATTGATTACAGGAATCTTTAAAAATAACTTTTGTTTCCTTACCAGAACAAATAAACCTAATTTTAAGATAAATCTGTACGTTGTTGATTTTAGAAAGTTCTATTTATAGGGAGTTAATATCTATTGCTTCACATAATATTTCAAATGGTTAAAAATATCTTTATTTTTTGTTTCAACAAGTCTTTCAAAATATTTAAAATATTCTCTCATCATTTTTAATAATTTTTCATCATTATATTTTTTATATGTTTCAAACAATACAAAATAATGAGATAATAAGCATATTCAAATGATTGATATTCATGGAAATAAATCAAAAATTTTATATCTTCTAAAGTATTTTCCATATATATATATATGTAATGTGGTGAAGTTCTGGTAGCCTCGTGTAGAATCCTGTCGACTAGAAATGTGATGAAGTATCCAGTCGACTTAAACTGTGGTGTGTTCCCTGTCAACTCTCGCTATACTGTGTTGACCGAGAGGAACAGTCGGGATGAGGAGTTTTCCAGTACCTCTCTGCACCTTAGAAGACCTTTAAAAGTTCTCACAAAGTACAGGCAGTCGTGATCGAGGCGGAGTGGAAAGCTTGGGGATGTCCATACACAAAAAGACGAAGACACAGTTGCACTAAGAAAGTTCCGTGAACAGATAAAAGTTGAGCTAGGAGCGAAAGATGGAGAGATATAAGATTCTTACTGGTCTACATGATGGCTGAGATGGACCTGAGGTACAACCGACGTGGAGCTCACGCAGATGGTCAAGTGACTGTATTTATAGCTAGGACGGGGGTTTTACATACCTCTCTTCTGAGAAAGGGGGTTTTGCATTTCACCAGATGTGAAGAGTGTGGATCGTCTGGTGACATTCTACTGGCGCCGTTCTGACAGCTTCCAATCTATCTTTAGATGATGTTTGTGACTTCCATCTATCTCGAATTTAGACGTTTTTGGCTTCTATCTCTCTAGTCAACTCTTAATCTATTACAGAGTTTTTTTTTTATTTATCCTCAGTTTGTACAAATTACATTACATATGATGATGTAATGACACATGCCAATCATGCGTATAATCATTTACAGATGTGATTCTATTATACAACATGAAGATCTTGTTATAAGTTATATACAATATGGGGTTGTTGGTTTAAAAAACCATAGATGGGCCCCCGGGAGTGAAAGGGTTTATCCGGGTTTAGGCAGGTAAAGCGTCTTTAACACAGGTAAGTAATTAAAATTTCTTTCAATTAATTTAAACTGTGAGGGTTTAAAAGTTGTAAGTTATAAGTTTTGCAATGTTTCCAGACAAAAGACTTGAAAATAGTATATCTTTTTAATGCCAAGAAACAAACAAAGTTAACACAATTACATATTAGAAAAATAACTAACTACTAAAAACACAAACACTATATATATCCATATATACACAATTATCATCATCAACTCTGTGACAACAAATAAATAAAAACAAATATTAAACTAATCCGCCAATACATCACACCATCTTCCCCCTACATGCTTTGATATCGCACAGGAGGTCTCCGATCCCTTGGAGGGTTTCTTCTTGGCAGAGGCCTTTCCTCCGTCCGGGCTTCTTTGTCTGAGGAACACGCGGATTCCCTTGGGCTGCTTTCAATCTTCACACCTTGGTCCCCGGACACTGGATCCTGCGGCAGTCCAGCTGTTTCCGACGAAAACGATTCTCTGTCCCTCCGGCTGTTCATACTCTCAGGAGCCATCCATATTGGGTCATCTTCCTCCTCTCTTTTCTCTCTGGCCTCATCTCCATCTTCACCACTAGTCCATCTTCTCCTTATCTGATCTCGGTGGTAGGTCTTCACCTGTCCATTTATCAAAACTGTATAGACTCTGCTCCCCTTTCTGCCCACTATTCTTCCTGGGATCCATCCGACACCTCTAAAATTCTTACACCACACCTTATCGTCCACCTCGAACTCCTCTTGGCCTCTTCCTTGATCATACCTCATCTGCCTGGCCTGTCGTTCCCTCACCCTATTGTCCAGGCTCTGGTGTATTAATGTCAGTCTGGTCCGCAGAGACCGACCCATAAACAGCTCTGATGGGGTCTTCCCAGTTGTCTCATGCGGCGTGCATCGATACGTGAGGAGAATTCTTGACAGTGTATCTTGAATGGTATCTTCAAACTTCCTTTTATTTTTTTCCAAGGCCATCTTTATCAATTGAACCGCTCTTTCCGCTAAACCATTACTCTGTGGATGGTATGCTGGAATCAGAATTTGTTTGACTCCATTTCTTTCGAAAAACTCTTCATCTCTACCCCTGTAAACTGTGGGCCATTATCCGACACCACTTCCTCTGGTAACCCATACGCTGAAAACAATCTTCTTAACTGCTCAATCGTCTTTCTTGCGGTTATCTCTCTCATCGGGATCGCCTCGACCCATTTTGAGTGGCTATTCACCACAATTAACAAATTCACTCCATCTTTAAATGCAAAATCCATATGGATCCGTTGCCAGGGCCTGGTTGCCCACACCCACGGTCTCCAGTTTACTTTACTTGGGCCTGTCTGAGTTTGCTGGCAATTTTTACACCCATTTACCATGCATTCAATCTGGTTGTCAAGATTTGGCCACCAAAAATGCGACCTAGCAATGGGTCTCGTGTAGACAACTCAAACTATTTTTCCTAAGAGAAGACGGGATGATCACTCGCATTCCCCACAATAAGCATTCCCCGTTCATAGTTAACTCCAACTTTCTCTGAAAGTAGGGTCTGAGGTATTCCCCAACTCTTTCAGGCCAGCCTTGCTGCGTATAGCGCTTCACCACTGACAATACTTCATCTTTTTTAGTTTCCACACCTATTTCTGCTGCTGTAACCGGCAAATCTTCCACGTATGATAATATGAACGTTTGATTCAAAACCGGTTTTTCGTCACTCTCTACTGGCTAGTAGAGAAGGTCTGCGTTTCCATGATCTTGAGTTCTTCGGAACTCAATTTCATATGTATAAGCAGCCAAAGTCAGTCCCCATCTCTGCAATCTTGAAGTAGACAAAGTGGGAATCCCTGCTCTCGGCCCCAAAATAGACACCAAGGGTTTATGATCTGTAATCAGGGTAAATTGTCTTCCATAGATAAACTGGTGGAACTTAGTCACACCATATATTATTGCTAGAGCTTATCTTTTTGTGAATAATTACGTTCGGCCCCGGAAAGTGTTCGTGAGGCAAACATGATTGGTTCTCTTGGCCCTCGATAACATGGGACAGCACCGCCCCCACTCCAATCTGAGATGCGTCCGTGGCCAAAGATAAAGGTAACGTGGCATCATATGGCACCAACACTTTGTCGGAGGTAATTCTTTTTTTACACTCCGAGATCGCCTCCTCACACTCCCCTGTCCACTTCCAATGACTATTCTTTTTCAGCAGCTTGTGAAGTGGCTCCAACAGCTCTGGCAAATTCGGAATAAACTTTCCATAATAGTTCACCAATCCCAGAAAAGATATCAATTCCGAGACATTTGTCGGGCTTTTGGCTTTCTGTAGCCCTTGTATCTTGTCCTCTAAAGGCCGAATACCATCTTCTTTGATGAGATGTCCCAAATACCGTATTTCTCTTCGCAGAAATTCACATTTTACCCTTTTTAATTTTATGTTGTGCTTCTGCAACCGAACAAAAATAGTTTTAATACCGCCATATGTTCCTCCACTGACGCCGTGGATACGAGTACATCGTCAATGTAACAAATAACCCCATTAATTCCCGCCAATATTCTATCCATAACTGACTGAAAAAAACTAGGGGCATTTGCCAATCCAAAAGGCATTCTTTTAAACCTAAAAAGCCCCTTATGCGTATTAATAGTCAGGAGTGGCTGGGTGCTAGGGTTTACCTTTAATTGAAGGTATGCATTGCTCAAATCTAGTTTAGAGAAATGCTTCCCTCTAGCCAAGTAGCCAAGACGGAAAACAGGTCCTGCTGAGTAGGCAGCGGATAGGCCGCAGTATCCAAGAACCTATTTAAAGTTACTTTGAAATCACAGCAAATCCTAAACTCTTTATTCTTCTTGGGCACAACCACCACTGGAGTTGCCCACTTGCTGCTGGGTACTTGATACAAGTAGTCCTTCTCCACCATTCTTTCTAGTACCTCGTTTACCGCCGTTCTAATCGCAAAGGGAACTGGTCGGGCCTTATGAAATATGGGGTTTACATCCTGAATATTCACTGCAAATGTGAATCCCTTTATTGGATCTGTTGTCTCCCCGAACACAACCTGGTGTTCACTCAATAATTCCGCCAACGTGTCCTCCAAAGGCATCTAATTCACAAAATAATTTCCAATTTTTGAAACATTGATCCATTCTCTCCCCAACAAGGCCTTCCTTTCTCCTCTCACCACGACAGCTCTAAGCTTAGCGATCGTTCCACGAAAATCGACCTTGACATCTATTTCACCCAGAATCGGTACCACAGTTCCGTCATAGGTCTTAACAATTATTCCCGCAATACCTGCACGTCTGGGAGGTATCTTTTGAAATCCATCTCCGATATTAAAGTGAGACAGCTACCCGTATCGATTTCAAAAGTCATCAAAGTGTCCTCTACTCTCACCTTAATCACATAGGGAGGGTCATTCGTAGCATACTTGACTCTATAATCATACGTCCTCATGAAGACCATTATTTGAACGGATTCTTCCTCCTCCTCCTCTTGATCCTCGATTTGATTAATCTTTCTCTGGTTCAGAAACCGGCTCACCTGTCTTTCGCTTGTATGTTCCCCACGGCTCCTGCAGATGGTTGCCAAGTGACCTCTTTTCCCGCATCTGAAACAGGTCGCCTCTCTAAATCTGCATAAGTCTTAATGCAACCTCCCGCAATGTATGCACTTTCTTTTTTGCACTCTATCATATCTATTCCTGACTTCTGCGCGTATTTTGTCCACGCTATCTGCAGGCTCATTGACATGGAATATTCTGGTATTTTTTTCTGCTGCCTCCATCGACAACGCAATTTCAACTACTCTTGCCAACGGCACATCTCTTTCAGACAAGATCCTCCTCTGAATTTTTGCCTTTCTCAATCCGCACACCAATTTGTCTCTTAAGGATTCCTTTAAAAATTCGCCAAATCCAAACGTTGAGGCTAGCCGCTTGATTTCCACCAGATATTCTGAAACACTTTCTGTTTCCTTTTGTATTCTTCCAAAAAACATGAATCTCTCTACTATTATAGATCGCCTTGGGGAAAAATATTCAACCAGTTTCTCAATCAATTCTTCATATTTATACTCTTTAGGCAACTTCGGGCTACATACATTTTTCAATGTATCATACGCCTTCCCGCCAATTAGAGTCAACAAATAGGATTTTTTCTTTTCTTCACTAGCCTCTTCTAGAATTAGAAACTGCTCCAAACGCTCGATAAATGAGCAAAAATTTTCATTTTTTCTTCAAATTCCCTAAAATGGTAATGAGCCATCATGAAATAATTTTTCTTATGTAAATTTCCAATAACTTATTTATTCTTTAATTTTAAACAAAATTCTTCATATTACCCTATACCATCGCTTGGGTACTTACTCTTAAATCCTCGTCGCCAATGCAATGTTTCAAGACAAAAGACTTGAAAATAGTATATATTTTTAATGCCAAGAAACAAACAAAGTTAACACAATTACATATTAGAAAAATAACTGACTTCTAAAAAAACACAAACACTATATATATCCATATATACACAATTATCATCATCAACTCTGTGACAACAAATAAATAAAAACAAATATTAAACTAATCCGCCAATACATCACAAGTTTTATACAATATGGGGTTGTTGGCTTGAATTACCATATATATAAATTAATTTTTATAAATATTCAATTTATGAAGTCCAGCTACTAAAACTATCAGGATATCCTAACCATTTAACAAAATATTCCCTTTTCCATTTCTTGTTCTACTTCTAATTATTTTCTCAACTCTATAAAAATCATCTTATTTATCGTATTTTACTAATTCTTCATTATAAAATTTCCATCTCATTATTCTGATCTTTAATTTTATATATGACAGGTTTAGTAGACATACCTTTACTTATTTCAAACACTTAGGTTGTAAAATTAGGAAGATATCCTTCATCAAAATGACCTTTATATTTTGATATTCTAACCTTATCTCCTTCATCATATTTGTCATTAGAAAACCTAATTCTATTAATATAAAAATTAAAACAAACCTTAGTTTCATTTTCTGGTTTACTTGCTTCAACAAGAGTAATTTTTATAGAAATACTAGACGAATGACCCGACTTCGCCTGAGAATTTCCTCGAGTGCAATTTCCTCATACAGAAAGTACATTAATAATAAATAGTATAATTGCAATAGAATAGGAATACAGAAGTAACACATAAAACACAAGCAAAAAATGTGTGTGATGGCAAAAATTGTATTATATTAGTGGTTAGGTATTTGATTTAATTATTTTTCGCAATCCATTTAGTTGTTTTAAAATCAATATAGGTTAAATAGATGGAAGCTTTTCCACCCAACCTTCGAGGTAACCGCCCCAGCGCATTAACTCTTGGAATTGCCTGAGTTGAGTGAGTGACTGCGATGGATCTTGACTGCGATGCCCATCTTTCCAGTAAGAATAATAAAAAATAGGTTTAAAAACAAATTAATCCAAAATACTGGCATGTAAATATTTTTCTGTAAAAATAAAGAGAACGTGGGAATTAGGCAAATATATGTGTTTGCTAATGACTACGACTGTATTTTAATCGATTTTTTTTTAAATTATGATGAAAAAAAAAAACAAAGCCCAGAACAAAAATTATTTACAAAATACGAAATCAATTATTTACATACAGTAACGCTAATTTTGTAACGTTTTTTTTTTACTGCATTGTGTGCACTTACCGTAACTTGGTAATATGAATTTATCTCTCGATACTCAATACTTTTGTAAAAAAAAAGTAGTACTCGTATAAAAAGATATTTCAAAAAAGGTACGCAGGCAACTTGAAAAAAAAAATGCCGAACGCTCATTGGTCGCTTAATTGGCCTGGTGTTGTTAATCCCCTCGTATTTATTCCGCGTAAAAAAAGTTCTTAAAATGGAAAAAAATAAATAACCAAAAATACTAAACAAAATGTAGCCGGAAATTTTCCTCAGGTGTATAAAAAGCGACATACAAAATTTGGTACCAATTTATTCAGTAGTTTTTGAGTCACGAAACAGACAATAGATATTGGCTTTTATATATAAGAAGATGTTAAGAATTAATATAATTTTTAATCGAAGAAGGCAAAATATCAATCCCTTTTCTTGTTGTGGAGAATAAAATAAATAGAAAAAAATAAGAATTTCGAAAAAATAAAACAAACAAATGAATACTTTAAATAATTTTTGCTTCTAACTATTGAAATTACTGTAGCGATAGGCAGGTGGTATTCTGGAGGTAATGATCAACAGGATTTGATGATTTTAACATATGAGGCTTTATTCTACTATGGTAAATGATACATATAATGAACTTATTTCACACCCACACACACACAATCTAAACAATCTTGAACTATTATGGTAAGCTAGCTTTAGCCTCTTCACTCTCCTCAATTTCTTCCACAGCAGACTCTTTCTCAACCTCAGCTTTTTCACTTTCTTCAACTGACTTTTTCTCAACTCCAGCCCTTTCACTTTCTTCAACTATTTTTCTAAACTTCAGCCTTTTCACTTGAGCTCGAGTTCTTTATCTACTAGGCTCATGCATCAAAAACCAACGTTTCCTCTGAGCTCGAGTTCTTTATCTCCTAGGCTCAGGCACCAATAATCAACGTTTCCTCTGAGCTCGAGTGCTTTATCTCCTAGGTTCAGGCACTCCAATCCTCATACACTGCTAATCCCCTTCTAACTCTACTAACACCCCGCCGGCCTTCCCGCCGTGCCTTTTATACCATACCTTGCTTGTTCAAAGTCTCACCTGATTGGATTTCCCTGTCACGTGATTAACAAATGACTATGCAAATTATTTAGTTTTAACATTCTCCCACCAATTTTGACAAATAAATGGTCAAAATTGAATTTTCGTTAACTATTTACACTTAACATGCAATGTTTACATCATTTAGGAGCTATATCTATCAGGCCATTTACGTTCTCTCCCATTCCTGCTTTTGTAAATCCCGGGAAAATTTTCTGGCTCTCTCCTCAATGACAGATTTCGGATTTATAATAAACTTATACGATTGGTCTTTCCATTATTAGATGAAATATCAAGATGACATGATAAACGCTGAATTGCTCTGACCAAGGTACCTGTCGATTATTTAACATGGGCCACCCTTGCTATCCCATCTTTTCCAGAAATAAGCCTTATTATTCTGCCTTTAGGCCAAAACATCCTTCTAACATTTTACAAACCAATCAACACAATATTTCCTATTTTTAGATGTCTTCTCTGATTTTTGAGTTTAAGTGTCTAAATATTCTTTTGAAAACCTTTGCTTAAATTCTTTCCTTAGTTGCCCTAATTTTCTATACTTCGCAAGCAACATTTCTGGTTTTAAATTTTCAAGTTCCGGAAAGTTGGGTTCTGGACAATTTTGAAGAAACTCGTTGGGTGCTAAGAACTTTATATCATTGTCATCTTTAGAGACAGGTGAGGGGAGGATTGTTGATGAGATGTTCTATTTCGCATTTTCTTTTCAGAACAGCGTGAATAGAGTTGGCCAATATAGCCCCCAGCACCATAGCCATCAATTCTAGTCGAGGGATTGTAATCCTTTTTATTGGCGCCAATCTTGTTTTACTCCATATCAAAGTTATAATATTTTTTTCATCCAATTCACTCCTTAAATAGGCGACTGCTTCATAAGCAACTTGACTGGCGTCACAAAGGACGTGAATTTCCGTGAAGAGAACAAGATCATTCCACATATATCTGGGTATCTTTATTGATTCAATGAATCTCATTTGATCACACCAAGTTTTAAACTCACGAGCCACACTTTCAGGCAAAGGCGTATTAAATCCTATTTTTAACTCCCAAGATCGATCAAGCAATAACTTTGGTGCTAAGAGTACGGGAGCACAAAATCCAAGTGGATCAAATATCCGCTGAACCACTGACAACACTATTCGTTTCTTTAATCTTGAAGGGAGGCTTACATTTTTAGGGAATTCACATTTTAATATACATTCCCTTTTGTTCCAAACGACACCCAATGCTTTCATTAAAGGCTCTTCACTCGGGTTATCTTCAAATGGATACTCCCACCCTCTTAAGCTCATTTTTGCCCTTTCCATAATCTCGGTGGCAGACCTTTTAAACTCTTGGACCTCTGACTTTGTTTCCAGAGAGGCAACACAATTAACCATATAGAAGGTCCGAGCCAACATCTTTGCTATCCTTTCCATAGAACCTTTTATCGTTTGAAGATGGTACTCAATTACGGCATTCAGCAAAAATGGACTACAATTCAGGTCGAAAACAAGTCTTTTATGCCTAAAAGCCATCAGTTCTCTAATCTCTTCCCTATTCCTCCAAATAAATCTGAGGTAGCCTCGATCATTCTACTTAATGGCTATCATTTGGAAAGCTTTCCTGATGTCTGCTAAGACTCCAAACCTATTTCCCTAAATCTTATAATTATTTCAGGGATTCTTTCTAGTAGATTGGGTCCCTTTTCTAAATACTGATTCAAGGAGAGTCCATTGTGTCCCTGACGGGGAAGGTCAAATACTGGCCATATAGGCGTCGTTTTGGGTTCACTCTTAAACACAGGGCGATGGGGCAAATAGTAACCCTTTATTTCAGGTGGATTTTCATTAACTCTCTCGATGAGCCCTTCATTCAACCAATCTTTGAATACCTGATCATATTCTTTCAACTTATTTTGTTGATTCATTTTCTTGGTACCAATCTACAATCTCCTTTTCGCCAATTCATAATTATCTGGGATTGACACTTCTATTTTCCAAGGTAATATCTTTGATCACTTTGCCGCTGGATTTGTTTAATAACGTTTTCTTTTATTTCTTGATATATGGACTCTTTGGAACAATTTTCAATGGGATCTTTAATGCCTAATACTTCTAGATACCATAATTCTTTCAAATCACTTTGAACTGTGAGCAAATTCAAAGTTTGTTCTATATGTTCATTTCTTTCAATAATTGGTGAATCGCCCATCAATGTCCATTCCAACCTTGTTTCCATCGCAGTTAAGTTTGTTTCAATTTTTACGGATTTCCCTTTTAAAAGCATGCTCGTATAATTAGCGCCTATCAAAATAGCAATCCCTTTTCTTCAAGGTTATCTTACGGAATGCTTATACCTTTACTTCGAAACTTTCTACACCAATCTCCTCTCGGTAAAGGCGGTACATTATCGCAATTTTAGGTTGATCCAACGCTTCAACCTGAATTTGTTTCCTACTGTCATTCAATTTTTCCAAGTTCAGGATGAATCTTCCATGCCTTTCCTATTCTACTTTTTTGGCTTTTGTTTCAGGTTCTTCCGTTTTCTCATCTTTAGTTTTATCAGTTCTAGAATATTTGACTTCACCAGCTCCTTTAGAATCTTCAAATTCACTTGCTTTAGTTTTAGCTTTTGAATCCTCTACTTCATCAGCGCTTGAATCTGCCTCTATAGAATATTTTACTGATTCATTACCTTTAACTGCAGTTTTAGAATCCTTTACTCCATCGCCCTTAGGTTCAACTTCCGAATCTCTTACTCTATCACCTTTGCACTCAGCTTCAGAATCTTTATACTTTACATCCGTATCTTCATATTTCTCAATAGCAGTTTCTTCTAGCTACAACTCTTCCTTATTAAGGTCCATTTCTAATGTATATTCATCACTTGTCTGGCTTACTTTAGTTTCCTTATCTTTAGTTAAAGTATATTTGGCATCCTCATTTTCAGTTGTATGTTCAGCTGTGTCATTAGCTTTTCATTATATTTATTAATATGTTCTTCTTCAGATTCAACTTAATTATCACCTAACTTTGAACCAACATCTTTATGCTCACGCAATATGCTAATTTCATACTCTATATTAAATCTTTCTTGTATGTAGATTTCACAATTCTCGAATTATCTATCAATTTCTTCGTCAGTAATATATTCTTGTGATAACAAAATTAAATGGTACTGTTCATTCAAAGCTACAAGCTCAATGTGCAAACATTCAAGCCTATCAAACTTTACATAGACTTTATCTTTATCAATGCAAGTATCTTTTTCTGCATATAAATCATTAACTTGTTCAGTAAATATACCTCTAACAGCTTTTCGTCTTTCGTTCACTTCCTCCATCTTACCACCAAACCTATCGCGTCCGGCTCACCAGAAATGTTGGGAATGAAGTAAGAAAAAAAAAAGAAAAAAAAAAAGAAGAATTCAGAATATATAAAATAGGCAAATGAATAATTTAAATATTTTTTTTCGTGTTTAACTATTGTTCCTACTGTAGCGATAGGCAGGTGATATTCTGGAGGTAGTGAGCGACAGGATTTGATGAGTTTAAATATAATGGGCTTTATTCTATTCTGATAAATTATACATAAATTAAACTTATTTTAATCGGAGCAATTATCCTGAACTACAAAGGGGGATCAATAAATAAGGTGAATTATTTTATTTCTTAAAAATTAAAAATGCAAAAATAATTTAAACCACAGAATATTAAAATATAACATCGAAAGACTATTTAAGGTGTTCTGTTATTTTTTCCCACGCGCGGCGCGAGACTTATAAATAAACTAAAATGGAAGCTCCCTTGAAGGATTGCACCACGTTTGAACAACGTGCAGTTATTCGTTTCTTGAATGCAGAAGGTATTCAAACATCTCAAAAATGCCAAACAATGAAAATTATCTATGGTGAGTCTTGTTTGTCTCAAAAAACATTTATAAATGGGTTAACGAGTTCAAAAATGGACGAATTACATGTTCCTCAAGTCTCAACGTTCGGCTGGTGAAGTTTTGTTAACAATATTTTGGGATGTTGATGGACCAATCTGTCTTGATTTTTTATCCTCAAGGCAACGTATGAACAGCGACCTTTATTGTGACATTATTGTAAATAAGCTAAAGCCCGGTATAAGAAACAAAAGAAGAGGGAAGCTTAGTAAAGGTGTTCTCTTCCTTCCTGATAATGCAAGGCCCCATGCATCATGTAAAACTGTATCTACAATCATTAAATTAGGTTTTGGAGTTTTAGAACATCCTGCATATAATCCAGACCTAGCCCCCTCTGACTATTTCCTTTTTGGACTACTAAAGAAGGAGTTAAAGGGAAAGCGATTTGACTCGAATGAAGATGCCCAGAAATGGGTGCAAGAATATTTTCACACGCTTCCTAAGAGTGCCTATAAAGAGGGTATTTATAAGTTGCCAGAACGATGGAGACGATGTATAGAAAGCCAAGGTTTTTATTTTGAATAAATCAAGTCCTAATTTTTAATATCGTTCTTATTTTTCAAAATAAATTATAATTCACCTTATTTATTGATCCCACCTTGTATTATGGTAATCAATCTTTTTGCTAACTTTAGCCTCTTCACTTTCTTCAATTTCTTTCACGGGCCCTTCATCAACTTCTATATCCTTCTTCAGTTTCAATAGCAGGCTTCCCATTAACTTATTTAGCCTCCTATTCTTTTCATCTGAGCTCGAGCTCTTTATATTCTAGGCCCAGGCACTAATAACAAACGTTTCATCTGAACTTTACTTCTAGGCTCAGGCACTTCTATCTTCATACACGAATCTTACTAATCCCCTCACCGGCCATACCGCCGTGCCTTTTATACCATACCTTGCTTGTGCAAAGTCTCACCTGATTGGATTTCCCTGTCACGTGATTAACAAATGACTATGCAAATTATTTAGTTTTAACACTTGTATTATTATGTATAAAATATTAATCCATTTTCACTTTCAAAGTTCTGTTATATCTCTTAACAACTTAAGCTTTTATTGAATTTTCTGTTGCAAACCATTTGATATTATATTTTCTAAAGAGGTTCTGCGTCACACTATTGATAAATTCAGTTCTCTTATCAGTTTAGAGGAATTCTGGTTTCCGTTCTTTAAATATCTCACTAAATGCATTTGTAATTTCGCTTCCTGTTTTGTTTTTAATTGGAATCGCCCAAGCATATTTAGAGAATACATCAATATCTGTTAATATATACTTAAATCCTCTATCATTTGTCATAACAAATAAATCGGCTTGAATCTGATAACCTTTTTATGGAGAATAAACTCTTCTGATTTCAAATTTATTTTTAATAGGTTTATGAAGACAATATACGTCTTGTTTGTGAAGAAAATTACTCACTTCTCTTTCAGAATAACCTGTTTTTCCGCTCAGATCGTTGATTCCTCCGTATGTGTTTCTGGATTTTAGTAGACTTTTTCGAGGGCTTTTTTGAAAGTTTTTTTATCTTCTGGTTCTTATTTTATTGAAGGTTTTTCATCTTCTGATTCTTCTTTATTCTTTTTTCAAATCTGAATATTTTCCATCCACACTCTTTACATGCTGATTTCATCATCAATCTTCCCTTCTCTGTTTTATATTCTTCTTCACTTTGGCTTTCAATATTCTTTCCACACTTGTTACACTAGTTCATTCATATAGAATTGAATCCATTGATAGCCATTAAGTTTTATCGCTGATATATAGCTAGCAATAAATATGTATATATATATATATATGTTTCTATGAAAATGTTAATCTGCAAGACGCAGGTTATCATCATGATTGATTTGTTGTTGTCACTTTTTGGCGTTTCGCAAAACAACAAAAATGCTGTATCAGACTTTACTAAGACAATAAAGATTTGCTACAAAATAAAAGTGTACTAAGATGCTGCATTTGGCGACGAGGATATAAGAGTAAGTACCCTCGAATTTTGAAGTAAATATTTTTAGAAATTATCTTTGATTTTTTGCATATAATTGAAAGTTATTTTTAAAAGACTAAAATTGCAAAGTTTTTGGATGCAAATTTAAAAAAAAAAGTGAAATAAAATGGCTAGTTACCAATTTAAGGAATATAATGAAGAAACTGAAACTTTTGAAACGTTTTATGAACGATTGGAACAGTTTCTCATATTGGAGGAGGCAGGGGATGAGAAGAAAAAGGCTTATCTCCTAACCCTCATGGGAAGTAAAACCTATGGTGTTTTGAAGAATTTGTGCAGTCCTATTCTACCTAAAAATAAAACTGATGACCTAATAGATATCTTGAAAAGGCACTTCTCTCCAAAGCGCTCAATTGTAGTAGAGAGGTTCATTTTTTTTAAAGAATGCAATTAAAGGAAGAAAGCATCTCGGACTACTTGGTGGAAATTAAGCGTTTGGCTTCCTCATGCAACTTTGGAAATTTTCTGGAGGATTCTTTACGTGATAAAATGGTTTGTGGGTTATATAATGCCAAAATACAAAATAGAATTTTGTCGGAGGGTGACATTTCTTTAGCTAAAGTAATTGAGATAGCATTATCTATGGAAGCGGCTGAGAAAAATACAAAATTATTCCATTTGGAGCAGGGTGAAGATTGTGTAGATAAGTTGAGGATTGAACGCAAGGTTGAATCAAATTTCCAGAATGGCAAATGTAAACATTGTGGTAAACCGCACAAAGAACCATGTAGATTTAAGGAGGCGATATGCTTTAAGTGTAATAAAAAAGGACACATTGCCTCAATATGTTGGAGCAGTAGAAGAAATCTAAGGCAACATCAGAATCAGCCGGGAAATATACATCAGATAGGAGACCAAGAAGAGGAGGAAGAGTATGTCCAGAAAAGTATAAGCGTGACGATACCTGAGTATATAATTAATTTTGCCTCAAGTGACCCTCCCTATCTGATGGAGTTAAAAGTAGAAGGAAACTTTATTAAATTTGAAATGGATACGGGTAGTGGTCTAACACTGATATCAGAAAAGGATTTTAAAAATAGTCTTCAACACTTGAAATTGGAAAAAGCGAGTATTATTGTAAGAACTTATGATGGTACCGTGGTACCCATTCTGGGTAAAATCAATGTCAAAGTGGAGTGTCAAGATATTACTTACAAACTTAGAGCGTTGGTGGTGAAAGGAGAAAAGAGGGCGTTGATGGGAAGAGAATGGATAAATAGATTGAAATTGGGCTGTTTCGCGGTAAAACATATGCCTGTGGAAATTACCATTGAGGAAATTTTGAAGGAAAATCAAGCCTTATTTGTGGAGACAACTGAACCAATAAAAGGTTTCACATTTTCAGTAAACATGTGTGATGTGAACCCAATTTTCCATAAGGCTCGTCCGGTGCCTTTCGCCATTAGGCCAGCAGTTACTGAAGCATTAGACAAAATGGTGGCTAAGGGTTATCTATGTGAGGTGGCGAGCAGTAAATGGGCCACTCCAGTGGTTGTAGTGCCGAAGAAAAATAAAGAGATCAGAATTTGCTGCGACTTCAAGGTAACTCTAAATAAATATTTGGACACTGCGGCCTATCCCCTTCCCACACAGCAAGATTTATTCTCCACATTGGCCAAGGGAAAATACTTTTCTAAATTGGACTTGAGGAACGCTTATCTGCAATTAGAGGTGGACCCAGGCACCCGACCGTTACTAACGATAAATACTCATAAAGGGCTGTTCAGGTTTAAGAGAATGCCATTTGGATTGGCAAATGCACCCAGTTATTTTCAATCTGTAATGGATAGGGTTTTGTCGGGTATAGGAGGCGTAATTTGTTATATTGATGATGTCCTTATAGCCACAGCATCAATTGAAGAACATCTGGCGTTGTTGAAGACTATATTTGCTCGCTTGGCGAAGTATAATATCAAGCTAAAGAAAGAAAAATGCCTATTTTTGCAAAAAGAAATTTAATATTTAGGACATCTTGTCACGGGAGAGGGCATCAGACCTTTAGATCATAAGGGAGAGTGGAGATGGAGAGCGTCAACCCGAGCACTCAAGAGGAGCAGGTCCCAGTGCCATAATCTCGGAGGTTGTACGAGACAGAGGTTATATGGAGTCGATGTCGCCAGGACTAACTAGCCAGCGGTCGGATCAAGATTCAGAGGTTCAGAGTGATACAGACGATGGAAAGTCATTGGAGCCTCTTCCCTCGCTGGACCCCGAGGCCTTGAAAGAGGAGGGTCCTGTCCTAAGGCGGAACCCACCTCGAGCGAGGAGACCTCCTGTGAGATTTGAAGAGAGAAGATGGTGATATATAGCTAGCAATAAATATGTATATATATATGTTTCTATGAAAATGTTAATCTGCAAGACGCAGGTTATCATCATCATTGATTTGTTGTTGTCACTTTTTGGCGTTTCGCAAAACAACAAAAATGCTGTATCAGACTTTACTAAGACAATAAAGATTTGCTACAAAATAAAAGTGTACTAAGATGCTGCAATCGCCTTCATATATTTTTCTCTAGGCATGATTTCTAGAGTTTTAACAAATTCTTATTCTATAAATTTCTTGCTCATTGTTATTAATTTTGAATGTATTTAGTAATCCTTTTGTAGCGGCTCCCAAATATTAACTTTTCCTATTTTCATTATAAGTTTTAATTTGTCTAATAATTATTCAATTCAAATATTAAAATTATTCATCTTATAAATATATAATGCTTATAAAATAATTATACATCATTCTAAATATAAATCATAAATAATATGAAATGTAAATATTTATCTATAATATATCAAGCACATATGTCTAACATTATATAATCTAGAATTTATATTTGACCACACACACATATAAACAAAAAATAACTTCAACATGTAGTATACACCAATTTAACCCTTCTGATAATTTGTATAAATAAATGTAATTAAAAGTTGATTTTACAATAAATAATTTGTTATCTGACTCCGCCTAGAATTCCATGCCACCCACAAAATGGTGAGCCGGTAAACTTTAACGAACATTTGCAAGCAATCAAACAAGAATTTCAATTCGATCAAAAGTGAAAAATAAAAATACTCATAATATCAAATTATAAATATTTAAGAAATACATATTAAATATTTATATTTAAAACAAAAATTATAACATATTTCGCAATATTTAAAAACTACGAAAACGTACATCGTTTGGTATTTAATTCAAGGCAAATTTTCAACTTAAAAACAAATCAGATATCAAATATAATTTTAAAAGAAATAAATATTAAATAAATTCAAATACACATTAAATTGGCAATTAAAAAATAATATATAATTTACAATTTAAAAATTTTAACTTGATAATATATTCAAATATTTTTTCTTATCAAATAAAAAAATTCAAATTCAAAATTATAATTCTAAATTTTAATAATTATAATAATCAGAATTTTAATATCTCTTAAGGACATATAATTTTTTCAATACAATATATTCTCAAAATGGATTCAATTAAAGCACCCGAATTTTGGCCAAACGATCCAGAATTGTGGTTCATAACATTGGAATCACAATTTTTATTGAACAAGCCAAGTCCAATTACAAATGATCACACCAAATTTTCTTATCTAATTTCACTTTTACCTCCATCAACTGCCATAGAGGTACGTGAATTCATTATATCACCTCCACCAGACAATAAATACGACGCGCTAAAGAAGGCCATAATTAAATGTACCGCTGACAGCGAATTTAAAAAACTACAGCAATTGTTGACTCAAGAAGAACTTGGAGACAGACTGCCTAGCCAATTATTACGCCACTTAAGACAATTGATTGGAGAAAGCAAAGCCGTCAGTGACACAACATTAAAAATGCTCTGGATGCAACGTTTACCTAAAAACATCCAAATAATTCTGACAACGCAAGAGCAAGCATCACTAAACTCTCTAGCAGATTTAGCTGATAGAGTGACGGAGATTACTTCTTCACCATCTTCAAGTACTTCGACTTTAGAAAAGGAACTGGCATCTTTGCGTGCGGAAATTTCAGCATTGAAAATTGACCTTAACAAGAAGGAAGAAAGAATACCTCGTTCAAGATCCAGAAGCTCATCTTCATCTCGAAAATCTTCCCCAAACAGTTATAGAAAGTACAATCCAAATGGCTCTTGGTGCTGGTATCATTTTCGATTCAAGCACCATGCAAGAAAATGCATCTCACCTTGTACTTTCAACAAAAAAGCAAAGAACCAGCAGGAAAACTCCAACAACAATCAGAAAGCCCGGTGGTTACTGATTGTAGCAATAATAAAAGCCACCGTTTATTTATCACTGACTACCGCAACAAAATTAGTTTTCTCCTTGACACAGGTGCAGAGATCAGTGTCCTGCCTCCTCGTCCTGAAGATAGACGGCGTGGTCCAACAAAATTTACTCTCACAGCAGCAAACAATTCACCTATCAAGACTTATGGCGAAAGATTCCTTAATCTTGATCTAGGTCTTCGTAGAGATTTCAAATGGAGATTCATAATAGCAGACACAAACAAAGCCATTCTAGGAGCTGATTTTATGGAACACTTTGGAATAATTCCAGATATCAAAGGAAAGTTTATAATTGATTCTTTAACGAAGCTACGCAAGCGTGCATCAATTACAAATTTCAACTCACTTTCTCCAAAGTGCTCAATAAACAGCTATGAAGACAAATTTTTTACGAACAACGGCATACAACCCTGCAGCAAACGGTCTCGTCGAACGCTTGCATCGTCAAATTAAAGCTGCAATCATGGCAAGCGGAAATACTATTAATTGGATAGATGCTTTGCCTCTAGTACTGCTAGGCATCAGAACATCCTACAAAGAAGACCTGAAATGCACTGCTGCAGAAATGGTTTTCGGGACAACTTTAAATCTTCCAGCTGATTTACTAACCAATTCAGAATTTAAAAACCCCGATCCATCAAATTTTGCCACTCAATTAAAGAATTATATGAGTAGAATTCGACCTCAACCAACAAGACAAACAAAGAAAAATAATATTTTTTCTCATAAAGACTTAGACACCTGCTCACACGTCTTTGTAAGAAAAGATTTTGTAAAAAGAGCATTATCTCCACCATACGAAGGTCCATTTCCAGTGGTATCAAGATCTTCGAAGACATTTACAGTTAAAATCAATGACCAAAACAAAGTCATTTCTGTCAACAGACTAAAGCCTGCATTCATAGAAAACACCTCTCAAAGTTTCCACGATTCTTCAATTCTGCCACCTATGCCCGACGGTGCTGAGGAAACTACACCGAAGACAAGTAGCTACACCACTCGCTATGGACGCCACGTACGTTTTCGACTTTAAGTCTTCACTGGCGGGGGAGTGATGTAGCGGCTCCCAAATATTAACTTTTCCTATTTTCATTATAAGTTTTAATTTGTCTAATAATTATTCAATTCAAATATTAAAATTATTCATCTTATAAATATATAATGCTTATAAAATAATTATACATCATTCTAAATATAAATCATAAATAATATGAAATGTAAATATTTATCTATAATATATCAAGCACATATGTCTAACATTATATAATCTAGAATTTATATTTGACCACACACACATATAAACAAAAAATAACTTCAACATGTAGTATACACCAATTTAACCCTTCTGATAATTTGTATAAATAAATGTAATTAAAAGTTGATTTTACAATAAATAATTTGTTATCTGACTCCGCCTAGAATTCCATGCCACCCACACTTTATAAAATTTCATTGCCATTTTATATTCTTTTTTCTCTCGTTTAAATTCAATTGTCATTCAATTATATCTGCAACTGAAGCACTTAAACTTAAACCAGCTAACGGAACAAATGCAAAAACCGCTAAGCCACTCGAAGATAAAACAAATTTAGAAATTAAAAGATAAATATTGACACTGAATAATTGTTTTAAATATTCTGATTTTATCATCATAAATATTTTGGCATAGTCATTACCCCTTACCATACTTGTATATTATTACTTGGAAATTAAATTTCGAAATAGTTTGGCATTCTAATCAATAAATTATTTTTACTTAAACTTTTTTAATACTCGTTATCACTACCGTGACAACTAGTGGAGAAACTGGATTATCCCCTCGCCGCCCAAGCCGTTAGAAGAGGCCGAAGACTACAAGGACTAGAACCTCAAGAAAACATTGCTATAGTAAAGCAAGAGGCCCAGACACAAATGGGTGAGTACCACTTTCAGCCTTTTAGAAACCCTTCTATTTTTACGGGAGAACACAACCAGAACCCAGAAAAAAGGTTGAAAGAATACCATCGCGTCTCTCGTTACAACTGCTGGGATGATTCAATGTGCCTCGCAAATGTTTATTTTTTCCTCCGAAGAATAGCGCACAAATAGTACGAAAATGTTGAAGAGAAAATTAATTCATGGGATATTTTTGTGAATTTTTTCTCAGAATTTCGGACATCATGTCGCCCAAAAAGATCAGTTCGCAGAGATACTCAAAACTCGAGCTCAGGGGAAAGAGGAGACCAGTGATTCGTACATTCAAGATGTTCTACATTTGTGCAAAGAAGTGAATCCGGCTCTGGTGGAAAATGAAATAGTCGCACACTTGACAGAGGGAATATCGAAGGATATATATCAGTCAATCATCATTTTAGACATTGCAACTATCGATGAGTTCATTAAATGGTGCCGAAAATCGAGACTTCGCATAAACAACGTGTAAATTAACATGTAGTATTCGACAGACTACGAATGTTGCCGCCATCGATTCAGCAGACTCTGAATCAATGGAAGACTTAATCCGACGCATCGTTGGTAAAGAAGTTCATCGCGCACTAAATCCGGAGTCAACTACCCCTGAACCATCTTCTCTGGAAGAAATTATCCGAAAAGAGATTTTAAAAAAAACGTAGCTGCAATTTCGAAGTCTATCCAAAGGCCTCCGCCACGACAGTCGTACCCCTACCAAACACGTACATTCAACCAGGTTCCACGAAATCAGTACCCTACCCAAACATCCATATACAGGGTGTGGTAGATAAGTAATGAGACTCAGTCTAGAAAAACAAATTTATTGATCCGATTTGTACAAAACGTTAATATTCTTCAAAGAACTCGCCTTGAGCGTCGACACAACGTTGCCAGCGCGTTTTCCAAGCTTCATAGGCCCCACTGTAGTCCGTTGGAGTTATCCCAGTTAGTGCCTTCATGACAGCACGTTGGATGTTCGGGATATCGTCGAAACGATGACCCTTCAGGCATCTTTTCACCTTCTGAAATAGTAAGAAATCAGGAGGACTCATGTCAGGGCTGCATGGTGGCTGTGGCAGAACTTCAACTCCAATTCGGGTCAAATAGGAGGTCACGAGGAACGCTGTGTGCGCCGAAGCGTTTACGTGGTGGAGACGCCAGCGTTGAGCAAGGTCCTGTCATTCCGTTTGACGGCTTTGTGCAATCGCCGAAGGACTTCTTTGTAGAATTCGGCATTAACAGTTTTTCCCTGAGGGACAACCTCTTTGTGAATTAACCCCCGTTTGTCGAAAAACACAATCAGCATTGTCTTGACTCGGGACTTTGACATTCTTGCTTTCTTCGGCCGCGGGGATGCCGGTGTGTGCTACTCCGAGCTATTGGATTTCGTCTCCGGGTAGTATTGGAATGTCCACGATTCGTCGCCTGTTACTACCTTGTCTAAAAAGTCTGGATTATTTTCCAATTCATTCAACATCTCACGGCAAACGTCCACTCGTCGTTGCTTTTATTGGGCGGTGAGCACTCGGGGGCACAAGTGTCACGGGCACACAAACAACGTAATACGCGAAGCTCGACTCTCACTGCGCCAGAGCTTTCGACGCGACTGCGAACCGGTTCTATTGATAGCTCAGATCCCCCACCACGTGACCTGCAGGTGGAGAACGCACTGCGAGCGACTGGGGCGCCGCGCGGCGGCCAGTCTCATTACCTATCTACCTCACCCTGTATAACCAGAGGCCACCACAAAAAAGAAAGCAAGAATGGAGAACGCATTACAACATCTCAATATGTTTTAATTGCGGCCGCCCAGGCCATGTTAAGCGCTATTGTAGAGACCGTCGACAATGGACGCAGAGACCCGAAGAACATGCACCAAGCACCCAAGAACCTCAAATGTGTAACCACCAAGCCATAAGAAGCCAAATATACCGCAGACAATCGTCGTATTTAAACAGAGGAAGATCCCTAAGACGCCAGTCCATTTCCCCAGGCCGCCATACAAGCCAATTCCCACGCCGCTACTATCTAGAAAAAAAAAACTAACCGTCGCGTCTTCTTTCGAGGGGGAAGCCGCGGGTGTGAAAAGCCCTCCATCGTCGACAGCCTCTAAATTACAACAAAATTATGTCGATCTCCTCATTGATGACTTTGCATTTTCTGCTCTGGTCGATTCAGGTTCCTCTTTTTCAGTTATATCTGATGGATTAAGACGACAATTAAAAAAGACCATGTTCAAGGATAGCGAATGACTCTGAAAGTTGCTGATGGCAAGATGGTTACATCGATCGGCCGATGTACAATCAGCTTGAGCATCAATGGATTGGAAGAGCCGCTTGAGTTTATTGTCTTCCCTAATAGTAACCCAAGTATTATCCTCGGATGGGATTTCCTAGAGGCATCAAACGCCGTGATTGATTGTGGACGCGCCGAAATCAAATTGGGGAAGAGGCCGAAGATGTACTAAATTCATCAGCTTCCATGGGAAAGGTTGTGGCTATCAGAAGCGTCGTAATCCCAGCCGAATCTACCAAACTAATAAATGTTATGAGTGAAGAACTTAATGGGCAAAATCAGGTACTTTTTGAACCTTCGAAAAAGGTATTAATAGGAAAAGGGTTTACACTTCCCTGTGCATTTTTCAGGCTTTCTCATAATAAAGGAAATCTTTGGATCGTAAATTCTAGCACCACAGCTCAAATAGTCTCTAAGGGAATGTGCCTGGGAAAAATTCAAGGGGTTGAAGAAAATAACTTGACGGCTATCTCAGAATGTTCTGGATTTGATAAGGAGGTGAAAAATGTAAATAATGCCAGTCATGCTGATAAAAGTGACTTTAAATTTTGCAAATTTAATTAGTGATGATTTATCAGAAGGGCAGCAGTCTCAAATCTTATCAATTTTAAAACGATATGATAAAATATTTGATAAAAATAATGAGCCAGTAAAGCAAACTTCAGCAACCAAACATAAAAATGAAACTGGAAACCATCAGCCCATTAAGCATAGTCCATATCGAGTCTCCCCTACAGAACGCCAAGTAATCCAAATGGAAGTGGACAAAATGCTACATGCCGGGATTATACGTCATTCGGAAAGTCCATGGTCATCGCCGGTTATTTTAGTGAAGAAGAAGGATGTTAACCGGCGTTTCTGTGTGGATTACAGACGACTAAAAAAGTTACTAAAAATACGTTGACCCACTACCTCGACCTGGACCTTCGTTCAGACTATTGGAAAATAGTAGTCGACGAAGCAGATAGAGAAAAAACTGCCTTTATTACCCCTGACGGACTCTACGAATTCCTAGTCATGCCCTTTGGCCTGTGCAATGCTCCTGCAACATTCGAGCGCATGATGGACAAGATATTGAAAGTCCTGAAATGGACGATAGCCCTCTGTTATTTAGACGACATCGTGAGGTATTCCAAATCGTTCGACGAACATTTACACAGGCTTGAAATCATACTACAATGTCTCAACAAAGCCGAGCTGCGCCTCAACCCAAAAAAGTGCCTTTTCGGAACCAAACGAATTAGAGTGTTTGGAAACCTCGTCGATAGTAAAGTTATTTATCCCGATCCAGAAAAGATTGAAGCTATCGCCAAGTTTCCGTCCCCAAAATCTATAACAGATGTGAGAGGCTTTATTGGCATATGTTCCTATTATCGTAGATTTATCGGAAATTTTGCTGAGAAAGCTGCTCCTCTACAAGAAGTCCTCAAAAAAGATAATAAATTAACGTGGAACTCTGACCAACAGGACGCTTTTGATTCTTCGAAAAAAGCATTGATGTCTGAACCTGTTCTTGCCTATTTCGAAGAAAAACTGCCAACCGAGCTTCATAATGACGCCAGCGGTTATTGAATTGGAGCTGTCCTCGTACAGATCAACGATGGGAAAGAGCGGCCAGTTCGTTATGCTTCAATAACTTTTTCTAAAGCGAGAAAGAATTACTCAACAACGGAAAGAGAATGCTTGGCCGCAATATGGGCCATACACGGTTACTCGGAAACTCTCGGACGTGACCTTCGAAGTTGAACCTTTGGACCAACCAACCAGGAGACGCCAAACAAGAGACCTGATCCATGTACTGGGAATGAAACCTTACTATGACCCTGTGGACCAGGCTGATCTGTTCAAGTGATAATTACAGCGGGACGCTGTTTATCTAGTAAGAGGGCAATGTCACTGAATAATTATTTTAAATATTCTATTGTTTATCATCATAAATATTTGCATAGTCATCAGCCCTTACCTTGCTTGTATATTGTTAATTTCAAATTTAATTTAGAAATAGTTTTGCATTCTAATCAATAAATTATTTTTACTTAAACTTTTGTAATACTCGTTATCTCTACCGTGACAATATTGATATTGCTGAAATAATTGTAAATATTTCTATATACACAAATTCGTTTTTCAAGATATTAAATATTCATATTTATTAGTATTACAAATTCAACATTTACCTGATATTCTATTTTTTCCTCTCTTAATTTTTCTGTCTTTATTTTTAGTTTTGTTTTCTCTCTACATTTAACGCAATAAATTAGAGTACATAAACCGAATGTCTTCTTACTCCCTATAATCGGTTTAACAATAGCTATTTCTATTCTTTCCTTAAAAGAAAGATTTTAAATATTATCCAAGTCTTTAAGCATTTGTTTATCACAGATCTCGTTTTTTTTAGTTTTTTTTTTGTTTTAGTATCTTTATTTTTTAAAAACCATATATCGTGTTTGTAGACCGTTTCATCCACTCTATTAATTTTCAAGAAAGCCGTGTATTCCACAATGTGGACATTGTGCTCGTGCTGAAGACAAATATGGCGTAATAAAAAGTTATAGTGAAAGAAAGCGATGATATATAATATTAATATTGGACTGGACAAGCTTTAAAAAAAGCTCAACGTGAAGACCGAGATCTCTTGCCAATGATATATTGGAAGGAATCAGATGAAAGACCATCCTGGAAAGATGTGGCCCCATACAGTCCTAAAATCAAATATCTATGGTCTCTCTGGAAGTTTTGACCCTGCGAGATGGTGTCTTATACATGAAATGAGAAAGCAAAGCTGGAAAGCATGAATCCTGGAAGTGGGTGTTACCCTGATCTCATGTATCTTTAGCTCACCAGGAGATGCATAGCAGTCCCATGGGAGATCACTTGGGCATCAGAAAAGCATTGGCCAAAGGTAGAGAAAGATTTTGTTGGCTAAAAAGTCGAGCTGATGTCGAAAAATAGTGCAGAAACTGTACGCAATGTTCAGCGAGAAAAGGACCGACAACAAGATCCAAAGGAAATGTAGCTGACCCATTTGAATGGATTTCCATTTAGTTGTGGGGCCATTTCCAAAAGGCGACCTAGAAAATAAGTACATTCTAGTAATAATGGATTACTTCCCTAAATGGCCTGTCGCGTGACTATACCAGACCAAGAGGCTTCAACTGTATCCGAGGCGCTACTGCAAGATTGGGTCTGCATTTTTGGTGTGTCAATAATTCTGCATTCCGACCAAGGAAGAAATTTTGAATTAAATATTTCCAAAAAAACTGTGTAGACGATTAGGCATTGAGAAAACAAAAATTACTCTTTGCATTCTCAATCTGATGGGATGGTTGGACGTATTAACACGACTCTTACTCAACACCTGACCATGTTTGTCGACAAGAATTAAAGAGACTGGGATCAGCATCTTCACATGCTCCTGATGGCCTATTGATCAGCTGAGCATAAATTGACTGGTTACTGTCCTGCTAGAATGCTATTTGGCCATGAACTCCGAATGCCTTATGAAGTGCTCCTTGGTCGTCCAGAAGAAACCTTCGAAAACACTAATGAGTACATCTCTCAGCTGGAAGAAAGGATGCTGACTATTCACCAGTGGGCGAGAGAAAATATTCACTTTTCCAACGAGAAAATGAAAGAGAGGTACAAGGTCAAGACTTCCAACAAGACTTTTAAAGAGGGTGAAATGGCTTGGCTCCCTAATCCTCAACGGAAAAAAGGATTTCGTACTAAACTTCAGTATCAGTTGAAGGACCCTACAAGATCATCAAATGCATCAATGATGTCATTTATCGAATTCAGAAGATCTTGACATCTAAACCCAAAGTGGTGCACTACAACCGATTAGCATCTTTCAGGGGTACTGTTCCAGAACAATGGACTGTTCGGGACGATCAGTCCTAAGGAGGGGGCAGTGTTACGTATATTTTTTTAAAAACGCGCATTCCAGAATAGAATGTTTCAGATTGTTCAAGAATAATGTAGAAAATTCGGAGAACAACTGAGTGGCCAATCTAAAGCGATTGCACAAGGCTTAGTGCTGGCGGCTTTCTAATTGGCTGACCAACTATGACCGTTCTGGAAAGATCTATTCCGGGATATATTGGGATGAAGAACTCGTGGCAGAGAGCAGAAAAACGAAGCTACTTCGTGTACTCCAAGCAAACACTGCTGTCTCGAGAGGTCGTACTGCTGTTCACTTCCGACGCCGGTGTACTTCGTGGAAGATTCTAGAAGGTTCTGTAGCGGACGCTAGAGATATAAACTGTAAACTTGTAAATAAGTAAATTCATGATTTTCTAAAAAAAAAAAATTAGGGAAATACTTTGTTAGTTTTTTATTAATATTCAAAGTTTTGTATACTTTACAAAAATTGATAACTTTATCATTTACTTTATCTATTTATCAATTATCTTTATTTTTTCTTCTCAATTGTTTAAATTTTAAAATAATAACTAAAAACATTTTAGAGTTGTTTATTTAAATATGTAAAATATATAAAATAATTAAAATTAACGACTTTTAAATAAATAATATTATTTAAAATATTGAGAGTATTTATAAATATTTCTAATTATATATGTAAATAAAAATTGTTAATCATCATCGATATAAAATATTTGAAAACGTGGAATAATAAACAGTTGTTCTACAAGACTGAAGATATGGCAATAGAACTTGCAACAATGGGCTTTACTGAGACCTCTGTGAAGAGACTTCATAGAAAATCAACTAAAAGGCCACTGAACTTCTCTATCAGAAAATTGCAGTATAATCTTTCAGAACAACAAACCGTGTGACTCAATGCTTCAACTGCCAGGGTTTAGGGCACGGTCAACTTAACTGCTTCCTGAAACCAAAATGCGTCAAGTGTGCCGAGGAGCACCATTCGAAGGACTGCCCAAGAAAGTCAAGACAACTTCCCCCAAAGTGTGCAAACTGCGAAGAAGCGCACACAGCCAATTACCGCGGATGCCCTAAGTTTCCAAGAATACACCAGCAACAGTCAAGATACCCTGGTCAGTACAAACCTAACAACCCAATTCCGATTTCAAAAAGATCTGAAACACTGCCGAAAATTGTAGAACAACAAAACCAAAGCAATGCTGAGGTTGTGACAAGAAAAACTTCTCGTTCTGAAACTAAGGACCTGTGTGAAAAATTGATGCAAGTAATCAAAACATACCTACAATGAATTGCAAATTACCTTTTAAAATTATTGCTTGGAATTGTAACGGAATCAGATCAAAGAAAGAAGAATTATTGCACTTTTCAGAAGATAACTCAATAGACATTGCTCTGCTCAGTGAAACTCACCTTATACCCCCTCAATTCATCTAAAGTTCAGGAAGTATCAAAACATTAGAACTGACCGAATTACAGGAAAGGGTGGGGGAAGGCCATCATTATAAAATCCTTTTTTAAATATAAAAATATGCTGATTCATACTTCAAACTTGGAAAATATTGCAATTTTGATAAAACCAGATGGAAAAACCCTCTTGCAAATCTCAGCAATTTATAAGAAGCCTGATGCACCATTATTTGAAGAAGATTTGAACCAACTGATAAAACACAACCTCGCAATAATCGTTGCAGGTGACTGGAACTCCAAACACCCTCTTTGGGGATCAAGGACTTCTAATAACAGCGGAATCGTGCTGCACAATTTCTCTGAAAGAGAAAGCCTCGACATTGTCGCGCCTTCGTCACCCACGCATTACAGTCCACTCGGCAATCCCGATTTCCTAGACTTCGCTGTTTTTAAAAACATTCCCTGGACCCCAAAGGCCAGAACCACCGACAATTTATCATCTGACCATCTCCCTGTAATCTTTGAATTGAATTGTCCAAAGGATGAATTCACAACTCAGCTCAGCCGAGTAACTAATTGGGTTCATTTTCAACAAGATTAATCTTCACCACGCCCCCAGACTCCCCTTGAAAACTGAAGTAGACATTAATTCAGCAGTTGGAATTTGAAACGAGAAAATTAATAATAGCTACTCTAAAAACACCATAGTATCATCTTCCAAATTAATAAAGAACCCAAAAACCAAAGCCTTAATAAGGGAGAAAAATAAAGCTAGGAAAAGATGGCAATCAACCTGGGATCCAGCTCATATATAGAGCTACTTACCTCAATCTTCAAGGAAAGGTAAATCAAGCCCTTGAAGCAGAGAAATCTGAAAATTGGAATAGTTTTTGAGCAAAATTTAATCGAGCCCAACAGACTTCTGAAAAAAAAAACCCATTAGGAAAAAAAAATACAAAATCACTAGTTTAAATGCAAATGGAAAAACCTTGCTCGACAAAGAAATTGGAAATGATCTTTCAGAGCATTTTTCCAAACACTTTTCCAAGGCGAAGGATGAGGTCCGTCTTACCTAACAGATAACACTTGACATCATCCCCAAGAGAATATACTATCAATGACAACGCCAAATGAAGTCAAGGAAGTGATTAAAAACCTAGGTAATCACAATGCTCCAGGCCACGACAATATTACGCCGCAAATGACTAAAAACCTCCCCATCAAATGGATAGTTTTCCTCGCTGGAATCTTCAATGCTGCATTACACCTGTGCTACTTCCCGAAGACATTTAAACATGCCATTATTATAACCTTTCCGAAAAGGTCACCTGTCAAATCACCTGAAGATCTCAGACCAATCAGCCTTCTCTCTACCATCAGTAAGGTATACGAGAGGATTGCTCTTCGCAGATTGCAGACATACATGGATTATATAAACTTTATCATTCCTCAACAATTTGGATTCAGAAAAGGACACTCCACAACCCACCAGCTAATCACAGTAATAGACTACATCCAAATAAGAAAGTCCCACAAGGAGGCAGTAGGTGCTGTTTTTCAAGACTTCACCAAAGCTTTTGATAGAGTATGGCATGATGGCTTGATAGCAAAAATAACAAAATATCAATTTCGAAGGGATTTTATCAAATTCTTGAAACACTATCTCCAGGACAAAAGTTTTCAATTAAGCAAGGGAATTATATAACCACGGCAAAACCAACCCAGATTGGAGTCCCTCAAGGCTCAATCCTTGGACCCTACCTATTCAACACCTGCATCAACGATTTACTTCCACATCCAAAATGTCAAATAAAACTTTTCGCAGATGACGCAGCAATTTTATCAAACTCCAAATCACTAGGAATAATAACTACACAACTTCGAAATTAGATAAACAGTATAACCAAATGGTGCAATGATTGGAAATTAGACATCAACCCAAAAAGGTCTCAGGCAATAATTTTTCCTCCACTAGACAATAAAAAATTCAAGCCACAATCCATCCAGAAGGTAAACCAGAGCTCTATTAACTGGACTGATAGCGTTAAATATCTTGGAGTTACCTTAGACTCCAAGTTAAAATTCAATATGCATGTCAAAAATATCAAAAAGAAAGCAAAAATAACATTATCAAGCCTGTTCAACTATAGAAGCAAATTGACTACAAAAAAGGTTAACTCTATACAGAAGTTGTATCCTCCCGATAGTAACATATGTACTCCCAGTTTGGTGTACATATATTACAACCACAAACAAAAATAGGATAAACGCATTTATGACAATCTGCCTTCGGACAAGTATAGGAGCTCCATTCAACCTATCAAACAAGATACTAAAAGAGGACTTGAACCAACCCGATCTAGAAGATATGTGCCAAACTTCTCTGTTAAGAAATTATACCTTCAAATGTAAAATTCAAATAATCCAACCATACAAGATATTCTACAAAATAAACGAGATATCAATCCCCGATTCCGACGACCCGGCCCTGACACATAGTCAAGAGCTCATCGCCCAAAAACTGCCCTCCTGCAAGGCCTACCTCTACTCCACCAACTCGCCATGTGTAAATAGCCAGGACAAGGTGACTCGCGAGCTGTGTTCGAATGTAACACCTGTAAATTGAGACGAAACAAATAAATGAAAACAGTTGTTAGATGGATTTTGTTGGATTCTTTAAATCTATAAATATTTAAAATAAAAAATTAAGTCTAAATAACTACTTGTTCCTTGTTTTGACTTTAATTTTGATTAAAGTTACTTGTAGCAAAACAAGACGTAATAAACTAGTGAGTTACTAAAGAACAAAGAAAATTGGTAAGCCTATTTTGCATAACGCTAATTTCGCACTTCTATAAATTATTTAAAAAGAAAATATGGCTGAAAATCAAATACCAAATGGCCCTAAAATTGAAGTCTATGGTGTGGAGAAATCTAAATACAATAGAGAAGACCTCAAAAGAAGATTGAGTCACTTGAATTGCAGGTTTCCAAACTTACCAAGGACAACTGGAGTAGACATCAAAATAGAAGTAATCTTCACACTAGTAGCATACACACAATTCCCATAATCGATCTAAAGGAAGATTCAATTCCAAGGAAAAAATATGCTTCTACCACTACAAATTTGGGAAAAATTGCATCCCGTCAAAATGCACCCCACCATGTGAACGGAGATCAAAAACCTCCATTCAGCGGCAGAATCAATATTAAGATGACAAGGAACAAAATAAGAGTCACAAAAGGCAAGCGCAGTAGCAGGAAGAAAAACCAAAACTTAAACTACTGGTATAGACAGTGTGGCGCCAGGTCACGTGATGTCTGGTAGGATGGAGTCGTTGCTAAGCAACAGCTGATGTGCAAAGTTACTCTCCAACACTCCCACCTAACAAGCACTTTGTTGTTTCAAACAGTCCAAGTTGGCTTCTTAGTCTTCTATACCTTTCTGGAGGTAGAGCTTTTGTAAATATGTCTGCAGCTTGATCATTGGAGCAGACATAAAGAAGGTCAATTGCATGTTTTTGAAATTGATCTCTGATAAAGTGATACGAAATATCAATATGTTTAGTTCTTTTGTGGTATTGTGGGTTGTGAACAAGTCTTATGCAGCTTTGATTGTCGCAAAAAATTGTGGTAGGCTTTACCTGTTCTTGATGTAGCTCGCGTAGAAGTTGTCTCAGCCAAATTGCTTCTTTCGTTGCTTTGGAAGCCGCAATATATTCAGATTCTGTTGTTGACAGAGACACACAATTCTGTTTTTGACTGCACCAAGAAATTGGTCCATTATTCAACATGAACACATATCCGGTGGTTGATTACCTTGTGTCTAGGTCTCCAGCAAAATCAGCATCGGAAAAACCTATCAGAGATGTAGTGCAGGAACGCCACCAAAACAAATACCGAAGTTTTTCGTAGCTTTTAAGTATCCAAATATTTTCATTATTGCGGTCCAATGTGAAGGTCCTGGGTTGTTCATAAATTGGCTAACCCTGCTGACTGCGTAGGCAATATCAGGTCTAGTTCCAGTAATGAGGTACATTAAACTACCAATTGTCTGTCTGTATGGAATCTTGTTAATTTCTTCAATTTCCTGATTATCCTTTGGGCACATCTCTTTTGTTAGTTTTGAGTAAGGATCAGAAGGTACAGATTGTAACTTAATTTCAAACAGGTTGTAATGTTCAAGTGTTCTTTCAATGTATGAGGCTTGATGTAGAAATAACATTTTAGTTGTTCTATCTCGATATATTTGTAGGCCAAGGAAATAATCGGCAGTAAAAGTTTTTATTTCAAAATTGGAATTTAAGTACTGTACTATATCATCTAAATGTTGTTTATTCACACTGCAGATTAAGCAATCAACTACCTATATGTAAGCCTGTTTACATTTCATTGTATAGACACATGAATCTGATATGCTAGGTTTGAGATCAAACTTAATTAAAAACTCATGAAATTTCTTGTTCCACATTCTGGGGGATTGCTTAAGACCATAGATGCTTTTCTGAAGAGAGCAAACATGATTTGGAAAATCTGGGATTTCATAACCTTGGGGTTGTTCCATGTAAAGTTCTTTTTCCAAATCACCATTCAAGAAGGCAGATTTTACATCTAATTGAATCATTTCCATATCAAGTGATGCACAAAGTGATAAGATTGTTCTAATTGAATCTAATTTTACTACTGGAGAAAAGTTTCACCATAATCAAGTCCTGATTTTTGTGAATAACCTTTCACAACTAGTCTAGCCTTAAACATTTTATTTGATCCATATGCATTTTGCTCTTTTTTGTATACCCACTTGCATGCAATAACTTTTCTGTCTGATGGTAGTGTCACATAAGTCCATGTTTGATTTTTCATCAAGGAATTGAATTCATCGTCCATAGCTAGTTTCCACTTTTTTGAGTTTTGTCCTACAATTGCATCTTCATAGTTTAATGGTTCTTGGTCATGGACATAACAAGCATATGAAATAGCTCTTGAACAGTTGGTTGATGATTGTTCCTTTTCTCTGATTCTATTCCTGAGAGGGTATCGACATGATTCTTCTGGTTTGGAACTGTTATTTGTGCTATCAACACTTTCTTCGCTATATATAGTTACCTGCTCTTGTTGGTTATCCTGAATATTTTCTGATGTATTAGCTTCAGTAAATATTACATCTCTGCTTATGATAATTTTTCTAGCAATAGGATCCCACATTCTATAATTTTTGTTAGTTTCAGTATATCCAACAAAAAATGTACGAATACTCTTTGTGTCCATTTTCTTTCTGTTATCTTTTGGTATATGCACATAAGCGTTACATCCAAAGGTTTTCAAATGTAAGATGGAGGGTTTTCTCTTGTACCATATTTCATAAGGTGTAGAAATTCCCAATACTTTAGTAGTGCATCTATTTAAGAGATAGACTGCTGTGTTTACGGCTTCAGCCCACAGTTCAAGCGGCATTTTTCTTCCATGTAACAAGCATCTAGCTGATTCAACTATTTTTCTGTTATCTCTTTCAGAAATTCCATTCTGTTCTGGGGTATATGAGGCAGTGAGTTCATGAACAATTCCTAGAGATTTTAGATAATCAGAAAAATTCTTATTTAAGAATTCTGTGCCATTATCTGTTCTGAATCTTTTTATTTTATTTCCAGTTTCAGTCCTAACTATTTTTACAAATTCTTTAAATTTCTCAAGTACATCTGATTTATGCCTAATGAAGTAGGCCACTCTAAATCTTGAAAAATCATCCTTGAATAATACAAAATATAATGATCCACCTGGTGATCTTTTACTCATTGGTCCACAAACATCTGAATAGATCAGCTCTCCTGGATAGGTCGAATTTGGACTTGTTGACGCGTGAAAAACATTTCTATTTTGTTTTTCATAGATGCATGCTTCACATAGTAAAGAATCAGGCTTTTCTCTAATTTTAATGTTTTCTTCAAAAACATTATTTTCAAACATTTGGGTTAATTTTATAGGATTTACATGACCCATTCTTTATGCCATATATCTAGACTTAACTGAGCAACATGAGTTTGTGAAGATTGCTTTGCTTTAATAAAAATTCTATAAAGATTTGAATTGTCCTTTATTCCAGTAACTAGCACTTTCGAATTTTTTGTCAATTTTATCTGATTTCCATTACAAATGAGCGTCAAACCATGTTTTGCTGCAGTAGATATTGAAAAAAGATTAATCTCCAATTCAGGTATATAGAGAACATCCAAAAGACTTGCGTTGATTTCCTGACTATCAACATAAGAGAGAATATCAATATTTCCCTTACCTTTTGCATAGATCTTCTTTCCATCTCCAAAGCGCACAGGATGAACACCTTCTGGTATTTATTCGAATGTAGAGAACCATTCTCTTCTGAAAGTCATGTGATCCGTTGCTCCAGAATCTGCAATCCAGGAATCCTTTGTTTCAGCGAGGAAGGCACTTGTCTCAGCTGAAAAAGCACTATTATCATCTCTGGCTGAAGAACTTGGCTGTTGTCCTTTCTGTTCATCCTTTCTTTTATAGCATTCTTTCCACCAATGTCCTTTCTTCTTGCAATATCCACAGTGTGTGTTTTTCTTTTTATCTTTAATGGATTGTTGATGCTGCTGTTGTTTGTTGGAAGCTGTTGAATTTCTGTTGAACTTTGAAAAAGTCATCAAGGCATTATCTGGTTTAAAATTTTCTGAATAATCCCAATGATCCTCTAAGCTTTCTTCTTTCAGTAATCTTACCGTCAAGTTTTTTAGAGTATTTTCTTCTGATGAAACTGAATCCCACGCTGTTATGAAATTCTTGTATTTATCAGGCAAGCTGCAACTTATCTTTGTAATTAGGGCAACATCAGAGATTGGCTCACCTAGATCTTTCATTTGTTGTGCCTGAGTTTCAACTTTGGAAATGTGAGAAGCAATGTTATCATTTGGATTCATTTTATATTCGAAAAATCTTTGTTGCAGCAAATATTTGTTTGTTTCAGATTTCAATTCATATATTGTTGATAATTTCTTCCACATTTCTGCTGAAGTCTGGCAATCTGTTGAATATATTTAAACTCTAGAGCAGTAGTGATCAGCATTTTGGATTTTGCATCTTTCTTTTTCCATTCAGAGAATTTTGCAATATCCTCTATCTCAGGTTTTACTTCAGAGCCATCAGTTATACTGAGAATATCTTTTGCTTCTAGAATAATCTTCATTTGAAATTTCCATAGATGAAAATTATCGCCGTTGAATTTTTGAATTGGTGGAAGTTCAGTTGTCATATTGAGCAAGCAAACGAATTTCAGCTTATATAAACAAAAATATTTGATAACAACCAAGCTCTGCTGCCATGTAAGAGAATAAGTGGCTGGATCTCAAAAGTATTGTTTAATTAACAATAATATTATATTAAGATGACAAGGAACAAAAAAAGAGTCACAAAAGGTAAGCGCAGTAGCAGGAAGAAAAACCAAAACTTAAACTACTGGTAAAGACAGTGTGGCGCCAGGTCACGTGGTGTCTGGTAGGATGTTGTCGTTGCTAGGCAATAGCTGATGTACGAAGTTACATTTTATAATTTCAAAAATTGATATGGGAATTTTAAGTGCTGACTTTCTAAATGAATTTAATCTTTTAATAGATATACATGGGAAAAAAATAATAGATACAAATGCCAATTTGCCGTAAAAGGACCAATATCTGCCATTTCTGAAGAATTTATCGTTAGTGCGACCAACACCACTGATTTAATAACAAGATTGATTTCTTAATATAAAAACCTTCGTGCGCCCAATTTGGTACCAGACAAATTTTTTCACAAAATGGAACATCAAATCAAAACAACAGGACGCAAAACTCCTCAAAATAGCAAAGCAAGAACTCCAATGTATGCTGGAAAATGACATTATTCGTCCATCCAAATCTCAATTGGGCAAGCCCATTGCACATGACATTGAAAAAAGATTGTACATACCGATCATGTGGAGACTATTGAAGACTAAATAATATAACCGTTCCTGACCAGTACCTCATACCCAGGATTGAATAATTTCATCATATATTGAGAGGAAAATAAAATATTTTCCAGTATTGATCTTTTTAAGGCATATTACCAAATCCCAATAGCTGAAGAAGACAAGGAGAAAAAGCTGTAAAAACATCATTTTGATTGTTCGAATTCAACGTAATGAGCTTTGGATTCAGAAACGCCCTGCGACTTTCCAAATATTTATCAGTGAGGTGCTATTTGGCCTAGACTTTGTATTCCCATATATTGATGACATCCTAATAGCCTCCACAAACAAGGAAGAGCATCAAAGCCTTCGGACATGATCTTTGAAAGAATTTCAAAGCATGGCCTTAGAATCAATGTCAATAAATCAAAGTTTAGAGTGCAAGAAGAGGAATTCCTTGGATATCTGATCACAAAGAATGATCAAGGTCTTACCCTCAAAAACCAAAGCAATTCAAGAATATAAATTACCTGAAACAATACAATATTTCCGAACCTTTCTAGGTATGATAAATTTCTATAGAAGATTACTTAAAAGATGCTGCCTAAATATAAGCTGTATTACATGAATTCCTGAAAGGTGCCAGAAAAAAGAACAAAAGGAAAATTCCATGGACTACCGAAGCAAAAGCTATGTTTGAAAAATGTAAACAAGATCTATCAGATGTTGTAACGCTAACATATCCCAATTCAGAATTACCTCTTTCTTTGAGCACAGACGCTTCGAATTGGCCAGTTGGAGCAGTCCTTCAACAATATGAAGAGAATGGCTGGAAACCCATAGCCTTTTACTCCAAGAAATTAAATGATACCCATGTGTCCTATAGCATATTTGACCATGAATTTTGGCAATCTACCTTTCTGTTAAAAACTTCAAACAAATGCTGGAAGGAAGAGACTTCAAATTTTACACTGATCATAAGCCTTTAAAGTATGCTTTCATTAAAAAAAATGACAAAGCTTCACCAAGACAACTTAGGCATCTACAATGCCATCTCTCATTTCACTACAAACATTGAACATATTGATAGAAAGAGCAATGTTGTAGCAGATACATTATCATGGATATGTATGTATGTATGACAATTTGACAATTAAAATAAACTTTATTGACTACCAAGTCAACAATTACACTTCATCAAGAGTTAATGGGAAATATTTACAATCTTCTTGATTCTGTCAGGAGCCCAGAGCCAGCCTGACCTCGGACAATCCCTTTTGAATAATTGGGTGGCAGTCGCGAGCATGTCCAGCGACAGTGCCGAGAAACTCGGCAAGAATGGGTTTATGTCTACGTGAGACATACGTGAGGAGTTGCTCCCTACACTCGGGCCAAATTACCGCAAATGGGACCTCATTTTCTTCCATCCCATCCTCGAACAGGAGCTCCAGGGCCTGTTCCCAATTCAGTTTCTCTAGCAAGTCACACAATTGAGCTTCGCACTGAAACTCCAGCTCTTCCTGCTGCTTCTCCTCCTTGGTCAACGGGGGAGGCAGTGGAAGCGTGTATGTTATGAGGCCTGGGATTGATTCCTTCCTGTGGGGAATAGGCGGCGTCGTCTCAGCAGGCTGAGGCGCAGTGTGGGCCGTGGGGCGATTACTCGGCGTCTCCCGAGATGGGGCGGAGGGCGCTGGTGCAGGAGTTGAAATTTCCATATGTAGAGCCAAGGGTGCCGGTGGAGGTGGTCCAGGCACAGCAGGCTGAAGAGGCGCAGCTGAGGCCGCAGGAAGAACGCCGGAAACCTCCATGGCTGGATCTGGAGGTGGTGGCGCAGGAGACGCGGCTGATGCCTGTCGAGTCAGCTCAGGCGCGGTCACTTGAGGGACATTGGTGGTGGAGGGTGGTGAAGCCCGTCTGGGGCCGGTGGACTGCCCAGTAAGCAAGAGGCAGTTAGCTCTTCTGTGTCCCTGGCCGCGGCATCTAGAGCACCTGATCCCGGAGGTCAGGTACATAGGCCAGGCCTCGCCTTTTATTCTTATATCGAGGCGGGCAGGGATGGACTCGATTTTCATGCCGTCATGTGGGACAATAAACGCCTCTCGGCGGCCGTCGGTGTAGACGTATTTACCAGCTTTTAGCTGTTTAGGCACGATGGAAGTGACCCGCCCATAAGGTAGAAGGGCGTCGATGACGGAAGCATCCTTCACAAAGAAGGGGAGGTTCCCTATGGTTATTTTAGTGGCTCTTCTGCAGAAGGGGAAGGTCTTGAGGAGCATGCCCTCAACCTCGAGCCCTTCATTGATCAGACGCTCCGCCAGGGCCTTGTTTGCCAGTCCCAACAGGCAGTGGCCATTCATCTTCGTGACCTGGACGACGTCACTGGTCCCTCCGACCATTTCATCGATTGCCTTAAGATAATGGTAAGGCTCGAATTCAGGGCAGTGCTCAACATAGAGACACTGCTCCTCAGTGGAAGACGCCTGTCGCGCCCTGGCCTCCACGATGTGTGTTATCGTGGTCTTGATTTCTTGTGCCCAAGGCACCCGTTCCGTCGATGATCGTTGACGTCAGTTGGTTCCAGAGCGTCGGGCGTTGCTGGAATGTGCGGCTGCGCCAGGCAATTCCGTAGAGCCGCGGCGTCTCTTTCTGCCTTGGACGACGGTGTAGCCGTCCCCAGATACAGGATTTACATCCTCTGATGAATCCGCGCAATCTCTTTGGGCTTGGATAACGCTGTAAAAAGGCGTCTTAATCGCAAAGTCGACCGACGTTGCCGAATTTGAATCCTTTGCGCCGGCCGGCGAATTTGCATACTTGCTAGTTGTTTTCAAATTTATAGAAGTTTTGTTCTGTAAATCGAAATTTCAAGATTTCTCCCCACAGGGATGAGCTTTTAGGCCGAGCCTACCAGGCATCTGTTCGGCTTTTAAAGGGCTATCCGCCCGTATAGTTTTCGGCACAGTGCCAGTTGCCATACACCCGCCAGGGTGGGAAAAAGGCAGAGCTCGACAAAAGCGTGCCGCTCAGTCGGCGTATGTATGTATGTATGTATGTAATTATTGTATTTGTATTGTATTGTATTGTATTTTAATGTAATGTATTGTATTGTAATGTATTGTATTGTAATGTAATGTATTGTATTGTATTGTGATGCAATGTATTGTAATGTAATGTATTGTAATGTAGTGTAATGTATGTATGTAGACAATTAAAACAGACTTTATTGGCGATCTAGTCAATAATTACACTCTATCAAGAGTAAATGGGAAATATTTACAGATTAGGGGAGGAGCATTTCGCTGAGTACGCGTAGACCCTCACGCACAAAGGGATCTGAGTTCCGAGCGCACTCAGATGCAGCGCTGATGATCTCGGCAAGAGTGGTTCTCTCCTGAGTGGAGAGGCGCATGAGGAGAGGTTCCCTATCCACGAGGAATAAATTCGCCTCCACGATGTCACCCTCTGTGACTCCTATGTTGGATAAGGGCTGCGAGAAGCGCTCACGGCTCAGTGCATTTATAATATCGTTTGCCTGGTCGAAGCAGGCACCTATGAATTGGGTAGACAGAGGAGGTGGAGGTGTCGCGATGTTCGGTGACGTCCTTTCCCCGTGGAGAGCGCGTGGTGTTGGCTCGGCAGGCCGAGGCGCAGTCAGTGGGGGTGTTGGAGGCACTGCAGCTGGTATGGACCTCAGCTCCGCTTTAACCTGCCTCAGTATTTTATAGACGTTGGTTGTTCCCCCGGGCCTCAAAGTTAGAAGTTGGCCAATGAGGCCGGTAATAGCATCCATCTGCGGAGGTGACAGGAGGGGTCCCCTCTTTCGTGCCCTGGCCTTCGAGGAAAGGAGGTCTAGGACCTCCTCCCGCCCAAGACCAAGGGCGTCCGTCCGAGCAAAGGAGACGCCGGGGTTCCTCTCGATGAATGCGATGAGGCCGTCTCTCGTTGAGTTTGTTGTCGATGTTGTGTAAGACTCAGAGGTCTCCTCCTCAACGGACATTTCCACGTCTGGTGTTGGAACTGCAGGCCTTAGGGTCTCCTGGATGGGCGGAGGGCCACACGGGGCAGCGAAATCTGGCCGAGCGGGAGGCGTCGGCTCTGGATGACGCGGCGTCGCCGAGCGAGGGCTTACGGGATTCTCAGGTACCTGCAGGGACGGAGCAGGGGTCACAGGTGGAGGGGCAGGGGGCGCCACCTCCATAGGTACGGCCGGGGCCACTGGTGGAGATGGCCGAGGTGCTGCAGATGGAGATATAGCTCGGGCCGCATGAGAAGCGCCTGGAATCTCCATGGCTGTACTGGAGGGCGCCGGTGGAGGACTGGGCCGCTGACCGCTGAGGCGGGGAAGAGGTGGTCGTTGATGGGACGCCAGCAGGAGAGGCTGGTGGGGCCAATCTGGAGTTGTTGGCTCGCCCTGCAAGCAGGGGGCAGTTGGCCCTGGGATGTCCTTGGCCATGGCACCTGGAGCACTTGATGCCCGAGGACAAATATGCGGGCCAAGCCTCGCCTTTAATTGGGATTTCAAGGCGCGTGGGGAGCCTCTCAGTTGTCATTCCCTCGCGGAGGACAATGAATGCCTCGCGGCGGCCGTCGTTGTAGGTGTATGGGCCGACCTTCATCAGTTTGGGCGCAATTGATGTTACGCGCCCATAAGGTTTTAAGGCGCTTATGATGGCGGAGTCCTCCACGAAGAAGTGGAGGTTGCCGACTGTTATCCTCTCCGATCTTTTGCGGAAAGGAAAGGCCCTGAGGAGTGTGCCCTCAACCTCGAGGCCCTCGTTTATGAGACGCTCGGCCAGGCCTCTGTTCGCCAGTCGCAGGAGTTGGTGGCCGTTCACCTTGGAGACTTGGATAACTCCGGCGGTTCCCCCGAGCATCCTGTCTAGTGCCCTCAGGTAGTGGAAGGGCTGTAGTCGGGGCCGTGCTCCAGGTAAATGCAGTGCTCCTCAGAGGAGGATGCCTGCCGCGCCCGGGCCTCTGTGATGTGGGCCCTGGTTGTTGGTATCTCTTGTGCTCGTGGCACCGATCGCGCCGATGATTGCGTTCGGCGATTGCTCCTGGCACCTCCGATGTTGGAGGATGGTGCAACGGCTGTAGGCGAATTCGACGATTCGCGGCGCCTCTTCTTGGTTTTCACGACGGTAAAGTCGTCGTCCGCTCCGAGGCCCAAATCCTCAATGCAGTCCGCCCAGTTTCCCAAGACACGGGCAGCGCCTTTGGATGACGTACCGGCCGGCAAGCAGAGCGTGACGTCACGCGCGGCGGCCAGATTTACATCTTTAACGCCTGCCGGCGGATTTGCATGAACACGATTTTCAGAACTTTCTCTTAAGATCATTTTCTGAATTTCGTTTTTGTTTGAATTATTCACACCAGTAGGAGATGGGATGCTGGGCCTTCCAGGCTCTTGTCCAGCAGAATTCGAGGTCCCTGGCGATGCCGATCTCGGCATGCTTAAAAAAATTTCATCGCTCGCCAGAGGTGAAAAACGCGGAGCTCGCGCGACGCGTGGCCGCACGGTCGGCGTATGTATGTATGTATGCATGTAATGTATGTATGTAATGTATGTAAGTAATGTATGTAATGTATGACTATTTGACAATTAAAAATTATTTATTGTCATCTTAGAAAATATTACATCTCATATGAGAGAGAGAGAGAGAGAAGAAAATATATACATAAAGAATTAAATATATACACATATGATACAAATTTACAAGGGGGACAAAGGAAGGAGACCTCGGCGCCGGAGGGTCCCGGACCAGGCGATGAGCGGGTCCTCCACTGCTTCTTCGAGCCCAACCTGGACAAAGTAGCGATAAATTCGCAACTTTGCCGACGCCAGGATGGAAAGGGCGTCGTCCTCAAGGCCGGACCCGCCGAAGATCCAAGCCTGCAGGTCAGGGGGCCGCCCTATGATGTTGAAGGCCTCTCTAAGCAGCACCACGGCTGCAGTTAGGGAGCTAGATGAAGGGGTGGACTCCGCCCGAAGCCCACGGCGTTCTCGGAGGTCAGCCTCCGACAGAAGGCGCCCAGGGCCGCGGCGTCAGCCAGGGCCGAGCGCGTAGGTCGGGCGATGAGGTGTTCCTCCACGGTAAGGTCCCGGACTCGGGCCCCGCGCCAGCGGGCGATGATGGGGAGGTCCAGCAGCTGAGCTGTGGGGACCGCCCGGTGGTTGAGGCCCAGGATGTTGGAGGCCTCCTCCCACAGCTCCGGTGGAAGGTGGATCCAGGCTTCACCGCTGTTGCCGCCGACCAGCCACCTGAAGGCATTTCTGCCTCCGCGGAGCGCGACCTGCACCCCCTTGAGGCAGGCGAGCTGGAGCTGGGTCGCGAGGTCGAGGAGGCCGAGGCCACCGATGGTGACCGGCCTCACCATGACATTGGCGGGAAGCCACGCCGTGTTGTCTGGCCCCCAGACGAACCTCGCCAGTCGGGCCTGCAGCTTGGCGATGGTTGGGGGTGATGGGAGGTATCCATGCAGGTGGTGCAGGATCGTGGACCCCACCAGCGTGTTCGCCGCTCTTGCTCGTAAACGAGGGAGAGGCCGCGGGTGAAGGGCGTCCATCTGCGGCATGCAGTCTCCAGGAGGGCCAGAAGATGCTGCTCCCGGTGGGCGACGGTACTCCTGGGGACGATGTCAAGCCCGAGGATCCTGATGGAGGTGGTCGACCAGGAGGCGCCGAGAGGGGAGTCGCCGCGGTTGCTCCAGGCGCCGCACCAGAGGCCAGCGCTCTTCCGGAGGTTCACGCTAACTCCGGAGGCCTGCTTATTGTCTTCGAAGACGGTCGCCACCCGCTCGAAGTCCTCGTCGCGATGGAATAGGAGGACGATGTCGTCAGCGTAGGCGGTGACGTTGCCCACGCCGAGGGTCAACTCCAGGCGACGTAGCAGCGGCCCCGTGTATATACTGTATGTAATGTATATATGTATGTATGTAATGTATGTATGTGATAACTTGGGACATCTGGGACCAGTGTAACCTGATACTAGAAGAACCTCGATGTCACCTCTACCGTGCAGTCGTGGTGGAAGGCGACACAGATGGACCAAAGGTGAAATAAACAAACAGAGATTCTACTAAGAAGCGTCTGAACGTCAAGAAGAAATGGGACGAGGAGGTTTCAGGAAGGAAAGGATTCACATCTTTAGGAGCGGCCCACGCGGAGGACTGAACACAGACTAAAACAAAAGACTCTAGACTACTTGAGGATTGGGGCCTCTTTTATAGCCTCGCTGGGTCCAAGCAGGTCACTGCCCTTTTCTGACGTAAACAAGGGGGGAAATTTACATCATCCAGGAGGGCCACGACCTCGTAAAAATTGGACTGGGCTCGATAGGCCTACTTTCTTATTCTCACTTAAGCCTGATTAGTTTTAGCTTTAATTTTCTCCTCTTATTCTCCATTCCTTCTCTCTGTACAGTTGCTATACTTTATTAGAGTCTTAAGCGGTACAGATTGATGTAATTTTAATGCTTTCTATTTGCAGTAAATAACAAGATATATACAGTCACGTGGTGAAATATATGGTAGTAGATATATGGATTACTTACAACAATTCCATGGTCTTAAATCATCACAGATGGCCCCGGATGTGAGAGGGTTCATATGGAGGGATTTAAGAGAGCGGAATAGGAAGACTGTTATTAAGAAAGTAATTTTTAAAAATTTATTAAAATGAGTTAGTATATAACATGGGGTTGATTTCTGTAAATCCATAAGAGATAATAAAGTATAAACAACTAATACTAAACATACAAGTAAAAATAAAAATAGGAATAAAAGATTTAATAGAGAACATATAATGATGATAGGTAAAATATAAATGATTGGATGGGTAAATCATGATCTCTTCGTGATGGGCGTTAGAAAGGGTTGAGGGGTTATTTGTGATTAGGTTGAGGCAATGTCACCTTGACTCAAGTCCCAAACCATTTAATTAGCACGGCGCGGAAACCCTAGGCCATGTTTCACATGTAAATTTAAGGACCTAATAAAGTTACAGTACCACAATCGAATAGTAAGATAAGGGTGATTGTTATGGGTTTGATGAATTAGTCGTTAAGGTGTACGCATGCAGGATAAATGAGGGCGAAGATCAGTGACCAGAAATCAAAGTTTTATTTGGAGTCGTCAGGGGCTCAGCGAGAAAAAGAGTAAAATAAAAAGATGTGCCAGCGTGTGACATGAGAGTGCCCTAAAATATATAAAAAATACAATTTGCACGTGTCCAAGCCAGAAGTTGGGATAGGTAAATCTGGGGGACGGTGTGTCAATATCGTTAATTACGAAATCAAATTAGGTCAAGTCTAGCCTGCGAAGGATTGTTAAAAAGGGATGTTAGTATTTATTAAGTAGTAACCTTTAAAGTGGTTGATTAAGAGGTCATTGAAGATTGCCCTGTTTTTAGATCATGATTTTTAGTTTAAATATAAAAGAATATATCATTGAGTTATGAAATTGCGAAATTAAGGCTTTGCCTATATCGTTAAAGGATTTGAAAAATCGAAAATAGAATTGCGAAGTTGAATGCAAAGTAACTCTTAAAAAAGGTATAAATAGTGATGACATAATACAAAGATTAACACACTATAGCAGTATATAAGGGGTAATAGAAAGTGAAAATATTAAATGAAAAAAAGAGCAATAATATACTCGATAGCATTGAACATGGTAGCGGAAGATGAAACAATGTAAATAACATCTAATTTATGTAGTGAGGGAAAATATTAAATGACAAATGCAAATTAGTGATATAAACATGAAACATAAACTAGAGATTATTAGATATGAAAGGTTAAAAATAAAGTTGATTATAAAATAGAGTCATAAAGCAAAAGTAAAAAACAATTTTGTAAAGAGGAAAAAGTAACTAATATAAAATGACAATAGTCTAAACAGATTGGTTGACGTAAAAAAATTATAAGAGCTAGATAATGATTATATAAAGGATATTAAAATGAAATATAAAAAAAGTTATTCAAGAAAGAAGAGCAAGTAAGATTATATATAGAAGTTATATATGCGGAAAATAATTTAAATTTGCTCTTAGCTGGCCTTTAAGAAGTAGGTCAAGATGGATGTTCCTGTTTTCAGGATAGGTGGAGAGAGCTTTAAATTGTCCTCGGTTGCGATAGCTTTGGTCTTGTTGGCATAAGTTGTTCTAACTTATCGAATTTGTTTTATGTTTGAGGTGGCTCGTGAGTCATATTGTTTCCAACTGTGAAACTCACTGAGTCCTAATCTCGTCGAATTTTTGTTTCATGCGCCACGTTCAGGTGAAAACGTGATTCTTCCTAAATTGGCATTTATATTGTGTGTGCAGGAAACACGGCGATCTATTCTAACCTGTCAAGGGTTCTTTTTTTAAACATATGTGGGTGTGTGTGATTTTTGTAGGTAAAATGCTGTCCTTGGATCTAAGTGTCGATGTTAAGTGGACAAGCTAATCGAGGGCGAGAGAATCTAGACCTGGTGACTTGGTTTTGGGATATTAATGAAAGAATAGATATTTTAATTCATTGGGGATAAGTAGGCGGGATTAGTTATTGAATTAATTAGTTATTCTGTTAGTGGACTGATTTGTTAGTGAAAGTAGAATGAACGTGTCATTCTGGCTGTGTGTGGATCTAGATTTCAGCGAACTACAGGGGACGCAAGGGCCACTTTGAGCCTATATCGTCCCTGGCTTTGCCGAATTTCCTATCTGTAGCTAACGATCTGCCTATATCGTCCCTGGCTTGGTGAGCCGAATTTCTATTCTGTAGCTAAATGGGGGGAGCCAGGGTTAGAGACATCGGGCAAAACATTGATCGCTCCGTCTGTAGCTAAATGGGATTTAGGAGTAGATTAATTAGTTAGGGATTAAAACGGTATGAAGTGAGAGGCACGCACTGATATTTGATTTAATAGATGGCGAAAATTCATTAGAGTGACACCCGGCAGTGGCGATGGGTCGTTACAAGAAAATGTCATCGAGTTATTTTTAGCGAGTTACGGGCGGTGGCGAGGGATGTTGATTTAGGTCAGGGGCCCCTTACGGGGAACATCCTCCTTGGTGGTTTTCTCTACCTTTCAATTGGACTGGCTTAAAGTTAGATGTACCAGTGGAAACGCGGTTATTGCCTGGTTTACTGATGGTTATGGATTAGTGACATTGTTTTTGTCATTCTGTTTAATGTGATCCTTACTTACTATTATTGGAAGGTCTCTGCAGTAAGATGAAGAAAAGGGGCTGAACAAGTCGGGGATATAAAACGGGATTTCCGAGCGTCAAATATCGTGGAACATAAATGGTTAAATTCTACTAAGTGTACATCAGGTGTTACGCGAGGTGTTTGAATTAGTGGCGGGTGCTGGAGGAATAGGACGTTTTCTGTATAGTATTTAAGTTTGTTCACATGAACTGTATCATCTTCTTTATTTAGGGGTCGATTGGGTCTGTTAATTCGGACTACGTTCGGAGATATTATTTCTATAATTGTAAACGGACCTGTGGAGTATGGTGCCTGTTTTCCCGTATCGGGATGTTTATAATTTTTTACGAAGACTAGGTCACCAATCTCGAAATGCGGGGTTTGATGACCTTTATCATATCCTTGTTTGTTCCTTTCATGCTTAAGCTGTGTTCTGCTGAAGGCAAGTTGCCTAGCTTTCTGTACGTCAGGGAACGGGTTATAATGTTTTTTTTTTTTTTGTTCTGATGGGATTCTATTGAACATCAAAAAGATTGGTGGGAAACCTGTGACGGTGTGCGGGGATTGATTATAGATTTGGACAACTTGCTTAATTAATTTGTTCCAGGATGTCTTCGGGTTTTCGAGATATAGTAACCTTAGCTTTCCAGTGATTGTGGCGTTCAATCGTTCTATCAATCCATTAGCTTGCAGATTGTTACTGGTGGTAAGAAGTGGTTGTATAGCGCGAGATAGCAGAAATTTGCGGAATTTTTCGGAGGTGAATGCGGGCGCTCTATCCTAAAGTAGGCGTTTTGATTTGTCACGTTTGGTGACAAGCGTGTTGGGACTGACATAGGGAGATAAAGAGGTTGTAATTATCCCATACTCAAGCATTTGTTCGATATATGTTTTTATTTAAAGTTGGTCATTTAGGGGTACTCGATAAGGACGTAAGGCAATTATTACCATTTCCGAATTAGTATTGATTTTTACGGGAGGTATTTTAAGCCTTGGGGCGTCGTATTTATTGGCGGCGAAAACGGGTGCAAATTGATCCAGTACCTTGTGTAAATTATAGAGACAGTGACCTAGGTTACTTGTGTCCAAAGGTATGCAAGAGGAGGACATGGATGCGCCGAAAATAGGATCAGCAACATTACGATGAGGCCAAAAAAGAGCGTTTGAGTTCACCACGTGTGAGCAACCCGTTCCAGGAGGGGAAGTTTTGTAAATGGGACAGTTGTATTAACCTGTCCATGGGACACGTGTTGCTTGTACGAGGTGAATACGAGGTAGGGGTACATTATCTTGATAGAGTAGTAGCTGAGGAGAGTTTATAATTAGTAGAAATATTTTTATGGAGTTAAGGGATAATATCCCAAAAGTCAAAATGTATCTATGATAGGGAATTTTAGGTTCTGCGATATGTTACCTATTTTTAAGTTTAAAAATATATAACCAATGGTGAAAATATTGTTAGCTATTGCGTTAATAGTTAAGTTAAATGGGGTGGATAGGTATTTTCTTTTGCAAACTGGTTTCTATTATTTTGAAAGTATTCCGACTAATCATATCGATAGATGCTCTTGTATCAAGTAGTAGAGGTAGGTGTACATTATTGGACAGTTCAGATCGAACGATCAATTGTTCAACGAAAATTATGTGAGGAGGAACCTACTGTTGTGCTGTCTTGTGGGTCGGGACAGGCTTGGCCTGGTGCCGTGGTTGAAGGATCCCTGGGACAGTTAGAGTTCACTGCTTGTGCTTGGCTCGTGGTGTAGAGAGGATCAGGGTAGCAGGTAACATGCGCCCGCGTGTTGGTAACTCGGTAGCGTGCAGGAGAGGGCAACACAGTTCTTTCGTGCTTTGGATAAGTTGTGGCTCGGTACACAGGTCTTGTACGGCTCTGTGCAGGCCGTTTGGGGCACTGGGCGTGCCAGTGCATAGCGCCACAATACCTGCAGGATGAAGGGGGTGGATTGGCAGCGTAGTTGGGCCGTGCTGACCACGGTCGTTGAGCACTGTACCTCGGTGACGGTGCGAAGGTAGGGTTGGGAGTTGTTCTGGTCGTCTGTTGGCACACTTTTGACACACTATGGGATCCTCTTACGCGCGACACTACTCTATACCACTCTTGGAGGGTGTTCGGATGCACGGCAGCGACAATTCGCTGATCAGCGACGGGTAACCCTTCAGTCAGGGATTCTAATAGAATTTTGTGGGAAAGATTCAGCTGTAGGCCAAACACCGTCTTTTTTATATAATATTCCTCTAACGAGGAGTGATCTGACAACTTAATTGCCAAGAATCGTGCGAATGACGCGTTTGTGGTTTCAGGAAAAAGGTCTATCAGGCCCTGCCTTGCGTCAATGTAGTATAATTTACCTAATTTTAGGCTGCGATAGAAGTGCAGAGCCTTACCTTGTAGGAGGTTTGGTAGCCTTCTCAGACTTTCGGTGTATTGTAGTTGGGCCAGATCAGCTTGGGCGTCGTAATTGTCGAAGAAGCTCTGCGCCTCGTAGGAACCATCGTAGCGCGGTAGCTCCACATCTCGCTATAGTCCGGTCGCCGCGGAGAGCTGATGTAGCGTCCTCGCCAAACTCCCCAGGACATCTGATACCACCGGCGGGGGCGTGGCGTCCTCCTGGCTGGGGGTGACTTCCTGCGTCCTACCAAAGGTGTTCTCTATCTTGGGAAAAGTGGTGTTTTCGCCACTCTCATAGTCTGGATCGGACTCCATGGGCTTCTCTGAATCCTCCTCTCTTTCCTGTTCCATCTCTCTGTACAGACAGTGGTCTACTTGCTTACTTGTACCTTGGCGTCCACATTCCTGTCGGCTCTTCGGACGGGGGAATCTGTGATATCTTGGGACCTCTGAGCCCAGTGTAACCTGATGCTAGACGAACCTCGGTGTCACCTCTACTGTCAGTCGTGGTGGAAGGCGACACAGCTGGGCCAAAGGTGAAATAAACAAACAGAGATTCTACTAAGAAGCGTCTGAACGTCAAGAAGGAATGGGACGAGGAGGTTTCTGGCAGGAAAGGATTTACCTCTATAGGAGCGGCCTACGCGGAGGACTGAAACACAGACTGAAACAAAAGACTCTAGACTAACTGAGGCTTGGGTCCTCCTTTTATAGCCTCGCTGGGTCCAAGCAGGTCACTGCCCTTTTCTGGCGTAAACAGGGGGGAAAGTTACATCATCCAGGAGGGCCACGACCTCGTAAAAATTGGACTGGGCTAAAGGCCTTCTTTCTTATTCTCACTTAGTCCTCATTAGTTTTAACCTCAATTTTCTCCTGTTATTCTCCATTCCTTCTATCTGTGTTGCTATACTTTATTAGAGTATTACTCGGTACAGATTGATGTTACTTGATGCTTTCTATTTGCAGTAAATAACAAGTTATATACAGTCACGTGGTGAAATATGTGGTAGTAGATATCTGGATTATTTACAACATTTTCATGGCCTTAAATCATCACATGTAAGTATGTGTGTATGTAATGTATGTATGTAATGTATGTATATATGCATGTAATGTATGTATGTATGTATTTATTTAATGTATGTAATGTATGTATGTATGTGATTATTTAAGACCATGGAATTGTTGTAAATAATCCAGATATATATATATATATATCTACTACTACATATTTCACCAAGTGACTGTATATAACTTGTTATTTACTGCAAATAGAAAGCATCAAATAACATCACTCTGTACCGCTTCAGACTCTAATAAAGTATAGCAACTATACAGATAGAAGGAATAGAGAATAACAAGAGAAAATTAAGGGTTAAACTAATCAGGCCTAAGTGAGAATAAGACAGTAGGCCTGTCGAGCCCAGTCCGATTTTTACGAGGTCATGGCCCTCCTGGATGATTTAACTTTTCCCCCTGTTTACGTCAGAAAAGGGCAGTGACCTGCCTGGACCCAGGTAAGATATAAAAAGAGGTCCCAAGCCTCAGTTAGTCAGTCTTGGTTTTCAGCCCTTCAGTCCTCCAGTCCGCGTAGGCCGCTCCTTTAGAAGTAATCCTTTCCTGCCAGAAACCTCCTCGTCCCATTCCTTCTTGGCGTTCAGACGCTTCTTCGTGGAATCTCTGTTTGTTTATTTCACCTTTGGCCCAACTGTGTCGCCTTCCACCACGACTGCACGGTAGAGGTGACATCGAGGTTCGTCTAGCATCAGGTTACACTGGTCCCAGAGGTCCCAATATATCACAGACTACCCCGTTCGAAGAGCCGACACAATTGTGGACGCCAGGGTACAAGTAAGCAAGTAGAACACTCTCTTTACAGAAAGATGGAACAGGAAAGAGATGAGGATTCAAAGGAGCACATGGAGTCCGATCCCGACTATGAAAGTGGCGAAAACACCACTTTTCCCAAAATAGAAAACACCCTCGGTAGGACGCAGGAAGTCGCCCCAAGCCAGGAGGACGCCCCGCCCCCGCCGGTGGCATCAGATGTCCTAGGGAGTTTGGCGAGGACGCTACATCAGCTGTCCGCGGCGACCGGACTATCGCGAGATGTGGAGCTACCGCGTTACGATGATTCCTACGAGGCGCAGAACTTCTTCGACAATTACGACGCCCAAGCTGATCGGGGCCAACTACAATACACCGAAAGACTGAGAAGGATACCAAACCTCCTACAAGGTAAGGCCCTGCACTACTTCCGCTGCCTAAAATTAGATAAATTATACTACGTTGACGCAAGGAAGGCCCTGATAGACCTCTTTCCTGAAACCAGAAAAGCGTCATTGGAACGATTCTTGGCCATTAAGTTGTCAGATCGCTCCTCGTTGGCGGAGTATTATAAAAAAAGACGGTGTGTCGCCTACAGCTGAATCTTTCCCACAAAATCCAATTAGAATCCCTAACTGATGGGTTACCTGTCGCTGATCAGCGCATTCTCCCTGCTGTGCAACCGAACACCCTCCAAGAGTGGTATAGGGTAGTGTCGCGGGTAAAAGGAACCCACAGTGCGTCACAAGTGTGCCAACAGACGACCAGAACATCTCCCAACCCTTCCATCGCACCGTCACCGAGGTACAGTGCTCAGCGACCGTGGTCAGCACGACCCAACTACGCTGCCAAACCACCCCCTTCATCCTGCAGGTATTGTGGCGCTATGCACTGGCACTCCCAGTGCCCTAAAGGCCTACACAGAGCCGTCCAAGACCTGTGTACCGAGCCACAACTTATCCACAGCACGAAAGAACTATGTTGTACTCTCCCGCACACTTCCGAGTTACCAACACGCGGGCGCATGTTACCTGTTCCCCTGATCCTCTCTACACGACGAGCCCAGCGCAAGCAGTGAACTCCAACTGTCCCAGGGATCCTCCAACCATGGCACCAGACCAAACCTGTCCCGACCCACAAGACAGCACAACAATAGGTTCCTCCTCACCTACCTTTCGTTGAACAATTGCTCGTTCGAGCTGAACTGTCCAATAATGTAGACCTACCTCTACTACTTGATATAGGCGCAAACCAGTTTGCAAAAGAAAATACCTGTCCACCCATTTAACTTAACTATTAACGCCATAGCTAACAATATTTTCACCATTCGTTATATATTTTTAAACTTAAAAATAGGTAACATATCGCAGAACCTAAAAATCCCTATCATAGATACACTTTTGCCTTTTGGCATATTATCCCTTAACTCCATAAAAAGATTTCTACTAATTATAAACTATCCTCAGATACTTCTGTATCAAGATAATGTACGCCTATCAACTGCATTGTACATATTCACCTCGTACAAGCAACACGTGTCCCATGGAAAGGTTAAAACAATTAACCATTTACTAAATCTTCCCCTCCTGGAAAGGGTTGCTCACACGCGGTGAACTCCAACGCTCTTATTTGGCCTCATTGTAATGTTCTGATCCTATTTCCTACGCCTCTATGTCCACCTCTTGCATAGCTTTGGAAACAATTAACCTAGGTCACTGTCCCTATAATTTACACAAGGTACTGCATCAATTTGCACCCGTTTTCGCCGCCAATAAATACGACGTCCCTAGGCTTAAAATACCTCCCATAAAAATCAATACTACTTCGGACAAGGTAATTGCCTTACGTCCTTATGGAGTACCCCTAAATGACCAACTTGAAATACAAACACAAATCGAACAAATGCTTGAACACAATATAATTACAACCTCTGTATCTCCCTATGCCAGTCCCATCACGCTCGTCACTAAGCGTGACAAATCAAAACGCTTTTGTTTTGACTATCGTAGGATTAATGAATTCATTGCACCACAGTCGTCCATCCTCTCCTCTTGATAGAGAATATACTCGACAAACTCTCGCGCGCCAAGTATTTATCCTCAGCCGACATATCTTCTGCCTACTGACAGGTCGAGATAAATCCCAGTTCCTGTCACCTTTTAGCTTTCGTGACCTTAGACGGGCAATACGAATTTTGTATGCTTCCTTTTGGGATGCGCAACTCACCAAAGATTTTTTAACGCGCAATAAACCAAATATTCCAAATATATACGTAAGTTAAACTTCATAGCCCACTATATCGATGATTTCATTATCTTTTCGGATAACTTAGAAGAGCATATTCAACACTTAGAACAATTCCTGGAGATCTGTCGACAGGAAAATATTAAACTAAACTACAAAAAATGTGAATTTTTGAAGACATCAATAATATTTCTAGGATACATCGTTAAGAACGGAACCTACACACCGCAGACTCGTAACCTCAACCAAAAAAACGCTACAATCCTTTTAGGAGCCGTCAACGTGTATAACAAGTTTATACCAGATAATGCCCGTCTCGTAGCACCATTCAATAAATTGCTTAAAAAAGACACTAAATGGCAATGGTACGACAAATGTCAACAGGCATTCGCGGTTCTCAAGGAGAGCTTAACACCTAAGCCCGTATTACATCTGTATCAGGATGGCTTAGCCTGCCGCTTGTACTGTGACGCCTCCACCCAGGGAATCGTAGGAATTCTCAAACAAGTACATCCGGACGGAAAATTCTTCTCACACAGTATTACAGTAGAGCACTGCGCCCTCACGAACTCAATTATACCATTTCAGAGTTAGAATGTTTAGCGATCGTAGAAAGCATCGAAATATTCCGCATCTATCTATCCGCTACCAAGTTCACTGTCTACTCCGACCACCAAGCCCTACAATGGCTTAAAACTATTAATAACCCCTCAGAACGACTTTTTAGGTGGATTTTAAGACTATCCTCTTACGATTATGAAATACAGTACCTCAAGAGTACACAACAACACGAGGCCGACATACTTTCTCGCAATCCATTTTGTGGATTTTCAGTACTCGCACTATTAAGAAACACCAACCGAATCTCACGGATACCAGTGTCGCTGTAGACGTCAACGGTCTACAACCATACGGCGTAAAGGTGTAAATCGAATAATAATTCTCGAAGCTCTTCAACACTCGCTTATGAACCAGTTACACAGCGAATACAACCATCCCGGGATCTCACAAATGGCTCGCCTAATCTCTACTCAGCATTACTGGAAAGGTAAGGCCAAATCCATACAAAAATTTGTAAATTCCTGGCATATCAGTCAAATCATCAAATGACCCAAAGGTAAGCCTTATCTCACCTTAGGACAAATTCCCCCACCACAACAACCATTCGATTTAATATCAATAGATACAATACCCGGATTTTCGAAATACGGACACTCCAAGACATATCTCCATGTTATAGTGGATCACTTGACCAAATACGCTTGGGCATTCCCATCGAAATTTACCAGTACCTTAACGTACATCCAAACCCTAAAAAAGGTACTACAACAAGGGTCTCTAAAACGCATACTTTCGGATAGAGCGCCCGCATTCACCTCCGAAAAATTCCGCAAATCTCTGCTATCTCGCGGTATATAACCATTACTTACCACCAGTAACAATCCGCAAGCTAACGGATTGATAGAACGATTGAACGCCACAATCACTGGAAAGCTAAGGTTACTATATCTCGAAAACCCAAAGACATCCTGGACCAAATGTATTGAGCAAGTTGTCCAAATCTATAATCAATCACCGCACACCGTCACAGGTTTCCCACCGATCTTTTTGATGTTTAATAGCATCCCACCAGAATTTAAAAACATTATAACCCGTTCCCCGACGTACAGAAAGCTAGGCAACTTGCCTTCAGCAGAACATAGCTTAAGCATGAAAGGGACAAACAAAGATATGATAAAGGTCATCAAGCCCCGCATTTCGAGATTGGTGACCCAGTCCTCGTAAAAAAATATGAACATCCCGATACGGGAAAACTGGCACCATACTTCACAGGTCCGTTTACAATTATAGAGATAATATCTCCGAACGTAGTACGAATTAACAGACCCAATCGACCCCTAAATAAAGAAGACGATACAGTTCATGTGAACAAACTTAAATACTATACAGAAAATATCCTATACCTCGCGCACCCGCCACTAATTCAAACACCTCGCGTAACACCTGATGTACACTTAGTAGAATTTAATCATTTATGTCCCACGATATTTTACGCTCAGGAATCCCGTCTTATACCCCCGACTTGCTCAGCCCCTTTTCTTCATCTCACTGAAGAGATCTTCCAATAACCTAGAAGAAAGCAAGCGGTCCCAAAAGGGGTCCCAGACCCAAATAAACATCCATCGCCACCGCCCAGAACTCGCTAAAAATAAGTCCGAGGGGTGATGAAAAGACACATGCCGACATTTTCTTGTCACGACCAATCGCCACTGCCGGGTGTCACTCTAATGAATTTTCACCATCTAATAAATCAAATATTAGTGCGTGCCTCTTACTATATACCGCTCTAATCCCTAACCAATTAATCTACTCCGATATCCCATTTAGCTACAGATAAATTCATTTAGGCTTCATGCTCCGAAGACCAGGAATGATATAGACAGTAATTTCTTTGCATCCGGTAGGCAGCACCTTTGCTGTATCTAGGTCAACAACCCAAAAAGGAATGATGCATTCTCCATGCACCGAGCGGCCATTGTTTGGCCCCTAGCGCCCGCCATTATGTTCTGGCTCCATGGGGTCGACCAATCAAACCCACAGGCGTCTCCGATAGTTCATGGCAAGGTTGCTGACCGAGCCCTCTCGTTCGGACTTAGTTAAACCCGTCCTACGCTCCAATAGGACTCCCCCCCCCCCCTTTGGCCCTCGAACCCTTTGTTCACAGTACTCCCTGAATCTGCCGACGAATCAAGGACCTCTGAGGTTCTGAGGTTTACGCGGGGAACCAACGCGAAGGCGGGAGGGTGGAACTACTGTGTGCACCCCTTGGTTTTTCATGGTGCGCACGGCAAGGACGCTCCCAATGGCGCACAGACAGAGCGAAGACCCAAGAGTTTCAATCCCCGCATTTAGCTACAATGCCGCTTCAGGAAAAATCACGTTTTCACCTAAACAAAATCGACAAGATTAGGACTCAGTGAGTTTCACAGTTGGAAACTATGTGACCCACGAGTCGCGTCAAACATAAAACGAATTCAAGGAGATAAGTTAGAACAACTTGTATCATCAACACCAAAAATATCGCAACCGAGGACATCCAACTTGACCTACTTCATAAGGGCCAGCTAAGAGCAACTTTACATTTTTTCCCGATATATAATTTCTATATATTCTTACTTGCTCTTCTTTCTCAATGAACTTTTTTTTTTCATTTTAATATCCATTATATAATCATTATCTAGCTCCTATATTTTTTAAGCCAATCAATCAATTTATTTTATTTTTCTGTATCAAAGCTTATTTATCTTTGCTTTATGACTATTTAAAAAAAACTTTATATCTTAACTTTCATCTCTAATAATCTCAAGTTTATGTTTCATGTTTATATCATTAATTTGCATTTGTCATTTTATATTTTCTCTCACTTTATAAATTAGGTGTTATTTACATTGCTACCATGTTCAATGCTATCGAGTATATTATTGCTCATTTTTAATTTTCATTTTCTATTACCCCTTATATACTGCTATAGTGTGTTAATATTTGTATTATGTCATCATATTTTTACTTTTTCTAAAGATTACTTTGGATTTAACCTCACAATTCTATTTTCGATTTTTCGAATCCTTTAACACTATATGCAAAGCTTTAATTTCGCAATTTCATATCTCAATTATATATTCTTTTATAATCAAACTAAAAATCATGATCTAAAAACAACCTCTTAATCAACCATTTTAAAAGTTACTTCTTAATAAATACTAATAAATTTTAACAATCCTTCGCAGGCTAGACTTGACCTACTTTGATTTCGTAATTAACAATATTGACACACCGTCCCCCAGATTTACCTATCTCAACTTCTGGCTTGGACACGTGCAAATTGATTTTTTTAATATATATTCCAGGGCACTCTCATGCCACACGCTGGCACATCTTTTTATTTTACTCTTTTTCTCGCTAAGCCCCTGACGACTCCAATTAAAACTTTGATTTCTGGTCACTGATCTTCGCCCTCATTTATCCTGCATACGTACGTCTTAACGACTAATTCATAAACCCATAGCAATCACCCTTATCTCACTAATCGATTGTGATACTGTAACTTTATTCGGTCCTAAAATTTACATGTGAAACATGTCCTAGGTTTTCCGCGCCGTGCACATTAAATGGTTTGGGACTTGAGTCAAGGTGACATTGCCTCAACCTAATCATAAATAACCCCTCAACCCTTTCTAACGCCCATCACGAAGATATCATGATTTACCTATCCAATCATTTATATTTTTACCTATAATCATTATATGTTCTCTATTAATTCTTTTATTCCTATTTTTATTTTTACTTGTATGATTAGTATTAGTTTTTTATACTTCATTATCTATTAGGATATACAGAAATCAACCCCATGTTATATACCAACTCATTTCAATTAATTTTAAAACACTTTCTTAATAACAGTCTTCCTATTCCGCTCTCTTAAATCCCTCCATATGAACCCTCTCACATCCGGGGCCATCTGTCATGATTTAAGACCATGGAATTGTTGTAAATAATCCATATATCTACTACCATATATTTCACCACGTGACTGTATATAACTTGTTATTTACTGCAAATAGAAAGCATCAAATAACATCAATCTGTCCCGCTTAAGACTCTAATGAAATATAGCAACTGTACAGATAGAAGGAATGGAGAATAACAGGAGAAAATTAAGGCTAAAACTAATCAGGCTTAAGTGAGAATAAGAAAGTAGGCCTATCGAGCCCAGTCCAATTTTTACGAGGTCGTGGCCCTCCTGGATGATGTAATTCCCCCCCCCCCCCCTGTTTACGTCAGAAAAGGGCAGTGACCTGCCTAGACCCAGGGAATATATAAAAGAAGGTCCCAAGCCTTAGTTAGTCAGTCTTTGTTTCAGCCCTTCAGTCCTCCAGTCCGCGTAGGTCGCTCCTATAGAGGTAATCCTTTCCTGCCAGAAACCTCCTCGTCCCATTTCTTCTTGACGTCCAGACGCTTCTTCTTGGAATCTCTGTTTGTTTATTTCACCTTTGGCCCAACTGTGTCGCCTTCCGCAACGACTTCACGGTAGAGGTGACATCGAGGTTCGTCTAGCATCAGGTAACACTGGTCCCAGAGGTCCCAAGATATCACATGTATGTATGTATGTATTTAAAATATTTGCAGAGTTTCTTTATTAAATCTTTATTATCACGATACCTTAATAAAGAAATTCTGCAAATATATCAATTTTATTTAACTCTCTTAATTATAATATTATTTGCATCAATATTTCAAGTATGTATGTATGTAATGTTAATGATTGATTACAATGAAATAGCATTGAAACAGATCAATGACACTGAGTTGATATCTCTAAAACAACAAACTAACCTCAAGTTTCAACAATATCCTTTTTCATCAGGAAAAATACTATGGTTCGATACTTCAAAATGCAATATTAGACCATTCATTCCCAAAGAATCCAGGTAAAATATGTTTTAGATAATTCATAGAACCGTACATATTTGAATCAAGGCAAGCGTCAAACAAATGACAGCGAAAATTATTGGGTTGTCAAATCAACAAGATTTCTAGGCATACAAAATCTGAAATAGGTACTTTCCGAAGACGGCAGATAGATTTAGTGTCGTACACATTGGTTGTATCGGCCAACTACCACCGTCAAATAATCACCTTTACTGTCTAACATGCATTGATCGCTTTACTGGTTGGCCAGAAGAGAAGTATATGTCCCATGCTGCGGGACACACCACATTTTTCATTTTGCATCAAAAAAACCTTTTTCTCGAACAAAAATGCGAATTTTCACACACCATTTCTGTCCTTTTTTTGACCATATTTATTTAAAAATCAAGGATTTTTTAAATAAAACAAAGGTTTTTGAAAGAAAAAGTTGAAAATAACAAAAAAACTGAATTTAAGAAAAATCACACAAAAATAAAAGTATACAAAAAATAGAAAAATTGTTTCCTTTTTTGATCAAAATAGAACAAAAAAAACATTAAATAAACACCGATCATTTAATTGAAGCATTTTTCCACCTTGATATCGTAATAAGCATTTTTATCTCCAACAGTTCCGTTATATGAAAACACATATTCTCCTCTATTAATTTTATTTATATCCTTATCTGATAATTTTTCAAATCTTCAAGGTAAATAAAAATCTCTTTCTTCTTCGTTTATTTCTAAGGTTGCAATTACTGTTTCCCCATATTTTGTTGTGATTTTTCTCAATGAAATCAACTTATATTTCCCAGGATCTATTTCGCTAAATTTATAGGTTTTAGGGTAAGAGTTGATGCTATTGAAGATCTCCATTTATTTAGAAACATTTTTATTGAACATATTTTTATAAAACACACATCAAAACATCGAACACCCCTCTCCTAATACTCCAGGACATCTCAGACATTCTATTTCTTCAGAATCTATTCCTTCTAATAATTCTTTTGAAATTGAATCTTTATATAGAAATTTACAATCATATAAATATTGTAAATATTTTATATAATATTTAACTTCATCGTTACTTATCCATAAATGTTTTTCGTCTGCAAATCTTTTAAATTTTAGACCTGTAATATATCTAGTTGTTTTATAAACGATATTATTTTCTTGTTCGTTTAGAATATAATCTGATTCATATACTTGAAGGGTTTCAGCACTTGGCAATTCCAAATGAAGCCAACTGAATTATCTTATGATCTTCTTATTAGGAAGAATAAAACCTTGACAATTTATAACAATCATTTATATAGGATTATTTTAATAAACATTTCAGAAACCGAAAGGCACAGTGTCATAATCATCTATAATTCTTCTCTTATCAAAGCCAAACATGTATCTTTTAGTAATATCGGTTGTTTTGATATTTCTATCTTTCTGAATTCTAAATTGTTTATCTTTTACATCTAAATATTCAGTTTCACCTGTGATTACTTTCATTCTTTCATCGAAATTCAATACATTTTCATTTTTATAACTCATCTTAAATCCTTTAATTTTTCCTTTCACTTCACCATTATTCAATATATATCCGTAATCTTTACTGGCTCCAGAAATCCAGGAAATCATATATTTATCATCACCCAATTCATCTGTCCATTCACCCAAAGAGCAACCTGTTTTTATTTTGTTTGTTCCATCATCTATATATACCACACTATCTGTATCGTAATATATCACTTTATCTCCCAATTTATCCAACATTTCACATAATCTTATCCTTGCTTAACTCGTTGTAAAAGCTGCTACAAATATATTTGTATTGAAATTATTCTCTACACACACACACACACATATTCATCCTTTTTATTGTAATTCAATTCTATACAATCATCATTATGCCAAAGCATATTTAAATTTTTGATTGTATCATCCAATATTATTTCATAGAAATCTTCAAGTTCCATTACATATTCAGTCTGTTTTATATATTTTCTTTGGCAAAATATGCCCCATAATGAATTCAAACAAATTTTCGCAATAAACCTTAATCCTGGATTCTTCTTAATTTCTCCTAGTTCTATATCCAATTTTTCTTTAACTGTTCTCCTATATTCTTTCTCATCTTTATAATTTTCTTTCCATTTGTCATCTGTTTCGAGTTTTATTTTTAAAAACATCTTGACATAATCTCTGAATAATTTATTCGATTTAGTTTTAAAATTCCATACCTCATAAATATTCAGAATTTTATATCCTTTCTTCAAAGATAAATTCATTTCTGTTGTTGTCCATGTACCTATAAAACTTCTTTCTTTTTCACTGTGTTTACATTCTTTATTTCTAATCTCATAACAATCTTTACATTTCTTTTTTCTACTATCTGGTTTGTTTTATAATGAGTACATTTAGTAGGTTTAGAACACTCTCTACACAGTGAAAATAAAGGTTTATCACCCCTATAAGGTAGAACAGGATTATATAATTTTCTTGGTGGAAGAACTTTACATTTTATCAATCCGAACCATTTCTCATCGTATTTCTTTGGGTTATATATCTTTTCTGGATGTCCTACAGGATAGTAATCAAAGTAATTTACAGTAGGATAAAGAGAACAAACATCGACATATCTCCCCATTTCTTTTCCTTTGAATTCATATTTTAATTTAGTTTGTTCAACTCTTCCACCATAAAATGCATCTCGAGGATTTAAAGGTTCTACAAAATCTCTATTCCAAACTGTTGTGGGTCGGTGATGCAAAAAGAACAGCCAAAATAAATGATTTATGAATATAGGATTATTATTTAATATAAGGATATATGAGGATATATATGATGACACAGCAGTAAAAACAAAGGCAGGCTTAAGACTATATACAAGATGACGCACGGCAGAAGAGGAGGGGCGTTCCCATTGGTTAGTCATCTCCATGCAGCGCCGCCAAGCGGCCGGTCCACGCTTCTCTCATCATTCCCCCACTGAAGCGCTGGACTGGAGAACAGTTCATTAAGTCACAGGCGTTCTTGTGAGCCACTTTGCTCAGGGTCTTGGTGAAGACGTCGGCCAGGTTCTCCTTTGTAGGGATGTAGACAATCTTGATCTCTCCGCTAATTATTCTTTCTCTGACGTGATGGTATCTTATGTCAATGTGTTTGGATCTGTTGTTCTCCACATTATTTTTGGAAACGCCTATAGCGGATCTATTATCGCAATGAATTATCAAGGGAAAGGCAAAATTCAATAAGAACTTTAATTCTTTCAAGATGGTAGCGATCCAAACTGCTTCCTTAGTGGTCTGGGATAGCGCTAAATATTCTGCCTCCATTGTGGAAAGTGAGGCACACTTCTGTTTGCAAGTCTTCCATATGACTAAGGAATGTCCTATAGTGATAGCGGTCCCACTATTGGACCGTCTGTCATCGATGTCGCTAGCCCAATCTGCATCACTGTATGCACAAGCATCATTGGAATCTGTCCGGCGATAAACGAGAGATAGATTTATGCTCCCGTGTAAATATCTTAAGACGTGTTTGGCAGCTTGCCAATGTTGACGTCCAGGGTTGCTAGAGAATTGAGCTAATCTCGTAACGGAAAACATTAAGTCTGGCCTAGTACAATTCGCAAGATAAAGGAGCGACCCGATTAGTTCCCTATATGGAATAGCTCTCATCCTTTCTTTCTCTTCTTCATCTGTGGGGCAATCTCCTTTTGAGACTGGAAAACTAATGTCTAACGGTGTGGATACCGTTCGACATTCAATCATGTTGAATTTTTGTATGATTGATTTAACATACGTACTTTGAGATAGTACTAGAGTCTCCTCGTCTGGATAGTCAATCTGAACTCCCAAGAAATTCCTGATCGCTCCCAAATTTTTAACTCGGAACCTTTCATTAATTTTCTGTTCTATATTCCGCAAAATCTCTTCACTCTCACCAAATAAAGCCAAGTCATCTACATAAACGGTAATAATTGCCTTATCTAGATAAGTATAAATACAATTACAGGATTCTAGTCGTGTAAATCCCATTTCTTGTAAAGCATGATCGAGTGTTAAATTCCAATTCCGCCCTGATTGTTGCAAGCTGTAAATAGGTCGAAGCAGTTTGTAAACCTCGTTATCTTTCCTCTCGACCCCTTCTGGCAAAAGCATGTATATTTCTTCTTCTAAGTCGCCATATAGATAAGCGTTATCTACGTCGAGATGTCTATTGTACCATTTCATGTTCAAACTTAACGTTATCAAAACTCTGATTACAGCTAAGTTAATAACAGGTGCATAAGTTTCCTGAAAATCGATTCCTTGTTTTTGTGAGAAACCTCTAGCTACTAAACGTGCTTTGAAACGCTCTACATTTCCGCTCTCATTTGTCTTCACTTTATACACCCATCTGCTGCGAATCGGTTTCTTTCCCAGCGGTAATGTTGATAACTCCCAAGTGCCTCGTTCCTGAAGCACTCTAAGCTCATCTTCCATTGATTTTCTCCAATACATGGCTTCGGGAGATTGGACTGCCTCTTCAAAACTTTGCGGCTCGGTAACATCTAAAAAATTTAACTCTACTCTTGATTTACCTTTTCTCCCATATGGATTTCGAACAATGTTTTTGGAGGTGGAGGGTTGTGGTAGAGTGTCCTCTACCCCCACTGAATCCAAATTACTCGGTAATTCATTCTTTAGGTCGTTATCATGATTAGTCTCAGGTTCTAGCCAAACGTGGTTGTACCTTTCCGGTTCTGTCTCTTCGACTATTTTGGTCCACTCTAGTCCAATTTTAGACTCATCGAATCTAACATGTTTTGTTTCAATCACCTTTCGTGATTCTGAGCACCAGAGACGGTATCCACGTGTTTGAGTAGAGTATCCTACCAGAATACATCTACATGCCCGATGGTCTAATTTTCGCCTTCTTTCTCTTGGTATATGGCTATATGCCAAACATCCAAATGCTTTTAGGTGTCTTACACTAGGATTTCTTTCTAACCAAAGTCCATCAGGTACTTTGTCTTTTAGAGCACTATTATAACATTTGTTTTTAATGTAAGCAGCTGTGTTTACCGCCTCTGCCCAAAATCTTTGAGGGAGATTAGCGCTATGTAAACAAGCGCGGGCCATATCTAAAAGTGTTCGATTTACACGTTCTGCCACACCGTTCATTTACGGGGAATACACGTTTGTGCGTTCATGCTTTATCCCTAGTTTTTGTAATTTGTCTTGGAATTCTCTATTGCAAAACTCAAGTCTATTATCCGATCGTAACACTTTAATTTTATTACAGTTTGTCTCTCTACAGTGGCTCTATATATATCGAAATGTTTTAATACCTCATCTTTGTTTTTCAGAAGATACACTGTAATCCTTTTTGAGAAATCATCAACAAAAGATAGAAAGTATCTATTGCCTCCGGTTGATTTTACCGGCATTGGACCGCAAATATCTGTGTGGATAAGCTCCAAGGTCTGTTTAGATCTAATATTGCCTAGGTTTTTATGTGACGCTTTAGTGGATTTTGCGATACAACAATCGTCGCATAGGCCTTTGTCTCTAGAGGAAATTTCTAAGCCTATTACCAGCTCCTCCCGCGCCATCTTTTCAATGGCGTTACTGTCAATATGGCATACCCTTTGATGCCATGTTCTCAAGGAATTGTTCTGAAAATGGTCCCTTTCACTATTAAATACTGTTTTACTGGAGTTTAAGGTCTTACCTTTCACAATGTAGAGGCCATTTACATTTGTCGCTTCCGCTATAATCCTGTTTTCTGGGTTGAAAACGCGAGCTACCATATTACGGAAGGCCACACGGTTGCCGTTTTCTTTTATCTTGGAGACTGACAGCAGATTCCTTCGCACATTTGGGACGTATAACACATTGTTTAGCTTGATTTCGATGCTTTCATTATGGATAGACATCTGGAGAAAATGTGTCCATATCCTTTGGCCTCAGTTATCCCACTCGCAGTCATAATAGGATCAGAAGACACCTCCCGAAGGTCAACGAACCAGTCCTTGTTTCTGCATACATGGTTGGTTGCTCCGCTATCCAGCAGCCACGAATCCTTGTCGCTCGTTAGGTTGAGTGCAGCCAGGAAGTTATCTGATTTGTTCACCTTCCTCTTATAATGCTGATTATCGCGGTTTCTAGTTGTTTGCTTCATTCCTCGGCAGTTGGTGGCGATGTGGCCGATCTTCCCGCATCGGTAGCATTTTCTTCGACTGTCGGTACTGTTGTTATTTTGAAGCTTGTTCACCTGTAGCACCTCCTTGGATGAATCCTCCTTTCTGGTTGTTCACCTCTCGTGTACCGTTAGCAGGACCTGCCTCACCTTGGATGACGTGAACTCATCATCCGTCATGTTGCTAAAGTTCATTATAATCCCATCATAGGAGTCTGGTTGTCCAGCTAGCATAGAGTATGCCAGATCTTCATCCTTTACTTCACATCCCGCTTCTCTGAGATGATCACTGCAGGTCTTGAATCTTGATAGGTAATTTATCATATTTTCTTCTTCGATGAACTTGATGTTCACGAATTGTTTCTTGAGTTGAAGAATTCGCGCCCTTGATTTCGGTTCAAATATTTGTTCCAGGGTCGTCCAGGCTTCACTTGCAGTCTTACAGTCGATAACGTGTATTTGTTGCTCTGTAGAAATCGATAGAGCAATCGTTGCCAGTGCCTTTTCTTGTTTAATTTTTGTCTTTTCATATTTTCTTTGATCCTTATCAGCGTCGATCGCTTCTTCGTTAATTACACATTCCCATAATCCTCTTTCGATCAGGAGCATCTTCATGTTAAATTTCCATGATCGATAATTGCGGCCGGTGAGCTTCACGACGTTCAGGGCAAGCGCTTGGGCAGACGACGCCATCTTGGTTTCACTTACTTTTCGTTCTTTTTAATGCAGCTAACCACGCTCTGCTACCATGCTCTGGGTCGGTGATGCAAAAAGAACAGCCAAAAGAAATGATTTATGAATATAGGATTATTATTTAATATAAGGATATATGAGGATATATATGATGACATAGCAGTAAAAACAAAGCAGGCTTAAGACTATATACAAGATGACGCACGGCAGAAGGGGAGGGGCGTTCCCATTGGTTAGTCATCTCCATGCAGCGCCGCCAAGCGGCCGGTCCACGCTTCTCTCATCACAAACGATTTTTTTTATATCCTTATTATTATCGAAATCATGTTCCCAAATAGCAACTAAATTATAGCCGGCTTCTTTTATTTTATTTTCCATTACCTTAGTCTTTTCGTATAAATCCTTCATTAAAATTTGATTCTGTGGATTGACTTTAGTTTTAGTATGACAAATAGGACAGCCGTGCCAAAAACAACCATGAAATTGAAACACTGTATTTTCGTAAAAGCCATCTACTTTTATATATTTTTTACCAATTTTTAATTTATTTTCCTTTCCGTTCAAAGCATGTTGTATATTAATGATATTTTTATTAGAAATATAATCTAGCCATTTGATTGATTTCTTACTATATTGATCTTTCTGAATATTATTATCGTCTATAGCAATTGTATTTTCCTTCAAGAATTTACTTCTATAAATAGCCATACATACACCAGCAAGAGTTACATATTGGAAAGGATCAATATTAGATATTTCTAAAAATAATTTCCTGAATTCTAAACATCCTCTTCTCAATATATCTACATCAGATCTACAATATTTAATAAATTATTTTTGAAAATCAAATGTTTTGTATTTAACAGAATCGTACCATTTTATAAATTCATTCCTATTTTTTTCGGTCATAGAATTATGTCCATAGTATTTCTTTTTAGGATATTTTCCTATATAATCTTGATTACAATCCTTATTGAAATAATGAGGAAAATAACCGTTTGCTAATTCTTCTTGTTGTGTCTCTACAACTACTCCAGGTCACCGAGATCCATTAAGTGAGAGATAAAACCTTTATTGCCTCATGAACACTAATATGACTGAATGAACTATTTACAATTTAATGATATATATATATATACATAAAAATAATTAACATAGTAACACAAACAAACAAACACTATGCAAAACCTTATTTGCATATCTCGACAATTTATCTAAACATAACTATTGTTATGCAAAACACCACATCTTCTCACCCCCAATTTGTTACACAATCTTTTAAGTATTCGGGGAGTCTCCGGTTTCTTATTGGTCTACTTGGCCCAGGTGTTTCCTCCAGCCTTTCCGGTGATTCGTTTGGGTCATTCATTTGTTCCCTCCTTCTTTCGGTGTTATACTCCTCCTTCTTCTCCACATCCTCCGATACTTCTTCCTTGACTCTTCTCATCAATTGGTCCTGGTGTCATTTTGCTGTCACTCCGTTTTCCATAATTACCTCGTAGTTCTTGGGTCCAAGTACTGTCTTTATCTTCTCCGGTTCCCACTTTCCCTTTCCATTATATTTACGTGCATACACATTCTCTTGGGACTTGAACCTATTTTGGAAGTGTTCTTTTCCATTTTCGTTATCTTCACTTTCTTTAGGGTGCAACCGGTTCATTCTTGTGGTCAGTCTGCGACCCATTAGTAGCTCAGCTGGTGTTAGTCCAGTTGTTCCATGAGGTGTAGTCCGCATTGCAAACAGAGCGCGTGGCAGCGTAACCGATATGTTCTCCCATCCATTCTTTCTTATTGGTCTACTTGGCCCAGGTGTTTCCTCCAGCCTTTCCGGTGATTCACTTGGGTCATTCATTTGTTCCCTAATAATCCCATCCTCGTCGCCAATGTTGTGTCTCTACAACTACTCCAGGTCACCGAGATCCATTAAGTGAGAGATAAAACCTTTATTGCCTCATGAACACTAATATGACTGAATGAACTATTTACAATTTAATGATATATATATATATATATATATATATATATATATATATATATATATATATATATATATATATATATACATAAAAATAATTAACATAGTAACACAAACAAACAAACACTATGCAAAACCTTATTTGCATATCTCGACAATTTATCTAAACATAACTATTGTTATGCAAAACACCACACTTCTAATCCAAATGTTTTAGGGAAGTATCTTAAAGGAATTTGAGTAAAATTGATAGAATCTATAAATCTCATAATTAACTCAGGTATCTGCATGTAATTGAGTTTATTTCCGCTATATATGGTGAACACTTTTATTTTATTTTTGAAACAATATTTTGCTAGAAATTGAAAATCAAATCCTTTTCCGTAATGAGCTAATACCGTATATCCTATGTGTCTATTAGCAAATAGCCATTTACAGAATTTATCACCACTCTTGAATATCTTTTCGTTTCCATAAAAATTGTGATTAATAACAAGATTTATTTTGTGACTTCCTGTATCTTGTTTTGTTTCGAAATCAAAAAATAAATACTTTTCAGTAAATTTCTTACATTTCATACACCAATCTTCCTCTTTTATATTTTTAATACAATCTTTTTTACATTTACCTCCTTTCATATTTTGTCTTTTCATATAACATTGATTATCATTTAGTACCCATTGATGGCAATTTTTACATTTTTTTTCTCCACATATGTGTTTATCTGGTTCTCTATCAATACGTTTAATATTTCGTTTACATTTAAGACATTTCCACAAAACCTTACAAACACTAATTCCTTTTTAGTTTTATGATATTCATAACAATCATCTCCTTTGAATTTTCTGAAGCATATTTCACAATTAATTTCATCTCCTTCACATTTTTGTTCTATAAAACAACTATTACATTTGAGAGGACATTTATGCTTGTCTTTTTTGTCATAACTAACTTGACAAAATTCACAATAGTTCCTTTTTTCTAAAAATCTCTCTCCTGTGATTGTAGTAATTACATTGAAGTGATTTTTATCCTTATATATGTGAATGATTATAGGTTTGTATTCTCCGCTGTATATTCTTTCATTAAAATTCTCTCTACAAAATATATTGATCAGAATATCTAGAAATTTCTCAAATGTTTTCACTTCTTCTAAACTACAAATTTCTAAAGGAATATCACATAATTCATGGAGTTTTTGAGCTAATGTTTTTTGTAATAGTCTTCCTTTTTTGATATAGGTTATATCATTTTTTGTTAATTCTCTAAATTTAAGTTTTCACTCAAATATTTTGGATTTTGAATAGCTAATTCAGTTACAATTTATCTAGCTAAACATATATTATCATTGTTTTTAATTACACAAATACTCTGTTTTTTAATAATATCATGGTCATTTATCAACTTTCTAAATACACCACCTCGAGGTAAATTGGTTATAGTAAATTCAAATTCAGTATCTGTAATATCTATATTTCTTTATATTCTATTTTATGATTGAATACATCTAAATATATGCCAAATGCTTCACTAGTAGGCATCCATTTTGAAATAAAAGATCTTTCCAATTTAGGATTATGTACATTAAGTTGAATCCTTCCTTCAATTTTCCCTATAGCAGTTCGGAACAAATCTTGTAAGATATTAAGATATTGTTCAGGTCTTATATTAATACCTTCTACTGTGAATTTCTTTCTATAGGTATTCCATTTCTTTACAAAACGTCCTTGTGTTTCCCTTAATACATAATCTGGTTTGAATATATTTTTTTAAGATTTACTTCGGTTTTAGGTTTCTTTTTTGTTTTCTGTTCAATAAATGTATCTTTTTCAAATTTTAAATGAAAAGTATCGAGTCTTCTTTTTATTTTCTTCCTCAAAAGAGGATATTTAACGAATTTCTTTTTCAATTTATTTATATATTTAGTGACATCTAATTCTAAAATATCTACTAAAACAGATTTATATTCACCTGTCTTTTTCAGATATTTCCTAAGTAATTTAATTACATCATTTTTTGTTGTATTTTTATTTAATTTAATATTTAAATTTTTAGCCGAGCTCCTGAGTTTGTTGTATTTCACATCACTCAAAGGTTGCTGCTCCATTTATTAGGAAATAAATTTTATAAAGGGTTTCCCAACGCTTATGAAAATTTGAATTTAAATGTCGTTTAAAATGAGAAGGTGTATATGTTTTCCCACATGTGCAGACCATTTTAGTTTTATTTTTAATTTTTTCACAATCTATACAATAAGATTGAAATTTATTTAATTTATATAGAAACTATTTTTTTAAATACATGTGACCAACGTCAAACGCGGATGCGCAGAAGCAAGCCGCGCCGATACAAGGAGTAGCACTAAATGTAGTTGTTTTGTGATGTCACATGTATCGGCTGCGCAGAAGCAAGCCACGCCGATACATCGTGTGGCACTAAATGTAGATGTTTGTCTGCGCAGAAGCAAGCCGCGCCGATACAAGGAGTAGCACTAAATGTAGATGTTTGTGACGTCACATGTATCGGCTGCGCAGAAGCAAGCAGCGCCGATACAAGGAGTAGCGCTAGATGTTTTGTGACGTCAGGGTCAGACGAGTCTGGTGCATGGAACCCAAAAATCATAATTAAAATATCATTATATATTATGAATTCAAAAATCATTAAAATTGTTTTATGAAAAAAAGTTTTTATGACGCTGTAATTTACGGCGTCTAAAATATTAATATAAAAACTAAATTATTTAACTAATTATGAATTTAAAAATCATTAAAAATATAAGTTTTTATGATGCCCTGAAACGGGCCTCTAAAATATTGATATAAAAACCAAATTAGTTAACTAATTATGAGTTCTAAATTGTTAGAATTTAAAAATGATTTACTCTTAAAAATTATATAACAACAATAAAATAACTTTGATTATATTTGTACCAAGTTAAAAATGATTCATATTATTCTATTAAAATAAATTAATAAGATTTGGAAAATCAACCAGCTCAGATATGAGTCAGTTGAAAATTATAATAAATATATCCCATCGTTTAACTTCTTTCGGAATTTTAGATGATAATATTAAAGAATCCAGTTTGAAATTTTTCTAATGGACATTATGACCCCTGAAATAAGTACTTCCATGCACCAGAAGCGTCCTTACCCGTGCCAAGGTGATGGAGAAAAGGAAGTTTACCGCCTCTCTGACTTCCTGGTTGCAACACTTACTTTTTCTACTACCTCGTTTGTTTAAAAATTCTGTCGTATATAAATGAATTTCTTTGACGATATTATTCCAGCAAAAAATGTAAATTATAGTAGTGATTCAGAAGAATCTGATCCTTTTTGTAATGAACACGATATATATTTTTGTTCGTGTAATGGTTGGGAAACCATTAAATACCCAACTAAAAATAGACTAGAATCAAGAATGAGATATATAAAGAAATATAAGGATTTATACACAAACAATGAAAAGGTTAGATATATGCTTAACCATCTCTGTGTTTTTATGAATAATAAAAAAATAAATATAGATTACTCTTTCTATTTAAAAAAGATTTGTGAATATTATAACATTGAAAATAAATTCAAGCATAAAAAGAAAAAGAATAATATATGGGATGAATTTGTTAAGTATTTTGAAACAGATCCAAAGCTTGATATTCCTTCCAACAACTATTATTCTGAAGAAACAATAAAAAATAGATTTAATAAAATTATTTCTGAATAAATTATCTTCAGTACTTTAGAAGAATTAAATATTCCTTTTAATATTACAGATACAAAAACATTTTATGATTTTGATAAAGTATTACATGTAATTACAACTATTAATATTGAGAATGAAGAAAGATTTGATGAATTTAGAAATATTGTTAGAGATTTTGAGGACTATGATGGTTGGGATATAAATATGCAAAATGGAGAATATTCAATGTATTTTATGACAAATGACGACATTTATAGATGTTATACTTTTGTGTAAAAAAATATTTCTATATAAATGGAACAAATCTGTTATGAACAAATCAAAGATAATTATTGGTATGGTCTATTCGGAGATTTCAAACTTATAATTGATAAAACCACAGGATATTTCAACGCTACAAAACTATGTTATTATGGAGGTAATATATTTAAACACTGGTTAGAAAATAAACATTCTAAAGAATTAATCTCATTTTTGGTCGGCCGGAATTCCGGCCAACCACTTTTGATTGAAATTAAAGGAGAAAATCAGTATAATGAACAAATATCAGGGACCTATGTTTCTGATGATTTGATTACAGATATAGCATGTTGGTTATCTCCTGAATTTTATTTAAAAGTTAATAATATTATTAAAAAATACTATATCGATAAATTCAACAGGGAATATAAAAAAGATAATGATAAACTTAAAAACAAACTTACAAAGATAGAATCGAAAATTGAACAACTTAATATAAAATTAGAAATAATCGAAGAGGATGTATCAAATAAAACTATAGAAAAATCCAAATTACACAAATTTATTATATTTAAGCTAAACGAACCAGAAGAAGATTATAATTTTTATGTTTTAAGAGTACAAAAGAGAAGTATCAATAATAGAATCAGAAAAATTAGAGAAGACTTTCCAAATTCAACAATCATTGTGAATCTGCTTATATAATTGCCTTATTCTGTCTGTCTGTATGTCTGAAGCTCACGGATAGAATGCGCGCCCATTGGCTGCCAGGGAACACGTGTCCTCCCTGCCCCCCTCTAGACAACCCTGTTATCAGCAGTGTGTTACATCCACCTGTCTATAGCGGCCATTCTAGACAACCCTGTTATCAGCAGTGTGTTACATCCACCTGTCTATACAGGTCACCCTGTCTATAGCGGCCACTCTAGACACGCCTGTTATCAGCTGTGTGATACATCCACCTGTCTATACAGACCACCCTGTATATAGCGGCCATTCTAGATAACCCTGTTATCAGCTGTGTGATACATACACCTGCCTCTACAGACCACCCTGTATATAGCGGCCATTCTAGACAACCCTGTTATCAGCTGTGCGATATACCACCTGTCTTTACAGACCACCCTGTCTATAGCGGCCACTCTAGACAACCCTGTTTTCATCAGTGTGTTACAATCACCTGTCTATACAGACCACCCTGTCTATAGCGGGCACTTCAGGCAAACCTGTTATCAGCAGTGTGATACATACACCTGTCTATACAGACCACCCTGTCTATAGCGGCCACCCTAGACAACCCTGTTATCGGCTGTGTGATACATACACCTGTCTATAGCGGCCACTCTAGACAACCCTGTTATCAGCAGTGTGTTACATCCACCTGTCTATACAGACCACCCTGTCTTTAGCGACCACTCTAGACAACCCTGTTATCAGCTGTGTGATACATCCACCTGTCTATACAGACCACCCTGTTATCATCAGTGTGGTACATACACCTGTCTATAGCGGTCACTTTAGGCAACCCTGTTATCAGCAGTGTGATACATACACCTGTCTATACAGACCACCCTGTCTATAGCGGCCACCCTAGACAACCCTGTTATCGGCTGTGTGATACATACACCTGTCTATAGCGGCCACTCTAGACAACCCTGTTATCAGCTGTGTGATACATCCACCTGTCTATACAGACCACCCTGTCTATAGCGGTCACTTTAGGCAACCCTGTTATCATCAGTGTGATACAATCACCTGTCTATACAGACCACCCTGTCTATAGCGGTCACTTCAGGCAACCCTGTTATCAGCAGTGTGATACATACACCTGTCTATACAGACCACCCTGTCTATAGCGGCCACCCTAGACAACCCTGTTATCGGCTGTGTGATACATACACCTGTCTATACAGACCACCCTGTCTATAGCGACCACCCAAGACAACGTGTTTAAAATACATTCGCACTCGGGTAAACCCCGGGCGTTTCCCGGGCCATTCGTCTAGTAAGGAATATGAGCCAAATGCAATCACATTATACAACCGATTTAAAGAAGAACTCTTTAATTATATTGATTTTAAAAGTAATTTTTTCCAATCTTATAAAACCTTTTGATGAAGAAAGGTTAATTTCTTATTTTTCATAAACAACAAGAACATCCAAACGGAAATATGTAGCATATCTAAGATTTCCATAAGAATAATTACTTAAATTTATACTCAAATTTTGATTTTTATTGAATGGAATATTCTTTTTTTTTATTGGTTTAATATTTTCATTATCTAACTTTATTTCGTAAAGTATATTTTCATCTATTATTGTGTCATATGCTATACTTACATCAATAATTTTACCTGATCGAGAAAATTTATAAAAAATATCAATGTCAGTTTTGAACAGACGTAAAGGAATACTTCATAGATTATCAAATTCGGGTTTTCTTTCGTAACCGAAATGAATAAGCTCAAAGAAATTTTGTTCTTTTGTTATTTTTTTTTCTTAAAACCACTTGTCATTTATATATCAAAAAGAAGAATCAATAGTATTTGAAAAATATTATCAAGTAATGTATAAACTAATCCTTTAGTTAATATCTTCAAATGATCATTCTTTTTAAATTCTATAAGATTATCTAGACCTCTTGTAGGATCATATAATCATATATTTCAGAATTGATATATAAATTAAAAACATAAGGAGTCTTATTAAGTACTGTGATATTTATAATCTTGCCATCAAAAGGACATATATATGTTGCCTTATCAAATATTGGATCACTTCTTAAATTTATTCCTCCACCCACTCCAAAATCTGCGCTCTTTACAGAAAGAGTTTCATCACCAAAACATATTATTTCACACACTGTTGGTTTTACAAAATATCCATTATCATTTTTCATCATCATATTATTTTGATATGATTTGTCAATATCTGGTACATATAATCCATTATTTGTTTTCTTTATTGCATTATTTTGTGGTTCTAAAGGAATTCCCTTTCTATCTACATATCCTTTTGTTGCAGCATTATTATCAAATTTTGGATCTTTTAAGCTTGTGTGATTCTTTTATTTTTCACATCGAACCAGTCGTTATCTGTACTTATGTCTACTATATTTTTCTCATTTTCTTTTGTAATTTCCTCAATTGGTTTTATTAAATCATCTACATATTTTTTAGTTGCAGCATTTCTCTCATTTTGAGGATCTTTTAAATTACCAATTATTTTATTTTTAGCATCAAAAACAATATTTCCTGATAAAACATTATCCTCATTTACTTTTAATTGATTCGATACTCTAATTAGTGTATCTTCGTCTATAGAGGTTAATTGGTCTACATATTATTTATTTACTGCTTCATTTGAATCTATTTGTTTCTCTAAGCCTACGATTCTTTTTTTATATGTATTATATTTATCATTTTCCAATTCTAAACCTTTAGGAATATATATTCTATCATTTTTTCTAATTATAGAGTTATTATCATCGCTTGATATTTTTGTGTTTTCTTTAAAATAATTCATGGTAATTGCATCTTTATCTTCTATAGGTTCTTTGACATTGTTTAATCTTTTATCTTCGATATCATAATTACCCTCAAGTGTTATCTTATATCCAATTCCAGGAGGTCCTCTTTTTCCTATTGCACTTATCTTTGTTCTAAATCCTCTTGTCATTTATTTTATTATCAAAATTTGTTCTGAACATTAAATCTTTATATTTCGTCCTATGATCGATAAGGAAGAAATTATAGGGGTTACTAACAGCCTATTTATATCTCTTGACGAATTCTTCTTTCTCTATTATCGTTCCATGATTTCTATATATTCTATCTATCTCACCTAAATCAGGAATATTGTATAAGGCAAAATAATCAAAGTTCAGTCTCATAATTCTTTCAACTGGATAATAACTCTGTGACAAATATATAATTGAAGCATTTTTCTTTCTGCCTCTTATGCATAGATCAATTATTTTACTATGTTCTTTCTCTGTTATAAAATCATCGAATGTAATTAAATTTTGCTCTTCAGGATTCAAATCATCAACATTTATGATATCATCAGTACTATATGTAGCTATATTTTCATGTCTCTTCCTCAAATTCGTCCGTTTTTTCTCTTAAAAAATTATAATATTTTTCCTCTAAATCTTTTGCATGGACAAATAACTTATCAAAATATAAGTGTTTAATAATTAAATTAATTAACATATCGGTTTTCCCACATCCTGTATGACCTACAATTAAGAGTCTAAAAGCCATTGAGGAGCATATTTATTTCGATTATAGCAATCGACGGTTTCAGGAATTTATATTTTTTTAATTTCCATTTATTATGATTTTATTTATGAACATGAGGAATTCATTCATGGACATGAGGAATTTATTTATGAGCATGAGGAATTTATTTATGAGCATGAGGAATTTATTTATGACCATATAAATGGAAAAAAGATTAAAAGAAAAAGCAGCGTTGCTCAAAGCAATATTTGAAAAAGAAAAACACATAATACAGAAATTAAAAACAAAAACATTAGATGAACAACATACACAAGAAAATCTGAGTAATTTTCTAAAGCCTATTACAAATAAAATGGAACAAATATTACCCCCACTACCACCTCTCCTTTCTTTACCACCTTTAGAAAAAGAAGAAGGAAGTCAAACTAAGAAAATAGAAAAGAAAAGTTATTTAATTGTTAGATATAAAAAAGAAATAGATAAAAATATATTGAAAGATTATGATCTTCCAAATGTTGAAGAATTAGTAGAACAGAAAGGTATTGATGAATTAAAAAAAAATAGATAAATCACTAGGGTCAACGATTCAATCATTAAGCGGAAAAAAGAAATCCAATGACGAAAAAATAAAACAAGAGGCCTATAAAGATTCAAAAACTTTACAATATTATCATAAATTAGTAAAATTGTTGATAGAACATGACGCTATAATAGATATAAAACAAATAAACCATTTAGAGGGCATGGGCGTAATAAAATATTATAATAAACCAAAATAATTGATTGATCGGCTCGAAATCTTAGACGATGAGATAGAAGCTGGAAATGATTCAAAAGAACTAAAAAATGAAGCATTAGAAATTTTAGATATTTTGAAAAAGATGAAACAAATATCTGCAAAGATACATAGAGAAGCATACGATAAATATTTAAAACTAAATAAATGCTAATAACAGTGAGTTCAGATCAACCACACGATTTTACAGTTTATTATAATCCTCCTATTAAAGCAGGATCGAAAATAGCTTTAATTGGTTTTAGAGGATGGTATTCTTGGTATAATATAACTAAAGAAAATAATAAAATCAAATATAAAGATCCAACAAATTCTGAATGGAAAGAATTTGTGATTCCTGAAGGTCTATATAATTTTAACAATTTAAATGAAGAATTCAAAGTTTTACCCATAAAATTTGGTAATAATGAACCAAAATCTAGAGTAATTTTAATAGTTGAAACAGAAATTGATTTGAATGAGGGAAATTTTCATAAAATATTAGGATTTCCTAAATTTGAACAACGTCGAGAAAATACAAGGTATGTCCCATAAGTTCCCGGACTGGGTCCATAAAAAAATAAATAAATGAAAAATGTAAATGAATTTGACTGTTTATTATAGAAAACAATATCTGGCTATACGGTGGTACCAATATCGAGGCGGTACTTGCGCGCGCGCCAAGGTTATTCTAATTTATTTAAAGGTCCCACCTAGCGCTGCGGCGATTTTACGACGGATCAAAAATTGAAGCAGAGGATTTGCATAGAATTTTGTGTGAAACTTCAAATATCAGCAACCGAAACTGTGCTGAGAACATGTAAGAAAACATCTACCTATGTTTCCCACGTGACGCAGCGGAGCGTGACCTTGGCTGCACAGGTGAGTCAGTTGTTGTTTTGCTCTCGATAGATGGACATTAAAACATGGTGGCAGCGATAGCTGGATAAAATACGAACCCGTATATTGCAAAATATCGATTTTTGCGTACCTTGGAAGATAATTCAACATGGCTCAGATTCAACCTCCAGAAACTTTCGACTTCTCGACTCCCAACGAATGGCCCAAATGGAGGAAAAGATTCGAACGATACCTCGTGGTCAGTGGAATGAAGAAGAAAGAGGAGGCGGACAAGATCGATTTGTTCATGTACTTGATGGGCGACCGCGCGGATGATATATTCAGGACCTTCAAGTTCGAAAAGGAAGAAGAGGCAACGAAAATTGATTCAGTCCTCAAGGCGTTCGACAGCCACTTCTGTGTCAGAAAGAATATTATCTACGAACGTGCGAAATTTAATTCAAGAATCCAAGAGGATCGGGAGCCAGTGGACGAATTCATCACTTCATTGTACAAATTGGCTGATAGTTGCGAATTTGAGGGTCTTCATGAGCAGTTGATCCGTGACCGAATTGTGGTTGGAGTGAGGGACAAAGCTTTGTCTGAAAGAATGCAGTTGGACAGCGAACTGACTTTGGAAAAGGCGGTGAAAATGGTTCGACAGCAGGAAGCCGTTCGACAGCAGCAAGTCGACCTGCAGCGTCCCTCACCAAGCCAAAAGGTCAATCAGGTGAAGTTCAACTCGAAGAAACAATCACCGAAACAACAACAGCAGCCTTCGAGGAAGAAGGAGAAGTCAGCCAAAACAAGATCACGATGTCCAAAATGCGGAGGTTTCAACCACAGGGAAGGACAGGCTTGCCGTGCTGAAGGACAAAGATGTAACCTATGTTCAAAAACTGGCCATTTTGCAAATTGCTGCCCAGATAAGCAGGCGAAGACTGCGGAAGTCAAAGCTGTTTCTGAACTTGGTTTTCTCCTGGAGGTCTCAGCTGTGGAGGATTCATCTAATCTCGATGATGATGAACGCGAGTGCAGGAGGCGATGGACAGCAGAAATCCAAGTGAACGGGAAAAAGGTGAAGTTCAAGCTCGACTCCCAGGCGGATGTTGCATGTGTTCCTCTGTGTCTCTTCAGGAAGATAATGGGACAACAACGACTAGTGGAAAGTGATATCAACCTTAGAGCTGCTGAATTCTCCGAACTTCAGACTGTGGGTATGTTTATATCAACGCTGCGAAATGGCAATTATGAAATCAAGGAGAAGATTTATGTCATTCGTCGTTTGAGTGAACCTCTTCTGAGTCGCCGGGCATGTGAGCTCTTGAACCTGGCGAGGCGGATTGAAGTGGTTGCGACGAGAATTAACCCGATCAAGGAATTCCCCGAAGTATTTGAAGGACTGGGACAGATCGGAAACCCTTACGAAATCAAATTGAAACCTGGAGCAAAACCATATGCTGTGCATACTCCTCGACGGGTACCAATACCTTTGATGGAAAAGCTCAAAACAAGATTGGAAGAGCTCGAGAAGGCGGGAATCATAGCACAAGTTAACGTTGCGACTGAATGGTGTGCACCGACTGTGATTGCTGGTAAACCGAATGGCGACATACGACTCTGTGTGGATCTCTCAAGGCTGAACGAACATGTACAGCGCGAAGTGCATCCCATGCCAGTGGTGGAGCACATGCTGGGGCAACTGGGGGAAGCAAGATTCTTTTCGAAACTGGACGCGAACAGTGGCTTTCACCAGATTCCGTTGAGCCCGGACTGCCAGCATTTAACGACCTTCATCACTCCTTTTGGGAGATATAAATACTGCAGAATGCCATTTGGAATCTCACTCGCCCCAGAGTATTTTCAGAGAGTTATGTCAATAATTTCGCAAGGCAGTACGGATTCCAACATGTCACTTCAAGTCCTCGATTCCCGCAGAGCAATGGGATGGCAGAAGCAGGTGTGAAAATTGCTAAGTTGATCCTCAAGAAAAATCAAGACCCATCGCTTGGACTCCTGGAGTATCGATCGACCCCTTTGGAGAACGGTTACAGCCCTGCTGAGCTTCTCATGGGACGTAAACTCCGAACGACCTTGCCAATTGCACCAGAGAATCTTAATCCAAAGTTGGTGGACTCTCAGACCCTGAAAAGAAAGGAGGGGAGAAGGAGAAAGGATATGAAATCCAGATATGATCGACGCTGCGGAGCTACGGACATGGAGGAGCTATCCGAAGGTGACACGGTTTGGATTACAGATATGCGAACCTGGGGGATTGTAAAGAAGAAAGCATCGACACCAAGGTCGTATATGGTTGATACTCCAGTTGGGACTTTACGTCGAAACAGGTTCCATCTACGAAAAGGATATGCAGTGCAATATCCAGCCGACCCATCGACGCCGACCTTTTCGGGGGAGGAACTGGTTGAAAATGAAAAGACCCCAGTTGTGGATTATCCCTCTAACGACTCAGAAGACGGCCAGATAAGAACCCGGAGTGGACGAATTGTTAAACCTGTGGATCGCCTTCATTATTAATTATATTATGCATTTAAAGTTTGTAATGTATATATATATATTTCAAGTCTTAAAAAGGGGGATGTGCTGAGAACATGTAAGAAAACATCTACCTATGTTTCCCACGTGACGCAGCGGAGCGTGACCTTGGCTGCACAGGTGAGTCAGTTGTTGTTTTGCTCTCGATAGATGGACATTAAAACAGAAACTTTTGAAATGCTTAATAAAGCATTCCCCAATGACGCCCCAAAGACAACACTTGTTTTTGCATGGCATTCTAGATTTAAAGCTGGCAGAATTTCCATTGAAGATGATCCTCGTCAAGGACGCCCAAAATTTCAAAGGACTAATGAAAATGTGCAAAAAATCACCGATTTGATAAAAGAAAATCCTCGAACCACTATGCTGTAGCTAGAGCAAGACACAGGCATCTCTAAAACAACGATTGGAAGGATCGTAACCGAAGATTTGAAGCTTAAAAAGACTCCTGCAAAATTCATCCCAAGATTCCTCACCAATGAGCAAAAACTGTGTCGGCTTGCAACCTGTGTGGACATGATGGAAATGACAAGGACGGATCCAGAATGGAAAGACAAGATAATCACAGGCGACGAGACATGGGTCTATGGCTATGACCCTGAAACCAAACCTCAATCTGCCGAGTGGAGAGGTTAGGGTGAACCTAGACACAAAAAATCCAGAAACAAGGTGTTGCTGGTCGCTTTTTCGGATAACAAGGGCATTGTTCATCACGAGTATCTTCCTGCAGGCCAAACAGTTATTAAGTAAATGTATTTGGGCATTCTTCGCCGTCTAAGGGAAGCGATTCGAAAAAAAAGGCCAGAAAAATGGACTAATGGTGGCTGGATCCTACACCATGACAATGCTCGCCCTCACACAGCGCACTTGATGACTAGCTTTTTGGCGAAAAACGGGACACAAATCCTACTTCAACCCCCCTATTTCCCAGACATCGCACCAAATGACTTTTTCCTGTTCCCCAAACTTAAAGCAGTTCTAAAAGGAATACATTTTGACACCAGGGATGACATAATAGAAAAATCGCCGTTAGCATTGAAGAGCATTCCAAAAGAGGCTTATAAAAACTGTTTCGACAATTGGGAGAAACGATGGCGCTGGTGCGTTGAAGCAAGGGGGGATTACTTTGAAAAGTTTTAATAAAAAAAAATTAAAAAAATCTTACCTTTTTTTTTTTATGTACCCAGTCCGGGAACTTATGGGACATACCTTGTATTTACAAACAAGGGGAGCATATCGCTCCATTATCTCCAGATATAACAAACGGTATTGATAGTCTTTTAATTCATAATAGTTTGGTAAAAGGCAGTTATTTAGATAGCAATCAATCTCATGTAATCTTTTCGTTTTCCCCCGAAGTATATCCTGGTGAACAAATCAATATAACACCTTGGCACATTTCATATTTAGATATTAATGAGAATGATTTTATAAGCGAAATGATAATAAGAATAACGGATCAATCAGGTAAAGCAGTGAATTTTAATGGTGAAAGGGCTACACTTGTTTTCGAATTATATAAATGATAGTCAGAAAAAAGTATTATCGACTCTATGGTTCAGGAATTGGAACTACAGTGGTACCTCGACATACGAGCGCCCCAACATACGAGTTTTTCGAGATACGAGCCGACGAGCAAGTGATTTTTTGCTTTTAGTTACGAGCGAAATTCGAGATACGAGTTCGGTTCGGTAGTGTTGAAGATATTAATCTGTGATTTTAAATGTTTCTTTGACCAGTACTTTTGTTTTGTTTTTCCTAAAATGTTTCTTTTTTCTTCTTCATTATTATTTGTTCTATATGCAAAGCTTTGTTTTTTGAGACTTGAATAAACAAATTCAAGTTTATTATATTTTTGTGTGCTTTTAAAGTTAAAACGCAACAGGTAGTAACACGCACTCGCGCCATCACGATCAGTTAGCAGCGTGCTTCCGCTGTGATAAGTTGTGTTTTGTGTTCGCGTTTTGTGTTGCGTTTACATTTACAGTTTTAGTTCATTTATTTTTATAACCATGGATCGGAAGAAAGTTTGTAAAAAGTCAAGTGCTAAGAAAAAGATGATGAGTATTGAATTAAAACGTGAAATTATAGAAAATCATGAACAAGGTGTTCGAGTTGTTGACTTGTCGAGGAAGTATGGCCGTAGTACGTCCATGATATGTTCTGTGCTTAAACGGAAGGAGTCGATAAAGAGTGTAACGCCGGCTAAGGGCGCGCGCCTTACGATAATTTCCAATCTGACCTTTTTAATGACACTTGCATAACTCATTTCCGGAACATTCTGAGAGGGAGGAAGAAACAAACCTCCTTTGACATGTTTTTTTCTAAACGGCCTACAGGTGAAAGCGAGAAAAATGTAGCGAAAAAGGCAAAGACCAGTGAGGATATCTAATTTATTTCTTTACATTCTCTTTTTTGTTTTTGTGCAATAAATATTTGATATTTATAAATACGTTTTTATTATTTAAAACCACGTAACAAAAATAACTGGGGTGACATTTTGGAGGATGGAACGGATTAATGGTAGTTCAATTGTTTTGTATGGGAAAATTTGCTTCGAGATACGAGTAATTCAAGATACGAGCAAGGTTGCGGAACGAATTAAACTCGTATGTCGAGGTACCACTGTATATTTAAAAATATAATTGGAAAACCGATCGTTGAAAAAATATTGAAAAAACTTATTCAGAAAAAAATAAATGATATAGAGCCAAAAAGAAACATGAGAGAAGAGTTTTTATATGGTTCATGTAAAAAATATGATGGTAAACTTAAAAGATTTTATGGGGTAAAGGTTTTAAACTTATATAAATGACGAAAGAAATTGTTGCCCCTTTTTGGAATTCCAAAGAGCCTGTCTATGAAGATAATTCTACAACTGATCAAGAATATATAAAAAAGATTACCTGAAAATCCTATACAAAATAATACTGATGAACTCATAACCTTTATTAATAAAGATAGAAGTAATTATTATAGACCTTCTAAAGATTTAGTTAAGATTACTGCTAAAATAGTAAAATCAGATGGAAGTGCTATCACTGAAAACGACGAGATTACTGTTAATAGTATTATTATCAATATTTTTAAAATGGCAAAAAGTCTTTATAATGATAAAGAGGAAGAAGATATTCGAGAAGCAGGATTAACATCTCTAGTTAGATTTTTAATTGATAAAAATCCTGATTATATAAGGACTAATGCATCAACGTCTATGCTATATCTTGATATAGCTGATTCGTTGGATAAAGAAGAATTTACATATGAAGAATCAGGAACAGCTCCTAATTTTAGTCGCAAAATAAAAATAAATGTAAATTTTAATAAAGGCTACACAGATAGGTGGATACAAACTAAAGCAGGAAAAGAATTGAATGTTTATATAAAATTGTGTGATCTATTCTGTAATTTCCGCGATAATGATAAAGCTAGAATTGGTTTTGAACATAAACTAGAATAAACTAGAAATGATAGTAATATACTAATTGGAAACAATACAAATTATAAATTTATAATTGAAAAAATTGAATGGTGGATTAGAAAAGTAACACCGAGTCTTAATATTAGAGCTGATTTAGCACTTAAATTGAAAGATGAAGTTAATATGAAATATGAAACAATGAATGTAAATATATCTTACAATAAAACATTAAGGGAGGAGGATGTTAAAATTGCATCTACAGCTATCAGACCTTCGATGGTATTCGTAATATTTCAGAAAGCAGATCGTCAGAGAAATATTAAAAATAATAATATGATTTTTGATAATATGAATGTTGCATCTCTTTATTTAGAAAGCAATGGTCAAAAATATCCTAGATATCCTCTCAAATGTGACTTCAGACCAACCGTTATGAATTATGTCGAAGCTTATAAGAATTATGAAGACGCTTGTGGAAGATTTGGAAATGAAACAGCTATTTTAGATAAAATAGTATTTGAACGCATCTATACGATATTTTGTTTTGATCTCAATTATTAAAAAAAGTTTTTTGATAATTCAGAAAGAGATTTTATGTTACATTACGAATTAAGAGACGATAATCCTCCAGCATTCAATATTATATCAATTATATGTTATGAAAAGGATGTTACATATAATTTTGCTGATAATCTAGGATATTAATATTATATAAATGGGAAATTAACAAAATCACAAATTCAAAAGTTCAGAGTGTTTTTAGAAATAGATGTGGATTGAAATTGGGAGAACATCTTGTTAAATTTACGTATCCTGAGCTAGTTTCTATTAGAAATGGAAGAGTAGGAGGCTTCTTACCTTTTTTAGCTCCATTTATTCCAGCAATTGCTGCTGCACTCAAAGCAGCAACACTAGGAGCTGTAGGTGCAGCAGGTGCATAAGGAGCTAAAAAATTACTAGGCAAAGGTAAAAAAAAGGCTCTGGTTTATACCTTCCAGGTCGAAAATATTATTGAGTAATATAGATTTAGAAAAATATATGAAAACTGAAAAAGAATTTAAGGGTGTATATTCTAAAAATGAAATGTCGGGGAATATAAAATCTTTTGAAAATGGAATAGTAAATTTAGATGATGATACTGGAACTCATTGGGTTTGTTATTATAATTCACCTAATTTTCCTTATGTTGAGTATTTTGATTCGTTTGGTATTTCACCTCCTGAATCTATAATTAAATATCTAAAAACTTCTAAAAATATAATTTTATATAATACTAGACAGATACAAAATTTAGAATCAACAAAATGTGGTTATTATTGTATGAATTATATAAAAGAAAGAAATAAGAATATTAGTCCTTATGATTTGATTGAATATAAATGAGGAAAGTAAAAGGAGTTATTAATAAAACTATAAGCAAATTACCACTTGAGATACATTTACCTGGTCACAATTTTACAGGTCCAGGAACACAATTACTTACTGGAAAAACTAGATTGAATCCTGATTTAAGTTATGAATCATGGAGTAAGAGCCTATTAATAGAGTGGATGAAGCAGCCTACAAACACGATATCTGTTATTTGAAAAATAAAGATACTAAAACCAGAAACGAGATATGTGAAAACAAATGCTTAAAGACTTGGATAATATTCAAAATCCTTCTTTTAAGGAACGAATAGAAAGAGGTATTGTTAAACTTATCATATGGAGTAAAAAGACATTCGGTTTAGGACCTCTATTATATTGTGTTAAATGTAGAAAGAAAACAAAAACTATAAATATTAAGACAGAAAAAGATAAGAGAGGAAAAAATATAATTTCTGGTAAATGTTTGGTTTGTAATACTAATAAATACAAATATGGAAGCCTATCTTGAAAAACGAATTTATGTCTATAGAAAGAGTTATAATTATTTCAGCAATATCAATATTTATCTTTTAATTTCTAAATTTGTTTTATATTCGAGTGGTTTAGCTGCTTTTGCGTTTGTTCCGTTAGCTGCTTTAAGTTTAAGTGCTTCAGTTGTAGATATTATTGAGAGACAATTGAAGTTAAACGAGAGAAAAGAAGAATATAAAATGGCAATGAAATTTTATAAAGGTTTATTGAATACTTTCAAAATTAATAACGATGAACAATAAATTTATAGAAGAGAAGAAGAATTTGTTAAAACTCTACAATTTTTACCAAGAGAAAAATATATGAAGGCTGCAAAACTTAATGGCGCTATCAATGGATTTAATACTATATAAATGAACTACTGTCTCAAGTGCGGAAGGAATACTGAAAGTCAAAGTGAAGAAGAATATAAAACAGAGAAAGGAAGATTGATGATAAAATCAGTAGGTAAAGAGTGTGGATGGAAAAGATTTAGATTTGCAAAAAAGAAGAAGAACCTTCAAAAAAAAAAAAAAACCTCGAAGAAATCTACTACAACCCCGAAACAGGATACAGAGGAATCAACGATCTCGTGAGAAAAACAGGATATTCTCAAAAAGAAGTGAGTGAATTTCTTCACAAACAAGACGTATAGACTCTTCATAAACCTATTAAAAATAAATTTGAAACCAGAATAGTATATGCACCATATAAAGATAATCAATGGGTGTCTGATTTAGCTTTTATGCAAAAAGATAAAGGTTTTAAATATATATTGTCGAGTTCCCAATATAAGAACTAGTTTTAAAGAAACACTAAAAGATTCTAATCAACAGAACTCTACTTTATTATTCTCTTGACCTATATTTTATACCTCGCGCTTATTGCGGACATGCAAATCTACCATCCTTTTAAAAAACAAAAAGTAAATATGCAAATATACAGAATATACAAATATACAAAATAAAACAATACCATGCAAATATGTCGAGGTCTGCGACAGACTCCCCCTTCATGACCCCCCATCACTCCCGTGATGGGACTCCTGGTGGTCTATGATGAAACTTAATGATGTTGGTGATGTGGGCACTCTGGGTTCCTCGTTTTGATTCATAGAGGACATATTTAACACAGCCGTCCACCATCTTTACATCAGTAACAACATGAGGTCCAGTCTGCAGTCGCTGTTTACCTGTGTATTGGTGTTTCACCAGAATCGAATCTCCAGGTTTGACATCAGCAGGTCTTCTTCGATTTCGGTTGTAATAATATTTCGTGCGCAGACGGTAGTTATGGCGCTGTTTGTCATTATTCTCCGTTTCAATTCTATGGAGTTGTAAGCCCAATTCCTCGTCAGCAGGCACTACCGGCACTGTTCCCTTCCATTTGTACCATGGAGAGCATCCCAGATAGGTATTATGATGTCGATTATGATAATGGACGGCTGCCTCCAAGCAACATTTCCATCCTTTAGGGAACTGTGGGTAGCATTCCATGAAGGTCTTAATTTCTTGAATTACTCTCTCGGCCAGACCATTTCCCGCAGGGTGATATGGACTGGTATGAAGAAACCCGATTCCCTTCTCCTGCGTCCAGTTGTAAAATTCCCCTCGAGTAAAGGAAGTACCTCGATCGGAAATAATTTTCTTTACATTTTTAAGAATGGGATGGTCCGCAAAGTATTCCTTTAGGGCTTTACCCGACTGTTTCATACTTTTGGCGTATACAATCCGAGTAGCTTCATCAATCACTACTAAGAATGACTGGGTAGAGGCATTGGATTCTGATTTCTTTTTGAGTTCTGCGAAGTCCACATGAACCGTATGAAAGGGAACATGAGCTTGAACAGGCAAACTCATCTGGTCAGAGGTAGATCTATATTTGGCCTTTACCCTCTGACAGGTGGAACACGTTTGGACATAACGTCGAATGTCCCCCTTCATATTTCGCCACCAAAATCGATTCTTAATTGTATAATAAGTCCTCCAGAATCCCGAGTGGCCACCGGATTTCGGATCATCATGATACAAGCCGAGAATGCTAGGAACTTGTTCAGGAGTCACCAAATAGGACTTTCTCTGTTCGTCGTATTCCAGCTCTAAAGCTTTATGCTTCAACCAGAACGTCTGTTCATCAGACTTGTCTGGGACGCTTACACATAATCGTGACAACGCGTCGGCGTCCCTCAGTTCCTTTCCCGACCGATGATTTATTATGATATTAAAGGAGCGCAGGAATAACTGCCACCTGGCTAAACGGTCTCTAAGTTCTCCACAACTTAAAAGTTGGGTTAAGGCTCTGTGATCAGTATGTACCACAAAAGGGCGACTCTCCAAGTAGGAACGAAAATGTTTCACAGCCTTTAATACCGCCAAGCACTCTTTCTCGGTAACGGAATAATTTTGTTCGGCTTTTGTAAAGGTGTAGGAGTAATAGCTAATTACCCGAAGTTGTTTACATCTTTTTTCTTGGAGGTCCCTTTGATATAAAATGGCTCCCGTTCCATAGTAGCTGGCATCCGTTGATAGCTCGAATGGCAATCTCCCATCAGGAACCCTAAGAATTGGTTCCTCAGTAATAAGTGCGATAAGTTTTTGGTAGGCCGTCTCGCATTCAGAATCCCATTCGAAGGTTACATCTTTTCCTTTTAATTTGTCCAATGGTCTTACTATGTGAGCATAATCTTTTATAAAGGCGCGGAAATGATTAGTCAATCCGGTGAAACACTGTAAGGACCTCAAATTGTATGGACGTTTCATATTTCGAACCTTTTCGGTAACTTCAGCCCTTATTTTCTTTGTGTCTCCATCAATAACTCTCCCCAATAAGTCTATGCGAGGGACGCAAAATTGACACTTATCAAGATTTAACACTAGGCCCGCAGTGGTCAGTCGTTCAAGAATTCTATGCGTCAAAATGGAGCAATCCTCCTGAGTATAGCCACCACAACAGATGTCATCGATATAAGCTACCACCTTATCACCCAGTAGGTCTCCTAGAATTGTAGTCATTATTCTCTGGAACTTAGCTGGAGAATTCTTCCATCCAAACGGAAGCTTTAGAAACTCGTAATGACCAGATGGAGTTACGAAGGCAGTGTATTTTCTAGTATTTTCTGATACGCCAAGTTGCCAAAATCCATCCATCGCAAAGTGTTTGAAATAAGTAAAGTTTTGTCTACTGAACCTGTCACAAATAAAATTAAAGATCAGAATAATGAAGATGTAGAAGGTGGATTTTATAATGAAGAATTAGTAAAATACGATAAAGAAGATGATTTTTATAAAGTTGAGAAAATAATTAGAAGTAGAACAAGAAATGGAAAAAAGGAATATTTTGTTAAATGGTTAGGATATCCTCATAGCTTTAATAGCTGGTCTTCAGAAATTAAATATTTATAAAAACAAATTTTCTATAAATAAAAAACGCTTTAGAAGATATAAAATGTTTGATTTTCGGCTGTGAAGGTGATTTATTTGCCTATGCTTATTCTCTTATTACATCAGTAATCAATTTGCTTGGAATATATAATGAATCAAAAGATATGCGTTTATTAAGAATAATTAAGGACAATTTAAAAAAATGTAAAAGACTTATTAAAGAATCATATAATAAGAAAATTATTAATCATTTTAATAAATTATGTGAGGCTATAGATTTTAACACTATATAAATGGAACTACCTATAATCAACAACGTACAAAATTATCTTAAAATTACAACACAACAACAAAAAGCCTTTATTGAGGACCTCTCGTCCTATATAGGATTCGCCAGTTTACAGAGTAATTGAAGAGAAGATAACTATGAATACAGAGAGAAACCTATATGTAGTAGGTATAGTATAGTATTTTCTACACTGTGACTATATACAACAGCAGCAACAAGCCTTTTACTGGAATCCAAGTCCCATACAGGATTCGTCATTTTAATCCTGACATAGATTATTTGCATATAATTATTTACATCAATTAGATTATGTATATAGCCTCCTCTTCTCTTCAGCCGTCTTCCAGAATTTGAACAACGCAAAAGCTCCAGCTCTGTTTCTCACCACCTCATTCAACAGGAGCTCCAAAGAGAGTCCCTCAAGGCCTATTTCACTGAGGAGCACCTCTCGTTCGTCTTTCAGCCCCATACATGAGAGTATATGGTGATGTAGCCCCGGCTCCATTCTTGTCCCGCAAATCTCGCATGTCCATCCGTCTGTTTTAAATATTCTGGGGCGATCATCAGCAAAGAGCTACCAGCACGTAGTTGAAGTCTGCGCCAAGGTCCGCGGCATGTTGCCGCGTTTGACCGCAGCCGCTAATCTCAACTTTGGTTTTGGTTACCGCGCCTTGAGAACTCTGTATCTGCAAGTGGTTGTTCCGGCCATTGCCTATGCCTCGGCGGTATGGTTTCCTAATCTTTCTCAACGCTCCTTGAATGTTCTACTGAGTGCTCAAAGGCCTTTCCTAGTGAGAGCTTGTAGAGCTTTCAGATCAACCAGCAACGCTGCTCTAATCTCCCTCTCTAGAGTCCTTCCTCTCGATCTGGAAATCTTGGCTAAAACTGAGCTATACCTTAAAAAGTATGGATTGGTTGACGCTGAAATTCCACTCGAGCCTCCTCCCTTTCCACATCCTCTCCCCTACCCCCCCTATTACTCCGCTCCCAGTAATATTCCTGCTCTTTTCTTCCACGTGGCATACTATACAGATGGTTCCAAAACCAGAGATGGAGTTGGCGCCGGCGTGTACAGGTTCTCTTGTCTCGATTGTGCACCTGAAATACGTGAATCTCATGTTCTGTCCCCTCATTGTTCTGTCTTTCAGGCCGAAGCCCTTGGATTGGTTAAGGCTCTTGAAAACGCAACCACTTTACCAAATCATCTAACCTTAGGATTCTTCCTGGACAACCTCTCAGTCGTGAAGTCAGTTCTGAACTCTAAGACTGGTAATTACCTTATCGACAGAGCTCTGCTACTGATTTCGCGATTGAATCGCAATGGGAACAGATGCACTATACAATGGATCAAGGGCCACAGTGGGAACGTGGGTAATGACATTGCGGACACACTCGCAAAGCGGGGTGCTGAGTCTGCTGACCCAAGCTGTTACAAACTCGCTCCTTTATCGTTTGTAAAATCGGCAATCTACGGCCGGGCGCGTGAAGCATGGGAAAGCAGATTCCTCTCTCTAGCTCCTTCTATCCACACCCGCTTTGGCCTTACTCCAATGAGTCTTTTAGACAAAAGGTATGCGTACATCGTCCCTAGCGAGCACATTGTGGTAGGCCTGCTAACGGGACACACGTGGACGGACAGTTTCGCCCACAGGATAGGCGTCATCGACGATCCTTCCTGCCCTTACTGCGACGCCGACAGGGAAGAAACTCTGTCTCACATCGTGCTTGAGTGCAGCAGCCTTGATGCCCTTAGATTCCCCCTTCTTTCCACCTGTGCAGAAGAATTAGGGTACACTCCGCGGTCACTCAAAGACTTTATTTTCAACAGGAGCACTTGGCGAGCCTGCCTGGAGTTCCTAAAGGCCTCTGATAGACTTAAGCCACGCGTCCGCGCGGAGGATTCCGATCACTTGAGTGACTCGGACTCCTCACCTCATGGTTAACACCGGTCATTGGCGGCTGCTCGTAGACGTAACTTTGGCCTGTGCCGCTGTTTAAGATCGGTTTCGCGACCTGCCCTGCGTATGTGATCGCCCCTGACGCTGTCTCTGTAACCCAAGGACAGAGGGCAAATGGTTTGGCGATCCGACGGCGCGGGCTGCTCGAGAAATCGACTTACGCAGCGACCCATTTGAACGCGCTATGCAATCTATGGTGTACTTTTCTGGTTGGTCGTCTTAGCACTGGTACCCTCACCAGTAATCTTTTCTAAATCTTTAATATATTCATTTTTACAAAAAAAAAAAATAAATAAATAAAAATAAATAATAATAATAAATAAAAAAAATTAAAAAAATAATCTATATTTTCCCATCAGTTGCTGAATCATTCTCGCTTTATCTAATATTCTTATTTGAACAACAGCTGTCTTTCTTTTATTTTCCCTGGCCTGGGGAATCTAACCTTTTTGAACAGCCTTGGTTGCGTGCAGCACCTTGACACTTTGACATTGTGCATTGCGGCTTGTCTGCCTGCTGCACCTTTTGTGCTTAAAAATCATATACTTTAATCATTGCGGTCTGTCTGCTCTCCACGGTCACCCCTGGGCTCAACACCATTGAACCCGTCTCTGCCACCCCCTGAACTCCGCGGATCACCACCCTGCTCCCCCCCCCCCCCCCCCCCGGTCCTCCTCTACATCCCGGCTCTCCTGGCCTCACCTGGCGATGACCCCTGGCCACCCATCCCCAGGCCCCTCCAACTATGCTTTGTATATATTCCGCTTTATGCGTCCATCGGGGCTCAAAAATCATTCATTTTGGTTAGCAGCCCCGTAAAATAAAGATATTTTCTCTCTCTCTCTCAGCAAAGAGCACCGAGAGGATTCTGAGTCCGGCAATACACCGTTTGACCCGGAGCTGGAAATCGCTGAACAGATAGTGTTCCGGTAACGGAGTTGAGCAGATGTTTTTATAGTGGGGGTAAAGTCTTGAATTTATTATTCTTGTGTGATCCTTTTGCAGAAACTGGTCTAAAATTATCTTAAAATTAGGTTTATTTGTTCTGGTGAGGAAACAAAAGTCATTTTTGAAGATTCCTGTAATCAATTCATTATGAATATAGATCAGTTTACAGAATTTATGAAAAATTTTACTAATGTACAAGAGAAATTTTATGAAGCTTTTAAGTGTTTATAAAAAATGTTTCTATATAAATGGATCACCTCATTGAACTCTGTCGAACTAACAAAAGTTTTTTCGATTGGGATTATATTTCTGAAAATTGTGAACTTGATATTTTAACAGCTATTCGTGATAATGTTAATTGGGATATAATTTGTAGTAAAAGAAAATTAACAGAAGAATTTATGAGAGAAAATATAGACTATCTTAGATGGCTTTTAATATCACAACATCAAACACTTTCTGTAACTTTTATTCGTGATTTTCATGATAAGTTTAGACCATATTATGAGGATGGTATTAACTATGATCCAGAACATAATATTGTAGAATATCAAACATTAAATGAAGATATTATTAGAGAATATTTTAGCGATCATCTGTATTTACGTTCTCTCTGTCAATATCAAAAAATACCTGAAGATTTATTGAGACAACATATAAAATATTTGGATCTCTCCATAGTGACGAGATATCAAGATTTAAGTATTGAATTCATTAGAGATTTTAGTGACAAGGTTGATTGGGTGTCTATTTCAGAACACGGGTTTCAAAAATATCCCGAAGAATTTTGTGTTGAATTTAAAAAAGATTTATTGGAATGAGCCCAATATACGTTATAGATTTAGAACGGAATTTATAGAGAAAAATTCACGTTGTCCGACTTGTAAAAATCACTATCAGAAATATTAATAGTTTCTATATATCAAAGAAATGAAAGAACTATGCTTTGAAAAAAATACGACGAGTGGTTAAATATTTAATGTTTTTTTGTTCTATTTTGATCAAAAAAGGAAACAAATTTTCTATTTTTTGTATACTTTTATTTTTGTGTGTTTTTTCTTGAATTTTGTTTTTGTTATTTTTAACTTTTTCTTTCAAAAAACCTTTGTTTTATTTAAAATATCCTTGATTTTTCAATAAATATGGTCAAAAAAAGGACAGAAATGGTGTATGAAAAATCACATTTTTGTTCGAAAAAAGGTTTTTTTTTGATGCAAAATGAAAAATGTGGTGTGTCCCACAGTATGGGACATATACTACTCAGAAGTTATTCCATTGAAAGATATCAAAGCAGAAACCCATGCAAAAGCATTTTATGATAACTGGATTGCCCGCTTTGGTATGCCTACCACTGCCATTACTGATTGTGCGAAGCAATTTGATTCAACAGTTTTTAAGGAACTGGCAACCATCTGTGGAATTAAAATTCAATACACCACTCCATACGATCTTCAAAGTAATGGGAAAATAGAAATATTTCACGGAACACTGAAAACTGCAATTAGAGCACAATACTTTGAGCTGGACAGAAACGTTACCAACAGCCTTGTTGGGATTCCGTGCAGCTATACGAGAAGATGTAAAGTTTTCTACAGCTGAAATGGTTTATGGAACAAACATCCAACTCCCCGGTAAATTTTTTTTTGTTCAAAACAAACTCCATCCTCTAATACTTACATTGGTGATTTGAGAAATTACTTCAGAGACTTGAAGCCAGAAAAATCATGTAAAACATCAAAAGCAATTTTTGTTCATAAGGACATGAATACCTTTTTAGTTTTGTAATAATATTCAAAGTACTTTATCCTTTACAAATTATAGATAACTTTATCATTTACTTTATCTTTTTATCAATTATTTTTGTTTTTCATTCTAAACTAGCCGAATGACCCGGGCAACGCCCAGGTTTTACCCGATTAAATGTTTTTATTCAAATACTATTCGATACAATTATAAATTGGCACCGTGGATGTCACCTTTGTGAAACGTCGCGCTCCAAACTTTGTGTGTTTTTTAAATATAAAAATAAAAATGTAAATTTTCACAACGATATTTGAAAATTATATTATTTTGATTTTCAAATACTATTCGTTACAATTATAAATTGGCGCCGTGGATGTCACTCTTGTGAAACGTCCCGCTCCAAACTTTGTGTCTGAGAAGCGATATTTTTATAGAAAGATGATCTGGCTTTTGTTTTCTGCTCGAATGAATGTTTTCCTGTTAGAAATTTGTTCCTGCGTACATAAAAATGAACTGGTTTCACCCGTGGTCTCTACCTTTTGGAATTTTTCCCGATATAATTTTGTATCAGATAATCAGAGATGATACAGCAATATTGTCATCATCATTTTTTGACTAAAAAAAACAACTATTTTTGCCCAGAACCTGTCAATTTTATTTTTTATTGGCTAAAAATCCGATAAATATATTTTCCAGATTTTTCTCTATGTCCTGTCAAAACACGTTTTACATGTACATTAGTTCAGCTGATATTACCTCCCATCTTCACCGCTAGAGGCGCTGCTTGCGAGCGAAAAGGCAAATTTGCAACGCAATTTGCAAATAACTCAAAGAATATTCGGGATAGAGACCTATATTTTTCACTCTAAGTTGTTCCAGATTCTACCCTATATACTGTTAAAATTTCAGTCAGATTAGTTAAGTATTGTGGACGTGTATAGCCGACATAGATACACACATACATACATACACTGACTTATATATATATATATATATATAGGGGTTGTTTAATTTTTATTTAAATGTAAAATATATAATATAAATAAAAGTAACAACTTTTGAATAAATAAATAATATTATTTAAAATATTAAGAGTATATATATATTTATAAAAATATCTAATTACACTGATAGACAAAACTTAAGGAAGTTGTACCTTATAGCATACTAGACGTATGACCCGGCTTCGCCCGAGAATTCCCCCGATTGCAATTTCCTTCATACTAAAAGTACATCAATAATAAATATTAGAAGTGCCATTGTTAGCCAATCTTCTTTCTGGCTGGTTCTCTTATGTTTTCACTCTTCCACCTAGAGGTATAGTAAGCGCCGAGGTCTTGTCCTAAATGAAGCGGGCCTTCCGAGCTCTAACTACAATGTGAAAGCACGAGTCTCACACAAGCTCAACTTAACATTAACTTAACATCCGTTTTATTTTCAAGCACACTATATATACAATCAAACACACACACGTGACCAGGCACTCCTGGTCAAATACAAAAAAAAAGCATTTACAGAGTAATAACAATAAAATAATCTCTAACATTCCTCCCCGAGTTGATGGGTCACATCAATTTTCATCACCAGCCAAAACGGCAGCCAGCTCCTCTAATTGATCCTGAGCCAGATAGAAACGCGAACGTAACTGTCGCGCAGCTCCTACAAAACTTGTTCTTTGATCACTATATAGCCGAGTGCAATGCCTTCTACGCGCCACAAATCGCTTAAAAGCCGACATGATGGTGGGTGTAGAGGCATCTGTGACCAATTCAAGATGTACGGCTCGGGTCACATCGCACACAAATAGACAGATGTAGCCCTTTTCCGTCTTTCGACCTCTACCCTTGGACATTCGAAGGTTCACAGGTCCAGCATAATCTACACCACTGATTGAAAAGGGTTTACCCGGTGTTAATCTCTCCTTGGGTAAATCACTCCTTAGCTGGCCTTGAGTGACGCGATTGTCGACAGCATGTCACACACTCTCGAATGCATCTTTTCATCTGGTCTTTTGCTCTCAGCATCCAATACTTCTGTCTCAATGTGGACAGCATCAGGTGCACACTTCCGTGCAAGTCCGCACATGAACCGCTTGAATAATCATCTGAGCTACCTTTCCTGATGAAGGCAATAGCGCAGGATGTTTTTGTTCATATGTCATAGATGGAGCCCATTTTAATCTACCTCCGACTCCAAGGATTCCTTGATCGTCGAGGAACGGTGTTAAACCATAAATCTAGCCCGTGCGCTTCACTGATCCTAAAGTGGTCAAACTTCTTATTTCTTCCCTGAAATGCTGGCACTGAATTGCTTGAAGTATTCTCCTATGAGCATTTCTCAGTTCGGCTGGGGTTAAGTGCGACTGATATCGCTCCGCACTGTCGCGGCAGTTATAGCAACAACGCAATATCCAAGCCACTTTTCGGATATGCCCATTAAAGGTTGAGCTCACCTCCCCTATAGCCACCAAGAAAGGTGTTTCACTGAGGGCATGAACACTCAGGAGCTCAGTTTGACTTTGGTTCTCAAACACAGGAAGCATCCTGGGCCATTCTGTTGATTCCGTTGATAACCAGGTAGGTCCTGTCCACCAGATGGAAGACTGTTTCAGCTCGGACCCCAGAATTCCTCGCCTGGCAATATCCGCTGAATTATCTCCTGTGGGAACATAGCGCCACTCCCTGACCTGTGGACAACTCTGAATCTCCGTGACACGACTGCCGATGAAAGTGGGGAGATTTCCAGACATAGTTCTTAACCAACTCTAGACCATGGTAGAATCGGACCAACAGGTATCACTCTCCATTTTGATATCCAACTCTTCCATTATATATTTCACTAGTCTGGTCAGCAGAAGAGCTGCGCACAATTCTAAGCGTGGAATTGACATCTTCCGCATGGGAGCCAACTTAATCTTTGATGCCAACGGTTTTACACTAACTCCATCATCAGTGGGAATTCTTATGTAAACAGCTTCCGCATAGGCGTCTTCGGAGTCATAACCGAATCCATGCAATTTTACTCCCTGGGTATTCCTTCCGAGACGCAACCATCGGGGTATTCTCCAACTTCCTATTAAATTCAATTCCTTTCTAATATTAGTCCATGTTTCAATCAATGATTCATCCATCGGATCATCCCAATGTAATCCCGTTATCCACAACCTTTGAACCATTATTTTTCCTGTTACAAGGACAGGTGCCAACCATCTTAAGGGATCTTCTAACTTGGCGATGAAGGAAAGTATTTCGCTCGTGGTAGTCGCCGATGTCTTTTCCAACGACTGAACTTCATATAAGAAACAGTCTTCACTTTGGATCCATCCCAAACCCAATGTCCTTATAACATTGGACTGTTCAATGTAATCCCTTGTGCGCAATGTTCTCTCGCAAGGTTGCCCAAAATCGTCAGATCAGTTTCTTTAGAATCTGTGGTTTCTAGGGCTTTGAAGGTGATTGAGGCCGGAGAGGGTTCGTTTCTTCCAGTGTCTTCCTCTTCCAAGTCTATGCTGGATTCTTCTTTCTTCATGCAAAGTATTTTGGAAGATATGGCTTTTGGGCTCTTTGTTTGAGCTCTTACCTCTACATCGCTTGAAGCCCCCACTCCAGAACCCTCCACATCAAGAGGCCCTGAAGGTTGAGAATCTTCAATTGCAGACCTTTCGTCAGAATCCTCCACTGCAATTTCTGGAACCTCTTGAGAACCCTGAGCTTTACCTTTTGAAGAATTAGGATCTGATGCTGAGGCATCGTCTGCAGGCTTAGAGGTATCGTCTGCAGGCCCAGAGCAGTCATAGGATTCCGAAATCTTCTTTAGAGATCTCAAACCACTCAATATTAGTCCTATATTCCACCGGACTTGCAATCCTCTCCAGTTTAGCACTTTCACCAGACTTTTCTGGAGACTTGTCTCCTAAATTAAGACTTTTCGCTGGAGTAGGCACTTGCCCCTTTGGAGAACTGGCCGGAGTATATAATATTGGAGTTATTACAGCTCCAGAAACAGTTTCCTTCGATACAAGTTGCATTTTATTGTTTGGAAGATATTTGCCAATTGAACCCTTTTCTATTGGTTCTCTCTTCACCCAGGTGATCTGGATGGTACAACCCTGTTTAGAAAGCATTTTACTTTCTCCAACCTTTGCATCATCATTCAACCATTACCTTTTCTTCCGGATTTTGAGGTACGGGCACTTAACTAAAATCGTCTACAACGATTTCCCGCCAAAAACCATCAGTTGTCCATCTTTTTCTTCCAAAGAAATCTAAGGTAGTCCCAATCACTTTCCCTAATGGCGATCATCCGACAATATCTTCCCACGTCCACCAAAACTCCGAACCTATTCTCCCGAAATTTTATCCCTATCTCAGGGATTCATCTCAATAGACTGGGTCTCCTCCTCAAATATCGTTTCAACGAGAGTCCGTTGCGTCCTCGACAGGAAGCGTCGTCAAATACTGGCCGCACAGGCGCATCCTTGGATTCACACCCAAATACAGGGCGATCGGGAAAATAGCATCCCTTTACTTTAAATTCCGCATCTCCTGTTTGTCTTGCTTCCACCAATTTCCTCGATGCTGGAACTCTGACAACTCTTTCCTAAATATCATCAATGGACTCAGCTTCACCATCTGAAATATCCACTTCATTAGCGCCTTCAGCTACGGCTTTAGAGTTGCTCACCGATTCATAACCTTTAACCGCAGTCTCAGAATCCCCTATTCCATTGTCCTTGGTTTCAGCTTCTGAGTCTTTCCCATTCTATAAATCTGCGTCTTGCCTTTCCGCCACCTTTGAATCGGTACCTTGATCTGCATCTAGCCCTTCTGCCACCTTTGAATCAGTGCCTTGTTCTGCATCTAGCAGCTTCACTTCTTCGGTGTTCTTTGAATCCATTCCTTGTTCCACATCCAGCCCTTTCTCTTCATCTGCTTCAACGGATTATTTCTTAACTTCAGCTCTATGACTTTCGTCAATTTCTACAACAGACTTCTTCTCGACTTGAGCCATTTTACTTTCTTCAGCAAAACACCTTTTCTCAACTTGAGCCCTTTTACTTTCTTCATCAAAACACCTTTTCTCAACTTGAGCCTTTTCACTTTCTTCAACGGCAATCTGCGTGGATGTCTCTTCTACCATTTGCACGGATGATACCACAATCCCAGCATCTTCCTTAATAGAAGCTGGATCAACTTCTTTCATCAAGGTAACTCCTACAAACCTTGGCTTCTCACTCATCCTGAATTCCAAACTGCTTCCATCGCGGATCCTCATATCCAGTTTGGGAAGTCGGCAAACTCTTATTCCAGGCAGCGAGCCCCTTTTCGAACTAGCACCATGGAGGGCTTCTGTATTTTTCTTCAGAGAGCTGAGGAAGTGATTTGTCATAATTTTAAGATCTATTCACTTCTCATAATACTGGCTCACTGTGTCCTTCTCCTCCTCTAGTTCCTTGTAATCATCCTCCTTGTCTTCTAGCATCAACTTCCAAATCAACCTATCTTCATTCCGAAGATCTTCCATATGCGTCTCGAGGAGTGTACAGCTCGTTCTCATTACATCCTCAGAAGGAGTTTCTTCATTCAACTCAGCTTCTGCCTTTTTAATCAATTTAGAAACTATTGTTCTTAGAACGGCTCTACTTCTTAATGCCCGCTTCATGGCTTAGACTTGCTTTTTGATCTTAACTTGATGTAACTCAACGCACTATACCTCCGTTTTATCTTTTGAATCCAATTTGCAATACTTTCTTAAAACCTTATTTGCATAAATTCTTCTTTGTTCTAATCTTGCTTGAATTTGCATAAGCCTTCTTTCTTGATTATCTTATCATCAACAAATTGAATTTACGCCTTTTAACCTTTATCTTTTGAGTGAACCTTTCTAAATCCGGTAACTTAAATCCGGTAACTTATATCCGGTAACTTATATCCGGTAACTTATATCCGGTAACTTATATCCGGTAACTTAAATCCGGTAACTTATATCTTGTAGCTTGAATCCGGCAACTTAAATCTTATAGCTTCTATCCGGCTCGAGGGACCAAAATGTTAGCCAATCTTCTTTCTGGCTGGTTCTCTTATGTTTTCACTCTTCCACCTAGAGGTATAGTAAGCGCCGAGGTCTTGTCCTAAATGAAGCGGGCCTTCCGAGCTCTAACTACAATGTGAAAGCACGAGTCTCACACAAGCTCAACTTAACATTAACTTAACATCCGTTTTATTTTCAAGCACACTATATATACAATCAAACACACACACGTGACCAGGCACTCCTGGTCAAATACAAAAAAAAGCATTTACAGAGTAATAACAATAAAATAATCTCTAACAGCCATAGAATAGCAATACAGAAGTAACACATAAACTACAGGAAAAAAGTGTGTGATGGCAAAAATTGTATTATATTAGTGTTTAGGTATTTGACTAAATTAATATAGTTGATATAATAATATATATTTATATCTCTATATATATAAAAGTCAATTCCTGTCTGTCTGTCTGTTTCGCGATAAACTCAAAAACTACTGAACCAATTGGTACCAAATTTTGCATGTCGCTTTTTATAAACCTGAGGAAAATTTTTGGATACAATTTGCTTAGTATTTTTGGCTATTTCTTTTTTTTCATTTGAAGAACTTTTTTTTACGCGGAGTAAATACGAGGCTTACGCGGAGTAAATACGACGGAAAGTAACAACACGAGGCCAATTAAGCGACCAATGAGCGTTCTGCATTTCTTTTCAAGTTGCTTGCTTACTTTTTTTAAAATATCTTTTTATACGAGTGTCACTTTTTTTTTCAAAAGTATTGAGAGAGAAATTTATATTACTAAGTTAAGGTAAGTTTCACACAATAAAAAAAAAAAAACTACAAAATTAGCGTTACTGTATGTAAACAATGGCTTTCTTATTTTTTATTCATTTTTGTTCTGGCCTTTGTGTTTTTTTTTTTTACAGTCAATATGATAATTCTTAAAATTAAACAAACAATAGTCAATAAGCAAAAAATACAGTAGTGAAAATTTAATATGATTTACTGTCTCATTTAACAGCCAAAACATGTGTTTGTCTAAAATTTATATTGCTAAGTTAAGGTACGTTCACACAATGCAATTAAAAAAAAACATTACATTTATTAATTTTTGTTCTGGCCTTTGTTTTTGTTTTTTTTTACAGTCAATATGATAATTCTCAAATTCTTGCAGAAAATACAGTAGTGAAAATTTACTATGAATCACTGTCTCATTTAACAGCCAAAACATGTGTTTGTCTATAATCCATATACCCTTTGGTTTTTATCAGCCTGAAATATTAACATGGCTATTTTGGCATTAGTTTTTTTTTAGTATTATTGTTTTTTTTCTGACATGTTGATAGGGCACTACATTTTACAAAGTTACGGTTAGTAACCAATGCAGATTTGACAATATTTACAAACTTTTATTACTGTATATAAACAATGGGCTTATGTTTTTTAATTGTTGTAATGGCCTTTGTTTTGTTATTTTTTTTAAATCATATGTTTTGGGTCTGCACTGTTTCCCTTATAAGCTTTATATATATATATACAAAAATATTTTTGGTACTAATTGTGCTATTTCTGTTTTTTTAGGAAATATTTTCAAATTGAATCATCCCATTTGATATGCCTCGCAAAAGATCTGCAATTGGAGTAAGTACACCTGCAGCTCGACGCATGGCTGCCCGAGCTGCTAGAGGCCAAAGTAGCCGCACATTAGAGAATCCCCAACAGTCTCAAGCCCGCCTCCAAAGTGACCGGCTGCGCCACAGATTTCAACGCGCATCAGGGAATCCCCAACAGTCTCAAGCCCGCCTCCAAAGTGACCGGCTGCGCCACAGAGTTCAACGCGCATCAGAGACTCCCCAGCAGTCCCAAACACGACAGGAGGCTTACCAGTTGCGGTATTTCAGGCAACGAGCTAGCACTTGGGCTGATATGCTCAATGCTGCTTTCCATTACAATCCAGCCCTGAATTATGAACAATTTACTTTTCTTCAGATTGGCCATATGGATAAACAATGTCAACATTGTACTGCCTTTAAGTACAATGGTGAGCGGCCTGGAATGTGCTGTTCTGCAGGTAAGGTCAGAATTCCTGATTTACCTGAACCCCCAGAAGCTCTCAGAACTCTGCTCGATGGGTCTTCTCCTCACTCGGCTGAGTTCATGCGACATATCCGTCACTATAACAATGCCTTCCAAATGACATCTTTTGGGTGTGGTAGTCGTGTTGTGTTGCCAGGTTACATGCCAACGTTTAAGGTCCAAGGCCAGGTCTATCATAGAATTGGCTCTGTTTTGCCACCACTCAACTCTGATAGCCGCCAACTACAGCCAGCATTCCTTCAGGTTTTCTTCTTCGGAGATAGTAGTGCAGAGGTTGCCACCCGCCATAGAAACTTTCCCATCACTAAGCCCCACATTGTTAGCATTTTGCAAGATATGTTGCATCAACATAATCCTTATGTCCATTTGTTCAAAGCTTCCATCGAAAAAATGCCTTCTCCTGATTACAAGTTGGTCATTAAGGCTGACAAAGCACCGCCTGGACACCATCCTCGCACATTCAATGCTCCAACCATTAATGAGGTTGCCATTGTTATTGTGCAGGAAAACTGTGACAGACTTGACATTGTTCTTTCCAAAAGAGGCAGTGGTGTGCAGAGGATTAACGAGTTTCACAGGTCTTATGACGCCCTGCAATACCCATTGGTTTTTTGGAATGGTCAAGATGGTTTTCATTTCCATATCCCTCAGCTGATTAATGGGGTTCCTTCGGCGCACAAGACGGTTTCTTGCATGGATTTTTATGCTTCACTGCTAATGATTCGTAGCCGTAATCCTGGCATAACAAATTGGTTACTGGCTTTTGGAGATTTGACCCATCAAATTCTGGTCGACATTTATGCCAAGGTGGAATCTGAAAGGCTGCATTACATCTCAGCGCATCAAGCTCAACTTCGTGCAACCGAATATATCAATCTGTTAGATGCTATTCGCACTGACAGGAGTCATGCCCTTATTGGAAGACAAGTTATTCTTCCTTCTTCCTTTGTGGGCAGTCCAAGGCACATGCATGAGTATGCCCAGGATTGCATGGCTTACGTCCGTAAATATGGTCGCCCAGACCGTTTTATTACATTTACATGCAATCCTGAGTGGCCTGAGATAAAAACTAATGCAGTTTCCCACCCAAGGTGCATTTGTTCGGCATGACTTGGTTGCTCGCATTTTTCAATTGGAAGTTACCAAGCTTATAGATTTGATCACCAAGGGTGATGTTTTTGGCAAGCCCCAATGTTGGTGTTATACCATTGAATGGCAAAAGCGAGGGCTACCACATGCGCATATTTTATTGTGGCTTAAAGAAAAGATTCGCCCAAACCAGATTGATTCGATCATTTGTGCTGAAATCCCCAATGCGGAGGTTGATGCTTCACTGTTTCGGACTGTAACCAAAAATATGATTCATGGGCCATGTGGAAATGGGTATCCTCATCCTGGCTGCATGGAACGGGGTAGATGCCAAAAGAAATATCCACGGCTACTCTTGGCTGAAACGCAGACAGATAGGGATGGCTACCCATTGTACAGACGTCGCAGGCCTGAGGAAGGTGGCTTTTCTTTTGTTAAAAGAGTGAGAGTTTTCACCATTGAGAATGGTGTTCAGGTTGTGCGCATGACTAATGTTACCATTGATAATAGGAATGTTGTGCCATATTCGCCTCTTCTATGCAGACTATTTGATGCTCACATCAATGTGGAGTCCTGTGCTTCAATCTCTGCTATAAAATATATCTGCAAATACATATACAAGGGTTCAGACCAATCAACTTTTGCAGTTACTGGTGCTCAAACAGAGTCTAATGAAGTGCTAGAGTACCAACATGGTCGATATATTAGTAGCAATGAAGCTGTTTGGCGCATTCTGGGATTTCCTATTCACAGACGCCATCCAATGGTTCAACATCTCTCTGTACACTTGGAAAATGGGCAGCGTGTATATTTTACTTCTGCTAATGCTGCACTACAGGCTCACCGTCCACCTAAGACCACGTTGACAGAATTTTTTGCCCTTTGCCAGCGCGATAACTTTGCAAAAACACTTCTCTATGTTGAAGTTCCTGTTTACTACATTTGGTCTGCTTCTAAATCATGGCAGCCTCGAAAAAAAGGCACTCGCATTGCTGACCAAGTTGCTTTTGCTTCTGATGCTATTGGCAGAGTCTACACCGTTCATCCAAATTTTGAAAATGTTTTTATCTTCGCATGCTGCTTCATAGTGTTCGTGGTCCGACTTCTTTTGCAGCCCTCAGAACAATCAATGGTGTGCTCTGTCAAACATATAAAGAGGCATGTCTGCATTTGGGGTTGCTTGAGAATGACCAGCAATGGCATCATTGTATTCAGGAAGCAGTGCTAAGTGAGTCTCCTTTAAAAATCCGGGAACTTTTTCTATTATTCTTACCTGCTGCCACCCTACCAACCCTCAAGATATCTGGGCACAATTTAAAGAACCAATGTATGCAGATATTCTGAATCTTGCCAGACAGCAAGCCAATGACGGTCTTTTACAGCTGACATCCGAAATGTCAAATCAGGCTTTAATACTTTTAGAACAAAAAGTTCTGCAAATGACTGGTTTCCATTTGACAAAGTTTGGCATGAGGTCCCCACAGCGCAATGTTACTCACCGAACCAGTCATGAACTTTTAAGAGAAACATCGTATGATCTCAGCAGGTTACTACAATTTGTGGCTTCGAATGAACCGAAACTTGCCAATGTCCCTGAACAAAAGGAGGCTTACGATAGGATCCTTTCTAAAATTGATTCCAATGCTGGCGGATTGTACTTTCTTGATGCTCCGGGGGGCACAGGAAAAACTTTTCTGATCAATCTTCTTCTTACAAAGGTATGAAGTACTGGGGACATTGCTCTTTCTACAGCTTCTTCTGGTATTGCGGCCACTCTATTGCATGGTGGCAGAACTGCTCATTCCACTTTCAAATTACCCTTAGATTTGACCAGGGATGAGGTACCAGTTTGTAATTTGAATGCTGATTCCGCAATGGGTGAAGTTCTTAGACAATGCAAATTTATTGTCTGGGATGAATGTACTATGGCACACAGGCATGTTTTAGAGGCAGTTGACATACCACTTAAAGATTGTAGGCAGGATCAGAGACCAATGGGAGGTGTAGTGTTGTTGTTGGCCGGTGACTTCAGGCAGATATTGCCTATTATCCCTAGAGATACAATAGCAGATGAGTTGCATGCTTGCTTAAAGGCATCCCCACTTTGGTCATTTGTTGAAAGACTTACTCTTACAACAAATATGCGGGCTGTCAATTCAGGAGATCCCAACTCACTGTTATTTTCACAATTTTTGCTTCAACTTGGAAGTGGCCAACTTAATGATACGGATGGTAATGTTAATTTTTCAAATTAATTGGTTAACACTGTTGACTCCCTCTCTGGCCTAAAGAATAGTGTTTTTCCTAACATTGGGGAGATTTTTAACCGGTGAAGGGCGAATTACTATCCTTGGCTTTGTGAGCGGGCAATTTTGGCTCCAAGGAATTGTGTAGTTGATGCCATAAATGCTCAGCTTTTGAAAGAAATACCAGGACAAAGCATTTTATATACTTCTGTGGATTCCATATTGATGCTGAGGATTGCGTGGAATATACAACAGAGTTTTTAAATTCTTTAGAACCTTCTGGGATGCCACCACATCACTTAGAACTTAGAGTTGGTGTTCCCATTATTTTATTGAGAAATATTGATGCACCCCGCCTTTGCAATGGTACCCGTCTCTGTGTTAAAAGATTGTGGCCTCATGTGGTAGAGGCAACCATTTTAACTGGTTGTTTTCAAAATGAAGAGGTTTTTATTCCCTGGATTCCTCTGATTCATGATGATAAACATTCTCCTTTGCATTTTAAAAGATTGCAGTTCCCCATTCGAGTTTCTTTTGCCATGTCGATTAACAAGGCTCAAGGTCAGTCCCTCAAAATTGCTGGCATTGACTTGGAGCAACCCTGTTTCTCGCATGGGCAATTGTATGTTGCCTGCTCTAGAGTTGGCTCAGGAAGAAATCTTTATGTTTTGGCTCCAGGAAATAAGACTTCAAATTTTGTGTATTCTTCTGTGTTGTCATGAATATTTTTTATGCTATTTTAGTCTTTTTTGTTGTTGTTTGAGTGGTATATTATTTTCATAATTCTTTCTATATACGTATATATTTAATGACAAAATATTGATGCACCCCGCCTTTGCAATGGTACCCGTCTCTGTGTTAAAAGATTGTGGCCTCATGTGGTAGAGGCAACCATTTTAACTGGTTGTTTTCAAAATGAAGAGGTTTTTATTCCCCGGATTCCTCTGATTCATGATGATAAACATTCTCCTTTGCATTTTAAAAGATTGCAGTTCCCCATTCGAGTTTCTTTTGCCATGTCGATTAACAAGGCTCAAGGTCACTCCCTCAAAATTGCTGGCATTGACTTGGGGCAACCCTGTTTCTCGCATGGGAAATTGTATGTTGCCTGCTCTAGAGTTGGCTCAGGAAGAAATCTTTAAGTTTTGGCTCCAGAAAATAAGACTTCAAATTTTGTGTATTCTTCTGTGTTGTCATGAATATATATTTTTTTAATGCTATTTTAGTCTTTTTTTGTTGTTGTTGTTTGAGTGGTATATTATTTTCATAATTCTTTCTATATACGTATATATTTGAAGAGGTTTTTATTCCCCGGATTCCTCTGATTCATGATGATAAACATTCTCCTTTGCATTTTAAAAGATTGCAGTTCCCCATTCGAGTTTCTTTTGCCATGTCGATTAACAAGGCTCAAGGCCAGTCCCTCAAAATTGCTGGCATTGACTTGGAGCAACCCTGTTTCTCGCATGGGCAATTGTATGTTGACTGCTCTAGAGTTGGCTCAGGAAGAAATATTTATGTTTTGGCTCCAGAAAATAAGACTTCAAATTTTGTGTATTCTTCTGTGTTGTCATGAATAATTTTTTTTAATGCTATTTTAGTCTCTTTTTTTTTGTTGTTGTTTGAGTGGTATCTTATTTTCATAATTATTTCTATAAAAGTATATATTTGTATATATTTGAAAGGTAACATCTCTAGAATTAGAATATTCAAGGACAGTTGCAGATTATTATGATTTATATTAATATTAGTTTTTTTTTTTCAGAAAAACATCTACGAATATTTGACTGGGGTCTGAAAACATTAGATTATAAGCTGCTGGCTAGGCTTGGTCAATCACGGTCACTCTTCTCAAGCAATTTCAATCCTTATCCCTTTTTTACCCAAAGAGTGTAATAGACCTACAGAGGATGCACCACTATATATAAGAGTTAACACGCTGGGGCGGGTACCTCGGAGGTTGGGTGGAAAATCTGCCAACTATTTGAACTATGTATTACTTCGGTGTTGCTATTCTATGGCTCTAATACTATTTATTAGCAATGTTCTTTCAGTATGAAGGAAATTGCACTCGGGGGAATTCCCGGGCGAATTTCCACCAGATGTGCACGAATGTATATACTGTGCTTAGGAATAATTTTATTTAACCTTTCTTGAAATGCTGCTTCTAATAAATTAAAATATACCTATTTCAAGCCACTATCTATACTTACTTAGGGTAAACCCGGGGCGTTCCCGGGTCACTCGGTTAGTCTATATATATAAAATTGAATGTCTGTCTGTCTGCTTGTCTGTCTGTGCTCTATAGATTCAAAAACCACACATCCAATCGCCGTGAAATTTTGGGATATTATTAGCTATATCCCCGGGAAGGTTTTTGAAAAATAATTTCTTGAATATCTTGAATATCCTTAGAGTTATTTGCAGATTTGTATATTTAACTCGAAAGCAGCGCCCCCATTGCGACGATGATAACAAGTTTTTTTATCTATTAATTTTCTTATTACCAAGTTTATTGTCTTAAAGATTATTTATCAAAAATAAGATTTTCAACCTATTAATTGCGCAGAAGTCAAAGTTAGTTTTATCATTTATCTACAACATATATATTGGGAGAATAGATAAAATGATGATTTTGTAATGTAGAAAATTAGGAAAGACAAAATTCAGGATATCGCGGCAATTCATTTGAGACAAGAAAAATGATACAATTCCAAGGCAAAGATACTATTCCTTTAACTTCCAATTACCGAGGGAACCAATTAATATTGATTTTATTCAACTTATCGAGTATTTTTCAAGGGACCGGAAAAAATTGTTCACTAGATAAAACGATGATTTTGTAATGTAGAAAATTAGGAAATACAAAATTCAGGATGACACGGCAATTTATTTGAGACAAGAATAATGATACAATTCCAAGGCAAGATATTATTCCTTTAACTTCCAATTACCGAGGGAACCAATTAATATTGATTTTATACAACTTATCGAGTATTTTTCAAGGGACCGGGAAAAAATATTCACTTTATCGAGAGATTCAAATTTACGAGTTTCAAATTATCAAAATATATCTATTATTTTTAAATAAGTTTATAGAGAATTGTTTTAACAAATGTTCGTTAGACAAACCTGATGTATATAGTTGTTAATTTGTTTTAAATAAATATTGAATTGATGTATATAGTTGTTCATTTGTTTTAAATAAATATTAAATTGATGTATATATTTGTTCAGTTGTTTTGCATATTTTTCATCTGTGAATTAATCTTATAATTTGGTCTATGAAAATAAAAATATTGGACCAGTGACCAAAACAAACTGTAAATAGATCGCTTAATGTTATATAGTTAGTATAGAGAAGTGTTAGGCAGGATATATATATTTAAATGTTATGCTTATGTAATTTTAATCTTAATTGAATAAAATATATAAATTATAAATGTGTCATAAATCTTAAAAACAAGCATTAAAACAACTGGCGACGAGGATGGGATTACATGGGACATCTCCCCCATATCACCCAAAATCGAATGGACAGGCAGAAGTCTCTGTAAGAGAGGTAAAGAAATTGCTAAAAAAGCAATTATATGAAAATGAGCAGGTGGAACTAGATTTGGCTCTATCCAGGGCTTTGTTCTTTATAAGGACCGATGTAAATATTAGGAAAGGGACATCACCTGCGGAACTGTTTCTTGGAAGAAAGATCAGATCAAGACTTTCTGTGTTGTCAAAAGAAGAAGTAAAAGTCTCTAAAGTCAATGGTCAATATGTTAACAGTAAATTTAAAGTGGATGAGACTGTGAAATTTAGGTGGATTACTAATGGGCATCCCTCTTGGTATACAGGAAAGATAATTAAAATACTAGGAAGGAATGTTTATTTAATAAAACAAGGTGACAGTAAAAAAAGGTTCATCAAAACTACATTAAAAAAATGTTGCCTGGTAAATCACATCCCACTAATATGAATGATGCTGAACGTGTGCCAACTCCAATCTCGGAGGAGAAAAGTGTTACAACCCCCAGGTATCCTCAGAGGGAGCGCAGATGTCCGCAGAGATATGGAGAGTAAATAAGGGGGGCCAAGCCTAAGAAGGGGGAATTGATGTATATAGTTGTTCATTTGTTTTAAATAAATATTGAATTGATGTATATAGTTGTTCATTTGTTTTAAATAAATATTGAATTGATGTATATAGTTGTTCATTTGTATTAAATAAATATTAAATTGATGTATATAGTTGTTCATTTGTTTTAAATAAATATTAAATTGATGTATATATTGTTCAGTTGTTTTGCATATTTTTCATCTGTGAATTAATCTTGTAATTTGGTCTATGAAAATAAAAATATTGGACCAGTGACCAAAAAAACTGTAAATAGATCGCTTAATGTTATATAGTTAGTATAGAGAATTGTTAGGCAGGATATATATATTTAAATGTTATGCTTATGTAATTTTAATCTTAATTGAATAAAATATATAAATTATAAATGTGTCATAAATCTTAAAAACAAGCATTAAAACAAAACCTTTACTCGGGTAAAACCCGGGCGAAGCCGGGTACATCCGCAAGTATATATAATATAAATTAGTTTTAAAATTTGTAAAAAAAAATGCATAGGCCGGGAATCGAACCCGGGCTGCCTGCGTGGCAGGCGAGCATTCTACCACTGAACCACCGATGCTTATGAAAAATGGCTATATTTGGGTATTCATTCCATTCCGGATTACTCCGCGTAAAAAAAAAGGTTATTCAAATGAAAAAAGGAAATAGTCAAAAATACTAATCAAAATGTAGCCGAAAATTTTCCTTAGGTTTATAAAAAGCGACATGCAAAATTTGGTACCAATTGGTTCACTAGTTTTTGAGTTTATCGCGAAACAGACAGACATTGACTTTTATATACATACTAGACGAATGACCCGGCTTCGCCCGGGAATTATCCCGAGTGCAATTTCCTTCATACTGAAAGAACAATACTAATAAATAGTATTAGAGCCATATAATAGCAACACCGAAGTAATACATAGTTCAAATAGTTGGCAGATTTTCCACCCAACCTCCGAGGTACCCTCCCCAGCGTGTTAACTCTTATATATAGTGGTGCATCCTCTGTAGGTCTATTACACTCTTTGGGTAAAAAGGGATTAGGATTGAAATTGCTTGAGAAGAGTGACCGTGATTGACCAAGCCTAGCCAGCAGCCTGTAATCTAAAGTTTTCAGACCCCAGTCAAACATTCGTAGATGTTTTTCTGAAAAATAATTAAAAAAAAAAAACAAATATTGATATAAATCATAATAATCTGCAACTGTCCTTGAATATTCTAATTCTAGAGATTTTACCTTTCAAATATATACAAATACTAGCGGATGTGTACCCGGCTTCGCCCGGGTTTTATCTGAGTGAAAGTTTGCCTAACAAATATTATTGAAAATAATTTTCCGGAAAATAGACTATTATGATAATAATGATAATAATATTCATTACATTATATTTTTTATTATATATTTATATAATACGAATGGCCCGGGCAACGCCCGGGTTTTACCCGAGTGCGTATATATTTTAAAAACGTTTTAATTCAAATACTATTCGTTACAATTATAAATTGGCGCCATGGATGTCACTCTTGTGAAACGTCCCGTTCCAAACTGTGTGTTTTTAAAATGTTTTAATTAAAATACTATTCGTTACAATTATAAATTTGAACGATAGGCTCATTATTTCTTTATACCGTTATATTATATATATGTCATAATTTGTATATAATTAAATGCAACCCCGACCCACTATGTATGTACCATGTATGATTTTCGAAGACTTAATAAAGAACAAGGTAACTGGAGGGAAGCAAGTAGCATTAAGATATAGGAAGTAGACCTAAAGCTGGCACGACTATTCTGGGCACCCCTGTGTCAATATTGCAGGGGCAGAAACCGGACGTCTCTAGTGACCAGAAGTTATAAATGTTAAAGCTAACACCCAATATTTCCGGCAAAGACAGGACGTATCCAATATCCACAGAAGTTATATTAGTATAGAGACACCCCATACTTCCGACCCAAGATAGGACGTATTTGATAACACGGAAGTAAATAAAGTCAAAATAGCACTCGACACTTCCTATCAAGCAGACCACAGCTTTCATCAAGGAAAGCCGCGGGCCAATCAAAAGATAGCATCTAAATAGGTCAACCAATAGGGAAAAAGCATGTGATCATCTCTCAACCAATCAGAGAGAAACGGAGTCTTGGTGTTAAATCGAAAGGCAAGGATGGTCAGTTAGGTTTTCGCTCTCATAGGAACAACACCTGCAGTAGCGACTTGGCCCCCACCGAGTTCGGATCAGCCTTCGACTTGCTCCCACCAAGGTAACATCTGTTCTAGAGATCTCTCTCTCAGCTCAGCTCATAGCTATGTCAATCACCGCCATGTGATCAGATAAGGAACAATCAAACCCGCTCCTTCTCAAACCTTCTTCCCTCCAATCCAGTTGCCTTTTATTTTCAAACAATCACGTGTCCTGATTATTCCTAACTGTATGCTGCAACTTCCACTCAAACGGCTGCGCTTCAATCAAATATCACCATTCGCATCCAACAACAAGAAATTCCGCAACGATATTGCCACAGAACGGTTAAGTCGACAGGATGAAGATTATGGAGCTTAATCAGGATCAAAATGGAAATTAACCCAGACACCAGCAAACCAAAAGGCAATGACAAACCAAGAAAGAACAAACTGGCAACGAGCGGAAAGAAACTGACAACGAACGAAGCGACAAGACACCCCCTTGCGACGGTAATTTTAGAACTGACCGCCGCGCTACAAGGGCCAAGATCCACGCAACTGGAAGCGGTCTTCCGGAGCGCCACCCTCGGGACAGCCGACACCCGCACCGCCGGTACGTGTCCGAACAACCTGACGCCACCGAGGAGTCGCCATCCGCCATGCCGTACCCGTGCACCCGGAAGCAAGCCACGCGACACGGGCCCAGTGTACCGACAACGCGATCCACTCGAATGGAAGCAGTACAAATGACTAGATTTCCCTTTCAATCGCGCGGACAGTGCAAAAGGTCCCGATCCGGTCCAACAGATATTCCAAGCCAGTCACACCAAGCCGAAGACGCCACAATGGAGACTTTTCGAGACTAAGGTAGGCAATCCACCCAATGACACCATCAAATTAACTTTGGACTTGTATCTGACCCAGGACCTACCATGTACCTTACTCATTGAACCAGACGCAGGTTCGAACATATTGCCGTATCATTTATACAATAGATTAAAAGCACAACTTCCCAATTTAAGTATTAAAAAACCTTCCCTTGATCTATCCACCCTAAATAGTTTTACGAAAATAATAGGACATTTAACTTTCCCTCTGACAATAGGCCAAATAACCCGTAGAGAGAACTTCCACGTGGTAAATGCATCCTTGCCATTTGGAGTTCTTACCTTAAAAACCCTTTATCAATATAAATTAAAACTAAATTATAATCGCGGCACTATTTTCCAACTTGGCGTCCCATTGTCTAATACTATCTACCACTTTAAACATGTATCAAATGAATGCAAGCACGGGCTAGGCCAAAACCTGTCCCAAAGGACTCGCACAGCACCCAAAGCTTTCACACATGGAAAACCTTGCCTGCATTCATTGCCCAAACCCCAAATATTTACATGCCACCATTATAATCTCACACCACACAACTTTTCACTCAACCCAATTACCAGTACTATATGCCCACAACATGTAAAACCACCACGACTCCAACCTACAATTCCAATAATGCCCAAAAAAGTGTCCGTACACCGACACAGCTCACCCACTTACCACACAAAATCCACACATGACCATACTTCGCAACGCCATAAACACGCAAATGTACCTCACAACACGCGCACCCATACGTCGTCACACAACGGTAACACACACAATCCGCACAACACACGCAACACGCACGCCAAAAGACAACAACAACGACAAACAAGCGCATGCACAACCGTTAAGAATAATACAATCATCCCGTCTACACAAAACATAGAAAAAGTTCACGCCACCAAACAACCACACAATCGAAAAGCCTTGCGATCTTTCCTAAAAGCTGTGAACGCCTATAAAGAGTTCATTCCGGACCACGCCCGCTTGCGGACGCCACTTATCAACCTTCTAAAAAGGGATATCATGTGGGTCTGGGATGACGAATGCCAGAAAGCGTTCACTAACCTGAAAGAAAACCTTACCACACACCCCACATTACACCTTTACCAGGAAGGTCTGCCATGCCAGGTGTACTGTAACACCTCAACATTCAGCATTACAGGCGTTCTTAAACAAGTCTACCCTGATGGGAAGACATACACCGTTCAACATTTCAGCCGATCTCTGCGTAGTCACGAGCGAAATTATTCAGACTTGGAACTACAATGCCTAGCCATTGTGGAAAGTGTGGATAATTTCCGCACCTGTCTAATGGACAGAAAGTTTACAATATTTTCTGACCATCCCGCATTGCAGTGGTTGAAAGAGATCAAAGCTCCGTCAGGCAGATTGTTTCGATGGAGGTTAAGATTGTCAAGATACGAATATGAGGTCCGTAGCATAAATGGAGTACAACAATATGAAACGGGCATTGGAACTCGTATCCCATTTTGTGGCTTTCTAGATGCGCCACTCATACAGAGCCAACAATCTTCTCCACCGGGAAAATCTCGCGTGACTATAGATCACAATAAACTGCGCACCGTCTCCCGAAAAGGAGTACTTAAACTTATAGTCCCAAGTTCACTTACAACCAGACTTCTTAAGTCCGTACACACACAACACCACCACCCAAACATCTCCAAGATGACGAGGCTCATCTCAGCACAATATTATTGGCAGAACATGACACAAGACATCGCAAAACAGGTAAAAACCTGCCCCACCTGCCGATTCGCTAGAAGAATCGATGAATACAAACAACCTGCACGTAAAAATACCGACACAGGTACCCAAACAAAACAAAATTCGTACATAAAGCACAGCGTACACACAACACAAATAATGCCAAAATTACCACATCCACGTCAGAGAAAAGATCACACATCTCAACCTAAACCAATTACCGCCGACATATCTCTAATAAAACCATTGACGATCAAACAGGAGAACTATAAACCGGACAAACAGTTCAATCATACCACATCACTCCCTAAAGATATCAAACAAGAGAACTGCGAACCTACCAATCATTCAAATTCTACAACTCACAAGGTTCAAGCAAATATTTCAGAGTCCCCAGTTACAAAAATGTGGACGAACATGGGACAATATCCTATCTTTCATCTGATTTTTATCCTGTGTTTGTTACTTCTGCCATACAACTGTATTCCAATTTTATTCATCGATTACTTGTTTATCTATGCCATGCCCGCTCAGAAAATCTTCGAACTACAAGAGGTAGTTTTTAATTTAGGACAAGCAGTTTTTCATTGTGGACAAGTATTTATAAAACTTCTCATAATTTTAGGAACCATCTTCGCAGAAAATTTAAATAAACTCCGAAGAGATAGCAATAACTGAAAAGATGACCAAACAATGTCGGAGAAATCACGCTCCAAAAACAAGATCTGAGCCGCACCAAAAATAAATAGACGGCAGGAAACGAGAATTTGAGACACCACGACGGAAGTGTAGTTCGCAGCGATAAATTCGGCCTCTGTAAACAAAGCGAAGCGCCTTCGTCCGATCTCCAATTTCCCTCCCTCTCGTTTGCCCGACACACCCCACTTCCGTATCTCTAATTACAATGAGAAGATCACCTATTGAGGTCGACTGGGAACCTCGCTATACCACCGATTTTGATTCCAGTTCGAGTCTACATATCGATTTTTACCAACCAACTCCACATCCACGAGACAACACATAGAACTAGCTCACACATTTCTTACACAATAGACTTCTAACATTTTTTCACAACACACACACAAAGACAAAAAATTACACCTAAAGGTTATATAGATTTCCATGTCTCCTGTACACACAGCATAAACGCACTTGAGGGCTAGAATCACGTTTTTCACCTAAGTGTCACTACAGATGAGACAAAAAATTTATAGGGCATAATTGAGCAAGTAAAACATTTATAGGGCAAAATGGAACAATCAATACATTTAGATCAGGGCATGTAGATACCATAGGGTTCAAACCAATACACCTTATTTTTCATATCAATCATTTTCATTATTTTCTCTCAATTAAAAATATAAATGTTTAATCAATTTAGCAATTTATTCAACTTATTATCAATTTTAATCATTAACTATCATTTTATTTACCAATTAGCTTATATTATCATTTTCACTTATCAATTATCATTCTATTTACCACTTGACTTATATTGCCACAACTCAATTATCAACGAAAACCCACTGGTTTTCGATTAAACTAAAAACATTAAATCATCCTTTGTTGTTGAAACCTTTTTATTTTTCATTTTTTTTTCAAACGCTCAACTTTGATTTCGTTCAACTCTTATTTTTATTTTTATTTTGATTTCTCAAAAGACCTTATGAAATTTCCTCGAATTCCTTTCCAAAATTCAAGCAAAAAAAAGTAATTAGGCATTTTTCCTTTTTTTTCACCATTCAAACAAGCACTCAACTTTGATTTCGCTCAAAAAACTCTTATTTTATTTTTATTTTTGATTTCTCAAAAGACCTAATAGAATTCCTTCGATTTCATTCCCAATCTCGAATAGAATATGGTTAGGCATTTTTCCTTTTTTTTTTCTTCACCATTCAACCAAGCACTCAACTTTGATTTCGCTCAAAAAACTTTTATTTTATTTTTATTTTTGATTTCTCAAAAGACCTAATAGAATTCCTTCGATTTCATTCCCAATTTCGAGCTAGAATATGGTTAGGCATTCTTCTTTTTTTTTTCTCACCATTCAACCAAACACATTCAATTTTGATTTCATTCAACTTCTTATTTCATTTTGTTTTGATTTCAAAGCACCTTATGAAATTTCCTCGATTCCTTTTTCTCAGAATTCGAGCAAAAAAGTAACTAAGCAGTTGTCTTTGTCACCATGCAACAAAATATTTTTCTTTTTCAACCAAACACATTCAATTTTGATTTCATTCAACTATTTTTATATTATTTTTATTTGATTTCAAAAGCCTTAATAGAACTCCCTCGATATCATTTCTTATCTCGAGTAGAATTCGTTTAGGCGCATTTTTTTTGTTTTACCCACTATGTACCATAACCTTCATTGATTTCTTACAATTAAAAAATTTTTTGATTTCTATTAATTATACTCAACCTATATCATCAACACCAGTCTATCTTACTTTTATGTCACCAGCAATGCTTGTATATAGACTCAATACCCACAACTAATTTTCCCACAAAATTATTTTTCACTTTACAGAATTCTCTCAGGCTAACCCCTTCTTGAATTCTTCACATGTAGGGGGCGCATCTGTCATAATTTGTATATAATTAAATGCAACCCCGACCCACTATGTATGTACCATGTATGATTTTCGAAGACTTAATAAAGAACAAGGTAACTGGAGGGAAGCAAGTAGCATTAAGATATAGGAAGTAGACCTAAAGCTGGCACGACTATTCTGGGCACCCCTGTGTCAATATTGCAGGGGCAGAAACCGGACGTCTCTAGTGACCAGAAGTTATAAATGTTAAAGCTAACACCCAATATTTCCGGCAAAGACAGGACGTATCCAATATCCACAGAAGTTATATTAGTATAGAGACACCCCATACTTCCGACCCAAGATAGGACGTATTTGATAACACGGAAGTAAATAAAGTCAAAATAGCACTCGACACTTCCTATCAAGCAGACCACAGCTTTCATCAAGGAAAGCCGCGGGCCAATCAAAAGATAGCATCTAAATAGGTCAACCAATAGGGAAAAAGCATGTGATCATCTCTCAACCAATCAGAGAGAAACGGAGTCTTGGTGTTAAATCGAAAGGCAAGGATGGTCAGTTAGGTTTTCGCTCTCATAGGAACAACACATGCAGTAGCGACTTGGCCCCCACCGAGTTCGGATCAGCCTTCGACTTGCTCCCACCAAGGTAACATCTGTTCTAGAGATCTCTCTCTCAGCTCAGCTCATAGCTATGTCAATCACCGCCATGTGATCAGATAAGGAACAATCAAACCCGCTCCTTCTCAAACCTTCTTCCCTCCAATCCAGTTGCCTTTTATTTTCAAACAATCACGTGTCCTGATTATTCCTAACTGTATGCTGCAACTTCCACTCAAACGGCTGCGCTTCAATCAAATATCACCATTCGCATCCAACAACAAGAAATTCCGCAACGATATTGCCACATATATTATATTTATTATATATATATTACACGTTATTTGTTTTCTTGGCCGACTGTGTTACATATGGTGTTATTTCAAAATTGCTTGTTTTGAATATTTTTTAGATTGAGATTATTAGCTAGTATGTAAAAAAATTAACTCTGTTGAAATTTAATTTTGTATTTATATATAAATAAAATTAACTCTGCTGATTTTTTTTTGTATTTAATCGATAACAGCGAAGTTACGCATGTTAATGTTAGGGAAAAATATTTTGATGTTAAGCAAAACCTGCTTCATCTCGTTTTACATAAATGTTGAAAATTTGGTCGAAATTGATGCATTGTAACGAAAGTTTTTAGTGAACAACACTTATGAAATTTGCATTTTATTAATATAGATATACTTTTATAGAAAGAATTATGAAAATAATATACCACTCAAACAACAAAAAAAAAGTCTAAAATAGCATTAACAAAAAAAATTATTCATGACAACACAGAAGAATACACAAAATTTGAAGTCTTATTTTCTGGAGCCAAAACATAAATATTTCTTCCTGAGCCAACTCTAGAGCAGTCAACATACAATTGCCCATGTGAGAAACAGGGTTGCTCCAAGTCAATGCCAGCAATTTTGAGGGACTGACCTTGAGCCTTGTTAATCGACATGGCAAAAGAAACTCGAATGGGGAACTGCAATCTTTTGAAATGCAAAGGATAATGTTTATCATCATGAATCAGAGGAATTCGGGGAATAAAAGCCTCTTGATTTTGAAAACAACCAGTCAAAATGGTTGCCTCTAACACATGAGGCCACAATCTTTTAACACAGAGACGGGTACCATTGCAAAGGCGGGGTGCATCAATATTTTGTCATCAAATATATACGTATATAGAAAGAATTATGAAAATAATATGCCACTCGAACAACAACAACAAAAAGACTAAAAGAGCATCAAAAAAAATATTCATGACAACACAGAAGAATACACAAAATTTGAAGTCTTATTTTCTGGAGCCAAAACAAAGATTTCTTCCTGAGCCAACTCTAGAGCAGGCAACATACAATTGCCCATGCGAGAAACAGGGTTGCTCCAAGTCAATGCCAGCAATTTTGAGGGACTGACCTTGGAGGCGGGCTTGAGACTGTTGGGGATCCTCCAATGTGCGGCTACTTTGGCCTCTAGCAGCTCGGGCAGCCATGCGTCGAGCTGCAGGTGTTCTTACTCCAATTGCAGATCTTTTGCGAGGCATAACAAATGGGATGATTCAATTTGAAAATATGTCCTAAAAAACAGAAATAGCACAATCAGTACCAAAAATATTTTTGTATCTATATATATATATATATAAAGCTTTTAAGGAAAACAGTGCAGACCCTAAACAAATCCAAAGTATCAGAATAAGTTACAGAACAATACTGATTATCTAGTAGACATTTTTAAGTTTGTAAATATCAAAACTACATTGTTCACTAACTATAACTTGGTAACTAAAACAAATTTCTCTCTCAACATTTCAGCAGAAAAAAAAATAAGGCTAAAAAAACTAATGGCAAAACATGTCAAACAGGTCAATCTTTAGAATGCTCAACTATTTTTTTTCCCTAGCCTAATATCTGCGTAGACAAAAAGAAAGAAGCATAATAGAACTACCACAAACAAAATATACAGAAATGGCAAGCGAATAAAATAAATGACAACAACAGACTAAATTTTAAACTATCAATGAAACATATGATTTTTTTAAAAGAATAACAAAACAAAGGCCATTACAACAATTAAAAATCATAAGCCCATTGTTTATATGCAGTAATAAAAGTTTGTAAATATTTTCAAATCAGCATTGTTTACTAACCGTAACTTTGTAAAATGTAGTGCCCTATCAACATGTCAGAAAAATATAATAATACTAAAAAAAACTAATGCCAAAATAGCCATGTTAATATTTTAGGCTGATAAAAACCAAAGGGTATATGGATTATAGACAAACACATGTTTCGGCTGTTAAATGAGACAGTAATTCATATTAAATTTTCACTACTGTATTTTTTGCATATTGACTATTGTTTGTTTAATTTTAAGAATTATTATATTGACTGTAAAAAAAAAAAACACAAAGGCCAGAATAAAAATTAATAAAAAATAAGAAAGCCATTGTTTACATACAGTAACGCTAATTTTGTAAAGTTTTTTTTTAATTGTGTGAAATTTCGCATTGTTTGAACTTACCTTAACTTAGTAATATAAATTTCTCTCTCAATACTTTTGTAAAAAAAAGTGACACTCGTATAAAAAGATATTTAAAAAAAAGTACGCAAGCAACTTGAAAAGAAATGCAGAACGCTCATTGGTCGCTTAATTGGCCTCGTGTTGTTACTTTCCCTCGTATTTCCTCCGCGTAAGCCACGTATTTACTCCGCGTAAAAAAAGTTCTCAAATGAAAAAAAGAAATAGCCAAAAATACTAAGCAAAATGTAGCCGAAAATTTTCCTCAGGTTTATAAAAAGCGACATGCAAAATTTGGTACCAATTGGTTCAGTAGTTTTTGAGTTTATCGCGAAACAGACAGACAGAAATTGACTTTTTTATATATAGAGATATAGAGATAAAACTTGTTGGTATTCAAACTTTTAGATAAAAAACTTAGATGTAATAAAACTTATCGGTAAATAAAAACACTATTTATAAACCTTTTGGTAGTAAAACTTGCTTAAATTTATGTTTAAAATAGTGTACTTAACTTTGATAATTTAAGATTTACATTGGATTAAATTTAGGTACTTCAATTAAAACATAAGGATTAAATATGAAAAAGTTCGACGCGCGTTTAAATGGCATCGCCTCCCTTCTTGGTAAAAGTTCTTTCTGCTTCTTTTTTTCCACCGCGCATGCGCACCACTTCTGATTCTTCGTCATCAACTAGGTAGGCGCACCACTTCTCACCGGCGGTGGCGCCGCCAGGGGAGCTTAGCTAGATTTTGGTTAATCTAACCTCTCCATACTCCCGGCCGGGCCTGTGGTTAGGATCAAATCACTCTGCACAGGCAAAACAGCTACCTTGTTCACTTGACTACGAAGTAGTCCTTTACCTGTACGCAATTCTACAGTTCTGACCAGCATATCTGGACCATGGAAGGTTTTTGATACTCTACCAAGTATCCATGAAGGAGAACTGATGCTTTGTTCCATGATCAAGACTAAATCTCCTATTTTTACATTTGGTTTGGCTTATTTCCACTTTACTATTTTTTTTTAGATTTATAACATATTCTTTTCTACAACGCGAAATGAATATTTTTTTCAATTCTTGGATATTTTTCCATCTTGAAGTTAGAGCTTCAAGATCAATAGGATCTTCACTTAAGGGGGTTAATGGTCTTTGATTTAGTGTTGCTTCAATCTGGGTGAGAAAAGTTGTGAGTTCTTCAAAGGTTAACAATGATGATCCAATAACTTTCTTGAGTATCATTTTTACAGATTTTATGTGTGATTCCCAAATTCCCCCAAAATGGGGTGCATGGGGAGGCATAAAATGCCAATTAATCTCTGAATGTGTTATGTAATCTTGTATTTCAGAAGAATGTAGCAATGCATATTGTTCATTGAGAAATTTAGCTGCTCCTTTAAAATTGGTTCCATTGTCAGAATATATATCTGAGGGAGTACCTCGTCTTGATGTGAATCTTCTTAAAGCTGCGATAAATGAACCAGTTGAAAGATCTGACACTAATTCAAGATGAAGCACTTTAGTTGCTTGAGGAAATTGTTCTTGTTCATCATGAGTCAATGTTTTCAAGGTCTTTATAGCTAGGTATGGTGCACTGGTTGTGCCGTAAGTCACTGTTACTAATTGGTATTCTTTGATTGGTTCGTTAGGAGATGCTCGCCATAGAATTATTTGAAAACAACAATCAGCTGGGTTTAACCTTATTTGTCGGTGCATTTTCTCTATGTCAGCAGTAAGTGCTATTGAATAGGTTCTGAACCTTATCAATATGTTAAAGATATCTTATTGTAGTTTAGGACTACAATAAAGTAAGTCATTTAATGATAATCCAGTGCTTGTCTTTGCCGATGCATAGAACACCACCCTGAGTTTTGTTGTTGTACTTTTAACTCTTAATACTGCATGATACGGCATATAATATAATTGATGAGATGGTTTCTCTAGTTCAATTTCATTGATAACTTCCATATGGCCAAGATTTAGATATTCCTGCATGAATTCTCTCACATGTTGTGAATATACCGGGTTTTGATGGAAGAATCTTTCCAAATAAAGGAATCTTCTTAAGACTTGAGATTTTGAATCTCCTAATTGATAATTCATTTTATTATGGTTAAGCATAAATGGCAATAAAACTACCCATCTCCCTTTTTCATCTCTGAATTTTGTAGTTCTAAATATATTCTCACATTCTAATTCTTCCGTGTTCAACTCTTCCTTGTGCGTAGGAATGCTTTCCGCATCCCAATTTTTTTTAACAATTTCATCTAGTTCAGCTGAAGAATGATTAACATGTATTTGTTGAATGGATGTGCTAGTAGTGTTATTGGGCATATTTGATCTACCTGAAATGATCCAACCTAACTTTGAATTCATAGCTGAGGGTGCATCTCTTGGACCTTTAATCAAACCTGGTTCAACAAGATCTAAATATAAATCAGCTCCTATAATTATATCTATAGGTCTAGGAATATAAAATTCAGGATCAGCAAGTTTCAAATTATTTAAATGAGGCCAAACTGGGTTATGCGTATAAAAATTAGGTATTTTGTTCGATAAGTCTTTAACAATTATAGCTTTAGTTTCAAACTTGAAATTATCATAAATGGAAGAAAGTTTTATCTTTATGATCTTATTAACTTATGAATGTATGGTTAAATTAAATTTTTCAATTTTTACTTTTGTATGTTCTTGAGTTATATTTAATTTGTCTGCAAGTGTCTTAGTTATTAATGATTTTTGAGCACCCGAATCAATCAGGGCTCGGCACATTAGCTCATCATTATTTGAGTTAAAAACTTATATTAAGGCTGTAGAGAGAAAAATATTTGTTTCTAAGATTGAAGTATTGTTAGATAGAACTGTGTGGTTTACTGTCAGATGCTGGTATTGTTCTACACTTGTATTAGCTTGGTGTTCGGTAGTTGAAATAGGACCTTGCCGTCTTTGATAATATCAATGATGAAGGGTAGTATGATGTTTTTTTTGTTGCAGACCCTACAAGTGTCAGTTATTTTACAATTATTGGCATAATGATTCACACCTAAGCAGTTTATACAAAGGTTTCTGCTTCTTACATATTTGATCCTATCATCTCTAGATAACTTAGCAAATTCTTGGCAGGTGCCTAACTTATGAGATGAATTGCAATATGTGCATTTGATTATGTTAGTATTTACTTGATACGTTTTAAAGGTCTTCCTAACATTATCTTCTTTTTGATATATTTTTCCATTAATGCTATCCAATCCCTTTCTATGCTTTTCTAAAAATGTGAATTCGTCTTGAAGAGTAGAAAATGTATTTTCCTTTAATGAAAGTTAAAAGTCCTTGTTCATGTTGCTATCAATTTTCTTTAAAATAAAAGTAGTGAGAAGCATGTTTCCTAATTGTTCTTCATTAATTCCTAACAATTCTAAATTTCTTAAGTTCAAATTAACAGTATCAATTAGTTGAATAATACTCCTTGAGTTGGTTACTTTTATATTGTTACAGTATTTATAGGCTAGGTCTCTTGTACAGTGATATCTTTCATTGAAAGCAAGCCAAGCTTTATCAAAAGTGTCAGGTGTTAAGGAAAAACCCTTAATTATGCTAGCTGTGTGCATCTCCAGATAGAGAACTTTGTAGATATTTATATATATAAACTTTTGAATATTATTTAATGATGAAATGTTTATGATGGTAACTTCAAATGTGGTCTTAAAATTCAACCATTGATCAAGATCACCTTTAAAAGAGGGTAGAGAAAACTTAGGGAGATTAATTTTAGTTTCTTCTATCTTTGTTTTCATACTTTCTTTTAATTATAAATATTTTAACAAAGTAGATTGTATTGCAGTTATATCTTTATTAGCTTCTTTATAAATAGGCATATGTGATTCATGCTCATCAGAATCAACTAATTCAATCATATAATTTTCAATATTTTCTTTAATTTTGTTTATATTATCTAGCTTTTACTTTGAGTTAATATATTTTCTAATTCGATCTTTAGGTCATCAAGCTTCGATATTTCGAAATAAAATTTTTAGATGTAACTTTATTTGTTTGTTTAGGCCAGTGTCGGGCAACCGGTGTGCCGTGGCACACTGGTGTGCCGCGAAGAATTCTAGGTGTGCCGCGAACATTTTTGTAGGTATTTAAAACTTTTGGTTAAATTTAAAAATAATGTTTCAAAAATATATTTTTTATAATTTTTATTCAATTTTAATAATTTTTTCAAAAATTTTCATATAAAAAATGAAATTAAAAAAAAGCAAATTTCATTTTATATAAAACTTATTTTGGTATTATAATTACAACAGTTTGCATAATTTTATATTTCATATAACGTATGTACATAATCTTGACGTACATAACTGGCACGTGCCATTATTAAAAAATAAAAATGCAAATAGGTACGTACCTATTTAAAATCATAAGTTAAAAAAAAACAATCCGCGAAAACAACTTTATTTAATAAAGTTGAATACATACTGCGGGAAAATACCTAATTTTTAAAATAATATGTCCAAACTTAACCGTCATTTACAATCTTTGTCACAGCTGTTTATTAATAGAGACTCAAAGCTACAAAGCTTAAAAAAAAGAAAACAAAAAAAAATTATAAATTTATTTTAAAAATTTATTCGGAGTTTTCGTCAAAGTATTGCTGTAGTAATTCTTCATTTTTTTTTGCATGTTGTAAAACACACACACATTCACACAATAAGTTTTGTACACCGTAAAATATGTTGGTTAAAAAAGGAAAAAAATATTTTTGTTACGAAATTCTCACAGGTGCGCCGCGAAAAAAAGAAATTAAGCTTAGTGCGCCGCAACTCGAAAAAGGTTGCCCGACACTGGTTTAGGCATTTTTTTTTATTTCTTTAATCCAATAGGTCGTCAATAATTATCCGGCTCGAGGGACCAAAAACTATGTTGTAGATAAATGATAAAAATAACTTTGACTTGTGCTTAATTAGTAGGTAGTAAAATCTTACTTTTGATAAATAATCTTTAAGATAATAAACTTAGTGATAATAAAACTTATAGTTAAAAAAAAAACTTGTTGGTAATAAAACTTATAGATTATAAAAATTGTTGGTATTCAAACTTTTAGATAAAAACTTAGATGTAATAAAACTTATCGGTAAATAAAAACACTATTTATAAACCTTTTGGTAGAAAAACTTGCTTAAATATATGTTTAAAATAGTGTACTTAACTTGGATAATTTAAGATTTACATTGGATTAAATTTAGGTACTTTAATTAAAACATAAGGATTAATTATGAAAAAGTTCGACGCGCGTTTAAATGGCGTCGCTTCCCTTCTTGGTATAAGTTCTTCCTGCTTCTTTTTTCCGCCGCGCATGCGCACCACCTCTGATTCTTCGTCATCAACTACGTAGGCGCACCACTTCTCACCGACGGTGGCGCCGCCAGGGGAGCTTAGCTAGATTTGGTCAATCTAGCCTCTCCACTAACGACGTTTAAACTTATTGATTACCTTAAAAATACGAAATATTTGTACTAACGGAAACATGGTTCACTAAGGAAATTGATCTTAATATAGAAGGTTACCAGATAATTAAAACACAAGCCACCAAGATAGAATTGAGGGGAAGAGAGGCTCCGGCGGAATACTTATGGGCATAAAAATGGACATATATCATAAATACAATAAAATAGATTGCAACCCTTGCTGGATATCTATAAATGTCGAAAAATTGTTGAATGAAGCTAATATAAAATTTTGCCCGATTGCTCTATATTTACCTCCGAGCTCTACTCATGAGCAAAATATGAATAAACTGTTGGACCACATAAATTATCAGTTAAACAAAGGTAATCAAGTTTTATTAATTGGATATTTAAACATAAGAACAGGTAATATGAAGAATTTGCATAATCCCAAACAATTATACGCACCGCTAAACAAATATAGACAATCCAAAGACGCCATATCTACCCCTAATTTATCTAATAGACTTATCACATTTATAGAGTACTAGACGAATGACCCGGGCAACGCCCGGGTTTACACGATTAAATGTATATTACATATGGAAGATGGACATAGTTCCCGGAGGTCACCCGCGAGGCTTTTTTCTGTGTCACCAACTCTGCCCCCCGAGCGCCAGGACCTCTTGATCACGTGCTCGCCGGCAGCCAACGGGCGCGCGCCGCCGGCAGATCGCCCGCGTTCTAGAGAGCGCTGCTCGTGAGCTAAGTAGAATAATTTGAATATACAGTTTTAATAATTGATTTATATAATTTTTAAAATAGCCTATCGTCATCCCCGTTATTTTTTACCTATGTATGGAAATTTTGGTTTGAATTAGTGAACTACTGCGATTTTGTATACCGGGCATACAGACCAACAAACAGATAAACATTCATTTTTATATATATGCTATAAGGTAAAACTTCCTTAAGTTTTGTCTATCAGTGTTATATATGTGAATAAAAAATGTTAATCATCATCAATATAAAAATATTTTAAAACGTGGAATAATAAACAATTACTAGATGTTTTTTTTATTTTTTAAAATCGATAAATATTTAAAATAATAAATTGTTGTGTCTAAATAACTACTTGTTACTTATTTTTACTTTAATTTTGATTAAAGTTACTTGTAGCAAAATAGGGCGTAATAGTTCTACTAACTTCTGTCTCCTGTTCTGCTCCTGCTTTCCTTCACTGTGCTGCAGTTGGTGAGTTTAAAATTGCTGTTTTTTTTTGTTGTTGTTTTATTTTTCACTTCTATAATTTTTTTTATTAGGCTTAAATAAATTCCTAAAGATCCTTTGTACCCACGGAAGTGATTCTTTGTCAACCAACAAAACAACAGTATTGTCAAAACTGATGTTTATTACTTTTTTTTTAAATATATTTTCAGAGAAAAAAATTATTAAAGGATATTATTTTTCGCACCTGCTTACCATCAAGCAACTTTCGAAAAGATGAATATATTTAATATACAGCAATTGTCGAATAAATTAGACCCATGTGTGCAAAGAAAGTGCCTCTATTCTTAAAAAAAGGTTACTTTAAATTGTCCAGTTTTCTCATTAATATCTTTTCTACAAAAGTTTGACCTATTTCTGCTCAAAATTGGCATCACAAATCCTCCTCCAGTTGGACATTTCTTCATATAGATTCGACCGATTGCATAATTTATTTCCTATAGTAAGTCAGCCGCCTCAGTACTAATGAAGGTCAAGGACCACAACCATAGTGTAACATATTTTTACAAATTTGCCATAAATTCTGCTGCTAGTATTGTTGCAAGCTGACTTATTTGAAACTTAATGATATAGGCATCCAAAAAATGCTATTTTTAAGTCTTCATTTTAGAAAAAATATACGATACTTTCGCAAACCAATATATAGATGTGTAGTTCACACAACATTTCTGTATCAATGCCTCTATATATGATGATGCAAAGGTCACATGATTGTTCTTTAGCCAATCACCGATCCCATGGAAGCGACTCCCAGGTCAAGGAGAGGGATTTAAAAGAGGGAAGAGTTCGACTTGAGGCGTCAAAATTCCGGGAAACAGCCGTTCGTATAACTAATTGAAGCATTTAAAAATATAGTGGATTAATTTAATTCACAGATAATTCATATAGGTCGGGCAAATCTATGAATCTATTGATTCCTTTGAGTTTCTTGGTTAGTAAAGCTTCCAGTATCAGGCGCTGGTGCTTGTTTTTTATTTCATGATTATGAGTTGAGGGTTCGCTAATATTAAATGAATGGCCTTTGTTGTGGATATGCTGGTATACAAGAAAACGGAGATCCTTTCTCTTAACAGATCTTTCATGCTCGTTCATTCTGATTCACACAGTTCTCCCCGTCTCCCCCACATAATTAACATCGCACTGCAGGCATGATATTGAGTATATAGCATTATTCTTACTGAGGGAGTTGGTAGGAGTGTTACTTCTGGTTATTTCATGTCTCAGTCCGTCTATAAGGCTTAGTGAATGGGAAAATAGGTATTAATATTGTTACGTCGTACCCAGACGCAATTCGTGTTCTTTGTCTATTCAGGGTGCAACAAAGATACGCACGTGAGGTCGAAGGAATGCAGCTAAAGTTAGCGCTTTATTATACGTCTCACTTAACAGAAGGAATACAATGAGTGGGACTTGCCTTCAACCTCCCCGTCAGAACAATTCTTGGCGCCAAGGGTGTCACTCTTGTGAAACCTTCCGCTCCACAGTATACAAGTCCAGCTTGGACTTACACCGCCTTGTAGGCCGCTCCGATGTCAAGCTCTCCTGGCACCGCCTTGCAGGATCATTCCCACTCCCAGACTTGCAAGTCGCCACGTCTTCTCCTCACCGCAGATGTGACCAGACTCTCTCCTCCCCCATACAGAAATGCTGTTTTTGGCGCCTGCCACATGGCAGCGAGGCAGCTGGAGTCCCCCCCCCCCTCCTCTTTCCCTAACTTTACCCTGGAATCATGGCCTTGTCATCCATGTTACAATATCATGTTTCTTTAATATTCGGGATATGGCGGTGGATTTGTACGAGTAGGGAATAATACAATTTGATAGATACAGAGGAGGGTTTCTTGCAGTAGACGGATTATAAAAATGCTTTGAAATAAAGGATGTCGGATAGCCAGAAGAATTAAAATATTGGGTTATGTTCCTTTTTTATATTGATTGGAAAAGTGGAAGAGAAAGGTGAGTACGTATGTGCTTTGATAAAGTTCTTATAATGTTAATTTTGTGGGAACGGGGACAGCGCAGGATGTGTAATGTGTGTAGTTAGGGAGGAAACATTTTTTTTTTTGTAAAACACAGTAGTGTGGTATCTCTCTCTCTCTCTGGTGGGGGTTTGGATTATTAAAGTGACTAGGGAGGGAATAACCTGGTTTTGTGCTTTTTAAATGGTGAAAGACGTGTCATTATGGTGATTATTGAGATAGGTAAATATTTTATCTATTGAATTCCTGTCGCAAATACAAAATATGCCGTCAACAAATCGACACCAGAATTCTATGTCGGATTTATGCTTATCGTTGATTATACTGTCAATTTTGATCATTATTAATTCAGCTGAAATGGTTGAAAACAAGCTTCCCATTGGGGAACCTCGTATCTGCCGGTATCTTCCTCGCTTGGAGTTCGACGAGTGGGGCCAGCTCTTTCTCGACGACATATCCCGCGACAAGATAGTGGAAGCCATCCACCGCCTGGCAAACGGCCGTGCCACGGGATGAGACAGATTACCCTGCGAGTCTATGAAGTCTATGAAGATTTCTTCGCTAAGGTTCTTTGGCAAGTCTTCGAGGCTTTTCGATTCCGCGGTTCGAAATCGCACGGTGATTCGGGTCTATAGGCATTCCGACCAATCAAGCTTACCAACACCATTGGATAGTGGGCTACTTAGACCGAAGTCTGTACGCCTGCAAGCTTACCAACAAACTGACTACAAGGTCCTCAGTGGCTGCTTAATGGACGTCTGCGTCGTCATCTGCCAGACCTGATGACGACTGTCAGACCTGCACCGTTTCAGGACGGCCATCCTCCTGGAACATTGCGCTAGTGTCTGACGAAGCTACTGGGGAAGCCAGACATGACACGCCGCTGGCTGTCATCTCTATGGACCTGAATTCGGTGTTCAAAAGTCTCAACAGGAGCTACCTGTTCTCCCTGTTGGAGAAGATGAGCCTACCATCTGCCTTTCTCGGGAGGATTGCTGTTATCTACGGAGAAGCAGACACCACCATCCGGATCGGAGATGTCCACACTGGGATCTCCAATCTCGGTACATATTTTCAATAATTGCTTTTTTCTCGTTTTCGTCATACTACGCCAATAGACATATCGTTTATTTCTATATTCAGTATAACCTCGTTAATTCGAAACACGCCAATTCAGCACTTTACGTTAATTCGACCATATTCTGATGTCCCGACCCTCGGCCTATCAAATAACAAACCGTAATTCAACACTATCGATAATACGACATTTCCGATAGTTCCAACATTTTAAAATTCGAATTTCGACAGTTGAATGTTTTTACATACAAGTTGACCGCTAAAAAGGTATTATAGTGGCGATCGGCGGCCGTCTATATTTAGTTTCTGGTTGGTCTAAGTTTCACTTTACAGTGCCTTTCCGCAATGTCGCGAGTGTTATTGTTTGTTTGTTTGTTTTTTACGCAGGAATTTCGAAATTTTCGTTTTAATTTTCAACATTGAAATATTTTAGCTATTTTAAAATTTATAAATAATTTCCTTTTAAATAAATAAATATTTCTATAATGAATCCCCACAATGATTATAATAAAATTTTATTTCAAATTTCCATTTCTGCGTTAATTTAAATAAATGAGGGTGGCAAGAATGTCAAGTTCTGCCAAAAAGATTGGAAACGTGGTCAGTATGGCCAGCTCAATTATGTGGAAAAAAAAAAACAAAAATTATAGAAGAAATGGAACGAGGAAAATCACATAGTCAAGTTTCCCGAGACAGAAATATTCCACGGTCCACCATTTGGACATTTTTTAAAAATAAATTCGCCAAAAAATCTGCTTTTTAAATCTAATTTTAACTCTACCTTGAAATCAAATCATCATTAGGACATCAATTTCCCTCAAGAGAACTTTCATTTCATATTGTCAGAGGCATACATCCAAAGTAGTAAAATATTGATTTTGTCTTACAATCTAAGAGGGAGGCAACAATTGAAGATATTCAACAAACTCTGAGAATCAGTTGAGAATGGGCATGAACAAGCATACAGAATTAAAGATTAAAGAAAGTTATACAATTACAGCCAAAAATATGTTTTGTTTGTAATAAAAAGGGACATGATTGAATGTTTCGAGATAAACAGAAACAAGGATACCAAAAGATATGGACTCCTCCTGATTATAGAAATCACAAATACAGTAGGGAACATTCAAATAACCTAGTGAATACTATAAAGTGGAATTAATAAGCAAGCATTTGAAACATATGTAAAAGAATTTGAAGATTCACTAGATGAGATAAATGATAGGCAGATATGGTGTATTGATTCAGGATGCACCGCACATTTAACCCCAAACCAAAATTTGATGTAAAATGTTACAGAGTACAAAAGTGAAATCAACCTAGCTGAGAAGGGCAAAACTACCCAAGCCATAGCCAAAGGAGATATGAGACTTACTACATGCACAAGTGAAGGCCAAGAAAATATTAGCATCGAAGATATCTTATATACACTAAGTTTAAGGAATAATTTCTTGTCAGTATATGAATCAGTCAACAAAGGAAATTCGGTTAATTTCATTAAGGATTTATAATGCAAAAAGATTAATAATAAAAAGCAAAAATTTATAATGAAGGGAATGATTTAGTTGCTGAGGCATATATTAAAGATAGAATGTTTATGTTGAAAACAAAACTAAGAAATGTACCAATAGCAAAAAATGAAAATATCATGGTTATAAATACACGTTTATCAAATAAAAATAGCAATATAAGTTTATGGCATAAAAGATTAAACCATATAAATGAGGAATACATGAAAAAATGATTCGAGGACATATTGTTAGAGGATTGGATCTAAAATTCGGAAGATTACCAGAGTGCGAAGCATGCATATTGGGAAAACCTGGTTTAGAAGCCATATAATATTATGGAAAATTACACAGTTAAGCCACTGCAGTTGATTCATTTGGATTTATGTGGACCAATGCTATGTCAATCTTTAGGAGGATCTAACTATTTTCTTGTTATAGTGTAGAAGAATATTTTTATATATATTGAGATCAAAAGATGAGACCTTTGAAAGATTTGAGGAATTCAAAGCAAGAGACGAAAAATAATTAAGTCTTAGAATAAAAGATGTGAGAACCGACAATGGAACTGAATTTAGTAACTCTAGATTTGAAGGACTTTTCAAGAGAAATGGGATCCATCACCATCTTACCAACACATACTCACCACAAAGTAATGGAGTCGCAGAGAGAGTGAATAGAACTCTTATAGATACAGCGAGAACCTTACTAATTGACTCAAAATTACCTATGAAGTTTTGGGCAGAGTCAATTGCTACAGTTGTATACATAAAGAATTGTACCCCCCACAGGTCTATCAAGCACCATACAACTATGCAGAGATGGAATTGGAGGAAACTATCGGTCAAACACATTCGAATATATGGATGTTTGACACATTGGCTTGAGAGCAAACCAAGAAAAACACATTTTCACCAAAGAGTAGAAAGGGAATATTTATTGGTTATTCCATTTAAAGAAAAGCCTACAGAATATATGATATAATGACAAAAAGAATTCATGAAGTCAGATCAGTAAAATTTTTAGTGAAGATAAGAAAGGAATTGATTATTCAAATGATATTCAGAAAGATACTAATTGTGATAATTTAACCTATAAAGGAAATTATGAATAAATAGTTGCTGAAAGCTTTCTTATCTTGAAAGGAGACAATCCTGTCACAGAGAGTAAAAGGAAGTCTCAGGAGGATACTTCAGTAAATCCAGGTGGGACACTGAAAATGAGTCAATACAAACTGAACCGATACAGGAAAAATGCGCAACAGGAGAAAGAAAGTAAAGAGCATCTTAGAAGAACACCAAAAAGCAAGAATTGAAGAACAAGAAAGGAAATTTATCAAAGAAGGAGTTTGACGCTCACAAAGAATAAAGGATAGGAATGATGCAAATTTAATTATGGAAATAGATCATCATATTCAGGGGAATTTTAAAGAAGCAATGGATAGTGGAGAAAGAAATGAATGGCTCAAAGCAATGGAAAAAGAGCTTAGTGAGATAGAGAAACATAAAGTATGGACACTAGTACCAAGGGAAAATGGTATGAAAGTCATCATAGTAAATGGTTCTACAGTATGAAGAAAACATCAAATGACGGCATATATAAAAGAAAGACCAGACTGGTTCCTGTTGGATGCAATCAAAGATATGGTGTGGACTATAAGGAATCTTTCTCACCTGTACTCAAAAAGAAAAGCTTGCGAACAATAGTAGCTCTTGCAACACAACAGAATTTAATCATAAAGACTTATGATGTGAAGACAGCTTATCTCTATGGTGAGCTAGAAGAGACAGTATACATGAGACACCCAGAAGGTTTTATGCAAAAAGGAGAATAAAACAAAATGCGTAAATTGGAAAAAAGCCTATATGGTCTACCACAATTAGGAAAATGTTGGAACAAAAATATCAATGAAATTTTATACCAGTTGGGAATGATTAGAACCAAATGTGATACATGTGTCTATAAACTCCAGAGTGGAGAAGAGTATGCAAATACTGGGTCTATATGTATATGATCTCATCATTGCTGCAACTAGTAAGAGATTTAATGACAACCTAGTCTCATACATAGAAAAATATTTTACTTTTACAGAGAAGAATGATAGCGAACCAATTATTGGAATTGAAATAAAAAGGGCAGAAGATGGAATTTTTCTATCTCAGACTCATTATATTGTTACAATTCTTCACAGATTTGGACTGTAAGAATGCAACAGTGTGCAGACACCTGGAGATCAAAATAAAAATTTGGATGAGTATTTGGACTCTAAGCCAGTATACTAGGACATGATTGAATCACTTATGTACCTCTCTACGGGTACTCGACCGGACATATCCTTCAATGTCAGCAATTTATCTCAGTATAGTAATGATCCAAGAGAAATACACTTAACTGGAGTTAAAAGGATCTATAGATATCTGAAGGGAACAAGAAATAAAATGTTTGCATATAAGTCAAAAGACAACAATTTCACAATAAGTACTGATGCGAACTGGTGCACAACCCGAGACGCGAAATCCTATTCAGGCTATACAGTCAAACTTGGCAACGACTTAATAAACTGGAGAAGTAGAAAGCAAAATTTAGTAGCCTTATATACATTTGAAGAATAACTTATTTCAATATGTTAAGGAATTTCTGAAGTGTTATGGTTAAAGGGATTATTAGAAGAACTTTGTGATAATATAACTTTCCCAATTATCTTTAAAAGCGACAGCCAGGCTGCAATAAACTGGATACAATCTGACAAAATTACTTCACGAACAAATCATATAAACCGAAAGTATTATTTTGTGAAAGAAGAATTACAAAAAGGAATCAAGCTGGCATACACTAAAAGTGAAGACATGGAGGCGGACATACTAACGAATTGTCTACCTAAGGACAAACTACGAAAATGTGCAGATAGCCTTGGACTTGCTGATTAGGGCTTACACACAGGGGAGCCTGTGTTGTGTATATATAAATTAATTAATTGTTACCACAGAGTGTGTGTAAGCTCACAGGTAAATAGGCGCTAAAAATGTCCCTTTATTTAATAGTAGTTTCCCTTTTATATTTTGTTATCTTTCTTGTAATTCAATAAATATAATGTTCTATTAATATTTTCTTGATATCAGTTTCAATTAGAATTTCTAAGCAAGTCAACAAAAAGCCATATATTTTGTGCATGCTTTATGATGATTGCTTGTAAAATTAATCATGATTAAAAAATTGCTATAATTACAAGTAATTGTTGTAATCACAATTGCTAACAGTAATCGATTAATAATTATTTAGTTGTAATTAAAAAAAATGTAATCATGATTGCATTTTGTCCAACTATGTATTAATGTTTAGAAATAAGACAACACCGTTTTAAAACTCATTGAATCAATTGATTTTGATAATAAATATTGCGATTTCACCGCCACTCTGTGTTGTGACGACGATCTAAGTTCTATAGAGGGAGTCGCTCACCTCTATTCTTGGTCGGCGGGTTGAAGGTTCAAAATTGTGGCGTCGCTGTTTATAACACTTTTAAAATATACGACGAAAACAGGAGGAAAAATTATATTTATTATGAATTAAGAAAATGAGCAAAGTATTATTTAATTAATTATATATTTAAATATTTACACTAAAAAAATCGGGGATCAGGGCAAATTCTCGCGTTCGAAAGTTGTTTACAAGTTCTCTTTCCTAGTTCCTCATTTCAGCCGCTGCATCCCCGTAGCTCCCTTCCGTCGGCCTCCCATTGGCTGCTTCGAACTCCTTCTTTTCCAACATTTCTCCCACCTTTGAGTTGGCGCCTCGACGACTCAAACATGGAAAGGAAAAGTTCAGTAGATCCAATCGGTTGGGTCTCTTAATGGGCCGCCCATAACTTGACACAACATTCGGGGTTTCATTGTGATGCTGCTCTTGTTGTGAAATCAAAGGGTCCTCTTCAGTTGTCAATTGAACTTCTTGTGTGGGAGACCGCTCCGTTAGAGGTTCTCGACATATTATCTCGGGCGTTATCTCTAAATTGTAGAGTTTTTGAATAGGTCGTATTTTATCACCTGATGAAGTTTTCACTTTCGCAATCCTCACTAGTTCGTCTTTTCCTGGATAGAGTTGGATTATTCTGGCTAACGGCCAGTGTAGTCTCTTTAAACTCTCTTGTCCAATGAGCACCATGTATTCCACCTTGAATGGTATGGTAGTCTTCAGGAATCCAAAATATTAGATACGAAATCGTTCTCTAAGATCTTCTCGTACACGTTTGATATATTGATATTTGCGGGAGAGGGTCTGGTTATCAATAAGTCCAGGTCTGGTACGCCAACCTCTCTGACCTCATGTAAAAACAACGAAGATGTCAATGGAGCGAGATCCTCACTTTCTTCAGTTAGGTAGGTCAGAGGGCGTGTGTTCATCAAGCTTTCGACGTCACACATTACCGTGGAAAGTTCTTCATATCCCAAGGAGGTTTGACCGAGAATCCTAAAGAGCAATTGTTTCATCATTCCTATCAAACGCTCCCACAATCCACCCAACCAAGGAGCACCAGGCGGTATGAATTTCCAGGTGATGTTTTTCAATGTGGAACCAATTTTTAATCTCGAAAAATCAATCTTCCTTAAAGCATTAGTCATGCCTCTGAAATTAGTCTCATTATCCGAATACACAATGAATGGTCGGCCTCTTCGAGCAATAAATCGGCGGAAAGCTTGGAGGAAGGCTTCCATAGGCAAAGATGTCCCAAGTTCCAGATGCACTCCTTTATACACTGCACATGTGAAGATGAGAATCCATTCTTTCTTCTTATTCTTTAAGATAAGATGCCCAGTTACAGCAACTCCTACTATTTCGAAAACTGCAGCACTCGTACTTTGTCTTCTGGTAATGATGTTGATTCGACGGTAGCTGGTGTCGCGGTGAATCGATTACAGCGAATGCATTGATTGATTTTCTTCTTGACGGTTTTCCTGGATCTTAGTATCCAATAGTTTTCTCTCAGAATACTGAGGAGTGTTTGTAGACCGGCGTGCCCGTGGGTTTAATGGTTCCACCTGATGAGCAAAGAGATCAAGAAGTGATCTGAGGGCAATAAAATGGGCATTCTAAAATTAGCGAAATCTTCTCTCCTGCAAATTTTTGTTTTATTCTCAAAATCTCTGAAGAGTCTGTTAGCAACTTAAAGCCTTGTAGTTTCTTATCTTCATGCCCTGAAAATGATTCTCTCTGGATAAGTCTCATCGGTATTAATTCTGACTTGGTGATTTCTTCTGTACTGATATCTTCAGAAATTATATTTTTTCTATCAATCTTGGCGTTGTTGAAGAATCTGTATATCCAGGCGGTGATTCGTACTATTCTCAAAAAAATGGAATAACGTTCAAATAAATTTTCATTTTCTCTTGTCGTACACAAGGTTTTCAGGATGGTTCTTGCGCCTTTCAGAATAAAAAATCTCCAAATCAGGGATAATGGTTGATTTGGGCCACTCTTCTTGAGATACCTTTAACCATGCAGGTCCCTCCCACCATCTTGTCTCCTTAAGTGTTTCTGCTGAACATCCCCGAGATGGAAGGTCTGCCGGGTTTAATCGGCCTGGTATGTGGCGCCAAGATTCGGGGGAGCTAAGATTATGAATTTCCTTAACACGGTTCATCACAAAAGCTGCCCAGTTGTCTTCCCTTTGAATCCAACAGAGAGCATTGGTCGAATCGGTCCAATAAAATCTTGGAATTTGCTCAAATTCCAGATCTTGCATGACGTTAGCTGCCAAACGAGCTCCAATTCATCTTGCACCGTTGGAACCTTAGAAGATCCACCTCTATCTAAATTTCGTTTTGTGCACATGACATCCAGGTGGGAAAACATGTTGCAGATCGAACAACGGACTACATTTCTGCAAAATTTACTTAAATGAGTAGGCCGAAGACATTTATAACAAACACATTTTTTCCTCATGAGTGATCTATTTTCGTTTAAACTCAAATTGGCGGCAAAGTCACACTTAGGGCTTCCATGATTGTCTTTACCACAAAATACACATTCATTCGATTTGTGAACTGAATTCAAAAGTTCTGAAGCTGTCGCAATTGTTTTTTCATTGTAGAATCTGGTCTTTGGATGTTTGTTTACTAAATTAGGTTTGAAGTTAATTCATTCCCGTTACCGATTTCGTTTCTGAAACTCTTCTCCCGTGCAGTTAATTGTCTTTCTAGAAAGGAAATCAAGTCATTAATTGCGTAACCTGTCGGGAGTTCTTTGTTCAATTCCAAATTAAGGTGGCAGATAGAAGCTTTATTATTATCGGACACAACAGTTATCCGTAAACATCAATGGACACGTTTAGTGACTCGAGACTTCTTATTTGAACAGAAAGTTTGTCAAAAAAGTTCGCGGAAGGTTCTTACATCGCTTGACGTTTTGAGTGGTCTCATTGACAACAAATTGTTCATATGTCGGCTAATCAAAATGTCTTCTCGCCCAAATCTGTCTTTAAGCAATTTTATAGCTTTCTCATTATTGTCCGCAGATGAAGCGAAATATTCGACTGTGTTTAGTGCAGTTCCGCCGAGATGTGACTTCAGATAGTTAAATTTATCGATCGGGTTCTGGTGAATAGCTGCATCAAAAGAATTCCAGAACGTCAGCCATTCACTAAAGTTTCCATAAAATTTCGATATCATCAATTTCGGAAGTTTCACAGTCGTGCAGGAAGGTACATAATGTCTCATTTCATTTTCATCTATTCTTGAGTTCGAATTATTAAATATATTTTCGCCATGAAAGTCTGATTGGCGATCTTTTTATTTGCCCTAAATCTCCAAGTAATATATTTCTCTCGATATTCCTCTACGCCCTGTAATTCCCTCTCTAAATCGTCAGTTTCAAGAAGTGTTTCTATTTCGTGATCAACTAATTTAAGTTCGTTAAATGATTCTTTCAATTGTGTCAATAATTATTCAAGTTCAATTCTCATTTGCGTATCAAGTCCACTTTCAATCTTATTTCATGTTTCGTTAAATATGATCTGTTAATAGCACGCTTCTTCTTTAAACGTAGAATTAATTCTTCCGCCATCATGTAAACAAAGCGACAAGTAGGGTTAGTTAGCGAGTTCCAAAATGGTCAGCTCAAAATGCTTTTTTTTCCTTCTATAATTCACCTTCAATAGTCCCGGCTGGGATGCCACTGTGTCGTGACGACGATCTAAGTTCAATAGAGGGAGTCGCTCTCCTCTATTCTTGGTCGGCGGGGTTGAAGGTTCAAAAGTGTGGTGTCGCTGTTTATAACACTTTTAAAATATACGACGAAAATAAGTAAAGTATTATTTAATTGATTATTTTTTTATATTTACACTAAAATAATCGGGGATCAGGGCAAATTCTCGCGTTCGAAAGTTGCTTACAAGTTCTTCTTTCCTTGTTCCTCATTTCAGCCGCTGCATCCCCGTAGCCCCCTTCCGTCGGCCTCCCATTGGCTGCTTCGAACTCCTTCTTTTCCATCAATAAAAATCCAATTTCTAGAAAGATATGAGCGTAGGAAATATAATTTATAAATAGTTTTATGATGCATACTAGAATGTATCTCACTGCATAGGTACCCAAAGGAGAATACTCTCCGATTCCACAGACGTTAAAGGAATTGTCAACAAATATTGATGCACACTCTCTAAATAGGGTCCTCGTTTGCCTGACTGGTCAGCAATAATGAGTTCGTGGGAAATCTTAGTTGAGTAGGATAAGCAGTCTGGTGTAGGTATTGTAATTGAAGTTGAGGAGACAGCCTCAATAGATTCTTGTAATCGACGCTCAATTGTAAGATGGTCATTAAATTGTGATGTCTCATGGCGTTCTTTTATACTCAGAGGAAGTTACGAATTAACCGCCTGATTTCTTACTTCGGTCTTTATTATTGTAATGATTTAAGACCCAAGAGAAATTTCACGCAAAATACTTTGACAATCTTCTCTTTTACTAACTGTATTTGGGGATTGTGCAGATGTTGAAGGAAGACAGATGCTTTATTGTATCGCTCTCTAAAATTCTGCTTTGGAGAGTTTTTCAACTCTTTTCTGAGAATTATGTTGTGCTTGCAGCACCTCTATAAAAATATTTACCGTTGCTTTTGCAGTCAAAAGCGCAGCGTCGCGTCTTCAGATAGCCTCCACAGCTGCCTGAATTGGTTTCGGTGAATAAATTATTTTCATCATTATATCAAACTTTTCATCATTTAGACAGACCCCTGCATTCACATTTATCAGTGCCTTCTGAACCGCTGACTTCACATTGAGGAGTCTCTCCAACATGTCGAATAAACTATCCCAGCGCGTTCTGCAGTCGAGAATGAGACAACCTGGTGGAGATGTTATTCTCTTGCCTCATGTAGTTCAGTAAAATCTCGTTCTTCAGCGGCGATAGTTTGAATAATTTCACAATTCTTTTCATCAGTTCATATTCATATTTTTACTTTAAAATACTGTAGGTTCTGGATATATTACTTACTTAAATGAAAGATGTGCTACCTCTAGGCTAACGGCAAAGAGAGAAGTGTCCCCATTGTCATCCTCGTAAAGGTCAGATTCTGCTTCATTTACTGTTACGGGAAGGATTTCAGAAACAATAATCTCGTTCTTCTTAGCTAGTAATTCCAGGATTTTTTGAGGAATCGTTATTTGGCTCCGGGATCCCTGGATTGGAGGCCCTAGTCCACACCAGGACCCAAAAGGGGATGAGGCAGGGCAGCCGTTTCAGCGCCTCTCTCTTCAGCATTGAAGTTGGGTTTCTACTACGCCTCCTCGAGAGGATCTTGAGCTCTGTGTGGAAACAGTGGACGGATTCTCCACCGGAATCTACTGGACTCCGAGTCGCTGACTGTCCTGGGCTGCACGATTACCGCTGGGAACAACCGTCGCCTCCCGAGTTTCCCACCTGATAGGGTTTCTGGAGCAAGCCATCCAGAAATGGTCTTCCTTCACTCGCGGCCTGTCGTTGACGGGTCGTGCCTGCGCGGCCAATAGCCTGGTCCAGGGTATCATCCTGCACTACCTACACAGCTACGTTCCAGCTGAAACCACCATCGCCCGGTTTCAAGCGTGCTTCGTGTTGGTTAGGAGCTAAATCTAGTGACTCTTCCCGGAGGCATCCTGGCTCGCCCAGTTTCTGAGGGTAACATCGGCCTGCTTGACATCGCGGGTCAGCTTCGGCTCGGCTGACTGAAGGGTGTCCAGGCTTCACGTCTGGCTCTCACCAAAAAGGAACTTCTGAGCCTCTGGGAGGCCACCTCAAGCGTTCTTGAATGGATCACTTGGTGCTGCATTTCGCCAGCCTGAGTTCCCTGCATCTTCGAGACGACGACAGGTTTCTGCGGCCGCCAGATCTGATGGCTTCCGAGCGTTGGGTACAGGCGAATTTTGGAGACTTCTCAGATGGCGCCCCTGCCTTAGGGCTCAACGCGACCCGCGCTCCTGGACGCGCAGCACCAGGGGGGCCTTTTGCCAGCGTCTCCGGCAGGAAAGCGCCAGCTCAAGCGATTATGTGGAGCACGAGGTGAAGACCATAGTCCTGCGGGCATCGGCGACGTCCATTACCCGCATCAATAGCTAGAGGACGAGCCGTGGCTACGCGTTTGACTTTCACCGTGGATATGCCCTATCCATCCCCTGGGGCAACTTGCGCCGCAATTTCTTATCGGAGAATAACGCAGACATCGTCCTGCTGATTGCCCTCCACGCCCTACCCCATCCTGACTATCCTGCTTCGAGTCGTGTCACTGTGCCGCCTGTGGGTTCTGCGACGGGTCACTGACTTACAGGTATTGGAGTTGCCGAGCCGTGCGACCCCTGCTCGGGGAGTTGTTCTCCACCTGAGAAATGAACCTGAATCTTCAGGCCTGGCTGTTCGGCGTCGGCCTCCATCCCGAGGCAATGAAGCTGATAAGTGTGGCGAAGGCTACCATCTACATGTACCATCTTGGTCTTGAGTTGGGCAACGCTCGCGATCACATCGATCTTCCCACCTTTTGGAAAAGTACTCTTGAAGTCCATCGGTGGCGAAGTATTTCCCGCGGTGGGCACCATCAATGAAGACCTTGTATATATTTTTATATATATTTATATTCATCAATTATTATTTTTATCTATTTCTATCTATTTTTCCCTATATTTATCAGTATATAATCATATTTATTCATATTTATCGGTCCGTCGGGCCGGATGACACTTTGGTCACCGGTTAATTAAAATTTAAATTATTGGAAAGTTATTCGAGTTGATCGGTTGGACACGCCCCTTGACGGACGTCCAGGCTTACTTATTTTTAAAAGAATAACTGAACTTTTAAAAGACCAATTGTTGTCTCTTTATGGAAAAAAAAACGGAATTCCCAAGATTGGTGCTGCTAGGAGTCGCGATGAACCATCCCGTGTGGAATACAAGAAGCTATGAAGTCCATCTAATACTGGAGCAAAAGCAAAGACGTACTTAGGACAGCTCGCATTCCTCAAGGATGAGATGGAGGTTGACCCAGCAGCGTCAACAAAGAAAAAGACGCCTTAAAGAAAGGCAGTTCTTTCAAAAGCGGAATTTCAACTAAGTCCGTGGTGCTGATGAAGAAGAAGGCTGAAGTTGGTGCCGATTGTGAGATTCTGAATAAGATGAAGGGAAAAGATCAACATGAAATCAAGATGGGCGAGACTCAGATGAACCTTGATAGGTCAAAGCGGGAGCTCGCCAGACTCAAAGAACGTGAAGACCTTACCCCAGAACTCCGACACCAAAAGGAAGAGCTAGAAGTGATGATCATAGAAACCGAGCTGAAAATGAGGCAAGAGATCAGGGCCATTGAAACACTGGAATTTGAGCTCGCGCTTCTCAAAAATGAAAAGGAATCAAAGCTTCTAGCTATCCGAGAAGGCTCTGATCAAGACTTGTCTTCAGAGGACGAAGCCGTGGATGGATCACCGCAAGCAGGATTACGAGCTCAGGAGTGGGTGTTAACAATTCACCTCCCCCCGTTCCAACTGATCCACGGGCACCAGCTACAGACAGCGTCGATAAGCTTGTGGACGTATTCACGAAGGTGCTTCAACAGCAACAGAAGGTGATTGTGAAATCAACAATGGGAGACACGACTTTACCGCATTTTGACGGAGCGGTAGAAAGGTGGATTGAGTTCAAGGAAGAATTCAATAGAAACACTAGCGAGTACCACATCAGTGACTCCCAAAATCTTATTAGACTTCGGAAGGCTTTTTTCGGGGAAAGCCTACGATCATGTCAAGCATTTAATCCCCTACGTGGCTAGTGTTAAACTAATTATGGAGGCGTTGGAACAACGGTTTGGACAGCCCAGGTTTATCATAAAGAACCTTCTCAAAACTGCACAAGACTGCCCTCAGCTTTCAGTACAAAAACCTGACACTATTCTAGGACTAAACATTAGTGTCAAAGGATTAATCTCAAGCTGCATGACGCTCGCACAGCCACAATACCTGGACAGCATCGAGCTCCTGGACACCTTAATGAGGAAGCTTCCTGCGGAAATGAAAGAGTAATGGTATGCCTGGATTTTAACATCGAATAGTCAGGAAACGTTATTTGAATTCTCCAACTGGTTAGACTTCAAAGCAGAACTTGCAATCAGATGGGTAGAGCCAGAGACCATAAAGGCAGCTTCCGAAGAGAAGAAATATCGCCCCAAGCAGGGGCCGGGCGTTGTTAACGTCCCTGCTGGTGAAGGTACAGAAAGGAATAAGCATTACTCCTGTCCAGCATGCTCAGATCGACACACATTAAGCAAGTGCGACAGGTGGAAAGACCTAGATTTCAATCAAAAGTGGAAGATCATCAAGCGTACGCGACCATCGTTGTGCACTTCATGTCTGCGCCAGGGTCGCCATTGATCATGGCAGTGTCTCAAAAAAGAGATCTGTGACATTAACGGATGCGAGAATATACATCACCATTCGCTTCACAACTACTCCGCCCCACAGGAAGAAAATTCAAGTCAGGAGACTTCAAAACTCAGCTCAAGCCAGCAAGCTAATCCTACGAGCGGTTCAGTGAACATTACTGTTGTTAACGGAGAAACAGTAATTAAAAAGATGCGATGGTCCACTTCCGATAATTCCAGTTGTCATCAAAGGTCCCGGAGTAAAACATAGGACTTCGCTTTACTGGACACCGGAGCCAGCCGAACCCTCGTCTCAAAAGGTTTAGCAGACAGCGTTGGCCTGGAAGGGAAGAGTCATCACTATAGCTATGACACAGCCAGTGGAGAAACGGTAATGGAGCCGAACGCTGTGGTGGTCAGCTGTGAGGTAGCTGAAACATTCCGTGGAGTTCCGTACCTCCCAATGCAAAACGCAGTTACTGTGAGTAGTCTAAAGATGATACCTTACTCGATTTCAATTGAAAAAATTCGTCATGAATGGTCATATCTAAACAAGGTCAAAGCCCGAGGACTAAAGAACGTTATTCCTGAGCTGATTATCGGAACAAACAATCTGAGGCTAATCCTTCACCGCGAGCTTGCCTTGGGTCCTCCCGACGCTCCAATCGGATGGAGAACACCGCTGGGATGGACTGTTGGAGGAAATTCGATAACCTAATGGAGACACAGGGATTCGTTAACTACACAGTTTCGGAACCAGTTGATGATAATGATCTCCATGAATTGATCAAGTCATCATTTTCCACTGAGAACTTTGGAGTCATCCCGAGAACCAGGTGGCAGGGCATGAATCAAGTTGAAGGACGCGCGTACGACATCCTGCAGAAGACCACCAAGAGGACCGGAGCATGTTGGGAGACCGGTCTACTTTGGCGTGACGCAGAGGGTACGCTACCCGAGAGCTATCAAATGGCTCTCGGAAGGCTTCGTCATACGGAAAGAAACCTCGCAAAAGATCCGTTACTTCTAGCGGCGTATAAAGCGAAGTTTGATGAATATCTGGAGAAAGGGTACATTCGAAAGCTGGACAGCATTGAAGTCACTAAAGGAAGTGAGCGGACGTGGTACATTCCCCATTTTGGAGTCACCAACCCAATTAAGCCAGGAAAGCTACGCCTTGTCTTTGATGCTGCAGCAAGATCGAATGGCGTGTCTTTGAACGAAGCTCTTTAAAAAGGACCAGACTTAATTCGCCCACTCACATCAGTCCTGTGAAACTTTAGAGTTCACAATATCGCGCTAACTGGAAACATTACGGACATGTTTCATCGTGTTCGCGTCATCAAAGAAGACCAATGCAGTCAGCGTTTTCTATGGAGAAACATGAATACGTCGATAGAACCGGATCATTACGAAATGCAAGTCTTGATCTTTGGGGCCACTTCCTCACCGTGTTCAGCAATCCACGTGAAGAATGAAAACGCCATGCAGCATGAGCTGGTAAATCATGAATTGGCGCACACGATTGTGAACGACTTCTACGTTGTTGACTGCCTGATGGGTGCAGATTCAGAAGAGAACTGCATGGACTTGAAAAGGGAACTCTCTGAGGTGAATGCAGCTGGAGGATTCCACCTATGCAAGTTTAACAGCAACTCCAGAGCAGTCATTAAGTCAATCCCAGAAGAGCTTCGTAAAAAAGGGGTGAATTCTTTGAACGAGAAGTGCGTCATTTCGGCGGTATGTGGTGGGATCCAACGAAGGATATATTTGGATTCGAATTTGGACTTAATAAGGTGCCCCTAGAGATCTTGGAAAGAGCGGTACCTACAAAACGTTAGGCATGCAGTCTCGTGATGAGTGTCTACGATCCCTTTGGCTTTGTCAACCATTTAAAAATAAAGGGAATCATTATTCTTCAACGAACGCGGATTGCTGGTATTGGATGGGATGAGGAACTTACGCCAGACATCTATGCAGCGTGGAAAAGGTGGCTCAGTAAGCTTGAAAAAATTCATCTCGTTCAAGTGCCACGGTGCTACCATCCAGACCTGCTCAACAGAAGTATCATTCGACAAGTGGAGGTCCACACATTCGTTGATGTTCTTTAGGAAGCCAGGTCAAGGAATGGTGAAGAAGGAAGAAATGTTGGATTTTCGAGTCGACCCCCGAGATATGACGCCGACGAAGACTATGTAACGCCCCAAACCTCGACGTACCTCTACCGGAGCTCTTCCTCACATCCAAGCCGCGCAAGGTCGCCAGCCCGAAGACAATTCCAGTCGCCACCCCGCCGTTTCAGCCGTTCTCCCAAACCTCAGAATGTGAAAACCTAAGTGGAGCGGCTTCTAACGGGGGTGAGGTCGCCATTGAGGAAAATCCTCCAGGGTATATCGCCGCTAAATTGAAAGAAAATTTTGCCATGGTGTCGAAATGAATGGACGAAAAATTAGAGTATTGGTGGATTCAAGAGCAGACTTTCTGTTATTTCGGATAAATTTCGACGTGAACTAAAGACACCTCTCTTCAAAGAACCAGGCCCCATTCTTGAAGTCATAAACAAGAATTTAATAGAGACCCTAGGAAAATGTGTCCTGAACATAGAAGTTAATGGTCTGAAGATATCCTTTGAATTCGTTGTTCTATATATATATATATATATATATATATATGTGGCAATATGATAATAATGTGGGGAAAGAGAAATAAGTAATCAACAAGTTTGGAATAGGAATTCCAGGCAACCAGCGAGAGAGAAGGAGCGCGAGGTTAAGTTACAGCTGAACGACCGTTCGTGTCGCACACCACCCCCCAACTGTCCAAAAATAGTCCTGAGGGTTCCAAGAAAAGGCCCCCCTCCGGAATGTGGCCAGTGGCCCAAAATGGCCGTACTTTAGCTACCTTATATCTACGTCTCTCTCTGATTGACTGTAGGTTTACTTTATTATTCCTGGATGGTGGAATGCAGCCATGACATCATATTCGGATGGAACTTCTTCAAGGCCACCGAAGCCGTCATTGATTGTGGCAGAAATGAAATCCTTCTCGGGGAAATTTCTGTCCTGGAATCTCGAGGGGGGGAAAATCAGAGATTGTTTACTTTCGAGGACTTTGTCATCCCGCCTAAATCAATAAAGAAGTTCAGTGTGATAAACGAAGAAATATGTGGTGTTAGAGATGCTTTAGTCTAAGCTTCTAAGGACGTATTATTAAGAAAGGAGGTTATTAAGCCAAACTTATTGGTTACATTTCGAGACGGCCGAGGTAGCATTTGGGTGGCGAATGGAGCGTCTTGGCCGCAACTGATTCCATCAGGAATGAATATGTGAACCATGAAAAGTTTTGAGAATGGGAATATCTACAGTCTCATCGAATCCAGCGATGAGTTACAAGAAACACAGCTAGAGTCACGTGAATGGTCACAGAAGATAAACCTTACTCTAGATCCAGGGCTGTCTTAAATTCAAAGGTTACAGCTTGTTTCATGCCTTGACGATTTAATTGACATATTTGACTTTGGGAGTACTCCTATTAAGCCCACCAGTACTGTGAAGCACAAGATAAACACAGGAGACCACTCTCCTATCAAACAGCGGCCCTATAGAATAGCACCAAGTCAACGTCGACTAATTCAAGATGTAGTGAACGAGATGATTGAAAATCACATCGTGAAGCCCTTTGAGAGTCCTTGGTCATCTCCAGTTATTCTAGTACGAAAGAAAGATGGGATCTGAAGATTCTGCGTAGTTTAACGTCGAATAAATAAGATTAAAAAAATAAGTTTAACTGCTGACACTTATTAACGATACCTTGGACAGTTTAGCCGACTCTAGTTACTTCTACACGATGGATCTTCGGTCCGGGTATTTGCAGATTTAAGTGGACGAAAAAGACTAGGAGAAAACTGCCTTCATCACTCCAGATGGGCTGAATGAATTCCGAGTAATGCCTTTCGGTCTATGCAACGCTTCAGCAACGTTTGAAATGATGATATATAGTGTTCTGGGCAGTCTTAAATGGAACATGTGCCTTTGCTACCTGGACGACATCTACGTCAAACATCTTGTTTACGCACCTACCTTTGAGAAACATCTACGTCGTCTACAACTTGTATTAAGGTGCATCCAGAAAGCTGGACTAAACTTAAACTACAAAAAGTGTATTTTTAGATCAAGGAGGATAAAGATTTTAGGACACCTTGTTAACGCCAATGGAATTCATCCAGATTCAGATAAAGTTGAAGCCGTCTCTAAATTTCCGAGCCAAGGAATATCTCTGAACTGAGCAGCTTTCTTGGATTATGTTCCTTTTACCGAAGATTTATTGAAAACTTTGCCGACAAAGGTAGATCTTTGCATGACCTACTGAAGACTGAAAAACAAGCATGTCAAACTCGCGGCCCGCGGACCTCATGCGGCCCACAACGAATAAATTTGCAGCCCACCAGACAATATATTTTAATTAAAAAATATATATAAATTTAAAAAAATTAATAAAAATTTGTAGCCTCATTTTTAAAAATTGTAATTATACATAATTTATTCATTAATAACGAACCACTGGTCGCCATACATAAGTCGTAAGTTTTGATAATATTATACCTACATACATATCTTCCCCGTTAGCCGAAATAGTTATGAACACAATAGACAAATGGATAACTACACAATTCCCCACAGACATAATAATATATAAAAGATACATAGACGACATATTCTGTATATGCACAGCTAACAAAGTTAACCACATATTAACCTCATTAAATAACTACCACCCTAAAATCAAATTTACAATAGAATTTGAAAAAAACAATAAACTACCATTCTTAGACATTAATATCATAAGGTCACAAAACAGATTACATACCTCCGTATACTACAAGCCAAGTTTCGAACCAAATTATATACATTTCACCTCATATTGCCCACTAAGCCATAAGATAAACACAATTAAAACACTAACCAAAAGAATACACACCCATTGCTCGCAACAGAATTCAAAAACGATTGAAACACAGAACATCATAAATAATCTCCAGCAAGCAGGATACCCAATCACCTTTATATTAAAACATTTCCACAAAAGTATAACAATCAATAACCCAATAAACAAAACCACAGATATTTACAGAGCAATATGTTACATTCCATACTCACAAACAGCTACAACAATAGCCAACTACTTAAAAAACTTCGGCATCCAAACACATTACAGTAATTCCCCTAACATAGGCTCCATCATTAAAAATCCACTATCTAAAAATAATTCTAATATCATAAAACCCACTAACAAAAAAGAAGCAATATATTCCATAGAATGCAACAACTGCCAAGCCAAATACGTGGGGGAGACAGGAAGGAGAGTCAGCAATAGAATATATGAACATAAACGCAACATAATAAATCAAGACAATAGATCCCTAATTTTCCAACACTGCAAAGAAACAGGCCACACTTTCGCATTAGAAGAACCCATAATACATTACAATAACATAAACAGCAAATATCAAAGGCTTATAATTGAATCTTTATTATCCAGAAAACACAATAGCATCAATAGAAAAATAGATTTGCCCGAAACATATAACACAATATATCCTAGTACCAGCTAATAATATCAACAATAGTATAAGTAACTTATATGCAATAGCCAATAACCATTATAAAACTAACTTAAATATTAGAATTCCGAACCTATAAGATAATTCATAAAATATAACAAACAATAGTAAAATATGTAAATACTTTAACCAAATAAAAAACATATCTTAAGTAAAAAATAATATGCAAAAACATCCTAGTGTATATATATATATATGTATATATGTACATAGAATCATAATAGTTTTAGCATCAAGCGGCGTTATATTTTCTCGATATATGTTTCTCCTGTAGAAGGGCGGACAAGCCCGAAAGCTTGAGAAGACCAGAATAAAAGATACTCATCTCCATAAACGTTTTACTTAGATATCACATAACGTATGTACATCGCCATAAGTATTTTTTGCGGCCCACATAATCTTATTACTTTTTTATTTGGCCCGTGTTAGGATTTGAGTTTGACATGTTTACTGAAAAACAATTCTATTGGGATGCAGCTCCAGACAGAGCGTTTGAAGTCCTTGAAACAGCTCTAATTTCAGAACCTGTCTTGAGGCACTTTGATGAATCCGCTGATACCCATCTATACACGGATGCAAACGAACATAGTATTGGAGCTGTTCTTCTGAAAATACAAGGTGGAAAGGAGCAGTATATAGCTTATGCATATAAAAGCTTGACAAAGGCTGAAAATAACTATTCGACAACAGAAAAAAAAATGCTTTGCTGTAGTCTGGTCTGTTAGCAAATTCTGTCCATATTTGTTTGTTCGACCACTCACGGTTGTCACTGACCATCATTCTCTATGTTGGTTGGTAGGGCAGAAAGAACCTTCTGGCTGTTTGGCAAGATGAGCGCTGAAGTTGCAAGAATTTGACGTACCCGTTATCTACAAGAGCGGACGCAAACATAAGGATGCCGTTTGTCTGTCAAGGAGCCCGCTTGAGAACGATCAACCAAGTGCTGTGATGTCACTAACCAACGTAGATATAGAGCAGAATAAAGACCCGGATTTAGCAGAAATAATCGATAATTTAAACTCGGGCTACATCAGAAAGAAATTCAGCATTATCGACGGCATCTTATACAAGAAAAAATAATAGCACAACTGGAAGTCCCTGGCTTATGATGATTTCTAAGTACTTAAGATCGGAAGTTATGGCAGATTTACATAAATGCTCCTACAGCTGGGCATTTTGGTTTTGCCCGAACGTATGAGAAAGTTATGACACGATTATATTAGCCTGGCCTTTATAGAACTGTTCACCAATATGTAAGCCATTGTCGGGGTGTCAACGAAGGAAGAAATTACTTCGACGTCCGGCTGGACAACTTGTATCCATACCGCCCGTAGAAAAGCCATTCTATAAGGTCGGGGTTGATCTCCTTGTTAGATTTTTAGTTTCTAAAGATGGAAACCGTTTTATCATTGTGTGCACCGATTATATTACAAGGTATGCTATAACCAAAGCGATCCCAGACTTAGGAGCAATCGAAATAACTAAGTTCCTGGTTGAAGACGTCATCTCGAAGCATGGAGCTCCTAGAGAAATGATAACAGATCGCGGAAGAAATTTCATTAATCAAGTAAAAAAAAAATCAATGCTCTGTGCGGAATTGTGCACAGATTTACAATGGTCTAGCATTCCCAGTCCAACGGCCTGACTGAAATGTTCAATAAAACTCTGGGAGAGATGTTGCCATGTACACGGGTGTTAAGCAGAAGGACTGGGACCAAGTTTTACCCTACGTAAATTTTGCTTACAACACTGCTAAACAGGAGGCGACCGGCTACACTCCGTTCTTTCTTGCCCACTCCCGCGAGGCCGAGACCTACATCGATGCCGCATTACCTTACCTACGAGATGAGATCTCTGACGACTACGTTAGAGAACTTGTGACCAGAGCTAAGAAAGCGCGTCCACTCCCCCGATCACGCCTTCTACAATTACAGGCGGAAGACCGAAAACTTTACGACCAGAAACATTCTCCAGTCAATTACCAGAAGGATGATCTTGTGTGGGTTTTTACCCCCTCTGTAAAGTAGGACTCTCAGAAAAGCAACTAAAGAGATACTTCGGTCCCTACAAGGTGACCAAGAAGCTTTCAGAAGTTACGTATGAAGTAGAGCCCGTGGACCCGTCGCCCCAATCATAGAAAGCCAAGGATATCGACCATGTCATTCGGATGAAGCCCTACCTGGACCTTGAATAAAAACATTCCAATCTGCTAGGGAACACCAGCCTTTATAGATTTCCTTCCAGAACAAGGGCTGAGAAAAGCTAATCAGAGGGTCGCTGTTTTCTCTAAAGAGGGAGTAATGTCAAGAAGATCCATTCAGATGGGACACCAGTCAATCATCACTGGACCCCGGGGGGACCACAGGTGTAAGAGGTTCTCGATATCTTATCTGCAAATAAGGAAAAAGGGACGCCTCGGTGGCTGACGACGCTCATTATTATTATCTTTTCCTTGGAAGAAGTTGTATTATTATCTGACCCTCTCTCTCCCTATAAATATATCTTGTAGATTATTTTATTGAAAATCTAGATGGTAAATACCCTTTATAATAAATTAATCATTCCCAAATTTGCTCTTGCTTTATATATCTCCTCAGCTCTGGTCACAAGTTATCCAACGTAGTCGTCAGAGATCTCATCTGGTAGATAAGGTAATACGGCATCGAAGTAGGTCTCGGCCTCGCGGGCGTGGACAAGAAAGAACGGTGTGTAGCCGGTCGCATCCTGTTTAGCAGTGTTGTAAGCAAAGGTTACATAGGGTAAAACTTGGTCCCAGTCCTTCTGCTCAACACTTATGTACATGGACAACATATCTCCCAGAGTTTTGTTGAACCTTTCAGTCAGGCTGTTGATCTGGGAATGGTAGGCCGTTGTAAATCTGTGCACAATTCCGCACAGAGCATTGATCTCTTTTATTACTTAAGGAATGAAATTTCTTCCGCGATCTGTTATCATTTCTTTAGGAGCTCCATCTTCAAGATAACGCCTTCAAACAGGAATTTATCTATTTCTATTGCTCCTACGTCTGGGATCGCTTTGGTTATAGCAGTGTCGGGCAACCTTTTTCGAGTTGCGGCGCACTAAGCTTAATTTCTTTTTTTCGCGGCGCACCTGTGGTTCTCACTATAAATTTCCTCGTAGGTAATTAAAATACAACAATAAATACTAGTAAATATTTAAACATATATATCACATTTTATTAATTTTCAATATTAAATTAACATAATCAATGCGAGCATTGCGATTGTTTTTGAGAGCATATCAAATCAATACGGGGATCTACTTGTGAAAGACAAACGCGCATCTCCTCATCTATCATTTGAAGTCTTTCGCGCTTCTTAGACTTCATTTCTGTGAGTGTTGAAAAACCTTGCTCACACAGGTAGGAACTTCCAAATGGCAACAATGATTCGATGGCCGCATTACTAAGTTTAGGAAATTTGGAGTTTAAGCACAACCAAAACTCAGATAGCTCCTTTTCAGTGAATAGTCTTTTGAAAACTAAATCGTTTTTTAAATCAATTAAGTTTTCTTGCATTTCTTCTTCCAGATGTTGAATTTCACAGTGCATAAATGGGTTAACTACCCATTCCATCTTCAACGTCCAAGTAAGGAAAATATTTATCAAAAGAAGCGGATAGTAATGTCAAAGTTTCTTCGACTTCTTTTTTGATAATAGATTTTGATGGATTCTCTTGAACCATCGGAAAAGATGCAAAGTTTTCTTTAGCAATGTTTAAATTCCATAAACTGAGTTTTTCCTTAAACGCTTTCAACTTGGTGGAGATAGTGATAATGTTCTCCTGAGCACCTTGCAAATTTAAATTAAGGCTGTTTAATTTGTCGAAAATATCACCCAAAAATGAAACTCGTAACCACCAAACATCACTCATCATGAAAGGAAAATTAATCTCTTCGTTATCAATGAATGCCATTATTTCATTTTTCATTGAAATAAATCGATTTAAAACTTTGCCTTTCGACAACCATCTGACTTCAGTATGAAACAATAAATTTTTATAATCGGAATCCATTGCTTCACAAAATGTTGAAAAAATTCTCGATCGAAGAGCATTTGATTTGATGTAATTGACTACTTTGACAACTTAATCTAGAGTTGTGACAAGGATGGGAGGAACCGACTTTGACACTAACATTTCTCTATGAATCATACAGTGAACAAATTTGATATTTGGATTTTTTTATGACATGTGCTATCAATCCCTTTCTTGAACCTTTCATAGCTGGAGCTCCATCCGTACAGACGCTAACACAATTTTCCCATCTCAAGTTATACTTCATAACATTTTCATCAACTAATTCAAAAATGTCCGCACCAGTTGTTCTTTGTTTTAATTCTTTACAAAAAAAAGTAGTTATTCACAATTTTTCCTGTATCGACGAACCTCAAAAATGCCAGCAATTGAGCTTTATTACTAATATCTGTGGTTTCATCAAGCTGTATAGCCCATTTTGTTGATGAATCATTAAAAGATTGTTTTATTTGCAACTCAATATCTTCTGACATATCTTCAATTCTTCTCGCAATAGTTTTTGATGATAGTGGAATTTTCGTAACCTTCTCCATAGCATCATTCGTTAACATACATCCAGCCACAATTTTTAAAGCAGGCAAGATAATTTCCTCTGCTTCCGCGTGAGCTTTCTTCTTTCGAGCGATGAGTTGAGCTATCATGTAACTTGCTGTTTGAGCTTCATCTGAGGTGGTCATAAATTTCTTGAATTTTTTTGATTGCTTTTGAAAACTTAATCGTATATTTTCAAAGTAGCTTATTGGATTGTTCATCTGCTCCCGATGATTTGTCTCAATATGTCGAAGTAGTTTACTTGGCACCATTGTTTCGTTGCTGAGGATTTTTTGGCAAATTAAGCAAAACGGCAGTGATGGATCATTAACAGATGGTATAAATCCATATTTGAGATAATCTTCAACGTATTTCCTCTTATTTCCAGTTGATTTTACTATTTTCTTTTTTCTTTATTTTCGTTTTGATTTTGTTTATCACTGGCACCTTCTCTAATTAGAAATCTCTCCATCTAGTTTTGAGAGAATTTAGAAAACACACAAATATAATAATAAAATGTTTAAATAAAGTTACCTTGAGTTAAAAGTGAGTGAGAATTTCGTAACAAAAATATTTTTTTCCTTTTTTAACCAACAGATTTTACGGTGTACAAAACTTATTGTGTGAATGTGTGTGTGTTTTACAACATGCAAAAAAAATGAAGAATTACTACAGCAATACTTTGACGAAAACTCCGAATGAATTTTTTAGATAAATTTATAATTTTTTTTTGTTTTCTTTTTTTTTAAGCTTTGTAGCTTTGAGTCTCTATTAATAAACAGCTGTGACAAAGATTGTAAATGACGGTTAAGTTTGGACATATTATTTTAAAAAATTAGGTATTTTCCCGCAGTATGTATTCAACTTTATTAAATAAAGTTGTTTTCGCTGATTGTTTTTTTTTTTTTAACTTATGATTTTAAATAGGTACGTACCTATTTGCATTTTTATTTTTTAATAATGGCACGTGCCAGTTATGTACGTCAAGATTATGTACATACGTTATATGAAATATAAAATTATGCAAACTGTTGTAATTATAATACCAAAATAAGTTTTATATAAAATGAAATTTGCTTTTTTTTAATTTCATTTTTTATATGAAAATTTTTGAAAAAAATTTTAAAATTGAATAAAAAATATAAAAAATATTTTTTGAAACATTATTTTTAAATTTAACCAAAAGTTCTAAATACCTACAAAAATGTTCGCGGCACACCTAGAATTCTTCGCGGCACACCTAGAATTCTTCGCGGCACACCAGTGTGCCGCGGCACACCGGTTGCCCGACACGGGGTTATAGCATACCATGTAATATAATCGGTGCACACAATGATCCAACGGTTTCCATCTTTAGAAACTGATATTCTAACAAGGAGATCAACCCCGACCTTGTAGAATATCTTTTCTACGGGCGGTATGGATACAGGTTGTCCAGCCGGACGTCGAAGTAATTTCTTCCTTCGTTGACACTCCTGGCAATGGCTTACATATTGGTGAACAGTTCTATAAAGCCCAGGCTAATATAATCGTTTCATCACTTTCTCATACGTTCGGGCAAAACCAAAATGCCCAGCTGTAGGAGCATTTATGTAAATCTGCCATAACTTCCGATCTTAAGTACTTAGAAATCATCATAAGCCAGGGACTTCCAGTTGTGCTATTATTTTTTCTTGTATAATATGCCGTCGATAATGCTGAATTTCTTTCTGATGTAGCCCGAGTTTAAATTATCGATTATTTCTGCTAAATCTGGGTCGTTAGTCTGTTCTATATCGACGTTGGTTAGTGACATCACAGCACTTGGTTGATCGTTCTCAAGAGGGCTCCTTGACAGACAATCGTCATCCTTATGTTTGCGTCCGCTCTTGTAGATAACGGTCACGTCAAATTCTTGCAACTTCAGCGCTAATCTTGCCAAACAGCCAGAAGGATCTTTCTGCCCTACCAACCAACATAGAGAATGATGGTCAGTGACAACCGTGAGTGGTTGAACAAACAAATATGGACGGAATTTGCTAACAGACCAGACTACAGCAAAGCATTTTTTTCTGTTGTCGAATAGTTATTTTCAGCCTTTGTCAAGCCTTTAGATGCATAAGCTATAGACTGCTCCTTTCCACCTTGTATTTTCAGAAGAACAGCTCCAATACTATGTCCGCTTGCATCAGTGTATAGATGGGTATCAGCGGATTCATCAAAGTGTCTCAAGACAGGTTCTGAAATTAGAGCTGTTTTTCAAGGACTTCAAACGCTCTGTCTGGAGCTGCATCCCAATATAATTTCCCATCCCAATATATTTTTCAGTCACCCAGAAATATTACTTGGCTTTGGAAATTTAGTGACGGCTTCAACTTTATCTGGATCTGGATGAATTCCATTTGCGTCAACAAGGTGTCTTAAAATCGTTATCCTCCTTGATCTAAAAAGACACTTTTTATTTTCAAGTTTAGTCCAGCTTTCTGGATGCCCATTAATACAAGTTGTAGGCGACGTAGATGTTCCTCAAAGGTAGGTGCGTAAATCACGATGTCGTCCAGGTAGCAAAGACACATGTTCTATTCAAGACTGCAAAGAACACTATCTATCATCCTTCCAAACGTTGATGTAGCGTTGCTTAGAACAAAAGCATTACTCGGAATTCATACAGCCCATCTGGAGTGATGAAGGCAGTTTTCGCTCAGTCTTTTTAGTCCACTTCAATCTGCTAATACCCGGACCGAAAATCCATCGTGGAGATGTAACTAGAGCCGGCTAAACTGTCTTAGGCATCGTCAATGCGTGGCAGCGGGTAAACATATTTTTTTGTTATATTCAATCGACGATAATCTACGCAGAATCTCCAGGTCCCATCTTTCTTTCGAACTTGAATATCTGGAGATGACCAAGGACTTTCAGAGGGCTTCACGATGTGATTTTCAATCATCTTGTTCACCTCATCTTGAATTAGTCGCCGTTCACTTGGTGCTACTCTATAGGGCCGCTGATTGATAGGAGAGCGGTCTCCTGTGTTTATCTTGTGCTTCACAGTACTGTTGGGCTTAATAGGAGTACTCCCAAAGTCAAATATGTCAATTGAATCGTCAAGGCATGAAACAAGCTGTAACCTTTGAATTTCATTCAGCCCTGGATCCAGAATAAGGTTTATCTTCTGTGACCATTCACGTGACTTTAGCTGCGTTTGTTGTAACTTATCGATGGATTGGATGAGACTTGCAGATATTCCTAATCTCATAACTTTCCATGGTGCACATATTCATTCCTGGTGTAATCAGTTGCGGCCAAGACGCTCCATTCGCCACCCAAATCCTACCTCGGCTGGGTCGAAATGTAACCAATGAGTTTGGTATAAGAACTACTCTTCTTAATAATTAGTCCTTTGAAGCTGACACCACATATTTCTTTGATTTAGGCGGGATGACAAAGTCGTCGGAAGCAAACAATTTCTGGTTTTCCTCCTCTCAAGATTCCAGGACAGAGGTTTCCCTGAGATGGAGTTGATTTCTGCCACAATCAATAACGGCCTCGGTGGCCTTGAAGTCCCATCCGAATATGATGTCATGGCTGCATTCCAGAATAACAACGAATTCAAAGGATATCTCCAGACCATTAACTTCTATGTTCAGGACACATTTTCTTAGGGTCTCTATTAAATTCTTGTTTGTGACTTTAAGAATGGGGCCTGGTTCTTTGAAGAGAGGTGTCTTTAGTTCACGTCGAAATTTATCCGAAAAAACAGAAAGTCTGCTCCTGAATCAAACAATGCTCTAATTTTGCGTCCATTTATTTCGACCATAACAATTTTTTATTTTTATTTTAGCGGCGATATATCCTGGAAGAATTTGCTCAATGGCGACCTCACCCCCGTTAGAAGCCGCTCCACTTAGTTTTTTACCACTGAGGCTTGGGATAGCGGCTAAAATGGCAGGCTGACGACTCGGATTGTCTTCGAGCTGGCGACCTTGCACTGCTTGGATGTGGGGAAGAGCTCCGGTAGAAGTACGTCGAGGTTTGGGGTGCTACATAGTCGTCGTCGACGTCATATCTCGGGGGTCGATTCGAAAATCCACCATTTTTTCCTACTCCGCCATTCCTTGACCTGGCTTCAACGAAGACCTGCCGTCGTTCCCTACAATAACGAACGACATGTCCGGGTCGTCCGCATTGGAAGCAGATGCGTATGTCGTTGTAGGTTCTCCATTGTTCCATCTTCTTGGGTTAGGTTGGTCAGTCGATATTATAGGGCGTGCCTGGTTGTTGTTGCACAACGTTAATTCATGGCCTCATAGATTGGAGAGCACGGGTAATTTCTTCTCTCACAGTCTGTTCCAGGGCGTTCACTTCTCGGAGAGGACTGACCACTTCAGGTGCAGGGAAGACCTTTTGAATTTATTCTCTAACGATTCGGTGATTTCAGCCGGCCAAGTCGTCTGAGTCGCCAACACACGAAATGGGCATTACGTTTGACAATCTAGCGAATTTCGTACGGCCGATCATGCGCTGCTTGACGGTTGCCAGATGACGGCAAAACTTCAGGATCTCATTTACCGTCTGTATATCTTTCGCCACCAATACCTGGTAGATGTCCTCCGAAATTCCTTTTATACTGTGAGCAACTATCTCACCTTCTTTTATGCGAGGGTTCACCTGGTGACAGAGACTAAGGATCTCCTGGATGTATGACGCGTCAGATTCCTCGGCCTTCTGTGCTTTTGACTTCAGAACTTCCTCGGCGCGTCGAGCAGAATCATCCTGCAGTCCGAATACACCGCGGAATGCGTCTTCAAACCTTCTCTACGAGTTGAGTGATTCTTCGTTATTATCAAACCACCTTCCAGCAGTTCCGTTCAAGTAAATAACGACGTTGGCAAGCTTCATGGTCTCGTCCCATCTGTTGTATTTCGACACTCTCTCGTACTCTTTCAACCATTGTCCAGGGTTTATATTTCCATCTCCAGAAAAGGTAGAAGGATCTCGTTGGCGCTGACAAGGGAGGTAGGATCCGCTAACAGTAGGTCTGTGGTCGTCTTCCATTTTTATTCGCTTTTGCAAAGGTTTAAGAATTGGTTCACGTCCCTGTAGACGTCGACTTCTTCGAAATTCCATCACGCCAATGAAGATTCAATAATACGATTTCGACTTTATATATAAATCGGGAAGGAAACACCTCGACGCCGATGGCTTATTCCGAGGATCTTTACCTGAAATAGATTGGGATGAAGATTACAACAATTAATTTTTAAATCAGATCATAGATGAGGAGGACGACTTCATAAATATTGTAATGTAAAACGTGGCCTTAGCGAAGACAAACGATCATACAAACAGAACTTCAAAGAATAACAGGGATGTCTCCATAGAAAAAATCCGGTGCCAAAAGAAAAAAAGGAGTGAAATCTTGATAGACCACCTAGACCATATGTTAAATGGGCACCTAGGTGTTGCCAGGACCATGCAGCGAATAAAAAGGAAGTATTATTGGCCTGCCATGCTCAAAGATGTATTTTATTTTGTTAAGACATGCCATCTGTGCCAAATCAGGAAAAGTTTGAATCAGCTACCTGCTGGTCTAATCCAACCTCAATCCAACCTAATCCCTACCTCAATTTATCCATTCGAAGGGATTGTAGTAGATCTTCTGGGTCCTTACTATCTACAAGGAACAGAAAGAGGTGGATAGTGATTCTAACAGACTACTACACGAAATACGCAGAGACCAAAGCTGTCCTCGATGACACGGGGAAAGAGGTGGTTAAGTTCTTAACGGAAAATATTTTTCTACCACACCGAGCTAAGCCTTACCTTATCAGCGATAAAGAAGGCCAATTTACCAGTAATATGATGAAAAATCTTATGAAAATATGCAATATCAAACATTTTTTTACTACAAAAGTTACCATCCCCATTTGAAATGGCCTCACAGAACGTTTAAACAGAACGTTAATAGATATGATAAGTATTTATGTGAATGTAGATCAAAAGAATTGAGACGAAATCCTTTCGTTTATAACTCACGCCTATAACTCGACAGTACAGGAAACTACCAAATTTTCCCCGTTTTTTCTATTATATCGAAGAGAACCTACCTCAATACTAAACGACATGTTATGTTTGTTTAATTATCGACAAAGGCCAGTTTAAAGGTTTTACGGTGAAGAAGGAAACATAGTTCATTAACTTTTTAAAATATGCGCGTGGTCTCATGCTACCACTCGCGATAGGTTTTTTTCTTCGTCCCGGCGCATGCGCGGCGGCTAGGTCACGTCCAGTGACGTCACGACATCACTCGACATTGATATCTTCATCGAACCTGATCCACGCAACTATATTGATGTAAATACATTTTTAGGAATAATATAAAATTCTATATACAGTTACGAGCGTCATGCGTTCTTAATAATTATTCATCTCTGTCACCGTTTGCTTTTTTTTTTGGAATGGCGCTCTCCTATTGGTTGGCTCGATCACGCCACCTTTGCCCCCCCCCACTCGCTTTTTGGTTTTTGTAACTATTGTGTTGGAGCGGGTCGCTCCTTAAATAATCTATTGTTAACAATACCTCATTATAGATCCGCAAATATCGAAAGTATAGGTATGTAGCTTTTGTACTATTAAGGTGTATATATATATGTAAGTACTATTATCATTAGGGATATATATGTCACATCTACATAAATGTAAATATAATACTATATACTCTACTAATATATGCATTTATATAAGGCGCCTATTTATAATTGTAACAAATAGTATTTGAATAAAAACATTCAATTGGGTAAAACACGGGCGTTGCCCGGGTCATTCGGCTAGTAATATATAAAACAAAGGAAATTGTGTAAAATAATATGATCAAAAATGAGGAGAAATTCAAAACTTATTAAAACCAAAAACATCGAAACGCAAGCTACAAACCAGGCGACTTAGTATCAGTTAAGACCCCAATCAGAAAGCCTGGAAAATGTGAGAAACTTCTTAGACGATATTTCGGCCCATACATCATATTAAAGAAACTATCCTATTTAAATTACTCCGTTGCACCAAAAGACAACCCTGGGAACCGGAGAAATCAAACGGCAGTTCATATGAGCAGAATAAAGCCCTATTTTGAGAGAAAAAAAAGACTGTCGTAAGGACACGACCATTTCAGAGGAGGGAGAAACGTCACAGCCGAAATAGACTCATGTGAATATTTTCTTTTTTTTTTCAATTATTAAACTGTCAAATTTTATTGACAAATATTTGTATTTTTAAAAATCTTATCTCAGATTTTAGTGGAAAGGATTTTGTTATCGGTTGATAGTGAACCAATCTCTCCCGCATTCTCATTGGACGAATGCGGCCATGTTTGTATATAAAGGGGGCTATGGTACGCGTTGAGGCGAGTGTGGTGGATTATCGTGTGGGGACGCTTAAAGTGTTCTCTGCGTGCTATATCCCTGTCTGGCGATCTCGGCGCATACCTGTGTAACCCCGGTCCGATCCATACCTAAGCAGCAATAAAGCTAAGTACTGTTTTTTTTAATTTTATTTAACAAATTGTGATTTATTATTTACTTTTTTTGTGTTGTACTTTTGAGTCCACGATTTTTCTGTGTTTAAATTACTCTTACCGTAGGCCCTAGTATATTGTATTTGTGTGTTAACCCGTACAAAGTAATTTTTGTCAAAACAATTTAATTTTTTTTTGTTGTTAACTTAGTGCAGCCCCGCGCGCTCGCGTCGTCTTTTCTCTTTCTTTGTAAGCTTACCAAAATAAAGCGTCAGCTTTTTAATGAGAACTCGTTCTGGTTTATTCTACAGCACAATGGAAACGGCTGAGAAAAAAAACACATCTACATCTCAAGGTGTGACAATATTCAAGGCCAAACTTACGTGAATACGCTAAACTTGTGAAACAATAATATAAAAATATATATATACTAGACGAATGACCCGGGCAACGCCCGGGTTTTACCCGATTAAATGTTTTTATTCAAATACTATTCGTTACAATTATAAATTGGCACCGTGGACGTCACTTTTGTGAAACGTCCCGCTCCAAACTTTACAGTTAGATTAGTTACGATATACACATGTGTAAATCTTCAAATCGAGCGAGCGTCTATAAATATCTCGATTTAGATCAAGTATTCTAATTATTAAGCGAACACTATTATTAATAAAATTTTGAGAAGATATCGATTTTAAACGTATTTATAACCTTGATAGAGGGCGCTGTTCGTGAGCTAAGTAGAATAATTTGAATATAGTTTTAATATTTAATTTATATATAATTTAAAATAGCCTATCGTTTTCCTCGTATTTGTTTACCTATATATGGAAATTTTGGTACTGTAAAAAAAAAAACTTTGCTTCAATAATATTAAAAAAAAAAGCACCCAGGCTAAGTTTGGAACCAAGGTTGTGGAAATACGAAGCCATACACCTAACCATTAAGCCACGCTTGGCATCAAAAATATTCGCATGTAAAGCTATTTCAGGCCTTACATATTTCTAACGACCTTTTTGAAATAGGTTTTTGAAACATGGAAATTATAATACCTCAAATAAATAGAAATATAGTGAACACAAATAAAACATACCAAATATTTCGAATTAGAGCAGTTATTTTAAACGGCGAATTAGATCAGTTATATCTAAAAATGAAAATACACTGCGTGACATTGAAAATGGAACACCAAGAAATAGTGGCCAGAAAGTGATGAAACTCGGCAGACAGAGAGAGACAGGGACGAACAATAAGTGATCTTTATTTCAAAATGATAGTCATAATACAGAGCGAGAACGGCGTCGGCTTAGTAGCAAGTAGGACCACCGCGGACGGCGATGCACGCAGCAACACGTCTAGGTAGAGAGTCAATCAGAGTACGGATGGCGTCCTGACGGATGGCTCTCCATTCCCTCTCAACCATTTGCCACAGTTCGTCTTCTGAACACGGCTGTGGCAAGGCATGCAAAGGGCGTCCAATGATGTCCCAGACGTGCTCGATTGGTGAGAGATCAGGAGAGTACGGTGGCCAGGGAAGCATCTGTACATCTTGCAGAGCTTGTTGGCTAATGCGAGCAGTGTGCGGTCGGGCGTTATCCTGCTGATAAAGGGCATTCGGTACCCCCTGAAGGTAGGGGAGTGTCACCGGTCTCAGCACATCATCAACGTATCGTTGGGCCATCATAGTGCCCTGAATACGAAGTAAAGGTGACCTGGAATCATACGCGATTGCGCCCCAAACCATGATTCCACGTTGTCGCACGGTGGGGCGTTCCACAATTGCTGCCGGATTGGACCTTTCTCCACGTCGACGCCACACGCGTACACGGCGACTATCACTGGACAAGCAGAAACGCGACTCATCTGAGAACACGACCCTGTGCCATTCCGTCATCCACGTCGATCTAGCCCGGCACCATTCCAAACCTTGGCGCCTATTCGGTGGGGTCAATGGCAGTCTTCTTAGCGGACGGCATGAGTGCAAGCCATTAGCAACCAATCGACGGGAAATGGTTCTGGTCGAGATGGAATGATCTAGGGTGTCTTGCACATGTTGCAGGATGGCGGTACAAGTGGCTTGTGGGGCCGCCACTGCTTGTCGAAGGATACGCCGATCCACACGTGCTGACGTCACTCTGGTTGCACCGACATTCCTATAAATTGCCACATTTCCTTGTTCCAACCATCTTCTCCACAGTCGGTGCACCGTGGACGCACCAAGGTGTGTATCAGCTGCGATTTGACGTATGGACCAACCTGCCCTTTCCAGTCCGATCACCATGCTCCTCGTAAAAGCGTCTGTCTGCTTGAACTGCCTCCGTTTACGATGACCTGGCATTCTCTGTTATTACACGTGTCTTTTGACACAAGAACAAAATTTCTACAATGATTTTCCTTGAAGAAATAACGACACGAATACTACTCTACTTTCTGCAAGTTCCTTCCCTTATATCTTACTCCATGTGCGCACGAGAGCTGCGCATTTTACATCATTTGCATAACTCGGTTAGGCGCGTCTACCCTGAAATTTGCATAATTTTCTGGCCACTATTTCTTGGTGTTCCATTTTCAATGTCACGCAGTGTATATAAATCTTCAAATCGAGCGAGCGTCTATAAATATTTCGATTTAGATCAAGTATTCTAAACGTATGTGTTATTAAGCGAACTATTTTAAACGGCGAATTAGATCAGTTAGTTATTAAGCGAACTATTATTAGATATTTTAAACGGCGAATTAGATCAGTTATATCTAAAAATGAAAATATATAAATAAATAAAACCTCCAAAATATTTCAAATTAGAGCAGTTATTATATAAATATTTATATTATATGTGTTATTAAGCGAACTATTATTAATAAAATATTGAGAAGATTTAGATTTTAAACGTATTTATAACCTTTTAGTATTGATAGAGGGCGCTGCTCGTGAGCTAAGTTAAATAATTTGAATATATAGTTTTAATAATTGATTTATATATTTTTTAAAATAGCCTATCGTCACCACCGTTATTTTTTACCTATGTATGGAAATTTTGGTTTGAATTAGTGAACTACTGCGAATTTGTATACCGGACATACCAACAGACCAACAAACAAACATACAAACATTCATTTTTATATATATTTTTATTTATATTTTTTATATATATTTATATATATATAAAACGTACATTTTAAATAAAATAATATTTTTAATAATTTGCTACAATAATATAAAAGAAATGAAAAAAAAAACAGCCACGCTGAGCCTCGAACCTAGGTTGCGGGGGTACGAAGCTGTGTACCTAACCTATAGGCTAAGCTTGACGTTACAAATAAGCTCATGCGAGGCTATTTAAGGCCATACGTCTACCGCGAGGGGGCGCTGATTGCGAGTGAATTTACGTTTTATTGTAAATAAAAATGCAACGAAAGGTTATTTCTAAAGAGTAATTAGCCAGAAACCATCCCGGTAGTATACTAAACATCTTCCCAAAGTTTCATCACGATTGGTTTAAACGTATTTAAACCTTTTAGTATTGATAGAGGGCGCTGCTCGTGAGCTAAGTTGAATAATTTGAATATATAGTTTTAATAATTGATATATATATTTTTTTAAAATAGCCTATCGTCACCCCCGTTATTTTTTACCTATGTATGGAAATTTTGGTTTGAATTAGTGAACTACTGCGAATTTGTATACCGGACATACCAACAGACCAACAAACATACAAACATTCATTTTTATATATATAGATATACCCATGATATATTTTGTTTATAGTAAATCATGATTCAATTCCATATTGAACATACAATTGTTTTTAATGTACTAGTTTTTGTTTAATCTTTTATTTTTGTCTGAATTGTTTCACAAATTGCCAAATACATTTTTTAAACATGTAAATTCCATGTTAAAAAAGAAAAGTTGAATGATATGTAAATTTACTAAAGTTTTTTTTTTTTTTTTAAATAAGGATAAATTGGACGGTCTGTGGTTGTCTAGTGTGTGTGGCTTCGCGCTGATTGCTCATAATAAAGAAGAAGGAAAAAGGCCTAACGACTGCTTAATTGTCATTTCCAGATATTTAAACTTTGGAAAAAATTTTTACCATACGACAAATAGCCGACAGGATTCGAACTTGTTCGCGGAAATTTTACTTAATCTCAAGGCATGGGAAAGAGGAAGGCAAGCCCAAAAAATACTTCATTTATTAATAAAACTGCATCTTGAATTAGTCAAAAGATATAATGAATCCCATAAAACGCCCAATTTAAAAATAGGAGATAAGGTACTGTATAAGATCCCTTACCAATCAGGCCAAGGTAAACTTATGCCAGCTTTTTACCCAGAACCTTATACGATAATTGCCATACCTTCCCCCCAAACAATAGAAATAGATAAGCCATGTCAACCCGAAAATAAACGTACAACAATAGTTAATATTTCTAAAATAAGACTCTGGGAACCAGTATCTGAAGATACCGAGGAAAACCTAAAAACAATCTTTCCATTTCAAGAAGAGGACCTGGAACAATGCTTGGGCACTTAGCTTAACAGGCAAGTTTTTTTCACTACTAACCCTAAATTTTGCATACTTCCATTCAGCAATAAAAGTTGCTATTGAATGGGATTAGACCTATGTGTATGAGGGTATGTAAACATGTAGTGCTTGATATTCAGAAAATTTTTCCCCAGTTGTCTGCATTATGTTAGTTAAGTTATTGGGCACCTTTTCTGTGATCCCAACTAACAGAACTTAGGTCATCCTAACACATCTAACATCTTTTCTTGTATATAAAATTATTGTATGTATAGTTTTTTTTTTCTCTTTTTTCTTTGTTGTTCAAAATATATATTGTCCTTTACCGTCCTTCCCCTCCCAGCCACCATTGTAAAAAAAAAAAGGAAAAAAAAAGAAGGGAAGTTTTTTTTTGTATTATTATTTTTTTTCTCTTCGTGGGGGGTAGTGATATATTTTGTATATAGTAAACCATGATTCAATTCCATATTGAACACAATTGTTTTTAATGTACTAGTTTTTGTTTAATCTTTTATTTGTGTCTGAATTGTTTCACAAATTGCCAAATACATTTTTTAAACATGTAAATTCCATGTTAAAAAAGAAAAGTTGAATGATATGTAAATTTACTAAAGTTTTTTTTTTTTAATAAGGATAAATTGGACGGTCAGTGGTTGTCTAGTGTGTGTGGCCTCGCGCTGATTGCTCATAATAAAGAAGAAGGAAAAAGGCCTAACGACTGCTTAATTGTCATTTCCAGATATTGAAACTTGGAAAAAATTTACCATACGACATCCATATACACTGTATAACAAAAAAATCGACGACCAAGAAGGAGTTGTCAGATTAGGACAAAAATTGGTGTATGTAAAGAGCATTTAGAAGGGAAAAAAACGATTAAAATTTTCAGAACAATTAATTGTTTTATTTTTCAGAGTTTGATCGTCACAAATTGAGAATGTCAAATATGTCGTTGGACCCCAGCTGGCCTTGGATGCAGGCTGCCACCCGGCGTGTCATGGACTGATAAAGATTCCGGATTGTGTGCTGCGGGATTTCTTGCCAAATTGTCTCCAACTGTCGGGCTAAATAGTCAATATTCCGGAATGGTTGCAATCGCCTTCCCATCACTTCCCAGATGTGCTCTATGAGCGAGAGATCAGGCGACCTTGCTGGCCACGGAAGAGTTCGGCAAGATTGAAGACAATCCATAGTAACACGTGCCGTGTGTGGCCGGGCACTATCTTGTTGAAAAGTAAGCCCGGGGTGATGTGAGAGGAACGGCAACAAAACAGGCCGTAGAATGTCATCTACGTACCGTTGTGCTGTCAGGGTGCCAGGAATGACTGCCAATGAGGTCCTGCTATCAAATAAAATGGCATCCCAGACCATAACGCCCTGTTGTGGACCTGTGTGGTGTTCGACAGTAAGGCCAGGATCCACACGCTGCCCAGGGCACAGTAAGAAACGGGAATCGTCACTAAAGACTATACGTCCCCAGTCAGCGCAGTTCCAAGTTGATCGCTCCCGACACCACTGTAGTCGGACTTGTCGGTGCACAGGTGTGAGGGGTAGGCATCGTAACGGTCGGCGAGCTCTTAGATTCCGCTCTCTCTTTCGCCTGTTGATGGTCATTTTGGACACTTGTGTGCCGGTCACACGTTCGATGGTAGATAACGTGGATTCCGGTGCTGCGACAGCTATTCTGACAAATGCTCTCTCCTCCCGTCTCTCCTCTCGACCGCTGCCGTCCTGACGTTGCATACTTCCGTTGTTGACCCACTCTTGCCAACATCGCCTAATAGCCGCATCACTTCGACACAGATGTCGCGCGATTAGTCGATTAGACCAACCAGCCTCTTTCAATCCAATGACACGACCAGTCTCAAACTTTGACATATGTTCGTAATGAGCACGAATCTTTCGGCGAGGCATTGATACAGTAGAAATAGGCGTACTGCTAAAATATTAAACGGAAATTCTGAAAATCAGCTCGTGCCGCCCCGAATATTGAGTCTTGAATGCTCGTGCTGGATGCGCAGTTAAGATGCGCTGGAGCTTTGCTTTGCATAATTCGGTCACCAAATTTCAATCATTTGCATGTTTGGTCGAAACCTCTTTGTAAACGTATTTTCATATAAATCGGACAACTGCTTCTTGGTGCGTCGATTTTTTTTGTTATAGAGTATATTTAACATTATATAATCGTATTTATTCATATATAATCATTTATATTTAAACCTATATATGATCTTCTATGGACGCACGTTGTAATAAAGTAGTTTCAATATCTCTCTCTCTCTCGAGCGGCGCGGACGCACGTGCGCGCGCGCTCCCGCTTACCCCGTCGGCGTGGCGTGTTCTTTGGCGTTCTATTTTTAAGCCTAAAATTTTTATTCTTTTAGATTTTCTTTCAATTTCATGGGGGATTCCCCACCCCAAAGACGCGATGAAATTGGCTGAGAGCCATTCGTCATCTACACCTGCTGATGCCATCAGCACTCCTCAGGCCCTTGGTAACTGAGGGGAACAACGTAGAACTACAGCCTGGTACAGGCAAGCCTTCGTCGAGCTGGGCTAGCCTCGTCGAATAAGGCAAGCAACTCCCGATGGAGGAACAAGATGATGGGTTCTTCCTCGTCAGCCATGAGCGCAAGAGGCCAGCTGAAACGGCGGCAAAACGGCAGAGCAAAAGAGGCCGCGTCCAGCCTGCTGCCACCAAGCCTACTGTTGCACCCCCTGCTAACAAGCCCCGAGTGCAGAGGTGCACGAAAACTCTGCACAAACAGGCGGACTCCAGAGCCAAGTCGGCGGCCGGTCAGGTAGACCAATGTGTCTACCTGGAATTCTCCTCAGAATTCAGCCAGGCGCAGTACTTCATGGCGCTGGAAGCGAAGCTGGGAAGGCCTGAGTCTACCAGCTGAGCAAGATGGAGGGGCACTTCCTAGTCGGCCTCTCCAGCGAGCAGCTCGCAGAGAGGCTCATCGAGGAGGGCCTGCACATTGAAGAGGCCACTTTGCGAGTTTATCCCTTGAGGAAGAAGGGTGAGCGGATCGCCGTGGGCAACGTGCCGTTTTTTGCAACGGACGCCGACCTTATCGTGGCGCTCAAGCCTTACGGCCGGGTGACCTCGATCGTCCAGCAAATATTGGACCTGGACAATTCCTGCTGGGCTTACGCTCGTCGGGAAGCCTTCATTACTCTGCATGACGGAGTTAGGCTCTCCCAGATTCCTGCCCGGCTGGATATCAAGACCAAGGGAGTCATCACGCCAGTCTACGTGAGCTACGGGATCCGCTGTTCCCTCTGCCATAGGCAAGGACACAAGCGGGCCAACTGTCCTCAAAAGACTGGCTTGACAGAAGACAAGCTGCTTTTCCCTGAGCTGCCGCCTGTTGCTTGCCAAAAGGCCTGGAACAAGCCGCTTGCCTCTTCTTTCCAAGCCTCACCAGCAGCTGCGCCAGCACCAGCAGCTGACATCCCTTCCTCTACCGCCACCGCCGTCGCAGACCCTCCTCCCAGCGACTCAAATGATCAGGCGGCTGCGGATCAAGACACAAAAAATAAATCCAAGAAGCTTCCTCCATCACAAGATAAGCAGAACTTGGCTCAGAGGCAAATGGCCGATCTTGTGAAGAACGACAAGGCTTCTGCGGCCATCACCAGCGTCCAGAAGATGGGCTGGGAGAGAGAACAACTCCTCCAAGCTTTTATCAACAACGGCCTCATGGACAAGCTTCTGGCAAAATCCAACGCCCAGCAGAGACAGGCCATCGACAACTTGGCCACGGCGCTCATGGCTCTTACAGGGAACACCAGTGACACCCTGTACAAGAAGCTGTCACGCGCCAAAAACTCTGCTCGGGAGCCGAAATGAGCTTCCGTGTTGCAAACCTGAACATGCGCGGCATCGCCGCTCTTCGACGGCTACAGCGCCGTCGTTGTGTCTTCAACGACCACCGTGGGATCAGGCCTCGCCTGCGTCTTCGCGGCCGGCGTCGTTGTTCACCGGCAGCAGATCCTATGGCCTGGCAAGGTTGCTTTCATCAACCTCACCGTCCGAGGAGTCTCCTTGACGTGTGTCAACGCCCACGTCTCTCATGCTCCTGAAGAGCGCTGCCGCCGGTTTCAGATCATCGCAGCTTTGGCGCGTGAAGAAGGTGCTTGGATCCTCGGTGACCTGAACATCTCGGAGGAATCGGCGAAGGACGAGGCATCAGGTTCAGCAGAAGCCCTCATGGAGCTCCTGGACCAAGCCGACCTTATCGACGTCGCCACTTTCTTCCATGCTGCACTGGAGCACACCAGGATTGCCACCATCTGGACAGAATCCTACTTCCATCAGACTTCTGCGACCCCGTCACCCACTACCAAACTGTTAACTATGCCTACTCGGACCACCGTGCCGTCCTGATCCAAGTAGGAGACCCAGTTCCTACAAGACTTTCCTGCATTGGCAAGCTGCTACAGTCAGACCTCTTTGTCGATTGAATGGAAACGTTCATCGATGAAATATCGGAAGACCTAGCAAATCTCTCATCTCCGATGTTATGGGAACACTGGACCAGGATCAAGGCAGATCTGGTCGCAGAGATAAGATCACTCGCGCCTGCCGTCGCCCTGTCCGGCGGTTGATACATCGAAAGAGCAAGCCTCTTCCTGAGGCGGAGACTGGAGGATGACACTGCCCGCCCCGACTATCCTTCCTTGTCGGACCTCGGGCGTTCCTTTCGAGCCAGACGTCGCTCTCCCTCCACCTTCACCGACAACGACAGCAACGCCATCTCCGGGGGGCAGCTTAGGCGTTTCCTTCGAGAACACTTTAGCAGTCGCTTCGCTCAGGTTACAAGCTCGACAGAATCCATCGCCGACTTCCTAGCTGAAGTGACACCCCAGGAGTTCGACGAGTGGGACCAGCTCTTTCTCGCCGACATCTCCCGCGACCAGATAGCGACAGCCATCCACCGCCTGCCAAACGGCCGTGCCTCGGGATGGGACGGCTTACCCTGCGAGTTTGTCAAAGCCTTCAAAGAATTCTTCGCCGATGTTTTTTTGGCAAGACTTCAAGGCTTCTCATTTCCGCGGGGCCTTGCCTCCATCCTCAAGACGCAGCAAAGTCATCCTGCTGCCGAAATCGCACGGTGGTCCGGGCAGTGCTGTAGTCGTAAAATTAGCATAGGGTATACGCTTGAGAATATAAATTTTGGTAAAAATAAACAAGGTTATTTTTAATTATATTTTTATTTGAAAAAAAAAGACGTAAAATATTACATACAACTTTTACATAAAAATGTCCCATAATGACTGCCGAGATGCATCTGTATTTTTTCTGGCACAAACTCTTGATCTAGTGTCAGTAGATGATCTATGATATAAAAGCCATGATTGAACGTTTTTTTTCGGCTGAAACATTTCGATTGGTGGTCCATTTGAATTTATGAACATTAAGTTCGAAACATTTGATATTAGCAAAGAAGTCCGCAAGTTTGTTATTATATCATTCATCAGGCTGAAACCTCGCTCACATTCAGCTGTTGATCAGGGCAATGTTGAAATTGCCCTGAAAAATGGTTGAAGTGTTTCGGGAACATTGTTTTCATCATCAACAAAATCTCTCAAGCCGTTAATGCATTTCATTTCATCTAAGTTAAACCTTCGACAAATACGTCTCATTTCGACCTCTCCATATCGAACATTTTCTGCGTCAAAATTGTTTGGTTCTAGAGCTGAAATATCCTTAATTAATTGCTCATTATCTTCATTTGATTCTGTACACAACCTTAATTTTAACTTTTCTATTATACTTAGAAGAATTTTTTTTCTATCAATCGGAATAATTTTGGCATTGGGAACTAATGTTACGCTCCTAAAAACTAAGTTTTCTGCCGCTTCAAGAGCTAGCAAGCTTTTTTCTCCTGGTGATGTTTTGAAGCTTTCTATGACTCTAATTGTTCTCTTTATTATATGTTCCGCCTTTTGTAAAGTAGTTGTTCTAGACTGCAGCTCTAAAGACAACATTGATATTTCCTGAAGCGTGTCGTACATTAAACCTAAATCTAATATAAATTCTGGACTCTCCAATCTTCTTAATAACCCTTGATATGTGGAATCGAGATATGTTGATGATTTGAAATGATGGTGCAATGACTCGTATGACTCCCAGACGGTTTTTATTGTTTTAAACCTACTTGAAATCCATCGTACTCCTAAAATTCGACCCACTTTAGCAAATCTTGTTCCTAATTCATGGCAAGCTTCCTCCAGAGCACGACAATTTTTGGGAGATTGGCTATATAATGAATACAGTTTGTCCATAAAAGCTTTAAAATGGTTGATTCCGCGGACTTCTTTGATAGTATCGCCAACAGAAAGCTATAATCTATGGTTGAGGCAGTGCCATGCAAAAAGTTTTGGAAACTTTTGCTTAAGTCGAGTTACGACTCCCGAATGTCTTCCTACCATGACACTTGCCCCATCAGTCGCAATTGCTATCCAATTTTCTTTTAAATATTCTTCGTTCAACCCATGTTTATACAAAGTATTCAAAAGCTCTTTTTCAATATTTTCTGAGTCTTGGCATTGTAATTCACACAAATCAAAGAAAATATAATCAATACTTTCTCCTCCTAAATATGCTTTCAAGAAAATGACCAAAGTTGATTTATTACTTAAGGTTGTTGATTCATCAATTAGTATAGTAATTTTTGAATTTGTTGACAAAATCTTCGCAACAAGCATTTTCCGCATTTCGCAGGCTATATGGTTTATTATTTGTGTAGCAGAATATCTGGAGTGAAGAGTCGATCCTAATTTAATGCCATTTAATGTTTGTAACGTGATATGATTTTCATAATCAGAATATGGTCTATTTGTTTTAGCGATATTATAAGCAGTTCTAAAAAGCTTAATATTTTCATTTTCTACTTCAATGTTCATATTGTTTGCATATTCTTCTAATTTTTTTTTTCTGTCTTTCTTAATATTCTCAGCTATTTTATGAGCTTCAGACTCACAATGCTTTTTAATTTTCATTCGAATGTTTGATAATTTGCTTGCCCGATCTTTTCCTGCTGCTTCTATTAGGTAGTTACTCCATTCTGGTGAAATATGAATTCTTTCACTTTTTGCAGCCCCTAAAGTTTTAACACTTGCGCAAATGTTACATCCGAGTCTACCTTTGGAAATTGAAAGCCATGGATACTTTTCCTTAAATTGAATATATTGGGAATCATTCCAAACTTCAAATTTGGAATCCTGATCATTCATTTTCTCTGGTGAACTATTGATCAATATATCAGCTCTTTTTGAGATAGTACTTGCATTTGATGTACCAACAGTGTTTTTATTTCTTTTAACAGCTTCTTCTAGTTCATTCTTTTCTGCATCTTCTTCTACCTCCAAACTTCTTTTAGTACATAAATTTCCTGTCTTCAACCAGCGGTCCATAATTAAACAGAAGAGTTATTTTCGAAAGCTAGTATAAGTACAGAAAATTTAAATTTCACTTATTTTAACATTAACAAAATTTAGATACTTACTTAATCGATTTGTTTTGAATAAAATATTTATTTTATTTATTTTTTTAAAAAACAAACACCAACTTTTCATCAACAATTAAAAACAATTTAAATAAGCTTTTAAGCCAGTATCAATAAACTTACTTAAAGAAGTTTTCAAAATTATATTTTTTTGAAAATCAATGTTATTTTGTCAACAGCTTTTGCTAACTTCAAATAAACTAAAGAATATGCAAAATTAACGTCCACAATAACGTAGTTTAGCATGGTTACCATAGCAACTTTAGTTAAAGAAGAGTATTTGATAAAATTCAAATATATTTTCAATTGTATATAGAATTAGAAGAAAATCGTTTTAAATCGAAAACCAAATTGTTTATGTATTAGTTTACATCACTGCTGGATAAATACAGCATTGGTAATAAGAGAACATCTATCTCGAAGAAGTCGTTTTTACTTTTTTTTGTAAATGATTTTAACATCAGAAAATATAACTTTATTTTTATTTTAACTTTAATTTTTTAACATATTTTCTATTAAGCACAAACATAATAACTTTTAAATATTAGGAAAGTTTAAAGTTTTCATTTCATTGTGGTTTTAAACAAAATTACCATTTTCAAAAATTAAAGGTTCGGTTATATTCGTTTTCCGTTTTTCGTTAAAGGAGGCTTGTTTGATTATTAATTTGAATATAGTTGATATATTTTTCCCAAGAAATTTTTACTAAATGAATGAAATATTTTGTGTGAATTGTTAATTTGAAAATTTTTTTCAAATTTTCAGTGCAATTTTTATCATTTTTTTTTTTTTTACTATTACAAAGAAAGAAAATAATAAATTTTTAATAAAAAATTTGAACAAAATCATAGGGTATACGCTATTTTTAAGTAAAACCACTAGGTATACTATCTAAATTTTAAAAGCATATGGTATACGGCGTATACCCCCGTATACCCTCCACTACAGCACTGGGTCCGGGTCTACAGGCATTCCGGTCAATCAGCCTACCAACGACCGACTACAGGGTCCTCAGCGGCGTGCTCTTGGGCCGTCTGCGATGTCACATGCCAGACCTGGTGCCCGACTGTCAGACCTACGCCGTTCCAGGACAGTCATCCTCCTGGAACATTGCGCGAGTGTCTGAAGAAGCCGCCTGGGCATCCAGACATAACACGTCGCTGGCTATCATCTCCCTGGACCTGAAGTCGGCGTTCGACACCCTGAGCAGGAGCTACCAGTTTGCCCTGCTTGAGAAGCTTGGCCTACCATCTACCTTCCTAGGGGGGATTGCTGTCCTCTACGGGAGAGCAGACGCCTCCATCCGGTTCGGAGATGTCTACACCAAGGCCTTCCCGCTTCTCAACGGGGTGAGGCAGGGCTGCCGTCGTAGCGCCGCGCTCTTCTGCATCGGAGTTGGGCCACTGCTACGCCGCCTCGAGAGGATCTTGGGCCGCGGCAGCGTCGTTGCCTATGCGGACGACATCCTACTCTTCATCAGGGACGACGCTCAGTTTGAGCTCATGCCCCTGATCTTCGAAGAGTTCCGCAAGTCCTCTGGGGTGGCTGTCAACTTCAAGAAGAGCTGCGGGCTCTGGTGCGGTTCCTGGAAGCACCGGACAGATTCTCCTCTGGGAATCTCCTGGACGTCCGATTCACTGACCGTCCTGGGCTGCACTATCACCACCAGGAACACCACCGCCTCCCAGGCCTCACGTCTGATGTGGCTGCTGGAGCGAGCCATGGCGAGGTGGTCGCCCTTCACCCGCGGCCTGTCGCTGGTGGGTCGTGCTCGCGCGGCCAACAGCCTGGTTTTGGGTTCCATCCTGCACCACCTCCATGGCTACTTCCACCTGAAACCTCCGTCGGCCGGCTGCAGGCGCGGTTGGCGCGCTTCGTGTGGGGTACGAGCCGAGTCTCGTGGCTTCCCGGGCACATCCTGGCTCGCTCAGTCTCCGATGGTGGCGTCGGCCTGCTTGACATCGCGGGCCAGCTTCGGCTCTCCTGCCTGAAGGGGGTCCAGGACTCTCTTCGCGGCGCCGCCAACGGTTACTCTTGGCTGGTCCACAGCCGGGCGTGCCTGACACCGCCGGCTCCTGACGTCAGGCACTCGCCTAGGAGGAGGAGACTGCTGAGCCTCTGGGAGGCTACGTCCAGCGTCCTCGAACTTGACCATCGGATTCTTCATCCCGCCAGCCTGAGGTCGCTGCGTTTTCGAGACGACAACAGGTTCCTGTGGCCGCCAGACCTGCTGGCTCCCGAGCGCTTGCTACAAGCGACTGTCGGGGACTTCTCCGATGACGCCCCTGCACTAGCGCGCTCAACGCGGGCCGCGCTCCTGGACGCGCAGCATCTGGGGGCTTTCTGCCAACGTCTCCTGCGGGAAAACGCCAGCTCCAGCTATCATGCGGAGTACGAGGCGGAGACCATCGTCCTGCGGGGATCGGCTACCCCCATCACCCGCCTAACCAGCCAGAGGGCGCGCCGGGCATTGGACTCGGCACGGCTCCAGGCGCATCCTACTGCAGAGCTGGCTGCCAGGTGGACCCCCACCGTGGATCCCCTGGGCCGACCTGCGTCGGAACTGCTTCTCGGGGCACGACGCATATGTCGCCCTACGGCTGGCCCTCCACGCCCTAGCACATCCTGACCATCCTGCCTCGAGTCGTGCCAACTGTGCCGCCTGTGGGTCCAGCGACGGGTCTCTGACCCACAGATATTGGAATTGCCGGGCCGTGCGACCCCTGCTCCGGGAGGTGTTCGCCTCCTGCGAAGTGCCCCTGGATCTGCAGGCCTGGCTCTTCGGCATCGGCCTCCATCCCGAGGCAGTGAAAATAACAAGTGTGGCGAAGGCTACCATCTACGAGTACCATCTTTGTCTTGAGGTGGGCAACGCCAGCCAACACCTAGACCTGCCCACTCTGTGGGAGAGAACTCTCGCAGTCCACCGGTGGCGGAGTCTTTCCCGCGGTGGGCACCATCAATGAAGACCTTGTATATATTTTTATATATATTTATATTCATCAATTATTATTTTTATCTATTTATATCTATTTTCCCTATATTTATCAGTATATAATCATATTTATTCATATTTATATGTATTTAACCTTATATAATCTCATATGGACATTGAAATAAAGTAGTTTTAATCTCAATCTCTCTCTCTTTCTCTCTCGAGCTGCGAGGACGCACGGGCGTGCGCTCCTGCCCCAACCTTTGAAGGCTTGAATTTTCCAACCGCCTCTTAGGAATTAGAGAGAAAATTCAATTTTTAGGGGGATTCCTCACCCCTCCAAGCTCAAATGACCTTGGCTGAAAGCCATTCGTCATCAAAATCTGCTGATGACATCAGCACCCCTCAGACCCCAGTGATAACTGAGGGGCACACCACGGAACCAGAGCCTGGTACAGGCAAGCCTTCGATGAACAAGGCAAACAACTCCCGATTGAGGAGCAAGACGATGGCTTCATCTTCGTCAGCCACGAGCGAAAAAGGCCATCTGAAACGGCGGCAGAACGGCAGAGCAAAAGGGGCCGTGTCCAGCCTGTTGCCAATAAGCTTACTGTTCTACCCCCTACGAACAAGCCCCGAGTGCGGAGGTGCACCAAGACTCTGCTGAAACAGGCTGAGTTCTGAGCCGAGTCTGCAGCTGGTTAGGTAGACCAATGTGGAATTCTCCCCTGAATTCAGCCAGGCGCAGTACTTCATGGCGCTGGAAGCGAAGCTGGGAAAGGCCTGCGTTTACCAGCTGAGCAAGATGGAGGGGCATATCCTGGTCGGCCTATCCAACTTGAAACTCGCCGAGAGGCTCGTAGAAGAGGGCCTGGACATCGAAGACGACACATTGCGGGCCTTTCCTCTGAGGAAGAAGGCCGAGCGCATCGCATTGGGCAACGTCCTGTTCTTTGTAACGGACGCTGACCTGATAGCAGCACTCAAGCCCTACGGCCGGGTGACGTCCATCGTCCAGCAAATGGTGGGGCTGGGAAATTCCTCCTTGGCTGACACACGTCGGGAAGCCTTCATTACTCTGCATGACAGAGTGAAGCTCTCCCAGATTACCTCCCGGCTGGAAATCAAAACCAAGGGATTCATTACGCCAGTCTACGTGAGCTATGGGATCCGCTGTTCCCTCTGCCATTGGCAAGGACACTAGCGGGTCAACTGCCCTAAAAAGACTGCCATGACGGAAGAAAAGCTGCTTTTCCCTGAGCGACCGCCTGTTGTGCGCCCAAATGTCTGGAGCAAGCCGCTTGACTCTTCTCCCAAGCTTCACCAGCAACTGTGCCAACACCAGCAGCTGAAATCCCTCCTCCTCCCACCGCCACAGCCGTCGCAATCCCTCCTCCCAGCGACGAGAATAAGCGGGATAACGTGGATTCCAACTCACCAAATAACACCGAGGAGCTTACTCTATCACAGGTGAAGCGAAATTTGGCCCAGAAACAAATTGACGCTCTTATGAAGAACGCCAAAACTTCTGAGGCCATTGACAGCGTCCAGAAGGTAGGCTTTGAGAGTGAACAACTCCTCCAAACCATTACTAATAATGGCCTCATGGACAACTTCTGGCCAACTCCAACATCCAGCAGAGAAAGGCCATCGACACCATGGTCACGGCGCTTATAGCTTTGACAGGGGGCACTAGCAACACCCAGTACAAAAAGCTATCTCGCGCCAGACACTCTGCTCGACACCCTAAATGAACCTTCGAGCGCAACCATGAACACGCGCGGCATCGCCACTCTTCGCCGGAGATTTCTACTCTGCTGTTTCCTCAAGGAGCATGGGATCGACATCTGCTTTCTGCAGAAAACGAAGGTCATGTTCCTGGACGACGTAGGAGACCTCTGCAACGGCTACAGCGCCGTCGTTGTGCCTTCAACGACCACCGTGGGATCAGGCCTCGCCTGCGTCTTCGCGGTCGGCGCCGTTGTTCATCGGCAGCAGATCCTATGGCCTGGCAAGATGGCTGTCATCGACCTCACCGTCCTGGGAGTCTCCATGACGTGTGTCAACGCCCACGTCTCTCATGCTCCTGAAGGGCGCTGCCGCCAGCTCCAGATCATCGCAGCTTTGGCGCGTGAAGAGGTGCGTGGATCCTCGGTGATTTGAACATTTCCGAGGAGTCGGCGAAGGACATGGCATCAGGACAAGCAGAAGCCCTCGCGGAGCTCCTGGACCAAGCTGACCTCGTCGACATTACCACCTTCTTCGATGCTTCACTGGAGCACACCAGTGTTGCTACTATCGGAAGCTGAGTCGACGCGCGTCGTCTGGACAGAATCCTACTTCCATCAGGCTTCTGCGACCGCGTCACTCTACCAAACCTTCGACTACGCCTACTCGGACCACCGTGCCGTCCTGATCCAAGTAGGAGACCCAGCTCCTACAAGACTTCCCTGCATCGGAAAGCTGCTATGGTCAGACCTCTTTGTCGATCGAATGGAAACGTTCATCGATGAAATATAGGTAGACCTAGCAAATTTCCCACACCCGATATTATGGGAACAATGGACCAGGATCAAGAAAAATCTGGTCGCGGAGATACTGTCACTCGTGCCTTCCGTCGCCGAGTCCGGCGTTGGATACATCGAGAGAGAAAGCCTCTTCCTGAGGCGGAGACTGGAGGACATCGGCCCCAGACAAGCATCACGACCCTCCTCCACTAATGTCCTAACTCCGACTGCGCCTCAGCTGCCCAGACAGCTAGCACCCGCGACTCCTGCACCAGCACCCCCAGCTCCATCTGTGGAGGTGCCGCCTCCTGCACCGGCGCCCCCTGCTCCATCTCTGGAGGTGCCAAGTGATGGTCCCACGGCCCAAACTTCGCCCCGTCGGTTCACTGCGCCTCCGCCTGCTGAACCATCGCCGCCTACTCCCCATGAGGAGGATTCAGCTCCAGCCGTAGTAGCACCACCGATACTACTACCTGCCCCGACCACCCATGAGATACAGACCGCTCCTGCACCCACTAATACTTCTACCTTTACGTATGAGGATCTCGAGTAACACGTAGTGGATTTACTCGAACGATTGAATGATGAAACCATCCTGAGCTCCCTATATGAGAAAGTGGTAATCAGGTTTAATATCGCGTTCGCGATTTTATACAGCGATGATAGGGATTATAACTCGGGGTACTCTTGCCTGAGCACAAGACTATTCTCTCCAAATCCTTCAACACTGTCAACGAGAATCTTGGGGGCATGAATCCCAGAATTGTCAGGAGCCTGTCCTAACTTAGGACCGCTCTCGGCTCCTGATGAAATCCAGACGTCCCTTCGGAAAGGGCTCCGTCTGTTGTTAATATTTCTCCATGTTTAAAGTGTAACCTCTCTCCCTACTGTTGACTAGATGTCAATAAACTGTTTTTAATTGTCTCTCTCTCTCGGCCGTGCGGCCGCGAGAGCTCCGCGTTCTTATGGGATAAAGATTGAGGAAATGGAGATTTGTAACCCCAAGGGGGTATTGGCTGAAAGCCTAAAGAATGGGCTGCAGGCTCTTATAAATAATATCAAAAACGGCCAAGTTTCCGCCGAGATATCGACAAAATATTCTGAAGTGACTGAAAGACATTCAGAATTAACTAATGGCAAAAATGCAAATACCAAGCAGACGGCAGACATGCAAATTTTTGCCACAATGGGGCTGATTGCCCGGAACAGGAAGAGCAGCTTATCGAAAGACAAGATGTGATCTTCGCCAAAGTGGGCGGTTCCAAGAATAGGCCGCATGATCCTGATCACGCCAAGTCGGCGACCAAAAAGGGTTGCGTTCAGGCACCATGAATCCCTCTGAACAGCATCAGGCCACGAGCCACACCAAGACCCAGCAAGGTGCACGAGTGTCAGACCACCAGGCAGAAGCAGGCTACCTTCCGAGCAAGGTCGGCAGCGGGGCAGGCGGGCCAGTGTGTCTACCTGGAATTCTGCCCAGACTTCACGCCAGAGGAGTATTTCCGGGCGTTGGAAACCAAGCTGGGTAAGGACACATCCTGGTCGGCCTCTCCAGCGTTCAACTCGCTGAAAAGCTGATAGAGGAGGGACTCAACATCAAATACGTCACCCTGCGTGCCTTCCCTCTCAGGAAGAGACCGAGAGAATTTCCCTCGGCAACGTGCTCTTCTTCGTCACGTCCATCATTCAGGAAATGATGCAACTAGAGGATTTCTGCTGGGCTGATGCTCGTCGGGAAGCTTTTATAACTCTGCGCGACGGAGTAAAGCTTTCCCAGACCCTGACCGGCTAGACGTCAAGGTAAAGGGAGTGGTCACCCACGTCTACGTGACCTACGGCATTAAGTGTTCCCTGTGCTACAAGCAGGGACACAAGCGTGCCAACTGTCCTCGCAAGACTGGTCTCCAGAAGGACAAGCTGGTGCTCCTAGTGAATGCTCCTGCGGCACGCACACAGGGCTGGACCAGGCCACCCTCTACCTCGAACACCGTGCCGGCTGCAGCACCAACTCCAGCTGCATCAGTAGCCCCACTTGCAGACCATACACCTGCTGCTGTGGGCACAGACCCACCTTCATCAAGGGCATTCAATGCTCAGCAGGAGGACATGACCCTCGAGCCAATCCACCATAACGAGCGCTCTAAAAAGTCTGGAGCCGAAAATATCAAGGAAAAGAAGGCAGAGCCCGGTGTCGAGGACTCCATCATCCAAGCCCATGCCCTCCAACAACTCCGCCCTCTCAACACCAACTGCGGAATCGTCTGCACCCATCAAGCAGATCCCCTCAAAACCCTCCAGCCCTGCCGCGCCTTCGCCCGAAGCGAGCTTCCCTGTCTGTCCCTACGACCTCCAGCCCCCGAGCTTCCTGTTCCGGCGCCGAGCACCAGCCAAATGCCATCACGACCACAGCCTTCCTCGACCAATGCTGAGCCATTAGCGGCTCTTACAAAAGAGACCCAAGCCATGACTGAATCGTCCATTCAGTCTACTACCCCCGCAGACCAAGACATATATCTCTCAGGTCATTCAGGAGAGGGAGCCGCTGGAAAAATTTTCAAACAACTAAACTCTGACTCTATTTTAGCCCCTCTCTTTGGGTTTGAGCTTGATGAGGTTTTAGCGTTGTACGCGGTTCTATTCCGCTCTGACAGAGAACCACTCCTCGATGATCTCTCGCCTGGAAACAGAATCATTCTGTACGAATTCCTCGGCGGTGCAATTGAGCACGTTGGGGACAAAACCCCATTAAAGCACTGCTTTTCCGAACTCAAGGCGGCTTTGAGCATTTGACACGATTCAGATGTCCCTTCAGAGATGTCTGATGTAATATTTATTAATTTATATATATATTTATTACTCTTTCTTTTATAACTCTGTAATATATATTTTTTTTATTTCACTTGGTACTATATAATTTTATATGGGCGATTAATAAAAGTGGTTTCAATCTCTCTCTCTCGGCCGTGCGGCCGCGCGGCGCGCGAGCTCCGAGTTTTCCAGCATTGTAGATGATGGAGATAAGCAACCTTATGGTGTATTTGCAGAAGATCACGTCCTACGTGATGTTTCCATCAAGGAACAAGCAGAACACGTTGATTTATCGACGGAAAAAATAGCAACGAATATTAGTTTAAATATACAAACAATTAACAAAGGTGCAAATTGAACTATGTTAAACGGGGACTATGCAAATCAAGCTGCGGAAAAAAAGCAAAAATTAGGCCGATCGAGTAGAGGCCTCAAAATGGGGTTTGCCCTCTTGGGCAATGAAGAGATTAAAGGCTTTAAGAGGAAAGGTGATTTCCAAGAGAAGCTTGTAAAGATTTCAAAGGCTGACACTACCACATTAAGGCCGCCTCAACCACCAAGGAAGGCGACAAGAGACCCTGTAACGCAAGTTAAGAACAGTCGACAGCAGCAGGCGCTGAGCAAAACAATATCGGCAGCAGCTTCCTTTGATCAATGTTGCTATGTTGAGTACTGCTCGGATTTCGGTCTTGTGCAGTATATCCAGGCTCTGGAGGAGATGCTGGGGAGGGGCGCCGTCTTCCAACTGGTGAAGATGTGCGGCCAGGTTCTTGTCGGGCTGGAGAACACCGAGTAGGCGGAGCGCCTATCTGAGGAAGGCCTCACCATCGGGAACACCCTCCTCAAAATGTTCCCCTACAGGAAACGCGCGGAGAAAATAGTGGTTGGGAACCTCCCAATCGCTATAAGAGATGAAGACATCGTCGCGGCGCTGCGGCCCTACTGCAGGGTTGTCTCCCTGACCCATGAGGTAGTGGCGAGTGTTGGCTACACCTGGACCACCGGCAACAGGGAGGCCTTCATCCTTCTAAATGAAGGATTGAAACTTCACCAGCACCCTGCCAAGATGGTCATTGTCTTGAAAGGCGAATCGACGCCTGCCTACATCACCTAAGGCGTCAGGTGTAGCAAATGCCACCGTCAAGAACATCGGCGAGCCACATGCCCCTTAGGGATCAAGAAAGCACGTCATCAGGACACCCGACAGGGCCCGGTGTCGAAGCCTCTTTCCTCGAAGCCCATGCCCTCCAACAACTCCGCCCTCTCTCCAGCTGCGGATTTGTCTGCACCCATCAAGCAGACCCCCTCAACACCCTCCAGCCCTGCCGCGCCTTCGCCCGGGGCGAACATCCCTGTCCATCCCCAGGGGATTCCAACTCCTGAGCCCCTGGTTCCGGCGCCGAGCATCAGCGAATTGCCATCACGACCAACGCCCTCCACGACCATTACTGAGCCAACAGCGGCTCCTGCTGGAGAGATCCAGGACAAGACCTCACCACCCATCCAGTCTTCTACCACCATGACCCAAATCCTGCCCTCTCAGGAGAAGGAATTCGAGGATCAGGTGAAGAATATTTTAACCAATTGAACGATGATACATTCCTAGGCCCCCTATATGAGAAAATATGTAGGTACGACGCCATGTACGCGGTTCTATACCCCGCTGAGAGGAGGGAAGTCGTTGAGGCACTCTCGCCTGAACACAAGAAAATTCTCTGCGAATTCCTCAATATTGCCATTGAGCATGTTGGGGACAAAAACTGTATAATAAGCAAGGGCCTGTACACATTCAAGGAGGCTTGAAAGCTCCTGATAATATCCAGACGTCCCTTCGAAGAAGGCTTCGTCTGGTGTTAATATTTTCTATTTTTCATATTTATTACAATGCTATATTTTAATTTTACTTGATTATTTTGCTGTTAACTAGGAGTCAATAAACCTTTTTCATTGTCTTTGTCTCTCTTTCTCTCTCTTGGAGTGTGGAAGCGCGTACAGAGACTCCTGTTTACCGCTACCCCCTTCCAACTTTATCGTTTTCCATTTTGAAGGACAAATTTGTTCATTTTTAAAAATCTAACTAAAAATAGTGGAATGCCCAATCCCTTCAGCATATTAGCAGAGTTATCAGAAAGTTCGATTCCTGAACAGCCTAGTACCACGATTATCATCACTGCGACAGCCAAGAAGTGGCGGAATTCACGATAAGGCTGAAAATTACTTTTCCCGAAAAAAAATATTAATCGGGCGCGGGATTCATTGGAAACCTTGATCAACAGTATTATTATAAAATTATGACACAGTAAAGAATCAAAAAATGAATCGGACTACTACTCCTTTTTATACCCAACAAAACAGACTTCTGGAGCCTCTCAACAAGCGGTCTGAGAAGCGTCCTAAAATAAAACCGCCCTTGTGGAAGATTCTATTTTTGCCAGAAGGTCACAGGCAGTCAACCATCTAAGAACGATGGACAAGTTGCTTTGAAAATAAATTATCCTGCATTTGACAAAGATAAATAGTCGCCGAGAGACGGTCACGTCGACGAAACGACGCAAAGCAGCACGCCTCATCTAAGAAAGAATTGAAATCGAAGATATAATCTTCAATACCTACCTCTTCCGCAAGAGGGCAGAGCAAATCTTCGTATCTACGTAATCTGTAGTGAGACCGTATGGTAGAGTGACTTCCATCAACTCTCTTAATGTTGAGTCTTGAAAGCTACACCTACACGATTGGATATCGGGTGGCTTTCATCCTAATAAATTAGGGACTCAAGCTCACTTAACTCCATACTCGACATCAAATCGATGGGACTGATTATTCCTGGCTTTATGTCCTAAATATTACATGGTCTATAATTGTTTTAATATAACACGATATTTGAAACATTAACTGTCCGTTTCTTTAATTACGATAAAACTGGACGAGCTTTCAAGCCAAAACAAGCTTTATATACATTAGGGCCGTGAAGCCTCTTAGACTTAAAAGCTCGCCCAGTTTTATCGTAATAAAGAAATAGATCGTTACGTCTTTAATTATCTTGTTTCAAATAGCATAAGCGAATTATGTTCATGTTAAGTGTTTTAATATGATCCACCATAAAGATGATTCCCTATACTTAATATTCAAAATCTGGGAATCATAATTTATATATATTTTATATATATTCTTCCTAAATTACTCTTATATATATATTGTGTGAGATCCTGTCGACTCTCGCTATTCTGTGATATCCTGAGGGTCTCTCGCTTTACTGTGGTAACCGAGAGGGTGAAACCTGCATAACCGGAAGGACAATCAGGGTGTATAGAGTTTTCCAGTACCTCTCTGCACCTTGGGAGACCTTTAACAGTTCTCACGGAGTACAGGCAGTCAAGGTCGAGGCAGAGTGGAAGTCTTGGAAATTTCCACAAAAAAACACTAAGGGACACAGTTGTACTAGGAAGATTCCGTGAAGAGATAAAAGTCGAGCTAGGAGAATTTATGGAGAATGAGATTTGAGAATAGTGTTACTATTTTACGACAAATTGTTGAGCATCAAAAAAAAAAAAAAGAAGTGACGAGGCTCCCGCTGGTGGTGAAATGACTGTATTTTGGGCTAGGGCGGAGGTCTTATATATCGCTGCTGAGAAGAAGTATTGGCTTCAGGGGGTGCAATAAGGGCGTGGATCGGAAGAGATGTCATTGTGCACTCTTAACGACTTATTGGCAACGCCCTGACATCTTCTACATCTTTTATGCCTCGTTTTTTTAAGGTTGTTGGATTTCTTATACTCCAATCTCGGCTTTAGCTCAACTCTTAATCTATTACAGAGTTTAATTTATTTATCATCAGTTTGTACAAAGTACATTACATATGATGATGTAATGAAACATGTCAATCATGCGTATAATCATTTACAGAAGTGTTTATTATACATCATGAAAATCTTGTTATATTATATACAATATGAGGTTGTTGTTTTAAATTACCACATATATATAATATATATTTACAAAAGAAGGAACCGCCAGATATCCTATCGAAGAAGGAATCAAAGCTAACGGCGACGAGTTTCTTTATTTATGCGATATAATATTGGCAAGCTTAGGACTATGACGTCCTTCATCAGGCTATTATACAAGATATTAGAGAATAATATATATGGTAATTTAAACCAACAACCCCATATTGTATAATATATATAACAAGATTTCCATGTTGTATAATAGAAACACATCTGTAAATGATTATACGCATTATTGACATGTGTCATTACATCATCATATGTATTGTACTTTGTACAAACTGAGGATGAATAAAAGCAACTATGTAATAGATTAAGAGTTGAACTTAAGCAAGAGATTGAGATAGAAGTGAAAAACGTCTAAAATCGAGATAGATGGAAGTCCAACAACATCTAAAGATAGGAGACTGCCAGGGCGGCGCCAGTGTACAATTTCGCTTCCGATCCACGTTCTTGTTACATCTGCTGAAATTCAATACTTCCTCTCTCGGCAAAGATATATAAGACCTCCGCCCTTGCCGAAAATATAGTCACTTCACCATCAGCGGGAGCCCTCGTCGGTTGTCACTAAGGTCCTCTTCATCCACTATGTAGACCAGTAAGAATTCTTTTATCTCCATCTTGCTCCTAGCTCAATTTTATCTGTTCACGGAACTTTCCTAGTGCAACTGTGTCTCTTCGTTTTTTGTGTACAGACATTCCCAAGCTTTCCACTCTGCCTCGACCACGACTGCCTGTACTCTGTGAGAACTGTTAGAGGTCTTCAAAGGTGCAGAGAGGTACTGGAAAACTCTCCACGCCCTGACTAACTTGGTTACTACAGGTTTGCCCCTCTCGGTAACCATACCACAGCGAGAGACCCTCGGTTACCACAGAATAGCGAGAGTCGACAGGATCTCCATAGATTAAGTCACCATTAAGACACCAAAGATTAAGTCGACTGGATACCTCATCATATATATATGTGATATCTTGGGACCTCTGGGACCAGTGTTACCTGATGCTAGACGAACCTCGATGTCAACTCTACCGTGCAGTCGTGGTGGAAGGCAACACAGCTGGGCCAAAGGTGAAATAAACAAACAGAGATTCCACTAAGAAGCGTCTGACGTCAAGAAGGAATGGGATGAGGGGAGAGAGAGATCTTAAGAGCAAGTGTTACCGTTGGAATCCAAGCGAAGACTAACAATTCTAGGTCCTCGATTTAACACCACGACCTTGCTTCTTTCTAATTGGCTGACCTATTTAGGTGATTCTTTCCCAATTGGCGGGACCATGCCACGTGGCCTTTGGCTATTGGTTGATCTACTTAGGTGATGTCTTCTGTAATTGGCCTTGCGGCTTTCTTTGATGGAAAATACGTCCGGTCTTGGCCAGGAAGTACGGGGCGTTACTCGACTTTTATAACTTCTGCGTTATCAGATACGCCCGGTACTGTCAGGAAGTATTGACTTGTAAATTATTTATAGTTGGGCTGGTTTTAAGCCTCTTTGGCTAGGCCTTGCTTCGACTTCTGTCCTAAGCCTGATTAGTTTTAACCTTAATTTTCTCCTGTTAGTCTCCATTCCTTCAATCTGTACAGTTGCGATACTTTATTAGATTCTTACGCGGTACAGATTGATGTTAGTTGAGGCTTTCTATTTGCAGTAAATAAGAAGTTATATACAGTCACGTGATGGAACATGTGGTAGTAGATATCTGGACTATTTACAACAATTCCATGGTCTTAAATCATCACATATATGTGATGATTTAAGACCATGGAATTGTTGTAAATAGTCTAGATATCTACTACCACATGTTCCATCACGTGACTGTATATAACTTCTTATTTACTGCAAATAGAAAGCCTCAACTAACATCAATATGTACCGCGTAAGAATCTAATAAAGTATAGCAACTGTACAGATAGAAGGAATGGAGACTAACAGGAGAAAATTAAGGTTAAAACTAATCAGGCTTAGGTGAAAATAAGAGAGAAGGCCTAGCAAACCCAGTCCAACTTTTACGAGGTCGTGGCCCTCCTGGATAATAAAACTTTCCCTCCTGTTTACGTCAGAAAAGGGCAGCGACCTGTTCGGACCGAGCTCAGCTATAAAAGGAGGTCCCGATCCTCAGTTAGTCAGTCCTTAGTTAGTCTTCGCTCCAGTCCCTGTCCACCGGACGCTCCGATAAAAGGTAAACCCTTTCCTGCCAGAAATCTCCTCGTCCCATTCCTTCTTGACGACAGACGCTTCTTAGTGGAATCTCTGTTTGTTTATTTCACCTTTGGCCCAGCTGTGTCGCCTTCCACCACGACTGCACGGTAGAGTTGACATCGAGGTTCGTCTAGCATCAGGTAACACTGGACCCAGAGGTCCCAAGATATCACAAATATATATATATATATATAGATGGAAATTTTGCCGGGAGTATATTGATTTAAAGAGACAAAGGTCGCCTCTCCCGTCAAAATAGACGTCAAAACTAGGCGCCATCTATTGACCGTCACCGCAAACTAGCGGTCTCGGGTCGGTGACAAAGCAACCACACCAGCTTTAGCAAACTGAAAAGCGTCCACCTAGAGACCATGGTTTCGGGCTAATGGCCCTCGTCTGTCTAGGGCGGACTTTATTCCATGAGATCCACACGGGATCTAATGGAATCTTGACAATCTGCCAAAGAGGTGTTTAGCTGGCAAAGTGGCTGAGCCTAATCTATGGCCAAAATATAGATGGAAATTTTGCCGGGAGGATATTGATTTAAAGAGACAAAGGTCGCCTCTCCCGTCAAAAATAGACGTCAAAACTAGACGCCATAATTGACCGTCACCGCAAACTAGCGGTATCCTTCTATATTTTGGCCATAGATTTGGCCCAGCCACTTTGCCAACTAAACACCTCTTTGGCAGATTGTCAAGATTCCATTAGATCCGTGTTGTTCTGATGGAATAAAGTCCGCCCTAGACTGACGAGGGCCATTAGCCCGAACCATGGTCTCTAGGTGGACGCTTTTCAGTTTGCCAAAGCTGGTGTTGTGGCTTTTTCACCGACCCGAGACCGCTAGTTTGCGGTGATGGTCAATAGATGGCGTCTAGTTTTGACGTCTATTTTGACGGAAGAGAGTTGATCTTTGTCTCTTTATATATATATACATGTATATGTTTAAAATGTTAAATAAAAGTATTATTTTATTTAAAATTATTATTTCATAGATAAAAATATTCTGTTAAATCGACCGCCAGAGGTCATGCTTCCTATATAAAATACTCATTGTTGTTCTTCCCCGATTGGCCGACCCAAAACTTTGTAATTATGTAAATAATATTTTGTTTTATTTATTCTTACGCCTTAAGCCAGGCGGTACTTTTACAGAATTATGTTTATCTTATAGCTCAATTAAAACAATATCTGATCAAAACCATTTTTATTTTCATATTTTCAAGATTTTAGCCACGACTGCATGGCCAATACCATATGGTACTAGGGAGAACCAGCCAATAACTACATGGCATAACCCTCAACATAATCTAAATGCAACAAAAATCTTATATATTTTTTTAATATAATATATATATATATATATATATTATTGTGAAATATGAATGCATCGCCATTTGGAAAGGATGCGCGAGGGGAGGCCCGGGAGGAGTACGCGCGGATTAGGTTGTTCTTAGCTGTTTTTTGTAAACATACTGCGCTAGCTCCCGTTATTCTCTTCTTTGTAACCTTACTTTAAATAAACTATATTTAATCTCAACATCGAACTCTACTTAATTTATTCAACTCTACAAAGTGGCGGAGATCAGCTGGGAACCCAAAGAAGAAGAACGCTCTGTTAGAAGAAGCAGAAGATTACAAGGACTTACCCCCGACAACACAGCGACGATAAACAACAGAAGCGAGGCGACCACTCAGGTGAGTCCACTCTTTTGTCAGAATGTGGTGCGGAACCCTTCCATGTTCTCTGATGAGATCAGCGAAGACCCCCAAGCCTGGCTGAAAGGTTATGAGAGAGTGGCAAGACATAACCATTGGGACGATTCGCTCAGTCTGGTTAACGTGTTTTTTTATCTACACGGTACCGCTCAACGGTGGTACGAAAATAATGAGGAAAATATCCCATCGTGGGAGATATTTAAAGACCAACTAGGATCCGTATTTGGGAAGAAAGATAACCTGCGGCGTCAAGCCGAGCAAAAGATAAAGGTGCGAGCTCAAACGAAGGGCGAAACCACTGAATTTTATATCCAAGATGTTTTGCGACTCTGCAGGGAAGTAGATGCCAGAAGAAGAGAGACTATCTCATCTGATGAAGTGAGTAGCAGAGGAAGTCTACCGGTATCTTCTGCCGAGAGACATAGCGAAGACGGATCAGTTTATCGCAGAGTGTCGTCGCGTTGTGGCGCTCCAAGGACGACGATTGACAGCCTCAAAATTCGAGCGCTTGCCCAATGTTACCTCGCTCGGTGACCTGGGGGACGTGACGGATCTACAGTCTCTGATAAGACAGATCGTTAGAGAAGAAGTGCAGCGGGCCCTAGCACCGCCACGGGAAGAACCAAGAATCTCCTCCCTTGAGGAAATAGTGAAGGAGGAAGTCGACAAAGTCCTCGCTCCCATGTCGGGGATAAATACCTTCCCAAAGGAATCGGCGGCGAGGTCAGCACCACGGAACTATAGAAAGAACACCTGGTATGCACCTAAGGTCGAAGCAAGTGGCTCAAGAGTCGAAGTACGGGACACTAATGAGTGGAGGACCCCAGACGGCACGCCCGTATGCTTCCACTTTGGACGGCCCGGCCACGTTGTCCGCTATTGCCGCGACAGGAGGAGGTTACTTGATGAGAGAAGAGACAAAATGTACCAAGATCGGGCCAGGACAATGACGAACTCCGGACGCAACAATAACTCAAACGACGCTGATCAAAGAGTCAACACCAGACGTTATCGCAGCCCCTCCCCTTCTCCTAGACGCGGAAGTTCCCCTGGTCGCAGTGCTACAAGACGAGCCAGCCAGTCTCCTCGGCGTTTACAATCGGAAAACTAAGAGCCGCGCCCTCAAATGGAGGTCAGGCCGCTGCACAACCTATAATTCCTCCCCTGTCGACAGTCGTGAAAATGACGAACAACAACATTGACATTAAAATTGAAGGCGACACAATACGGGCTCTGGGGGATTCCGGAGCCTCCTATTCTGTTATATCCGAGCGGTTCAGAGTAGAACTGAAAAAGACGATGTTTGCCGAAACCGACGTTGTATTGAAAGTTGCTGACGATAAGGTGGTCAAATCCAAAGGACGCTGCACTTTGAAGTTGGAAGTAAATGGACATCCGGAAAACTTTGAATTCGTCGTTTTGGAAAATTGCAGTCACGATGTGATTCTAGGCTGGGATTTCTTCAAGGCGACCAATGCGGTTATCGACTGCGGTCTGAGCGAACTACAACTGGACGACCTACCAGACCTAGACGCCGAGGGTAGAGATGACGGAGTGTACGCTATCTAAGACTTCGTTATCCCCGGGAGATCGTCGCAGAGGATAAGCGTCGTCAATAGATCTCTCGTAGGAATTGTTAACATGGAGGTTACCTGTTCTAAAGAACTATTTATTCGAAAAGACGTGATATTTCCTTCTTCATTGATTGAATTTGAAGAAGGAATTGGAAAAATTTTTGGATAACTAACGGCGGACTTCAACCTCAAATGATTCCGAAAGGAATGGACTTGGGTAGAATGTGCGATATTGAGACGGAACACGTGTGCCTCTTGAGTGTGGACCCGGAAAGTTTTTCAAGGGAGAGAAGAGAAGATGACCACAGCGACTACCTGTTATCTCTAATCAACCCCGATCTGCCCAAGAAAAAAAAAGAAGATTTAATGGGGCTGCTGTTGTCTTTTAAAAGAGTTTTCCTTCCCACGATGAAAAACGCAAACAAGGTACAGAACAGAGTGAAGCACAGAATTCACACCGGCGACCATCCCCCTATAAAGCAGCGCCCATATCGGGTATCTAAAAGAGAGCGAGAAATAATGCAGAAGGAAGTAGATACCATGCTTGAAAGAAAAGTAATTCAGCCATCTGAGAGTCCCTGGTCAGCCCCTGTGGTGCTGGTCAAGAAGAAAGACGGCACATGGAGATTCTGCGTGGACTTCCGTCGGCTAAATCACATCACCAAGAAAGACGTTTATCCATTGCCCCGCATTGATGACGTTCTGGATCATCTGTCATCCGCCAGGTATTACTCGACCATGGACCTGAAGACCGGGTACTGGCAGGTGGAGGTGGACGAGCGGGACCGCGAGAAGACTGCCTTCGTTACTCCGGATGGGTTGTACGAGTTCATGGTAATGTCGTTTGGATCGTGCAACGCGCCTGCCACATTCGAAAGGATGATGGATAATGTGCTCATGGCCCTCAAGTGGAACATTTGTTTGTGCTATTTGGACGACATCGTGGTCTACTCTGATACCTTTGAGGAACATTTAGAACGTCTGTCTAAGGTTCTGAGCTGTCTTCAACAAGCGGGGCTTGCAATCAATCCGGATAAATGTCTGTTTGGATCAACAAGAATAAAAACCCTGGGTCATGTGGTAGATAAGGATGGCATACAACCCGACTCCGAAAAGGTCGAAGCCATAAAGAAGTTCCCTGTACCCAAGTCCGTCTGTGATATTCAAAGCTATTTAGGATTGTGCTCCTACTACAGAAGGTTTATCAAGAATTTCTCCAAAATCGCTGCTCCTCTACAAATTCTTCTGAAAAAAGATCAAAAGTTTATTTGGACACAAGAGCAAAAAGATTCATTCGAGTCTCTGAAGAAAGCTCTGATGCAGAAGCCGGTACTAGGACATTTTGAAGAAAGTGCCATCACCAAACTTCATACCGACGCCAGTAGCTACGGCTTGGGTGCTGTTCTGGTACAGATCCAGGAGAATCAAGAGAATCCTATTGCTTATGCCTCCAGAACACTTTCCAAGGCGGAAAAGAACTACTCCATCACTGAACGAGAATGCCTAGCAGTCATTTGGGCAATTGGAAAATTTCGTCCATATTTATATGGAAGGCCCTTTGAGGTTGTTTCGGACCATCATTCTTTGTGCTGGTTGGCTGGCCTGAAGGACCCTTCTGGAAGACTAGCAAGATGGGCCCTCAAACTGCAAGATTTCGACGCAACCATCACCTATAAAAGCGGGGTCAAGCACAAAGACGCGGATTGCCTATCGAGATACCCGCTGCCAGAGTCGCCTGCTCTGACGTCGCTTACATTAGTAAGAGAACAACAGAATCTAGATCCTGATATAACAAAAATTTCAAATGCCTTAAACCAGGGTGAAGGGGCCGAGAGATTCGAAATGAAGAACGGTCTACTCTATAAGCGTAATTTTGATCCATTGGGTAGACGTTTGCTGTTGGTTATACCGAAGTGTATGAGACCAGATATCCTGAAGGAGTTCCACGATGTTCCGACCGCGGGCCACCTAGGTTTTGCAAGGACCTACGACAGAATAAGAAAGAGATACTTCTGGCCGGGACTTTACATCAGCGTTCGACGTTATGTCGCCCATTGCAAGGAGTGCCAGCGAAGAAAGGGAGAAAACAAACGGCCTGCTGGAAAACTAATTCCCATTCAACCCCCGTCATTTCCGTTCCAGAAAATAGGCATGGACCTGCTTGGGAGGTTTCCCCTTTCGGACAAAGGAAATCGATGGATAATTGTATGTACAGATTATTTGACCAAATATGCAATCGCCAAAACCCTGCCATCTGGTACGGCTGCAGAAATCGCGACTTTCATACTGGAAGAAGTAATTTTGAAGCATGGCGCTCCACGCGAAATAATAACTGACAGAGGTCGGGCCTTCATGTCTCAGATGGTCAAAGAAGTCACTTCCCGTTGCAAGATAAGCCACCTTTTCACCACGGCTTATCACCCTCAAACAAACGGATTGACAGAGAGGCTGAATAAGACCCTGGGTGACATGCTATCCATGTATGTGGACGCCGAGCAGAGGGATTGGGACAGCGTTCTGCCGTATGTCATCTTTGCATACAACACGGCCCAATAAGGAAGTACCAGATTTTCTCCTTTCTTTTTGGTTCATGGTCGCGAGGCCGAGACCCTCCTTGATGTCCTGCTGCCTTACGAAGACGAAACATCGGATCATGACTTTGGAGGTCAGATGGTAACCAAGGCAGAAGAAGCACGGCAGCTCGCTCGGATACACATTTTGATAGCCCAGGAGAATAACAAGTACCATTACGACCAGGTCAATCGATCTGTTGAGTACCGTGTTGGGGACCTCGTCTGGGTGTTCACCCCTGTTCGAAAGACAGGGTTGTCCGAGAAATTACTAAAGAAATACTTCGGGCCGTATAAGATAACGAGGAAGGTGTCAGAAGTGAATTATGAAGTGGAAGCTCTGGAACAAAGTTCAAGACGGAGGAGACGCAGCCAGAAGGACGTCGTCCATGTGCTCCGGATGAAGCCCTACAGAGATCCTGGCCAACAGCTGGTGACCGGAGACTAAAAAAGCTGGGACAGCGAGGACGCTGTCGACATCCTGGAGGGAGGGCTGTAAAATATGAATGCATCGCCATTTGGAAAGGATGCGCGAGGGGAGGCCCGGGAGGAGTACGCGCGGATTAGGTTGTTCTTAGCTGTTTTTTGTAAACATACTGCGCTAGCTCCCGTTATTCTCTTCTTTGTAACCTTACTTTAAATAAACTATATTTAATCTCAACATCGAACTCTACTTAATTTATTCTACTCTACATTATAAATAAAATTGAACAGAGATTTCCTGCTTGAATTTAGATCATGTTGAGGATTCTGGCAATGGTGATGCAGTCGTGGTTGAAAATCTTGAAAGTATAATAATAAAAATGGTTTTTATCAGTAATTTAATTGAAATTATGGAATATATACAGAAAAAAAAAACAATTTGATAAAACTAATGCCTGGCTTAAGGCGAGTAGAATAAGGAAAACAAAAGATTATTTACATAATGTACAAAAGTTTTGAGCCGGCCATCGGGAAAGAACAACAACGAGTTTATATATGCAAAGCGTGACCTCTGGCGGTCGATATAACAGCATATTTGAGTTTATGATATATAATTTTAAAAAATAATATTATTTTTATATAACATTTCCCCTGTCAAGAAAATAATATGAGTTTATTCAGAGAAAAGTGATAAAAATATAGTTTTAAAAAAGATTAGATGATTGATGGAAAGAAAATAACGTGAAAGGTGATATTCACATATCATATTGGTTTTAAATATGGTAACCAATAGACTCGAAAGTACAAAATAATGCATAATATGAATAATGATAACAAAAATGTGGTAAAAAGTGAAAATGTAAAGAGAGAAAAAAATGTGTTCCATAATCGTATTGGCTTATGTGAACCAATAGATTGGAAATAGACAAGGAAAAAATGATACACATAATATTAAAAATGTGGAACAAAAATAAAATGCATGAAAATTACAAAATTAAAATTAAAAGGTGGTTTTCCATAATCGTATTGGCTTATTGTGAACCAATAGATTGGAAATAAACAAAATAAATACACATATAATATTAAAAATGAGGAAGGAAAATAAAATGAATGATTATTACGACAGCATACAATGAAAATATGAAGAACATTGAAAACAATATGAAAAATAATTGGCAAAAGATATATGCCAATGCTAAAAACATTTGTTGATAAAAGGTTTTATGAAAAAAATCAATAAATTGAAGGCAAAGTTCAATTATGTACAAAGGAAAATGTGCAAATAAGGAATTAACATGTTAAGAAAAATTAATGGTAAGAATAAAGAATGATAATTTTAAAAAGAATCAAGGTGGATAAAAAATAAGAGGTAAAATTTACATAGTTGGTTTCGCTTAAATTTACATATTGGCAGAAACGTTTTTAGACATTAATTACATATGAGATAAGTAATGGGGTAAAAATGAAAATTTCCAAAATAATAACATTAATTAATGAGATTAAATAAGAAAAATATAAAAATATTAAATGTTTGGGAATTTCAGATATAAGATAGAAATGTGAAGCTATAAGGTATTGTTGTTATTAACGAAAAAATATAGTGGGAATATGATTAACAAGGTTTAAGACTAGTTCAAAAACATATTGAAGATGTGAGAAATAGGTTATGTTATTTTGTTGTTGTCCTCCCGGCAAACTGTTTTACATATGGTGTTGTGTTAAAAATTGATTTAGCTTAATATGCAAAGGTTTAAAGGTAAAACATGAAATGAGAAATATTTAGTAACTAATTATGCAAAGGAAAATAAGCTTTACGAGGATGAAAGGGTGTGATAGAATTAAAAGGACAAAAAGAGCTAGGGAAAAATTGATATTTAAAAATGATTTGACAAAGGGAATATATCTCTAAATATGCGAATGAAAACTATTGAAAAGAACGGGTGAGAATTAAAAAAGTGGACATTAGGTAAATGTTGGAAAAAGTAACGTCGCACATTGGCTGTTCCCATGGCAACGGCCACTTCCTGCCAGACATCACGTGACCTGACGCCACCAATCGCCGGCGTACATGTATATAGGCTTCAGATTTGCATTTGTTTTTTTTTTTTTTCTACTACGCTTGTTTTGTTTGACTCTCTCTCTCTTTACTTGTCATCTTGATAATTAAACAATCTTTTCTGAGTTCCGGCCTCTGATTCTCTTACATGGCAGCAGAGCTTGGTTGGTATCAAATATTTTTGTTTATCTAAGCTGAAATTCGTTTGCTTGCTCAAGATGACAACTGAACTTCTACAAATTCAAAAATTCAACGGCGATAATTTTCATCTATGGAAATTTCAAATGAAGATTATTATAGAAGCAAAAGATATTCTCAGTATAACTGATGGCTCTGAAGTAAAACCTGAAATAGAGGATATTGCAAAATTCTCTGAATGGAAAAGGAAAGATGCAAAATCCAAAATGCTGATCACTACTGCTCTAGAATTTAAATATCTTCAACAGCTTTTTAATTGCCAGACTTCAGCAGAAATGTGGAAGAAATTATCAACAATATATGAACTGAAATCTGAAACAAACAAATATTTGCTGCAACAAAGATTTTTCGAATATAAAATGAATCCAAATGATAACATTGCTACTCACATTTCCAAAGTTGAAACTCTGGCACAACAAATGAAAGATCTAGGTGAGCCAATCTCTGATGTTGCCCTAATTACAAAGATGATTTGCAGCTTGCCTGATAAATACAAGAATTTCATAACAGCGTGGGATTCAGTTTCATCAGAAGAAAAGACACTAGAAAACTTGACGGCAAGATTACTGAAAGAAGAAAGCTTACAGGATCATTGGGATTCTTCAGGAAATTTTAAACCAGATAATGCCTTGATTACTTTTTCAAAGTTCAACAGAAATTCAACAGCTTCCAACAAACAACAGCAGCATCAACAATCCATTAAAGATAAAAAGAAGAACACACACTGTGGGTATTGCAAGAAGAAAGGACATTGGTGGAAAGAATGCTATAAAAGAAAGGAAGAACAAAAAGGACAACAGCCAAGTTCTTCAGCCAGAGATGATAGCTGTGCTTTTTCAGCTGAGACAAGTGCCTTCCTCGCTGAAACAAAGGATTCCTGGATTGCAGATTCTGGAGCAACGGATCACATGACTTCCAGAAGAGAATGGTTCTCTACGTTTGAAGAAATACCAGAAGGTGTTCATCCTGTGTGCCTTGGAGATGGAAAGCAGATCTATGCAAAAGGTAAGGGAAATATTGATATTCTCTCTTATGTTGATAGTCAGAAAATTAATGCAACTCTTTTGGATGTTCTCTATATACCTGAATTGGAGACCAATCTTTTTTCAATATCTACTGCAACAAAACATGGTTTGACGCTCATTTGTAAAGGAAATCAGATAAAATTGACAAAAAATTCTAAAGTGCTAGTTACTGGAATAAAAACAGTTCAAATCTTTATAGAATTTTTATTAAAGCAAAGCAATCTTCACGAACTCATGTTGCTCAGTTAAGTCTAGATATATGGCATCAAAGAATGGGTCATGTAAATCCTATAAAATTAACCCAAATGTTTGAAAATAATGTTTTTGAAGAAGACATTAAAATTAGAGAAAAGCCTGATTCTTCACTATGTGAAGCATGCATCTATGGAAAACAAAATAGAAAAGTTTTTCACGCATCAACAAGTCCAAATTCGACCTATCTAGGAGAGCTGCTCTATTCAGATGTTTGTGGACCAATGAGTGAAAGATCACCAGGTGGATCATTATATTTTGTATCATTCAAGGATGATTTTTCGAGATTTAGAGTGGCCTACTTCATTAGGCATAAATCAGATGTACTTGAGAAATTTAAAGAATTTGTAAAAATAGTTAGGACTGAAACTGGAAATAAAATAAAAAGATTCAGAACAGATAATGGCACAGAATTCTTAAATAAGAATTTTTCTGATTATCTAAAATCTCTAGGAATTGTTCATGAACTCACTGCTCCATATACCCCAGAACAGAATGGAATTTCTGAAAGAGATAACAGAACAATAGTTGAATCAGCTAGATGCTTGTTACATGGAAAAAAAATGCCGCTTGAACTGTGGGCTGAAGCCGTAAACACAGCAGTCTATCTCTTAAATAGATGTACTACTAAAGTATTGGGAAATTCTTCACCTTATGAAATATGGTACAAGAGAAAACCCTCCATCTTACATTTGAAAACTTTTGTATGTAACGCTTATGTGCATATACCAAAAGATAACAGAAAGAAATTAGACAAAAAGAGTATTCGTACATTTTTTGTTGGATATACTGAAACTAACAAGAATTATAGAATGTGGGATCCTATTGCTAGAAAAATTTTCATAAGCAGAGATGTAATATTTACTGAAGCTAATACATCAGAAAATATTCAGGATAACCAACAAGAGCAGGTAACTATATATAGTGAAGAAAGTGTTGATAGCACAAATACTAGTTCCAAACCAGAAGAATCATGTCGATACCCTCTCAGGAATAGAATCAGAGAAAAGGAACAATCATCAACCAGCTGTACAAGAGCTATTTCATATGCTTGTTATGTCCATGACCAAGAACCATTGAACTATGAAGATGCAACTGTAGGACAAAACTCAAAACAGTGGAAACTAGCTATGGACGATGAATTCAATTCTTTGATGAAAAATCAAACATGGACTTATGTGACACTACCATCAGACAGAAAAGCTATTGCATGCAAGTGGGTATACAAAATAAAGCAAAATGCAGATGGATCAAATAAAATGTTCAAGGCTAGACTAGTTGCGAAAGGTTATTCACAAAAACCAGGACTTGATTATGGTGAAACTTTTTCTCCAGTAGTAAAATTTGATTCAATTAGAACAATCTTATCACTTTGTGCATTACTTGATATGGAAATGATTCAATTAGATGTAAAATCTGCCTTCTTGAATGGTGATTTGGAAGAAGAACTTTACATAGAACAACCCCAAGGTTATGAAAACCCAGATTTTCCAAATCATGTTTGCTCTCTTCAGAAAAGCATCTATGGTCTTAAGCTATACCCCAGAATGTGGAACAAGAAATTTCATGAGTTTTTAATTAAGTTTGATCTCAAACCTAGCATATCAGATTCATGTGTCTATACAATGAAATGTAAACAGGCTTACATATTACTTGCAATATATGTAGATGATTGCTTAATCTGCAGTGTAAACAAACAACATTTAGATGATATAGTACAGTACTTAAATTCCAATTTTGAAATAAAAACTTTTACTGCCGATTATTTCCTTGGCCTACAAATATATCGAGATAGAACAACTAAAATGTTATTTCTGCATCAAGCCTCATACATTGAAAGAACACTTGAACATTACAACCTTCTTGAAATTAAGTTGCAATCTGTACCTTCTGATCCTTACTCAAAACTAACAAAAGAGATGTGCCCAAAGGATGATCAGGAAATTGAAGAAATGAACAAGATTCCATACAGACAGACAATTGGTAGTTTAATGTACCTCATGACTGGAACTAGACCTGATATTGCCTACGCAGTCAGCAGGGTTAGCCAATTTATGAACAACCCAGGACCTTCACATTGGACCGCAGTAAAGAAAATATTCGGATACTTAAAAGCTACGAAAAACATCGGTATTTGTTTTGGTGGGAGTTCCTGCACTACAACTCTGATAGGTTTTTCCGATGCTGATTTTGCTGGAGACCTAGACACAAGAAAATCAACCACCGGATATGTGTTCATGTTGAATAATGGACCTATTTCTTGGTGCAGTCAAAAACAGAATTGTGTGTCTCTGTCAACAACAGAATCTGAATATATTGCGGCTTCCAAAGCAACGAAAGAAGCAATTTGGCTGAGACAACTTCTACGCGAGCTACATCAAGAACAAGTAAAGCCTACAACAATTTTTTGCGACAATCAAAGCTGCATAAGACTTGTTCACAGCCCAGAATACCACAAAAGAACTAAACATATTGATATTTCGTATCACTTTATCAGAGATCATTTTCAAAAACATGCAATTGACCTACTTTATGTCTGGTCCAATGATCAAGCTGCAGACATATTTACGAAAGCTCTACCTCCAGAAAGGTATAGAAGACTAAGGAGGCAACTTGGACTGTTTGAAACAACGGAGTGCACGTTAGGTGGGAGTGTTGGAAAAAGTAACGTCGCACATTGGCTGTTCCCATGGCAACGGCCACTTCCTGCCAGACATCACGTGACCTGACGCCACCAATCGCCGGCGTACATGTATATAGGCTTCAGATTTGCATTTGTTTTTTTTTTTTTGCTACTACGCTTGTTTTGTTTGACTCTCTCTCTTTACTTGTCATCTTGATAATTAAACAATCTTTTCTGAGTTCCGGCCTCTGATTCTCTTACAGTAAATTATGTAAAAGGCAGTTACAAAGTACCTTGGATGATGGGCTGGATTTGGCTGTAGATGGAGATGACTGTATGGAAGAAGGCTGTGTTTGCTTAGTGGGCTATGTTTGTTTGGAGATGGCTGTTTGATTGCAGTGGGCTATGTTTGTTTGGAGATGGCTATGTTAGATTGCAGTGGGCTATGTTTGTTTGGAGATGGCTGTTTTTGATTGCAGTGGGCTATGTTTGTTTGGAGATGGCTATGTTTGATGGCAATAACTATGTTTGTTTGGAGATGGCTATGTTTGATTGCAGTGGGCTATGTTTGATTGCAGTGGGCTATGTTTGTTTGGATTTGGTCTATGTTTGATTGAAGAAGAATTTGCATATTAGTAAATGAACTATTTTTAAGTGAAGGATTTGCATAGTTGAATTTGAAAATTTTGCTTTTGCCATTTAAAAAAAATAAACAGGTAAATATCCTGTCGGCTATTGTTATAAATAAAAAGGAAAAGATATTTCCTGCTTGAATTTAGATCATGTTAAGGATTATGGCAATGGTGATGCAGTCGTGATTGAAAATCTTGAAAGTATAATAATAAAAATGGTTTTTATCAGTAATTTAATTGAAATTATGGAATATATATTTTAAAAAACAATTTGATAAAAGTAATGCCTGGCTTGAGGCGAGTAGAATAAGGAAAACAAAAGATTATTTACATAATATACAAAGGTTTTGAGCCGGCCATCGAGTAGAGAAAATATCTTTATTTACGGGGCTGCTAACCAAATTAAATGATTTTTGAGCCCCAATGGCCGCGTAAAGCGGAATATATAAAACCATTATGACCAGGGTTTTATTTTATATGTATAGATGGCGCGTTATTGCTTTGTGTTAATTTATGTTAATAACTGGCCTTGTCTTTATTGTTTGCGGAAGAGCATTGCTCGATGCAAATATTTGAATGTAATTCTACTGTCCTATAAGCTTATGTCCATAGTTTTCTTTAACACCATTTCTGAGAGTCCATCCTTCAGTGCTGCGTATATAAGGAGAATCGTCCATACAGTATTAGAGCTCTTAGAAGCGGCCTGGTGGATTAAATTGGCGAAACCGCTGGGAGAGTTCACCACTGATGAGCCAAGCCCTCCCAATATATTTTTCAACGCAGTAAGGACAGTAGAAGTTTTTATTATGTATACAAGAAACATTCGTGCTTTTAAATCCTTTTATTTTATATGTATAGATGACGCGTTATTGCTTTGTGTTAATTTATGCCTAACTGGCCTTGTCTTTATTGTTTGCGGAAGAGCATTGCTCGATGCAAATATTTGAATGTAATTCTACTGTCATATAAGCTTATGTCCATAGTTTTCTTGAAACCCATTTCTGAGATTCCAACCTTCAGTGCTGCGTATATAAGGAGAATCGTCCAATAGAATATTAGAGCTCTTAGAAGCGGCCTGGTGGATTAAATTGTCAAAACCGCTGGGAGGGTTCACCACTGATGAGCCAAGCCCTCCCAATATATTTTTTCAACGCAGTAAGGACAGTAGAAGTTTTTATTATGTATAAAAGAAACATTCGTGCTTTTAAATCCTTTTATTTCATATGTATAGATGGCGCGTTATTGCTTTGTGTTAATTTATGCCTAACTGGCCTTGTCTTTATTGTTTGCGGAAGAGCATTGCTCGATGCAAATATTTGAATGTAATTCTACTGTCCTATAAGCTTATGCCCATAGTTTTCTTGAAAACCATTTCTGAGATTCCATCCTTCAGTGCTGCGTATATAAGGAGAATCGTCCAATACAGTATTAGAGCTCTTAGAAGCGGCCTGGTGGATTAAATTGGCGAAACCGCTGGGAGGGTTCACCACTGATGAGCCAAGCCCTCCCAATATATTTTTCATCGCAGTGAGGACAGTAGAAGTTTTTATTATGTATAAAAGAAACATTCGTGCTTTTAAATCCTTTTATTTTATATGTATAGATGGCGCTCTTGCTTTATGTTAAAATAATATTATGAAAAATAAATGTACATTTGATTAAAGTTTTTTTTTTATAATGTTGGAATAAAAATTGGTTATATAATTGAAAAGTAAAAATTAAAAATAATATTCAAGATTTTATACAAATTAGAATATAATTAAAGGGTATTAATGATTAGATAAATGTTAAGTATTGGAAAATTGAACAAAAATTGTTTCTTTGAAGAAAGGTTATAACTGTGGTGTGTAACTAGATCATATCCCTTTGGTAAACATCGGTGTTTCTATGACTCTCTGAAGCTGGGAATACGTGAAATGACATTTTCATTTGTCCGAAATGGCGATATGTAGAGAATGATTTATATTTTGCGTCATAAAGTCTAGATCAGACTTAACCAAGTTGTTTTAATTGGTGATATCAATTAACATGTAAAATGTTTAATGTATGTTGTGTTTGTTGTGATTAAGGCGTTGGTGAGATTTGTGAGAAAACCTAAATGGTTAGTGTGAAAAATGCCTTTAAAAAAATGGCGATCATGAAGATAGTGGTCAAGATGATAGCTTTGTGAGGGAGGACGTTGGACGGGGGATATGTAACTGAAATAGATTCGGGGATCCTATTACTGGGGTCACTGGTGCGGGGTGTTTGTTATTTTTGTCATTTACTTGAAACTGACTTTCTTCTTTTGCTTTGTTGAGGTTGTAATTTTCCTGTTACAATTGAAAGATATGATTTTCTCGGTGTTCGTAGTTTTTGTGTTTCGAAGTTGTTGCGGACTCAGTAAAAATGTTATTCAGTGATTTCAGGATTAGATGTGAGTGAAAGTGCGACTTTCGACGTGGACACGCTTTGGGGTGAGATGTGTCACAGGCGTGAAGGCGTCTTTGGCCTGAAAAGTGGAAAAGTTTTGTGGTGTGGCGCTGTGACACGAAGTGAAAAATTGTGAATGAAAAGCTGTCACGAGAAGTCGTTGTTTGGTTCAGAATCTAACCTGTTTCACCATGAATAACGAGTTTACTAGAGTCATGGGTGGGGGTTGTACGAACACATATCGAGACTATTTTTGACTGTTAGTGGATGTGGCACGCTTAATGTGAATTTTTTTTATTGTGGCGACGATATAGAGCTAAGTGGAGCTTGTGTGGCTCGAGATTTGGAATTTTTTGTGAAATCGCGCACTAATATTTGTTGCCATTTGGATAAAGTGATGTGTGAGTGTTGTAACGTTTGTTGAGAGAGATGTATGTTTGATTAATTATGCATGTAAAAGGAAGGTACGAGGGAATGTAGCTATGTTGGAATTTAACGATTGTAATAGTTTTGGAAGGCTGAGACTCAATTTAGCTATTGGCGTGGTAGTGGATGGGATTTTTATTTTTAACTTGTTTTGAGAAAGATAGTTTTTTTTTTCCTAGTTCTGATTTTGAAGATATTGTCTCTAAGGAAAGAAATCACAAAATATTTCTGAAATTAAAAAATGCGTTTCACCTGTTGATTTATATTTAAAATTTTGATTTTTTAAAGCGTTGATTATGGTAGTTTAAATGATTATTTTAAAAGGGCAACGTCGTGAGAGTGACGAGAATAGTTTGAATTGGGACGTTTACATTAAATGGTGAATATGACAATTATTTTTGAAAATGTTTAAGTATTTGATTAAGAAATGGGTGTTTTGGTATAAAGATAACTAATACTAAAAACAAAAATAAGTTTAGAATTATGATGAATTAGTAATTTTGTAAAAACAAAAATAAATTTGAATTATGATATGATGAGATTTTTTATATATATATATATATACTAGCGGATGTACCCGGCTTCGCCCAGGTTTTTCTCGAGGGAATGTTTGTAGTCTAGTAATAAGAAAATATACTACACCTAAAAACTATCAGAGAAAAGAGAAACCACGGAAGGTGAACAGAAAAATGCTTACAATGGATGTTATGTTTACGATATCAAGTTAAATAAAAACAAAGATAAAATTTGCATATGTTGGTCACTATAAATTTGTATATTTGTTAGGCGAAATTAGAAACATGATAAAACAATTGGGTATTTAAAAACAAATGTAGAAATAAAAGTTTAAGTATAATAAACAATGTTAAAGATTAGTTTTAATTATTAATCAAGATTGTGTGTGAATATGTGAGAAAGATGTAATATCGTTGTTGTTTTCTTGGCCGACTGTTTTACATATGGTGTTATCTTAAAATTGCTTGTTTTGAATATTTTTTAGATTGAGATTATTAGCTAGTATGTAAAAAAATTAACTCTGTTGAAATTTAATTTTGTATTTATATATAAATAAAATTAACTCTGTTGATTTTTTTGTATTTAATCGATAACAGCGAAGTTACGCATGTTAATGTTAGGAAATATATTTTGATGTTGAGCAAAACCTGCTCCATCTCGTTTTACATAAATGTTGAAAATTTGGTTGAAATTGATGCATTGTAACGAAATTTTTTAGTGATGTCCACTTATGAAATTTCCATTTTATTAATATAGATTTTTTCAAGTTGTAGATTTGGATAATGCCATATTAGATAAATTTAAGAACGACATGTAAGATTGTTAAATTGATAAAAATGTGTGATTGAAGATTTTTAATTATAAAATTGAAAGTGATCAATTGAAATTTTATATTTGATTAAAATTAAAGTAAATCTGATAAATGAGAATGTGAAAGTTTTAAAAATTAAATTAAAAATGGTATAAAAAGGTAAAAATTGATTTTAAAATTCTTAAAGTGAAAATATAAATACAAAATTTATGGGGAATCAAGTTGTGAACTTGAGGATAAAATTAAAGTAGGTTTTTAAAAACTTACAATTGCGTGATGATTGTTCAGTCAGGAAACTTGGTCTCTGGTTGTTTTCCTGCTGACGTGGAAAGCGTTCCATGTAGGGCTTGTAGAAGCTTGTAGCTTCTGTAAAGTTGATGGCGACTTGTCGCTTTGATCATTGTCTCGATATCAGGCCGAAGGTGAGGTACTTGTCACCGGGTTAGCGCCATTCTGCTCCTCGATTTCCATGACTTGCGGAATTTTCGGCTGTGTCATTGGGGTGGTCAGACAGCTTGCTCCTGGCGTAGGCGATCTATTAGCGGGTCTGCGGAGGTCCCTTGGTGCGGCGTTTCTCCCGTAAATATCTCTTGTTGGGGAGAGATTGCTTGGTCGTTTCGTTGGAATGGCCGGTTTGTTCCTCCATCTTTGCTCGTTCTCGCTTCTATCTGAACAGGCTTCTTACCTTCTTCGTTGTGTCATCCTTCGTTTTGGTTATCCTGTCGACTAACTGTAATGTGGTGAAGTTCTGGTAGCTCTTGTAGAATCCTGTCGACTAAAAATGTGAAGAGGTATCCAGTCGACTTATTCTATGGTGTGAGTCCCTGTTAACTCTCGCTATACTGTGTTGACCGAGAGGAACAGTCAGGATAAGGAGTTTTCCAGTACCTCTCTGCACCTTGGAAAACCTTTAACATTTTTAACAGAGTACAGGCAGTCGTGGTCGAGGCAGAGTGGAAAGCTTGGGAATGTCCATACACAAAAAACGAAGACGCAGTTGCACTAAGAAAGACCGTGAACAGATAAAAGTTGAGCTAGGAGCGAAAGATGGAGATAGAAGAGTTCTTACTGGTCTACATGGTGAATGAGGTGAACCTGGGGTACAACCGACGAGGGCTCACGCAGATAATGAACTGACTGTAAAGTGACTGTATTTATTGGTTAAGACGGGGGCCTTATATATCTTTCCTGAGAAAGGGAGCATTGCATTTCAACAGATGCGAAGAGTGTGGATCGTCTGGTGAAATTGGACACTGGCGCCGCCCTGGCAGTTCCCAATCTATCTTTAGATGTTGTTTTGTGACTTCCATCCATCTCGAATTTAGACGTTTCTGACTTCTATCTCTTTAGCTCAACTCTTAATCTATTACAGAGTTTTATTTATTTATCCTCAGTTTGTACAAAGTAAATTACATATGATGATGTAATGACACATGTCAATAATGCGTATAATCATTTACAGATGTGTTTCAATTATACAACATTAAAATATTGTTATAAGTTATATACAATATGGGGTTTTGGGGTTAAATTACCATATTTATATATTTTTTATCTTTTATTTTTTTATTTCGTTTTTCATATATATATATGTCATAAACCCGGGTAAGCCAACAAGTGAGTTGGAAGCAGTCGGGGTTGAGTGGCAAGGCGTGCAGAGTGGGAAGTCCGCACGGGACAGTAAGGACAAAGTTTGGGATCAAAAGACGCTCTCCTAGTACGTCTCACGTGGCACCAGGACCAGGGGAAAGTTGGGGATTAACTGAGGAAAGCTCGGCGTCCTGCATGAAGCCGCGGAGGTAGAGAGGAGCCAAAACGGCGGCCACGAGGGCCGCCGTGAGACCTAGCACTGAGCGGGCCTCTCCGAAAATATCCACTGTAACCTAACTAACTGTCAACATCCGGACCAACGCCCCTTCTTTGTCCCTTCTGGATCACCCGGGTGTCCAGTGGCAAGTTGGTGTTACTTTGAGACGCTAGAAAAGACGTCATACTTTATTACTTACATATCACATTGTTTAAATTACGATAGAATGTGCCCCCGGTGAGAAAGGTTTAATTAGGAGAGTGAAATAAAATGGAGCTAAAAGTTAGCAAACCTATTAAATGGGAAATAATTTGGGGCACAAATTAGTTACTAGAATAAAAATAAAGATAAAGGGGAGAGGAGTGGTTATACACTGATATAATATTATAAAAATACAAAAAATATAAGGAGTACACAGGAAGTATAAATTTAAAGTAAACACACACAATAGCGAGGGTAAATATTTGGGAAAGTTAGGTATACTATTTATAGTTTTTTGTTACTTAAGGTGCCATGAGTATTTCAACATATTTTCAGGGATGTAATACACGTCACTTCTCGCCTGGCGGCGGGAACCGGCCGAGACTGGAACCCGGCGGTTTGGTTTTGGTTTTGGCCGCGAGCGGAAGTATCTCCGCGGCTGGCTGTGTGTGGTGTTCTCCTTATGTTCCGGCACTGGTTATAAATAAAACCGGTACCAAGGGAGCTCCGACGACTCAGAGTGGATTATTGACAAAATAACGGGCACAACACAACATGGTGGCAGCGGCGGGATCGGGAAGAGCCCAAGTAAGTGCCTTTTTAATTAATTCCACTCTTGTGCAATCAAACCTGACATGGAATCAAATTCCTTTCTTCCGCCTACTAACTTCAGTTTCGACGCCAAGGATTGGCCAAGCTGGAAACAGCGATTTTCTCGATACAGACTTCTCTCCAACTTGAACGCCAAGGAACAAGAATATCAGATCACAGCATTGATATATCTTATGGAGGGAGAGGGCTAAGGAAATCCACTCTGCGTTCATTCTCTCAGCAGATGACGCAAAGAATCTCGACAAAGTCATTGAAGCGTTCGACAACCACTTTATTGGCAAACGCAACGTGGTGTATGAGCTGGCTTTGTTCGGATTAAGGAGTCAACGACCGGAAGAAACCATTGAGGAATTTGTAACAGTCTTGCACAGAATATCTGAGCACTGCAAATACGCTAAACTGCGCGAAGAGCTTATTCGTGATCGTATAGTGCTTGATGTAAAAGATAGTATGTTGTCGGAGAAACTGATGCTAAACGAAAACCTGACCTTGGCCAAAGCAGTCGAGATCGCCCGTCAGTGGGAAGCTGTGATGCGTGAACAACAGGATCTTAACCCTTCTACATCGCAGGTCGACACAACGCGGAAAGTGGCCAAGAAGAAGCCTAAGGCATCAGGTCATGGCAAAAGGACAATGGCAGATCAACGTCTATATAAAACAGACAGTGCCAAGGAAACAGACGAAGGAAAAGAATTTCCAACTTGCTTTAACTGTGGGACTACCAAACATCATTATCGTTACAGAGATAAGTGCCCCGCTAAGGACAAAGTCTGTGGAAAGTGCGGGAAAAAGGGCCATTACACTAATCTCTGTCGAAGAAAAAACAATAAGGTGAACGTCATATCCTCGGAGGAAACCCCAGCGCGGGAGAAATGCTCATTTGTATATGCTGTCCGCGAGCCTTTGCTGGGAAGCAGAAAGAGCAGTTGGAAGTCAACAGTAAGAGTCAACGGCACTGCAATCCACTTCAAGTTGGATCCGGGCTCGGATGTGACACTGATACAATTTTCCTTGTACAAGCGGTATTTCAGCAACTTCCAACTGACGCCTACCGACGGTCAACTGATGGCGGCCGCGAACCAAAGATTGGAGAATACTGGGACCTTCGTGGCGAAGCTCCGAGCTAACACGCGTGAAATTAAGGAAACCGTGTACGTGGTCCACCATTTGGAGCAACCTCTGCTGGGTGTCGGAGCCTGTGAAGACCTCCAACTCGTCAAACGAATTGATCTTGTCATCAACGGAACAACGGATGTCAATCCTGAACGAAAGTTCCCTAAGCTATTTGAAGGACTGGGGCTTCTTGAACAGCCCTATCACATCAAGTTGAAGGAAGGTTCCAATCCCTTCTCCATACCAGTCCCAAGACGAGTACCTCTTCCGCTCATGCCGAAGTTAAAAGAGCAACTGGATGCCATGGTGGCTCAAGAAGTCATCGAACCAGTTGATGAGCCAACGGAGTGGTGCGCACCGATCGTCCTAGCTGGAAAGCCAAACGGGAAAATCAGGATCTGTGTAGACTTGTCCCGGGTTAACCTGAGTGTGGAACGTGAGCTTCGCCCACTTCCTGTCCTTGAACATGAACTAGCTCAACTCAACGGGGCAAAAATCTTTTCCAGGCTGGATGCTAACAGCGGATTTTGGCAGATTAAACTCTCTGAAGAAAGCCAAACGCTGACGATTTTCATTAGCCCTTTGGCAGATAAAAATTCAAAAGACTCCCTATGGGATCTCTAGCGCTCCAGAACACTTCCAGAAACGCGTGTCTGCTCTCCTACGCGGAGTCAATGGGGTAATCTGTCACATGGATAACATCCTCATTTTCGCAAAGAGAAAGGAAGAGCATGACGAGACACTACGCGAAGTTTTGAGACGCCTAAAGAACTCAGGAATTACGCTTAACAAAGAAAAGTGTCAGTTCGGTGTAAGCAACGTCACATTCCTGGGACATTACATCGACGAACACGGTATCAAGGCGAACGAAAAGAAAGTCAAAGCCATCGCCGAGATGAAACCGCCAACTGACGTGCACGGGGTGCTACGTTTTATGGGCATGGTCAATTTCTTAGGCCGCTTTGTTCCAAACCTAGCCGAAATCACAAAGCCACTAAACGACCTAAGAAAGAAAGATGTGAGTTTCATCTGGGGATCACCACAGAAAAAAAGCATTCGAGAAAGTCAAAGACGTTCTGGCCAGTGACCGAGTTCTGGCAAGCTTTGACCTCTCTAAGAAGACCATGGTCTCAGCCGATGCATCATCGTATGGCCTGGGAGCTGTCCTCAAACAAGAGCATGAAGCCAACGAGTGGCGCCCAGTGGCCTTTGCATCACGGACGCTGACGAAGACGGAACAGGGGTACGCTCAAATAGAAAAGGAAGCCCTTGCAATCACATGGGCGTGTGAGCGCTTCAAGGACTTTGTGGTTGGAAAACCTTCCTCATCGAAACAGATCACAAACATTTAGTCCCCATCTTCACAACTAAAGAGCTGAACGATCTAACGCCAAGGCTTCAACGGTACCGTTCAGTTCTCGTTTCATATCTTTCATACACCGGGGAAGGACCTAATCACCGCTGATGCCCTTTCAAGACAACCACTTCTAGGTCATCTTCCCGAAGATGAAGAGCTCCAGGAAGTAGTTGAACATTTTGTGCGTAGCATCGTCCTGCATCAATCCACGACAGACGACCGACTTTCCAAAATAGCCCTCAACCAGAAGCTGGAGCCTACCTTTCAAAATGTGGCATTTTATTCCAAAAACGGTTGGCCCGCCAAATGTCAGCTCTCTCCCTTAGAACGCTCGTTCCACGATGTTCGCGACGAGATAGGGGAAGAGAACGGCTTACTAATGAGAGGACTGCGAGTGATCATCCCCTCTAACATGCGGAAAGATGTTTTGAACCGCATCCACGCAGGTCAGCAAGAAATAACAAAATGTCGAGCAAGAGCAAAATATCATGTTTGGTGGCCAGTAATAAGTCAATAAATTCAGTAAATGGTAAAAACCTGTGAGAAATGCATCGAGAATCAACCTCTAAGGCACGAACCATTCATCCCCAACGACCTTCCGGAAATACCGTGGCAAAAAGTCGGGATAGATCTCTTCCATTACGAAGGAAGAGAGTATTTAGTTGTCGTAGACTACTTTTCTCAATTTATCGAGGTCGTACGACTTACTAAACTTTCCTCGGAAGATGTGGTAGATCAGTGCAAAGCCACCTTTGCTCGTCATGGCATCCCTGACATTGTAATCAGTGATAGCAGACCACAATTTCGCCCATCAACAACTTCAGATTTTGCGAAGTTTGCCTCTGAAGTTGGGTTTCGACACATCACTTCCAGCCCAAAGCATCCACAATCAAATGGTCAAGCAGAGGCTGTTGTCAAAATTGTGAAAAGCCTGATGAAAAAGAATAAAGATCCGGTCCTAGCACTCATGGAGTATCGGGCAACACCCCTGGCAAACGGACTCTCCCCTGCAGAACTTCTATTTGGACGGAAAATTCGCACTATGGTTCCCTGCACTTCATCATCACTAACCCCTAAAACAGTGGATCAATCCAAACTCAGGGGAAAAGAGGAGCAGCGGAAGATGGCGCAGAAAACGGCTTTTGACAGACGCCATGCGGCCACAAAAAGGCGGAACTAATTGCAGGAGAGAAAGTTTGGGTGAAGGATCTACGAGCGTGGAGAAGTGTCCTCGAGAAGGCTTCAGCGCCCTGCTCATACATCGTGGAAACTCCTGTAGGGATCTAAGCGATATAGGAAGATAGGTTTGGGAGATAGAGATAGAGAGAGGCGTCAAAAAAGAAATAATACTATTAATCTAATAGAAATAAGGATATCAGAAAATAGACGATCTTTATGTAATAAAAAAAAAATGTATACTGTTGAAATAAACTCAAAAGATGTTTAAAAGTTCGAAGTTGTAAAGTTTTAAAATCTATATATGGTGACAGAGATGAAAAAAATACTCTAAATTTAATAATATAAATGATTGATGAGGGGGTTGAATATTCTAAGATATAATGACTAATGATAATAGTAACATAAAAAATATTTATAATAATGGTGGGGTTCGGATGGTTCATAATGGCTGACTGGTTGAGGTATAGAAAAATAATACAAAGAAATATAGCATGCAAATATGAAAAGGGTGATAGCTTGATTGATTTTTAAAATGGATGGCATTGACGAAGATGATTGCAATAAAGATAAGGGCAACATAAAAGATGGCATTTTAATTTAGAAAAATGTTTCACACTGGGGGTTAAAATAATGTAAAAGTAGTAAAACACACAATGATAATTAAAGATATAAAATAAAGCAAATAAAATGATATGAAAAATAAAAGTAAATATAATTATATAAAATAAATAAAATGTTTGTTCTGGTAATAGGATCAGGAGGCCGAGTTGAGCTCATCGAAGAGCGAAAGGAGCTCACCTTTGAGGAGCTCGTGGAGCCTGGCAGAAGCGTACCCGATGTCGTCCTGCACGGCTTACAGTTGCGGGAGAAGTTTTCAACGGATAGGTGCCATAGGGGGGACATAGGCACGTGGAGCCGTCACTTCTTGGAGGACTTCGGTCAGTCAGTCTATCAAGGTGTCCACGCTGGGCCGGATGAAAGTGGCGGGCACCTCAGAAGCGTCCACGTAGTGTTCCCCGTCTTCGTCCATAGTCCTTTGTCCACTGTCCGCCATCATAATCCTGTTGACTTATACGGGTCTACTGTCGTAAACCCGGGTAAGCCAACAAGTGAGTTGGAAGCAGTCGGGGTTGAGTGGCAAGGCGTGCAGAGTGGGAGTCCGCACGGGACAGTAAGGACAAAGTTTGGTATCAAAAGACGCTCTCCTAGTACGTCTCACGTGGCACCAGGACCAGGGGAAAGTTGGGGATCAACTGAGTAAAGCTCGGCGTCCTGCATGAAGCCGCGGAGGCAGAGAGGAGCCAAAACGGCGGCCACGAGGGCCGCCGTGAGACCTAGCACTGAGTCGGCCTCTCCGAAAATATCCACTGTAACCTAACTAACTGTCAACATCCGGACCAACGCCCCTTCTTTGTCCCTCTCTGGATCCCCCGGGTGTCCAGTGGCAAGCTGGTGTCACTTTGAGACGACTAGAAAAGACGTCATACTTTATTACTTACATATCACTTTGTTTAAATTATGATATATATATGGTATATTAAACCAACAACCCTATATTATATAATACTAGCGGATGTGTACCCGGCTTCGCCCGGGTTTTATCCGAGTGAAAGTTTGCCTAACGAATATTATATATTATGAAGTATAATAAACAATGTTAAAGATTAGTTTTAATTATTAATCAAGATTGTGTGTGAATATGTGAGAAAGATGTAATATCGTTGTTGTTTTCTTGGCCGACTGTTTTACATATGGTGTTATCTTAAAATTGCTTGTTTTGAATATTTTTTTAGATTGAGTTGAATGAATTGCTGAATTTTTTTTGTATTTATATATAAATAAAAATAACTCTGTTGATTTTTTTTTGTATATAATCGATAACAGCGAAGTTACGCATGTTAAAGTTAGGAAAAATATTTTGATGTTAAGCAAAACCTGCTCCATCTCGTTTTACATAAATGTTGAAAATTTGGTCGAAATTGATGCATTGTAACGAAAGTTTTTAGCGAACACCACTTATGAAATTTGCATTTTATTAATATAGACTTATAACAAGATTGTAATGTCGTATATAGAAACACATCTATAAATAATTATACGCATGATTGACATGTGTCCTTGCATCACCATATGTAATGTACTTTGTACAAACTGAAGATGAATAAATAAAACTATATAATAGATTAAAAGCTGAGTTAAAGCAAGATTGAGAAGTAAATCACGAAGTAACTTCTAAAAATAAATTGGAAACCGTCACACCGGCGCCAGTGTCCAGTATCATCGACACATGCTGTAATGCAATTCTCTTTGTCGGAGGCGTTATATAAGGCCTCCCTCGGCTTAGCAAAACACTCAGTGAGTCTTCACCGTTGGCGTCACCCCTTGTCGTTTGTGCCAGGACTACCTCATCGCAATGTAAAACAGTAAGATCTACTCTATCTCCATCTTGCTCTTAGCTCGACTTTTATCTGTTCGTGGAACTTCTCTTCCACAAATGTGTCGCTTCGTTTTGTGTGTGTGGACATTCCCAAGATTCCCACTCTGCCTAGACCACAACTGCCTGTACTCTGAGAGAACTGTTAAAGGTCCCACAAGGTGCAGAGAGGTACTGGAAAACTCCACGCTCTGACTGTCCCTCTCGGGTACTACAGGTTTGACCCTCGGTTACCACAGCTTATAGCGGAGTCGACAGGATTCTACAAGAGCTACCAGAACTTCACCTTATTACAGATAGTCGACAGGATTCTACAAGAGCTACCAGAATTTGACCTCATTACAGATAGTCGACAGGATTCTACAAGAGCTACCAGAATTTCACTTTATTACAGATAGTCGACAGGATGACCACAACGAAGGAGACCACAACGAAGAAGGTAAGAAGCCTGTCCAGATAGAAGCGAGAAAGAGCAAAGATGGAGGAACAAGCCCGCCAGTCCAACAAAACGACCAAGCAATCTCCCTCAACGACACAGCCGAAAATCCCGCAAATTAAGCCGGTGAGAAGTTCCCCACCTTCGGCCTTACAACGCAACCATCCAGACGACATGCCACCATCGTCAAACAGAATTCACAAGCATCTACAAGCTCTACATGGGACGCCTTCCACGTCATCAGGACAACAACCAAAGACCAAGTCTCCTGACTGAACAATCCTCAAAAACTGTGAGTTTTTAAAACCTATGTAACTTTCTCCTCATGCTCACAACTTGATTTTCCATAAATTTAATGTTTATTTTCACTGTAATCATTTTTAAATCAAATTTTACCATTTTTATAGCAACAACAACAACAACAAAAAGCCTTTATTCAGGGTCACTGACCCTATACAGGATTCACCAGAGGTATGCATAAGAACAAAGCAGTGAGACAAAGGAAATAGCGATATATACAGAAGAAAAGGAAAAAAACAAGAAAGGGAAGCAAGAAAAACAACACAAAAAGAGTAGCAGTAAGAAAGTGAGGAGTGAGTGTCACTTGGCCTTCTTCTGAGATATGGACTTGTGGAAACCATAAAACGCCGTAGCAATATACTTATTCTGGGTCATATTGTCAATTATTGATGGAAGTGAAGCACAGAGTTGCCCAGTTTTGAGCATAAGGGTTCTTCTTTCTACTTTCAGAGCATAGCAATCAAAAATATAGTGAGTGATTTCATTTTTTAGTTTTGAATTACAGAAGGTACAAATCGGGTCCTCACCGCAGAGCATCTTGGTGTGGTTTTCTCTAAAAAAATTTCATCTGCTATTTGATTTTGAATATATGGAGCATTTTTACAGCATTTCAATTCAAATTTCAAATCTTGTACACCCTCATTTATCAATTTTTACTTTATTTTAAGCAACTTTTAAATTTTAATTCATTACTTTCAATTTTACATGAAAAAAAACTCATATTATATTTTAATTACTCGAATCCTATTTTCTAAACTTATTTGTGTGTTTCTCTTAATACCTTATTTTTATACCAAAAACACCAATGTCTTAATTAAATACACAAAACTTTGCAAAAATCATTGTTATGTTCACTATTTTATGTATACACCCCATTCTGTCACAAGTTTTCCACCTACCTACTTAATGTTCAATGTTATCCCCCCAGATCTAAGAACTCATCTTGACCCATACCCCGAAATAAATATAGCTCGAGAGAGATATAGCAAGCTCTCGTACTCAAAATAAGCATAAAAAAGATAAAGAAACATTTGATAAGCAGCACAGAACACCACATTTCGAAGTGAATGATCTTGTTTTGGTAAAAAATTACAGACATCCCGACACAGGTAAATTAGCACCATATTTTACTGGACCATACAAAATTATTGAAATAATTTCACCCAATGTCGTTCGAATAGATCGCACCAATCAACCTCTCAATAGAGACAGTAACACCATACATGTCAATAAATTAAAATATTACACAGAGAATGTTCTGTACATAACACCTCCACAACCCCGATTTGTTCAAAACCCACAACGATTGCCTCAAGATGTATATCCCAGTGAATTCAATCATTTGACTCCAGATATCTTCGAGACGCAACTATACCGAATTATACCGCCTACAAGCTCACAGCCCTTTTTACATTTAAATCCCAGTATTTTCAAATAGGCAAGAAAACACAACCCAACTCGGGACGTAGGCCAGACATGGGATCATGTGACAGCAAACAAACAACACCAGCGGCGCCAGCCGGCAACAAAGGATTACCGCGGCCATGTTGACATGACACATGTTGACATTGACACCAGCATGCTAGACTTTCGTGTCCACTTAATAATCTGTCAATTATTAACTAATTGGCTCACCAGTCATTAGCCAATTTACTTATTCATTTGAATTTGGATTTTTGAATATCATAGCATTTTATTTTTTATATCTTTAATTATCATTGTGTGTTTTACAACTTTTACATTGTTTTCACGCCCAGTGTGGAATATTTTTTCTAAACTATAACGCCATCTTTTATATAGTGTTAACCCTTTATTGTTATTTATTACAATCATCTTCGTCAATGCCATCCATTTTTAAAAATCAATCAAGTTATCATTTATTTTATATTTGTATGCTATATGTCCTTGTTTTTATATACCCCAGCACACTCAGCAAGCCACCATTATTTAAAATTTAATTATTATCATTAGTCATTATATCTTAGAATATTCAACCACATCAAATCAATCATTTATATTATTATTATTTGAGTATTTTTATGTCATCATATGTGGATTTAAAAAAAAAAAACTTTACAACTTCAACTTTTTAAACATATTTTGAGTTTTTTTTTTAACATTTAAATATTTTTAAACCTTAAGATCGTCTATTTTCATATATAATTATTTTAATTAGATTATTATTTTCATTTAATATTGACAACCTCAACAAAGCAGAAATGATCTAGTTACACACCACAGTTGTAACCTTTCCTTAAAAGAGACCATTTTGTTCAATTTTTCACTACTTAACATTTATCTAATCATTAATAACCTTTAATTGTATTATAATTTTTGTATAAAATCTTGAATAATTATTTTTATTTTTTACTTTTCAATTATATAATCAAATTTTTTTTCCAACATTATTTTAACAACTTTATTTTAAAAATTTTATTTTTCATGATATTATTTTAGTATGGCAAAACATATCATTGTTTCAATAATCATTTTCAATTCATTATTATATTTTTTATATTTTACATGTTTGATTTTAGCCACTTACACTTTTTTTATCCGCAATCATATTTCTATATTTTTATTCACTATATTTTATATTTGTTTAAATAACTTTATCATATGACAATGTTTATCGTCAACTATCGGGCATGCAACAATCGTTTTCAACAATCCTACTCACTAACCACTTCCCTATACTTTTCATCACTATATTTTTCAGCCATTGCTTCACATCAGCGTAGAAACGACAGTACTGCTTGACAATTTTTCTTTTTGATTTCGTAATTCAACAAACTCTTTGAACACAGTTCCCCAGATTTACAAATCTCAACTTCTGGCCTGAACACGTTTCAAAAGTTTATTCCAATCATCCGCAGAGCATGCACAAAGCGTTCACTTTTTCAACTTTCAATTTTTTTTCAGCTCTAGCGGACCACAATCAACCTTTGATTTCAAGTCAAGTCAGACCACCTACTGTCGCTACAACAATTCTACTTATCGCATGGCTCTACCACCCCTTTCAATAATATTAATACTTTTCTTCAACAACTTTTCAACCCAATAACCCTAAAATTGTGACAAAGCACTGTAACCTTATACTGGATCACAGGTGAAACATTGCCTAGGAAGACGCACAAGTCTATATCCTCGCTTTGCACCTGAATCTCAGTATATGATTGTCTGTGCAACACTTGCAATTGCATATTCTTCAACTACTAACCCTTTCCAACTCCCGCCAATATTCTCTTAGAATGTGAATTTTTTCATTTTATTTTAATCACCATTTTTAAAAATCAAACAAAAATGTCATTTTTATTTCACTTAAATATCCAAACAAATCATCTTGTTATAGCCCTTTTTACCCTCACAGTTTAAATTAATTAAAATAAATTTTAATTACTTACCTGTGTTAGAGAGGCTTTACCCGCTTAAACCCGGATAAACCCTTTCACTTCCGGGGCCCATCTATGGTAATTTAAACCAACAACCCTATATTATATAATACTTATAACAAGATTGTCATGTTGTATATAGAAGCACATCTAAAAATAATTATACGCATGATTGACATGTGTCCTTGAATCACCATATGTAATGTACTTTGTACAAACTGAGAATGAATAAATAAATCTATATAATAGATTAAAATCTGAGTTAAAGCAAGATTGAGAAGTTAATCACAAAGTAACTTCTAAAAATAAATTGGAAGCCGTCAGACCGGCGCCAGTGTCCAGTATCATCGACACGTGCTGTAATGCAATTCTCTTTGTCGGAGGCGTTATATAAGGCCTCCCTCGGCTTAGCAAAACAGTCTGTGAGTCTTCACCGTTGGCGTCACCCCTTGTCGTTTGTGCCAGGACCACCTCATCGCAATGTAAAACAGTAAGATCTACTCTATCTCCATCTTGCTCTTAGCTCTACTTTTATCTGTTCATGGAACTTTCCTTCTACAACTGTGTCGCTTCGTTTTGTGTGTGTGGACATTCCCAAGCTTTCCACTCTGCCTCGACCACGACTGCCTGTACTCTGTGAGAACTGTTAAAGGTCCTACAAGGTGCAGAGAGGTACTGGAAAACTCTCCACGCCCTGATTGTCCCTCTCGGTTACTACAGGTTTGACCCTCAGTTACCACAGCTTATAGCGAGAGTCGACAGGATTCTACAAGAGCTACCAGAACTTCACCTTATTACAGATAGTCGACAGGATTCTACAAGAGCTTCCAGAACTTCACCTTATTACAGATAGTCGACAGGATTCTACAAGAGCTACCAGAACTTCACCTTATTACATATATATTTATATATATTGTTGCGCCAGGTTGCGGCTTGGCAGACTCTTCAGCCTTGATTCTCTCCTGTGCTGGGTCTTGCATCTTACCAGAGCGTGTTTCAACCATCCTACAAATTCATATAAGGGAATAATGAGATAAGTCTACTTTAAGTAGCCTCCAGAATCATTTATTTATTTTCTCACATCAAAGAGAGCAGTGAAGTCACACGTGTACCTAAATACAAATGATGATAATCTAAATAATCGGTTTTAAATAAATATCATAGAATATTTATAAAAAAAATATAAATATATAATTTAAATTTCAAATATATTAAAAATAATATAATAAATACGCCATTAATCCTGATGTAACACTTCCCCCTCTCCAGAGGTCGTCACGTCCTCGTGATTGACCTCATCAATTCTTTCAAAATAGGGTTTGATTCTTGAGACATGGACAATCAATGGGTCTTGGCCAGGATTATCTTTTGGTTCAATCAAGTAATTTACGTTGGACAGCTTCTTTAATATTCTATATGGGCCAAAATATTTTCTCAGTAGTTTCTCACACTTTCCTATTTTCCTAATTGGTGTCCAAACTGCTACTAATTCTCCTGGTTCGTAGCTTCTTTCCATGTGTTTCTTATCCTAGTTCTTTTTCATTCTTTCTTGAGTCTTTATTGTGTTGTTAATAACTAATTTTCTTGTTCTGTTTATTTTGTCTAAGTGATGTTTTATGTATTCATCATAATCATCCTTGTCAATGTCCACCGAGATATTCCTGTCGTCCAAAAGAGACGTGGGTTCTCTTCCAAACATCAGGAAAAAGGGAGAATATCCTGTGGTTTCCTGAATTGTAGTATTGTAAGCGTGAGTGATGAATGGGAGTATTTTGTCCCAATTCTTCTGATCAGTGTTCACATACATACTGAGCATATTGATCAATGTTCTATTTAACCGCTCTGTCAACCAATTAGTCTGGGGATGATAGCTCGTTGTGAAGCAATGTTTAATCTTGCACGTTTTCATCACCTCTTTCATTAAATTACTGGTAAATTGAGAGCCTCTGTCACTAATAAGATATTGTGGGACTCCGTGCCGGAGAAAAATATCCTCTACTAGAAATTTAGAAACTTCTTTCACTGTTGCTTCCGAGACTGCTCTTGTTTCTGCATATCTAGTGTAGTAGTCCGTCAGCACGATTATCCATTTTTTCCTGTTTTTCGTAGATGGCAGTGGACCAACAAAGTCAATTCCAATTCTTTCGAAAGGAAAGTTGGCTGGGGGGATGGGCTGTAGTAGTCCTGAAGGTAATTGGTTTGAGCCTTTCCTACTTTGGCAAAGGTGACACGTCTTAACGAATTCTGAGACATCCTTTAGCATGGATGGCCAAAAGTATTTACTCTTTATTCGGTACATGGTTCTGGCGACGCCCAAATGGCCATTCGACATATGATTGTGATATTCTTTCATAATTTCTCTCTTTTTCTTCTCTGGAACCACAAGCAACCACGCCCTGCCTTCAGGATTCGGGTTTTTCTTAAAGAGGCATCCATCTTCTTCTTTAAAGTTTTGCACAATTGATCGCCTGCTTCCATTAAGGTTTTTCTTAACACTTTCGATAAATTTATCCTCTTCGTCTGTTATTTGATTTAAAAATAGCCTTTCAAAATCCTCATCCCAATCAGTTTCTGGTAAGGGTCCCCTAGATAAGCCATCGGCGTCCAGATGCTTCTTTCCCGATTTATGTATTATATCGAAATCATATTCTTGAATTTTCAACGCCCATCTTGCCAATCGACCTGTTGGATCCTTCAAGTTTTTGAGCCAGCATAAGGCGTGATGGAATGTTACTATTTTAAAGTGTCTTCCATAAAGGTAGGGTCGTAATTTTGACATTGACCAGACAACGGCCAGACATTCTTTTTCAGTGGTTGAATAATTTTGCTCCGCTTTACTCAGGGTACGACTCAAATATGAGATCACCTTCTCTTCACCACCGATGTCTTGGACAAGAGTTGCACCTATGCCGATGTTGGACGCATCAGTATGAATATAAGTAGGCGCATTTGGATTGAAGTGCCCTAAGATTGGTGGACTTAATAGTGCTGTTTTTAGGGTTTGAAACGCTTCCTCTTGCCTTTCTGTCCAGGTAAATGATACACTTTTTTTAATAAGGTTGGTCAAAGGGTCAGCAATTTTTGAGAAATCTTTGATAAATTTTCTATAATATGAGCACATTCCCAAAAATGATTGTACTTCTTTGACCTTTGTGGGCCGAGGAAAATTTCTGATAGCTTTGATGTTATGTTCCGCGGGTTTTATACCATGTTTGCTCGTTATATAGCCGAGAATCTCCAATTCTTCAAAAACAAATCGGCATTTTTTGTCGTTTAATCTTAAATTAGATTCACGAAAACATCTAAAAACAGCTTCGAGTCTTTTGAGGTGCGTTGGAAAATCCGGGCTATATATGATAACATCATCCAGATAACACAAACAAATTTGCCATCTTAGATTTCCAAGCATATTCTCCATATTTCTCTCAAAGGTAGCAGGCGCGTTACAAAGTCCAAAAGGCATCACGTTGAATTCATATAACCCATGTGCCGTAGTGAAAGCCGTCTTCTCTTTGTCTCTCTCTTCAATTTCGACTTGCCAATATCCCGATTTGAGATCTATTGCTGAGAAGTACTTGGATCCTTGGAGAGAATCCATTACATCATCAATTTTTGGGATTGGATAAACATCCTTCACTGTTGCTTCATTTAATTTCCTGTAATCCACACAAAATCTGTATTTGCCATCTCGTTTTTGACCAATATAACGGGAAAGGACCAGGGACTTGAAGATGGTCTAATTATTCCTTCTTCAAGCATCTCGTCTATTTGATCCTTTATGATGGTTCGTTCCTTAGCACTTACCCTGTAAGGCTTGTGCTTTATCGGTTTTGCGTCTTCTGTATGAATCTGATGTTTTGCCAAATTGGTCCTGCCTAACCTCGATGAGAACAAATCAGTATACTTGGCCAAAATTTGTTTTAACCTCTCTTGTTCTTTAAATGATAAATTTTTGTTTATTTGAAATTGTATTTCGTCATTTTCATTCTGCTTCTCTATATTCTCTATAAAATTTACCTCTGCAGGAAGACTTCCATAAGCCAATGTTTGGTCTTTCATGATTTTTAAAGGTCGAGGATAAGGGTTCGTTATCCAGATATGAGTTTTCTTATCCGTGACAGTAAGCAAACTTCTTGCCAATCGAAGACCATTTGTTTGAGTCATTTTGTTGTTCTCTTCGATGACATATTCCCCATCCTCTGCTTCTATTGAGGCCCTAATCAATTTAATAGATAGTTTAGGTATAACGGTATCTGTAGTGCTCTTTATTTTTTTTAGATCATAATTGCTTACGTCATGATTACTCATCAAATTATATTTTATCGTTTCTCGTTTACAATCAATTTTAGCATTCATTTTTTTAAGGAAATCTCGTCCAAGAATAAGAGTTCGTAGATGCGCGTCCATTACTACAAATTCGTGGTATAATTCAGTGTGATCAATTTTTAAATCTAAAATAATGCTACCTACCATATCTAATTTTTTCCCATCGGGTCCTGAACATGTTTTAGTGAGACGATTTATTTCACGGCCAGCAAAAAGTGCTGTCCTTAGGTCGACCACTGAAAGATCGGCGCCTGTATCAATCAAAGCTTCGCATAACCCTATCTTGTCCACATTAATATTAATTTTGTACCTAGGGTCCAACTTTCTAATTCCATTTATGGTCGACTTGCTTTGATTGAAGGAATCAGGCGCGACACTTAGTTTAAATCTTCCAACACGGAATATCTATTCCGTGTAGGAATATTCGTTTGTGTGTCATTACAAACATCCGCATAGAGGCGAGGCCGTGTATAATATTTTCTTTCGTCCATTTGAAGATTTTCTTGACTCTTGTCTTGGGAAACTGAGGGGTCCTCTTCTACGATCCTCACAAACTTGACTCTGCAATACCGCACTACGTGTCCTGGCTTGTTACACTTGAAACATATTGGTCTCCCGTCTTCTGTCCTATTCCTATTTGAATTTGAATTCTTATTGTATGTTTTACTTGGGTAGACCGGTTTTGGCTCAGGATTGGGAGTGTAAGATCGTCTAGGGGCAGATACCTGGGGCAGAGGCTTGTTCTGGTAGTACCTCGGAGTGGGGGCCTGGGGCTTGGAGGTGTTCTGGTAGTACCTCGGAGCGGGGGCCTGGGGCTTGGAGGTGTTCTGATATGGTCTTCTGAACGACGTAGCATTCTTCCATTGCTCTTGATGATGGGGACGAGGAGAGCGTGGTCCAATATATAGAGCTCTTGATTTTTCTGCACGTTCTTGGTAATTCTTTTCGAACAAATCCAGCTTTTTACAAATTTCTAGAAGTTCATTGGTATTTTTAGAAGGGTTTAGGTGAATGGCAAAAGAGTATTCTTTCTTTAACCCTCCAATAACCCAGTTTATTTTAGTCTCTTCTTCCATTTGGGGGTCGTCCTTGTTGCACAGTACAAGGATATCCTCTGCGAACCTGATTGCAGGTTCATTCCACTGTTGCATCCTGTTTAGTCTCATCTTCATTTCTTCTTTGTTGGCGTCTGAGGCAAAATCCTCAATTAGGCGGCTCTTGAAATTTTCCCAGCTGGTGAAACTTATCTTGTGTAGGTTCAGCCAGGTTTTGGCGCTACCAATCATATTCATGGCAGCATAACGAGAGATAATGTAGTCTGCTCAATGGTACAGGAAGCCAATTTCTTCAAGAGATTCAATCCATGGGCGAGGGTCTTCCGTTCCATCATACTTGGGGATGTCGATGTTGGGATTCAGGACAACTGGGTCGGAACTAGCATCTCCACCAATTGTTGCGCCAGGTTGCGGCTTGGCAGACTCTTCAGCCTTGATTCTCTCCTGTGCTGGTTCTTGCATCTTACCAGAGCGTGTTTCAACCATCCTACAAATTTATATAAGGGAATAATGAGATAAGTCTACTTTAAGTAGCCTCCAGAATCATTTATTTATTTTCTCACATCAAAGAGAGCAGTGAAGTCACACGTGTACCTAAATACAAATGATGATAATCTAAATAATCTGTTTTAAATAAATATCATAGAATATTTATATAAAAATAAATAAATATATAATTTAAATTTCAAATATATTAAAAATAATATAATAAATACGCCATTAATCATGATATAACAATATATATATATATATATAAATATATATATATGAAAAAATAGTACAAATATAACATTGTACTGGGATAAGGTGCATAAATTAAGAAAAAGGCATCTCCTTATCGTGCAACTGAAAGTTGCTGATGGCTTGCGCCATCTATCGGAATAAATATCAACTATTCTCGTTGATTTTTAATTATTCCAGAATTGGCCAAATACCCATTCTTGATTAATCAAGAAAAGCTAACCACGGACGCGTTTCGGGCTATTGGCCCTCATCAGCGTGGTGCAAGCTGTACTTCAACGACCAAAAAAATTGGTCATTAAGGCATCCTGAAAAATCTTGAAACGGGTAGTTAAGGCCAGAATTGCGTGAGGACGCTACACAATGTGAAAAAAAAATAGTACAAATATAACATTGTACTGGGATAAGGTGCATAAATTAAGAAAAAGGCATCTCCTTATCGTGCAACTGAAAGTTGCTGATGGCTTGCGCCATCTATCGGAATAAATATAAACTATTCTCGTTGATTTTTAATTATTCCAGAATTGGCCAAATACCCATTCTTGATTAATCAAGAAAAGCTAACCACGGACGCGTTTCGGGCTATTGGCCCTCATCAGCGTGGTGCAAGCTGTACCTCAACGACCAAAAAAATTGGTCATTAAGTCATTGTGTAGCGTCCTCACGCAATTCTGGCCTTAACTACCCGTTTCAAGATTTTTCAGGATGCCTTAATGACCAATTTTTTTGGTCGTTGAGGTACAGCTTGCACCACGCTGATGAGGGCCAATAGCCCGAAACGCGTCCGTGGTTAGCTTTTCTTGATTAATCAAGAATGGGTATTTGGCCAATTCTGGAATAATTAAAAATCAACGAGAATAGTTGATATTTATTCCGATAGATGGCGCAAGCCATCAGCAACTTTCAGTTGCACGATAAGGAGATGCCTTTTTCTTAATATATATATATATACATATGGTAACCGAGGGTCAAACCTGTAGTAACCGAGAGGGACAGTCAGGGCGTGGAGAGTTTTCCAGTACCTCTCTGCACCTTGGCGGACCTTTAACAGTTCTCACAGAGTACAGGCAGTCGCGGTCGAGGCAGAGTGGAAAGCTTGGGAATGTCCACACAAAAAAAAAACAAGAGACACAGTTGTAGTAGGAAAGTTCCGTGAACAGATAAAAGTCGAGCTAAGAGCAAGACGGAGTAGGTGAAGTGACTATGTTTTCGGCTAAAACCGAGGTTTTATATACCTTTGCTGAGGAGGGAGACATGCGTGAATTGGACTTTGAACGGGTCCAAAGGGCGTGGGGCGTCTGCGCTCTTCTGCACCCTTTGACCTTGATGGCAACGACTTGCCAAATTCCTCTTTAGGGTTGTTGGATTTCTATCTCGATCTCTTTCTTAGCTCAGCTCTTTATCTATTACATAGTTTTATCTATTCATCCTCAGTTTGTACAAAGTACATTACATATGGTAATGCAATGACACATGTCAATCATGCGTATAATTATTTATAGATGTGTTTCTATATACAACATGAAAATCTTGTTATAAATATTATACAATATAGGGTTGTTGGTTTAAATTACCATAGATGGGCCTCGGGAGTGAAAGGGTTTAAACGGGTAAAGCCTCTCTAACAAAGGTAAGTATTTAAAAATTATTTTAATTAATTTATAAACTGTGAGGGTTAAAAATGGCTATAACAAGATGTTTTGTTTGGATATATCTGAAAATATAAAAATAAAGCTTATGTTCAATTTAAAAGTTATGATATTCATTATAAAAGAGATATTTAGATAAAACCTTTCTTTGATAAAAAAAAATAATGATGTTAAAAAATAAAGTGATGTTCTAAGAGATTGTTGGCGGGCGTTGGAAAGGGTTAGGGGTTAAAGAATATACAATTGTAAGTATTACACAGACAACCAAATACATAGATCCAGGTGCAAAGCAAGGATATAGACTTGAGCGTCTTCCTGGGCAATGTTTCACTTTTGATCCTGTATAAGGTTACAGTGCTTTTTCACAATTGTTGGGTTATTATGTTGAAAAGTTGTTGAAGAAAAAGTTGTTCATTAATATGATTGCGAAAGGGGTGAAATAGAGCCGTGCGATAAGTAGAATTGTTGTAGCGACAGTAGGTGATCTGACTTGACTTAAAATCAAAGGTTGATTGTGGTCCGCTAGAGCTAAAAGAAATTGAGAGTTGTGAACGCTTTGTGCATGCGTTGGTGATTTGTGCTCTGCGGATGATTGAAATAAACTTTTCAAACGTGTTCAGGCCAGAAGTTGGGAATTTTCAAATCTGGGGAACTGTGTTCAAAGAGTTTGTTGAAATTATGAAATCGAAAAAAATTGTCAAGCAGTACTATCGTTTTTCTACGTTGATGTGAAGCAATGGCGGAGAGAAAGATAGTAGTTGAAAGTACACTGAAGTGGTTAGAGAAATAGATTGTTGTAAACGATTGTTGTATGCCCGATAGTTGATGATAAACATGGTCATTTTATATAAAGGTATAAAAACAAATATAATATGAATAAAAATATAGAAATGTCATTGTGGTTGAATAAAGTTTGAGTGAACAAAATCAAACATATAATATATAAAAGAAATAATAATGAAGAATTGAAGTTATTTTGACAAAAAAATAAATATTTTGTAATTATAAAAAAATATTATGAAAAATAAAAGTGAAATTGATTTTTTTAAAATAATGTTGGATTAAAATCTTGTGATTATATAATTGAAAGGTGAAATATAAAAATAAAATAGTTTATACAAAAATAGAATATAATAAAATATTGTGATCTCAATTTAACATGTAAAATGTTTGATATGTAGCAAAAATTAGAGATTTACACAGGATAAAAAATATCAAAATGTTCACTTTTAGGTGGGTCTTGTTCAAATTCAAATATCTAAATGTTTTAAAAGTTAGGTTAAGATATCGACTGCTAATGTAGAAAAAGGGGTGGAATAAAAGAATGTATAGGACACGGCCTTAATTTATTGGAGGCGAGTTAGTGGGAAGGGTGGCGATGGATTTAGTGACGCGGGAATGGTCTCGAGATGTTTAGTCTATCGTCACTGGGGCCTTTGTTATGCCAACTAGCGGTGTCCATTTTTATGACTCTCTGTCTGGGAATTTGTGAAATTCTCGAGGAATTATAAATGGTTGATGTGAAACACGTGTTACATATGGCGATCATTCCGATAGCGGATATTTAGATGACAGCTTTGTGAGCGGGGTGCGATGGGTATTGTTTTTGAAGGGGGAGATATGGGGCTTGTCTACAGCGTACGTGCTTAAATTCTTTATTTTCTAGTCTGGATCTGGTGGGTTCAAAGAAATCTTTATATTGTGTGAAAGAGAGTAAGTAGGTAATACAGATCCAAAAAAAAGGAATAAACCGCTCAAATTAATTGCAAAAAGTTTCTTTATGGGTTGGTGTAGAGTATGTAGATAGAATAGGTTTGTGAATTTAACGGGAAATTTTCTGGTCGCTACATGAGCTTTGTTTTAAAACGATCGATGTTAAATAAATCTGGATTTAAATGTAGGAATGGCTGGGAAGTTTGAGGAGGAATTATGCGAGTTGCATCAGCATTGAATATGTCTGGCTGCATATGGGTATACGGGGATAGGTCTAGTTTGTACTTAGCACACGAATACCTATGGGGATTTGTTACTTGTGACAGAATGGGGTGTGTTATAATACGTCTGAGTGAAGAGCCTAACTAGTTGATTCCAGGAAGCTTTTGGATTTTCTAGATAAGCTGGTCTGGGCTTGCCTGTAATGTTGGCATTTAAGCGTTCTATTGAACCGTTTGCTTGTGGGTTATTGATTGTGGTGAGTAGGGGTTGTATACCATGTGTTATTAGAAATTTACGGAATTTTTCTAAGGTAAAAGCGGGCGCTCTGTCAGATAACAGACATTTTGGAAATCCTTGTTGTAGTACAGTTTTGAGGGTTTGATTGTACGTTAGGGTACTGGTTTATTGGTTAAACTCTCTTTGAGAGTGGTGAAAGCTTGATGACAATTTTATGGTCTATTTGAAAGATGTAGTTTTCTCGGTGTTCGTAAGTGTTGTGTTTCGACGTTGTTGCGGACTTAGTAAAAATGTTATCCAATGATTTCAGATTAGATGTGTGGTGAATGTGCGAATTTTGACGTGGACACGCTTTGAGGTGAGATGTGTCACAGGCATGAAGGCGTCTTTGTGGCCTGTTAAGTGAGAAAAATTGTTGTGATGCGCTGTGTGACACGAGTGAATGAATTGAATGGAAAGGTGTCACGTGAAGTCGATATTTTTGGTACGGCATCTAACTTGTTTCACCATGAATAACAAATTTACTAGTCATGGGTGGTGGTTGTGCAAAACACATCGAGATATTTTGGCTGTTAGTGGATGTGGCACGTTTAGTGGCGACGATATGGAGCTTGTGTGGCTCGAGATTGATTTGTTGCTAAGTCGCGTGCTAATAGATGGTGGCCAATTGGAGAAAGTGATGGGAGAGTGTGTTGAAGTTTGTTGAGAGAGATGTGTGGATGATTAATAATTATGCGTGTAAAAGGAAAGGACGAGGGAGTGAAACTATGTTGGATATTTAACTTGTTTTAGGGAAGGACAGTTACTTTTCAAGTTGTGATTTTGAAGATATTGTATCTTTCGATTTTTGCAATTTAAAAAAATGCGTTTCACCTATGTTTATTAAAATTTGAATATATCGTTGATTAAGGTAGTGCGAAAATTATCCTTGTAAAAGGGACAATGGCGTGATAGTGACGTATATATTTAATGGGGCGTTTACATAAAATAGTGAACATAACAATGATTTCTGCAAAGTTTGGAGTATTTGATTTAAAAATTGGTGTTTTGGTATAAAAATGAGATATTAAGAAAAGCACACAAATAAATTACATTTATGATTCGAGTAATTAAAAAATAATGATTTTTTATGTGATATTGAAAGTAATGGATTAAAATTTATAAGTTGCTTAAAATAGAGTAAAAATTGATTAATGAGGGTGAAAAAAATAAAAATTTGAATTGAAATGATATAAATATGGTAAAAATTAATTTTAAATGATAACATGAATCAAGAAAATTTCTCTTATAGAATTGTAAATAGCTATAAAACGAAGAGAATTTTTTTTTTTATTTTTACTATACATGGGCTACAAGCTTTCGGGCTTCACGCCCTTCGACGGGTACAACATATTGAGAGAAAATAACGCTATATATAGTATCGATATGTGAGCAATCTGCATACATAACCATAAAGAGTTAACTATATCAGATTAAGTTATGGAAATAAGGCTTTTTTATAGAAATATTTGACGAAAGTAGGATGTGATGCTAATTAAATAATAAAATGAAAAACTAAAAATATTTTGACAGATTTAACATAACTAAGATTATTGCAATTTATAGAAGAACATATGATCATCTATGGATGTCAAACAACTTAAACCAATGTGATGTTATATTAAAAAAAACACCAACAGTGAGGAACTATGGCATGGCCCGCCATCAGCGCGATCATCGGACAAAGGAAAAAAATTTTATATAGGGGTGGGTGTCTGGGTGGGGGGGGTGGTTTGTTTGCGGTGGGATTAACAGTAATATCAGGGAAAGAAGTGAACGGCCTATAGGTTATTACAAATATCTAAATACTGCGATGGTATGTCGATGTGTCTGTTAATACTATGGTTATTGATGGATAAAATAGCTTCAATGATCAACCTTTGGTACTTGGTATTGACATTAGAGTACAGGGTGGTAGGGGAGGAAAGGTTGAATGAATGGCCGGTGGTGTTAATATGGTTGAAAATGAGCGACCTGTTGTCTCTGTTGGCAATGCATCTACCGTGTTCGGTCATCCTGATGGCCACGGACCTACCAGTCTCGCCTATGTAAGATGCACTGCAATCGTTACAAGAGACTGAGTAGACCGAGCCACCAGAGGACCGAGCAACGGTAGATCTAGGTAATCTGGTGATAGGGTGTCTGAGGATGGCGTCGATACTATTGCTATTAGTAAAATGGGTGTTAATTCCGTGCGTTCTGAGGATGCGGGAGATGGCGACTGATTGGGTGGAAAAGGGAAGTAAACAACTGTTTCTGGTAATTGCAGGAGGTCTAACGGAAGAAGGGTCAAATTTATACTTATGTATGAAATGGGGGGGGTATTGGGACCGGGCCAACTGTTTAATGATTAGGGAAAATTCAATGGTTCTAAACAGTGGAAGGGAGCAGTGGGTGAACAATCTCTTGGTAAGAGTACGGACAGTATTTATTTTATGCGATAGGGGACATGAAGATTTGAAGTCTGTATAAAATGTGGGATTGTTAACCTTGTGGTATACGGTGGTGTGGTAATGAGAGGCAGTAAGTATGACCAGTATATCAAGATACGGCAATACGGACCTGTTTTCCAATTCTAGGGTGAAAAAGATCTCGGGATGATAGGAGTTTAGAGAATCTAAAATATTGATTTCTTGTCCGGTATCACATATGCAGAAGATATCATCAATATATCTCCGCCACATGTGAATGCCCGGTGCAATTTGCTGTTGGACCCAGTGGTCTATGTTGGCCATGACTATTTCTGCAATTGGGGAGGATAGTGGGCTGCCCATGGGCGAGCCTCTGATTTGTTTGAACAACTGGTTGTTAAATGTGAAAGTAGTAAAGTCCAAACACAGTGAGGATAGTGCGACTATGGATTCTGCGGTACGGTGATCTACCTGGTTATCCTGTAAGAAATTAGTCAAGTGCCTAATGATAAGCTGGTGGGGGAGGGAAAGATACATGGCAACTACATCATAAGACACCATAACGGTGTTGGGGACAGGGCAGAGAGAGTTAACGGATTGCACAAATGAAGGGATATCCCTAATGGCAGAGGATTGTGGACTGGCCTTCACCCAAGGTGTGAGAAAGCCAGTCAGATATTTGGACAGCTTATAGGCAGGTGAAAGATGGTAGGCTATGATGGGGCGTAGGGGGATGCCAGGCTTATGGGTCTTAGGAAGACCATAGATATAGGGGGTATTATTAAGGTCGGAGGTGAAAGTACTATATTGATCCGGTGTTATGTGACCCGATTTTTTCAAACGCAATAACCCCAATCTGAAAGATTACCATCCTGTACTCTAATGTCAATACCAAGTACCAAAGGTTGATCATTGAAGTATTTTATCCATCAATAACCATAGTATTAACAGACACATCGACATACCATCGCAGTATTTAGATATTTGTAATAACCTATAGGCCGTTCACTTCTTTCCCTGATCTTACTGTTAATCCCACCGCAAACAAACCACCCCCCCACCCAGACACCCACCCCTATATAATTTTTTTTTCCTTTGTCCGATGATCGCGCTGATGGCGGGCCATGCCATAGTTCCTCACTGTTGGTGTTTTTTTAATATAACATCACATTGGTTTAAGTTGTTTGACATCCATAGATGATCATATGTTCTTCTATAAATTGCAATAATCTTAGTTATGTTAAATCTGTCAAAATATTTTTAGTTTTTCATTTTAATTTTTAATTAGCATCACATCCTACTTTCGTCAAATATTTCTATAAAAAAGCCTTATTTCCATAACTTAATCTGATATAGGTAACTCGTATATGGTTATGTATGCAGATTCCTCACATATCGATACTATATATAGCGTTATTTTCTCTCAATATGTTGTACCCGTCGAAGGGCGTGAAGCCCGAAAGCTTGTAGCCCATGTATAGTAAAAATAAAAAAAAATGTTTCTCTTCGTTTTATAGCTATTTACAATTCTATAAGAGAAATTTTCATGATTCATGTTATAATTAAAAATCTTTTACGTTTGCTCTAACTTCTAATATCCAATGGCAATTGGCCTTGAAGCACAACTATCCTTGAACGCTATTCGTCGATTTACCAACCTCAATCCTGAAGTAATCCGCCTCCTAACGCATCTGTGTCGAAAGTCGCTGCAGCTGGCCAGATGGAGATTGCACCTCAACTTCAACAAGATTTGCCAAAGGGCCCGTTTCATCCCCCCATCTCTCAGAGTCGCAGATCCTGTGGGAAATTCTCATTCGAACAGGGTTATCCTCCGATCCCAACGCCAATTACTATGGGCTAGAACCCAGGGATGTTATTCGCGAATACGCTGCTTGTCCAAGACCATTAAAGGCGTCATTTCCCAAGTCACCAATCTCATATCCCAATCCAATATGGTTGAACTCCTTGGTCTCCTCACCGCCGACATCAGACAGCAGGACAGCATCATTAAAGGGCGTCAATACAAGAAGCTATCCTTTTGGATCAGCAAATATGGCTTCCCAGAGGAATTTCACCCCGACAACCAACCGGTTCCCACTCTCCTCAATCTGTCATCTACAGTGTTGTCTCCTTCGCAGACCGAGGTTCTTTCCTTAGGCCTCAAGTACCGTCCTCCCACAACGCCTGACATTCCCAGAATTATTTCTGGTGTTGAGCCCGCCATCAGCTCCCTTTCCCACACAGCCCAATATGACATACGGAGTTCCATAGCCCATATCCTCCGGAAACCCACCCCTTCTCAGTCCCAATCCCCTTCTCAGTCCCAATCTCTTGGTAAGTACCGCTCCCTGGCTACCATAAGGCGAAACCCTAACATTATAGTCACCAGATCGGATAAAGGTTCCCAGACCGTCGTCTTGGACACGGCTGACTATGCCTCCAAGATGACGGAGATACTCAGCGACCGCAATACATTTGTTCCCATTACACAGTCTGATGCATCTGCCTCAACTAAATCTTTCAGATTGGGGTTATTGCGTTTGAAAAAATCGGGTCACATAACACCGGATCAATATAGTACTTTCACCTCCGACCTTAATAATACCCCCTATATCTATGGTCTTCCTAAGACCCATAAGCCTGGCATCCCCCTACGCCCCATCATAGCCTACCATCTTTCACCTGCCTATAAGCTGTCCAAATATCTGACTGGCTTTCTCACACCTTGGGTGAAGGCCAGTCCACAATCCTATGCCATTAGGGATATCCCTTCATTTGTGCAATCCGTTAACTCTCTCTGCCCTGTCCCCAACACCGTTATGGTGTCTTATGATGTAGTTGCCATGTATCTTTCCCTCCCCCACCAGCTTATCATTAGGCACTTGACTAATTTCTTACAGGATAACCAGGTAGATCACCGTACCGCAGAATCCATAGTCGCACTATCCTCACTGTGTTTGGACTTTACTACTTTCACATTTAACAACCAGTTGTTCAAACAAATCAGAGGCTCGCCCATGGGCAGCCCACTATCCTCCCCACTTGCAGAAATAGTCATGGCCAACATAGACCACTGGGTCCAACAGCAAATTGCACCGGGCATTCACATGTGGCGGAGATATATTGATGATATCTTCTGCATATGTGATACCGGACAAGAAATCAATATTTTAGATTCTCTAAACTCCTATCATCCCGAGATCTCTTTCACCCTAGAATTGGAAAACAGGTCCGTATTGCCGTATCTTGATATACTGGTCATACGTACTGCCTCTCATTACCACACCACCGTATACCACAAGGTTAACAATCCCACATTTTATACAGACTTCAAATCTTCATGTCCCCTATCGCATAAAATAAATACTGTCCGTACTCTTACCAAGAGATTGTTCACCCACTGCTCCCTTCCACTGTTTAGAACCATTGAATTTTCCCTAATCATTAAACAGTTGGCCCGGTCCCAATACCCCCCCCCCCCCCCATTTCATACATAAGTATAAATTTGACCCTTCTCCGTTAGACCTCCTGCAATTACCAGAAACAGTTGTTTACTTCCCTTTTCCACCCAATCAGTCGCCATCTCCCGCATCCTCAGAACGCACGGAATTAACACCCATTTTACTAATAGCAATAGTATCGGCGCCATCCTCAGACACCCTATCACCAGATTACCTAGATCTACCGTTGCTCGGTCCTCTGGTGGCTCGGTCTACTCAGTCTCTTGTAACGATTGCAGTGCATCTTACATAGGCGAGACTGGTAGGTCCGTGGCCATCAGGATGACCGAACACGGTAGATGCATTGCCAACAGAGACAACAGGTCGCTCATTTTCAACCATATTAACACCACCGGCCATTCATTCAACCTTTCCTCCCCTACCACCCTGTACTCTAATGTCAATACCAAGTACCAAAGGTTGATCATTGAAGCTATTTTATCCATCAATAACCATAGTATTAACAGACACATCGACATACCATCGCAGTATTTAGATATTTGTAATAACCTATAGGCCGTTCACTTCTTTCCCTGATCTTACTGTTAATCCCACCGCAAACAAACCACCCCCCCACCCAGACACCCACCCCTATATAATTTTTTTTTCCTTTGTCCGATGATCGCGCTGATGGCGGGCCATGCCATAGTTCCTCACTCACTGTTGGTGTTTTTTTAATATAACATCACATTGGTTTAAGTTTATTGACATCCATAGATGATCATATGTTCTTCTATAAATTGCAATAATCTTAGTTATGTTAAATATGTCAAAATATTTTTAGTTTTTCATTTTAATTTTTAATTAGCATCACATCCTACTTTCGTCAAATATTTCTATAAAAAAGCCTTATTTCCATAACTTAATCTGATATAGTTAACTCGTATATGGTTATGTATGCAGATTCCTCACATATCGATACTATATATAGCGTTATTTTCTCTCAATATGTTGTACCCGTCGAAGGGCGTGAAGCTCGAAAGCTTGTAGCCCATGTATAGTAAAAATAAAAAAAAAATTCTCTTCGTTTTATAGCTATTTATTAATTTTAAATGATTACAGTGAAAATGAACATTAAGTTTATGGAGAATCAAGTTGTGAGCATTAGGAGAAGTTACGCAGGTTTTTAAAACATACAGTTTTGAGGATTGTTCAGTCAGGAGACTTGGTCTTTAGTTGTCGTCTTGATGACGCGAAAGACGCTCCATGCATGGTTTGTAGACGCTTGTGACTTCTTTTTGGCGACGGCGGCATGTTGCCTGGAAGATGGTTGCGTTGTAAGGCCGAAGGTGGGGAACTTCTCACCGGTTTATTTTGCGGCATCTTCGGTTGTGTCGTTGGGGGGGGGGGGAGATTGCTTGGTCGTTTCGTTGGACTGGCGGCGGGCTTGTTCCTCCATCTTTGCTCTTTCTCGCTTCCATCTGGACAGGCTTCCTACCTTCTTCGTTGTGGTCTCCTTCGTTGTGGTCATCCTGTCGACTCTCGCTATAGCTGTGGTAACCGAGGGTCAAACCTGTAGTAACCGAGAGGGACGGTCAGGGCGTGAAAAGTTTTCCAGTACCTCTCTGCACCTTGGAGGACCTTTAATAGTTTTCACAGAGTACAGGCAGTCGTTGTCGAGGCAGAGTGGAAAGCTTGGGAATGTCCACACACAAAAAAAACGAAGAGACACAGTTGTAGTAGGAAAGTTCCGTGAACAAATAAAAGTCGAGCTAAGAGCAAGACGGATATAAAAGAGTTCTTACTGTTTTACATGGTCGATGAGGTGGTCCTGGGTACAACCGACAAGAACCCACGCCGATGGTGAAGTGACTATGTTTTCGGCTAAAACCGAGGTTTTATATACCTTTGCCGAGGAGGAAGACAAGCGAGAATTGGACTTTGAACGGGTCCAAAGGGCGTGGGGCGTCTGCGCTATTCTGCTCCCATTGACCTTGATGGCAACGACCTGCCAAATTCCTCTTTAGGGTTGTTGGATTTCTATCTCGATCTCTTTTCTTAGCTCAGCTCTTAATCTATTACATAGTTTTATTTATTCATCCTCAGTTTGTACAAAATACATTACATATGGTGATGCAATGACACATGTCAATCATGCGTATAATTATTTATAGATGTGTTTCTATATACAACATGACAATCTTGTTATAAGTAGTATACAATATAGGGCTGTTGGTTTAAATTACCATATATATGTTATGAATATTTTTGTTGTAGTTAGATAAAGAGTTGATAAGACAAAGGATCGATAAGATAAAGGGTTGAGGTGCAGTCGTGATAAAAAAAAGATAATTATTTACCCTCAAGTAGCTTTTATTTTAAACTAGCGGATGTACCCGGCTTTGCCCGTGTTTTACCCGAGTAAAGGTTTGTCTAACGAACATTTGTTAAAAATATTCTCTATAAACTTATAAAAAAAATAAAAGATATATTTTGATAATTTGAAACTCGTGAATTTGAATCTCTCGATAAAGTGATCATTTTCCCCTGTCCCTGTGTGCCGTGTCATTCTGAATTTTGGCTTTTCTAATTTTCTACATTACAAAATCATCGTTTTATATAGTGAACATTTTTTCCTGGTCCTTTGAAAAATACTCGAAAATAATAGATATATTTTGATAATTTGAAACTCGTAAATTTGAATCTCTCGATAAAGTGATCATTTTCCCGGTCCCTGTGTGCCGTGTCATTCTGAATTTTGGCTTTCCTAATTTTCTACATTACAAAATCAGCGTTTTATCTAGTGAACATTTTTTCCCGGTCGCTTGAAAAATACTTGAAAATAATAGATATATTTTGATAATTTGAAACTCGTATATTTGAATCTCTCGATAAAGTGATCATTTTTCCCGGTCCCTGTGTGCCGTGTCATTCTGAATTTTGGCTTTCCTAATTTTCTACATTACAAAATCATCGTTTTATATAGTGAACATTTTTTCCCGGTCCCTTGAAAAATACTCGAAAATAATATATATATTTTGATAATTTGAAACTCGTATATTTGAATCTCTCGATAAAGTGATCATTTTTCCCGGTCCCTGTGTGCCGTGTCATTCTGAATTTTGGCTTTCCTAATTTTCTACATTACAAAATCATCGTTTTATATAGTGAACATTTTTTCCCGGTCCCTTGAAAAATACTTGAAAATAATAGATATATTTTGATAATTTGAAACTCGTATATTTGAATCTCTCGATAAAGTGATCATTTTTCCCGGTCCCTGTGTGCCGTGTCATCCTGAATTTTGGCTTTCCTAATTTTCTACATTACAAAATCATCGTTTTATCTAGTGAACATTTTTCAAGGTCCCTTGAAAAATACTCGATAAGTTGAATAAAATCATGGTCGTTTATGGAAGATGGACGAAGTTCCCGCCAAGCCTTTTTTTCTTGTCTACTTGGCACAGCTGTGTCACCAACTCTGCCCCCGCGCGCCAAGACATCTTGACCCCTCTGATTGGTCGGTGGGTACTTGGACTGTCCATCCGGCCGGCGGCCGGACGATTACATTTTCTCGACAAGGGATGGAGCAGACCTAAGCCTATCTCCGTCGCAAGGTGGCGCTGCTTGCGAGTTGAAGCTACAAATATTCAAATAACTCTAAGGATATTCAAGATATTCAAGAAATTATTTTTCGAAAACCTTTCCGGGTACCTCGACATACGAGTTTAATTCGTTCCGCAACCTTGCTCGTATCTTGAATTACTCGTATCTCGAAGCAAATTTCCCCATACAAAACAATTGAACTATCATTAATCCGTTCCAACCTTCAAAATGTCACCCCCAGTTATTTTTGTTAAGTGGTTTTAAATAATAATAAAATATTTATAAATATCTAATATTTATTGCACAAAAACAAAAAAGAGAATGTAAAGAAATACATTAGATATCCTCACTGGTCTTTACCTTTCTCGCTACATTTTTCTCGCTTTCACCTGTAGGCCGTTTAGAAAAAACATGTCCAAGGAGGCTTGTTTCTTCCTCCCTCTCAGAATGTTCCGGAAATGAGTTAGGCAAGTGTCATTAAAAAGGTCAGATGCACGTCGTCGATGGAAGTCTGCGGGGTTTGCTTCAGCAAATCTCCGTAGATCGCTCTTGCCTTCTCACAAATTATGGTCTGCGTCAAGGTATCTCCTTGGAGCTTCTTTTCTGTCACCCACACCATCAGCAGTTTCTCCATATTTTCATGAAGGGAGGTTCGCAGCTTGGAAATTATCGTAAGGCCCTTAGCCGGCGTTACACTCTTTATCGACTCCTTCCGTTTAAGCACAGAACATATCATGGACGTACTACGGCCATACTGCCTCGAGAAGTCAACAACTCGAACACCTTGCTCATGTTTTTCTATAATTTCACGTTTTAATTCAATACTCATCATCTTTTTCTTAGCACTTGACTTTTTACAAACTTTCTTTCGATCTATGGTTATAAAAATAAATGAACTAAAACTGTAAATGTAAACGCAACACAAAACACAACTTATCACAGCGGAAGCACGCTGCTAACTGATCGTGATGGGGCGACTGCGTGTTACTACCTGTTGTGTTTTAACTTTAAAAGCACACAAAAATATAATAAACTTGAATTTGTTTATTCAAGTCTCAAAAAACAAAGCTTTGCATATAGAACAAATAATAATGAAGAAGAAGAAAGAAACATTTTAGAAAAAGCAAAAACAAAACAAAAGTACTGGTCAAAAATAAACATTTAAAATCACAGATTAATATCTTCAACACTACCGAACCGAACTCGTATCTCGAATTTCGCTCGTAACTAAAAGCAAATAAACACTTGCTCGTCGGATCGTATATCGAAAAACTCGTATGTTGGGGCGCTCTTACGAGGTGTGTTCAAAAGGTATCGCGAATTTTGAATTTTCGCGGGTTACGTATATTCGAATTTCGATCGTTTTGTGGCTTTATATTGGTACTCGTGTCTCTCACTTATGCCGACAAGCTCGGCCATTTTGAATGTTCAGTTAATTATTGACAGCTGCTTTGCTTGCAGGTGTTTTGGATCGTCTTCGATTTTTACCTATTAAAAAAAATGGATCAAAGAACCTGTATCAAATTTTGTGCGAAAAACGAAATTAAGTCCGCGGATGCATTCCGAATGTTGACTATGGCATACGGAGAAGCTACCTTGGACCGAAGCAACGTTTATCGGTGGTACAAAATGTTCTCAGAAGGCCGAGAAGATGTGAACGACGAAGAGCGTGCCGGACGCCCGAGCACTTCATCAACAGACGAAAAAATTAATGAAGTGGAGAAAATGATATTGGCCAATCGTCGAATCACCGTTAGAGAAGTTGCTGAGGACCTAAACATATCGATTGGCTCGTGCAATTCGATTTTTATCAATGATTTGGGCATGAGACGGGTCGCCGCGAAATTCGTACCAAAATTGCTCAATTGCGACCAAAAACAGCATCGCATGAACATTGCTAATGAGATGTTGGACTCTGTCCGCGACGACCCAAATTTTCTCCAGAGGGTCATAACTGGTGAAGAAGCGTGGGTTTATGGTTATGACGTGGAAACCAAAGCTCAATCATCTCAATGGAAGCTGCCGCACGAACCAAGACCGAAAAAAGCGCGCCAAGTTCGGTCGAATGTGAAAGTTTTGCTGACAGTTTTCTTCGTTTGCAGGGGCGTGGTGCATCATGAGTTCTTGACACAGGGTATAACGGTCAATAAGGAATATTACCTGCAAGTTATGCGCAATTTTCGCTAAGCAATCCGCCAGGAACGCCCGGATTTATGGAAGAACAAAAATTGGCTTTTGCACGACGATAACGCCCCTGCTTACACATCGTTGCTTGTGCACGACTTTTTGGCCAAAAACAACACACTAATGATGCCGCAGCCACCGTATTCCCCAGATCTGCCCCTCTGTGACTTTTCTTGTTCCCTAAACTGAAGAGGCCCATGAAAGGACGACGTTACTCTATGCTTGACGAGATAAAGACGGCATCGAAGGAGGAGCTGAAAAAGATTTTAAAAAATGATTTTTTGAAGTGCTTCGAAGATTGGAAAAACACAAAGGTCGCGATACTTTTTGAACCCACCTCGTATGTCGAGGTACCACTGTATAGTATATTTCAAAAGTTTCTTCAGTGGCCCAAAAATTCCTAATTTTATTAAACTTAACTTCTATAATGTGCAATTCCTCACTGGACATGGCGACTTCAATTCATACCTGTTTAAAATTGGCAAAGCTGAATCACCTGGATGCTCGTGTGGAGGCGAAGAACAGAACCCCAGACACTTATTAACTGACTGCCCGCTGACCGCTGACCTTAGGGAACTAAATCAACTTCCCATAAATTTGCAACATCTGGTCTCCACTAAGGACATATACCAAAGATTCAACAAATTTTGCAGAATGTATTTAGCTAGTTAAGTGATTACTAATGTAATCAATTTGCATACTGATATGTAAATATGTATATATCTTCTTAACTACTTTTCTTTTGTGTCTTTCATTTAAATGTTTATATTTCACGCGCAAATATCCGAATTGTGGATATAGCGTGTACTCTGCAATTGATAAATAAATTGATAAATAGAAATATTTGAGTTTTTAGATTATATAATATTCCCCCCTGTGAAAAAGATTTTTAAATATTAAAATTTTAAAATAAAATTGGTAATTAAAAATAATTAATTAAACGATATCAATAAATCTATAGAAATAATTAAAAATGAAACAATAAAAATCAATACGCACATTTTTTTCAAAATAAACAAAAGAATGTTTGTTCACAAATAATTTATATAATTATGAAATTATAATAAAAGTATATATAAGAAGTATTGTTACGATGTACTAGAGCGCCATCTGTTATCAAATTATAAAACTATTTTAGAGGCGTAATATTCTTTTTAAAATAAAACAATTTCTACTGTCCTTACTGCGATGGAAAAATTAAAGGGAGGGCCTGGCTCATCAGTGGTGAACCCTCCCAGCGGTTTCGCCAGTTTAATCTACCATACCGCTGTTATAACTGGCGAAACCGCTGGGAGGGTTCACCACTGATGAGCCAGGCCCTCCCTTTAATTTTTCCATCGCAGTAAGGACAGTAGAAATTGTTTTATTTTAAAAAGAATATTACGCCTCTAAAATAGTTTTATAATTTGATAACAGATGGCGCTCTAGTACATCGTAACATTATTGTTCTAATAAAAATACACAATTTGATATTTGCGGAAGAGCGATTGCTCGAAGCATATTATATATTTATAATTATATTTTAATTCTGCTGTCCTAAAAGCTTATGTCCATAGTTCTTCTAAAATACCCATTCCAAGAGTCTTACAAAAGTCACCTATAAAAGGAAGTCCCAAAAAATGCAATATAACAGCGGTATGGTAGATTAAACTGGCGAAACCGCTGGGAGGGTTCACCACTGATGAGCCAGGCCCTCCCTTTAATTTTTCCATCGCAGTAAGGACAGTAGAAATTGTTTTATTTTAAAAAGAATATTACGCCTCTAAAATAGTTTTATAATAAGAAGTATTAATGGGCGATTTATAGGAACTATGGATATGAAGCAAGTAAGGTATTTAAAATTGAGTAATTATGACATTACTAGACGAATGGCCCGGGCAACGCCCGGGGTTTACCCGAGTGCGAATATATTTTAAAAACGTTGTCTTGGGTGGTCGCTATTGACAGGGTGGTCTGTATAGACAGGTGGATGTATCACACAGCTGATAACAGGGTTGTCTAGAGTGGTCGCTATAGACAGGGTGGTCTGTATAGACAGGTGGATGTATCACACAGCTGATAACAGGGTTGCCTAGAGTGGCCGCTATAGACAGGGTGGTCTGTATAGACAGGTGGATGTATCACACAGCTGATAACAGGGTTGTCTAGAGTGGCCGCTATAGACAGGTGTATGTATCACACAGCTGATAACAGGGTTATCTAGAATGGCCGCTATATACAGGATGGTCTGTATAGACAGGTGGATGTATCACACAGCTGATAACAGGGTTGTCTAGAGTGGCCGCTATAAACAGGTGGATGTATCACACAGCTGATAACAGGGTTGCCTAGAGTGGCCGCTATATACAGGATGGTCTGTATAGACATGTGGATGTATCACACAGCTGATAACAGGGTTGTCTGGAGTGGTCGCTATAGACAGGGTGGTCTGTATAGACAGGTGGATGTATCACACAGCTGATAACAGGGTTGTCTAGAGTGGTCGCTATAGACAGGGTGGTCTGTATAGACAGGTGGATGTATCACACAGCTGATAACAGGGTTGCCTAGAGTGGCCGCTATAGACAGGGTGGTCTGTATAGACAGGTGTATGTATCACACTGCTGTTAACAGGGTTGCCTAGAGTGACCGCTATAGACAGGGTGGTCTGTATAGACAGGTGTATGTAACACACTGACGATAACAGGGTTGTCTAGAGTATTTATTTATTTATGCTTATGAGGTGATACAGCAGCGTATTTACAATTAGAGAGGAGACAAAATGAATTAAATCTAGAAAAAAGAAGTGAGGACATATCCGTCATTAAAGTCTGAGAGGCAAGGCCTTCAGCCAGTTCAGGGCTTCCGGGGTGACAGAATGGAGAGTCTAGAGTGGCCGCTATAGACAGAGTGGTCTGTTTAGACAGGCAGCTGACAACAGGGTTGTCTAGAGTGGTCGCTATAGTCAGGGTGGTCTGTATAGACAGGTGGATGTATCACACAGCTGATAACAGGGTTTCCTAGAGTGGCCGCTATAGACAGGGTGGTCTGTAAAGACAGGTGGATGTATCACACTGCTGATAACAGGGTTACCTAAGGTGACCGCTATAGACAGGGTGGTCTGTATAGACAGGTGAATGTAACACACTGATGATATCAGAGTTGCCTAAGGTGACCGCTATAGACAGGGTGGTCTGTATAGACAGGCAGCTGATAACAGGGTTGTCTAGAGTGGTCGCTATAGTCAGGGTGGTCTGTATAGACAGGTGTATGTATCACACTGCTGTTAACAGGGTTGCCTAGAGTGACCGCTATAGACAGGGTGGTCTGTATAGACAGGTGTATGTAACACACTGATGATAACAGGGTTGTCTAGAGTGGCCGCTATAGACAGGTGCATGTATCACACAGCAGATAACAGGGTTGTCTAGAATGGCCGCTATATACAGGGTGGTCTGTATAGACAGGTGGATGTATCACACAGCTGATAACAGGGTTGTCTAGAGTGGCCGTTATAGACAGAGTGGTCTGTTTAGACAGGTGGATTTAGCACACTGCTGATAACAGGGTTGTCTAGAGTGGCCGCTATAGACAGGTGTATGTATCGCACAGCTGAAAACAGGGTTGTCTAGAGGGGGGCAGGGAGGCCACGTGTTCGCTGGCAGCCAATTGGGCGCGCATTCTATCCGTGAGCTTCAGACATACAGACAGACAGAATAAGGCAAATATATAAGTAGATGCTAGTTACACTTCAAAATATCAAAAAGCAGTAAAAAATGTTATTTTTACAAAAATATAATTCAAAAATAATTGTTTCTAATATATTAACATTCAAATGTATGTGAGGTAATATACAAAGGTATTTCTTAAAGAAGATTGTGTAATGAAATGCTAATAGAGGAGTGTGGAGTGACATTAAACTATTTGTGAAGGCTTAAGAATTGGTGCTGATATTTTTTCTTCATTGTCCATGTCCAAAATATGGCCTCCATGTAAAAAACATGGTTTATCATTAATATCTATTAACTTTGTGTTAGAATTTTGATTTTCTATTGAGTCATTTTCTATGTTAGTGCTATAGTGAAGTAAAAATTCTGCTTCTGGGTAAAATAATTCAAGCTTATTAGAGTGTATAATTTCTGTTTGTTTTCTTTGGGGTAAATTGGGTTTATTAATGTCATATGTGACTGGAGAAAGTTGTTCTAAAAGAGTGAATGGGCCAATAAATATTTGTGATAATTTACCAGTGTTTGGATAAATAAAGGTTTTTACTAATACCTGATCTCCTTCTTTAAAAATGGGTTCTGGGTGTTTAATATCATAAAGTTGTTTGCTGTGTTCATGGGATTTTATGGTTCTTTCAATGGCTAATTTCCTTGCCTTTTCTATTGGTGTATGTGTTTCTGTGTCATGTTCTATATACTGCGGTTGTATTCCATAGTATAAGAACCTAGGTGTAAAGCCTGTTATGGTATGTACTGTTTCATTATAGCTTTCAGTAATTTTAGGAATATATTTTGTACAAGGAATCTTTAAATTAGCATTATATTCACATCTTAACCTATTAATGATAGTGGAATTTAGTCTTTCTACTTTTGCATTTGTTTCTGGGTGATGGGAACTGGTGAGTAAATGCTTAACATTATTTCTTTCTAAAAAGTGTTTAAATTTATTGCTAAGAAAAGCTGCATTTCTGTCAGTTTATAATATTTCAGGTTTATTAATTTGGAATAAATTTCTCAAACAAGTTATATAAGAATCAGTTGATACAGATTTTGTTGGAAATTCCCAAAGGAATCTACTATGGTGATCTATCATATGGATACTGTGTCTTGTTGTCCCATAATTATGTAACCCGCCCAATGTATCTAGAGAAAATATGTGATTGGGATGTGTAGCTATTGGCATCTGTTGTAGTGGACCATAAACAATTCTGTTATCTCTAGACTTGTTAAACTGGCAAGTTTCACAATGTTTGGTGTAGTTAGCAATATCCCTAGTCATATGTGGCCAATAATAGTGTGGAGAAATTATTTTAGTCATTTGAGTTGTTCCAATATGCCCATGCTTTGTATGTACTTTGTTTAATAATTTGTGCCTTAGTGTCTGTGGTACATAAGCTCTTTTAAAACCCTTTTTAGTAATAATGTAGAGGCCATTTGGAATTTTAATTTTAGCACTACTAATTTGTTCAGTTGATTGGTGTTCTTTTAACTCATTATATGTTAGGTAAAATCAGACATGTGCTCTTGACAGCATGTCTACTTCTTTATTATTTAATCCTTTAATATGTTTAATGTCAAAGCTATATTGAGATAGAATTAAGGACCATCTAAATAACCTACCTTGTGGGTTTTTTACATTTTTGACCCATTTTAAAGGTAAGTGATCTGTGTGCAAGGTAAAATGTATGTTGTGTAGATATGTATGAAACCTTTGTACTGAATTAATGATAGCTAGTCTTTCAATTTTTAAGACAGTATAATTCTGTTCATAAGGGTGAAGTTTTCTTGAAAAGTAACCAATGGGGTGTAAAATGCCTTGATCATCTGGTTGTTTAAGAACTCCTGCTACTCCTAGACTTGACGCGTCTGTGAATAAATGGCAAGGTTTTGATGGGTCATAAATATATAGTACAGGTTGTGATATGAGTGAATTTTTAAGTGTTTGGAAGGCTTGTTCATGTTTCGCACTCCATAACCAAGGAGAATTTTTTAACAAAAGTTCCTTCAAAGGTGACTTAATTTGCGCATAATGGGGGATAAATTTATTATAAATATTTATGGTGCCTAAAAATCTCTGTAAGGTTTTAATATTATATAGTATATTTAATTTTAAAATTGCTTCAATATTTGTGTTATTTGGTGCATATTTTCCTGAGTTAATTGTGTATCCTAAAAATTTTATTTCTTTTTGTAAAAATTTGCATTTATTGAGATTGAGCTTTATATCCTCTTGTTTGAATATACCTAATATGTCATCTAAATGTTTAATGTGTTCTTCATAAGTTTTGGAGTGTATAATAATATCATCAAAATAATTTAAGGCATAGTGTATGTTATGTTTAGTGAAAACTGATTTCATAATCCTTTCAAATTGTGAAGGTGCATTTTTTAGACCATATGGAAGTCTGTTCCATTCATAACATCCTAATTGTGTTACAAATGAAGTTGTATGTCTATCTTTTTCATCTATGGGTATATGCCAGTATGCATTTTTAACATCTAGAATTCTATATACAGTTACGAGCGTCATTCTTCGTCGCCTCTGTCACGGTTTGCTTTTTTTTGGAATGGCGCCCTCCTATTGGTCGGCTACGATCACGCCACCTTTGCCTCCCCCCCCCCCCCCCCCCCCCCCATTTTTGTAACTATTGTATTGGAGCGGGTCGCTCCTTAAATAAATGCATATATTAGTTAATAACCAAATGGAATCCTCTCTTTCTTTTTCCCAGTAAGAGACGCCTACGGAAGCCAACAGTACATAGACAGATAAAGCACATAGGCTATAGTTATTAACTAACATATGCATTTAAGGCGCCAAATTATAATTGTAACAAATAGTATTTGAATCAAAACATTCAATCGGGTAAAACACGGGTGTTGCCCGGGTCATTCGGCTAGTAGTATATATTTTTGACTTTGATAACCTATCTATAATTTGTTCTATAAGTGGAATTGGGGTATGTTCTGGAACTGTTTTTTTGATTAAGTTTCTTGTGGGGTGATTTGGGGCATCATATTTTTTATTCACTAATAAAGCAGGAGAACTATAAGGGCTAGATGAGGGTCTAATAATATCATATTTTAATAATTCAGTTATTTGTTTTTTATTTCAGCCTTATTGTATAAAGATGTTCTATATGGCTCTTGTGCTATGGGAATATTATCTAAAAGAGATATGCAAATTGGGTTAGTCTTTATGTATCCTATATCAAAAATGTGTTTAGAGAAAACATCTTATATTTATGCAATATATCTGAAATTGTTTGATTAGAGAAATTTGGATTAATATCTACTTTACTAAAAAGTCTAAATATGAAATATAATTTGTTATAGAATCCGGTTGTTGCATACTGTAAATGAGTTAGAATCAATAATGGGATTTGAATTAGGATTTATAAGTTTAACCTTTGTAGTTGGTATATCAAAAGAATTGAAATTACACAATGGGTTAATATTTAAATGAGATGAATTTTTAACATAGTATGGGTCTGGAATACATAGGGTAGTGGCATATGACTTCTGATTATCAGATTTTGGATTAAAAGAATACAAGAATTTATAATTTTGGAAAAGAAGGTTTTTTGAGAAATCTATTTGTAACTTAAATAAATAAAATGTTGGTAAACCTAAAATAAGATATTCTATTGGAGTATCACAAACAAACATTCTTAATACTTTGTAATTTTACCTAAGCTAAGCCTAACTAATATTTTGTATAATGGGTAACTAAATCCTTCTACCTGACCTATTCTTTCTTTTGGGGAATTATCTAATATTTTATAATAAATAGAGTTTAAATTTATTAAAGGGATAATTGAAATAGATGATGCAGTGTCAAGTACACATGGTAAAGATATATGGTTTATTAGTACAGAGAAAAGTAATAATGTTCTACCTGGGTTGATGCGCTTTGGATGATTATTGTTCTTAAGTGGGCAGACTCTCTGGAAATGGATCTGGTTGGGAAGCTGGTGAGATGCATATCTTGCAGGGGTATGGGGGTAGGTTCATGGGTTTGTGGGGTTCTTGCTGGTGGTTAGTTGCTGCTGCTGTCCTGGGAAAAGGTTGGTATTGATGAGCTTTGGAGGGGTTGGAGTTAAATATTTTTACTGGAGTGCTTGTACTTGTAGAGGGTTGTTGGGTTTCTTCTTCTTTATTTGTTGATAATTTTAATTGGGTTGTGATTTTATACCAGTCTGAAGGTTCTTGTACTCTTGCAGCTATTAGATATTTTTAGGCGATCTGGCATTCCATCTGTAAGTGCCTCTAGTAAAAAAGTGTTTTTTCAAGATTAAGTTTATTGGCTAAGGCAGATTTTTCATTAAAATATTGTTCAAGATCATTATTATCATTATATTTTAAATTTATAAACCTACTAAATATATTTGAACCCTTTATTGTAAAATATATTATCAATTTTTGTTCTAAATTCCCCCAATTATCTATATCTTGTAATTCTTCTATGTAATAACTGAATGCTTCACCCTCGAGATAATTTGAAATATTATTTAGTTTAAAATCTTAATCAAGATGTTTCTGTGAACATTTTTTGTTGGAAGAATTTGAGCCAAGATATTATGTCTAAATTTGGACCATTAAATTTCGGTATTTCTATAGTACTTGGTTTTGGCGTCATGGCATGTTCTACATTCCTTTGTTTGCGCGACATTTGTAAAAATAGTTTTATAAAATTTGAATAATAATTTATAGAGCAATTGGGTTGAAATTCAGGTAATCCTGTCGACTTATTGTTATGAATATTTTTGTTGTTGTTAGAGAAAGGGTTGATAAGACAAAGGATCGATAAGATAAAGGGTTGAGGTGCAGTCGTGATAAAAAAAGATAATTATTTACCGTCAAGTAGCTTTTACTAGTCTTTCTAAAAACGATGATAACAAAAGTAAAATTATCAATGAATAAAATGAAATATATATTTTTTAAAATATAGAAATATTTGAGTTTTTAGAGTTTATAATATATATATACTAGCGGGTGTACCCGGCTCCACCCGGGTTTTACTCGAGGGAATGTTTGTAGTCTAGTATGTTGATATAATAAAGCTATCTGAATATTAGGAAAGGTCCGGTAATTTTTTTGTAGGGTGATGCTCTGAAAAAGAACGCTATACCACTTTATCACTAAACAAATTGGCGAGTCAAAAATAAGCAACCTAAACAATCCATTAGCTTTGCAAGATAAGAAAAGAAATAGAGAAATGCATGCAAAATTCTCAACACAAATCAAAATCTTTAATCCTTAGAAGTAATGTATATTAGGTAGGATGAGATTTATTTTGTTTCTATTACATTACATCATCTTTAAATCTCAAAGCAGAGCAAAACTGGCATACCCGAGACATTTGGCCTATATCGACAGATGAATCAGCTTTATAATCAATATGGGCAATATACTGCAAACCTGAAAACGGCTTATGAGTCCAAAGCTGAATACGCTGAACAGGAACTTGCATAGTTTGTGTAGCTGTGACGCGGGCTTCAGAATACCTAAGACGGCGAAGCGCACGACGCGTCTCACTTTGAAGTGGTGTCTCAATAGCTCTAGCATTCCTATATCTCCTGGAAGCAGCCGTATTCCTACCAAGTAAACGTCGGCTGTGGCGAGGCATATTCTGAAAAAAAAATTTAGATTGAGATTAATAACAAGAGCTTCAAAACCAGCAATTTCTAAACAAAGCATAAAAAGTTCCTGTCTTTTTGAGGTAAAAATCAAAATTTTTAAATTTTTTATTCAAAATAACCTTCAGATATGTTAAAAAAAAAATTAAAATACTAAAATCATAATATTATTACCAAAAAATTAATGTACAAAACCAGTTATCATTAAAAAGCTTCAAAAATAGACCAACCGCTGGATACGGGAATGAAAAAGCATGCTTTTTTGAGGTAAAAAATAGAAATAATTTTCTAAAATACAAAATACAACCCCTATATGTTTAAAAAAACTATAAATAATCTAAATATAAAATATTTAATCAAATAAATTAAAATATCTTTAAAAAAATTTTGAAAAAGGACTTCAAAAAGACAAATAAATGAATCCGTAAAAGAAATCCCTTGCTTATTTAAAAATATAAATAACCTATTTTTAGATACAACCCATATATGTAGAAAATATAATAAATAAACTGTATTTAAAAGATCAAAGCAATAATTAAAAAATTCCATAAGAAAATTTAAAAAAGGACCTCAAAATGACCCATAATTGAACACAATGAAATTGCTTGCTCTTTTTTGCGATTAATAATAAAAAAAAAACAAATATTTTAAAAAACACAACACCTATATGTTATAAATACCACAAATAATTTGTATTTGAAAGATCTGAATAATTAAATAAAAATTTCTTAAGAAATATTTGAGAAGGGCCTCATAATGACAATCACATAAACATATCAATAAAATATCTTGCATCTTAGTGAAAAAAAATAGAAATAACCCAAAATTTGTTTACTAAACAAACATATATTTGGAAAACACCATAAATAATCCACTTTTAAAATATCTAAGCAATTAATTAAAATTTTGTTAAGGTCCTCAAAAAAGACATAAAATTGAGCACATTAATGAAATTTCAAGCTTTTTAGTGAAAAAAAATAGAAATAACCCAAATATTTTTTACAAAACAACCCATATAAGTGGAAAACACCATAAATAATCTGTTATTAAAATATCTAAACAATTAATTAAAAATTTTGTTAAGGTTCTCAAAAAGACATAAAATTGAGCACATTAATGAAATATCAATCTTTTTTGTAAAAAATAATATAAATAACCTTAGTCTTATAAAAATACTAACCACGTAAGTTAGAAATAGCATATATAATCTGTATATAAAATAAAAAGAAATAAATTAAAATTAGCCTAAAATTTTATCTAAAATATAAAATTGATCTCATCAAGTAAAAGGCTTCAACTTTTTTTGGTATAAAATGTGAAAATTATAAAATAAAAGTATCTTACCACGTATAAAAGTTATTAAAATATATATAAAAAAGATTAAAACTAATTTTCCAAGAAGCGCAAAAGTGTAAACACTTTTGAAAAGCCTAAAAATTTATCTAAAAAATAAAATCGATCTCATCAAGTAAGGCTTCAACTTTTTTTGGTATAAAATATGAAAACTATAAAATAAAAGTATCTTACCATGTATAAAAGTTATTAAAATATATATAAAAAATATTAAAACTAATTTTCCAAGAAGCGCAAAAGTGTAAACACTTTTGAAAGTGTAAACACTTTAACTCTGTTGATTTTTTTTTGTATTTTATCGATAACAGCAAAGTTATGTATGTTAAAGTTAGGAAAAATATTTTGATGTTAAGCAAAACCTGCTCCATCTCGTTTTACATAAATGTTGAAAATTTGGTCGAAATTGATGCATTGTAACGAAAGTTTTTAGTGATGTCCACTTATGAAATTTCCATTTTATTAATATAGAGATATTAATATATACAGTTATCAGCGTCATAATCAATTCTTTCTTAATTCTGTCACCGTTTGCTTTTGGTTCAGTGGTAGAATGCTCGCCTGCCACGCGGGCGCTCCGGGTTCGATTCCCGGCCGATGCATTTTTTTTTTACAATTTTTAAAACTCATTTATATTATTAAAATATATGTGCTTTTCCTGTCTATGTACAGATTTATGGTCTAAGTACACAAGTATGTATACAAGTTATTTGCAAATTGCGTGGCAAATTTGCCCTTTCCCTCGCAAGCAGCGCCTCTAGCGGAGAAGATGGGAGGTAATATCAGCTGACCTAATGGACATGTAAAACGTGTTTTAACAGGACATAGAGAAAAATCTGGAAAATATTTTCGGATTTTTAGTCAAGAAAAATTAATTGACAGGTTCTGGGAAAAAAGTAGTTGTTTTTTTATTCAGAAAATGATGATGACAATATTGCTGTATCATATTTGATTATCAGATACAAAATTATATCCGGAAAAATTCCAAAAAGCAGAGACCACTGGTGAAGCCAGTTCATTTTTAGTATGCAGGAACAAAATTCTAACAGAAAAAACATTCATTCGAGCAGAAGACACAAAGCCAGATCATCTCTTTATAAAAATATCGCTTCTCAGACACAAAGTTTGGAGCGGGACGTTTCACAAGAATGACATCCACTGCGCCAATTTATAATTGTAACGAATAGTATTTGAATAAAAGCATTTAATTGGGTAAAACCCAGGCATTGCCCTTTCTTAATCAATTCAGTCACCGTTTGCTTTTGTGAATGGAATAAATACCCAAATATGGCCATTTCTCATAACCATCGGTGGTTCAGTGGTAGAATGCTCGCCTGCCACGCGGGCGGCCCGGATTCAATTCCCGGCCGATGCATTTTTTTTTTTTACAATTCAAAACTCATTTATATATTATACAAGAATGATATCCACGGCGCCAATTTATAATTGTAACAAATAGTATTTAAATAAAAGCATTTAATCGGGTAAACCCCGGGCGTTGCCCGGGTCATTCGGCTAGTATATATATATATATATATATGTTATAAATAAATTTGTTGTTGTTGATAAAGGGTTTGTTGGCTTCCGTAGGCGTTTCTTACTGGGAAAAAGAAAGAGAGGATCCAATGAAATAATTTAGTAGCCTTTATTAAAACAAAATCATAATAGTGAACAACAAATATAACAGAGAGTACCGTCGTCTTCCGGGTATTCCTTCTACTGGGGAGCTCGGATTCTATATTCTGTGCGTTTATAATCTGTTTATCTGTGGCTCTCTGGTCGGGATGGCGCCTACATTCGGCCATTCCTGGATTTCAATCGTCCTCGATTGAACCTTGCGTTGCAGGAACGTCGTGGGTTGCGTCGGGGGGTATCTTCTACTTCTGGCTCCTCGTCCGGACTTTCTTCTGTAGCTGAATCATCTTCTTCACTGTGCCAAGACTTCAGTTGACTCATATGGGCCGTTGTCGTGTAGAACCGTCCACTGGTTCTTTCGCTTAACTGAGTCACTCTATACGTGTCGCTTGGGTCGTCGACTGGAGCTCTACTCATTCCGTCTACGTGGGCCATCTTCTCCCCTGGTTTATGTCGAATTTCGAAATCGTATTCCTGAATCAGATTGTACCATCGCGCTATCTGAGGATTTGTAGTCTTCTTCGCGTTCATGTAGACCAGTGCTTGGCAATCTGTAACCACTGTAAACTTGATTCCTACGAGGAACTGACGTAGTCGATCCAAGGTCCACACTATCGCCATCAGCTCCAATTTGCTTGAGTGGTACATCTTCTCGGCCTCTGTTGTCTTCTTGCTCACACAGTAGACCAAGCGCCATTTGCAGTCTTCGTCCATCTGTAGCACCATTCCTGCTAATCCCTCAGCACTCGCATCGCAATGTACTTCTGTCTTGAGTTCAGGGTTGTAATGAGCTAGTACCGGATATTCGACCAGATCCTTTCGTAGTCCTCCAAATGACCTTCGCTGTTCTTCCTTCCATTCAAATTGTGAACCTTTCTTCGTAAGTCTGCTTAGCGGTTCTGCTTTCCTCGCGAAGTCCTTTACAAATCGTCTGAAGAAGTTCGTCAGTCCCAGAAAGCGTCGTATGTCGTGGACATTCTTGGGTTCTGGAAATTCTTCTATCGCTTTGATCTTTCTTGGGCCTGGCTTAAGTCCGCCTGTACTGATAACATACCCTAAGAACTCAACTTCCCTCCTTCCGAACTCACATTTGGAGGGTTTCAGTGTCAACTTCGCTGATCTTATTCTTTCGAGGACTTCCCTCAACCTTTCGATCATCTCCCGCCAATCCTTTGCCGGGATAATCACGTCGTCGAGATAGCAGAATGCCTTCTTGTTCAGCAGCGGACCTAGGACAGTGTGCATCAGTCTTTGGAATTCAGCTGGTGCGTTGGCGAGTCCAAAAATCATCCTTTCGAATTGACCTGTATCATCTGGGGTGATGAATGCTGTCTTTAATTTTGCCTTATCGGTCAGTGGTATCTGCAGATATCCATGCGCCAGATCCAGAGTGGTGAAGAATTTCGCATTCCTTAGGCCTTCCAGAAGGTCGTCTATCCTTGGTAATGGGAACTTGTCCTTAACTGTTTGAATGTTGAGTCTCCTATAATCTACCACCAGACGATGATCTCCAGTTTTCTTCCTCACAAGTAGGACGGGACTAGCGTAGGGTGATCTAGTTTCCGTGACTATTCCATTGTCCTTCCACTCTCTGACAATCTCCCTGATTGCTTCGCGTTCACTTGCAGTCGTCTTATACGGTCTCAGACAGACTGGCTTGCTTCCATCAACCTCCTTAATGTCCATCTTGGTGACATCGGTGCACCCTAATTCCTCCATGCCAAGAGCGAAACAGTCTCTATACTCGTCTACTACATCTAGGATTTCTTGTCTCTCTTTCGAAGTCAGAGAATGATTGACGTTGATGTCCTCAGGCAGTATGGGGCGCTTACGTTTCATTTGGTCTTGTCCTTCCCTCTTCTCTTCATTTTTAGTCTGAAACGAATCCTCTGCGACGTCCAGGTTAACAACAATATCATCAAGGTTTAGTAGTTCAACTCGCCCTACACATTGGTTCTTCCTTACTCTCAACTTGCCCTTGCCAGCTGAGATGATGGGTACGGTCGTCTTTCCATCGACCACTTCCAATAGGGAATCGACACAGGCGTCATCTACTCCTGTGAACAATACATATCCGTCCTTTACCTCGTCTGTGATTGCACTTGTAAAGTTAATGGAGTCGCTCTCCAACTGAACAGTTTCGGTTGCTCTCAGTTCGATGCGACGCGACTTGATTTCTTCTTGCAGATTAGTAAACGGAAATTCGGATGAATAGCCAATATGCAGTTCCTTACCGATTCTCGCGAAGGATACGTAGGGCAGATCTGTCCATGTTCTTCCAATTAGTAGGTCATAAGGTTGGGCATCATCGTTAACAATGAATACAGTGATTTCCCTTCCGACGATGCCATCAATCTCCAGGTCGACTGTCGTCTTCCCAACGGTCCTGGCAGCTGGTGCAGTCTGGTTACCGATGCCGTACAGACTAGTCGAGTCTGGTTCGATGTCGACGCTGATCCTCCTTGCGACCGATTCTCTCATTAGACAACTGCTGCTCCCGGTGTCTATCATTGCCTTCACGGTTTCCTTGTTGTCGATCTTGACATCCTTCAAATATACATCTGGCGGGACAGTCTCCAGTGCTTCGACTTCCAGGTTGGCTACTTTTAGTCCTTCTTTGGGTCTTGTGCAATTCCTTTCCTTGTGTCCCGTTTGACCGCATCCTCGGCATGTCAACGTAGTCCTGGGTGCTGGGCAGTCTCTGGCAATGTGTCCAAACTGATTGCAGTTGAAGCACTTCGGTTCTCCCTTGTCGTTTCTGATTGTACGGTTGACCATTCTCCTCAAGGTGTTAGGGTACGTTTCACTGATTTCGTTCCTTGCAGCGTCTTGACCCGAAACATTCGTTCCTTGTTTAGTCTCTTTAACTTCGCTTTGGTTGGGGAATCTCGCAGATTTCTGCTGAAACGACGGTGGTATGAGGTGTTTCGCATTCCAATGCGGAGGTCCCATCTCGGTGCGAACATTTTCGTACTCGTCCAGTTTATCCGCCAACTCATCTGGGTTGTTTAACTTGGTCCAATCGTCAATGAGATGATTACGCAGCACATTTGGAACTTTTTTCTTTAGCTGGTTAGTGACGGACAAATCCTTTAAGGCGTCGAAATTTTCCACGTTCATTCCTTCGATCCATTCGTTGAAATATCCTCGCAATTCGAAAGCGAAGTCTCTCCAGGAACCCTTTTGAGATCTCTCGTGCTTCTCGAATTTTTGTCTGAATTGTTCGGGGCTCAACTTGTACCGTTTTAGGAGCAACCTTTTCACGAACCTATAATCGCCGCTTTGTTCTTCTGTTTCCCGAGCGATTAATTGAGTCATTTCGTAAGGTAGCAATCCTAGGAGGCTGAACGCCCATTGGTCTTCATCCAATCCTAGTCGCTTTGCCTGTCTTTCGAAAAGAATTAGGTAAAAACTCAAATCATTGTCCTTCGACTCGTACTTGGGCATCAGTTTACGTATCTCGTAATGTGCGTCATTGCTGGTACTTCGAGACGTATCGTTGTTTCCGCGTGTAGTCTGGATGCGCAGCTTCTCAAGCTCGAATTCCATTACCATTTGTTCTTTTCGTTCCCGTTCTATACGTTCTGCTTGCTCTGTTTGTGCTGTTTGTTCCCGTTCCTCGATCAGAGTCTCCAACAGTTGTTTTGCGAATTCTTCTTCGTAGGATTGGCTATTCAAAATAAGGTGTTTTAAGTCGACGATCCTGCTCTCTGGCGGTACTACCTCGCCGAGTTCATACGCCAACTTGCTCAAATCGCATTTCCTTACTTTCGCTAAATAAGTCATGTTTTTTTTTTTTTTCAAAAGGAAAAATAAACAAGGCAAAAATTTTTAAAATAAACAAATAAAACTGACTAAACCAGATACGTACTGTTTCAATTATTTCTTTAAACGAAATAAACTTTTCTTTGGTAATTTTGAGACAATACTTTTTTTTTCTTTTTACCGCGATACTTTGCGATAATACTTTTTATTTGTTTCTTCAATTTACTTTAAAAATACTTTCTTTAGGATACTTTACTTTACTTTAAAATACTTTCTTTAGAATACTGTACTTTACTTTAAAATACTTTCTTTAAAATACTTCACTTTACTTTAAAATACTTTCTTTAAAATACTTCACTTTACTTTAAAATGCTTTCTTTAAAATACTTTCTTTAAAATACTTCACTTTAAAATACTTCACTTTACTTTAAAATGCTTACTTTAAAATACTTCACTTTACTTTAAAATACTTTCTTTAAAATACTTCACTTTACTTTAAAATACTTTCTTTAAAATACTTCACTTTAAAATACTTCACTTTACTTTAAAATGCTTACTTTAAAATACTTCACTTTACTTTAAAATACTTTCTTTAAAATACTTCACTTTAAAATACTTCGCTTTACTTTAAAATGCTTACTTTAAAATACTTCACTTTACTTTAAAATGCTTACTTTAAAATACTTTCTTATCGAGATGATTTTGCAATAATATTTTACCGAGGTGACTTGTAATAATACTTTTAGGAATAGGTAATTAAATTTCGTACATACCATGCAACTCCTCTTACGTTGATCGGTCACCGCGCCACGTCCTTCTCGTTTCCAAATTATTCCAGTGAATCTTCAATTTTCTTCAGGACTATCCCACTTCTGAATTTCTGTTGGCTTCCGTAGGCGTTTCTTACTGGGAAAAAGAAAGAGAGGATCCAATGAAATAATTTAGTAGCCTTTATTAAAACAAAATCATAATAGTGAACAACAAATATAACAGAGAGTACCGTCGTCTTCCGGGTATTCCTTCTACTGGGGAGCTCGGATTCTATATTCTGTGCGTTTATAATCTGTTTATCTGTGGCTCTCTGGTCGGGATGGCGCCTACAGGTTGATAAGACAAAGGATCGATAAGATAAAGGGTTGAGGTGCAGTCGTGATAAAAAAAGATAATTATTTACCGTCAAGTAGCTTTTATTTTCAATTACTTGAGGAAATATTACACATTAGTTAGTTTCACATTATATAGAATTTATAAAGTTAATCCTATATTAGTGATTTAAAAGGATAGATATATTAACTACGCATATTTACAACAAAACTGAAAGTCTTTTAAAAAACGATGATAACAAAGTAATATTATCAATTAATAAAATAAAATATATATATTTTAAAATATAGAAATATTTGAGTTTTTAGAATATATAATATATATATATATATATATGGTAATTTAAGAATTATAAACACCTGTGTAAATACTCATCACCTCTTCTTACAAACCCTAATCTAATATGGACTTTTAATCATTGTACCCAATCCTCCTTTAATCAATTTAACTTTGTATGTATCGTTTTTGTGTGTTCAATAAAATACAGAGGTACATCTAGAGGGAGCGTAGAAACCAAAAGAGCTTACCCCGCAGACTGCATTAAGTCAATCGCCCCGTCAACGCGGCGCCAATAAAATGACGTAACAGGCCTTACCCGCAGCCAAATAAGGTCAACCGTACCCTCGCCGCCAGGGCGTCAGCCGTCTGGTGACGTAACACTTGAGCATATAAAAAGGGCTTGCCCCGCAGCCAAGCAGTCAGTTCATTAGTTGCCAGATAGCGGACAGCAGCAGCAGGTAGATCGTTAGTGGATGGCCCGCCGGCCGCCACTTGGTCTCTTCGTTCCCTTTCTCTGATGCCTCGGGTTCCCCTGTGATTCGTCTCTCTGTGCTTTACCACTCACCACCATCACGACTGCTCAATCATCATCTTTCCCCGCGACTCAATACAACAGACCAGACTACCGAGTTAACACAGCTAAAGAAGAAAGTCGACAGGATTCGATATATATATATATTGTAGCGTTGAAATCAAGTATTTTTATATCTTAAGATGTAAGCGTATTTGTTGATGACGTCAGCACGACTAGTCGACAATTATCAACAACTCAAAAAAGCTATCAATAGAATCTTAAACAAGCAAGCATAGAAATGTTTTAAAGATGATTTTTAAAAATACAGAGTAATATATATTTTTATTTTGAAAATAGAGAAATCCATAAATAAATCTGTAATTAAAAAGGCATATATTGGATCAAAAAATCATTTATTTTACCAATATATCAGTTGGCTGAACGCCAACCTTTATCAAGGTATTGATTGAGGAAATTGATCTGAAGAGACAAGGGTCGCCTCTCCCGTCAAAATGGACGTCTAAAAACAGACGCCATCTATTGACCGTCGCCGCAACTAGCGGCCTCGGGTCGGTGACAAAGCCACAACACCCGCCCTAGACTGACGAGGGCCATTATCCCGAAACCATGGTCTCTAGGTGGACGCTTTTCAGTTTGCCAAAGCTGGAGTTGTGGCTTTGTCACCGACCCGAGGCCGCTAGTTGCGGCGACGGTCAATAGATAGAATCTGTTTTTAGACGTCTATTTTGACGGAAGAGGCGACCCTTGTCTCTTTATCAAGGTGTTATAACATATTTAATGTGTGTCAACAATAAACTCAGCGCCACATAATGTCAACAGAATTAAGTTTTGAAAATATTTTGATATATTCAATGGGGAGAAATTATATATATATATATATTTATTTATTTATTTATTTATTTATATTATGGACAAAATGAATTTTGAAAAATATGGGTGTGAATATTTTGAAAATTAACATTAACGTCTATTTTATTTATTTGTACTCGGTGTGAAAAGATTTTTCGTATAAAAAATAAAATAAAATAACAAATTATATATAAAAGAAATGTTAAACTAAATATTTTTTACCGAAAACACACAAAGCGCAAAAAATGTTTGAAAAGTTGGTTAAATTAAAATATTAAAATAATTTAAATGTAAAATTGTGAAATTTGAAATAAAATATAAGTGAAATGGGAAAATATTTTTAAAAAATGATATCACACAAATAAAACTTTGAAGACATTGAACTATCAATATATAGGTTTTAAGCTTCCTATTAGACTATTTATTTATTTATTTATTTCAATTCAAAACGCTATGTCCCCCTAGGGACAGTTGCGCTAAATGTACATACAAATATTACAAATAAAATATTCAACATGGAAATATACACAGAAAGTAACCTAGAAAGATTCATAAATATTATTTACATATAGAGATATTCTTTGAATTTTATTTACAGTTACATCATTATATTTAAAATATATACATATATACACACATATATACGCATACACCTATATATTGTTTACAACCATATAATATGTCCAATATTTCCTTGAGATCGTTACATCAAAGACCATTTTTCTTAAAGAAATCCAAAATATATTTACAAAGGAAATTAAATTTTATATATGTGTCCTTACTTGAAATTAAATCACTAGGGCCTAAAGTTATTAAATCGTTGTTGACTCTGTAATCTTGAAAGACAGGGAACTCTAACAAGAGATGTATTGAAGTTTGTTCCCCCAATCCACAGAAACATGTCGAATCTTGCACAGCCTGAATTTTCTTAAGAAAAAACCTGAAATTTCCATGATCTGTGATAAATTGCGAATTATAATAGTTTGGTCGAAAATATTTCGGGATTTCATAAGGAAAGAAACTTTGAAATGTTTGATTAGTATTATTTTTCAGTAAATTAATCCTTGATATAATGAAATATTTTAGTATACCTGGAATATACAAATCATAATTTGTTTTATCTTTTGTTGATAAATTATTCAACTCATATATATAACTTATAATTCTAGATTCCATATAATCAGTGATCAAAGGAATATTGGCTAAGGTGTGAACACAGTTATAACTGGTTGTTTTATATGTTTGGGTACACCATAGCAGAATTTGATATTGCATTGAGTTCAGTTTGTAAATATATTTTTTGCTAATAAATTCAAACCATATTTCTGTTCCGTAAGTTAACGTTGGTCTTATTATAGATTTATAAAGTGTAAGCCTTTTTTGGGTGCTAAGACCCCAAGATTTTCCACATATTGAAAAAAGAAGGTTTTCAATCTTTGGGTTTTGTTTAGTATAATGTTAAGGTGAGGGCCAAAATTCAATTTGTTTTTCCATCTATGATTCGCAATCGTAATTCCAAGAATTTTAATTTCTTCTACGGGCACAAAAATATTGTCTCTAAAATTAATTGAAATTTTGTCTTTATTGTGCAAGTGTAAAATACTAGTTTTATCAAGATTGATATTTAGCTTATTTTCATTACACCGTTGATCTATATTTTCCAAATTAAACTCAATAGACTTTTTTAGATTTGTTAACCCATTATTCCAACATATAATAGTTACATCATCAGCATAGCAAATGATTTCAGAGTTTGGTGTTTGCAAATTAGTTAGGAGATCATTTAAATATATCAGCCATAACAACGGAGACAATGGTCCCCCCCCCCCCCCCCCCCCCCCCCCCCCCCCCCCCCACCCTGAGGACAGCCCTTTGTTAATATCTTTGAAACTTTCATCTATATATATAAAAATGAATGTATGTGTGTCTGTTTGTTTGTTTGTCCTTTATGCCTGACCAAACCACTCATTGGGTCGCCATGAAACTTTGGGAAGTTATTTAGTATAGTACTGGGAAGGTTTCTAGCAAATAAAATTTTTGAAATAACTTTTCGCCTAGAAATAATCAAGATAAATATTCTAATTTATCTGTTATAATTCAACAATCTGCTCTAAATATTATCATGATGATACGATGATTTTGTAATGTAGAAAATTAGGAAAGACAAAATTCAGGATGACACGGCAATTTATTTGAGACAAGAATAATGATACAATTCAAAGGCAAGATACTATTCCTTTAACTTCCAATTACCGAGGGAACCAATTAATATTGATTTTATTCAACTTATCGAGTATTTTTCAAGGGACCGGGAAAAAATGTTCACTTTATCGAGAGATTCGTTAAACAAACCTTTACTCGGGTAAAACCCGGGCGAAGCCGGGTACATCCATACAAGAATAATGATACAATTCCAAGGCAAGATACTATTCCTTTAACTTCCAATTACCGAGGGAACCAATTAATATTGATTTTATTCAACTTATCGAGTATTTTTCAAGGGACCGGGAAAAAATGTTCACTTTATCGAGAGATTCGTTAAACAAACCTTTACTCGGGTAAAACCCGGGCGAAGCCGGGTACATCCATACAAAAATAATGATACAATTCCAAGGCAAGATACTATTCCTTTAACTTCCAATTACCGAGGGAACCAATTAATATTGATTTTATTCAACTTATCGACTATTTTTCAAGGGACCGGGAAAAAAATGTTCACTTTATCGAGAGATTCGTTAGACAAACTTTTACTCGGGTAAAACCCGGGCGAAGCCGGGTACGTCCGCTAGTATTATTATACTTGAAAATCGTTTTTCTATTTTAAAAAAAAAACGTGAAATTTTGATCAATTCAACTGATAAATTGTCTTCGTCTAATTTTTTAAACAAGGCTGGCCACCATGTATTATCAAACGCTCCTTGTATATCAATTGCAATCAGCGTAACTAGTTGTTTCTGTCTATGTTCCATTATGATCTTTGTGATTTCTTTCAAACAGGTTCTTGTTGACTTATTCTTCAAGAAACCATGTTGTCTGGGGCTAAGGAGATCATTTTTTTCATAGTATTCGTATATTTTATTTTTCAAATTTTTTTCAAATATTTTTGATAAGTTAGAAATTAATGAAATAGGTCGATAACTCTTTACTAATTCTAAATTCGTTTTGTGAGGTTTTGAAATTATCCTGAGAGCTGCCTCTTTCCATCTATCTGGATAGTATCCGAAGTGAATGCATTTATTAAATAAATCGCATAATAATGCTAAAATTTTTGGTAGGGCACTTTTGATCATGTTATTACTTATACTGTCAACCCCAGGGGCTTTTTTGATGTCTATGTTAGATATTAGGTTCACTATTTCCCCTTCCTCAACAAAGACCTTATTCTTGTTAATCATTTTTAGTTTGTAATTTCTAATTAGTTGATGGTAAGAATCATCCGTATCGAAATTATCATCTGGTACCAACTCATTTAACAAATTGCTCATTGAACGTTCTTTTAGGTGTTCTGGGGCATTGTCAATTAAGGGTATTCCCCTTTGTTTATCTAGTGTTCTTAATTTATTAAAAAATGTATATGCGTTACCAAATGGATTGTTTGTATAATTTTATTCTATAAGATATCGCCAGTTAATTTTCTTTGCTTTATCAATGGCATTAGTGTATCGATTCCTAGTCAACTTAAATGTGTTATAACTGATTGCTCCGTGGCGATAATATTAGTTTCTTATGTAATGAAAATGATCTTTCATTTTTTTCAATTCATTATTCCACCAGTTATTAACTGACACACTAGTGACTACAGACTAGTATTCTGTGTGTTTAAAATATAAACATATCATCTTCATAGAAAGCATGTAGCGTAAACATTGGATTCGAATATAAATAAATTGTAAAATAAAATAAATGTAACCTTTCAAATATATATAATTGAAATAAAATAATTTCATCTGGTGAGTAATATTTAATTAATAAATTAAATAATAACTATACAACATAAATTGGCGACGAGAATTTGAAAATATAACTGTAGCCCTAAAAAAAAACAAGTATGGCAGACAACCTGACGCCACCTTTACCCACGAATATGAATGCTAGCAATTTATTTGCGGAATATAAGCAATGGATGGAATCCTATGCCATTTTGAAAAAGCATCTGGAATTTCAAAAATTTCGGATGAAATTAAGAGAGCAACTCTATTTCATTGTTTAGGGCCAAATGTACAACGTATATTTTTCAACTTGCCAGATGAAAAGGAAAATTATGAACAAACTAAAATCGCTTTAGATAAATATTTCACACCTCATAAAAATGTGGTCACTGAGAGATTTAAATTTAGACAAAGAGTCCAGAAAGATGATGAATCGATCGACAACTACCTAATTTCATTAAGAGAGCTTTCTAAATCTTGTGAATTTGGGAATTTAGAAGCTGATATGATAAGAGACCAAATAATTGAAAAATGTAACAACAAAAAACTTAAAGAAAAATTGTTGCAACAAGAAAATTTGACACTGTCAAAAACCATTGATATTGCTAGAATGTTAGAAATTTCTAGAAAAAAAATAGACTTCTTGAACCTCAAAATGATCAAACACTAAATAGAGTTCAAATTAAACCTAAAAATCACTATAATGCTAATAATTTCAACAAAGGTAGATTCACTAATCAAGGTACCCCATCATTTTCAGGTGCCTCAAAGCCTAAATCTTATCGTTGTGGATTAGATACACATTCAGCACAAGAATGTGGTGCTAAAAAAATGACTTGTTCATATTGCAATAAAGTAGGACATATTTTTTGAGCTTGCAGGAACCGCCCAAAAAATCAAATTAATAATAGAAACTACAAAAGTTTCAATCAAGCTGTTTAGTTTTATTCTGAAAATAGGTGGCAGAAGGTAGAGCTACGTCATCGCTGACCAATGGGAGGCCGTCTGGCTGCGCCGCCAGAGGGAGCTCGCCACCTTCTAGAACATTCTTACCAACGCTCGCCACTAGAGAACAATGCCTTTCAGCTGCGGCTTTAATTCCTTTGTAAATTCTTTAAATATTCATTGTAAAGAGAGTTAAAATAAATTCATTTGTAAAGCTTGGGATAATTGCCTGACCAAAGATAAGTACATTTGTTTCTTTAAGCTAGTATAAAACATTCTATTCAATTAAGCCTAACGAGAACAAATTGTTTTGTAAACAATCATTCTGCTTTTCCTTCTTGCGTATTTGCCAAGTGGGAAACAAAACACAAGCTAAAGTTAAGACCATACAAGAAGAAAATAAGACTGAAGTAGGTGAAAGTTCAGATGAATGTACCTACTATACAGGTGCTGAAAATAAAGAAAAAGTGCAAATAGACGGTAGTGAAATAAATATGATATTTGATACAGGGAGTGATAGAACTTTCATAAGCTATAATAAGATGCTTGAATTATATGGCCATAAAATTATGCCAAAATTACATGACACCACCCGATCCTTTTTTGCCTATGGTCAAGATAGACCTCTTTCATGTTATGGTTATTTCATTGCTGTGATTTCTTGGAAAGAAAATTCAATTTCAGAAGAAATTTATGTGATTGATAAAAAAGTTGAATGTTTGTTGGGATGCAAGGCTAGTTTTGAACTAGGTATAATTAAAAGGGTAAATCATGTAAAGGAATCAATGTCTACTAATATAGAAACTCTTGTTCAAGAACATGAACATCTTTTCCATGGACTTGGAACTATAAAAGGCTATAGTCATAAAGTGACATTGAAAGACAACTATAGGCCCATTGCTCAGAGATGCCGTCGCATACCTTATGCAATGGTAGAAGCAGTAAATCAAGAGCTTGATAAGATGCTAGAGAATGGAATCATTGAAGAAATGCATCAAGGTTCTGAATGAGATTCTAACATAATAGTTGTTCCAAAAAGGGATAGTGAGGAAATTAGACTATGCATAGACCTTCGGGAAGTGAATAAAGCAATATTGAGAGAAAGACATCCAATTCCTAGAATTGACAATATGTTACATGCCCTTAAAGGTGCTAAAGTATTTGCAAAGCTAGTTGCAAAAAAAAATGGTTTTGGCAGGTTGACTTTTAGACCCTCAATCAAGACCCCTTACAACTTTCATCACGCAACACCGTGGTTGCTACAGATTTTGTAAAGTTCCTTTTGGTCTATCAAGTGCTCCAGAGGAATACCAGAAAAAAAATGGATTCAATTTTGCTTGATTTGAAAGGTGTAATTTGTTACTTGGACGATGTCGTAGTTTACGCCAAAGCTAGATAAGAACTAGAAGAAAGGTCTAAAAAAGTCTTACAAAGATTTGATAAAGTAGGCATTAGGCTCAACAGGAAAAGTGCAAATTTTCCATGGAAGAATTGGATATTTTAGGTCACATTGTTAGTAGTGAAGGTATTAAACCTGATAATAGGAAAATAGAAGTAGTCTTAAAATTTCCAATACCAAAAAATATTGAGATGTTAAGGTCATTCTTAGGAGCTTGTGGGTTTTTAAGAAAATTCATACCTAATTTTTCTAAATTGGCAGAACCTATAAATAATTTGACTAGAAAAAATGTTAGGTGGAATTGGAATTTGAAAACAAATAAAGCATTTCAGGATCTTAAAGAGTCACTAACAAAAGAGCTATGCTTGGCATATTACAACTTGAACTCACCAACTGAATTAATCACAGATGCAAGCCCTATTGGTCTTGGAGCAGTATTAATACAAACACAACAAAATGGCATTAAAAGACCAATTGCATATGCCAGCAGATCTTTAACTGATACTGAAAAAAGATATTCACAAATAGAAAAAGAGACATTGGGATGTGTATGGGCAATTGAACATTTTAACCCCTATATTTGGGGAAGGAAATTTGTGTTAAAAACATATTACAAACCTCTCATCTATATGCTGAATCCTAAAAATGGAGCTGTTTTGCCTCCAAGAATTCAAAGATTGAGTTGTAGATTACAACCATATGACTTTGAAATCGAATTCATTCAAGGAAAGCAAAATATTGCAGATATTTTTTCAAGACAACCTCTTTCTAACACAAGTGATGAAAAATGGTTGGAGGACTATGTACATAAAGTCTTATCCATCACTTCTGAAGAGCTTCAAGCGCTGTCTTTGAAAGAGATAAAAGTTTGTACAGAGCAAGATCCTAACAAAAGGTATACACCGATCAAATTAATTGCAAAAAGTTTCAGGATCTTAAAGAGTCACTAACAAAAGAGCTATGCTTGGCATATTACAAATTGAACTCACCAACTGAATTAATCACAGATGCAAGCCCTATTGGTCTTGGAGCAGTATTAATACAAACACAACAAAATGGAAGAGATGGTTCAAAAGTGAGTTTGGCCATATCCTTTGAATGAATAATTCAAATGTTTTTATAAGTTTAAAGATGAACTCTTAATTTTTAATAATCTTATCTTAAAAGGAAGTAGAATTTTGCCACCAGAGGTTTCTCCACCCTTGCCGACTACCAAGGAACCCGTGATCACCAGGAGTGGAAGAGTCGTCAAGCCACCATCAAGATATAAAGACATGATTCCTTTCATCTAAAGGAAGGAGGGAATGTAGTATTCTGTGTGTTTAAAATATAATCATATCATCATCATAGAAAGCATGAAGCGTAAACATTGGATTCGAATATAAATAAATTGTAAAATAAAATAAATGTAGCCTTTTAAATATATAAAATTGAAATAAAATAATTTCATCTGGTGAGTAATATTTAATTAATAAATTAAATAATTACTATACAACAAGATAATTTATTTTTATACATTTTTCATTTTAATTTAGACACTTTCATTTTATTTAGACATTTTCTATTTTAATTTAGACATTTTTATTTCAATTTAGACATTTTTCATTTTAATTTAGACACATGGACTTTTTATAGAAAAGTATAGACTTGTATAGACTTTTTATAGAAAAGTTCATGTGTTCAAATTAAAATGAAAAATATCTAAATATAAATTAAAATTGTCTAATTAAAAGTTAAAACCCTATATATAAATACATATTTATAAAATAAGCGTGTGATTGTATTTGAAATAAACTTAAACGATGTTACATAAATTTAAAGATAATTGTATGGCAAAGATATATAGATGACATTTTTTGTATAACTGAATCAGAAATTCCAATCTTTCTAAAATTTTTGAATAATCTAAAACCATTTTTGAAGTTCACACATGAAATTGAAAAAAACAACTCTCTGGCAATTTTAGATATTCAAATTTAAAAATATCAAAATAAAATTAAAACTAATACTTGTAGAAAATATTCACACACTGGAAACTACTCAAATTTCAATTCTTTCGGCCCAGTCCATCATAAAATTTCAGTTGTGAACACTCTCTCTAAAATATTAACAACACATTGTGCTAAATGAAAAATTATGAAAATATGGAGAGAAATAGAATTTTTAGAAACCCAAAAAAAACAATGATTATCCAGATAAGTTTATTAAAAAACACCTTTTTAAATCTAAATTTGTACAATCAAGCAACAGCTCTGTCCAATCAAAAAGGTTTTATTGCACCCTCCCTTACAGCTACGGCTCTGAACGCATTGCCAGAGTCTTAAAGAGAAAGAATATAATTGCTACATATAAATCTTCATTCAATTTGAAAAATTCCTATGCCACCCAGACACCAAACAAATTAGCAAATTAGAAAACAAAAACAATGTAATTTACAAAATACCATGTAATGATTGCCCCGCCAAATACATAGGAGAAACAAACAAGCCTCTAAATGATCGCATCAATCAACACATATCTGGTTTAAGAAATTATAATCCTTTATCACTCCTTGTAGACCACGCTTTGAAAAACAACCACTCACCGGACTTTGATAAAGCAGATATTTTGTACCAGAACATAAATGAAAAACATTGCCGTTTATTTTTGGAAAGTTGGACCTCCGCAGAAGACAAAGATAGTATGAATAGGAAAATTGAACTACCAGAGATATATTCGCAATTTAGATCGTCATAAAATATTTAAAGTTTATTTTTTTTCATTTTAATACTTCAAATTCCCTATATTTTAGGTCTATATTTCAATCAATTTTATAGGGAAAGGTACACATTCAGAAACACGTAAAAATGTTTTAATGCTTAAAACGCATTTTTCCTTTTATATATCTTTCTTTAAATTTATGTAACATCAAGTTTATTTCAAATACAATCACACGCTTGTTTTATATATATGTATTTATATATATATATGTCACATTCTGCTTATGAATTGTTGGTGGATGTAAATTTTACGCTGTTAGGAATTATGTAAATATTTGTAACTATATAAAAAGAGACGCGTGATTGAAATAAATTGAGTCAGAAGATTACAACATTTCTATCTTCCTTTACGCAAACAATAATTCTCAGCATATTGGCGTGTACGGAACCTTAGTAACGTTTCAGAAGTCGACAGGATCTGACCCGCGATGGGAAGAAAGAGAGCAAGCACCTCATCGAAGGAATACCCACTAGAAGAAAGAAGAAATCTGAATCTTCCTTTTGAACTGATCCCGAGATATGATCCGGATGATGGACTTAGCTACGCTAACTGGTCAATTTTATTTGACCATCAGGCACAACAACAAGGTCTCTCATCAAAAGAATCCCTGTCCATGATGCCAATGTTATTCAGGGGTAAAGCTCTGGAAATGTATGCTTTGATTTGCAAGGATATATCCTCATTGGAGGAACTTCATGCTAGGATGAAATGTTTTTTTTTTTTTTCATGAGCCTGAACATGGATTACATCGAAAGTTCTGGCAATTAAGAAAAGGACGAGAACAATCCGTAAAAGAATATTACTTTGCAAAGATGAAACTCGCTACCAAATTGGGACTGTCACAGGAATTGATCTTGGAGGGATTAACTTCTGGCATTGAGTCGGAGTTTGAGCGCTTATTGATCGCTGCCTCACCGACAAGTCTGGAACGCTGGCTTGAGATTGCCGAGGCCATAGAGGTATCTCACTGCCGAACCACAAGTTCAGCCTCGGGAATGGAGTTGGGTTATCCTGCCCGACGACGACCGTCTACTTCCTGGCAGGGAGGACAGGGCTTTAGACCGCGGAACTGGGGAGAGGGAAGGAACGATCGTCCCGGGATCCACCTTCCGCCAACGAGGAGCCAAACCGCGAGCCTTGCCGCCGTTCAGGATCACGAGGGTGAGTCACCAGCCTCTATCAGGAGACCCGAACAAGGCGATTGACGCCTACCCAGTCTGCACGTATTGTTGAGGGATCGTGTAGACGGGGTGGATTTTAAGTTACTTTTTGTTTTAGACTCCGGATCAGAAATAAATATCCTTCCTAGGCATCTAGTGCCGGCGGAATTTATTACATTAATTAAGGAACCCAAACTTAAATCTTTAAAATCGGTTAGCCATTGTATCGCCATTGTTGGCGAGATTGAGTTAAATACTACCATAGGAGCTAAGTCGCTCAATCTTTTGTTTCATATAGTTCAAAGTGGAAGTCTTAATTTTGGTATTTTATCTGCCAAATACTTACCCTATTTTAAGGTGAAAATTGATTTTAATAATAGTTACATTAAACAGAATAATAGAAAATTAGGCCAGTTAATTTACAGTTTTTCAGGCAGAGAATTAGAAGCCATACAGAGATTTTATAAAATTCAAAACTATTATGCTAAATTTAGTAGAACCAAATATTGAAATCATCATGTAAATTGTTTAAAAGTAAATAGAAAATGTCTTAGGATTAGAGATTCTTTATTCTATAGAAATGTTGAAAACTTGCTTGAAGATGATGTTTGTAATTTTGTTTGTTCCGTGCCAGACAGTGGAGCTTTAATAAAAGACTCTTGAGAAAAAAAAACAATAAATAATTTTAAATAAATCTGTTTAAGAAATCAAATTTTGGAGGTAGCGATAGGCAGGTGGTGAACCGGAAGAAATGAACAAACTTTTTTAATCATGAATATGATATTTATTCACATATGAAGATTGACTTTGAATAGAGGTTACCTTTACCTTGTTGGGAAACAGCTTCCTTGGCCACTTGTTACTTGGGAGCCAGCTTCCTTGACCACTTGTTACTTGGGAGCAGGCTTCCTTGGCCACTTGTTACTTGGGAGACAGCTTCCTTGGCCACTTGTTACTTGGGAGACAGTTTCCTTGACCACTTGTTACTTGGGAGACAGCTTCCTTGGCCACTTGTTACTTGGGAGACAGTTTCCTTGACCACTTGTTACTTGGGAGACAGCTTCCTTGGCCACTTGTTACTTGGGAGACAGTTTCCTTGACCACTTGTTACTTGGGAGACAGCTTCCTTGGCCACTTGTTACTTGGGAGTCAGTTTCCTTGACCACTTGTTACTTGGGAGACAGTTTCCTTGACCACTTGTTACTTGGGAGCCAGCTTCCTTGGTCTACAAGGTCTCCCTACCACCAGCTACCACACTCTCTCTCCTTTTTCCTCTGGCTGCGCCTTTCTTTTTATAGGGTCCCAAGCACGTGACCAAATCACATAAAAAACTAAAAAAATCAAACCTAAACAAATGAATCTTTCTAAAAAGAAAAATATGCAAAACACTATGCAAAAAAACTATGCAAACCAGTTTCAACATCCTCCCACCAAATTTTGGCAATAATAATTGTCAAAATTAATTTTATACAATGGTTACATTATCCAGAGATATATTTTTCAGATCTCTTAATCTCTCTACCATATCTATTTTTATAAACTTCGGGAACTATCCCTGGCTCTCTCCTCGATGTACCAACAGAAATGGGCTTAAGACTCAAATGGTCAGATTGGTTTTCCCCCACATTAGATGTAATTTCTAGCGGATATAATCGCTGTATTGCTCTGACCAAGGTATCTGTGGAAGTTCTAATATGAGCCACCCTTGCTATCCCGTCTTTTCCCGCAATAAGTTTTACAATGCGTCCTTTGGGCCAAAACATTCTTTTAACATTTTCTAAACCAATCAACACAATATCTCCTATTTTTAGTTGTCTTCTATCAAAATTTTCTGATTTTTGAACTAAAGTGCCTAAATATTCCTTTAAAAACCTTTGTTTTAATTCTTTCTTTAGTTGCCCTAATCTTTTATATTTAGCATGCAGCATTTCTGGTTTTAAGTTTTCCAGTTCCGGGAAGCTAGGTTCTGGACCATTTTGAAGAAATTCATTGGGTGTTAAGTGCTTTAGATCGCTGTCGTCTTCAGAGACATAGGTGAGAGGACGATTATTGATGAGATGTTCTATCTCACATAAAACAATTTGCAATTCCACATAGTTCAGCTTCTGATGACCCAACATTTTAATCATCATTTGTTTTATCGTCCGCACCATACGCTCCTAAATTCCTCCCCACCAAGGCGCAGCAGGAGGAATAAAAACCCAATGGATTCTTTTATTTGAAGATTCTTTTTCAATTTTAGACCAATTTAAATATTTGAACACTCTATTAAGCTTTGAGAAATTGGTGCCATTGTAACTAAATATTTTCTCGGGACGTCCTCTTCGACAAATAAATCTATGCAGGGCCATCATGAAAGTTCCTGCCTCTAAATTCTTGACCAATTCCAAATGTATGGCGCGATAGACCGCGCAGATAAAGGCGGCTACCCATACCTTACCACCATCCTTCATATAAAGAGGACCCAACAAATCAACCCCCGTAGTTTGGAATGGTTTCCCGAGTCCTATTCTGCTCTCCGGTAAAGCTGCCATTGGTCTTTGTAGAGACTTTTCCTTAAATATTTTACAAATAATGCACCTGTTAATGATTTTCCCTATAGTTTTCCTTCCCCTAATTATCCAAAATTTTTATCTTAAGATTGACAAAATGAATTGCACCCCTGCATGACCATTATTTCGATGCATTTCCCAAATTAGTTGTTCTACAAAGGGATGATCTCCTGGTAGAACGGCTGGAGTCTTGAATTCTTCGGGGACTTGTCCATGTAAAAGTTTACTTTCCACACACCACAGACCCTCAGAGTTTTTAAAGATCTTCAAGCTTTTGATGGAACTCGATTTCTCAATAGAAACTATTTCTTGAATCATTGTTACAAGCTTCTTTTCTGCAAAATTCAATTCTGCAACTTTTAGAGGACCTGCTTCCGTAGACTGTCTTTTAAGTTTCCCTATGAATCTTATAACATAGGCCACAATTCTGATGTTAAGAGAGTAATCCGATCTTCTAGTCAACAACCAATCATTACAATCTACATTCAAATTAATATTGACTTCCACTATTTCTCCTCCTCGGAACCCAGTTCGCGCTGACTTGTAGAGGTCTCCGATATAGGCCATAACTCTTTTGGTTCTTTCAGCCATTCAGGGCCCTCCCACCATCTACTCCGCACAAATTGGTATGGAGAACACCCTCGCGACAAAAGATCGGCCGGGTTTAAATGTCCTGGCACGAACCTCCAATCGTTCAAATTGGTAGTGGATTGAATTTCTCTGACTCTTTTTCTCACGAAAACCCGCCATTCAATCTCTTTCTTTATCCAGCTCAAGGCCGTAGAAGAATCAGACCAAAGAGTCATTTCACATTTTCTCTTCAAAGCAGCTTGAATAGAGTTGGCCAATCTAGCGCCTAGCACCATAGCCATCAATTCTAGGCGAGGGATTGTTATCCTTTTTGTAGGAGCTAATCTTGCCTTACTCCATATTAAAGTTAAAACAATTTTCCCTTGTACCTCGCTCCTTAAATAAGCCACTGCTCCGTAAGCTATCTGACTGGCATCACAAAAAATGTGAACTCCTGTGGGGAAAACATGATCGTTCCACATATGCCTGGATATCTTTATTAATTCAATAAATTTTATTTGGTCATACCATGTTTGAAACTCGCGAGCCATCCCCACAGGTAATGGGGCGTCCCAGCCTATGTTTAACCCCCATGATCGCTGCAACAATAATTTTGGTCCCACGAACACAGGAGCACAAAAGCCAAGTGGGTCAAATATCCGCTGGACTATTGACAGCACCAGTCGCTTCGTCAATCTTGAAGGGAGGCTCAGATCTTTGGGGAAATCACACTTCAATATATCTTCCCTTTTGTTCCAAACGACACCCAGTATTTTTGTAATAGCCTCTTCTCTCGGGTTATCCTCAAATGAATACTCCCACTCTCTCAAACTCATTCTAGCCCTTTCCATAATTTCAATGGCCGTCCTCTGAAACACCTGAACCTCTAGCTTAGTTTCCAGAGAGGCAACACAATTATCCATGTAGAAAGACTAAACCAACATCTTTGCCACCTTTTCTTGAGGACCCCTTACCGTTTGAAGATGGTATTCAATTACGGCACTTAGTACAAACGGACTACAATTTAAGCCGAATACAAGTATTTTATGCCTAAAGGCCATCAGTACTCCATCATTTGCCTCTTTCCACCAAAGAAATCTGAGGTAATCTCTATCTGACTCTCTAATGGCTATCATTTGAAAAGCTCTCCTTATGTCTGCTGACACCCCAAATTTATCTTCCCTAAATCTTATCATTATTTCCGGGATTCTTTCCAATAGATTCGGCCCTTTCTCTAAACATTGATTTAAAGAGAGCCCATTGCGTCCTTGACAGGAAGCGTCGAACACCGGTCGTATTGGCGTCGTCTTGGACTCAATCTTAAATACAGGGCGATAGGGCAAATAATATCCTTTCACTTTAGGTGGACTTTCATCAACTCGTTCAATAAGTCCTTCATCCAACCAATCTCTAAAGATCTGATCATATTCAAACAATTTATTTTGCAGAGTTACTCTCCTGGTGCTAATCTCCAACCTTCTTTTCGCTAGATGATAATTATCTGGGATTGTCACTTCTTTCCTCCAAGGCAATCCCACAGAATATCTTCGATCTTTTTGTCTCTGAATTTGGTCAATAAACTTTTCTTTTACCTCTTGATATTTCGTCTCTTTGGAACAAGTTTCTATCGGATCTCTTATGCCTAATACCTCCAGGTCCCATAGCTCTTTTAATCATTATGGACTGTGAGCAAATTTAACGTTTGTTGTACCTGTCCCCCTCTGCCAATGATCGGCGAATTGCCCATCAGCGTCCATCCTAACCTGGTTTGCACAGCGGTCAAGCTTGTATCCAGTTGCTCAATCCTTCCCGTCAGAAGCAAGCCCAAATAGTTAGCACCGATCAGGACATCAATATCTTTTCTTCTAAAATTATCAGAAGGAATGCCTATACCCCTCTTACTCAGCTCCTTATACCAATCACCCCTCGGCAAAGGAGGTATATTCTCGCAAATTTTATGCTGGCCCAGAGCCTCAATCTGTATCCGTTCTCCTCTATTTCTTAATTCCTCCAAGGCCAGGATATACCTTCCATGCTTTTCTTCTGCTATTCTTGTACCGCCAAACAGACTTTTAGCAATCGTTGTTTCTCCCAGTTTTTCTAGTCCCAAATACTTAACTAGAGATTGCTTCATATAAGAGTATTGGCTTCCACTGTCAAAAATAACTCTTACATTTTTCGAAGCATTTTTACCTCTCAATAGAGCCACAGTTGTCATCAACAAAACTTGATCCGTACAGGCTTGATTTGAAAGAGACGCTACCGGCTCTGGCATATCTTCCCTTAAGTTTTATCTCCTATCCGTGAAGAATTCCCTTTACAGAAAATGTCCAAGTGGTCTTTACCACAATTCCTACACTTAAGGCTCACTCTACACTGTCTTTTAAAGTGTCCTCTTCGTAAACATTTGAAGCAAAGCCGTGCATTCCTAATTTTTTCATTCCTTTCACTTGATGACATTCCCATAATAAAGCGGCATTGATGACTCTCATGATTGCTTCTATCGCAAAAACAACATTTCATTGTAGTCTGGCCACCAAACAAACCAGACACTGTGGTAGGTTTAAACTTGCTCCATCTCTTTGGCTCTACATTATATGATTTCCTAAGAGGCTCTTCGAATTTAAACCCTTTCTCTATAAATTTTAATCTCTGAGCACTCTTAACCTCTGCTCTCAGAAAATCCATCAACGCCTCCAACCTCTCTGGTATCGCCCTAGTCCAATCCAGTGTATTTTCCATCTTACTCTTCTCTTGACCATAACCTGCAGCAGGATGTCGCTACCATAGTTTCAAAATATCCGATGGCAAAGATGATTCCACCAGAGGGTACAAAAAAATACCAGAGGTCTGAGGATCTATCCCAAGGGTTTCCAACGATCTTAAGTGACTTGTTAGTTCGTCATATAAATTATTTAAATTTCTAATTTCCCTTCTGACGTTAGCAATAACCAAATTCAAAAGCTGTCTTACATAGAGTTCTATTAATATATTTGCATCGCCAAACCGTTCCTGGAGGGACTGTATAGCCAAATTATAATTCTCCCCTGTAACTGGATAACCCACTACTACTTGGTAGGCTTCTGTATTAGGCACAAGTGCTTGCCTTAGATACAAAAATTTGTCGCTGTTAGTCAAGTTTTCATTATCATGTACCTTAGAAAATTGCGCCCACCAAGATAACCAGTTCTCCAGAGCGCCATCATATGCCTTCAATTGCAACTCTGGTAGCTTTATATTTAATTTAGCTTCTCCACTAACGGTTGAGATAGCATCACCTTTTGCTTGCTCACGCAAAGCATTAACTTTCTGCTTCATAGTAAATCTCTCCTGAATGTATTTTTCACATTCCTGAAATTCCTTATCGATCTCTTCGTCAGTAACCTCATCTTTGGCTAATATGACTGACTGGCATAGCTCGTTTAGATTCGTAAGTTCTATATGGAGAGCCTCTAGCCTATTGAATTTTGCATACACCCTTATACTATCGATTGAAGGCTCTTTCAGTTCGATATTTAAATCATTAATTTATTTTGTAAAGGTACCTCTCAACGCCCTACGACGTCTTTTGTTCACCTCTTCCATTCCACCACCAAACCTATCGCGTCCGGCTCACCACAAATTTAATAAAAGACTCTTGAGAAAAAAATAATAATTTTAAATAAATCTGTTTAAGAAATCAAATTTTGGAGGTAGCGATAGGCAGGTGGTGAACCGGAAGAAATGAACAAACGTTTTTAATCATGAATATGATATTTATTCACATATGAAGATTGACTTTGAATAGAGGTTACCTTTACCTTGTTGGGAAACAGCTTCCTTGGCCACTTGTTACTTGGGAGACAGCTTCCTTGGCCACTTGTTACTTGGGAGACAGTTTCCTTGACCACTTGTTACTTGGGAGACAGCTTCCTTGGCCACTTGTTACTTGGGAGACAGTTTCCTTGACCACTTGTTACTTGGGAGACAGCTTCCTTGGCCACTTGTTACTTGGGAGACAGTTTCCTTGACCACTTGTTACTTGGGAGCCAGTTTCCTTGACCACTTGTTACTTGAGAGACAGTTTCCTTGACCACTTGTTACTTGGGAGACAGCTCTACAAGGTCTCCCTACCACCAGCTACCACACTCTCTCTCCTTTTTCCTCTGGCTGCGCCTTTCTTTTTATAAGGTCCCAAGCACGTGACCAAACCACATAAAAAACTAAAAAAATCAAACCTAAACAAATGAATCTTTCTAAAAAGAAAAATATGCAAAAAACATGCAAAAAACTTATGCAAAAAACTATGCAAAAAAACTATGCAAAAAAACTATGCAAAAACTATGCAAACCAGTTTCAACAGGAGCAGTTTCTTATGTATTAAAATCTAAGCCAGTGTATCAACCAGATGCAAAACCTCTGCCACTGCCTGACACGAATGATTGTTTTTTACATGATAATATAGAACTTTTCACTATGGTAAAAATACTATTAGATAATTATGCAGAGATCTTTGTGGGGAAAACAAATTTAATATAAAACTATTGAACATCCAGCCTCCAAGACTGAGACTGAGTGACAAAAAGCCTGTCTGTGTTAGACCGTATCGTCATAGCTTCAGAGATCGGGATTTGATAAAACAACAAATTGAGCAATTGTTAAAATACGGCTTAATCAAACCTGCGTCTTCCCTATACAGCGCACCTGTGACGCTCGCACCCAAGAAGGGCGAGGGAAGGGTTAGGCTTTGTATCGACTATAGACTCCTAAATAGGAAAATAATTTCGGATTCGTTCCCTATTCCATTAATGGAGGATATAGTTCAGAAGGTACAGGGCGCCAGAGTATTTTCTTGCCTAGATATCTTGAGCGCTTACTGGACAATCCCTCTTCATCCAAAAGATCGGGAGATGACATGTTTCTCAACTTCTGAGGGCTCTTATGTCTGGTGTAGATTGCCGTTTGGATTAAAGACCGCCCCTGCAATATTTAATAGAAAGCTCTCTGCCATTCTGCAGAAATATAAACTTGATAATGTAACATCTTATTTTGATGATATTTTAGTATTTTCAGAAAACGAGGAATCCCATTTAAAACACCTCGGACAAATATTCGAGATTTTAAAAAAAGAAGGCATACAGTTAAGGAGAGATAAATGTCTACTATTTATGAAAAGGATAACTTATCTCGGCTATGAAATTTCGGAGAACCAGATCTCGCCTTCGGGCGTTAATGTCGATGTTATCAAATCATTGCCCCCACCTCGTGATTTGCGATGTTTAAGATCCTTTTTGGGAAGCGTGACACATTACGCGAAATTTATAAAGAATTTTAACAACCTAAGAGCCCCTTTGAATGAGCTTCTCAAGAAAAACTCCCGGTTTATCTGGACGGAGGAATGTCAGAGAAGCTTTGAGGGTTTAAAGGAAGCGCTATGCTCCAAACCAATACTTCAACTTTTTAACCCTTCTTTGGCTACACATATTTATTGTGATGCCAGTATCTCGGGTATAGGAGCGGTGCTTAAACAGGAATATCCTGATGGCACGCAAAAGCCGTTCACCTATTTCAGTAGGGCTTTGCGAGGTGCCGAGTGTAAATATACAATAACAGAACTAGAACTGCTTGCGGTGGTCGAGACTTGTAAGCGCTACCACCCTTACATATCCGGCAGTCACGTCATAGTTCACACGGATCATAAGGCGCTGATATGGCTGAATAGCTTCAAACACACAAATGGGAGACTGTTCCGATGGTCTTTGAAATTGTCCGAGTATGACTTGGATTTTAATTATAACAAGGGTTATGAAAATCACGAAGCCGATATACTCTCCAGACTTCCATACTCTTATTTTTTGTCAGCTCAGGCCTTGAAACAAAACCAGGGTGATTTATCGATACCACCTTCAAAATTATACTCTATGGTGGATGGTATTACTTATATAAGACTTAATAACAAGGATAGGGTAGTTGTTCCCCAGGAGCTCCAAGATGACCTGATTCAGAAAGCCCATGAATCTTTAGGACACCCAGGCATCAGTGCTATGATCAGAGCACTGTCCGTTCAATACTATTTTAAGGGGATGATAGGGAAGATAAAGAATTATGTTAAGAACTGCAAGGAGTGTCAAACAATAAAGAGTAGCACCCAGCCCTCCTATGGACTGATGGGATCATTTCCTAGGGCGGCAAAACCCTTCGAAGTCGTGGCTTTGGATACGGTTTTGGGCCTAGGAGGTTATAATAGTGCTAAAAATTGTGTCCATACCGTTATCGACCATCATTCACGATATATCTTGGGTTATGCTTCCAAAGGCACATCCATCGCAACGTACATAAATATCATAAACCAATTATTAAATATAGGAAAACCTAGAATCTTAGTCACGGATAGACATCCCTCGTTTGTCTCGAAGAAATTCAATAAATTTCTTCAGGAGAAGGGTATAAAGCACGTGATGACCTCCCCGTCCCATCCAGAGTGTAATGGACTATTAGAACGGGCTAATGCAACGTTGATTGGAAGGTTAAAAATACAACATCAAGGTAACCCTAGGGCCCCTTGGCCAAAATTGTTACAAAAAACGCTGGAAGAATATAGAAACACACCCCACTCTACGACTACATTCCCTCCGATATACTTGCTGTACGGGGCCCTCCCTTCCTACATGTCTGATCTTACGAATCCGTATCCGCCAGTAGAAGAGGCCCGAACCATTGCCAATGAAAAAAACGAGGAATTACATAAACGGTAAGTTAAAAGATACAATAGTTCTCATAGATTCCCGAATTTAAAAATTGGAGATAAAGTTTTGTATCGAATCCCTTATCAGGTAGGCCATGGCAAACTGTCACCAGTTTATTATCCAGACCCATACACCGTTCTTTATACCCCATCACCTCACATAGTCGAAATAAATAAACCATGCCAGCCTGAAAATAAGCCCAGCACAATAGTTAATGTATCTAAATTAAAATTATGGGACCCTATTTCAACCTCGAATGAAGGCATGCGGAATTATCCATTTCCTTTCCAAGATGTGGAGGATTTGAATGGATGTATTTAATCTGACCATGGCCAAACGTTAGAAAGGAGTTTCCACTCTCTGAGGGGGGCTGCTTAATATCGCAAAATGTTTCTTTTTGCGTCCATGTGGTTTTTCTACTTCAATGGTAGAGCTTGAATTCTCTCTACAAACATTGAAGGACTCAGCTAATAATGGACAGTACAGCCCTGTTACATATGTTCTAAGTGACACGCCTGGGAAAAAAAAAATTTAACAGGCCGGTCACCCCAAGGATCTCTAGTAAAATGGTCACTATGCGATACAGTGAATTAGGTACGCACCTGGATACCCCAACTATCAGGTCCGACTGCCCTACTGCCATAGTGAGAATACTTTTATTATTATTGTTATTATTATTTTTTTCTTTTCTTTTTTTTTTCTCTGCAGAATGTTTTTTTTTTTTTTCTCTTCCTAACCTTCCAACCCCTCCCAACCTCCATTTGTGTAAATAAATCTGGATTTTTTTTATTTTTGTAGGGGGGTTTGTCACATTCTGCTTATGAATTGTTGGTGGATGTAAATTTTACGCTGTTAGAAATTATGTAAATATTTGTAACTATATAAAAAGAGACACGTGATTGAAATAAATTGAGTCAGAAGATTACAACATTTCTATCTTCCTTTACGCAAACAATAATTCTCAGCGTATTGGCGTGTATGAAACCTTAGTAACGTTTTATATATATATATATATATATATATATATACATTGATAGTTCAATGTCTTCAAAGTTTTATTTGTGTGATATCATTTTTTTAAATATTTTCCCATTTTCACTTATATTTTATTCAAATTTCACAATTTTACATTTAAATTATTTTAATATTTTAATTTAACCAACTTTTCGAACATTTTTTGCGCATTGTGTGTTTTCGGTAAAAAATATTTAGTTTAACATTTCTGTTACGCAGACTTTGACTTTTCATCATCGGTGCTGACGTCACACACTACGCTTCAGACTTTTTCTGTTTTGATTTTTCGCTCGCTTGTTTTTACAACATTTGTATTGGAACAAGTCGTTCCTTAAATAAATATATGTGGTGAGGTCTAGTTGACTCTTGTAGAATCCTTTCGACTATCTATGTGGTGAGGTCTGCTAGCCTCTTGTAGAATCCGGTCGACTAAAACTGTGGTGAAGTATCCAGTCGACTTAAACTATGGTGTGAGTCCCTGTAACTCTCGCTATACTGTGTTGACCGAGAGGAACAGTCAGGATGGGGAGTTTTCCAGTACCTCTCTGCACTTTGGAAGACCTTCAAAAGTTCTCACAAAGTACAGGTAGTCGTGGTCGAGGCAGAGTGGAAAGCTTGGGAATGTCCACACAAAAAACGAAGACACAGTTGCACTAAGAAAGTTCCGTGAACAGATAAAAGTTGAGCTATAAGCGAAAGATGGAGAGATAGAAGATGTCTTACTGGTCTACATGATGGATGAGGAGGACCTGGTGTACAACCGACAAGGGCGCGCGCTGATGCTGAACTGACTCTATTTTTAGCTAGGACCGGGGGCTTTATATACCTTTTCTGAGAAAGGGGGTTTTGCATTTCACCAGATGGGAAGAGTGTGGATCGTCTGGTGACATTCTAAACTGGCGCCGTCCTGACAGCTTCCAAACTATATTTAGATATTGTTTGTGACTTCCATCTATCTCGAATTTAGACGTTTTTAACCTTTTGCGTTAGCTCAACTCTTAATCTATTACAGAGTTTTATTTATTTATCCTCAGTTCGTACAAATTACATTACATATGATGATGTAATGACACATATCAATCATGTGTATAATCATTTACAGATGTGTTTCTATTATACAACATTAAAATATTGTTATAAGTATTATACACAATATGGGGTTGTTGGTTTAAATTACCATAGATGGGCCCCGGGAGTGAAAGGGTTTATCCGGGTTTAAGCGGGTAAAGCCTCTCTAACACAGGTAAGTAATTAAAATTTATTTTGATTAAATCAAACTGTGAGGGTTAAAAAGGGCTATAACAAGATGATTTGTTTGGATATATAAAAGTGAAATAAAAATGACATTTCTGTTTGATTTTTAAAAAATGATGATTAAAATAAAATGATGACATAAAAATTCACATTCTAAGAGAATATTGGCGGACGTTGGAAAGGGTTAGTAGTTGAATAATATGTCATTGTAAGCATTACACTTGCAACCAAATAATCAGATCCGGGTGCAAAGCGAGGATATAGACTTGAGCGTCTTCCTTGGCAATATTTCACTTGCGATCCTATATAAGGGTTACAGTGCTTTGTCACAAATTTAGGATTATTGGGTTAAAAGTTGTTGAAGAAATAGTTGTTCATTAATATGATTGGGAAAGGAGTGAAATAGAGCCCTGCGATAAGTAGAATTGTTGTAGCAACAGTAGGTGGTCTGACTTGACATGAAATCAAAGGTTGATTGTGGTCTGCTAGAGCTGAAAAAAAAAATTGAAAGTTGAAAAAATGATCGCTTTGTGCATGCGCTGGTGATGTGCCCTGCGGATGTTTGAAATAAACTCTTGAAGCGTGTTCAGACCAGAAGTTGATATTTTTAAATCTGAGGAACTATGTTCAAAGTGTTTGTTGAAATACGAAATCAAAAAGAAAATGTCAAGCAGTTCTGCCGTTTTTCTACGATGGTTTGAAGCAATGGTTGAAATAGATAGTGATGAAAAAGTATAGGGAATTGGTTAAAGAATATGATCGTTGTAAGCGGTTGTTGCATGCCCGATAGTTGATGATAAACAATGTCATATAATAAAGTTATTTACACAAATATAAAATATAGTGAATAAAAAGATAGACATATGATTGCGGGTAAAAAAATGTAAGTGGACAAAATCAAACATGTAATATATAAAAAGTATAATAATTTATTGAAAATGATTTTTGAAACAATTAAATGTTTTGCCATACTAAAATAATATCATGAAAAATAAAAGTAAATTTGATGAAAGTTTTTTTTTTTTGAAAATCATGTTGGATTAAAAATTTGATTATATAATTGAAAGGTAAAAAAATAATAATTAAAATTTAAAGATTTTATACAAAAATTAGAATATAATTAAAGGTTATTAATGATTAGATAAATGTTAAGTAGTGGAAAATTGAACAATATTGTCTCTTTTGAAGAAAAGTTACAATTGTGATGTGTAGATCATATCCCATTGGTAAACATCGGTGTTTCTATGACTCTCTGAAACTGGGAATACGTGAAATGACATTTTCATTTGTCCAAAATGGTGATATGTAGAGAATGATTTCTCTTTTGCGTCATAAAGTCTATATAAGACTTAAACAAATTGTTTTAATTGGTGATATCAATTAACATGTAAAATGTTTAATGTATGTTGTGTGTTGTGTATAATGCGTTGGTGAGATTTGTGAGATTCTCGAGGAAATCTAAATGGTTGGTTTGAAACATTTGTTTTAAAAAAAATGGTGATCATGATCATGGCGGTCAAATTGATAGCTTTGAGGGAGCACGTTGGACGGGGATATGTACTGAAATAGATTCGGGGATCCTATTACTGGGGTCACACGTGCGTGGTGTTTTTTTTTTTATTTTTGTCGTTTACTTGAAACTGATTTTCTTCTTTTGTTAGGTTGGCAATTTTCTGGTATAATTGAAAGATATGATTTTCTCGATGTTCGTAGTTGTTGTGTTTCGAAGTTAGTTTAGACTTAGTAAAAATGTTATTCAGTGATGTCAGGTTTAGATGTGAGTGAAAGTTCGACTTTCGACGTGGACACGCTTTGGGGTTTAATGTGTCACAGGCATGAAGGCGCTTTGGCCTGAAAAGTGAAAGTTTTGTGGTGTGACGCTGTGACACGAAGTGGAAAATTGTGAATGAAAAGGTGTCAAGTGAAGTCTTTGTTTGGTTCAGAATCTAACCTGTTTCTCACCATGAATAACGAGTTTACTAGAGTCATGGGTGGTGGTTTTACGAACACATATCGAGAATATTTTTGACTGTTAGTGGATGTGGCACGTTTAATGCGAAAAAAGTTTAGTGTGCGTTTATCTTTTGTGGCGACGATATGGAGCTTGTGCGGCTCGAAATTGGATTTGTGTGTTAAGACGCGCACTAGTAATTGTTGCCAATTGGAGAAAGTAATGTTTGAGGGTGTTGTAGATTTTGTGGAGAGAGATGTATGGTTGATTAATTATGCCTTTAAAATGAAGAGACGAGGGAGTGTACGAGTGTACTCGTATCTATGTTCGAATAAAACGTTGTTAATTATTTTGGCGGGCGGTGATCTAATTTAGCTACTGGCGTGGTAGTTGACGAGATTTTTATTTTTAACTTGTTTTGGGAAAGATAGTTGTTTTTCCTAGTTGTTATTTTGAAGATATTGTCTCTCTCGATTTTTGCAATTAAAAAAAATGCGTTTCACCTATGTTAATTTATATTTAAAATTTGAATATATTTTTAAATCGTTGATTATGGCAGTTAAAATGATTCTTATAAAAGGGCAATGTCGTGATAGTGACAAGAATATTTTGAATTAAGGCATTTAGTTGAAATGGTGAATATGACAATGATTTTTTCAAAATGTTAAGTATTTGATTATGAGAAATTGGTATATTTGAATATGAAAATGATATTAAGAAAAACAAAATTAAGTTTAGAATTATGATAAGAGAGATTTTTTTAAATAATAATAATGATTTTTTTAAGTTGTATATTTGGATAATGCCATTTTAGGTAAATTTAGGGAAAAGGTGGTAAGATTGATAAGTTGATAAAAATGTGTGATTGGCGAAAATTATTTTTTTAAGTAAAATTGAGAGTAATAACTTGAAATTTATAATCTGATTAAAAATTAAAGTAAATTTTATAAATGAGAGTGTGAAAGTTTTAAAAATCGAATAAAAATGATATTAAAAAGGTAAAAATTGATTTCAAAATGCTTAAAGTGAAAATATAAGTAAAAATTTTGGGGAATTAAGTTGTGAACTTTAGGATAAAGTTAAGGTAGGTTTTTTCAAAATCTTAGAATTGTGTGATGATTGTTCAGTCAGATAACTTGGTCTTTAGTTGTTTTCCTGCTGTCGTGGAAGTAGCTCCATTTAGGGCTTGTAGAAGCTTGTAGCTTCTGTAAATTTGATTGCGTCCTGTCGCATTGAGCATTTTCTCGACGATGCCAGGTCGAAGGTGGGGAACTTCTCACTGGGTTTGCGCTACTTCGCTCCTCGATTTCAATGACTTGCGGGAATTTCGACTGTGTCGTTGGGGTGGTCAGACAACTAGCTCCCGGCGTTGGCGATCTATTAGCGGGTCTGCGGAGGTCCCTTGGGGCGACGTTTCTTCCGTAAATATATATTGTTGGGGGAGAGATTGCTTGGTCGTTTCGTTGGAATGGCCGGCTTGTTCCTCCATCTTCGCTCTTTCTCGCTTCTATCTGGACAGTCTTCTTACCTTCTTCGTTGTGTCATTCTTCGTTTTGGTCATCCTGTCGACTATAAATGTGGTGAGGTCTGGTTGACTCTTGTAGAATCCTGTCGACTATCTATGTGGTGAGGTCTGGTAGACTCTTGTAGAATCCAGTCGACTAAAATTGTGGTGAAGTATCCAGTCGACTTAAACTATGGTGTGAGTCCCTGTAACTCTCACTATACTGTGTAAACCGAGAGGAACAGTCAGGATGGGGAGTTTTCCGGTACCTCTCTGCACCTTGGAAGACCTTTAAAAGTTCTCACAAAGTACAGGCAGTCGTGGTCGAGGCAGAGTGGAAAGCTTGGGAATGTCCACACAAAAAACGAAGACACAGTTGCACTAAGAAAGTTCCGTGAACAGATAAAAGTTGAGCTATTGGCGAAAGATGGAGAGATAGAAGATTTCTTACTGGTCTACATGATGGATGAGGAGGACCTGGTGTACAACCGACAAGGGCTCGCGCTGATGCTGAACTGACTCTATTTTTAGCTAGGACCGGGGTTTTATATACCTTTTCTGAGAAAGGGGGTTTTGCATTTCACCAGATGTGAAGAGTGTGGGTCGTCTGGTAACATTCTAAACTGGCGCCGTCCTGACAGCTTCCAAACTATCTTTAGATGTTGTTTGTGACTTCCATCTATCTCGAATATAGACGTTTTTGACCTTTTGCGTTAGCTCAACTCTTAATCTATTATAGAGGTTTATTTATTTATCCTCAGTTTGTATAAATTACATTACATATGATGATGTAATGACACATATCAATCATGCGTATAATCATTTACCGATGTGTTTCTATTATACAACATGAAAATATTGTTATAAGTTATACGAGGTGTGTTCAAAAAGTATCGCGACCTTTGTGTTTTTTCTCAAAAATTATTTATTTATTCATGAATACCTATTTTGTCCTTTTCAAAGTAATCCCCATGAGATATTATAGACTTGTGCCAACGGTTTTTCCAATCTTCGAAGCACTTCAAAAAATCATTTTTTAAAATCTTTTCAGCTCCTCCTTCGATGCCGTCTTTATCTCGTCAAGCGTAGAGTAACGTCGTCCTTTCATGGGCCTCTTCAGTTTAGGGAACAAGAAAAGTCACAGAGGGGCAGATCTGGGGAATACGGTGGCTGCGGCATCATTAGTGTGTTGTTTTTGGCCAAAAAGTCGTGCACAAGCAACGATGTGTAAGCAGGGGCGTTATCGTCGTGCAAAAGCCAATTTTTGTTCTTCCACAAATCCGGGCGTTTCTGGCGGATTGCTTCGCGCAAATTGCGCATAACTTGCAGGTAATATTCCTTATTGGCCCTTCTACCCTGTGGCAAGAACTCATGATGCACCACGCCCCTGCAAACGAAGTCGTTCACTTAATCCGTTGGCCTGAGGGTTGTTGCATGTCGTGAGAAGTTGGCCAATGTTATGTCTAATCAAAAATCTACGAAATTTCGGAGAGGTGAAAGCAGGAGCTCTTTCCGTCAAAAGTCGTTTAGGAGAACCAAACTGCATCACCTTTTTAATCACTTGGGTATAGGTGAGAATGCTGGTGGACCGCGATGGAAATGCCCACGCGTACCGTGTGGCATGGTCCACTACGACATGTAAGAAGGTCTGAGAATTTCAATATTTCGCGAATCCAGAAATAGTATCTAGTGACACTAGTTCGTATGGCAGGACCGCTGGAGGGAGTTGTCCCAATTCTCCGTAGATAGGTCCTTTTGGTGGTTTGACTAATTGGCATACTGAACAGGTTCTTACATGTGTCCTGATGTCATTTGTCATGCCGTCCCAATAGTATTGGGCTGCGATCAGTCTGGTCATCTGCGAAATGCCGGGGTGATTGAAATCGCGATGGGCTCGTTGTAGTAGGGTGCCACGGAGTGGTGGTGGAACAATTATTTTAGTGACACCCCGTCGTGTGATGGTCATAAGGTCCTTGTCATTGAGGATATACCTTGTGTCCCTCCGTAATTCGCCCTGATGATCTTTTATTTGACCTGTGGATAGAAATCCGCAGAAAGGGTTACGGGAGAGTAGGTCCGCCTCGTACTGACGCGAGCCCTTTGAGGTATTTGACCTCATAGTCGTAAGCTGAGAGTCGAAGGCTCCAACGAAAGAGGCGTCCGGTGGGGTCTTTTGTGGTCTTTAGCCATTGTAAGGCGTGATGATCCGAGTAGAAGACAAACCTTGTACTTAGGAGGTACACTCGCAATTTGTCAACGCACTCTACAATGGCTAAGCACTCCAGTTCAGATATAGTGTAATTACGCTCATAGGAACGCAACGCGCGACTATAATATTGTACAGGGTAGATGTTACCGTCAGGATGTACTTGTTTGAGTACACCTGCGATGCCCTGCGTGGAAGCGTCGCAATAGACCTGGCATGGGAGCCCTTCTTGAAATAGATGTAACACAGGTTGTGTTGCGAGGTGTTGCTTCAATTTATCAAAGGCTTGTTGACAATTCGGGCTCCAAAGCCATTTGGCGTTCTTTTTTAGTAATTGATTTAAGGGGTGGCGAAGTCTAGCATATTCTGGGATGAATTTATGATATATGTTGACGGCCCCTAAAAATGATTGTAGAGTTTTAATGTTGATAGGGGTTCTAATAGCGTTGATGATTTCGGTATTTTTAATATTAGGTGTGTAAGTCCCTGCGGTGATGTGGTAGCCGAGAATATCTATTTCATTTTGATAAAAATTGCATTTTTTAAGGTTAAGCTGGAGATTTTCGTCTAAACAGAATTTAAAGAAAAGTCGAAGATGTGTAAGGTGTTGTTCTGAGGAATCAGAAAAATAACGAAGTCGTCATAATAATGGGCTATGAAAGAGAGGTGGTGTTTGTGGATCAACTGGGTAATCACACGTTCGAAAATTTTGGGTGCTGATCTGAATCCAAAAGGTAAGCGTTAGAAATTATATGTATAGGGCTGTAATCATGTATAGGGCTGGATGCCCCAATAAAAAGGCTTGTGTGTGTGTGTGTGTGTTATCTCTGAGCTTAAATGAATTTTTCAAAAGTACACTTCTTTCTTTATATTCGGGTACCTCAATGAGAAGTGGTGAATTGACTTTCCTGGACAATCTTCTGCATTGTTGTATTTCAATTTCCTCTGATATTTGCATCTTATCTGTAATTAGTTTTTGTATCAGCGAGCGAGATTCGTCGGGGCTTTCATTTTCTTTTCCTTCTATTCCAAAAAAAATCAAGTTTCTTTCCCTCTGTTTCATCTCGTAGAGATCCATCCTTTTCTCGATTTCACAGATCTTTCCCGAGTTAGCCGATACAAACTTCGTTATAGCTATCTCTTATCAAGCGCCTCATATCCTTTGGCCTCGAAAGTCAAGACGCACGAACCTAAGCCCAATTAATGGAGTTCTTATTGATTCTGCCCCTCTGGATAAGAAAGGAAGTCAGTCTGTTAATATGGAGTATTTCCAAATTCTTCTCACTATCCCAATTTCTAAAGCACATCAACGAGACCTTCTGAAGCGAATCCCTAGATCAATGTTCACCGACCGACACTGTAATTATCGGCTTGAAAAGAATGAAATTCTAACGGTCATCGTCTCTCTACTTTGAATGATAGTCTGCATTGCGTGCATTAAGTTGAGAGCATTGAGTTGTATTGTTTCCTGAAGCAACACTCATTGAACGTTAGCTTCATTCAGGAGACCGACGTCTAGACCCTAGACTATGTTGAAGACCTTTACCTTGATTACAGAGCCATTTTCGTCTCACCAGGGTATCCAGCCTCGCCTTTATCATCACGCCAGGCGTCTCACTTCTCTGAAATCGCATCCTATTGGTCGGGCAACGTCGCCTACGTCTCGATCGACGTTCAGGGTCAAAAGGCAGCGTTCATTAAATATCATCTCTCTCACTCTCCTAGCAAGCATCTCCAGAAGTTTCAGACCATCGAAGCTTCTTCTATTTAATAAGATGATTTAGACCTTGGTGATTTGAAGACCTCCGAGGAGTCTACGAATAATATAGCGTCTGGTTCGGTCGAAGCCCCTCACGGACCTCCTGGACCAAGCTGTCCTCGCTGACGCCGCGCACATGCCAATGAGAATAGCCAGCTGTGGCGCCATTCTTCTAGATCAGATCATACTTCCATCAAGACTCTCCGACGGGTTGATCCTCTACAATCAGACCATCGTGTTGTTCATTTCCAACTAGGAAAGCAATCTGCTCCTCGTCCTCCTTTTGTCTCGGCCATGCGTCGCTCGAGGCATTGATCGAGCAGTAACACTTATCGACAATGCTTCCAGGACCATTGCGAACATGCCTAGCAGAAATCTTTGGAGAAGTTGGACGCATATACAGGCAAGACTTCTTGTAGATATTAAGTTTTCAAACGCTCCTCGCATCAGTGTTTAAAAATACGTTCCGCGAAGAGGTCGGTTTCTGTTGGACGGGGTCGAAGAGGCATCAGTGGACTCATGACTTACAGACCTCGGAAATGGCTAACATCTCGAACTAGGGTGTAAATATTCATGAGGGAAGAGTGGTGCGTCGCAAGTATCCTTTATTTTCCAGGAGAGCTTTTCCCGTGGGTCATGTGAGCCAAACGCAATTGCTGTGTTCCAAATTGGGACCTTGACTCTTCGCTGTGTCACAGTCCAGCGGGGCCTTGCCTCAATCTTTGCAGTATAACATCATCTGCCTCATCCCCCACAGTGCTCCAGGCATCAATGGCTTCTGACCTATATGCTTATTAACATCAGACTACCGTGTCCTCACAAGGTCCTCCTTGCCTTCCTTGCCTAGTGCCGGATTGCCAGGCATTTGCCGTTCAAGGAAGGTATCTTTGTGCGCGTGTCTCAAGAGGTTGCCACAGTCTCGAATAATGGCTCTTCGCTTTCTGTCATATTCACCAACCTGGAGTCTGCCTTTGTTACCCTGGACTTAAGCTTCCAGGTGTCCCTCATAATTTCTCTTTGGATTCATCAGCTTTCATCAGATCTTTCCTCCTGGTGTACACTGGAGCAAACAAACACCGCAGGGATGCCACACCCATAGCTTCCTACTTAACGAAGTCAAGCAAGGTTTTGCCGCCTCCTTCAATCTTGCCACGGGTCCCCTTCTGCGTCGCTTGGAGTAACTGTTCAGCTGTGTAAATGTCCTGGCCTACGACGATTACAATGTTCTGGTCATTTGAAGCGGTAAGCAGTTTGGGCTCGTCAGACCGTTTTCGACGAATTCCGGCGTGCAATGCGTCGCACCGACGTTCCTTTGACCATCTGTTGTCATCTGCCCAACTACTACTGAGTACTGGGTTGTCTTGTGACTCCATGATTTTAAAAAAAAATAATAAAAAATTTGAACCAAGATAAAAGAACTTTTTAAGATAGCCATCGTGAAGTGGGCAGTCTCTTTTTTCGCGGCCTTCTATTCGTCAGGAAGGCGTGGGGAGCCATGAAAGCGAGTACACTCTTCTCTGATTTACCATCTGTACTCCTCTCTATCCATCAACTCCGCCATCTCCAAGTTCAAGCCCTACTGTTGGGTAGTCTTTTGCCTAAGGACCTCAAACCACTACCTGGCTACCGAGTAGCATCCTGGCAAGACCTTCTTCGTGGGTGTCTTCGATCTCCTTGATGTCGGCATGCAGCCAATCCGGGAAATGGCTTCCACCTTTTGATACCATACGCTCCTTAAGATCTGGGAACCTGCCTTTGAAACCCCAGCAATGGACCATCAGATACCGTCTCCATCTCAGCTCCTATCATCCAATTTCTCAGACTACCCGATCTCTTAGCTGTCACGCAGTGGACAGGGGCACACATTGGGAGCTTCACTGGCTCGGTGTCCTCCAATCTCGTCCAACGCATAGTACCCTGGCTGACGCCTCTATTCTAGCAACTGTTGCTGCCGGCTAATAGAGAAAAGCCTGCATTGGTCGTTAGGGTAAACTGAATCGGTGAGACTGTAATGTTATACTGAACACCCACGCGCCTAACCACCATATCCTCGATTGTATGGTGGAGGGTCCAAGCTTGGCTACCTTGTCCACAATCCAACTTTTGTGGATATAACAAGAACCCTTATACTACTTTGATCAAAAAGTTTCGACACTTTGCTCATAAGTTTAAAAAAAAAAACTTTATTATTCTACCAAATACAAATTGTCCCCTTCAAAGTAGTCCCCATTGGCCGCGATGCACTTCAGCCACCTTTTTTTCCAGTCGGCAAAACACATCTGGTAGTCTGTTTTCGGGATCGCCTTCATGGCCTTCTTCGATTCCACTAGATCTCTTCTATACTCTGAAATTTCCGACCCTTCAACTTTTTTTTTGAGCTTTCCAAAAAGGAAGAAGTTGCAGGGGGGCAAATCGGGACTGTAGGGGGGGTTGGGGGAACACAGAGGTTAAGTGGTCCTGCAGGAACTTCGAGATTTTGAGGGCTATGTGCGCCGGCGCGTTATCGTGGTGGAAGATCCATGACTTGCTCCTCTACAGCTCCGGCTGTTTCTGCCTGATCGCTTCCCTCAATCGCTTCAAAACTCCCAGGTAGAAGTCAGCAGTTATTGTAGAGCCTTGTTGTTGAAATTCATTATGAACGATGCCCTGGTAGTCGAAGAACACCGTCAACATGACCTTGACTATGCTGGGAGCCTTCCTCGCTTTCTTTGGTCTCGGCTCATTTTTGAAGCGCCACTCCAATGCCTGTTGGGTAGTTTCCGAATCAAAGCCGTAAATCCATGTTTCGGTTCCAGTAATGACCCTCTTCAGCAATTCGGAGTCGTCGGTTGTCGCTTCGAGATTGAGACTGGCCGTTTCTTTCCGGGCGTTCTTTTGATCAAAAGTCAAATCTTTGGGAACGAGAATGCAGCGTTGAGTCTTCTCACTCCCAAAATGTCCTCCATTATCGATTGAGTCGACTCGAATGATATCCCTGCTTCTTCGGCGACCTCCCTGACAGTTATTCGTCGGTCTTCATGCACCAGTTCCAACACCTTGTCCACTTTTTCAGGCGTGGTTGATGTGGACAGTCTCCCGGAACGCTCGTTGTAGGCGGTCTCTTCCTGACCCTCCTTGAAGCGCTTGTACCACTCGAAAACTCATCTTCGGCTCATGACGGCATCCCCGTAAGCTGTTTGCAACATCCAAAAAATTTCGGCACCCTAGAATCCGTTTTTCACACAGAACTTGATGCAAATTCGTTGATCCTCCATTTCGGTGACTAACGAAATCGAAGCACGGGCAAAATGACTTCACTTCGAACAGCCGCTGCTCGCGCTGTTGTGGCGCGTGATTTTTGAAAATTGGCAGGTCTCCAAGCCAAGGGCGTCGCTTGCGTTTTCCACAAACCGGGAGAAAATATATTGAGTTTTCAAGATTTTATTAGCAAAGTGTCGAAACTTCTTGATCAGAGTAGTATGCTCTCTTTACCATCAGCTGGCACTCGATCTGGCGATGTGCCTTTCCTGGGCCTTACTTTTAAAGAAATAGAGACAGTATTCAAAACAAAAATAAACAAGAACTGGAGGATCCCTCTTAAGCATAATTGGTACACCCTTGAAGCAGATGGCCACCCAGACCTTTCGGTCAACAAGCCGGCGCACAATGGAGTGGACTCAAGAGGATCTCTGAACCTCAGAAATAGACAGCATCAAACAACACTAACAAGATTTAGAACAGGCCATCTCAAGCCATTGTGAAGATAGAAAATAATAACAAAATCTACCCTACTTGCCTAAAATGTAGCCTGGCCCCGGCAACTCCAGAACAAATTTTGGCTTGTATTAGATGCACTAAACAAGACCTTTGGGAGAGGCCACTGCTTATCATAAAACAACTCGAGGAGCATGAACTCAGGGAATTTGTGTAATCTTTATACAAGGGGATAAGAAACAACAACACAATGCAGGGTGACCCACAATAATCAAGTGAACGAATGAAGACCACATTTCAGCTGCTCTAATGAAAATTATCCAATCAACTTGACCTGAAAAGAAAATCAAGTTTAACCTGCTCAAACATAACGGTTTAAAATTTATCAAAGGGCTGGCCTGAGGAAGGACCCTTATAGTAGAGGTGCTATGAACAATCCTGCTGAATAACCTTTTGGTTAATTTAAGATTCCAAAAACAGATGTAATCTGTTATGCTATCGATATTTCAGTTATTTGTTGGAATGAGGAGGCCAAAGCCTCAAACCCTTTCTATAAGATTCATTAAAAATACAATCTTTAGGGTGCATCAGAAATAAACATATAATCAGTACTTTAATACAAGAAAATAATACCTAATCCAAATAATTTAATAGTGTGTGACGTTTCAGCAAATTATTATTTTGTCCGATAATGGTGACAATGCTGTTGCCGAAACGTCACACACTATTAAATTATTTGGTTTAGGTCTTATTTTCTTGTATTAAAATCTATAGTCCAAATTGTGCTTTATCATATAATCAGTACTGAAAAAAAAAGATGGCTATTATGCTTAATATTTTCCAACATGTCAAATATAAAACATTTTGTCTCAAGTATTTCTAATCATTATAGGTGCAATAAAATTGATTTCTTGCCTTACATTATAAGTAATGCTCAGTGTTTTAAAAATATTTTCTCACTTAGTAGTAAGATTTAGTTTAAGTAAGCAAGACTTGCACTTTACAAATATGTTATTAGACCAATTTACTTATTTATAGCCCCTTGGCAGAGCTGACTGCTATAGGGCACGTCCCCAGGTGGCGGATAGGGGAACGACCTTCAGATATGAAGGCCAGCTGCGAAACAAGCAGAATAACTCTGACGAATAAGCAGTCGCGGACCAACAGCAGCATTGTTAGAAAAAAGAGGAGTAGACCTCTTTAAAAATCCTGACTTCAACTGACCCAGTTGATAGACCTCAGCAAGGGTCCCACTCCAGGGATACGGAGGAGCTGCGTCTGTACTCATGTTAGAGTCGGCAGCAAAGGCGTCTGCTTCCATGTTAGGAACGGCCTCAAACTACAGGCAAAGTCAGACTTTCACCAAAGTGTGCCTGGATCATGGTGCCATGATCAACGAAAGCTGCACCCCTACACCCCATTCCATGAGATCTGATGTTGATTTGCAAGCTGCATCGCCCGTCGGGCAGAATAAACAGGGGCGCGGTCAGGACTTAGGTAAAGGGTTCTGTCCGATAAGTATAATAGTCTCCACAAACTTCTAACTCTGCAGCTTCCAAGCAATTGAGAATTTTGCAGTGCAACATGAATAGATTGTGCTCAACAGCAACAAAAATAAAAATAGAAGAAATAATGGAAATAGCTGAAAAACAAAAGATACAAATTATAGCCCTACAGGAAACCAAATTAAATGAAAAGTATAATCTCAAATATAAAAACTATAATATCCTCAGAAAAGACAGAAATAAAGAAGGGGGTAGCCTTGCATTTTTAATCAAGAATTTGTACTATGAAGACATAGCCATTAATACTCCAAATACATCAGACCTCGAAGCCCAAGGTATCAAAGTCTACATCAGTCAAAACAAAACCATCGACATATTCAATATGTATCACCCACCAAACAATAAACTTATTGACAATGGAACAATGGCTCAATTTCTTATAGACAACACTATTATTGTAGGTGACCTTAATGCCAAACATCAACTATGGGGATGTTCCATGCCGAACCCAAGAGGCAAAATACTTTCAAACTTATTTGACGACAATGCCTTCATGTGCTTAAATGATGGGAATCCTACCCACCATTCTTACAGCTATAATACTGCACAAGCATTTGATATAAGTTTCTCCAGTCCTGACATTTTCCACAAATGCAAATGGCAAATATTAAAAAGTATTGGAAGTGATCATTTGCCTATTTTGATAGAAATTAGCACCAAGACCAAAACCAGCTCAATTAAAGAAAAATTCTGGAACTTCAAAAAGGCTAATTGGAATCTTTACCAGCAAAACACCAATGAAGACTTTAGAAAACCACCCACTAGAATAAAAGATCTGGAACAAAATTGGATATCTTTCAAAAACACCATTATTAAAGCAGCCAAAGTTTCAATACCAAGAGGTAATATTAAGAAATGGATTCCAAATTATACAGACCAGGCAAAAAGATATTCAAACACTTATAACTAAAAGAAATGAACTACATGCACCCAAAACCAAACAAATTGTAGAACTGAACTGAACATTGTGAATGCAAAAATAAAAAGGTTATTATACGTAAATATGAAAAGGGAAAAATGGAAACAAACTTGTGAAAACCTGAACCCAAGAAACCCAAATACAAAACTTTGGCATTTGGCAAAACAAATTGACAGAGCCCAGCCACAAACTGAAAACACAAATATGATTAAGAATACAGATGGTACCCCAGCAACTAATGACAAAAATGCTGCTAATCTTTAAGGTAATTCATATCAAATAAGTAGTAAAATCAAATTTGAAATAAAAGATAAGAAAGTTGAAAAAAAGGCCCGAAAGATTATTCATGACTAAAAATTTCACCAGCACTTATAATATTTTCCATGAAAAAATCAATATGAAAGAGCTAGATTATGCATTAGAAAACACTGACCTGAACAAGACTCCTGGGCCAAATGGAATCCATGGCCAAATGATATCAAACTTGGGCAAAAATGGCAAAGAAATACTTCTTGATATTTTCAATAACTCCTGGAAAACTGGAAAATTGCCTCAAGACTGGAAAACTGCAACAATAATTCCTATTAAAAAACTTGACAATCTGCTGATGACCCAAAAAACTATCGACCTATCTCCCTCACAAGTATTTGCTGCAAATTAATGGGAAAAATTATACTCAGACGACTTACCTACCACCTTGACACAAGAAATCTCTTACCAGAAGAACAATATGGATTTAGGAAAGGACATGGGACAATAGACCAACTCTTATTTTTCACACAAAAGGTAAAAGATGCACAAAACCATAGCTGCTTTTTTAGACCTTACACAAGCTTTTGATAAAGTATGGAAAAACAAGTTAATTACAAAATTATACAAGCATTTCAAAATTGATGGAAAAGCTATCACTTGGATAAATGATTTCCTTAAAAATAGATACATCAGGGTCAAATATAATGGAACTTTATCTAAAACCTTCAAATTGTACCAAGGATTACCACAAGGATCAGTCCTTAGCCCAACTCTCTTCACCCTATTTATTGCATTCACATAAAACCAATATTGGACTTTTCGCTGATGACATTATTTATGGAGCAGTAACACTAACTGGAAAAAAGCTGAAAGGGATTTGAACAAGACTCTTCTCCACCTAGAAAAATTTGCTAATAAACATAAATTAGAATTTAACCCCCAAAAATCTGAAACCTGTCTTTTTACTACCGATAAGAAACTATACAAAATAAGGCCAAAAATTATTCTGAAAGAACAACAATTACAATATAATAAACATCCTAAATATCTTGGCTACACCCTGGATCCAGAAATTAACTCCAGTAAACATATTGAAGAAGTTATTAGAAAAGGAAGAGACCGACTAAAAATCCTGTAATATATTTCAGGAAGAGAGTGGGGAGCCGATGCAACCACACTAAAATTAACTTACACATTTCTAATTAGACCTATCCTGGAATATGGATATATTTAATCTATGGTACAGCATCTGAAACAAATCTAAAATCACTGGAAAGGATACAACTAAGTGCAGCTAGAATTATTACAGGTCTTCGAAATACCTGCCCTAACGATATTGTACTTTACGAGGCAGACATTATGCCCTTAAAGGATAGAAGAAGCTACAATCTGCCAAAATATATAAACAAAATCAAGAGTTATGGAAACAAACACAGAACTTCCAATTACATACTTAATTGGTAATCCTATCTAAGACTCAAAAAAAGAAGGCCCTCTCCACCTGGCCAAAAGAAATGGATTTTTAAAATACAAAGTAGAAAAAAATTATTTAGCAGAAAAAAATTCTCCATGCGAACCACTAAAAATGTTATTTTTATTGCCTCTTTAAATGAACCCACCAACAAACAATGCCAAAATCCAGAATACTTAAAACAATTATCATTAGAAATAATTAATAACATTCCTAAAAATGCAATAACTATTTATACCGATGGTAACAGAGACGAGCTAGGACACACTGGCAGTGGCTGTCTCATTAAAACCACAAATAGCATTGAGAAAATGAACAGAAGAAACCCAGATTTTTGCTCAGTCTTCAGATCAGAACTTATAGCCATCTATGAAGCCTTAAAATCCATCAGAAATACTAATTATCAAGATATCTGGATTCTTACTGATAGTAGAAGTGCCATACAACACTTGAGTCACACAGGGGAACTTAGAGACAAAGTAAGCAGGAACATAATTGGCTCTCTCCAAAAACTCTCAAAAACCTCAAAAATTCACCTTCAATGGATATTCTCACATATTGGAATTGAAGGCAATGAAGCTGCTGATATGCTAGCGAAAAAAGGCACAAAAGAACCCTTTCCACAGAAAAATAAACTTACTTTTAAAGAAATAGAAACAGTAGCCAAACAAAAATAAACAAGAACTGGAGGATCCCACCTAAGCACAGTTGGTACAGTGGAGTGAACCCAGGAGGAGCTCTGAACATCAGAAATAGACAGCATCAAACAACACTAACAAGATTTAAAACATGCCATCTCAAGCCATTGAAGATAGAAAATAATAACAAAATTTACCCCACTTGCCCAAAATGTAGCTTGGCACCTGCAGCTCCAGAACACATTTTGGCTTGCATTAGATGCACTAAACAGGACCTTTGGGAGAGGCCGCTGCTTATCATAAAACAGCTCGAAGAGCATGAACTCATGGAATTTGTGTAATCTTTACACAAGGGGATAAGAAACAACAACAGTGGGGTTGGACTTTTGCAAGAATCAGGGCCATTGGAGCATTTTTTTTTTAAATCAGAAAAAAAGTGACCAATGCGGGAATCGAACCTGGGCCTAGCAGTTGAAAACCAACGGCTTAGACCATCCTTCAACCGATCCCCATTCAACAGCATGGATGCCTTCAACCATATTTACAATAATTATGACCAATTTGAATGAGAAAATGAAAATTAGGAAAATAATTCCCCCCCCCCCCCTCCTCTCTCATAGACAGTAGAAGATATTACAGGCTCTACTATATTCAATATCTATTATCATACATGTCAATTTCTTCTGTCCATAATTTACTATTATGCTAATTATTCCTCCCGACACACATTGCTTAGATATGCAAAATCCCTATAAAAAGTTTTTAAAAATTTTAAAAAATTTTGAATATGTAAATAGTCCCATCACTATATAGTACCCGATGTGCCATATGTTCACTTGTCTCCTGTAGAAGGGCCGGTCAGCCCGAAAGCTTGAGCGATTTAAAATAAATCTGCGTACAAAAGACACTCGTCCCGTGATTCTCGTATTTTTGCATAATTCATTTTGTTGGACAATCATAGTTCACACATTGATTTAAGTTTTTTCCAACATTAAATCTTTATATTTACCCCCAAATTTACCCCCTTCACAAATTCAACCTTTGGATCAGGGAATTATTCGAACATTTAAATTATACTATAGGAAAGAACATTTGTCATTCATACTCAGAAAACTAGATGTTAATCTTACTGGTCCACAGGCTTTGGAAGCAATTAGCCTTTTTGATGCCATCCTATGGAGCCAAAAAGCTTTCAAATTTATGAAAAAGAGCACAATTAAAAAATTTTTTATTAGATGTGGTTTCAAGGTAAATGTGCCAAATAGAGAACCTGATCAGTCTAACTTCAAAAAATGATGAAAAACAGTATTTAAAGAACTTTGCAAAAGGCTATTTGGCACACCAATTAGGAGAGCTTAAAGAAATAATTGGAGCTGAAAGTGAATTGATTTTCTACCTTGAAACATTTAATGCTTTAAGTAAATAAATGTTTTATTTTTCCTTTGATGACACCAAAAATTTAGAAAGAGATCTCACTAGAAATAAAAGACTAATTTGGATTCTCTGGTTAAGGAGTTGGAAGACAGTGTGCACGAAGAAAGTGAAGATGAAAGTAGAGAAGATAGTGAAGATACAGCCATTATGCCAAAACCTTCATTTATAAGAGCAAAACAAAGTTTGGAAAATGTAAAACAATATGCAATTCATATAGGAAGCTTTGAAACCTACGAGAAACTACAAGAGGTTGAAAAAATGTTGGAGGACTATTTATATAAAAGCTTACAACAGACCACTATTTTAGATTATTTAAAAAAATAAGTTTATTTTTAATTAAATTCAACTATTTTGCTTTTTTTTTTTAACAAGGACATGCCTTAATGCTTATGAAGGCATTTTTTAGATATTGAAACTTTTTTTCACTTGGAACATATGAAAAAAAAAAAGCAACTCTCCGGTAAGAGAACACCTGGCTTTGCAACTAGGTGTCCTTTACAGGGAGGTTCTACTGTATATAAATTCATAAAAATATAAAATAAAATAAATGGTAACTCCATTTTAAATATTATCACACATCTTTACACTTATCCAAATAAATTTTTACCTTTACATTTTCCAAAAATTTAATAGTGATTATCCACAGCATCATTTATACATCTATAGTGATTATTTTTCACTAAAGTTGAAAGGACCAAAAAGCATTTGGTTAAGCAGGGTTCCGAGAGCCCATGTCAATATAGATAAGCAAGGGTAGGTAAAGGAAATGTGTTTATTAACTCTGGTCTCTAACAAGGTACAAAATAGCTCTCATCATATCTGCTGTACAGCTAATTCTGGTGGTGGAGGGCAGCAAACTTGTTCTCCAGGTCGATGTGGGGGGCGGCTCCCACCCCCACCTTGGTGCGGGCCCCATGCCGGACAGACTGGAAGCTGTTGCCCTTGTCTGCCACCGCTGCTGCCGCTGAGGACTTGGCCGCCTCTACTGCTGAGGACAGGGAGGGGAAGTGCAGCTCACTGTTGATCTCAGGGGCCACCTTGCCTCCCCTGGCCCTGGACCCCCCTCCTCCTCCCCCTCCAGACATGGCTAGCCGAGCTGATGGGGGCTTGTAGGCCTGGACCTTGGTGGCTTGAGGTATAACAGGCTCTGAGGAGGCAACATTCCTTTGTTAGCTGGTTGTAGCAACTTTTGCTGCCAGTCATATGATAGTCAATATAGAATCCCTCATATATTTTTATAAGATTTTAAGTTTTAAAAAAAACTTTTTAACTTGAAAATAACATTTTTAAAACATTTAATAAAAATATATTTTTAATAATGGTTTTTTCAAATTTTAAATAACTTTTTTTTTTTTGTGAAACTAACATACTCCACCAAATTGAGCATTAAGAAATATATATAGAGAAAATGGAGCCTATTTTTAGTTAGAGTTTGCACAGAAAAAAGTGGATGAACTTTCAACCAGAAATCTCAGATTTGCTTCTACTCCAAGACTATTGCAACTAAACATCAAGCATATCCACCTCAGCAAACTATACAATTTATTTTGATTGATCTATTTCATGGATCAAATAATTTATAATCTTGGTATAGGTTTGCGATATAAGCCCTGTCTTGAGGCTCCCATATTCTGGCCCAACCTGTTGGTTCATCCTACATTCCAGAATAGTGCCAAGTTTTTGGTTTAGGTATTAATTATGTTGTTGACTCTTCTCTCTGTATTTTACCTTGATATTTATTTTTGTAAGCATTTGAAAGAGTCAAATCAAGGTCTGAGCCAGGCATAATTGCTGATTCTACAAGATACGAGGTGTGTTCAAAAGGTATCGCGACTTTTGTGTTTTTTCAAAAATTATTTATTTATTCATGAATACCTATTTTGTCCCCTTCAAAGTAATCCCCATGAGATATTATACACTTGTGCCAATGGTTTTTCCAATCTTCGAAGCACTTCAAAAAATCATTTTTTAAAATCTTTTTCAGCTCCTCCTTCGATGCCGTCTTTATCTCGTCAAGCGTAGCGTAACGTCGTCCTTTCATGGGCCTCTTCAGTTTAGGGAACAAGAAAAAGTCACAGGGGGCCAGATCTGGGTAATACGGTGGCTGCGGCATCATTAGTGTGTTGTTTTTGGCCAAAAAGTCGCGCACAAGCAACGATGTGTGAGCAGGGGCGTTATCGTGGCGCAAAAGCCAATTTTTGTTCTTCCACAAATCCGGGCGTTTCTGGCGGATTGCTTCGTGCAAATTGCGCATAACTTGCAGGTATTATTCCTTATTGACCGTTCTACCCTGTGGCAAGAACTCATGATGCACCAGGCACGCTCTTCGTCGTTCACATCTTCTCGGCCTTCTGAGAACATTTTGTACCACCGATAAACGTTGCTTCGGTCCAAGGTAGCTTCTCCGTATGCCATAGTCAACATTCGGAATGCATCGGCGCACTTAATTTCATTTTTCACACAAAATTTGATACAGGTTCTTTGGTCCATTTTTTTTAATAGGTAAAAATCGAAGACGATCCAAAACACTTGCAAGCAAAGCAGCTGTCAACAATTAAGTGAACAATCAAAATGGCCGAGCTTGTCGGCATAAGTGAGAGACATGAGAACCAACATAAAACCACAAAAAGATCAAAATTCGAATATACGTAACCCGCGAAAATTCAAAAGTCGCGATACTTTTTGAACACACCTCGTATATCTGCTGTGCCATTTCCCTTCACTCCTAGGTGGGTTGGGATCCACTTGTGTTTCTGTGAAGTTTGTCTAAATTCGGACAAATTTTTTTCATTCATTCATTTTGTATAGCTGACTGAGTTTGTGAATAAGACAATTTTATGTGGGTATTCCTTATCAAGGTGTTCTAGGGCTAGGCCGATAGCTTCCAGTTCGGCATTTAACACGGAACTCCCAAATTTGTAGGTGACGAATTCAAGACTTTGATTTCTGTTCTGTAAGAGCACATCACTCCCTGCACTCTCATCTAACAATCTAGAGTCGTCCGTATAATTTTTTTATGAAGTTCATTCCATATTGGCATACCTTTTCAAGTGCTAGGGACTTGAGTAAAATATGTGGGTTTTCATTTCTCTTGTCAAGTTCATTTCCAAGCTCTTGATTAATTATTTCTTTGCACTTGTGATTTGATGGGAAGGGCAGGTGATTTTTAGTTTTGTTCAGTAGATTTTTTGGGTTTTTGTTTTCAAGAATTGAGGGAGGGGGCGAAGTCTGACTGCCACCTTTATGTACTGCCCCCTGGATAGCCAACTAACAACAGCAGCCCTTTTTACCCATCATGGAGATTTATGAAAGTTTTAAGACACCTCGTAACCACAGCATGCCACCATTCACCTAGAACCCCACCTAAACCAACCATGTCCCAACTTTCCCTACTTAAGCTGTAAAACCTCTGGTGATTATGAGGGGTAGAGATGGAGCCTGGAGCCACCTTTATCCTTGACAGCACCGAGCCAGTCTGAGATGGACTCAAGACGTCCCTTCCCTGTATAGTCAAGCCACCTGACCTGTGGTGGCTGACTTGACCCCACCAGTACCAACCAAGCCAGACTTCAGCATACCTATCACTATGGGCAAGCCACAGACCCATGGTGAATGATATTACCATCTTCAGGCAGAACACCAGCTCTACCATGAGCCCTGAACCTTTTCCAAGCCGACCCCAAGATGCCCAGATCCCATCATGTTAATTGTATTTTTAAATTATTTTTTAGGATCAGACATGACGTAGCCACGCAATAATATTAGAAACGAAGTCGATATAAACGTGGTAATTCTCTTTTATTGACAAAACACGAGCTTTCAGGCAAGAATGCCCTTCCTCAGGTTGCTACTGAGCATGAAACAGAAGTGCCAAATATATAAGCGAAAGAAATTTACATGATATGAAGAAGTATGGGAAATTTACATACTAAAAAGTAAAAAGCAAAGGATTTACATATTTACAGATGAATCGAGGATATATATATATATATATATATATATATATATTTTTTTTTATAAACTATGGACAAGAAATTAATTTACATGATATGGAGAGGTATGGGAAAATTTACATACTATTAAAAGGTAAAAAGTAAAAAGCAAAGGATCTACAGATGAATGGACAACAGGAATAAAGAAAAAAGAAAGAAAAAAGAGAAAAGCATTCCTTTCGGCCCCTTGTTTTCTCTTTTTTCTTTCTTTTTTCTTTATTCCTGTTGTCCATTCATCTGTAGATCCTTTGCTTTTTACTTTTTACCTTTTAATAGTATGTAAATTTTCCCATACCTCTCCATAGCATGTAAATTAATTTCTTGTCCATAGTTTATAAAAAAAAAAAAATTACAGATTCATCTGTAAATATGTAAATCCTTTGCTTTTTACTTTTTAGTATGTAAATTTCCCATACTTCTTCATATCATGTAAATTTCTTTCGCTTATATATTTGGCGCTTCTGTTTCATGCTCAGTAGCAACCCGAGGAAGGGCATTCTTGCCTGAAAGCTCGTGTTTTGTCAATAAAAGAGAATTACCACGTTTATATCGACTTTGTTTCTAAAATTATTTTTTAAATATTCAATACTGCTGGACCGTGATGACGGGCGGCTAACTTCGGCAACACCGGAGCTGACGTCACACCCGTACTTTCACTTTCTGTTTTTATATCCTGCATCGGCGTAGCCGCGCTGACTTATATTTTCTTTCCCCATGATTACCATTTCATCAATATATATAATCCTTTCACCTTGTTGTAGTTAATTAAAGAATAATTAACGTTAAGCGCTGTGTGTATGTAATCAAATTGAAATACAACCAAGATTATGAGACTGAAGAAGCGCAAGGCCTAAAACGTGAGTAACCAAATTTCCTTTGATTACTTGGCCCATCCTTTTTCTACTTACCAAATATTTTGTAAAATGGCAAACACGACGATTACAAAATTAAATGGTGCTAATTACTCCAGCTGGAGTTTCCAGATGAAACTCGTTCTAATCGAAAACTACTTGTGGAGTTTGATCAATCCAGACTACTCCATCCTCTCCGATAGATCAGAATGATCGTGTTTCTCTTGCATCTGAATGCAAGGAAGAGCTTACACTGGAACTTTGACACAAAAGGCTGATGCATGTAAATGCATATACGATAGCAAAGATGGCCAAGAACCAAAGCGTAAGAGGACTTGATTGCAGCCCGGCAAAGCCAGAAAAGTGCGAAGACTGCTTGATCGGCAAGTCTTACCGTCTGCCATTCCTTCAGCACTCACACAAGGAGGAAAAAGAAATCATGCCGTTGGACTTGGTGCATGCGGACTTGATGGGTCCACTTGACGTATTGAGCTGGGGAGGAGCCAAGTACGTCTTAACCATCATTGATGAATCTACGAGATATGCAAGTGTATTTTTCCTGTAAAACAAAGGCGGAACCCTGGGAAAAGTCAAAGAGTGGATTCAAGAATCTGAGAAACAAACCAGCCGGAAACTAAAACGAATACGTACGGATAATGGCTTGGAATTTTGTTCCAAGGAATGGGACACTTTATGCACGAGCTTGGAATAGTTCATGAACACACTATGACGTATACACCCCAACAGAATGGTGTGGCAGAAAGAATTAATAGGACACTCCTAGATCTTGTCAGGAGCACTATATCTGGAAGTGGTCTGCCAAAGGCTTCCTGGGCGGAGCTGACTTACACCCCAGCCTATGTCAGAAACAGAGTTCTCAACAATCACAATGGTGAAAGCACGCCATATGAAATGTGGACAGGGAACAAGCCTAGCCTTAAACACATAAGAGCTATTTGCTGTCAAGTATTTGTCCATATTCCAAGACAAGTCCGTAAATCCAAACTCGAAAGGAGAGCTGTCAAAGGTAACCTTGTTGGATATGCACTCAGAGGACGTGGCTACAGAGTGTGGATTCCTGAGATGAAGAAAGTGGTGGAATCTCGGGACTGTGTCTTCAAAGAGAGTGATGTATCGAAGAACGACAGCAACCGGGAGGTGCTTCCATCAGTTGAACACTACAGCTATGGGACTCAACGAGAGATTGAAGAGTATCTGGTGTCTTTATTAGATCAAGAAGATGTGATACCTACAGAAGAGGACAGCCATAATGAAGATACTGTGAAGCCTTCTCCTACTCGATCTCATCCAATGATCCTAAGGAACCAGAGAAATGCTCAGAACTCAATTGAATTCCTCAGTACTGAAGTAAATAAGGGAGATCCTACTTCGTATAAAGAAGCTATCCAAGGCCCTGAAGCTGAGCATTGGCTTGAAGCAATCGAAGAAGAATTGGAATCCTTGAGAAAGCACAAAGTTTGGGAACTAACAGAACTACCAAAAGACTCTGCCCCAATTGCTTGTAAGTGGGTACTGCACAAGAAGACCAACGCCGAGGGTCAAGTAGTTAGATACAAGGCCCGACTTGTGGCAAAGGGCTTCACTCAACAAAAGGGAATCGATTATGATGAGTGTTGTCTTTGTCTTAAATTTGAAAAAAAAAGACAATACAAGGTCCCGATGGCTTAACCTGAACTAAAAGCTCCTAGCTTTACAGTAATGCTGGAAACTGACTTGAAAATTATAAATTGATAAATCAATACCTTTATTGCAGTGATCAGTAGAATTAAGTCCCAACGCTGGATGGCGAGGCCTAAATTAGAAGACAGTGATGAATAATTTAATACTTATTGAAAGAAATATTTATTTAAAAATCACACAAATTAATATTAATACAAATATTATTCAAAACAATTATTAAAATTTATGAGAGATAGTTCTTTTTCAGGCCTGTCAAAACCAAACGTTGGCGTCGAAAAACAGCTTTTGTTTACCGGAATTGCGGGGTAATCCTTTTTCTGCTCGCGCATGCACGGGGGGGGGGGGGGCAGCGGGGCAGTGTTGCCACCGTCGGTTGGTCCAAAAAGTACCTATTTTTGCGTCACTCTCCCACCTTGACCTTTTGAACTTTGCTATAAGGTCAATATTAATTTTAAAAAAACAAAGAAGGAATTATATCAAATCTAACAGAAAGTTTTATGATTAAATTTTCTCTCAAACTTCAATTAAACCTAATCGGTAACTTGACTTTTCTTCCAGAACGCATGTAAACTTTCCCTACTTTTACTGGAGTAGTTTTCTCTTGCACTGACGCGGACTCCACACCGGATGTTTTCTCCCTGACGATCTCATCCTCCGCTGGCTTAAGCTCCCCGTCGCCTTGCTCTACGTCCTCAGATGGTACTTCAAGTGGGAACAATCGTTGAACTGCACGCTTCATGAATCCAGACTTAGTCTTAACTTCCACAAGTCTTCGCACATTGTCAGTTCCAGGAAACACCTTCGTAATCTTTCCCATAGGCCAGTTTATTTGCTTCCTGTTTTCAACCTCCACAAGGACGATATCTCCAACTTTTAACTGTCGTTGTTTCTTGCGATTGTCGTGATGCACCAACAATCCTAGGTACTCGCTTCTGAACCTCTTACGGAATTCCTTCAGGAGTCGTTTGCATTTCTCATAGCTCTTCCCAAAGTTACACCTGAATTCATTTAGATCAATCTCTCCTTCAGCTCTTGGTTCTCGAAGAAACATCTCTGGGGTTAATGGCACAAGGTCATCATTGTCCTCAGCAATGTAGGTGAGTGGTCGCGCGTTGATAACTCGTTCACAGTTTTCGAGGATCGTCACCATTTCTTCATAGTTGACAACACGTTTTCCCAGCAATCTTCGAAGCAGCTTTTTGGTGAGTCCAACAATTCTCTCGATCCAACCTCCCCACCACGGTGCTGCCGGAGGATTGAGCTTCCATTTCACTCCAAAATTAACTCGATAAAGCTCGTTCCGGAGTCCAACTAGATTCGTCCCATTATCTGAGTATATGACTGCAGGGCAACCTCGTCTTGCTACGAACCTCTCTACTGCTCCCACCAATGCTTCCGTCGATAAGGAAGACACCAGTTCAAGGTGGACCGCACGGTATACGCCACAGGTGAAGATGACGAACCAAACCTTCTGTCCATCTTCCAGATATAAAGGTCCTCCGAGGTCAATTCCTGTCACCTCAAAAACCACAACATCTCGTACGCGATGTTGAGGCAACGATGCTTCTGGTACGTCGACTCGCTTGGTTTCAAATCGTCGACAGCGAGGACATTTATGAATTACATGATGAACTAGTTGTCGAGCTTTTGGAATCCAGAACTTCTCTCTTAGTACTGATCGCAGCGTCTGGGCTCCACAGTGGTACATTTTCTCGTGGACTGATTTCACAATTAGCTCTGTGACCGGATGATTCGTTGGGATCAAAATTGGCAATCGGAACAGTTCATCGTCATTTCGATTCACTATCCTCGTTTTCACTCTCCATAATCCTTCTTGATCTTGGAACGCGTGTAGCTGCTTCATCTTGGGATCTTCCTCACCGATCGATTCACTCTGTATTATCTTAACTAGGGACTTTTCAGCACTGTCTAGCTCCTCTTGTGAGATGATATCTCCTTTGTATTCAGAGGGCTTGAAACGTAGCATCCACGCGATTACTCTCAGTATTTGTGTTAGAGTCACTTCACGTTTTCCCTCGTATAGATTCAGATACCATGGATTCTCCTCGGGCTTTTTGGCTACAAATCCAGCCACCACAGTCTTCCTCCTCTCTTCTTCAATGGCTTCCAGATCATACTGTACTTTTGATACTGGCCAGTCTTCTTTCTTTCACTGAAGCCATTTTGGTCCCTCCTACCATCCGGATTTTGTGAATTTCGATGGGGATTCACCACGGGATGGGAGATCCGCTGGATTGTGTTCCCCTGCGACATGGTTCCAATCTTCACTCTTCGTAAGTGTTGTGATCTCCTTGACACGGTTGGAAAACGAACTGAGCCCAATTCTCTTGTTGTTGTATCCAGTATAGGGCAGGACTGGAGTCTGTCCAACATTGAATCTTCTCCGGACTTTCTTCTGAATTTTCCAGAACATGCACCAACAGTCGTGCTCCAATCAAACAGGCTAATAGTTCCAGTCGTGGAATCGTGATCCTCTTAATAGTTGCCAGTCAATTTCTTGCTTCAACGAATCGCACTATTATGACTGACGCATTCTCTATTCGCATGAAGATCACCGATGCGTACGCTATAGCTGAAGCGTCACAAACAATGTTGTTCTTCCTTTGATAGGTAAGATCCATCGAGGTATCTTGATCTGATCCAATTCTAAAGCTTGCTTCCTCCATTTTATGAACTCGACCCGTCTGTCTTCGTTCAGCGGTTCATCCCATGATTTATTCTCCTTCCAAGCATCTTGAACCATCTTCTTAATCTTGATTGTAGCTGGACAGGTAAATTGAATCGGATCAAAAATGCGATGGCAGGCTGACAAGATACTTCTCTTTGTGATTGATTTTTCTTCATCTATATTTTTCAATGACTGCACATTAATGGCAATAGTGTCAGTCTGAAGGTGCCATTTCATACCCAAAATAGAGGCTGGATCTTGTTCTGTGATTCCAGGTTCATTCCATATCCAGTCTCATAACTCAAATTTGGCTTGCATCATGATGTCGGAGGATTCTTTGATAAATTTTTTGAGATCATGTGTAGATGACAAACTAAGAATGCAGTTGTCAACGTAAAAACTTCGGGCAAGAAGTTCTGCGCACCTATTATCTTGAAACTGCGGCAGGCTCAAATGATACTTAATGGTTGCAGCTAGCAGAAAAGGACTTGAGGTAAGGCCAAAGACTACTCGGCAATGCCTGTAAAATTTTAGTGTCTTCTGGTCCTTTTTCCACCAAAGGAACCGAAGGAATTCACGATCTTCTTCTCGAACCTGAATCTGGAGAAAAGCTTTTCGTATGTCTGCAATGATGCCATACTTTCCAAGTCTAAACCGCAAGAGCAAATCAGGAATGAGCTCAATCAGGTTGTCTCCTTTTTCCAGACATTGATTTAATGATGGGAGCCCCTTTTTCTTGCAACTTGCGTCGAATACTGGTGTGACTATCCTTGAGCACTGGGCGATGAGGAAGATAACTGCACTCCTCCCATTTATCCTCAACTTTCTCGATGAATTTCTCTTTTTCCCACTCCTCAAAAATAGTATCATACTTCTCATACAGCATCTTGCCCTGGACATTCCTTGTTGTAGTCAGCAATCTATTTTCTGTAGTTCGGCGATTGACCGGAACTGGTGGATGTCCAGCTATCCATGGTAGTGACACGATGTACCTTCCGCTTTCGTCTCGTTTCACAGTCTCCTTGAAATGAGTGTTGGAGGCTTCGATTAAATCTTTCCTAGATTTTGTTTCTGCTGCATCCATGATGCCAAGCACATCTAATTTCCATAAATCCTGAACGTCGAAACTGATAACGTGAAATGAAGTCACGATCAGGCATGAATCTTCCAAGTCTTTCCCTATTGCAGGTCCCATTACTGTCCACCCCAACTTGGTTTCTGTTGCCACAACTCCATTTTGCAATATTTGCATTCTGCCTGTCAGAATGCTGCTAAGCAAGTCTGAACCAATCAACATGTGGATTGATATCTCTTCACCTTGGCATATGTCAGTCAAGTTGATCCCTCGAGCTTTTAACTCATTGAGTATAGTATGATCCTGTACTTGACTGATGTGTCCGCAAATTACTTCCTGATCCAAGAATTTGAGATCATCCATGTATTTGTTGTTGAGGCTGGAAACATTTACTTTGTACACATTGTGCTTCTTTTGACGAATTTCTCCGCCTCCAAACAGATTGTGGGTAAGTGTAACTTGCTGCACTCTCTTTAGGCCCAGTGCGTCCCCCATTCTCTTTGAAATATAGGACCGCTGGGATCCACAGTCAAGCAACACTCGAACATTATGCTTCCCCTTTGGTCCGCTTATCTTGACTATCAGAGTTTGTAGATAGACTCCTCCCACGGTAGCGTTGTTTAAAGTTGTTGACGTGAATTGATTGGCGGTCTCTTGCTTTGTTGCAGGACTTTCCCCTGAAACCTTTAGTTCCGCTTTTTGGAGATGAGAAGTCTTCTGGGCTTCCAAAGTAGGACACATAATGGGGTAATGCTTCCCTCCGCAGACAGAACAACGTGGCTTAATCCGGCATTTCTCGAATCCGTGGCCAGGAAGCAGGCACCAAAAACAAACATTCTTCCCTTTAGCCTTATCTTTCTTCTCTGGTAGATGCATCTGCTGTCCACTGTAGCATTCTTGACTCGGGTGACCATTCCCACAAAAGATGCAGTTGTTTCGTATCTGAGTGGTGTTGGCGATCTGAGTGGTGTTGGCGAGGTCAGTAGTCGTCGGCATTTTACTTCCAGTATTCTTCTTAGAAAGAGATTTCCTGTTTGATCGATCATCCTTCGCATCTTGATTGTTGTCGATCTTGAACGCTGCTTTGGCCATACACTCGACTCTCGCCCTTCACTTCTGTCTTCAAAAACGTCATGAGTTATGTCAACTTATCCTGTACTCCTCTTCCGCTCACTGTATATAGACTTCGTTCTCATACTCTAAGGGTGTCCTCTGGTAGCGCTGATTCGACGAGTGGGTACAGCATAGCCGCAAACTTGTCACGAGCGATGCCCAATGTTTCTAATGCTCGCAGTTGTGTTTCCAATCTATCGTAAAGCTTCACTACAGACATCTTACCTTCGGCTCTCACATTCTGAAGCACATTTTGAAGCAGGTCACGTACATAAATCTCAACAAGCATTTCATCCTCTCCAAAACGTGATTTGATATACTCGATGACTTTAGGGTAGTTGTCGGCACTCGGTGGAAAACTTTCGACTGCTTCTCTTACCTCGGAGTTCTCGGCGGTGGCTTGAAAGAGATACTGAAACTTAGTTTCTGGAGGCATCTGTGGATCCCAGTCAATCGTGCTGAACTGACTCCAGAATGTAATCCATTCTCTTGGTTCTCCCCCAAACTTCTTGAACTCCAGCTTCGGTAGGTGATAGTTCATTGCTGCTGTGCCGCTGATTGTACTAACGTCATCCTTTTCCGCAAGAGCCTCGTAATCAGTCATAATGTTACTGAAATTATCTTCGTACTCACAAACGGATTCGTACTCAGCAGTGAAAATGTCTTCAGACGCTGATTCTCGTTGCAGAGCTTCCATCCTCATGTTCAATATTAAAAGCTTTTCATGGTGGGTCTGGAGTAGGCGGAGGATTTTCTCTACATCTGCTTTCTTGACTTCATTCTTCTTGATCTCTGTTTCGAGTTCATTGAACGCCTTGGTGAACCTTGCACGCACTGGCGTCCTAAGCTTTTTCAGTTCAGCACTACTAACTGGTTGGTCAGCCATCCTGAGAAGTAATCACTGGTTCACAGTTGCACCTTTGTGTAATCAGTAATTCTTCAATCTGTATCCTGTCGACTGCGCCAAAATGTTGTCTTTGTCTTAAATTTGAAAAAAAAAAAAGACAATACAAGGTCCCGATGGCTTAACCTGAACTAAAAGCTCCTAGCTTTACAGTAATGCTGGAAACTGACTTGAAAATTATAAATTGATAAATCAATACCTTTGTTGCAGTGATCAGTAGAATTGAGTCCCAACGCTGGATGGCGAGGCCTAAATTAGAAGACAGTGATGAATAATTTAATACTTATTGAAAGAAATATTTATTTAAAAATCACACAAATTAATATTAATACAAATATTATTCAAAACAATTATTAAAATTTATAAGAGATAGTTCTTTTTCAGGCCTGTCAAAACCAAACGTTGGCGTCGAAAAACAGCTTTTGTTTACCGGAATTGCAGGGTAATCCTTTTTCTGCTCGCGCATGCGCGGGGGGGGGGGCAGCAGGGCAGTGTTGCCACCGTCGGTTGGTCCAAAAAGTATCTATTTTCGCGTCAATGAGATTTACTCACCTGTTTCTAGTTTTGAAACAACAAGACTGCTTACAGCAATAGGTGTTGAAAATAACTGGTTCCTAGACCAATATGACGTGAAAAGTGCTTATCTCTACGGCAAGCTTGACCGAGTGATCTACATGGAACAACCAGAAGGCTTTGTTAAACCTGGTGAGGAACATCTTTACTGCCAACTCAAAAGGTCTCTGTATGGACTGAAGCAAAGCGGCAGATGTTCGAACAAGTGCCTTGATGAGTGGTTGAAGAAAAAGGGATTTATGAGGAATCCAGTTGACCCTTGTGTCTACAAGCTCAAGCTGAACGAAGGAATAATAATCTTATCATTATACGTGGATGATATTCTTACTCTGACGGAGAATCAAGAAGTGAGAGAAAGTGCATTGAACTGCTGAGAGGTCACTTCAAAACAAAGTACATCGGACAGTATCCTAACTGCTTGGTGTCAACTTCACTTGATCAAAGGGTGGATGCGCAACTCTAACACAAAGAGCCTATATAAAAAGTCTACTGGAACGGTTCAATCTTCAGGAAGGAAGAGAAGTCTCAACGCCAATGGAAACCAGACCAGAACTTCTTGAGGAAGAAGATGAGGAAAACTGCCAAGACCTTCCCTACCGTGAACTAATTGGTGGACTGCTCTACATTTCACAGCGGACAAGGCCAGACATTGCCTATGCAGTAAGTCAATTGGCTCGCTATTGTTCAAAGTACACTAGAAAACACTGGGTTGCTGCGAAACAAATTTTAAGATACTTAAAATCTTCAGAGCATCTAGGCATCACCTATAGACGGACTGGGGAACAACTGTGTGTCTATTCGGATGCAAATTGGGGAACCAACCTGGAAGACAGAAAGAGTACATCGGGTTACGTAGTGATGTTTGCAGGTGCTCCAATCCTATGGCGAAGTTCAAAGCAAACTGTTACCGCCCTCAGCACAATGGAGGCAGAATATATTTCCCTATCATCGTCAGTCAGGGAAGTGACATGGATCAGGGAATTCCTGAACCATTTGGATATACCACATAATATGGTTGAGCCAACTCCGGTGTGGTACGATAACCAAGCAGCTATAGCACACACCAAAAGCTACATCGGCCGATCCAAGACCAGGCACATCGCTATTAGATATCACTTTGTCAGAGAAAAGGTGGATGACGGTGTGATTCAACTGGACTATGTTACAAGTGGAAGAAACCTAGCGGACATTTTGACCAAGCCACTGGGGAGAAACCTACATAGCTTCATCGTTCGAGACTTTTAAGCGGCGAAGTAATCCATGAATAAGAGATCACTTGGAGGGAGGAGACTGCTGGACCGTGACGGCGGGCGGCTAACTTCGGCAACACCGGAGCTGACGTCACACCCGTACTTTCACTTTCTGTTTTTGTATCCTGCGTTGGCGTAGCCGCGCTGACTTATATTTTCTTTCCCCATGATTACCATGTCATCAATATATATAATCCTTTCACCTTGTTGTAGTAATTAAAGAATAATTAACGTTAAGCGCTGTGCGTGTGTAATGAAATTGAAATACAACAAATACTTTATAAAATTAATATTTATTTCTATTGGTGAATTTTATTTCTTTAATATATTTTAATTTTAATTATTTTTAAATATTTTTACTTCACAGAGAGAAGCGTGATTATAGCTTTGTGCGGGGGGTGAATTCAGCAACATTGGGGCAAGTTAGCAGTATATTTGATGATTTTTTTCCCTGGAAGCGGAGGGTAGTGATAACAAAAAGGAGCTGCTGAAAGCGCAGGCTGTTGGCCTGGCTGCAGCTTTGGCTGCCCTTTTCCAATCCTGAACTTGGATTAAGAGGTAGGTGGGCTAGATGGGTGATTCATGGATTAAATAGGTCTCTTTAGTTATTTTTAGTGTATGTATATTTTAATCATCCATTTTTTAACTTATTATATACAACAACAACAAAAAAAGCCTTTATTTAGGGTCACTGACCCTATACAGGATTCACCAGAGGTATGCATAAGAACAAAGCAGTGAGACAAAGGAAATAACGATATATACAGAGTAAGAAGAAAAAGAAAAAAAAAACAAGAAAAGAAAAAAAAAAAAAAGAAAGAGGGAAGCAAGAAATCAACACAAAAAGAGTAGCAGTAAGAAAGTGAGGAGTGAGTATCACTTGGCCTTCTTCTGAGATATGGACTTGTGGAAACCATAAAACGCCGTAGCAATATACTTATTCTGGGTCATATTGTCAATTATTGATGGAAGTGAAGCACAGAGTTGCCCAGTTTTGAGCATAAGGGTTCTTCTTTCTTCTTTCAGAGCAGGGCAATCAAAAATATAGTGAGTGATTTCATTTTTTAGTTTTGAATTACAGAAGGTACAAGTCGGGTCCTCACCGCAGAGCATCTTGGTGTGGTTTTCTCTAAAAAAACTTGAAAGTATTCTAACTTGTGCGAGTAGTCTTACAACCGGGAAAGGAAAATCTCCTAAAAGGTATCCCTCCGTCATGAAAGATATGTGAATGTCTTTGTAGTGAGAGTATAGCTTAGATTTATCCATTCTTGTAAGGTCGTTTTGTATAGATTGGTCTGCCGCTGTTTTTAAGAGCCCTGTAATCGCGCTCCTCAGCGTTTCAGGGTCATCACAGGAAACAAGTGCAGGGGATCCATTATTGTTAAGCAGATTGGTGAGCTTTTTAATGAAACCGATGGGTGTGCCCGAAGCATTAGACAGTTCCCGTGTTCTATTAAAACATATACGTGGCAATCTGTCACTGCTCATATTCAACACCCGCAGCCAATACTTCAGGGTTTAACTTATTATATATACATACACATTTTAAATTTAAAAGTATTTTTTTAATCTTATATTTAATTTATTTTTTATTGTTGTGTACTTTGAAAGATTTTTATTGGTCAGAATAAAATATGTTTAGCTGAAAAGGAGTGGTCAATTCTCCCTTTAACATTATTTTTGCTAGTCGGTACAGCTTTAGGTCTCTACATGTGCTATAGATGTATAAATTTGTGGTCTGCTTTTCTGCAGCCGGTGGCGCCCAAATTATTGACATGCAGTGATCTGGAAATAGTTATAAAAGGTAACAATAACGGAAAAACCTTCAGAATCCTTTTCGATTACAACGGAACACAATAATTCTAATAATTTTTAAAATAATCCCTATATATATAAAAGTCAGTGTATGTATGTATGTATGTCGGCTATACACGTCCACAATACGTAACTAATCTGGCTGAAATTTTAACAATATATAGTTTATCTGGAAAAACTGATAGGCAAATTTTCAGGCTTCTATCTCGAATATCCTTAAAGTTATTAACAAATTATTAACATATTTTCCCTATTTCACTCGCAACCGGCCTCACTGTGGTAACTTCGAGAAGTAAAGTTGAGGAAGGATGAACCACGTGGGGCGACAGGGGATTGGTGGAGCGGAACGTTCCACAAGAGTGACGACTTTGAATGATGTAATGACGGTGTAGGGGCAAGAAATCACTTGCTATCATTTTATGCATATATAAAATTTAAAATATATTCATATAAAAAATCAAAATAATAAAATTTTCAAATATCGTTGTGAAAATTTTTATTTTTATATTTTAAAAACACAGTTTGGAGCGGGACTTTTCACAAGTGACATCCACGGTGCCAATTTATAATTGTAATGAATAATATTTGAATGAAACATTTAATCAGGTAAAACCCGGGCGTTGCCCGGGTCATTCAGCTAGTTTTTTTATAAATACCTTTTTAAATACCATATCCTAATTTTTGATAAGGTACAATTTGAGATTATATATTAGAAAAATAAGATAACAAGGCCACAACCAAATACATTAATTATGCATGGTACTTTGGTAACAGCGTTGTTACTGAGTGTAACACATCATGTATGTGTTACATGTATTGTTATCTCTCTTATAATCACACACATAATTCTAAAATATAAAAAGTTTAATATGGTATCAGCAGCATTAAATATTGGTCCCAAGTGATGTTATTATATTGAGATTCAAATTTTTAAATTAATTTCTCAATTTTAATAAAACTTCTAAAATTTTAATAATGACTTTTTGTACAATTTAGTTTCTTTTAATTAATGTTTTCTTTAATTTTCATAAAGGGAATAAATATTAATTTTATCTTTAAAATAATAAAATGGAGAATGTACTTTTAAAAATAAGGCAACAACAAGAACCCATCTAAAATGAATAATTTGGTGTGATGGTTACCAAAAGGTCATACCATAATTTATTCATTTGGATATGGTCTCGTTATCTTATATTTCTAATCTATAATCCAAATTTATGCCTCTTATCATACATTAAAAGAATATATATTAAGCTTGCATAAAATTCCCAAAAAAAAATGAAAATAAACATAAAAACTGGTGAAGTCAGTTAGTTGGAAGGAATGTATAGAAGCTATCATTAGTTCTAATGCTAGCAAAACAACATTATCAATCACGACAATGACTAAGCTATCTGATAAGATACTAAAGCATCATGACATGTCCAAAGTTACATTTTTTAATAAACAAGACCTGTGTATCTCATCACATTCTATTCTAAAAATATTGCATCTATATTTCAGCAATTAGGCCTGTATCAACTGGAAGTATATTTATTTTTTTTTTTTTTAATTTTAAAATTGCATTGAAACAAGAAATATGTCAAATTTGATTTTAAAAATCGGTCAAATTATAGATGGTGTTGAATTATTATTTGAATGAATTAATTAATACAAAGCAATAACGCACCATCTATATACAACAAATGAAGACATAAAGACGCGAAAATGTTTCTTTTCACAAATAAATCAAACTTTTACTGTCCTTACTGCAATGAAAAAATATTGGGAGGGCTTGGCTCATCAGTGGTGAACCCTCCCAGCGGTTTCTACCAGACCGCTTCTCTAGAGCTCTATTACTGTATTGGATCATTCTACTTTTATATGCTACACTGAAGGTGGAATCTTAGAAATGGTATTTAAGCAAACTATGGACATTATTTGGAAGGCTGGTTGGTGGTCAGGTCATAAAAACATGGTTGAATTATCGCAAGTGTCAAATTAACATGGTTATACTATATATACATTTCTCACATCACAACAATTTATATATTTTAAGGGACCACAAAAGTGGAATTAATTGACTTAATTCAAGGCTCATCTATTTAGCCTATAGAGAGAGAATCAGCAGTGATGTCATCTGATATTTTACATTGAAGATTTTGATAAGGTACAATTTGGATTATAGATTAGAAACAAAAGGTTACAACACCAAATCCAAATTATTGAAATGTTTGGGACATTTCAGCAACAGCATTATTTCAATAATTTGGATTTGGGCTTGGTTACTTTTTTTTATTGAAGACATTGGTCGAGTTGAACAATATATACATGCTACTTTAAAATGTCAAATGCGAGCAAGCAAGTGAAATGATTTTTACCTGAGTATCTAACAAGGATTTATACTTAACAGATATCAAGGCACAACAAGCTAGGTCACACATACACACCCTGGTTTTGTTAAATGAAAGGTGAGCCAACGATCTGCAAATTGCTATTAACAGCCAAACATTTTTTAGCTCTAAAAGTGATTTTCAAATGTCTCTAAATGAACCCATTGTAAAGAGTATTCATTGTATCTATGTATTTAAAATGGATGTTGCATTGACACATCACACACACAGTACTGGTATTCCTTTCACAATATATTCTTTGGCTAAAAACATTATTTCATTTACTCCTAGTATCACCTATTCTCCATTCTAACAAATGATATATGGTGAAACAGTGATAAAATAAAGGCTTTCTTCTGGCCAAAGTATTTTCATACAAAAAAATATATATAAACAATATAATTATTTTTACATCAATAAAATTAGTCCTTATGGAAAATAAATGAAAAAATCCATGTCACAGTTGTTTATGGGGTTTGCAAGGCCATCAGTCTCAAAAGAAAACCAAAAGTTTCCATGTCAAAACAACTGACCTGGAGTCTGTGGAGGAGGGGTCTCCACCACAGGGGTAACAGGGGCACCTGACTGTGCGTTGAGCTTCCAGGGCCCTGAGGAATTGTTGTCGCTAGAGCCCCCTCCAGTGCCAGTGCCCTCCTCTCCATCCTCATCTCCAGAGCCCTCATCCTCCTCCCCTTCTTCCTTCTCACTCAGAGTGAGGGCCTGTATCCTCAGTCCTGTGTAGTCCTTCTCTTTCTCCTCCTCCACCTCCTTCCAGTCATCTGCCTCCTGCACAACCTGCACCTCCCACACCACATCTTATAAGCTAAAGGGTAATAAATATAATTTCACACAAATGTATTTCACATTTTACCTATGTGTTTTTTATCAATTGATTTTTAGTTGTTTGTTTTCAAGACAATAACAGTAAAACCTCTCTCTAAAGGACACCTAGTGTCATTTAGGGGAGGTGTCCTCTTTATGGAGAGTAGCTAATGAGCGAAACATTATAATTTTGGTGATGAAAACTTTTTTATAGAAGTGTCCTCTCATGGAGGTTCTGCTGTACTAGAATGAAAATTCAAAAGTAGATTTGTAGTAGTTGTAGTTTTAAATGTTTTATGACATGGTGAAGAAATAAATAGAAAGATCTCAAACAGTGTGGTAGATTTGAGTGAGAAAAGGGAGTTACAATCCTAAGGCCACCACCAAGGACAGACAAGGCAAGTACAGTTTCCCAATACACAGGATACTGACTCACACCAGATTACTTCAGCAAACAACAACTGTCATTCTGCTAGTTTACATAGTCTACTTCCAGACATGGAAATGTCTTTTAACATTTATATAGTCTAACCCTCTGATAATAATTTAAATAAAAAAAGATATTTATTCAAGAAATAAACAAATAATTAAAGATTTCCACAGATGACAATGAGTTGCATTTGAAGTGGGGTAGCTGAACTTCTACAAGCATCATATCTTATGCTTCTAAAATGGACATGGCCAAAGTATATAGGTCTGGTGATGTTTATTGTTTATTTCTATTGGCTTTCTCTAAGTTATTTGAAATGATTATTTAACTTTCCACATCAGGAGGTAATTATTATTTACATCACATATATGCCTTAAACTATAAAAATGAAGTCAATTTTTTATTAACCCTTAATTACTGGCATTCAGCTTGAAAGGCCATGTGAAAAATAAAAATGTTTGCGAAAATTTTTAAATGCATCATTTTTCATCAAATTTTTAGGTAGCTTAATAAAATGCATTTATTTGAAGAACTTTGCATTTTAAGAGAAATCTATTTTGTATATCCCGAGTTATTAAATCAAATGGCCTTTAAAGCCGAGCGCCAGTAATTACATCACTGGGAATTCTGGGAATTTTAGCGTTCCTATTATTGGCCGTTTTACTTTTGGTTTTATTGACCTTCAAATGCACCAAATAAGTTGAGCATCCGTTTTTTTATTACTTTTGCTTTAATTATATGCATTCTAAATTGTGTTTTGTGATTGTAATTTTGTATAATATAATAGAAGTTCGGATCCACTTTTGGTTTTTCAAAAAACAAAACTTTGGTATCCTATGTCCCTAAAATTGGAAAATCTGTTACATTACACTCCACAATGCATTCGACCACAAGAATGGATCAAGAAACTGCTGAACAACAAAAGCCCGAGATAATCACATTTTATATGACCAAAGGTGGTGTGGATGTAGTTGATCAGAAATGTGCCATGTATTGTTGGAAGAAGAACCAAAAGATGGCCCATGTTTATTTTTTAACTTTGTGGATGTGGTTGCAATAAATTCAGCAGTTATTTATAAGGCTGTCAAGCAAGACGATGGATGGCTCGAAAAGATTTTATAAAGCAGCTTGCTCTACAACTAATGAGAGTTGCCTTGAATATGAGAAATCAAACCAAAAATTTGTCAAGAGATCTGCAAGTATTAATTCAGAAGCATGCTTAACTTCATAACTTGAGGTAGGCAAATATTTATTTGATGTTCATACGAAATATCAATAATGTGCGTTCTGACAAGCAGCAGTCCTTGTCCCAAAAAACGCAAAAGATGCTACCTATGTAAAAAAGATCGTCTAACTCAAATGCAATGCAAAAAATGCAAAGAACCAATCTGCAAAGATCATTCTATTGAAATATGCTTGAATTGTGCACCTAATCTTGAATAAAATATTTTAGATAGAATTTATTAGAATATATATATATATATAATATTTTAGATACAGTGGTACCTCGACATAAGAGTTTAATTTGTTCCGCAACCTTGCTTGTATCTCAAAGCACAGAACATATCATGGACGTACTACGGCCATACTGCCTCGACAAGTCAACAACTCGAACACCTTGCTCATGTTTTTCTATAATTTCACGTTTTAATTCAATACTCATCATCTTTTTCTTAGCACTTGACTTTTTACAAACTTTCTTCCGATCCATGGTTATAAAAATAAATGAACTAAAACTGTAAATGTAAACGCAACACAAAACACAACTTATCACAGCGGAAGCACGCTGCTAACTGATCGTGATGGCGCGACTGCGTGTTACTACCTGTTGTGTTTTAACTTTAAAAGCACACAAAAATATAATAAACTTGAATTTGTTTATTCAAGTCTCAAAAATTTTAGGAAAAGCAAAAACAAAACAAAAGTACTGGTCAAAAAGAAACATTTAAAATCACAAATTAATATCTTCAACACTACCGAACCGAACTCATCTCGAATTTCACTCATCTCGAATTTCGCTCATAACTAAAAGCAAAAAATCACTTGCTCGTCGGCTCGTATCTCGAAAAACTCGTATGTTGGGGCGCTCGTATGTCAAGGTACCACTGTATTTAGATAGAAAGAGTTTCTTGTACATTTTCATTTAATTTTGTTTAGAGCTCTGTTTCTTCGAAAAAAAAAACATTTATTCTTTGGAAATTATGTCAATACATTTAATTTCATTTTAATATTATAATTAAAATGGTTTATTATTGATTTTAAAAGTCGGCCTGAGAGAGGCCGAAGGCCAGTAATTGTGTCTTCTTCTTTCTTATCTCCACTCAATCACACTAAGGTATCAAGCTTGTAAAGCTTGAGATTTTTGATGGTGTCTGCCGGGGAAGAGTAGAGCTCATCAATGGATGAGTCAATACAGTCAATAATATGTCTTGGGGTTGCAGGCTGAGAATTGCACTTAGTACATAGTGGGAAAACCCTGCAACCATTCTGGAAAGTCATTGTCCGTAGATGACTAGACTTAAGTCTGGAAATCAAAGACTGTTGTTCTCTTGGGAGGACAGAACCGATGCTTGTCCCTCCTGCTCTGTACCAGTCATGTGCAGCATCAGATTTCCATTCCTGCAGACATTGGGTTTTGATGGTACGGAGGAGGTCTCTTTCGTCTAGTTGGGTGGTAGATTGTCTTGCTTCAGCTCCAGCCTTTGCCAGAGTCTGCCAGCTCATTACCAGGAATTCCAACGTGAGCTGGAAGCCATTGCACTGTGACTGAGCTGTTGGCTGGAAGTCGGTTTACAGACTTAGCAATGCTCTTGAGGAGAGGTTCTTGACTGGAGAAGCAGCTTTGAAGGGTATAAATGGCTGCTCTTGAGTCAGAGTAGATTATTATTTTGCTTGGCGAGTTGATGTTGATGTCTTTTAGAGCCGTATCTATAGCAGAGAGTTCTGATTTATAAACTGAAAGATGTCTAGGGTGGGAGAGGGAGATTTTTTCCAGGATCTTATCTTTGTAGATAGCAATTCCACTGCCAGACAGTCCAGTTTTAAGTTGGCTACCGTCAGTGTAAATTGTGATGTCGAAGAGGGAGCTATTTTCCTCAATGATTTGGAGGCCAAGAGCTTTAAGTAATTCTGGCTGAGTTTCATGTTTGTGGGGATTGTCTGGTAGATGAGGGAAACAGATGAGATTGTTGCGAGTTTTGTGTGGGGATAGGAAGTTCTGTGTTTGGGATTAATTGGGATGTCTAAAAGATTAGAGTTGTGAGCCAGGTTGAGAGGAGTGGGGCGTTTTAATCTTTGGTTTGGGGCCTAATTTCTAATAAATTTTCCTGTAAGATGTTCTTTTAGTAATTGTGTGACTAAATTAGGCGCCAGTAACTAAGGGTTAATCATCATCAAGATGATAAATAATTCAGTAAGTTGTCCATGAAAGAATATACAGGGTGATCCAAAAGTTCCGCACTATTTTAAAAATTAATAACTCCGCGAATATTTGCGCTAGAGCAATGCAGTAAACACCATTGTGTTCAGGATGCAATGGGATTTTTATGGCAACTAATGAAAAATTAGAAACTGATTTTAGTTACAATTTTATTCGCTAGATGGTGCTCTACCAGAATCAGAGATTAAGCGACCAAATTGTTTGATAAATTGAAAAATATAAATGGTCGACACATATTTTTCCTTTTTTAATACCAGGAAAGAACCCTAATAATATCTAATGATAAATTAATAAAACACCATTTCGCCAAAAATAGAAGAATTGGTTGACGATTTTTAAATACAATCTGAGATATGTAAAATAGCTATATGCAAATTAAACATGTAGCAAAAAAAATTTTATATTTTAGATGGGGTTTGGTGAAATAGATTGAATGAAAAACACTGCTGATATCAATGCATGATTTTTTGAAATGTTAATATAGTACCAAAAATTATGGCACTACTAATAGGATTTCTTGCTACAGTAATCCCTCGTTAAGACAAACTCAACGGGAGAACGAAATACCCTTTTCGTCTTAAAAGAATATATACCGAATTCGTATAAACCGAATTTGTATTAGACGAATTGAATTCGTGGTATCCGGGGGTTGTACTTATGTACTACTGATGAGTAAGAAAACTACATTTCTGAGGAATAACGAATAAATTTATTTGAAAACAATATTAATGAAAATATTTTATAATTTTAAGGAACAACAATTATGTATATGTATGTACATAAAGTATTTTATTTTAAAAGACAATATGGATAATATAATCACAATGTAAGGCAATAACATGAGAATATAAGTTTATTTTAAAACACAAATAAAAAAGAACAACAAAAGAAACAACTTACATAATATACTTGGTACATACAATGTTTATGTGTATGCAGCATATGCAGTATGCATAGAGTATCCTACATCTGGGTTTTCTCTGCAGGCTTCAGAAAGTCTGTTATAGTTTTTTGGTGGTATTTGATTGGGCACTGTTTCAGACACTCCCTTCTTATTTTATCCAGGTCATCTTCAAAATGAACATCAATATCCGCAGAGGTTTTGGACAGCTTCTGGAGGGTTTCGAGGGCCGCGATTACTTCCCCTCTAGTAGGCATCATTATCTCTTCTTTCACCTCATCGTCTTCTGTTTCTTCTTCTTCTTTCTTCTTTTCTTCTAATTCGGGTGAACCGCAAATTTCCAACCCTTCATCCAGGGCAACATACTCCAGAAAAGTCAAAGTCTCAGCTGGGTTTGTAGCTGAAAGGAGTTTGGTCCATTCTTCAGGCTCATCAAGCATTGTTTCTGGAAGTGAAAACGAACCAGCTGTTTTTTCCACACCCAATGAGACACTTATTTCTTTAGCCTTTTCTTTGACAAGTGCGCCGGATACTGGAATATTATTTTGTCTACTTTTTTAAAACCATTTTAAAAGCTCATCTTCCACGTCTTGATGGGATGCTTTTCGAAGTCGTTTTGAAGAGCTCGAAGACCCTGAGGCAACAGCCGCATCTATTTTTTCTTTGTTTTTTAGAATGGTTGATAATGTGGATGGGTTGATAATGTGCATGGATAATGTAGGGGTCACCATGGCCCCTACATTTATCAGTCGAGAAAAACAGCAATACTGGCACAATAGAGTCGCAATTTTCCACTGATTGAGTACATGGAACGACCCCAAGGGGATGGTTTCATAGAAAATGAGTCATCATAACAAACAAAGGACGAATGTTTACATAAAAGACAAAGAGAGCCAATACTTGATATCAACGGCGTTTTTGTTGTTTTAATAGTTTATTGTTTTACTTATAACTCGCCTTTAAAAACATATTAGAATTCGTTTTAACCGATTGATTAGTTCTGCTGGGGGCCAAATTTAATTCGTATTTCGTCATAACCGAATATTTCGTCTTAACCGGCAAAATCTCTTTGGCAAGCATTGAAATTTAACGGGGGAAAAGAAACGGTTCGCGCAAACAGAGAGTTCGTATAATCCGAGTTCGTGATAACGAGGGATTACTGTATAAGGAATGTATAGTTTCTTGACTGATTGGCGACACTTGACTATTTAACTGGATATTTGTCATGATCCAACAAATGAAATATAGATGGGAGTGACAAAATATATTTGTCGTACTTTATTCCAAATATCCTATGGGCTTGTCAAATGTTATCATTGCTTATTATAATGTACACAATTTAAAAAATGTGTCTCCTCAAATAATAATCAATTTTAGATCGACCTTTTGCGTTGAAAAGCGTGGTAATAAAAACATTTTGTATTATTTTTTTGCACAAAATTTCTAAAGTTATTGGTGTACAGAAAATAATCCTTATGCTATTTCTTCTAATGAGCGAAAAGCGAAAAATTAAACATAAGGGGTAAAATTGTGTGTACCAGTGTTATTCGAGAAGTTATAACATTTTGGTCTGCACGACATAATATAAGATGTGAGCAAATGACAAACAAAAAATTACTGTTCACAAAAAAAAAAAAAAAGTCAAAATGTGAGGACAGCATTTATTATCCCCATAACCCAACACAAAGAGCTGCAAAATATTGGTAGATAATATAATACATGGCCGCTTATATAACACATGAGGTAACTGCCTTCTCTCTTGTATTAAGTCACAATTCTTGCTCAATGTGGCGCCCTTCATTCTCAAACACCGCCCGCCAGTTTGAGTCGAACCAGTCAACAAGCCATTTTCGGAGTATGTCTGAGTTCGAAAATTCCTGTTTTTTTAGGGCGTGTCTTAAAGATGTGAAAAGGTGGTAGTCGGACGGCGCTAAGTCTGGTGAGTACAGCGGGTGGGGTAAGAGTTCCCAGCCCAAGTCTTTTATGGTGTTTTTGACCACCGTAGCGTTGTGGGCTGGAGCGTTGTCATGCTGCAGTATCAGCTTGTTGTGCTTTTCACGCCATTCCGGTCTTTTTTCATTCAATGCCTCTCTCAAACTGTGTATTTGTTGTTTGTAGCGACTAGTATCGACCGTTTCGCCAGGTTTCAGGAGCTCGAAATATACTACGCTGGTCTGGTTCCACCATACGCAAAGCATTGCCTTTTTTCCGAAGCGATTGGGCCTAGGCTTCTGTTTTGAAAATTGGCCGGGCGGGCCCCATGACTTTTGGCGCGTAGGATTGCTGAGTGGATCCATTTCTCATCAGAAGTTACAATTCGATGCAAAAATGACTTCTTTTCATGCCTGGCCAGCAGCCCTTCACAGGTTACCAGACGCCGTTCTTGCTGCCTTTCGCTCAACTCGTGGGGGACCCATCTGGAAAGCTTTTGGGTCATTCTGAGGCTGTTTAAACGTAGGGAAACAGCACCTTGAGACACCTGGAGCTGTTTCGTGAGTTTTTCCTGCGTTTGGGCACTGTCCTCATCCAACAAAGCTTGCTGTTCAGCGTCCTCGAACTTTTGGTGCGGTTTTCCACGTGGTTCATTATCAAGTTCGAAATCGCCACTTTGGAATTTTTTAAACCATCTGTAACACTGCGATTTGCTCAGAGCGTGGTCGCCGTGAACTTCCTCGAGCATTCGGTGGGCTTCAGTGGCACTTTTCTTCCAGTTGAAGGCGAACAACAAAACTTCCCGCAAATGGGCACTTTTTGGCTCGGAAATCACCATTTTCCACGGGCTCCAGAAATTTTCCACGATTTGAATTTTTCTAAAACTCCACGCATGCTGATGCCACGTGAGTCAAAAAACAAAATGCCTTCAACAGCGCCACCGTCGGCTCAAATAAAGTTGCACAGCGCCCTCTGGCAGCCATTTTCGCGTTTCATACTAATAGACCTGGTAGACCTACTCGCTTGAAAGCAGAAGACAAAATAAAAACAATAAAATTCACCAATAGCTTAAAAACTAAAGAAACTGAACACATATCCCATAAACCTATTTAAACTGGACACAAAAAGAAAGATTCAAAAGATCTTCAACACTTTAGTAAGACAACAATATTAGAAAGGGCATAAATATGAAACACAATGACTTTCAAATTCAAGAAGAACCAATATTTCCTACCCCAGTGCTATCAAATGTAATCATCAATCTTAACTTGAATGAACCCTGCACAAAAAAAGAGCGAACAATACAGCGGAAAAATATTATGAGTGCTGGTGACATTTTTACAGTCATGAATAATCTTTCGGGCCTTTTTTTCAACTTTCTTATCTTTTATTTCAAATTTGATTTTACTATTTATTTGATATGCATTACCTAAAAGATTGGCAGCATTTTGTCATTAGTTGCTGGGGTACCATCTGTATTCTTAATCATATTTGTTTTTCTGTTTGTGACTGGGATCTGTCAATTGTTTTGCCAAATGCCAAAGTTTTGTATTTGGGTTTCTTGGGTTCAGATTTTCTAAAGTTTGTTTCCATTTTTCCCTTTTCACATTTACGTATAATCTTTTTATTTTTGCATTCACAATGTTCAGTTCAGTTCTACAATTTGTTTGGTTTTGGGTGCACTTTTTTTGTAGTTCATTTCATTTAGTTATAAGTGTTTGAATATATTTTTGCCTGGTGTGTATAATTTAGAATCCATTTCTTAATATTACCTCTTGGTATTGAAACTTTGGCTGCTTTAATAAGAGTGTTTTTGAAAGATATCTAATACCCTTTTTGAAGATACAGAATTTTTCTTAATTGAGCTGGTTTTGGTCTTGGTGCTGATTTCTATCAAATTAGGCAAATGATCACTTCCAATACTTTTTAATATTTGCCATTTGCATTTGTGGAAAATGTCAGGATAGTAAAACCTTATATCAAGTGCTTGTGCAGTATTATAGCTGTAGGAATGATGGGTAGGATTCCCATCATTTAAGCACATGAAGGCATTGTCGTTAAATATGTTTGATAGGATTTTGCCTCTTGGGTTTGGTGTGTAACATCCCCATAGTTGATGTTTGGCATTAAGGTCACCTACAATAATAGTGTTGTCTGTAAGAAATTGAGCCATTTTTCCATCGTCAATAAGTTTATTGTTTGGAGGGTGATACATATTGAATATGTTGATGGCTTTGTTTTGATTGAGGTAGACTTTGATACCTTGGGCTTCGAGGTCTGATGTGTTCGGAATATTAACGACTATGTCCTCATAGTACAAATTCTTGATTAAAAATGCTAGGCCACCCCCTTTAACAGCATATACAGATGGATCTTCAGACCTTACCCTGAGTAATGGAGGGGCCGGAATTAACATAATACTGCAAGATGGAACACACATCAAAATCAAAGGAGCAGGACAGATTTCGTCAAACTTCACTTGTGAACTGACAGCTATCTGGAAAGCCCTTGATGTATGCCTTAACCAACCATCGCTGCATCAATCAGAAGGAATTTTAATATACAGCGACTCCATATCCGCTCTAGAAGCAATTCAGAAGGGCAATACTAAAATCACACAGAAAATACACTCGTTACTTACCCAACTGGAACCATTGGAGAAGAACTGCATTCTACAATGGATTCCTGCCCATGTTGGGATCGGGGGTAATGAAATGGCATTTGAATTGGCAAAGGGAAGCCAGAAAGTTGAGCCAAAGGAAAGAACAAATGTCATTATTTGACGTTGATGCTTTGTCAAAATACAATATAAAATTAAACAAAAAATAAGAAAAGATCAAAATGCGAAATAAACTCAAGAGAGAAAAATGACAAAAACTATAACAAGACTTAGAACAAAATACTATAAAGGAATGACAATACATCCAGATGGCACAAGAACCTATAGGACATGCAACAACTGTCCTGGTGTGGAACTAACACCTACCCACATATTCTCGTGCCCAGCAATGGCCGCAGCCTTGCAGAAAATTGAAATAGACCCAGAGCAGAAGCTTTACACACCTAAGATAGTGGACATTGCTGCTGCTGTGATGGAGACATCTGAGGCTCTTTATTGGACACGACAACAACAACGGCATTTCAGAGTAAAATAAATTATCAGATATATATATATGTGACAATATAGTGGTAATAATGTGGTGAGGTGATAAATAATCACACGACGAGTTGTTAGAGCAATAATCCAGGCAGCCAGCCGAGAGAGAGCGAGCGAGAGGTTATCAGCTGAACGACTGTTTTCCCTGTGTACACAACCGGGGGGCTAACCAGGATGGTCGCCAGGTGGTGACGGCCCCCCCCCCTCAGGAATGTGGCCAAAAATGGTCGTAAGTTAGTTGTCTAAAGTGTCTCGCTTTTAGCTGCCCAGCTCTCTCTCGTTGGCTGTTGGTTTGTTTTATTAATCCTGGAAGAGCATATATTATGACATATATATTTTTTTCAAATGAATTAAAATAAATATAATAGATACTGAGAGAGAGTTGAATTGAAAAAATTTGAAATTTATTATCTTCGAAAACAAACCGTATCTAAAATATCAATTTTTTTTTGCTACATGTTTTAATTTGCATTTACCTATTTTACATATCTCTGATTGTATTTAAAAATCGTCAACCAATTCTTCTACTTTTGGCGAAGTGGTGTTTTATTAATTTGTTATTTGATATTATTAGGGTTCTTTCCTGGTATTAAAAAAGTAAAAATAAGTGTCGAACATTTATATTTTTCAATTTATCAAACAATTTGGCCACTGAATCTCTGATTCTGGTAGAGCGCCATCTAGCGAATAAAATTGTAACTTAAATCAATTTCGAATTTTTCATTATTTTCCATAAAAAAATCCCATTGCATCCTGAACATAATGGTGTTTACCGCATTGCTCTAGCGCAAATATTCGCGGAGTTATTAATTTTTAAAATAGTGCGGGACTTTTGGATCACCCTGTATATATGTGGATATTAAATAAATACATTTTAGACATAAATATATATGTTATATAATTCCTAAATTATTTATTTATTATTTATTATATTTATTATTTTTGTATATACAGTCGAACCACTTTAATTCAACACCCCAAGGGATCAGAGCTTTCGGTTGAATTAAAGGAAGTTTTGGATTAAAGTTAGATGATTAGCTAATCATCTAACTCACTAAAATAACATTTAAAAAAAAAAAAGCTTTGTAATATAAATTAATGATATTAATCAAAACCATTGTGTGTAGTTTTTTGTATTTATTTTTTTTTATTTTCATAATTAACTTTTAGTATAAGGGATGAAATGGCATATACAGTCGAACCTCTTTAATTCAACACCCCAAGGGATCAGAGCTTTCGGTTGAATTAAAGGAAGTGTTGAATTAAAGTCAGATGATTAGGTAATCATCTAACTCACAGAAATAATATTTTTTTTAAATAGCCTTGTAATATAAATTAATGATATTAATTGAAACCATTGTGTGTTTTTATTTTATTTTCATGATTAACTTTTAGTATCAGTGACAAAATGGCATTAAAACATATTTTAGAAACAAAAATAATTGTAACAAATAAATTTATGTGTTTCTATAATGTGTTTCTTTTCAGTAATATAATCAAATATTAACTCTACAGACATTAAAATATTAAATATAATATATTAAATAATATTTTATTCTAATTGAAAAATATAGCAGTTAAAAAGAAATAAATATGGTAAATATATATAAAAAGAAAATTTTAAAATATTATTTTAAAATAATCATGAAGAGATGTTTTAAAAAATTCCTTTATAGATGTCTGTTTTTGCACTGAAATCCTATTCAGAATGTATTCCAGATGGTCTATTTAAAAAAAAAAAACATGCATGCCTTTCTTCCTCCGAAATGTCTTTTAATAAATAAATTTTAATGTATTAAAGTCATCAACTGCTGCTGCAGGTGTTATTGATTTTGTGTTTAAATCTTTTATAATAACACAGAAATGGAATATTGAAATAAAATATTATCATAATCATTGTGGCTACATTTTATAAAGATTTATTTATTTGAAAGGAAATTATTTGTAAATTTTAAAATAACTAATAATTTTAATGCTGAAATTTAAAAAAATAAAATATTATTGTTAATTAGCGCACAAAGCCTAAATCCCAGCTTAAAAAAAAAAAAAAAAAAACAATAACACTCGCGACATTTCACAACGGGAATGCAAAGTGAAACTTAAACTAACCAGGAACCAAAAGTGCGCGCGCAATCCTATCGCCGCCCGCCGCCGTAATACCTTTTTAGCAGAAAGTTGTAAGTAAAAAACATTCAACTGTCGAAATTCGAATTTTAAAATGGTCGAACTATCGGAAGTGTCGTATTATCGATACTGTCGAATTACGGTTTGTTATTTGATAGGCCGGAGGTCGGGACATCAGAACATGGACGAACTATCGCCGAGTGTCGAATTGGGGTGTGTCGAATTAACGAGGTTATACTGTATTTTCGAAACATAAATAATTACAAATAATATTTTATTCTAAATGAAGAATACAGCAGTTGAAAGTGAAGACATGTTGAATATGCCTACTTCCGCCGGGGAGGACCAACGTCACCACTACGTCACGGTCAGCCAATCACCGAGCTGCCCAGCAGGCAGTCCATCCTCCCACCCAATCCTTAGTCTAAATAAAGGAGCTTAAACACTTGCTTGTTGTTCGCGTCACCTCCGCGTGCTTCTAATCTATCCATTTCAATCTGCAGATGTAGTGGGATAATTGACTACTTCCTTCCATTATTATATCATCTAGTCCAGCTTCAACTTATAGCCCAACAGAAAGGAAATAAATATGGAAAATAAAATTTAAAATATTAATTAAAAAGAATCATGAAGATCTTTTAAAAAATGCCTTTGTAGATGTGTTTTTGCACTGAAATCCTATTCAGGATGTATTCCAGATGGTCTATTTTTAAAAGACATGCATGTCTTCTTCCTCTGAAATGCCTTAAATAACAAAGAGTTTTTATTGTATTAAAGGCATCCACTGCTGCTGCAGGTATTATTGATTTTGTATTTAAATCTTTTATAATAACATGGAAATGGAATATTGAAATAAAATGTTATCATAATCATTGTGGCTACATTTTATAAATATTTATTTATTTAAAATGAAATTATTTGTAAATTTTAAAATAACTAAAATATTTTTCAATGTTGAAATTATTATTATATTATTAATTATCGCACGATGCCTAAATTCCCGCGTAAAAAAAAACCCAAAACAATAACACTCGCGACATTGCGCAACAACGGCACTGCAAAGTGAAACTAACCAAAGTGTGCAGGCACGATCCTATCGGCACCGGCCGATCATCGCCGCCGTAATACCTTTTTAGCGGTAAAGTTGTATGTAAAAAAACATTCAACTGTCAAAATTCGAATTTTAAAATGGTCAAACTATCGGAAGTGTCGTATTATCGATACTGTCAAATTACGGTTTGTTATTTCATAACCCGGAGGTCGGGACATCGAAACATGGTCGAATTATCGCCGAGTGTTGAATTGGCGTGTGTCGAATTAACGAGGTTATACTGTATTTATACTTGTAATATATTTATTTATAAACGAAACATATTGAATCATAATCCTTATTTATTTTTATTTCTATAATATTTATCAGTCTCTTCATTTATTTTATCGAATGGTTATTTAATTATATACTCTTTTATATATTATTATTAATATAACCATTGTACATGTATTTTATATACTGTGAAATTTTCATCAGATAGTTTCTTACTTTGAACTTGTATAGCATAAGTAGATCACATACCCACGTGATTTAGTTTAAATCAAAGAAAAGCCTTGATAAAGACAGGCATTTTGCCCCTAGAAATATTGGTTAAATAATAAATTTAGATCCAATATATGCCTTTTATTTATTAATTAAAAAAATCTATATATATAAAAATGAATGTATGTGTGTGTGTGTGGTCTGTCTGTCCTTTATGCCTGACCAAACCATTCATTGGAACGCCATGAAACTTTGGGAAGTTATTTAGTATAGTACTGGGAAGGTTTCTAGCAAATAAAATTTTTGAAATAACTTTTCGCTTTGAAATAATCAAGATAAATATTCTAATTTATCTGTTATAATTCAACAATCTGCTCTAAATATTATCATGATGATACGATGATTTTGTAATGTAGAAAATTAGGAAATACAAAATTCAGGATGACACGGCAATTTATTTGAGACAAGAATAATGATACAATTCCAAGGCAAGATACTATTCCTTTAACTTCCAATTACCGATGGAACCAATTAATATTGATTTTATTCAACTTATCGAGTATTTTTCAAGGGACCAAGAAAAAATGTTCACTTTATTGAGAGATTTGTTAGACAAACCTTTACTCGGGTAAAACCCGGGCGAAGCCAGGTACGTCTATACAAGAATAATGATACAATTCCAAGGCAAGATACTATTCCTTTAACTTCCAATTACCGAGGGAACCAATTAATATTGATTTTATTCAACTTATCGAGTATTTTTCAAGGGACCGGGAAAAAATGTTCACTTTATCGAGAGATTCGTTAGACAAACCTTTACTCGGGTAAAACCCGGGCGAAGCCGGGTACGTCCGCTAGTATATATATATATGTAGTATATTTTGAGTTAGATAGTTCACAGCCTTCTTCTGGTGTTTATTATGGCCCCATATCTATATAAAAATATGTATCGACCTTGTGGAAATGGATGTAACAAATAAACAAAGAGGCAAAGGTAGACCAGACGGCGACAATGATCAACGGCGCCAGAAGGTGGCGTGATTACAGGAGCCAATCAGGACTCACCGCCATATGCGGGGGTCCAGTATAAAAGGGCCCAGAAAATGAGACAAAGAGTTGTTTTCAGAGTGACGCCGTTATACGGTCGGTCGGATCTCTCACCCCTTCTTCTATCCGCGAGTAGGCTTAGGGCATCCGCGGTGCCCGTGGTCAGACTGCCTTCGTCCGTGGTCTATATCTCAACCTCTTGGAGCTACCATCTAGACCTGCTCTGTCCTTTGCTGTCTCCGTGCGGGAATCCCATCACGCACCCACGACCACGACTGCCCAGTACATTCCACGTCCGCTTAGTCGGAGTTACTACATATATATATATATATATATATATGTTGAGAAAGAATTCCCAGTACAATATCACATTTGTACTATTTTTTTCATATCTATATTAATAAAATGGAAATTTCATAAGTGTTGTTCACTAAAAACTTTCGTTACAATGCATCAATTTCGACCAAATTTTCAACATTTATGTAAAACGAGATGGAGCAGGTTTTGCTTAACATCAAAATATTTTTCCTAACATTAACATGCGTAACTTCGCTGTTATCGATTAAATACAAAAAAATCAACAGAGTTAATTTTTTTACATACTAGCTAATAATCTCAATCTAAAAAATATTCAAAACAAGCAATTTTAATATATAATATAATATATATAATATAACGGTATAAAGAAATAATAAGCCTATCGTTCAAATTTATAATTGTAACGAATAGTATTTTAATTAAAACATTTTAAAAACACACAGTTTGGAACGGGACGTTTCACAAGAGTGACATCCATGGCGCCAATTTATAATTGTAACGAATAGTATTTGAATTAAAACGTTTTTAAAATATATACGCACTCGGGTAAAACCTGGGCGTTGCCCGGGCCATTCGTCTAGTATATATATATATATCTCATATATCAGCCATCAATGGTGTGTCATTTCACCCTTTGTGGAAGTCAACGCTCACAAATATCAACAAGAGTTGTACGCCTTTCAATTTTCACAAATAAAGAAATAGGGTGAGATTTATGAATATATTTACAAGATGCAAATATTATTTCTATTAGAAATATAAATAAGTTTGTGAAAAATTGGTTAGACATTCAATGTTCAAAGTATTGTCCGTCGTTAGCCACTACTTTTCCCATCTTTCTGGAAATTGACAGATCCCTTTGTGGAAAAAGGTCTATTCTTTGATCACTATCCATTCATTAATCAATTTTTTTACTTAATCATAATTGGAGAAGTTCTGGTCACACACAAGCCAAAGCCAGGCCATGTTGCATTGATTGGAAGAGATAATAATCGGAAGGAGCAATGTTTGGGCTATACGGTGGCTGGAATAGGACTACCCATTTGAGCATTTCTAAGTATGTTTTAACGGGTGCTGCAGCATGTGGCCGAGCATTATGATGTTGCAAAATAACTGTTGTGTCTATTGGCGTATTGCAGCCATTTTTCTCGCAAGGCTCAGCTTAAACGCATCAATTGCCTTTGGTAGACCTCTCCTATGATCCTTTTGTTCGGTTGTAGCAGCTCATAATATACCACTCCTATAGCTGGTCCTACACAGCATAATCTCACCATTTAATATTCGGCTTAGCTGTCGATGATATATACATTGCACAACATTTTGGATTTTCGTAATGGACCCACTTTTCATTGCCAGTTACAATTCGATGCAAAAACCCTTTTCTTTTTTGACAATGGAGCAGTTATTCACACTTGAAAAAACAGCATTTAACATCTCTTGGCGTCAGTTTATACGCCACCCAATTTCCTACCTTTCGGATCATTCCCATTTCTTTTTAAGTGATGAAAATGGCTGGCTGAGTGACTCCAAGTGTTTTTGTGAGTTCCTTTTGTGTTTGTGTTGGATCTTCATCGAGCCTTCCCTTAATTCTTCATCCTCATACTTTGGTGGTGCTCCGGGTCTTTCTTCGTCTTCCAAATCAAAACTTCCACTTTTAAACGGTGCAAACCACTTCTGACACGTTCGTTCAGCTAAAGAATGATCACTATAAACTTCCACTAAAATACGATGACTCTCAGCAGCTTTTTTTCTTCATATTGAAGTAATGAAGTAAAACTCCCCACAAAAACACATTACATTAGAGATTTCAAGAGCAAACAAACTAGGTTGTTTACACTTCAGAGAAATGACAGTTACTGAAAAAGGAAGCCTTATGATGAAGCTTCAAAATAATAGTGTTACCAGATGAAACAATGGAATAATAAACTAGTAGCGCCATCTTTATCAGAACCGCACAAACTTATTTATACTCCCAATAATTCAACCGGTTTTCAAATTCCCACCACAAAGTATCTAATTCATCCCACTATAATTTGAAACTGACTTCAATTCAAAAGGAATCACATACCCTTTGGGTTGTTAAATAGGTTTGAGTGTAAACAGAAAATTATCAGCTGAAAGGGTAACATGGAACAAAGAAATTCTGGAGATCATTGGCTATTTCTATAATTTTGTCACATGGTTAAAAGATTTTCCCCAAGCAGCACACAATGGTTGCCACATGGAGGCATCAGAGGTGTAAATCTGGGTCAAGGTGGAGGAACTGGAGCTTGTCGGGTTGGTTGACCTCCCCCGTCTTCTTAGCCAGAGTAATGATGACAATCCTAATTCTGGGCTTGTTGGGGAGTTTTTAACCTAGCTACATTGATGTGCTTCTTGTTGGTTATACATGTACTTATTATTTTGAAGTTTTAAAGGGACAACAACAAAATTATTAATTAAATTTATCACATTTAAAACAATACAAATTATATAACCAAAGGAATTTTAAAAGAAACCATTTATTTATTAAGATTTAGGCCATATTGCTTTTTGTTATTTTACTAAAACTGGCTAAGACATATCCCTCTGCTGACCTGCTAGCAACATCCACTATTATCCACCAGGACTCACTCACTCCAGCTGTCTGAAACCTCCCTCCACCACATGTTAGGCCCACCAGAACATTTGATTGTCAAATTTCTCCATATTCTATATGGTTATGCTCCCATGGTGGAGTATCACCTCATTACTTGCTTTATGCTACACTGGATGCTGTTTTAGTTGATATTTGCTATTGTTGATATTCACTACACAAGGGCAGGATTATACTTGACAATACTGATCTTGAGAGTATTTACATGTGTGCAACTAATGACTAGTCTAAAAGGTCCATTCAGTGCTGTAGTCGTAAAATTAGCATAGGGTATACGCTTGAGAATATAAATTTTTGGTAAAAATAAACAAGGTTATTTTTAATTATATTTTTATTTGAAAAAAAGACGTAAAATATTACATACAACTTTTACATAAAAATGTCCCATAATGACTGCCGAGATGCATCTGTATTTTTTCTGGCAAAAACTCTTGATCTAGTGTCAGTAGATGATCTATGATGTAAAAGCCATGATTGAACGTATTTTTTCGGCTGAAACATTTCGATTGGTGGTCCATTTGAATTTATGAACATTAAGTTTGAAACATTTGATATTAGCAAAGAAGTCCGCAAGTTTGTTATTATATCATTCATCAGGCTGAAACCTCGCTCACATTCAGCTGTTGAACAGGGCAATGTTGAAATTGCCCTGAAAAATGGTTGAAGTGTTTCGGGAACATTGTTTTCATCATCAACAAAATCTCTCAAGCCGTTAATGCATTTCATTTCATCTAAGTTAAACCTTCGACAAATACGTCTCATTTCGACCTCTCCATATCGAACATTTTCTGCGTCAAAATTGTTTGGTTCTAGAGCTGAAATATCCTTAATTAATTGTTCATTATCTTCATTTGATTCTGTACACAACCTTAATTTTAACTTTTCTATTATACTTAGAAGAATTTTTTTTCTATCAATCGGAATAATTTTGGCATTGGGAACTAATGTTACGCTCCTAAAAACTAAGTTTTCTGCCGCTTCAAGAGCTAGCAAGCTTTTTTCTCCTGGTGATGTTTTGAAGCTTTCTATGACTCTAATTGTTCTCTTTATTATATGTTCCGCCTTTTGTAAAGTAGTTGTTCTAGACTGCAGCTCTAAAGACAACATTGACATTTCCTGAAGCGTGTCGTACATTAAACCTAAATCTAATATAAATTCTGGACTCTCCAATCTTCTTAATAACCCTTGATATGTGGAATCGAGATATGTTGATGATTTGAAATGATGGTGCAATGACTCGTATGACTCCCAGACGGTTTTTATTGTTCTAAAACTACTTGAAATCCATCGTACTCCTAAAATTCGACCCACTTTAGCAAATCTTGTTCCTAATTCATGGCAAGCTTCCTCCAGAGCACGACAATTTTTGGGAGATTGGCTATATAATGAATACAGTTTGTCCATAAAAGCTTTAAAATGGTTGATTCCGCGGACTTCTTTGATAGTATCGCCAACAGAAAGCTCTAATCTATGGTTGAGGCAGTGCCATGCAAAAAGTTTTGGAAACTTTTGCTTAAGTCGAGTTACGACTCCCGAATGTCTTCCTACCATGACACTTGCCCCATCAGTCGCAATTGCTATCCAATTTTCTTTTAAATATTCTTCGTTCAACCCATGTTTATACAAAGTATTCAAAAGCTCTTTTTCAATATTTTCTGAGTCTTGGCATTGTAATTCACACAAATCAAAGAAAATATAATCAATACTTTCTCCTCCTAAATATGCTTTCAAGAAAATGACCAAAGTTGATTTATTACTTAAGGTTGTTGATTCATCAATTAGTATAGTAATTTTTGAATTTGTTGACAAAATCTTCGCAACAAGCATTTTCCGCATTTCGCAGGCTATATGGTTTATTATTTGTGTAGCAGAATATCTGGAGTGAAGAGTCGATCCTAATTTAATGCCATTTAATGTTTGTAACGTGATATGATTTTCATAATCAGAATATGGTCTATTTGTTTTAGCGATATTATAAGCAGTTCTAAAAAGCTTAATATTTTCATTTTCTACTTCAATGTTCATATTGTTTGCATATTCTTCTAATTTATTTTTTTTTTCTGTCTTTCTTAATATTCTCAGCTATTTTATGAGCTTCAGACTCACAATGCTTTTTAATTTTCATTCGAATGTTTGATAATTTGCTTGCCCGATCTTTTCCTGCTTCTTCTATTAGGTAGTTACTCCATTCTGGTGAAATATGAATTCTTTCACTTTTTGCAGCCCCTAAAGTTTTAACACTTGCGCAAATGTTACATCCGAGTCTACCTTTGGAAATTGAAAGCCATGGATACTTTTCCTTAAATTGAATATATTGGGAATCATTCCAAACTTCAAATTTGGAATCCTGATCATTCATTTTCTCTGGTGAACTATTGATCAATATATCAGCTCTTTTTGAGATAGTACTTGCATTTGATGTACCAACAGTGTTTTTATTTCTTTTAACAGCTTCTTCTAGTTCATTCTTTTCTGCATCTTCTTCTACCTCCAAACTTCTTTTAGTACATAAATTTCCTGTCTTCAACCAGCGGTCAATAATTAAACAGAAGAGTTATTTTCGAAAGCTAGTATAAGTACAGAAAATTTAAATTTCACTTATTTTAACATTAACAAAATTTAGATACTTACTTAATCGATTTGTTTTGAATAAAATCTTTATTTTATTTATTTTTTTAAAAAACAAACACCAACTTTTCATCAACAATTAAAAACAATTTAAATAAGCTTTTAAGCCAGTATCTTACTTAAAGAAGTTTTCAAAATTATATTTTTTTGAAAATCAATGTTATTTTGTCAACAGCTTTTGCTAACTTCAAATAAACTAAAGAATATGCAAAATTAACGTCCACAATAACGTAGTTTAGCATGGTTACCATAGCAACTTTAGTTAAAGAAGAGTATTTGATAAAATTCAAATATATTTTCAATTGTATAGAATTAGAAGAAAATCGTTTTAAATCGAAAACCAAATTGTTTATGTATTAGTTTACATCACTGCTGGATAAATACAGCATTGGTAATAAGAGAACATCTATCTTGAAGAAGTCGTTTTTACTTTTTTTTGTAAATGATTTTAACATCAGAAAATATAACTTTATTTTTATTTAAACTTTAATTTTTTAACATATTTTCTATTAAGCAAACATAATAACTTTTAAATATTAGGAAAGTTTAAAGTTTTCATTTCATTGTGGTTTTAAACAAAATTACCATTTTCAAAAATTAAAGGTTCGGTTATATTCGTTTTCCGTTTTTCGTTAAAGGAGGCTTGTTTGATTATTAATTAATATAGTTGATATATTTTTCCCAAGAAATTTTTACTAAATGAATGAAATATTTTGTGTGAATTGTTAATTTGAAATTTTTTTGCAATTTTTCAGTACAATTTTTATCATCATTTTTTTTTACTATTACAAAGAAAGAAAATAATAAATTTTTAATAAAAAATTTGAACAAAATCATAGGGTATACGCTATTTTTAAGTAAAACCACTAGGTATACGCTATCTAAATTTTAAAAGCATAGGGTATACGGCGTATACCCCCGTATACCCTCCACTACAGCACTGGGTCCATTGTTATGGAGGGTATTTGTTTATGTAGTTGTAATAACTAAACATTTTGATTATGTAGATAATTCGAAGAAAATTTTAAGAATAATTCTGAAGAAAAAAAAAATTATATTTTTTGAGGACCTGAAAAAAAGATAGGAATGTTGTTGTATAGTGCAAGGATCAAACTTTGAAGAACACCAGTTTTTATATTTTTATCTACTATGATAAAATTTTACAACACATACACCTTGTCTCTCTACTTAATGATCATACCTTGTATTAATTAAAATAGTCTGCACCAGTTTAATTCTCAGTTTCAAAAGTTTTTAGCAGTCTCTGTTTTAAAAAGTTAAACTCTAGATTTGTTCCAAGGTCTAAGTGAACGCACACTCCACAACAAGAAGCGAGATAAAATCATCTATAGTGCTATTTCTGAAGTTCAGCCATAAATAAACATGCCATTTAATACCCAATCTTATAAAATATAGTCTAATCACTTCAATTCGACACCCTAAAGGATCAGAGCTTTTGATTGAAATAAAGCAAGTGTTGAATTAAAGTTAGATTTCATCCAACATTCACTGCTAATCGACGTTTTTCTAGGATAACCAAATATATAATTATAATAATTTTATAAAATAATGTTGTAATACAGAAGAACCTCCCTGTAAAGGACATCAAATTGCAGAGCCAAGGTGTTCTTTAGGGAGAGTTTCTAAATAGTAAAAATGATAATTTTGCGAATGAAAACTGTCCTTTGTAGAGAGGTATCCTCTAATGCGAGTGTCCTCTCACAGAGGTATTACTGTATATTTAATTATTAACTTGAATTTGATGCAAATTATGGACTTTTTTTTTTAGAAAGTTTCATGTTTACCTTTAAGTGATGGATAAAATTGCATTAATACATCTGGGCATATATAGGACAGGTCAACAATAATACATTTAGGAACAAGGGGGAAAAATACAAATATTATTTTAATATAAGTAAAAAAAATGCAATGGGAAGAAAAGTAAATAAATTTAGCAAATAAAATAAAAGGCTAAAAGGAATTCTCTTATTGGAGAGTTGCTAAAAATAGTAAAATTCATAATTTTGGCAGTTGAAACTATCCTTTGTAGAGAGGTGTCTCCTACTAGCGGGAGTGTCCTCCTCATGGAGGTATTTATATTATATTTCTATATCCTTTAATTGGAACACACAAGCAGACATCTCTGAAGTTCACTTTGTTGCACCATCAAGATCTGCAAATTTTATTGTCTAAATCAACTCCAACAAAAATAAGCTGCAAAAAAAAAAAAAAAACTTGTAGAACTTCAGCTGCTTATTTTTGGTCTTATGGTAGTGTATAGGTAATTTACACTTTTTGCTTTTTGGGGAGACGCAATCCACACAGCTTGTTATTTGAGAAATAAAGTCTTCAGGTAAAGCAATTGACAATGAAATTGCTTTGGTCTAGAAGAGTCCAAAATAGGATTTATTAACCCTTACTGGTCCGCAAGCCACTCTCAGTGGCTTAGGTGTAAACAAGGGGTGAGGGATGGGGGAGGCTGGCACCAATGTTGTGTTTCCTGGAAATCACGTGGGAATCTTGCTGAATCATCCTCCATTCCCTCTCACCTCGATTTGTTACTTATTTTTCTTGCATTTTTTCTCTTTTTTCAACATCGTTTCTAACTCGTCTGTTCCCTCTGAATTCCTTTTTTGGATAATTATCAACTGAAAGTGTTCTTTAAGAATCTAATGCTGATATTAGTTTCCAAGGTACTGGAATTTATGAACCTGAAGTCTAGCACATCTTGAACAGCTAGAGGTTTTCATATTTCCAGATAGATTCTACACAAATTTCGGCCAAATTGAAAATTTTCTAGAATGCAGTTATCTAATTGGTACCATTATGCCAAACCGACAAGGAATGGCACAGGAAATTAAAAAAAAAAAATTTTGGTGGGGTAAACTCTTGCCTTCAGAAAGAAAAATTTATTTGCACTCTATTGGAAGGATAAGTGTTGGTCCATCTTGCCTCTTCATTCCACACAGCTTATCACCAGGAAAACTAGACGTGGTTCAGAATAAATTCAGAAGTCAACTGCCATTATAGAATACACTTCAAATATGGAAGGTGTGGATGTTGCTGAGCACTATTGTACAACATACAACTTTCTCAGAAAAACTGTAAAATGGCAGAGAAAATTATTTTAATGCTGACTAGAAGCTGCTACTGTCAACTCATACATCATATACACCCAGAACATGAAAATAAATGGACTAATCAGACACCAAAAATATTGCGAACATTTGGTGGGAGAGCTTGTGGAACTATGGCAGAATGAATGTCCAAAACTTATGAAAGCTTCAACTTCAGCAAGTTTGTAAAGGAGGAAAAAGAGTTCAAGGTCTGTTTTCAATACACATCTGGTAGATAAAAAAATAACAGGTTTTTATTGTGAAACCTGTAGTGACAAACCAGTTCTTCATTTGGGGGATTGTTGACGGAAATACCCTACTTTATTGAAATATAAATTAAAATATTATTTTTTGTGATAAATATATTTACACTTAGAATATATGTGTGTGTGTGATGTTTTACATTATATATGATAATATGGAGAATTAAGGGAAGATGCACGAGCAGGTATTGATGATTGCCATCACACATCTAAATTGAGTCCCAAAGCTAGAGAGTGTATCATACTCATAGGATATTGTATGATTTCCTGAGGACATTTTTCCTTGTAAGAAACCGATAAGACACAATTTGGATTATACATTAGAACTACAAGGTAATAAGATCAAACCCAAATAAATTAATAGTGTGTGGCATTTCTTTAACAGCATTGTTACCATACTTGAAAAAAACCTGATGATCAAACTATAAGTTTTGAACTGGATCAATTTTCCACTACATCAGAAGAGGAAACTTTTATGAAAAACAGCTGATTGATCAGAGAGATTTGCAAACTGAGGTAAAGTTTAGTTCAAGAACTAAGTCGGAGAAAAACACAAATAGAGATGAACCATCACAATTATTATGCCGTTCGAAAAGAATTAAAAAAGGAGAAGTAACCAAAAACAAATGCAACATCATGATGATAATCCTCAACCCAGTGAGGAAGAACCAGGGAGACACCGTTGAGTTTGGCCGTATCTGACCTATGACGTCAAAATGACGTCACGATGTAAACAAAGGTTACGACTGGCTCATTTTTTTTTTTTTTAATTCGATTTAATTATTAATATTTTAATACCAGCGACTAATTTATAGTTTCAATATATATATATATTTTTTTTTTTTCTAAATGACCTGCTAATTTTAAATAGATTTTTTTTTTTTAATATTTAGCGCAATTGTAAACACGTGTATGTTGTGAATGCACCTTGAGAGCAATGGTGTCCGATATTTAAAATTATTATAAAATTAATTATTAATCAATATAAAAAATCAATATAAAATTATTATAAAATTAATTATTAATCAATATAAAAATTTCGTTGTTAATTTAGGTTAGTTTAAGTTCGGTTTAGGTTAGGTTAGGTTAGGTTAGGTTCGCTTAGGTTAGGTTAGGTTAGGTTAGTTTAAGTTAGCTTTAGGTTAGGTTAGGTTAGGTTCAGGTTCGTTCAGGTAAGGTTAGGTTAGGTTAGGTTCAGGTTAGGTTAGGTTAATGTAATTTATTAATAGTTTTATTATTATAAATATGTAATATTAATAATTTTATTATTTTTATATTTTTTTGTATATTCCTATTTATAAATATAACCTTTGGCACCATTGGAACGTATTACGCCATTATTTCTTTGTTTACGTTGGCGCTAAAAAAATAATTTAAAAATTGCTAATAGAAAATTATTAAAATAAAAAATCCTTTATATATATCTTGACACTATAAATTAGTCGCTGGTATTAAAATATTAATAATTAAATCGAATTTAAAAAAAAAAAAATGAGCCAGTCGTAACCTTTGTTTACATCGTGACGTCATTTTGACGTCATAGGTCAGATACGGCCAAACTCAACGGTGTCTCCCAAGAACCAAGTACCATAAATTGGTCTGAAGCCATTGAAAAGGAACCACAAGGATTGGAAGAAAAGGAAGCTTGGGAAGGAAAGCTGAGTTTTTGTGTGTGTTCCAACAAAGAGGAGAACCCTGCAGATTGATTCACAAAGAACCTGAAGGCAGAACTATACACATTGGGCTTTGTATATAAATCACAGACATGGAGGGGTGTTAATGTTTTTTGTCTAGAATTGTTTTAATGTTGTTCAACTTGAAATGTTTATATGTATATTAATCTATTTTATTATAATAAGGGGCTTCCTGGAGCATATTAAGTATTTAAATCTTAATTATAACAAAAAATATTATTTAATATGGTTTCCAAAAGGCGTTTTATATTGACATTAATGAACAGTAAATGTGTAAATATGAAATTTAACAAAAATTTAGCATTTAATGTTATTATATATTAGTGATTATTATTTATATTTTTAAATTTCTCACAAATTATAAAATAATTTGAGATATCGTTCACTTTTGGTTACAGATGGGGCACGTGTCGTGTCGAATAAGCATTTTTTTTTTTTGGCTTTTACTTTTAATCACATACGAGTTCTTTACATTTTTATTAGATTTAAAAAAATTTATTTTAGGCGGCTAAAGCAAATTTTAGAATAAAATAAAGCTTTTATAAAATATTGAGGAAAAAAACAATGTAATAAATCGATATTTTAAAATGGTATTTGGAAAAACATTAAATACTTAAAATATTATTTAAGTTTTTTTATATATACGTGTCATTTGTTTATTAGAAATTCAACATACCTGTTCCAAAATAGGAATTTGCACGGTTTGGTCCGAATTTGCTATTGGGGGCGATGGTTTTTCCTTTTCCCTTTTAATAATTGGTTCATTTCCACTTCTTTTTGTACTTTCTTCCAATTTTTTCACTATTGTAGTGGTAGTAGTATATTTCCCTTTTTTTCCTTTATTTTTCTTGGCAAAAAAATTATCCAAAGTGGTATCTGCCATCTTCAAGCGAGAAGTGGTAATGATTTAAATAATATTTATTTATAGTCTATTATAGAATAATATTTAGACCATCAAAAATTGCTACAGAAAACATTTGCCTCATTAGGGATGTTAACCCTAAAATAACAATCATTCCCTTTGCTGACGATTACAAGAAGCGATTGAAAAAAATAAAATATTATTAAAATTATTTTTATTATATTTGACTGTAACACAATTATGTAGTAGTTTTAAAAGAGTATAAAGGTAATTAGAATGAAGATAATTAGAAAATATATCAATTTATTATTATTATTATTCATAATATAATATGTTTAGGATTAAATTGCTTGATATTAAGAAATTATGTTCGATAAAATAATCCCTTGAATTAATTAAAACACTAACTTGAGAGAGACTATCCGAGCCATCGCTGGACCATAAATCGACACACCACAAATCAATTTCGGAATATCTTAGATAATTGAAACATTTAGCAATAAATTTTAATTTCGGCTATATGCTGGGAACCATGTTGCGAGACCGTTTTGTGGCTGGAATCAAGTTGGAAAGCCTGCAAAAGAAGCTACTACAAGAGGACGACGATGTCACCCTGGATAAAGTTTTTGCAGTAGCGATCTCGTTCGAACTGGCGGAGATAAATACAAGAGAATTACAAGATAAATTAGAGACCAAGATATTCCCTGTGAATGAAAAGGATAAAAAACGTGAGAACAATAACTGTACGGCGCAGAATAGGCCTTTCAGGCAAAGAGGAGAAATAATGTGTTATAGATGTAGTGGAAAACATTCCCACGTGGTCTCTGTTTGCCCTCATAAAACAAAGACTTGTTTTAAAATGTAAAAAACTGGGTCATTCATGTAGGGTCTGCAAAGCTAGTAGAAATATGTGGGGATGTAAATTTGTACAAGAGGACTCTATATATTCTGTTCAGGGTGAAACTGATTCCACAATAAATTTAACAGTAAATTATTATTTTTTGTGATTCACAATAGATACAGGAAGTCAGTTACGTTAATACCTAAAGATATTAATAAGAAATATTGGCAAGGTAAAAAAATATTTCCAACAAATTTATGATTAAAATCCTTTTGTGGTAAATCAATAGAGATTATAGGTCAAAGAAATGTTTTTGTGAAAGAAGCCAACCAATATTTACTATTGATAGTTGTAAATGAAAAATTCCAGGTAATTTTATCAGGAAGAGAATGGCTTAAACAGTTAAAACTTGATTATTCTAGATTGTTTAGCATTAGAAAATTAAATAATGAATCTAATAGAAATAGTTTGATGGATAGGTATGCAGATTTGTTTAACAAAGATTTGGGCTGTCTAAATGATGTTAGAACAAATTTCAATTTGAAAAAGGATGTGACTCCTGTGTTTTGTAATTCCAGAAATTTCTACCTTTCTCTCTAAAAAACAAAGTAGAGAATGAAATTGATCGTTTAGTGAATTCTGGCATTTTAGAACCAAATGCAAATTGGGCCGTTCAATAGTACCGGTATTAAAAAAGGATGGTGGTGTAAGGATATGTGGTGATTTTAGATGTACAGCTAAAAAAGCAATAGAATTAGATAGGTAGCCCCTTCCATCGATCGATGAGATCTTTTCAAAATTATCTAAAAGCACCATACTGACGACTCGAGATCTATCACAGGCTTACTTACAAGTAATGTTAGCGAAAGAAGTCAAAGCTGTTGTTAATATAAACACAACAAAGGGGTTGTTTTCTTATAAAAGACTACCATATGGCGTAACGGCAGCACCAACTAAATTTCAGAGGATTATGGAAGGTCTATTTGCTGAATTGCCAGGTGTGGCCTGCTAAATAGATGATATTTTGGTTGCAGGAAAATACTTTGAAGATCATGAACAAAAGTTGGATCTAGTGTTTAGAAGATTGCTAGAAAAAGGTTTAAAGTTAAACAGAGATAAATGTAAATTTAAAAGGGATTCGGTGGAATATTTAGGGTTTAAAATTGATAAACATGGACTGCATCCTTAGAAAATAAATTAAAGCAGTGGTAGAGGCGCCTGAACCTAATAAATGTTTCGCAATTGAGATCTTTCATAGGACTCTTAATTTATTATTATAGATTTAAAAAGAATATAGCAAACATTTTAGCGCCATTCTTACAAATTTTGAAAAAAAAAATTGTAGATGGAATTGGACAAAAGAACATCGAATGTTATTTTAAATATGTAAATCATTATTAACTGATAAGTCTGTTTTGTCACACATTACGATGCAAACGAAGAATTGGTTCTGTGTTGTGACGCATCGAGCTACGGACTAGGCGTAATTCTGAGTCATAGAAATGATAGAAAGGAATAATGCCCAATAGCTCTTTCTTCTAGAACATTAACTGAAGCGGAAAAACGGTACTGTCAACTTTAAAATGAAGCGTTAAGCATTATATATGGCGTTGAGAAATTCAGACAATATTTACTGGGACGAAAATTTGTACTGATCACAGACAACCGACCCTTAATTCATATATTTTCACCTCAGAAACCAATTCTCATATGTGCAGCATCCAGAATTAAAAGATGATCCTTAAAATTATCTGCGTTTAATTATTCTGTGGAATTTCGAAAAACTAGTGATAATTCCAATGTTGACGCATTGTCACGTCTTCCTTTAGAATCGAGTGTCAGGGAGTCTTTTGATAAGACCAGGTACTTCTTCTCAGGAAGTTGAATAAGGTACCATTCTCTTTTAGGGAGGTGGCATATGAGACGTCCCGAGATAAATACTATCAATAGTATTAAGGAATGTTAGAGAAGGCAGCTGTGTGTGTGTGGAAATTCACAAGGGTACCGAGGGAAAATCCACTAGCTCCTTATTATAAGATCAAAGAGGAATTAAGTTTGGAGTTTGGTTGTATTCAATGGCGTGAAAAAGTGTCAATTCCTCAAAAATTAAGATCTTTAATTTTAAATGACTTGCATGAAATGCACATGGGGATGGTTAAAATGAAGATGATTGCCAGACGGTATTTTCTGGTGGCCAGCCATAGACATTAACATCGAGGAGTTAACTAGAGAATGAAGAGTATGCCAAGAATCGGCAAGCATGCCCCCGGCTACTATCTCGGAATGGACTTGGCCCAAAAAACCGTGGCATCGACTTCATCTTGATCTAGCGGGTCCGTTCATGGGAAGAATGTTTTTGGTTCTCGTGGACGCATACTCAAAGTGAATAGAAATTTTTATTCTCAAAGATATTACCAGCAAAACGATTATAAGTCATAATAGAGAAATTTCCACCACATTCGGATTGCCCGAATATTGGTTACAGATAAGGAAGACAGTTTGTCTTCGGTGAATTCGAGCAATTTACCGAAATGAATGGTATACGGCACACTAAGACAAGTCCGTATAATCCTAGTACAAATAGTTTAGCTGAGAGATATGTAAGAGAGTTTAAAAACTCTTTGAGAAAGAATAATGGGAAGGATGATTTAGAGACGAATCTACAAAGTTCTTATTTGCTCATAGAGCATTCCCCCAAACGTAATAAAGGAATCCCCCGCGGAACTCCTTATGTAGAGAAGTTTAAGATCAAGATTTTCGAATTTAATACCAAAGATGGGAAATCCGCGAGAGATTTTTCATGAGGATGTAAGAATGCAGGAGCAGTTTACTACAGGTTGCGGGATTTATTTTCGCAACTATGCAACTGGACCTAAATGGAAAAAGAGGTACCATTTCGAAATTGTTGAGTTGCCGTCACTACACTATAGGTTGCGAGGGCCTCGTGTATAAGAGGCATATCAATCATCAATTGCGACCTGTGAGAAAGAAACAAGTGGAGACATGAAGTTTGATACTTCCTCGAACATCAGGAAAGAAGCCTGTAGGTGGAAGTCAGAAAGAAAGTGAAGTGGAGGTTCCAGAGGTTACATCAGGAAACGAAGAGGAGACAGCTGCTGTGCAAGTGCCCGTCCGTAGTCCTAGACCTCAGAGAGCCAGGAAACCCCCAGGCCGACTAGAGTATTATCAAGGGGGGAGATGTGTTGTGTATGTAAATAGATGAAGTTTATTTGCCTTCTTTAAAGCCTCATTATGTAAGAATACATGTGTATATAAATTGTCAATTTGTTGTTGGCCAAACGAAAAGAATAAGAGCTAAATAGCCATGGTCAAGTTTGAGTTGTTGTACGTCTAATTACGACACAACATTAACGACATCCATCCTTACTTCACTGAAGACACAAAAGTTGCCTGTTATGCAGATGATATAGCCATATGGCTCACAAGTAGCAGTATAGAAAAATCAGAAAAAATACTGAACATATCAATGAAAGGACTGGAGAAGTGGGCAATGAAACTCAAAATGACCATAAACCCAATAAAAACAAACCAATGCGACTTCTCCACTGACAGAAAAAAAAGGCATAAATTAAACCCCAAAATAAGCATAAACAACCAAATAATTGATAAAATTAGAAATCCAAAATACCTAGGTGTGATACTTGATGAGGAATTGCGATTTACAGAACACATAATTAGCACCTCAAATAGAGCTACCAGAAACCTAAACATTCTGAGAAGGCTATGTGGAACAAATTGGGGAGCAAAACCCAAAATTCTCAGAACAACATACATAACCTTAATAAGGCCAATAATGGAATATGCAAAACCCGTCTGGGCTCCCTCAAATTCATCACTAAAAAGAAGACTAGACAGTGTTCAAGCGGCCAAAATAATCACTGGTGCTGTTTCATCCCCCAACAATGAGAAATTTCAGAGAGAATGTGGTCTAGACCTACTCGAAAGTAGAATACAATTAAAAACAATAAAATACACCAATAGCTTAAAAAGTGGAAAAAGCGAACACATCCCATAGAACCTATTTAAACTGGACACAAAAAGAAAGACTCAAAAGATCTTGAACACTTCAGTACGACAACAAAATTAGAAAGGGCATAAATAAGAAACATAATGAATTTTAAATTCAAGAAGAACCAATATTTCCTACCCCTTTGCCATCAAATGTAGTCATCAATCTTAACCTGTATGAACCCTCCAATAAAAGAACAAAAACATACTTATAAAGAAAGGACTTGACACAATTGGTTTATGCGATCAGATAAATTATTTAACAGCATATACAGATGGGTCATCAGACCTTACCCTGAGTAATGGAGGGGCCGGAATTAACATAATACTGCAAGATGGAAACACATCAAAATCAAAGAAGGAGAAGGAAAGATATCGTCAAATTTCACTTGTGAACTGACAGCTATCTGGAAAGCTCTTGATGTATGCCTTAACCAACCATCCCTGCATCAAGCAGAAGAAATTTTAATATACAGCGACTTCATATCTGATCTAGAAGCAATTCAGAAGGGCAATACTAAATTCACACAAAAAATACACTCGTTGCTTACCCAACTGGAATCATTGGAGAAAAACTGCATTCTACAATGGATTCCTGCCAATGCTGGGATCGGGGGTAATAATATGGCAGTTGAATTGGCAAAGGAAGCCAGAAAGTTGAGCCAAAAAAAGAACAAATGTAATTATTTGACGCTAATGCTTTTGCAAAATACAAGATTATTGAACAAAAATTAAGAAAAGATCAAAATGTGAAATAAAATCTGAGAGAAAATTGACAAAACTATAAAAAGACTTAGAACAAAACACTATGAAGTAATGACATTACATCCAGATGGCACATGAACCTATAGAACATGCAACAACTGTCCTGTTGCGGAACTAACACCTACCCGCATATTATCATGCCCGCAGCCTTGCAGAAAATTGACATAGACCCAGAGCAGCTGCTTTACACACCCAAGATAGTGGACATTGCTGCTGCTGTGATAGAGATGCACGGAGACATCTGAGGCTCTTTATTGGACACGACAAAAACAATAACGGCATTACAGAGTAAAATAAATCATCAGAGATAGATATTTTTCAAATGAATTAAAATAAATATAATCGAAACTGCGAGAGAGTTGAATTAAAAAAATAGAAATTTATTATCTTCGAAGTTCAAATAGCTGAAAGGATTCCAGCAAACCGCATCTGAAATATCAATATTTTCTGCTACCTGTTTTAATTTGCACATACTTATTTTACATATCTCAGATTGTATTTAAAAATCGTCAACCAATTCTTCTACTTTTGGCGAAATGGTGTTTTATTAATTTATATTTTGATATTATAAGGGTTCCTTCCTGGTATTAAAAAGGAAAAATACGCGTCGATCATTTATATTTTTCAATTTATCAAACAATTTGGCCGCTGAATATATGATTCTGGTAGAGCGCCATCTAGCGAAAAAAAAAAGTAACTAAAATCAATTTGGAATTTTTCATCATTTGTCATAAAAAAATCCCATTGCATCCTGAACACAATGTTGTTTACTGCATTACTCTAGAGCAAATGTTCGCGGAGTTATTAATTTTTAAAGTTGTGCGGGATTTTGGATCACCCTGTATATGTATATTTATCAATTATTTTTATCTATTTATATCTATTTATTCCTATATTTATTATTATATAATCATATTTATTTAATTTTGTAATTAACCTTATATAATCTTATATGGACATTGTAATTATTTAATTAAGTAACCCAGGTTCCTGGAGCGTACAGAAGTCGCCAACTACCCGGAACATTGTAATAAAAATCAGTTTCAATCTCAATCTCTCTCTCTCTCGGCCGTGCAGCCACGCAGCGCGCGAGCTCCGCCTTCATCGGGCATGGAGGGCGAGAAGATGGAAGTGACAAATATGTTTTCAGTATTGGCGGATAGCCAATAAGACGGGAAACAGGCTGGAAGCCTTCTCATCCGGCGTCCAGGTCATCGGCCAACGGGTCCTGACCCTGGCAAGATCGCCGCCTTCGACGTCACCATCCGGGAGAAAAAGGCGACCTTTATCAACTGCCACCTCTCTTATGCCCCTGACGAGCGGCTACAGCAGCTACAGGCCATCGCAGCTGCTGCTGTCAATGTAGACGCGTGGGTCCTCGGGGACCTCAATATCTCCGAGGAGTCTGCGAGTGACATTGCATCCGGATCCGTCGAAGCCCTTGGGGAGCTGCTGGATCGGGCCAACCTCGTAGATGCCGCAGCTATCTTCGACGCCGCGCATTTACCAACAAGGATTTCTAGTTGCGGGAGCCGGGTGGATGCGAGCAGATTGGATCGAGTTCTCCTACCATCAAGATTCTCCAACCGCGTCACCAGATACTGGAGCCTATACTACAAGAACTCTGACCACCGTGCGGTCCTTCTTCAAATCGGCGAGGCCCAAGAACCTCGTCCACCATGCATTTATAGCATGCCCCGATCTAGGTTAGTCGTTGAGACAGGGAAACGCTTCTTAACGAGGCCTTTGGACACATCGAGGACATGCAAAATGCGGAAATCTGGAGAAGGTGGGGACAAATCAAGGCGCATCTGGCCTCCGCCATCAAGTCCCTCCACGACCTGCGCAACAACGACGACGACTACATCTCGAGGGCAAGAAAATCTATCCAAATCGAGCTCGAGGATGTATCCATCCACTCGGACTATCCCTCCCTGCCGGACTGGGGCGCGTTCTTCGTCTTCGTTGCAGGGGAACGTCGTCGACAACATTCTACGACAGCGCAGGTCGAGTGATCACGGGACCAGCGGTGAAAGACTTGGCTTTCGCCAACCTAACGGAACGCTTTTCCAACCCTTCGTGCTCACCAGAGGATATCGATGGTTTCTGCGTGGATTCACCCTAAGGGTCACCATTGAGGAAAGCGATCCACTCAACCGCTATGGGATCGGCAAAGAAGTGATCGTTACTGCCAACGGCCCTTTGCCAACTTGGAAAGCGGCCGGGTGGGATGACTTACCCTACGAGCTCTTCCGGGGCTTCGAGGAATTCTTCGCGATTGCGCTCCGTCGGGTCTTCGAAGCGTCCCAGCTCTGCGGGGCTCTGCCCTCTTCCATGCGGCACAGCGAAATGTCCCTAATAGCAAAACGCACGGTGGTATAGGCCTAGCCGGACTTCGACCTCTCTCCTTGCCGGGCTCTTCTACTGGCGACTGCTACCTCATCTCCGGGACATCGTACCTGAATCCCAGAGCTACGCCGTTCTAGGTAGAACACCAGCTTGGAACATATCCAGCGTAGCTGACAAAGTTGACACTGCCTGCAGAGATGATTTCCCACTGGCAGTCGTCGCCACCGACTTGGAATCAGCGTTTGGCGCGCTGAACAGAGGCTTTCTGATGTCCGTTCTTCTCTCCGTCGGTCTGCCGCCAGTCTTTGTGGGGTGGGTTCTTCTGCTCTACGCTGGGGCCGAGGCGACGGCGAGAATAGAAGAAATTGGTAGAACTCCTTTGTTCCACATGTTCAACGAAGTCAGGCAAGGATGCGTTGCCAGCGCAGCGTTCTTCACCATCTCCACCGGACCCCTCCTGCTTCGCCTGGAGCAGCTATTCGGCCGGGATAATGTCCTGGCGTACGCCGATGACATCGCCCTGCTTATCCGCGAGGATAGGCAGCTAGAGGTCGTCAAAAATATCTTCGAAGACTTCAGGCGTGCGTCAGGAATAAGAGTCAACTTCGTCAAGAGCCAGGGCCTTTGGTGCGGGAGATGGAGGAACCGCACCGACTCCCCGTTGGACATCTCCTGGAATAGGGAGAAAATCAATATCCTAGGGACCATAGTGACTCCTGGTGTGGGAACTTTGGCCCAAGACCAACATCTGCAGGAGTTACTGGAGAGGGCCATTGCTAAGTGGTCCCCCTTTGTCCGTGGTCTCTCACTTGCTGGTCGATCAAAAGCGGCCAATAGCCTGGTGCTCGAGGCCATCTACTATCACCTCCAGGCTTACCTGCCCAGCGAGGCTACCATCGCAAGACTTCAGGCAAGATTTGCTCGATTCGTGTGGGAGCACGATCGAACCTCATGGCTTCCCGGCAGCATCCTAGGGCGGCCGATATCCGTGAGAGGCATGGGACTTCTCGACGTCGGCACTCAGCTCTGGCTGTCATGCTTCAAGGTAGTCCAGGCAGCACTGCGTGTAGTTCGCAATGCTCACTCTTGGATCGCCAAGAGCGAGATGTGGCTGTCTCCTGCGTCCACTCCTAGCACCTGGCTTTCTTCGCGGCGTCGTCGGAGTCTTCACCTCTTCGAAGCTGCTGCGGAGATCCTAGAGCAGAACCACCGGATCCTACAACCAGCACTCCTCCAGGCTCTTCGAGTCGTCGCGAAACTGATGTTTCCTGCGGCCCCTGAGCTCCTGGCTCCTACAAGATGGCTGGGCTGGCGCATTGGAGAACTGACCGGGCCTCCTCCAAATATCACCATCGCTACGCGTGGCGCCCTCGCTACGCGTGGCGCCCTCGCGGACGCCGCTGCTCTGGGGAGCTTCTGCTCACCCAGAATGCCCGGGGCCATCATCGCGTCGGTAACCTTGCGGACGCAATCTTGGTGCGCGGAACGACCACCGCCTTCCAGCGCCTAACAACTAGCACTGCCCGCCGCATGCTAGAGCGTCCACGCCTGGCTGCACTCCCCATCACTCAGCTGCTGGGACGGTGGCTCCCCCACGTCTGCATTCCCATCTTCATCAAATGGTCTTTTCTTTGGCGATGTGCCTTCTCGGGGCACATTGCTGACGTTTCCGTGCGGATGGCCCTCCTCGCCCTTCCCCATCCAGCACATCCGGCCTCAGCCCGGGAGTCCTGCATCGCCTGTGGGTCTGGACACCTGTCACTGGTCCACCGCTACTGGTCCTGTAGGCGGATCAGGCCAGTCATCGTGGAAGCCTTCACCATCATCCAGCGGCCTCCTGACCTGAAGAGCTGGATCTTCGGGCATGACCTGGAGTATGACGCCTTGGACATCATGGCATCTGCCAAGACCCGCATCTACAAGCACTTCCTGGGCCTGGAGATGCGGGGAGTCAAAGAAGACCCCCTACTCGTCTGGAGGAGGACATTATAGAGGTGGTGGAGCTCCCTAGCTCCTAAAACCATTGTACATTCTCATTATTTATTTATTTATATTATCATTTTATTTTGTAAAAATTGACTAATTGTCAAAAAAAGTAGTTCCAAATGTCATATGTCTCTCTCGAGGTGCGAGGATGCACAGGCGCGAGCTCCTGCTCCAACTCTAGTGGTTTGCAAATTCACAATTGCCTCCGAAGATGAGGAAATTTTTGAATTTTTATGGACTACTCCCCACCTCTTCAAATTCTTATGGCATTGGCTGAAAGCCAATTTCAATCTACTCCTGCTGATGCCATCAACAACTCTCCGGCAACTGAGGGGAAGACCAACCAACAGCTTGGCACAAGCAACCCATCTACGAGCTGAGCCAATCTCGTCGAATGGGATAGCCAACTTCCCATGGAGGAGGACAACGACGGTTTCACCAAGGTGGGGCCAAGAAGGAAGAGGTCAGTGGACTCTGAAGCGGCAGACCGGAAAGCCAAGAGAGGCTGCGTCCAAGCAGCGGCCGCAAAGCAGACCCTCACTCAACGCCAAATGCCCAAGTCAAAGGTACAAGAATATACGTCGACTCGGCAAAAGCAAGCGGCGTTCAGAGCCAGGTCGGCGGGTAAGGTAGAACAATGTGTCTACCTTGAATTCTGACCAGACTTCAGCCAGGCCCACTACCTTCTGGCGCTGGAGGCGAAGCTGGGCAAGGGCACCGTCTACCAGCTGACGAAAATGGAGGGGCACGTACTGGTTGGCTTCTCCAGCGTTCAGCTCGCTGAAACCACCATCGGCAGGCTGCAGGCGCGGTTGGTGCACTTCGTGTGGGGTACAAGCCGAGTCTCGTGGCTTCCCGGACGCATCCTGGCTTGTCCAGACTCCGATGGTGGCGTCGGCCTGCGTAACTTCGCGGACCAGCTTCGGTTCACCTTCCTGAAGGGGGTCTAGGCCTCACTTCGCGGCGCCGCCAACGGCCACTCTTGGCTGGTCCTCAGCCGGGCGTGTCTGACACCGCCCGATTCTGACATCTGGCTATCGCCGAGAAGAAGGATACTACTGACCTCTGGGAGGCCGCATCTAGCGTCCTCGAACTTGGCCAACAGGGTTCTGCGGCCAACCTACCTGAGGTCTCTTCGTCTTCTATGAGCCAATAGGTTCCTGCGGCCTCCAGACCTGCTGGCTCCCGAGCGCTGGCCACTGGCGACTGTTGGCGATTTCTCCGATGGCGCCCCTGCATTATCGCGCTCAACGCGGGCCGTGCTCCTGGACTCGCAGCATCTGGGAGCCTTCTGCCAACGTCTCCTGCGGGAAAACGCCAGCTCCAGCTATCATACTGAGTACGAGGCGGAGACTATCGTCCTGCGGGGATCGGCAACCCCCATTACCAGCCAAAAGGCCTGCCGGGCATTGGACTCGACCTGGCTGCAGGCGCATCCTACTGCAGAGCTGGCTGCCTGGTGGACCCCCACCGTGGATGTGCCCTGCTCGATCCCCTGGGCTGACATGAGTCGCAACTGCTTCTCGGGGCACGGCGCAGATGTCGCCTTACGAATAGCCCTCCACGCCCTACCCCATCCTGACCATCCTGCCTCGAGGCGTGCCACCTGTGGTTCCAGCGACGGGTCGCTGACCCACAGATAATGGAGTTGCCGAGCCTTGCAACCCATACTCCGGGAGGTGTTCGCCTCCTGCGAAGTGTCCCTGGATCTGCAGGCCTGGCCCTTCGTTGGAGTTGAGCAATCCCTTTGGGACATTGGCTTAAATCGAAGGAAATGGGCTGCAAGTCCAAACAAACCTCATTCAAAACACTTAAGCCTCCTCCGAAATATGGGCAAAAGTTTCAGAATTGGCTGAAAGCCATTATAATTTGAACAATAACAAAAAATGTAAATTTTGAGCCGGCGGCGGACGGCAAACATGCAAATTCTCGCCGCAATTGGGCTGTTTGCCCGGATCAAGACGACCAGTTTTCCGAGAGCGAAGATGTAATCTTCACCACAGTGGGAGGCTCAAGGAAGAGGCCACATGACACTGACGACGCCAATTAGGGGACGAAAAAGGGCTGCGTCCAGTCACCGAGAATCTCTCCTACCAGCAGCAGGCCACCAGCTACGCTGACATCCAGCAAGGTGCACAAGTGCCAGACCATCAGGCAGAAACAGGCAACCGTTCGAGCGAGGTCGGCAGTAGGTCAGGCGGACCAATGTGTTCAACTGGAGGTCTGCCCTGACTTCGCCCAGGAGCAGTACTTCCGGGCACTGGAAGCCAAGCTGGGCAAGGGCACCATCTACCAGTTGACGAAGATGGAGGGGCACATCCTGGTCGGCCTCTCTAGCGTGCAACTCGCCGACAAGTTGATAGAGGAAGGCCACGACATCGAGGATGCTACTCTGTGGGCCTTCCCTCTGAGGAAAATGGCCGAGCGAATAGTGCTCGGTAATGTGCTATTCTTCGTCGAGGAGGCTGACTTCGGCCTTACGGCCAGGTGAATTCCATCGTCCAGAAGATGATGGAGTTGGGCGACTCCTGCTGGGCTGATTCCTGTCGGGTAGCTTTCATCTCTCTGCGAGTCGGAGTGAAGCTCTCCCAGATACCTGCCCGGCTGGATGTCAAGTCCAAGGAAGTTTTCGCCTACGTCAACGTGACATATGGAATCAAATGCTCTCTATGCTACCAGAAGGATCACAGGCGCGCCAACTGTCCACGGAAGACCGGCCTGCAGGAGAGAAACCTGTTGCTCCCTGTGGATGTCCCTGTTGTGCACTTGAATGCCGCTAACAAGCCTCCCATCACGTCGAGCGCCCCTCCTCCTCCTGTCGCAGCACCTCCACCTGTTGCTGCAGTTGTCGCAGAACTTCCTCCCAGAGACACAGCTATGACAGTAAATCTGGATGACTCGGCTCCAACTCCACTAGAAACGCTAAGCGTTTCTCAAAAGCCTCCACCAACCCAGGAATTGGCTCAATCCCGGGACCAATAGGCCAGCATGGGAAGATATTGCATCCTGCAGCCCAATCACCAAGAGCTATTGGTCCTTATGGGACTCGCTGGAACTTCGAGGTGGTGTTCTCTACCGGAAATGGGAGAGTGAAGATGGTCAACACATTGAATGGAAGATGATCTTTCCCCAATCACGAGTGCCTTCCGTCCTCAAAGAGCTGCACAATAGCCCCAGCGGAGGAAGTTTTTGGGATTGCAAAGACATTTGGAAAAGTGAAAGAACGCTTTTACTGGCCTGGATGCCGTGTCAGTGTTGAAAAATGGGTACCACAGTGTACTGAATGTGCTTCCAGAAAGGGGCCAAAGACAAGATCGAGAGCCAAACTCAAGATTTACAACGTGGGAGCCCCGTTTTAGAGGATCACTATCGACATCATGGGACCATTGCCGCCAAGTGACAAGGAGAACCGCTATATCCTAGTTGCAATGGATTATTTCACCAATTGGCCGGAAGCATTTCCGCTTGCTGAACAAGAAGCTGGAACAGTTGCTGAAACCTTAATCAGCCAGTTCTTCAGTAGGTTCGGTGTCCCCATGCAGATCCGCACTGACCAAGGGAGAAATTTCGAATCGAAACTTTTTGCCCAAATGTGTAAACTTCTCGGAATCCATAAAACAAGGACCACTCCCTTACACCCCCTGTCCGACGGCATGGTCGAAAGATTTAATAGAACCTTAGCAAGTCAACTTAGTCTCTTCGTCGCCCAGAACCAAAGAGACTGGGACAGTCAACTGCCTATTCTTCTGATGGCCTACCGATCCTCAGTCCATGAAACAACGGGTTACTCGCCAGCCAAGATGATCTTTGAAAGGGATTAAAAGCTTTCTTGTGATCTGATCTTTGGATGCCCCAATAATATAGGGGTAGCTTCGAATGAATTTGTTGACATACTTCATTCAAGACTTGAAAAGGTGCATCGGTGGGCCAGAGAGAAATTAGAGATTGCAAGCGAAGCAATGGAAGTGAGGTAGAACAGCCCCGCGTGCGGGAATGAACTTCAAGAGAGAGGACTAGTCTGGTTGTACAACCCGAAAAGGAAGAAAGGTCTCTTGCCTAAGCTACAAAAATCCTGGGAAGGGCCATTTCGAATTTGAAGAAGTTAAACGATGTCGTATTTAGGATACAACGCTCATCCAAGTCTGAATCAAAGGTTGTCCATTTCAACAGACTAGCCCCGTTCAAAGAGCCACTGATCAGCGCCGCTGGGAAGTCAGTCCTTTTCGGGACGAAAATAATTAATGGAAGGGGGCCGTGTAATATGGGTAATTCTCTCCTCACTGTGTGGCAAGATATCCGAGAGGCAGGACACACGTGTGTGTGGGGAGGACAGGCGCCGGGACGACATTCCAATGTGGGGGGAGCAAGACAGTCGAAGGGAAAACGGCGGTGACAACAGACGCGACAAGTTAGCTACGGGAAGTGGGCTCCGGGCATGGGGCCTTATGGACTGACCGGGAAGACGGTGACGAGGAGGATCCCTCTGGTGGCGGACAATGAAGGCAAGTGCATCTACTGTCTATAGTCACTTATCTACTCTTTAAAGCTCTTAAAATAAATATACCATACTAAGCTGTATCCACAGAGAATCCACATTGTTCTCTTAGAAACCTTGAACGCAAACATCGACAGCTGAGAAGCGTCGTAACAATATATTGCTTTTCCTTGTCTCTACTACTCTACTCACACAGAAAAACAACAAATTTGTGCATATCCAAGCTGTAAACCAAGCAAGAGAGCAACGACTTTCAAGTCACCACAAATTTTCCAGCTGTATCTGTTATACTCTAGCTTTTTCAAAAGCAGTCTCATGCTTTCATAACTCGCTTTCATGTTGAATGTTTGTGCTAATAGCACCGATGGAAACTTTTTACCATTGTGAAGGAGAACAGCTTTCAAACTAACTTTAGAGTTATCAATGAATAAGCGCCACTCTTCTGTATTATTGTCATGACCAAGCGCATTCATTAGACTAACAACATCATTACAGTACACTTAGTATTTTTTTTTGTGAAAAGAAGTTCGAGAATTGCTGCAGGATGAGAATTTTGAAATTACTTAACTGAAGTTGAAGCAACAGCATGGAATTATTTTTGAAACGTTTGTAAGAACCTTTTGAGAAAATGTAAAAGTTGAAAACTACAGTGACTTAGTTAATAAACTCTTAATTTCCTAAAAAGCACTGGGATGTAACATGTCTCTCAAGATTAATCCTGCATTCACATCTAGATTTCTTTCCAGGCATTCTTGGTGCAGTTAACGATGAGCATGTTGAGAGGTTTCATCAAGATATATCAAGCATGAAGAAGCGGTACCAAGGTAAATGAAGTCCCGGTATGCTTGCTTGACTACAGCTGGACACTCAAGAGGGATGTACCACAAGCAAAGTATAGAATAAAATACACTCTCACTACTTTTCAATAAAATAAATATATTTCGTTCATATAGACCCATATATTCAAAATATTTCCAAATTTCAAGTAGATATCTCTCAGAAATCTTAAAAAAAAAAAAAAAAAAAACTAATGATATATTTGGAATCATCACAAAGAGTTACATTTAGAAAAGATTCTCTTTATTTTGGGACAAAGAAAAATATTTTTAGATAAAGCTATGTAAAATAATAAGGTTTATGCAAAATGCTTACGTAACATTGTTTGCATATTTTACTGTAGCGATTCAATAAAATGAAAGAAGACAAGTTTCTTTAATCATTTAAAACGTCGTTAAATGATTAAAGAAACTTGTCTTATTTCATTTTATTAAATCGCTACATATCTTACTAAGAAGAATCTTCTATATCTAATATTTTACTGTATTTGTTAAAACTAGTTCATTTATATTACATCATTCGCTGATCGATCACGTGACAAAGAGAACCAATGAGGTGAGACTTTGCGCGTAGAATTGTTTATGAGGATAGGAGTACCTGAGCCTAGGAGTTAAAGAACTCAAGCTCAGAGGAAAAGTTGATTTTGAGTGCCTGAGTGAAAGATATAAAGAACTCTATCTCAGAGGAGAATAATAAGAGGCTAAATAAGTTGATAAGAAGCCTGTTATGGAAATTGAAGAAAGGAAGAAAGTTAAAAGGATAAAGAAGTTGATAAAAAGCCTGTGGTAGAACCTGTAGAAAGTGACGAGGCTGAAGTTAGCAAAAAGATTGGTCATTAGAATTCAAGATTATTACTCCGATTGAAATTAATTTATTTTTATGTATGTGATATTATCATAATAGAATGAAGCTCATGTTAAATTCATGAAATCTTGTCGCTCATTACATCCAAATTATCACATGCCTATCGCTAATGTAAGTACAATAGTTAGAGACAAAATTATTAATTTGTTTATTTCTCAATTTCTTTTTTTCTCTATATTTTACTTTATTTCCATAATTTCTGATGAGCCGGACGCAATAGGTTTGATGGTAAGATGGAGGAGATGAACAAAAACGTAGAAGGGCTATACGAGGAATTTTTACTAAGATAGTCAATGAGTTAAATGCCGAGTTTAAAAAGTATTCTATTGTTATATAGAGAAAATATTTATGCAAAATATAATAGGCTCGAGTCGACATATATTGTGGCTTTAAATGAGCAGTGCCAGATGGTTTTGTTGGCCAAAGAGAATATTGCTGATGAAGAGATTGATAAGGAATACGATGATTGTGAGAAATATATTCAGGAGAGATTCAATATGGAGCAGAAGATCGGCATATTGCGAAATCAGACAAAAGATGATGTTCTTTCAAATATTAGTAAAAATACAAAATTGAACATAAAACTACCAGAATTAAGAGTTGAAAACTTATAATGGTTCTTTAGAGAGCTGGTTGCCTTGATGGGCACAGTTTTCGGAAATGCATGAAAATGATAATTTATCTAATAGTAATACATTTTTATACTTCTCTCTCTCAGATAGGAAATTTTGCCTGATTCCGAGGCATATAAGGTTATAGCCAGTTACCCTGTTACGGGAGATAATTACATTTCAGCTATTCAGGCTTTGCAAGAGCGTTTTGGAGATACGAATATGCTGACGGAGCTTTATGTTAGACAACTTTTAAATTTGGTTATAACCAATGTCAGGAAGGAAAATATAAATTTGAGCAATTTGTACGATGACTTATCAAGTCACTTGAGATCGTTGCAAACGCTTGGAATATACACTCAGTTGTCGGGCATTTTTTTATATCCTCTTGCAGAATCATCCTTGCCATCGGATGTTCTGAAAATATGGCAAAGACATCCTTCTTCAGGATAGAGAAGAGAGAATTAAGATGGAAGACCTAGTGAATAGGAATAGAGAGATCCCCGAAAGATTAAAAGCGTGAATGGATTTATTAAGAGCAGAAGTCAAGAGTGCTCAAAGATTAAAATTTGTAGAAAGAGGTTTCAATCTAGAAGTGCCTCAGAGGAAGTCTTACAATGAAAGGCCAAGGAAATGGAACCATTCTATACCTGCCACCGTATCTAGTTTGTTCGGGAGCTGAACTCCAATGAAATGATGCTTTTGTGAAAGAACAAATCATGAGAGCCACCGATGTAACTATATTGCTAGAATTTCATTGGAAAAAAAGTAATGAAAATATTAAAAAACACGTCTATGTTTCAGGTGTTAGCGAGCAGGACATTACAAAACACAGTAAAAAATGCAACTAGAATGCAAAAATTGTGGGATGAATCAACTGGATATTCTGTGTCAGGGAAGCTCTTCGAAGAAGAAAAGGGAGAAGAATGGGAGAGAGAATTTAAGGAAAGATACCCCTGAGCCAATTGCCTCCTTTTCGAGTCAGGCTTGTACGAGTCAAATTTTGATGCTGACGACGGTGCCACTGTTGAGAGGCCCAAAAGCTTCGAAGAGGGTGAAAATTCTGTTAGACAGTGGAAGCCAATAATCTTACGTAAAACAATCTTTGGTAGAGTATATGGGACTTAAAAATATCGGAAAAGTAACAATAGTTAAATATATTTGGTGGTACAAGAGTTGAAGAGGAGAGGCATGGAAGATACATCCTGAACTTGGAAAAGTTTAATGACAATAGGGAACGAATTCTGGTTGAAGCGTTGGACAAACCAAAAATTTGCTATAATGTACCGCCTTTACCGAGAGGAGATTGGTGAAGAAAGTTGAGCAGTAAAGGTATAAGTATTCCGGAATATAACTTTAAAAGAAAAGAGATTGATATTTTGATCGGCGTTAATAATATGGGCTTGCTTTTATCGGGGAAAGTTGTACAAATTCAAACAAACAACTGGAATGGAAACAAGGTTGGGATGGACATTTATGGGCAATTCACTAATTATTGACAGAAATAAACATGTAGAACAAACTTTGAATTTGCCCACAGTTCAAAGTGATTTGAAAGAATTATGGGATCTATAACTATTAGGCATTAGAGATCCTATTGAAACTTGCTCCAAAGAGTACAGATATCAATAAATAAATAAAAAGTAAATTAAACGAATCCAGCAAAGTGATCAAAGATATTCTGTATAATCACCTTGGAAAATGGAAGTGTCAACCCCAAATGATTATCAATTGGCGAAAAAGAAAATGGAAATTGGTTCCAAGAAAATGATTCAACAAAATAAGTTGAGAGAATATGATCAGGTTACAAAGATTAGTTGAATTAAGGGCTCATGGAAAGAGTTAATGAAAATCCACCTGAAGTAAAAGGTTACTATTTGTCCTATTGCCCTGTATTTAAGAGTGGATCCAAAACCACGCCTATACGGCCAGTATACGGCCAAAGTATCACCTGATTGGCTTTTCCTGTCACGTGATTAACAAATGAAACTTAACAAATGAACTAGTTTTAACAATGGGAGTATTCATTTGATGATACCCCGAGTGAAGAGCCTTTTACCAAAGTATTGGGGATCGTTTAGAACAAAAGGGAAGATATATTAAAATGTGAAATACCTAAAAAATGTGAGCCTTCCCTCAAGATTAACAAAACGAATAGTTCTGTCAGTGGTTCAGCGAATATTTGAGCCACTTGGATTTTTGCTCCGGTACTCGTAGCACCAAAATTATTGCTGCAGTGATCTTGGGATTTAAAAATAGGATGGGATGCACCATTTCCTGAAAATATGGCTCGTGAGTTTCAAACTTGGCGTGGTCAAATGAGATTCATTGAATTGATAAATATTAATTCCTGGATTTATGTGGAATTGTATTGTGTTTCTCACGTAAATTCACATCTTTTGTGACGCCAGTCGAGTAGCTTATGGACCAGTGGCCTATTTAAGGAGTGAATTAGATGGAAAACATATTTTAACTTTGATATGAAGTAAAGCAAGATTGGAGCCAATAAAAAGGATTACAATACCTCGACTAGAATTGTTGGCTATGGTGCTGGGAGCTAGATTGGCCAACTCTTTTCACACTGCTCTGAAAAGAAAATGTAAAATTACTCTTTGGTCTGATTCTTCTACGGCCTTGAGATGGATAAAGAGAGAAATTAAATGACGGGTTTTCGTGAAAAACCGAGTCAAAGAAATTCAATCTACTACCAATTTATACGATTGGAAGTTCGTACCAGGGCATTTAAACCCGGCTGATCTTTTGTCTCCAGGGTGCTCTACATACCAGTTTGTGTGAAGTAGATGGTGGGAGGGCCCCGGATGGTTGAAAGAACCTAAAGAATCATGGCCTAAATCGGAGCCCACGATAGATCAGCAGGAAGTATGTCCCGAGGAAAATATTTTGAATGCAAATATTAATTTGAATGTAGATTATAAGGATTGGCGGTTGACAAGAAGATCTGACTATCCGCTCAATATCAGAATAATGCCTTATGTTTTAATATTCATAGGGAAACTAAAAACAGTTTACAGAAACGGGTCCTTTGAAAGTTTCTGAGTTGGAATATGCAGAAAAAGGCTTGTTAAAATGATTCAAGAGATAGCGTCTATAGAGAAGTCTAGTTCTATCAAAAGTTTGAAGATCTTTAAGAACTCTGAGGGTCTATTTATTTTTCATTTTATTTATTGTTACAAAAGCACGAAGTCCAAAGGACTATTGTGCTGTGCTAGTATTATTTATATACATGATTAATTATTTACACGATGGATTAGTAGTGTTTTGTAAATTATTGTACAAATAGTTCTAAACTTAACAAAGTTCTCATAAGATAGAGTATATACACAAAAATAATTTGGTAATGTTTCAAAGTATCTACATACAATTTGATTAGTCAGAGGGCAAGTTAAAAGAAGATGCTCTGGTGATTCAACATCTAAGCGGCATTCACATGTTGGATCATTGATAACATTCAGTTTGAATAGGAAACTTAAGAAGGGTCCTTTGCCTGTTAAGAATAAAGTAGTGAATTTATCAGAATAAATGAAATTTGGGACAGAAATTGGAAAGAATTTCTTGAACAGTTCATTAGATTGAGAAAGATAAAACATAAATTTCAGATCCAGATATAGTTTATTTAATTCTTTTTGAAGGGGTTTTTTGAGTGTTCGATCTGTGAGAGAATTTGTCATATTATACTTTGTTTGAGATAATTCAAGGCTCTATGGTGTGTTGAAAGTAAACGTTTACATGGACAAGTCCCAGAAGAATTCAAAACTCCAGCTATTCTACCAGGAGATCATCCCTTTGTAGAACTAATTTGGGAAATGCACATAAAAATGGTCATGCAGGGGTTCAATTCATTTTGTGGCTTCTGCCCAGAATTTTGGTGGCAATTGTGATTCTATCAATAGTGCTCTTGTACCTTCAATTAAACTTCTATTTGCTCTCTCCACTATTCCATTTTGAGAGGGTGAATAAAAGGTTGTAAATTGATGTTCTATTCCTTTTTCTATCAAATGAGAGCTTAATTGTCTATTTGTAAATTCCCCTCCATTATCAGACCTTATTCTTTTGATTTTTGTACCTTTTATGTTTTCTATAAGTTCAATATTTTCCTTTAGTTTGGCAAAGATTTCTGATTTGCTTATAAGGAACTTTGGGAATATTTTCCTTGAAAAGTCATCAACTATGTTCAGCACATATATTGCTTTGCCAATGGATTCATGCTGAAATGGACCTATTAAATCCATATGAATGAGATCAAGGGGTTTGGTTGATTGCTTTGAATCAATTTCTTTAAATGGCTATCTAGTAAACTTTGATTGAATGCATGTGATACATGGTTCTAAATTATTAATTGGTGAACAACTGAACCCATACACCATGGAGTCTTTTAGCATCATATTCATATAATTTTCATTTATATGTGCAAGGCGTTTGTGCCAAATTTTCCAATTATTTTCTTGTGTTTTGAACACATTTTCTTCTAGTTTAATGTATGCACATGCATCAATTGTATAAATGTTATCTTCCCTTTTTGCAGTTATAATTCTGGATCCATTGTTATCTATTATCCTTGCACCATTCTCATCAAATATAATCTGTTTTTCATCTTCAGTTATTTTACTTACTGATATTAAATTATTGTTGAGTTCAGGTACATATAGAACTTATTTTAGTGTTAAAAGATGATTATCATCCTTATAAATTTCAACAGTGCCATTACCATTTGATTTTATGAATCTATCATCAGGAAGAGTGATTTTTCTGCTATCATCTTGAAGATCATCCTTTAGATTAATGTCTGTAGACATATGGCTTGTTGCTCCACTGTCTAGTATCCACTTGCCTTTATTGTTGAACTCTGGGGAACTTAAGTTCATGGCATTTTCTTGATTATGATTTTCTCTTATTAAAGAAGCCTTAGAAGGATATTGTTTATTTTTTGAAAATGTTTGTTTGGAGATTGTTTGTATAGAATTCCCTTGATTTTGTGTTTTTCTTTTGTTAACTGGGTTGAACCAGCATACTGCTGCTTTATGTCCAAACTTTTGACAAATGAAGCATTTGGGTTTTCTTTCTCTATTAGAATAACTTGAATTTTTCTTAAAGTTTTTGTTAAATTTATGGCCCATATTATATGCAGCATTTTCATCCTTGTTGTTGAAGATATTAATCTGTGATTTTAAATGTTTCTTTTTGACCGGTACTTTTGTTTTGTTTTGCCTCTTTTCCTAAAATGTTTCTTTCTTCTTCTTAATTATTATTTGTTCTATATGTAAAGCTTTGTTTTTTGATACTTGAATAAACAAATTCAAGTTTATTATATTTTTTGTGTGCTTTTAAAGTTAAAACACAACAGGTTATGGACCCAACCACGCATTCACTGCGAAATATAAATAAAACGAAGCAACGGTGAGCCTAAAAAGAATTCTATTTTGTTTATTACGTTAAAATTTATATTAGTAATGGCTGGAATGGATAATATTAAAATGGGCATGAATATTCCCAAATTGGAAGGATTAATAAACTGGCCAGAATATAAGAAAAATATAAAATTGCTTTTAACAATAAACAAAGTAATAGGCGTTGTTGATGGAACATATAGAAAGCCAATAAAACAAGAAACAAATGAAGAAAAAGAGGCATATGTAAAATGGGAAAGTGAAGATGCAATATCCCAATTGTTATTTACAACAAGTGTGATGCCTGATGTAAGTCAACTAATCATTCCTTGCTCAAGTGCTAAAGATATGTGGGACAAATTGTTAAGTGTCTATGAGCAAAGCTCTGGTCAAAGATTAGACATGCTCTATAATAAATTCTTTAATTTTAAGAAGGATCCTACAGATGATATTTCAAAGCACATTTCAAAATTAGAAAGTTTATGGAATGATATGCAAAATGAACTTACTAAACAAGAAAATTTGAAATTGCCAGAATCCATGCTGATGTGCAGAATCATAAACACCTTGCCTGATGAATATTTTGATTTTAAAAGTGTTTGGGAATCAGTGTCTAAAGAAGAACGTTCTGTAGACAATCTCACACAAAGGCTTCGGTTACTCGAAATAAGAATTCAACAGCGAGATGAATGCAGCGCATCAAGTTCGACAGCTTTAATGGCAAATGCATATGAAAATAAGCCAAATATGAAAGGAAAAGTTACCAAAAGTAATGAAAATTTTCAGAAAACAAGAGAAACAAGAGAATGTTACTTTTGCAATAAAAAAGGACACTTGGCCAAAGATTGTAGGTATGCAAAACAGAAGAAACTAAAGGATAAAGAAAAGGATGAAACTAAATTAAAACTTAATTCAAAATTAAGTGAAGTTTAATCAGTGAAAGATTCAATGAACAAGATGAAGACATTTGGATTGGTGACTCAGGAGCTACTAACCACATTACAAGAAATGAAAGTTTTTATACTTCTTATAAGGATTTTTCTACCCAACAGACTGTTAAAGTTGGAAGTAATGAAAAATTGATTGCTTATGGAAGTGGAACTATAACAATTGAAACTTGTGTAAAAGGTAAATGGCAAACTCACTATCTAACTGATGTATGGTATGTTCCCAATTTCAGTCGTAATGTGATGTCATTACAGTCCACATTGGATAAAGGGTTTGAAATGAAAATGGATAAAAAAGGTTGTAAACTTTTTAAGACAACAACTGGAGAAGTTATTGTAGAAGGGAAAAGACTACCAGGAGGATTGTATGGTATGTTAATAACAAGTATCAAACCTGAAAATGCTGCAGAAGTCAATTTAGCCAAAACCCAAAATGTCAATATGCTACAACTATGGCATGAAAGATTTGGACATCAAAATAAAAGGCATGTTCAAAAATGGCTTAAAGAACAAGGAATAGATGCAGTCATGGACAATGAACCTTGCGAGGCATGCATTTATGGCAAACAACATAGACTGAGTTTTGGATCAAGAGAACAATATGCTTCTACTCAACCTGGAAACTTAATTCATGTAGATGTATGTGGCCCTATGCAGGAGGTTTCGAAAGGAGGGATGAGATACTTTGTGTGTTTCAAAGATGATTTTACAAAATACCGATCAGTGTATTTCCTAAAAGGAAAGTCACAAGTCATTGAAAAGCTAGAACAATTTCTCTTGGAAACAAAGACTACTGGACATATAGTGAAAGAAATTCTCACAGATGGAGGAAAGGAGTTTGTAAATAAAGAAACCTCAAAAATTACAAACAAGTATGGTATTAATCATAGGATCACAATGCCATATACTCCACAACAGAATGGTTCAGCGGAAAGGGAAAACAGGACTTTAATAGAAGCAGCTCGTTCAATGATATATGCCAAAAATATGAGCCTAAAGCTTTGGGCAGAGGCAGTTAATACTGCTACATATGTTTTGAATAGAACAGGACCAACACAAATTGAGGGAAAGACACCTTATGAACTATGGTTTGATAAAAAACCAGCAGTTGATCATCTTCGAATATTTGGAACTGAATGTTTTGTTCATGTGCCTGATGAAAAGAGAAGAAAGTTAGATGCCAAAAGCGAAAAAGGTATTTTTGTTGGTTATTGCAGTAACAAGGATGGGTATCGAATCTGGATGCCGAACTCAAACAAAGTTGTCACAAGTAGGGATGTAATATTCAAGGAAACTATACCAACATTTAGCCTTGATATTGAAAAGAGAAATAAGGAACTTTCAAGTAATCAGATTGATGAACAAAATGATACTCAAGATATTGAGAAAATTGAAAGCAATGTTCAAACATCAGACGTATACAATCTAAGAGATCGATCAAATATATCAAAACCTCAAAGGTATATTGATGCTGAAATAAATATTGCAGAAGGTCTTGAACCCAAGACATACAAAGAAGCAATGGATTCTCCAAATGCACAATTTTGGAAAGAAGCAATGAATGAAGAAATGAATTCTTTAACGGAAAATGATGTATACGAATGCACAACATTACCACCTGGCCAAAAACCAATTGATTGTAAATGGGTATTAAAGACCAAATTGAATTCTAAAGGAGAGATTACAAGATATAAGGCAAGACTGGTGGCAAAAGGGTTTGCACAAAAGAAGGGTATAGATTATGAAGAAACATTTAGTCCTGTAGCAAGACATGACACCATAAGAACTCTTTTAGCAATTGCTGCTAATGAAGACTTAAAATTGGTTCAGTTTGACATAAAGACAGCCTTTCTCTATGGAGACTTACAAGATCAAATTTATATCAAACAACCTGAAGGATTCAACAATGGAACAGATCTTGTATGGAAATTGAAGAAAAGTCTCTATGGACTTAAACAGTCACCAAGATGTTGGAATCAGAAAATAGTCAACTTCATGAAAGAAAGATGTCTGAAGGAAAGTACAGCTGACCCCTGTTTATTCTTCAGAAAAACAAATGATCATCTTATAAAACTATTTTAGAGGCGTAATATTCTTTTTAAAATAAAACAATTTCTACTGTCCTTACTGCGATGGAAAAATTGAAATGATCATCTACTCATTATTGCCATATATGTTGATGATGGAATCATTGCTGGTACAAATGAACAGGAAATCAAAGAATTTCTTGATGAACTAATGTTTTCATTTAAGATCACAAGTGAACCATTAAATTACTTTTTGGTATTGAGATAGAGCGGCAACCGGATGGGTCAATCTTTATAAATCAAAAGGCATATATAAAAAGAATTCTTGAGAAATTCAATATGTCTCAAGCGAATAAAGTGGGAACACCAACTGATAATTCTACTGTTCCTGGGGAAGCAGAGATTTTAGAAAATGTTCCCTTTCATGAAGCGATTGGTAGTCTGATGCATCTGAGCTGCTTAACAAGACCCGATATCACTTTTGCACTGAATAAAGTTTCTCAAAAACTTGCAGCACCAACAAAATATTACTGGGAAGCAGTTAAACGAATCTTCAAATATCTACTGGGTATGAGGAACATTTGAAATCTGATTAAGGGGAAGTGTTGAAGATATTAATCTGTGATTTTAAATGTTTCTTTTTGACCAGTACTTTTGTTTTGTTTTGCCTCTTTTCCTAAAATGTTTCTTTCTTCTTCCTGATTATTATTTGTTCTATATGTAAAGCTTTTTGTTTTTTGATACTTGAATAAACAAATTCAAGTTTATTATATTTTTTGTGTGCTTTTAAAGTTAAAACACAACACTTGTTGTTCTTGTTTCTTTCTTCATGGAGCTCAAACATTCTTCTTATATCAGAAATAGTAGCATCTAGGTCAGTGATTCTCAACCAATGTGCCGCGGTAATTTTGTGTGCCGCGAAATTCTAAAAATGTGCCGCCGAATTTTAGTCATATGATTATGTTCACGTTTGTATTGGTTTTTCTTTTTTTCTTTTTCATTTTTTTACTTTTTAAAATAACGAAATTAGCAAATTGAATGTTAGAGATGTATATTACTTATATTTTGCATAGAAATATTGATACATAATTTGAATTTTCTTGCATTCAAGTTAGCAAAAGTGTGCCGCGAAATTCTAAAATTGTGCCGCCAAATTTTCAAATCTTTAAAATAATGCCGCAACAAAAAAAAGGTTGAGAATCACTGATCTAGGTAATTGTCAAATTGCATCGAGACAAGATTGTATTTTGGGGGTAGCCCTCTAATAAAAGCTGTGATGAATTCTTCATCTTCCATTGATCCACCCAAAATTCTTGCCTCTTGCAATAATTTCTCTGCTCTAAGCAAATATTGTTCCCAGGTTTCCTCTTTTTCATTGTTAATCTAGATACATTGTTTTTAGCCTCTATGTATTTTCTCTTTATGTTACCCTCATATCTAGAATGCAAAGCAGTCCAAATTTCTTTACTTGTTATGCACAAATATCGCAGATCTCTGATCATGTAGCAATGATCTATGAAGTACATACAACTGATAATTTCACCACAGCTACTAATTATTCCACATGGAAATTCAGTGAAGAAAAGCAGAATTGGTCAAATTTTGGCCAGAATTTCAATAAAATAGATCAAAATAATATTGAAAACTTTTTAGATACAGCAAATACAAGGAAAGACGTCGATAGCGCGGTAAATACACTATCGAACACGCTCATTGAAGCAGCGTATAATACTCTTAAACTTAGAAAAAATAAACCAATGAAAAAAAACATAAACTGATGGTGGAACGCGGACTTGACCCGCCTTGATAGCTATTGTAAATACCTCTGTAACTCCTATTATCGGGCAAAAAAGCCCTCTATCCATATTCAACAACAGTATAAAAGTGTAAGAAACAAATACGTCAGGGAAATAAATAAGGCTAAAAGAATGTCTTGGAGGTTTTTCTTAGAGGACATCAAATAAAAATAAAACATATGGAAATTTATACAGGGTATACAAAAATATTAAAAACGGTTCTAACCGAAAGGGATTTTTGGAAATCTTAGAAGTGAATAAAGATGAAGAACGATTCCAGAAGACAACGGAACTTTTGAACAACCTTTTCCCCGATGATAGAGATAATGAAGACACAACCTTCCACAAAAAATAAGGAACTATACTCTAGGATTTCATAATGAAGAAAATATAATAATAACGTCCAATGGAGTAAATAGAATAATTGATGAGCTAAACTCAAAGAAAACGCCTGGAATTGATAATATTTCTAACAATATGATAAAACATACTAAACAACTAATAGTTCCAATACTGGTGAAACTTTTTCAAAAATGCTTAGATTTAAATTATTATCCGAATGAATGGAAACAATCTGAGGTAATAATTATTCCCAAATCAGGTAAAACAGACATGAAAATTTATAAAAGCTACAGACCCATTTGTCTCAACTCAAACATTTCCAAAATATTAGAAAAAATAATTAATAACAAACTTATAAAATTTTATGAAGACTCGAATCTGCTTAACAATCGTCAACATGGATATAGAAGATCAAGATCTACCATCTCTGCATTAAATGAAATTGTAAAAATAGCTCTAGAACATAAAAACAAAGAATATACAGCTATAATCGCAGTTGATATAAGTGGAGCGTTCGACAATGCATGGTGGCCGATGGTGCTGAAAAGACTAGATGAGGACAACGTTCAAGCTTCAATAATAAAACTACTACAGTCTTTTTTTAATAATAGAAGAGTGAGATTTAGATACTCATCAAATGAAACCCATAAAAAATTAAGCAAGGGATGTCCACAGGGTGGGCCTATATCCCCTACAATTTGGAATATTATTCTAAACGATTTATTGAATAACTATTCAGAATCAAACAGTGAAATCATCGCTTATGTGGATGATATAACTGTGATATGTTGAGGAAACAACTTGACAGAACTTCGGAATACAACAGGAAAGGTCATGGGGAGAATATTGGACTGCTGTGGGAACAATAAGTTGACCGTATCAGAAGAGAAAACGAAAATCTTATACTTGTTTAATAGCAAAATAGCTGCGAAAATTCCGAACACTATCACTGCCAATCGGGTGGAAAAACTGAAGATTATGGGAATAACTTTTAAAAATCATAGAAATAAAAACAAATTGGATTTTGTTCCCCATATTGATGATATTATTACTAAGACAAATAGAGCTAGTGGATACCTAATTGGATTAACCGGGAAAGCATGGGGACTGGACAGTAAAAGAAGAATAGAACTCTATAAGACGCTGTTTCGAAGTTCACTAACTTATGGTTACACGTTCTGGTTCAACTTTATACCCAAAAAAGTCAAAGATAAATTAAACTCTCTGCAGTACAAACTTTTGAAGCACAGTACACAGGTTTATAATTCAACATCTTCAAACTGTACTCATATTGTTGCTAGAACACCAAAGCTCACGGATTTTATTGAGACATATATACTAAAAATAAATATCGGATACAAAAAATCAGATCCAACTAAAAGAAAAATTATATCTAATTTTATAAACCATAAATTTGAGGAATACTATGGGGAGGCTAATGATAATTTCAAGGGATTCTTTGATACTTCAAGAATTCCTAACTATGTTCAACCCGACTTCTATAACGTTCATTTTTTTACTGGACATGGTGACTTCAACACATATTTGTTTAGAATTGGCAAAATTGGTTCACCTGCATGCACTTGTGGAAACGAACAACAAAACCCTGAACACCTTCTGATAAACTGTCCATTAACTTCTGATCTGGAGGAAGAAAACCAACTTTACCTGACTAATACAAAACAAGCTGCTTGCAATAAAGACCAATACATTAAGTTTAATAGATTCTGCAGGATGTATATTTTGAGGAGAAAATGTTGACTGTATATATTTCAAGCTATTATTTTTAATTACTAAATGCAAAAATTTGACATCGAAAGTTTTATTTTCATACTTCCCAATGTTCAATTGTGTTAATTGTATATAATTTAAGATATACACGCAATTATCCAAATTGTGGATATGGCGTGTCTCTCCTAACTGTTAAATAAATAAATAAATGTTAAAATTAAACTTACCTGTGTGTCTCATCCATTGCACAAGTTATTATCCCTCTGGCTTGGGCATCTTTTCTTTTCCATTCGACAGTTATTTTTTCATCTTTTGGAGGATCTTCTTCTCTAAAGCCATCTAGATCTCTACCTTCCAAAATACAAATGATGCGAAATTTCCAACTTGTGAAATTATTTCCATCGAAGTTTTGGATTTTCATCGATAATTCAGCCATTTTGAATTTTCACTTAATATGTTCTTTTCGAACCTTAAATATATTTTCTATCTCTATTTTTCAAAAATGGCCTTTGTTTACCTTTTTTGCATGAACCACGCTTCGCTACCAATTGTTGGTGTTTTTGGGGGTAAAAAAGAGAAAATGTTACTTAAATATATTTTTATGTTATCTTTATGCATATATACAAACTCTTTCAAATGGGTAATTTGTTGAAGGTATAAGGCTGAAAGTAATCCTTAAGGAAATGTGACATGTCATTAAAAATTCGAGACTTTTTGGCCTAGAAGGCCAATCTCTCTATATATTGTAATAAAAGTTAGTATATATATGTGGTGTGAGTCCCGGTAGCCTTTTGTAGAATCCTGTCGACTTAAAATGTGATGAGAACCTGTTGACTCCCGCTATACTGTGTTGACCGAGAGAACAGTCAGGATAAGGAGTTTTCCAGTACCTCTCTGCACCTTGGGAGACCTTTAAGAGTTCTCACAAATTACAGGTAGTCGTGGTCGAGGCAGAGTGGAAAGCTTGGGAATGTCCATACACAAGTAACTACAAAAGTAAAATTTAAGAATTAAGAAGAAATACAAAAAACAAGAAAGGATCAAGAAGGCACTAACTACATTGCCAAATCGTTAATTAACATATGCTAGCTAATATTATCATCATCAATTTATATTTATTCATATATCTATATAATTTATTTACATAGAGAAAAATTCTTTGAATTAATATTCCTAACACCAATTAGTTAGAGCCGATGCCTTAAAATATCCTACCTTCTATTAAAATGTACACTGTTTCTATTTGCTACCACCCCCATATTTTGTATATAAACTATTTGTATTTTAACCCCCTATTTGTATTTAAAACTAAAAATGGTGACGTCAAAAATAAAGATCCAAAGAATGTTCGGTCAGCTGGTGGCAAGGACAGAGGGGAGGAAAAAGGCAACGCCCAGCCCATGTGGGGTCCCGAGGGACATTTTTATAGACGACCCCTGTAAACAGGACAGGTTTTGGCAGGGGGTCAGCAGATGTTCTAGGGTGTGGCCATCGGCAGGCGGCTTCTGTCTCTTACACACTCTCTCTCTTCATGTCTCGGTGATAAGCATCCAAGTTTGTGTCATGGCCCCTACCTCTGTCCCGTGGGCTGTCCCCGATCACTCTCTGTGCTAACATCTAGTCCTGCCTCTGCTTCTTGTTGTCCGCGTGTGGGAAGAACATCAACACTCGCCTCACGTACACGACTGCCAGTTTATCCATACGTCGAAAGGATCAATATGCAACAATATTACATATATATATATAATGGGTATTTAGGCCAAATTTGCGTAAATACGCTTAACACATGAAAAACCAATAGAAAAAAAAAAGATAAGTGAGTCGGGTGTTGATATTAAAAATAAAGAAGGCATTTCCTGACCACGAGCACATGTGCTTTTTAGATGGCAGAGCGCCATCTAGTGGAGCAAAAATAAACTAAACGTTTATTCAACTTGCTCCGTGATATTGGCCTTGAATACCGATTTCTTGATTTCTCAAGAAACCTCTGGGACCAAAAATATTTTTGATTGCAGTGGTTACAGTCTACTCCACGCTGACGAGCGCCAACAGCGCGAAGCGCGTTCGTGGATGGCTTTTCTTGATTTATCAAGAAATTGGGTTGACCAAATATCACGGAACAAGCTAAATAAACGTTTGGTTTATTTTTACTCCACTAGATGGTGCTCTGCCATCTAAAAAAAAGCATGTGCTCGTGGTCAGGAAATGCCTTCTTTATTTTCAATATCAACATCTGACCCACATATCTTTTATTTTTTCTATTGTTTTTTCATTTACCTAGATGTTCAACATGTTGATTAGGGTTCTGTTCAACGTTCTGTTAATACATTTGTCTTCGGGTGGTAGAAAGGCAGGGTTTTACATTACAAATTCTCATTATTTTCTTCACGAAGTTGCTTATGAACTGTGAACCCCTATTGCTGATTATATAACGAGGGGCTCTGTGCTTTAGAAATTTAGGGTTTACACGCTGTGGCATCAGGAACAGTTTTTGTCGCTGTCTTCCTTGTTTGTCGGCCAAAACTACTATGCATTTTTAATTAGTTTTAGTGTATGGAAGAGGACCTACGGAAAATATATACCAACTCTTTCAAATGGGTAATTTGTTGAAGGTATAAGGCTGAAAGTAATCCTTAGGGAAATGTGACATGTCATTAAAAATTCGAGACTTTTTGGCCTAGAAGGCCAATCTCTCTATATATTGTAATAAAAGTTAGTATATATATTATTACATCAATTTTAATGCGCCTTACATTTATTCAAAATATTCTATGATATTTAATATTTATTTAAAACAGAATATTTAGATTAACATCATTCCTTTTTATAGTTTCACTTCTTTTTAAATATTTATTGTATATATATCTTTATTGCTGATTGGAGCGGGAGAGGACCGAGACGAAGACTGCGGATCGCAACCTACGAGGAAGACAAGAATAAATAAACACAATAACTTTAAAAGGTAATTTATTTTTATTTAATTTTATTTATTTACTTTTAATATGGAAACCCGCTCGGGAAACGTGTATAACACCAAGAAGGAAGAAACCAAGGTCGACGACCCTGCAAAGCTTCAACTTGGTGCAACAATTGGTAGAGATGCTGGTTTCGAACCAGTTGCTTTAAACCCCAATATGCTAGGAGGCGGCACGAATAGGCAGCACGCAACGTCGCTCTCGGTAAGTGAACTGTCTGACTAAAATATTTTCTCTATTTTTACTAAAGTGCAAACTCAATCTATCTGAAATGAAACCTACATATCCAATATATCTTACCATCATAATTTTATGTCTATTTGACAAGAATTCTGAGCCAAATTTACATACTTTCAAGCCGGATACATACAGCGGCAAAAAGATTTGCTTATCACGCGTGAATCTTTCACTCTCAAAATATTTCCGAAACTTTCATCTTATATGTGTAGTTTCAATGCTCTTAATATTAGCTGGCATCGAACAAAATCCAGGCCCTAGGATGTCCAAACAAACGACGTTGGAAACAAGCTTGGATAGGGATAAAGAGATCAAAGATCTGATAAATGCACTCACCAAAAGGCTGAATAGCTGGGGTGAGAGGCTGGAATCCCGTCTTTCGGCAATCGACGATAGAGTAGAAAATATAAATCAAAGACTGCAACAATTAGAGGAATCTTCTGCCGTTACAAAGGCAGCACTCTCTCAAAACTCCAAAAAAAATAAAAGACTTAGAAGACCAGCTTGAATACTTAGATGCAAAGAGCAGAGAAAGGAACCTTATTTTTTACGGAATAGAACAAGATAATAATGAGGACTGCCGAGAACGGATACGGAAGGTTATCGAAGAAAATATGCAAACAACGGAGAAGATAAACATCACGCGATGCCACCGATTATCCAGAAAACCTGGTGCACCGATCCTGGTTGAAGTCCCAGAACAAAACGATAGATCAACCCTATTCAAGGCTGCTTTCAATCTAAGAGGAACTAGGATATCACTATCGAAGGACTATAGCATGAAGATGAGAGAACAACGGCGCGTTTTGAATGTCAAAAGAAGAGAACTCGTCGAAAAAGGTACTCTAGCTAAGCTAAGGGACAATAAATTAATAATTAATGGCATAGCATATAAGGTCTGTGATGGACAAATTGTAGATGCCAATGGACATTCATTGTAGCAAGCAGATAAGAAACAATCACTTGTAAATAGTCAACCCAAAGATACATTTTCACTGACCTGCTGGCAGAGACTATCAATAGATCATCCAATCTTGCCGCCAAATAGGAAAACCCGAAATACATGCTCAGCTAATCATCGCCACTCAAATTACCCTACAGATAAACCTTTAAAAGCAAAAGGTAATCCCTTAAGGATCATATACTGGAACATAAATGGATTTTTTAGAATTTCTTCGGTCTTCTCTCTCTTCGATTACTTGAAATTGTTTGATATTTTTGCTGTAACTGAAACCTGGTGCCACTATTTACTTGACCTAGCTGTAGAAGATTTTGAGTTTTACCAATCACCAGCAGTTAAACCTTCGAATCGAGGGAGAAGCTCTGGAGGAATCCTTGTAGGAATTAGAAAAGAAATCCAAGGCTTAATCTACAAAGTTGAAATTGAGCCTAAATGGATCTCGGTTATATTTAAACTGGCTGCAATAGCGGACTCACCCCTAGTGTGTGCAATTTTTGTTTACTTACCCCCAAGCGAACTACAGCTAGAAAATCTAAAAAAATTGTTTTGCTATGTTGAAAATAAAATGCAACAAGGATTCGAAATAGTTTTAGGCGGTGATTTAAATATTCGCATTGGCTACTTGGGTGCTTTCCACAACTTGTTCCAGATCCCAGCTATGCTTTCCGTCTACCGTACCTCCAGAGATCCAACCGTGTCCCCCCTGGCTGAGACTCTTGTCGATTTCCTTGATGATAACTCCCTCACTATACTAAACGGAAGATCTATTAGCGATAAAAACGGATGCTATACTTTTATCTCACATCAGGGGTCTTCAGTTTTGGACTTATTCATGGTTTCTCCTGCACTACTGGAACTTGTTCTTGACCTAAGTATAGAAAGTTTGCCTTACTCCGATCATTTGCCACTTATTCTAAAACTAAACGGATCAGACAATACAAAAGCGAAAAGCCTACCTCTAGAGCATATTCCTGTAAAAAAATTTACCTGGTCAATAAATAAAGCCTCGACATATGAACTTAGTCTCGAAGACCTAAACGCTCTCCAACTACCCGAAGACGCCTCAATAGACCTATGTGCTGACACTCTTACTAGCAGGATTCAAACATCAATGATGAGAGCAGGAATGCTAACAAAGGGAAGAGCGGATAGTTCGCGGTCTAAGCCATGGTTTGACGGAGAATGTTATACAGCAAAAACATATATGAAAAAAAATCTTGACTCTCAATACTCCTATTAATAAAGATTTGTTTATTACGAGTAAACGCAAATACTTATCATTGCTCAAATACAAAAAGAACAAATATTCTGATTCTGTTCAAGCTGCCCTTAGCAATGTTAGGGACTCTGCCGAATTTTGGAAAATAATTGCGTCCTTTAAGAAACGGAATAGCACGAAAGGAAATATTGACATCTCAGAGTGGGAATCCTTTTATCAGGGTTTATTGTCGCCTCCTCAAAGAATTGTTGCTGATATACCTTCTCTACTAATTCGTATTGATTCTGAGCTGGACGCCGAAATTTCACCTTTTGAAATTGCGAGGGAAATCGCTAGCTTGAAAAACAATAAAGCAGCAGGTTACGATAGTATACCAAATGAAGCTATCAAAGCCCTACCTGAGAATGGTTTAATCCTTTTATCTAACTTATTCAATAAAATATTAACTAAATCCCAAGTTCCTTCACAGTGGTCAAAAACCATAATCCAACCAATATTCAAAAATGGCGATCCGAATGCACCATCAAATTATAGAGGCATTGCGCTTATAAGCAACTTGTCAAAACTCTTTACATCCATATTAAAAAATAGACTAAGTAATTGGATTGAGAATAGAAAACTCATAGCGGTAAACCAAGCAGGATTCAGAAGGGGTTACTCGTGTCAAGACCATATCTTCACGCTTACATCACTAATCCAAATGACATTAAACCGAAAAAGAAGGAAACTTTACGCATTCTTTGTGGATCTTAAAAAAAGCGTTTGATTCAGTTCCACATTTACTATTATGGAGAAAGCTTGCGCTTGTTGGTTTTAGTGGGCGATTTATCAAACTCATACAGAACTACTATGCTCAAATGATGGCAGCGGTCAGATGGAATGGCTCTTTTACAGAATTCATCAAAATACAATCAGGTGTTATTCAGGGTGAACCTCTTTCACCGTATTTATTTATTATTTTCATTAACGATCTGGTTGCTACACTGGATGATTCTGACCTGCCAGGTATATACTTACCGGGCCATGGAACTATACACCTCCTCCTGTTCGCGGATGATATAGTCATCTTTGGTGAATCCAAGATAAATCTTCAAATAAAGATTAATCTAATAAAAATATATTTTGAGGAAAATGGTTTAACTCTGAACCAATCCAAGTCTAAAATCGTAGTGTTTCGAAACGGAGGCCGCTTGGCCAGATCTGACGTTTGGTTTTGGGGCCAACAACCCTTGACAGTATCTTTAAAATATACATATCTTGGCTACCCCTTAACTACCAAGAATACAACTGCTTACGTGGCGCAGCACTTTAAAATCAAAGCATTGGTTGCTACAAACGCAGTATGGAGAATACTATCTAAGTCAAGAACCAAATCGTTCGGAGCAGTGATGAAATTACTTGACTCCATAGTTGTATCCACGTTGTTATACTCGGCCCCCATTTGGGCGACAAATCAGATAGTAGTCGTAAACCAGATCCAGGATATTTTCCTACGGCGATTTCTTGACCTACCCAAATATACTCCGGGCTACATCTTGCGAACAGAAACCGGAAGGATGTCCCTTGAATTAAACATTACGAAATTGATTCTAAAGTTCTGGATACGGATTTTAAAAATGGACAGGACAAGATAACCCTATGTTTGCTTGTCCCAGCTCTGGAAAGTTTCAATTGTGGGAAAAGCAGGAAACAACTTTATTTATAACTTGAATAGCATCATTGACTCTAGGGGTTTTTCTTTTCTTAAGAACTGTGAAGATTATATGGTTGTGCGAGGAGAAATCCCTCCAATTTGACCGAGCTAAGATACAATGCTCAACTAATTTTATTCACTACCAATTTCTAAGTAGCTCCTTTATGACGGAGGACTACTTACTATCAAACCTCCCTTTGAAAATTAAACGATTTATAGCCCGTCAAAGGATTCTATGGCTACTTTTCCGCGAGGATATCACGGGATTTTGGAACAGCGACCCTTTAAATTGCTACTTCTGCAATGTTGGCATCCAAGACAATTTGGTCCACTATCTATTCCATTGCCCATTCCTACATGAAAAGAGACTGGAAATTCGCAAAATTTCGGAGCTAGCTCACTACATTGAACAACATGTATATAAAATCTTTATTGCTCTCCTGCTGGATAAAGCATTTGTTTATAAATATTTTAAATTTTTCAAGGCGATTGATAAAATGAGAGAAGAGGTGCTCAACTCCACAGACAACGGCTGATTGCTCCCCCTCTCCTCTGGATTGCTTTTCCTCCTCACTCATGTACATATATAACCTTCAGGGGAATCCCCTTGTAAGACAATAGTGTCTTAATAAAGGTTTTTGTTGTTGTTGTTTGCTTTAAACCCCAATATAGAAATTCCGAAATATGACGGGACAGAATACCCTCGCCCATGGATAGAATCCCTCGAAGAGATTGGTTTCCTCTACCATTGGGCAGACTACATAATTGCCCGTTATGCCGCCATGAACATGACGGGAAGTGCTAAAACCTGGCTGAATTTACACAAAGCTAGTTTAACGAGTTTGGAAAATATTAAAATCCGCCTCATTCAGGATTTTTCTCTGGACGCGAATAAAGAAGAACTTAGAAGGAAACTCAATAGAATGCAACACTGGAATGAACCAACAATCAGGTTCGCGGTAGAAATCCTAGTGTTGTGCAACTAGGTTGACTCCGCAATGGAAGAAGAAACAAAAATAGAACATGTTATTGGAGGACTGAAAAAAGAGTACTCATTCGCGCTCTACCTGAACCCTCCTAAAACTACCGATGAACTTCTCGTCGTGTGCAAGAAAATGGATTCTTTTGAAAAGAAGTATCGGGAACGTGTGGAGAAATCCAGAAACCTATATAACGGTCCACGCTATTCTAGACCCCAACAACAATCGAGGAACGTGCCGCCGACTGCCACGCGAAACTATCAGACCACTTCCAGGCCCCAAGCCCCTGTTTACAATAATTACAAGAATGACTCCCCTCCTACTCCCAGGCAGTATCGAAACAACTTTCCCCAGCCCTCTACCCCTAGACGTCCTTATAATCCAAACTTTGTGCCGAAACCAAACCTTCAGAGAAACACCTACAATAAAAGCCAAGAAGTGAACAAAAATAGGACGGAAGATGGAAGACCAATCTGCTTTAAGTGTAACAAACCAGGGCACGTGGCCCGTTATTGTAGGGTTAAGTTTATAAGAATCCTAGAAGAGGATCCAACAGCTACCCAAGAGAAGGTCGAAGAGAAATGCTAAATGAATGGAATATCAGATAAATCGGAACCTCGGCTTTATGCTGATGTATGTCATAGCCCACAGACAAAAATTCCTACCCGGAATAGATATTCCGTGTTGGAAGATTTAAACTAAGCGTCGCGCCTGAATCTGTCAATCAAAGCAAGTCGACCATAAATGGAATCAAGAAGTTGGACCCTAAATACAAATTAAAAATTCATGTGGACAAGATAGGGACTTTTGAAGCTTTGGTTGATACAGGCGCTGACCTCTCAGTGGTCGACCTCAGAACGGCCCTCGATACAGGCCATGGTATAAGTAATCTCGCAAAAACTTGTGCAGGACCCGATGGAAAAAAATTAGACATGGTAGGAAGTATATTTTTAAATATAAAAATTGATGACGAAACATTATCACTCAATTTTGTAATATTGAAAACGCATTTCCGGCCATAATTCTTGGAAGAGATTTCCTTAAGAAAATGAACGCGAAAATAGATTGTAAGCAAGAAACTATAAAATACGATTTGACGAATAATCATGACGAAAGCAATTTTGAAATGTTGAAAATAAAGGGTGCCAAGGATTCCATTGTACCGGAATGTTCTATTAAACTGATCAAGGCATTGGTAGAAACAGAGGATGGGAAATATATTATCGAGGAGAGCAGCAAAATGTTTCAAACAAATGGACTTCGTCTAGCAAGAAGCTTGATCAATGTTATAAATAGGGAAACACATATCTGGATAACTAATCCGTATCCTCGACCGTTAAAAATAATGAAAAACCAAACATTGGCTTTTGGAAGTAGTCCAGCGAAAATAAATGTGAGTCGAGAAAGAGAGGTAGAAGAGAACGAAGAACCTAGATTCCAAGTAAACGAAAATCTTTCACCAAAGGAACAGAAGGAGTTAAAACAAGTTTTAGAAAGGTATGGAGATCTGTTTTCGTCGAGATTAGGGAGAACCAATTTGGCAAAACATCGGATAGACACAGAAGACGCGAAGCCAATTAAACACAAGCCTTAGCGGGTAAGTGCTAAAGAACGAGATATTATAAAAGAGCAAATTGACGAGATGCTTACAGAAGGCATAATTAGGCCATCTTCTAGCCCCTGGTCTTTTCCAGTAATATTGGTCAAGAAGCGAGATGGTAAATACAGATTTTGTGTGGACTACAGAAAACTGAATAATGTGACAGTAAAAGATGTCTATCCGATCCCTAGAATAGACGAAGTTATGGATACTCTCCAAGGATCTACATACTTCTCAGCAATAGACCTCAGATCTGGATATTGGCAAGTTGAAGTCGAAGAAAGAGACAAAGAGAAAACAGCTTTCACTACAGCGCATGGATTATATGAATTCAACGTGATGCCTTTTGGACTTTGTAACGCGCCTGCTACCTTTGAGAGAAATATGGAGAATATGCTTGGAAATCTAAGATGGCAAATTTGTTTGTGTTATCTGGATGATGTTATCATATATAGCCCGGATTTTCCAACGCACCTCAAAAGACTTGAAGCTGTTTTTAGATGTTTTCGTGAATCTAATTTAAGGTTAAACGACAAAAAATGCCGATTTGCTTTTGAAGAATTGGAGATTCTCGGCTATACAACGAGCAAACATGGTATAAAACCCGCGGAACATAACATCAAAGCTGTCAGAAATTTTCCTCGGCCCAAAAAGGTCAAAGAAGTACAATCATTTTTGGGAATGTGTTCATATTATAGAAAATTTATCAAAGATTTCTCAAAATTTGCTGACCCTTTGACCAACCTTATAAAAAAAGTGTATCATTTACCTGGACAGAAAGACAAGAGGAAGCGTTTCAAAGCATAAAAACAGCACTATTAAGTCCACCAATTTTAGGTCACTTCAATCCAAATGCGCCTACTTATGTTCATACTGATGCGTCCAACATCGGCATAGGTGCAACACTTGTCCAAGACATCGGTGGCGAAGAGAAGGTGATCTCATATTTGAGTCGTACCCTAAGTAAAGCGGAGCAAAATTATTCAACAACTGAAAAGGAATGTCTGGCCGTTGTCTGGTCAATGTCAAAATTACGGCCCTACCTTTATGGAAGACACTTTAAAATAGTAACATTCCATCACGCCTTATGCTGGCTCAAAAACTTGAAGGATCCAACAGGTCGATTGGCAAGATGGGCATCAAAAATTCAAGAATATGACTTCGATATAATACATAAATCAGGAAAGAAGCATCTGGACGCCGATGGCTTATCTAGGGGACCCTTACCAGAAACTGATTGGGATGAGGATTTTGAAAGGCTATTTTTAAATCAAATAACAGACGAAGAGGATAAGTTTATCGAAAGTGTTAAGAAAAACCTTAATGGAAGCAGGCGATCAATTGCGCAAAACTTTAAAGTAAAAGATGGATGCCTCTTTAAGAAAAACCCGAACCCTGAAGGCAGGGCGTGGTTGCTTGTGGTTCCAGAGAAGAAAAAGAGAGAAATTATGAAAGAATATCACAATCATATGTCGAATGGCCATCTGGGTGTCGCCAGAACCATGTACCGAATAAAGAGTACACACTTTTGGCCATCCATGCTAAAGGATGTCTCAGAATTCGTTAAGACGTGTCACCTTTGCCAAAGTGGAAAAGGCTCAAAACAATTACCTTCTGGACTACTACAGCCCATTCCCCCAGCCAACTTTCCTTTCGAAAGAATTGGAATTGACTTTGTTGGTCCATTGCCATAAACGAAAAACAGGAAAAAATGGATAATTGTGCTGACGGACTAGATATGCAGAAACAAAAGCAGTCTCGGAAGCAACAGTGAAAGAAGTTTCAAAATTTCTAGTAGAGGATATTTTTCTACGGCACGGAACCCCACAATATCTTATTAGTGACAGGGACTCTCAATTTACCAGTAATTTAATGGAAGAGGTGATGAAAATGTGCAAGATTAAACATTGCTTCACAACGAGCTATCATCCCCAGACTAATGGATTGACAGAACGGTTAAATAGAACATTGATCAATATGCTCAGTATGTATGTGAACACTGATCAGAAGAATTGGGACGAAATACTCCCGTTCATCACTCACGCTTACAATACTACAATTCAGGAAACCACAGGATATTCTCCCTTTTTCCTGATGTTTGGAAGAGAACCCACGTCTCTTTTGGACGACAGGAATATCTCGGTGGACATTGACAAGGATGGTTATGATGAATACATAAAACATCACTTAGACAAAATAGACAGAACAAGAAAATTAGTTATTAACAACACAATAAAGACTCAAGAAAGAATGAAAAAGAACTATGACAAGAAACACATGGAAAGAAGCTACGAACCAGGAGAATTAGTAGCAGTTTGGACACCAATTAGGAAAATAGGAAAGTGTGAGAAACTTCTGAGAAAATATTTTGGTCCATATAGAATATTAAAAAAGATGTCTAGCGTCAATTATCTAATAGAACCGAAAGATAATCCGGGCCAAGACCCTCTGATAGTTCGTGTTTCAAGAATCAAGCCTTATTATGAGAGAATGGATGAGGTCATTCACGAGGACGTGACAACCTCTGGAGAGGGGGAAGTGTTACATTAATTTTAATGCGCCTTACATTTATTCAAAATATTCTATGGTATTTAATATTTATTTAAAACAGAATCTTTAGATTAGCATCATTCATTTTTATAGTTTCACTCCTTTTTAAATATTTATTGTATATATATCTTTATTGCTGATTGGAGCGGGAGAGGACCGAGACGAAGACTGCGGATCGCAACCTACGAGGAAGACAAGAATAAATAAACACAATAACTTTAAAAGGTAAATCATTTTTATTTAATTTTATTTATTTGCTTTTAATATGGAAACCCGCTCGGGAAACGTGTATAACACCAAGAAGGAAGAAACCAAGGTCGACGACCCTGCAAGGCTTCAACTTGGTGCAACAATATGTGGTGTGAGTCCCGGTAGCCTTTTGTAGAATCCTGTCGACTTAAAATGTGATGAGAACCTGTTGACTCTCGCTATACTGTGTTGACCGAGAGAACAGTCAGGATAAGGAGTTTTCCAGTACCTCTCTGCACCTTGGTAGACCTTTAAGAGTTCTCACAAATTACAGGTAGTCGTGGTCGAGGCAGAGTGGAAAGCTTGGGAAGGTCCATACACAAAAAACGAAGACACAGTTGCACTAAGAAAGTTCCTTGAACAGATAAAATTTGAACTAGGAGCGAAAGATGGAGATGGAAGAGTTCTTACTGGTCTACATGGTGGATGAGGTGGACCTGGGGTACAACCGACGAGGGCTCACGCAGATGGTGAAGTGACTGTATTTTTGGCTAAAGACCGAGGCTTTATATACCTTTTCTGAGAAAGGGAGCATTGCATTTCAACAGATGTGAAGAGGGTGGATCGTCTGGTGAAATATTAAACTGGCGCCGTGGCAGTTTCCATCTTTAGATCTTGTTGTTTTGTGACTTCCATCTATCTCTAATTAAGACGTTTTTGACTTCTATCTCTTCAGCTCAACTCTTAATCTATTACAGAGTTTCATATATTCATCCTCAGTTTGTACAAAGTACATTACATATAATGATGTAATGACACATGTCAATAATGCGTATAATCATTTACAGATGTGTTTCTATTATACAACACTAAAAATCTTGTTACAAGTTATATACAATATGGGGTTGTTGGCTTAAATTACCATATATATATATATATATATATATATATATAATGTAAATAATAAAGTTTATCAAATAAAATTTTAAATCTTAAATATAATTTAAATTAAGTTGATATTATAGAGTGAGTTAAGATGGATTTATATATTGATATAACTATATATGAACTTTTAATAATAGTAATATTTATATATAAAAAGGAAATTCTATTAGATTAGCAAGCTAAATCTAAATTAATTATATAAGATAAAAGTTGATAATTATTTTTGTGTTTAAGTTAGATGAGATTAAAAAGTTTTTTATATGTATTATTTTTATATCTTATTTAGGAGAGAAAAATGTAATAAAAGTAATTATATGTTAGAATAATATGTTTTTATTTTAGATGAAAGAAAAAAAAAATTTGAAAAATAAAAAGAAAATTTAACAAGAAAAGAAGATTTAACAACGTAACGTCTTTTAGCATCGGCTTTTACCCATCATTTAGACATACTCTTAAAATAAATAGGAATAAAGAAGAGATTTATAATGATTATATATTTATTTTTTAGTAAAAGAGAGGAAAGAGATAAAGAAAGAACCATACACTTTTATTTCAAACAGGTAGAGAATTTCCATCGCAGTAAGGACAGTAGGAATTGTTTTATTTTAAAAAAAGAATGGTAGATTAAACTGGCGAAACCGCTGGGAGGGTTCACCACTGATGAGCCAGGCCCTCCCTTTAATTTTTCCATCGCAGTAAGGACAGTAGGAATTATTTTATTTTATTTAAAAAAAAAAGAATATTACGCCTCTAAAATAGTTTTATAATTTGATAACAGATGGCACTCTAGTACATCGTAACATAATTGAAAGGGTGTTAGTATTTTTTTTAAAGTTAATTAATAGTTTTTGTAATTTTTTTATATAATTTTTTTTTCCTATATAATTTTAGATTTTTTTTTCCTAAGAGTAAGAATAATATGATATAATGTTTTTGCCTAGTTAAGGATAGATAAACATATTTTAAATCTTTGCCTATTAGAAATTATTTTTTGGAACCCTAATGGTAGACCAGGACATTACACAAAAGGAGATTGGAAAATCTATTGGAGAGAGAAATCTGCGGTACCAGGGCTCTTCAGATGAAAATACCACTTCCATTTCACCCTTACTTCATTATGGATTGATTTCTCTTCGACCATTAAACTGTATAATTAAATTAATATTAGATAACATAGAAGGAGGTTGTTTACTTACTTATTCAAAGTGGCGTCTGCCGCTCCCTAGAGACAGCGCACATGTGTGGATGTAACATCTGCCTGCCAGGACCCGCCGACATTGTTCTAAAAGTAACCTTCCCTCTTCTTGGAAATCTTATTTTTAAAATTGTTTGAAGTTAGAAAAGCTGTCAGAAAAGAATCATTAGAAATTTTAAAGATTGTGAAAATATGTATTAAAATTTTGTTTCCATTAATATAAGTTATATTTTTATTAAAATTATAAATTAATTGAATAATAAAACATTTATTATGCTTCAAATTCATTTATATTTGTTTTCCAGTTCCCTCCCACAGTAACTGGAGATCAAATTGAATGAATTTAATGCTTTATAATCGTTATTATATAATTAATATATTTAAAGTCATAGGAAATATATTCAGTAATTCTATCATTTGTTTTAGTGTAAGAGTAGAATATAAGTTGTTGGTTAGATTAATTGGAGAAGTTTGAAGTTTCAAATTTATAATTATATTTATTATTGCTTAGGTATTTGTGTATTGACAGCCTATTGTAAAACTTTACTGTTTTGTATTTAAAACCATTGTTTAAATACTCTTTATTAAGATTTTTAATGTCTTTAATAAAGTTTGTTTTAATGTTGTTGATTCTATAAAATCTTAAAAATTGACCAAAATATATGCCTTTGCAGCAATTTGATGATATGTTGGAATTGACATTACAGAATTTAATAATTTTAAAATTATAACAATTTCTTTTGTCATATGTTCTAATTGACTTGTTTGCAAGGTTTATATTTAAGTCTAAAAAGTTAACCTCCTTGTTATTAGTTATCTTTTCATTATTTTTAAGTTTCAAATATTTAGGGTATATTTTGTAAATGACATTATTGAATTGTGGGTTATTCAAGATAATGATGTCATCTACATAGCGGAACATATGCCAATTTACATCATTCTGTAGGAAGAACTCTCTTTCATACCAAAAAAGTAATAAGTTGGCAAGTAGAGGACTGGATGAAGTTCCCATTGGAACACCTTTAGATTGAATGTATATTTTGTTTTTAAAATTAATATAATTAAAGTTTAAGAAGGTTTCAAGTAATGTTTTTGCTGTTTTGTTATCTAATTTAAATCTTTTGTATTTGTTGTGAATAATTTGAATATGGAATGTTTTATCATTAATGAATTCATTTATTAAGCTCTGTATTTTATTATTAAGGTCTTCTAAACGTATGTTAGAGTAAAGATCTTCAAAATCAAATGTATGAACTGTATTCATCTTTTGTAGGTTATTTGTTAGGAAGTTAATGATGTTTTTATTAGAATCTATGAATTTATAATTATGTTTGTTAGTTATTTTTTTTATTATGAATTGAAGTGTTGAAGCTAGTCTTAAATCTATGTTTTTTATGACTGAGTTTATTCCTGATGTGATTGTTCTAAATGAGATTGGTGTTTTATGTAATTTAGGAATAATATAAAATTTCGGTATGTTTGTGTTTTTGTTGTAATTAATGATTTTTAGTGTGTTTTCTACATTTTTAATATCTTTTTTGATTTTAGTTTCAGTTGTTTTTATGAAAGTGTATTTACTGTTGTTATTAATTTCATTTTTTAGAAGGTCATGATATAAGTTTTTACATATAATAGATAAATTATTTGAACATTTATCTATTGGACATATGATAAAATCTTTTTGTAAGTTTTCAAAATTGTCTTTTAAGGAATTAATTTCCGATTCATTAGGGTTTGTGTATTTTAGTGTGTTGTTATAATAGTTTTTTATTTCTTTACTTAATTTATATTTCCATTCTAGGAAAGTAAATTCAGGAATTCTGTGTTTTATACTAGTTTTATTAATGAAAATATCGATGTCTTTTAATATAGATTTAATTGTATTATTGAAATTGTGTTTGATCTGAGGTATATATTTATATCCTCTATTTAAAATGTTTTGGAGTTTTGGTTCCAAAAAAGAATAATCGCTAGTTAAAATATGTCCTGTGAATTTATATTTATCTAGAACATTGTGGCAATTACATTTAGATTTTTTAAAATTTGTTAGATTATTAATAAACGGGTTATAATTGCATAATATACTGCCTATATTCTTGTTATATTTCCAGGTAGTTTTAAAATTTAAACCTTTTATAGGAAATAAAATGTTAATAGATTGGTCATTAAATATATCATTAAATTTGAAATGATCAAATAATTTGTTATTGAATTTAATAATAATGTTAATTTGGTTATTCTTTTGTTTAATTTTTCTGTATTTGAAGATGTCGTTTGTGATATCTGTTAATCTATTAGAAAGATTGTGAATTTTAATGTGTTCTACAAGTTTTATAAGTTTGCTATTATTTAATTTGAATAATGTTTTAATAAAATTTTCAATGAAATTTTTTGTGTACATTTTGTTTGTGTCTAGTAAGTTATTAAAGTTTATGAAGCCTAATTTGTTGGTAGTTTTACCTCTGGTTTTGACTGAGTTATTATTAGAGTTATGTTTTTTGTATTTATTACTAATTTCATAGATTGATATTTCAGATGGTTGTGGTGTGTATGTGTGGTTAAGTTCGTCGTTAAGTCCATAAGGGTATAAAGTGTTGTGTTGATAAATGTAATTGTTTTCTAATAATAATCGTTGTTTTTTGTCTTGACAAATGTCAAGTATTTCTATCATGTAATTGTTAAAGGTATGTATTTTATATATATTGTGTTGTTTCATGTATGTGTTACCAATTGATTTTTTGGAGTGGTTTCTATGTAAATTTATTCTTATGTTTAAAGGATTGCAAGTTTGTCCTATATATGAAAGTTGACAAGTTTGGCAAGTTAATTTATAAATAGTGTTTTCTATCTTACAACTAGGTGTTTGAAATGTGTCATGGTTCTTGAAAGTTGGGCAAGTTTGACATTTCTTATTTAGACAATTTTTAGCGAGTTTAGAGAACATAGAAGGGGTGCTAACCCAAAAATGTTTGTAGTTTTTTTAAAGTTTTTTAGTTTGTTATTCTTTAAAACGTTTTTTTTTAATATTAAAAATTATTTGTTATAGATGTTAGTTGAAATAATTAATAATTTGTTTGATAATAAATATAGATTGTTGTATGTATATCTGTAGTAATTGTAAGAATAACTAATAAAAAACATCTTTAAACTGACTAAAACACTGAGAAAAAAAAATCTGTGAGTATTATGTGATTATAATTACTTTTATATTTTAATCTTTCCTTTAAGATATAAATTATACCTTTTGGATATGTAAATAACAGAGTTTGTCTATTAAAAATTGAAATCTTAAATATAACTTAAAATAAGTTATTATCATAGAGCAAGCTCGTATGAATTTATATGAAATATAAATAATAAAGTTTATCAAATAAAATTTTAAATCTTAAATATAATTTAAATTAAGTTGATATTATAGAGTGAGTTAAGATGGATTTATATATTGATATAACTATATATAAAACTTTTAATAATAGTAATATTTATATATAAAAAGGAAATTCTATTAGATTAGCAAGCTAAATCTAAATTAATTATATAAGATAAAAGTTGATAATTATTTTTGTGTTTAAGTTAGATGAGATTAAAAAGTTGTTTATATGTATTATTTTTATATCTTATTTAGGAGAGAAAAATGTAATAAAAGTAATTATATGTTAGAATATTATGTTTTTATTTTAGATAGAAGAAAAAAAAATTTTTTTGAAAAATAAAAAGAAAATTTAACAAGAAAAGAAGATATAACAACGTAACGTCTTTTAGCATCGGCTTTTACCCGTCATTCAGACATACTCTTAAAATAAATAGGAATAAAGAAGAGATTTATAATGATTATATATTTATTTTTTAGTAAAAGAGAGGAAAGAGATAAAGAAAGAACCATACACTTTTATTTCAAACAGGTAGAGAATTGAAAGGGTGTTAGTATTTTTTTTAAAGTTAATTAATAGTTTTTGTAATTTTTTTATATAATTTTTTTTTCCTATATAATTTTAGATTTTTTTTTTCCTAAGAGTAAGAATAATATGATATAATGTTTTTGCCTAGTTAAGGATAGATAAACATATTTTAAATCTTTGCCTATTAGAAATTATTTTTTGGAACCCTAATGGTAGACCAGGACATTACACAAAAGGAGATTGGAAAATCTATTGGAGAGAGAAATCTGTGGTACCAGGGCTCTTCAGATGAAAATACCACTTCCATTTCACCCTTACTTCATTATGGATTGATTTCTCTTCGACCATTAAACTGTATAATTAAATTAATATTAGATAACATAGAAGGAGGTTGTTTACTTACTTATTCAAAGTGGCGTCTGCCGCTCCCTAGAGACAGCGCACATGTGTGGATGTAACATCTGCCTGCCAGGACCCGCCGACATTGTTCTAAAAGTAACCTTCCCTCTTCTTGGAAATCTTATTTTTAAAATTGTTTGAAGTTAGAAAAGCTGTCAGAAAAGAATCATTAGAAATTTTAAAGATTGTGAAAATATGTATTAAAATTTTGTTTCCATTGATATAAGTTACATTTTTATTAAAATTATAAATTAATTGAATAATAAAACATTCATTATGCTTCAAATTCATTTATATTTGTTTTCCAGTTCCCTCCCACAGTAACTGGAGATCAAATTGAATGAATTTAATGCTTTATAATCGTTATTATATAATTAATATATTTAAAGTCATAGGAAATATATTCAGTAATTCTATCATTTGTTTTAGTGTAAGAGTAGAATATAAGTTGTTGGTTAGATTAATTGGAGAAGTTTGAAGTTTCAAATTTATAATTATATTTATTATTGCTTAGGTATTTGTGTATTGACAGCCTATTGTAAAACTTTACTGTTTTGTATTTAAAACCATTGTTTAAATACTCTTTATTAAGATTTTTAATGTCTTTAATAAAGTTTGTTTTAATGTTGTTGATTCTATAAAATCTTAAAAATTGACAAAATATATGCCTTTGCAGCAATTTGATGATATGTTGGAATTGATATTACAGAATTTAATAATTTTAAAATTATAACAATTTCTTTTGTCATATGTTCTAATTGACTTGTTTGCAAGGTTTATATTTAAGTCTAAAAAGTTAATAAATAAAATAAATAAAATAAAAATAAAAATAAAAATAAAATAAAAAAGTAAATAATAGCAAACTTATAAAACTTGTAGAACACATTAAAATTCACAATCTTTCTAATAGATTAACAGATATCACAAACGACATCTTCAAATACAGAAAAATTAAACAGAAGAATAACCAAATTAACATTATTATTAAATTCAATAACAAATTATTTGATCATTTCAAATTTAATGATATATTTAATGACCAATCTATTAACAGTTTATTTCCTATAAAAGGTTTAAATTTTAAAACTACCTGGAAATATAACAAGAATATAGGCAGTATATTATGCAATTATAACCCGTTTATTAATAATCTAACAAATTTTAAAAAATCTAAATGTAATTGCCACAATGTTCTAGATAAATATAAATTCACAGGACATATTTTAACTAGCGATTATTCTTTTTTGGAACCAAAACTCCAAAACATTTTAAATAGAGGATATAAATATATACCTTAGATCAAACACAATTTCAATAATACAATTAAATCTATATTAAAAGACATCGATATTTTCATTAATAAAACTAGTATAAAACACAGAATTCCTGAATTTACTTTCCTAGAATGGAAATATAAATTAAGTAAAGAAATAAAAAACTATTATAACAACACACTAAAATACACAAACCCTAATGAATCGGAAATTAATTCCTTAAAAGACAATTTTGAAAACTTACAAAAAGATTTTATCATATGTCCAATAGATAAATGTTCAAATAATTTATCTATTATATGTAAAAACTTATATCATGATCTTCTAAAAAATGAAATTAATAACAACAGTAAATACACTTTCATAAAAACAACTGAAACTAAAATCAAAAAAGATATTAAAAATGTAGAAAACACACTAAAAATCATTAATTACAACAAAAACACAAACATACCGAAATTTTATATTATTCCTAAATTACATAAAACACCAATCTCATTTAGAACAATCACATCAGGAATAAACTCAGTCATAAAAAACATAGATTTAAGACTAGCTTCAACACTTCAATTCATAATAAATAAAATAACTAACAAACATAATTATAAATTCATAGATTCTGATTAAAAAATCATTAACTTCCTAACAAATAACCTACAAAAGATGAATACAGTTCATACATTTGATTTTGAAGATCTTTACTCTAACATACGTTTAGAAGACCTTAATAATAAAATACAGAGCTTAATAAATGAATTCATTAATGATAAAACATTCCATATTCAAATTATTCACAACAAATACAAAACATTTAAATTAGATAACAAAACAGCAAAACCATTACTTGAAACTTCTTAAACTTTAATTATATTAATTTTAAAAACAAAATATACATTCAATCTAAAGGTGTTCCAATGGGAACTTCATCCAGTCCTCTACTTGCCAACTTATTACTTTTTTGGTATGAAAGAGAGTTATTCCTACAGAAAGATGTAAATTGGCATATGTTCCGCTATGTAGATGACATCATTATCTTGAATAACCCACAATTCAATAATGTCATTTACAAAATATACCCTAAATATTTGAAACTTAAAAATAATGAAAAGATAACTAATAACAAGGAGGTTAACTTTTTAGACTTAAATATAAACCTTGCAAACAAGTCGATTAGAACATATGACAAAAGAAATTGTTATAATTTTAAAATTATTAAATTCTGTAATGTCAATTCCAACATATCATCAAATTGCTGCAAAGGCATATATTTTGGTCAATTTTTAAGATTTTATAGAATCAACAACATTAAAACAAACTTTATTAAAGACATTAAAAATCTTAATAAAGAGTATTTAAACAATGGTTTTAAATACAAAACAGTAAAGTTTTACAATAGGCTGTCAATACACAAATACCTAAGCAATAATAAATATAATTATAAATTTGAAACTTCAAACTTCTCCAATTAATCTAACCAACAACTTATATTCTACTCTTACACTAAAACAAATGATAGAATTAATGAATATATTTCCTATGACTTTAAATATATTAATTATATAATAACGATTATAAAGCATTAAATTCATTCAATTTGATCTCCAGTTACTGTGGGAGGGAACTGGAAAACAAATATAAATGAATTTGAAGCATAATAAATGTTTTATTATTCAATTAATTTATAATTTTAATAAAAATGTAACTTATATCAATGGAAACAAAATTTTAATACATATTTTCACAATCTTTAAAATTTCTAATGATTCTTTTCTGACAGCTTTTCTAACTTCAAACAATTTTAAAAATAATATTTCCAAGAAGAGGGAAGGTTACTTTTAGAACAATGTCGGCGGGTCCTGGCAGGCAGATGTTACATCCACACATGTGCGCTGTCTCTAGGGAGCGGCAGACGCCACTTTGAATAAGTAAGTAAACAACCTCCTTCTATGTTATCTAATATTAATTTAATTATACAGTTTAATGGTCGAAGAGAAATCAATCCATAATGAAGTAAGGGTGAAATGGAAGTGGTATTTTCATCTGAAGAGCCCTGGTACCGCAGATTTCTCTCTCCAATAGATTTTCCAATCTCCTTTTGTGTAATGTCCTGGTCTACCATTAGGGTTCCAAAAAATAATTTCTAATAGGCAAAGATTTAAAATATGTTTATCTATCCTTAACTAGGCAAAAACATTATATCATATTATTCTTACTCTTAGGAAAAAAAAAAAAATCTAAAATTATATAGGAAAAAAAAATTATATAAAAAAATTACAAAAACTATTAATTAACTTTAAAAAAAATACTAACACCCTTTCAATTCTCTACCTGTTTGAAATAAAAGTGTATGGTTCTTTCTTTATCTCTTTCCTCTCTTTTACTAAAAAATAAATATACAATCATTATAAATCTCTTCTTTATTCCTATTTATTTTAAGAGTATGTCTAAATGACGGGTAAAAGCCGATGCTAAAAGACGTTACGTTGTTAAATCTTCTTTTCTTGTTAAATTTTCTTTTTATTTTTCAAAAAAATTTTTTTTTCTTCTATCTAAAATAAAAACATATTATTCTAACATATAATTACTTTTATTACATTTTTCTCTCCTAAATAAGATATAAAAATAATACATATAAACAACTTTTTAATCTCATCTAACTTAAACACAAAAATAATTATCAACTTTTATCTTATATATATATATATATATATGTGTGTGTGTGATAACAGAGGGTCTCTCGCTGTGGTGTTGTAACCGAGAAGGGCAATCCTGTAGTAACCGAGAGGGACAGTCAGGGTGTGGAGAGTTTTCTAGTACCTCTCCACCTTGTAAGACCTTTAACAGTTCTCACAGTGTACAGGCAGTCGTGGTCGAGGCAGAGTGGAAAGCTTGGGAATGTCAAAAAAAAAAAAAAAACGAAGAGAAACAGTTGTACAAGCAAAGTTTCGTGAACAGATAGGAGTTGAGCTAAGCAGCGAATGATGTAGGTAGAAGAGTCTTACTTTTCTACATGGTCGATGAGGTGGACCTTGGACACAACCGACGTGGGCTCCCGCTGAGGGTGAAGTGACTATCAAGTGACTATATTTTCGGCTAGGGCGGAGGTCTTATATATCTTTGTCGAGAGAAAGTATTGAATTTCAGAATATGCAACAAGAGCGTGGATCGGAAGCGATATTGTACACTCTGACAACTTGCTATCTTTAAGCCTCGTTGGAATTCTATCTCAATCTCTTGATTTAGCTCAGCTCTTACATCTATTACAGAGTTTTATTTATTTATCCTCAGTTTATACAAAGTACATTACATATGGTGATGTAATAACACATTTCATTCATGTGTATAAATATTTACAGATATTTCTATTATACAACATGAAAATATTGTTATAAGTATTATACAATATGAGGTTGTAGATTTAAATTACCATAGATGGGCCCCGGGAGCGAAAGGGTTTACCCGGGTTTAAACGGGTTGCCTCTCTAACACAGGTAAGTAATTAAAATTTATTTCAATTAAGTTAAAATGTGAGGGTTAAATAGAGCTATAACAATATATTTTGTTTGGATATATCTGGAAATAATAGAAATAAAGCTTTTGTTTAATCAAAAATTTATAATATTGGGTATAAAAGAGAAATTTAGATAAAACCTTTGTTTGAATAAAAAAAAAACAATGATGATTAAAATAAATTGATGATAAAATAACAACAAAAATACATTCTATGAGATTATTGGCCGGCTTTGGAAAGGGTTAGTAGTTGAAAAATATGCAATTGTAAGTATTACACATGAAACCAACTAATTTGATCCAGGTGCAAAGCGAGGATATAGATTTGAGCTTCTTCCTAGGCAACGTTTCACTTGCGATCATGTATAAGGGTTACAGTGCTTCATCACAATAATAGGGTTATTGTTTAAAAGGTTGTTGAAAAATAGTTGCTTATTAATATGATTGTGAAAGAGTGAAATAGAGCCATGCGATAAGTAGAATTGTTGTAGCGACAGTAGGTGATCTGACTTGACTTGAAATCAAAGGTTGATTGTGGTCCGCTAAAGATAAATAAAAAAGTTGAAAGATGAAAAAAGTGAACCTTTTGTGCATGCGTTGGTGATTGTGGTCTGCGGATGTTTAAAATAAACTCTTGAAGCGTGTTCAGGCCAGAAGTTGGGATTTTTAAATAAGGGGAACTGTGTTCAAAGAGTTTGTTGGATTAACGAAATTAAAAAAATATATTGTCAAGCAGTACTGACGTTTTTCTACGTTGATGTGGAGCATTGGCTGAAAAATATAGTAATGAAAAGTATAGAGAAGTGGTTAGAGAATATGATTGTTGTAAGCGATTGTTGCATGCCCGATAGTTGATGATAAACAATGTCATATAGTAAAGGTATTTAAACAAATATAAAATATAGTGAATAAAAAGATAGAAATATGATTTTGGGTAATGAAAAGTGTAAGTGGACAAAATCAAACATGTAATATATAAAAGTAATAATAATAAAGAATAAAAATGTGATTTTTAAAATAAAATAAATGTTTTGTAATACCAAAAAATATGAATATAAAAGTAAAATTGATTAGAGTTTTTTTTTAAATAATTTTGGATTAAAAATTGGTTATATAATTGAAAGTTAAAATGAAAAATGAAATTTTAATATTTTCTACGAAAAATTGAATATAATTAAAGGTTATTATAATGATTGGATAAATGCTAGTTATTGGAATTGGACAAAAAAAAATGTTTCTTCTTGAGAGAAGTTACAACTGTGGTGTGTAACTAGATCATATCTCTTTGGTAAACATCGGTGTTTCTATGACTCTCTAAGCTGGGAATATGTGGGATGATAATTTCGTTTTTCCAAAATGGTGATATTTAGAGAATGGTTTATTTTTTGCGTTTAAAGTCTAGATTAGATTTGACCAAATTGCTTTATTAGGTGAATGTTAATGAAGCTTTTTTATAATTAATGAGGTTATGTTGGGGATCACATAAATGTGATAAACAACTGTTTGGCAGCTGTAATTCTTTTTTTATAGTGGTTGAATAATGAAAATTATTTAGACGCTTGATTTTTAGAAAAACAGTGAAATATGATTGTAAAATTAATTGTATTGTTCAAATGAGAATTGTTATGCGCTGTGTAGGTTTTATAAACCGATATTTCAGAAACGCAATTTATTGATTGAATTGATTACTAAAATGTGTATTGCATTACCAATTTAACATGTAAAATGTTTAATATGTGAAGTTTGGTGGTTGAAGAGCTGGTGGGAATTGTGAAAAGACCTAAATGGTTAGTTTTAAACATGTATCTAAAAAAATGGCGATCATGAAGATATCGGTCAAGATGATAGCTTTGTGAGGGGAGGGAGGACGGGGCGTTATCCAACTGGAAACGGGATATGTAACTGAAATAGCGTCAGGGTTCTATTTATGGGATGGTCACTCGTGCGGGGTGTTTGTTATATTTGTCATTTACTTTAAACTCACTTTCTTTTCTTTTGTTGAGGTTGGAAATTTCCTGTTCTAATTGAAAGATATAGCTTTCTCGGTGTTCGTGTCTTTGTGTTTCGACGTTGTTGCGGACTTAGTAAAAAATTATTCAGTTATTTTAGGTTTAGATGTGTGATGAAAGATATGACTTTCGACGTGGACACGCTTTGGGGTGAGATGTGTCTCAGGCATGAAGGCGTCTTTGGCCTGAAAAGTGAGAAAAAATTGTTGTGTTGAGCTGTGTGACACGAGTGAGAAGTTATTTGGATGAAAAGGTGTCACGTGAAGTCGTTGTTTTGGTACAAAATCTAACCTGTTTCGCCATGAATAACGAATTTACTAATTTCATGGGTGGTGGTTGTACAAACACATATCGAGAATTTTCAGAATGTTAGTGGAATGGCACGTTTAGTGGCGACGATATGTAGCTTGTGATGCTCGAGATTGATTTGTTGCTAAGTCGCGTGCTGTAATTGTTGCCAATTGGAGAAATTGATGTGTGAGGGTGTTGAGTTTCCTGAGAGAGATGTATGAATGATTATTAATTATGCATGTAAAATAAAGAGACGAGGGAATATAACTATTAAATCCAAAAGACAAAAAACCTCTCGCAATCAGTATCTTTTATTATTACAAATAACGGACGCTAGCTTTCGAACAATTAGTTCTTCAACGGGCGTTCTTGCAAAACGAAATCAGATTCTTATTAATATATAGAGGTAATAGAAAAAATATATACAAATATTCGCTCAAAGATATGCTAAAAGGTAAATTAGAGAAGTGAAAAATAATCAGATATGCAAAAACTTCTTTAAAACTAAATTAAGTTTAAAACTAAGTGGGGAAGGGGGGACATAGCAGAATTCGTTCTTCAAATTCTTTACAAAAAGGCAGCGGAACTGTTCCGGGACATCTATTCTTCTGTTTATGCTGTCTTTACAACCAGAAACTAAGGATTCCAAAATTAATCTTTCCCCTTTGTATCTGATGTTGTTGTAATGGCAGATGGGGTTATCCAGATCAAAACTATGTCCTGTGTTGGTACAGAAGGGATCTGGGTTCTTTTGAGCTGATATTGTATTTGTGTTCTTTGATTCGGTTTTCGATTTTTCTGCCTGTTTCTCCTACATAAACGGATTCACAATCGTTGCAGGCAACCGAATAGATCGCGTTGATTTTATGTTGATAATCATGTTTAACTCCTGGTTTGGTAATGGGGTTCCACAGTATATGTCCTGTTGTGTTTGTGCTGCGATAGGTGAACTGGATTCCATATTTCCTCAAATCATGGGCTATTCGCTGATTGGTAGGGGAGAAATCTATAAAACCCCTGGTTCTGTTAACTGTGAGGGTAACCTTTCTGAACGGGATGAATGTATGTTTTCTTATAAAGTCTGGTGGGTATCCAAATTGTAGAATAGTGTGAAATATATAAGTGATGTGAATATAAGAAGGGGAATTAAGAACAATACACTGACTGTGTTTTGTAAATATATAATTAATCTTTACTAAATATAAATGTGTGTGATAAATAAATAATTATAATTAAATAATAAATATATAAGTTGTAGTTTATAAAAAATAAACAACACAACATATTTGGCGACGAGGATTAAAAAAAAAAAAATAAAATAAGCGTAACAGAAGATGGCAAATAATTTGACGTCTCCATTACCGTTGAACCTTAATGCTACAGATTTGTATTCCGAGTACAAACATTGGATGAATTCATATTTAATTTATGAATTAGCAAGCGGTGTTTCAACAAAGAAAGATGACGTTAAAAGGGCAACACTTTTGCATTGCCTTGGACCACAAGTCCAAAGAATTTTCTTTAATTTGCCAGAAGAAAATGATACGTATGAAAAAGCAAAAGAAGCTTTAACTAAATATTTCACACCACAAAAAAATATTGTATCAGAACGATTTAAATTTAGGCAAAGAAAACAAAATACAGATGAAAAAATTGATTCATATGTCATTGCCCTAAGAGAATTAGTCAAATCCTGTGAATTTGGAAATTTAGAAGAAGACATGATCAGAGATCAGATAATAGAAAAATGCTATAATAGGCAATTAAAAGAAAAGTTGTTGCAACAAGATAATTTGAATCTTCAAAGAACAATTGAGATATCAAGAATGTTTGAAACAGCCAAAGAAGAATTTAGAGTATTGACAAATGAAGATATGACCTCAATAAATAGAGTAAACTATAAAAATAATTTCCAAGCAGCTAATGAATCAACTGTTAAAGGACCAAAAGCTCATAATGTGTACCATCAAAAAGGAAGCACCTCCAAGGTAAGTGCACCTAATTTGGAAGAATGCTATAGATGTGGCTTAACTACACATCCTCCATATAAATGTGGAGCTAGAAATATGAAATGCACATTTTGTAACAAGATGGGTCATCTTAATAGAGTTTGTAGAAATAAAAATAAATATAAAAATATTGAAGGAAAGAAAAGAAATATTCAAAATATTTCAGAAAATAATGAAGACTCAGATGAATACACTTTCTTTTTAGAGTTATTTTTTGACTATAACCCTTCACATTTCCTTGACCTTGAAAAAGGTTCATGTTTTCTTGTATCAAATTATATATATCCTTCGGAATAACTTCCTGTTGAATATTCCTTATTTTTGTTCCACGCTTTATAATTTCTAATTCGAAACTTGCTTTCTTTCCTAAAAGAGGTTCTGCTTTACCTTCAATCACAAAAATCTGTTCCTTTATAGACCTTTCACCCCATGAAACATCTGCAAAGAAATATCCACAACATGGAAGAGGTGAAGTTTGTCCATAGGCATAAAATTTCCTTTCTGTACCATTTAAAGTTGGCATTTGAGACTTAGGAAAAATATTTTTCAAATTTTCAAGTCCTATGAATGTTGTATCACTACCTGTATCAATAGTCATTGTTATTTCCTTTCCAAATGGTAGAAGCCATCAATCAAGAGCTAGACAAAATGATAGAAGATGGCATTATTGAGGAAGTCCATGAAGCTTCTGAATGGATCTCAAACATTGTGGCAGTTCCAAAAAAGGGTACTGAAGAAATCAGACTATGTGTTGATCTGAAAGAAGTGATGGAGCATAATCAAGCCTATAAAGAAAGAATGAAGAAATATGCTGATAGCAAGAATAAGGCCTTGCCTCATGACTTCAAGAAAGGTAATATTGTTTATGTCGCAAACACTGAAATGAAAAGCAAGTTGACACCAAATTATGACAACCAAAGATTTATCATTCTAGAGACTATATCTCCAAATTCATTCAAGTTAGTCAATACTGAGACAGGTAGCAAAGGAATTGATTTGAATACCACTTTGATTAAGACTCCAGAAATTAGAATGGAACTTCCTAGTACTTCAAGGTATCTACCAGAACAAGAAGCAACCTTAGAAGATATTGTACCAGAAGAGCAGATTGCTATATCTGATATGAACTGTTTATACCCAAATGAATCACCTAATGAGAATGAAAACAAGACTGCCATCACTAGAAGTGGAAGACAAATACATGTTCCTTCTAGATTTAAGGACATGATTAGATACTAACTAAACAAGGGAGGAATATGTAGAATAGTGTGAAATATATAAGTGATGTGAATATAAGAAGGGGAATTAAGAACAATACACTGACTGTGTTTTGTAAATATATAATTAATCTTTACTAAATATAAATGTGTGTGATAAATAAATAATTATAATTAAATAATAAATATATAAGTTGTAGTTTATAAAAAATAAACAACACAACACAAATGTCCGTAGATTATTGTAAATATTCTCTTTTTCTTTTTCTTTTAAAGCTCGAAGGGAACAATGGGTATGGAGTCTCTTAGTTAGGGTTTTGACAACTGATATTTTGTAAGAGACTGGACTGTAGGAGTTAAACGGGATATGTGATGGTTTGGCGGTGCCTTTGTAATAGACAGTTGTTTGGAAACTGTTCCTATTTCTAAAAATGAGGGCATCCAGATATGGTAAGGTGATGATATATATTGTGAATATCACCTAGGAGCGGACCAAGCCATCCTTGACACCCTTAACAGTTACCACCCAGAAATTAAGTTTACAATAGAAAAAGAGAAGAAAACCACACCTTACCATATCTGGATGCCCTCATTTTTAGAAATAGGAACAGTTTCCAAACAACTGTCTATTACAAAGGCACCGCCAAACCATCATATATCCCGTTTAAATCCTACAGTCCAGTCTCTTACAAAATATCAGTTGTCAAAACCCTAACTAAGAGACTCCATACCCATTGTTCCCTTCGAGCTTTAAAAGAAAAAGAAAAAGATAATATTTACAATAATCTACGGACATTTGGATACCCACCAGACTTTATAAGAAAACATACATTCATCCCGTTCAGAAAGGTTACCCTCACAGTTAACAGAACCAGGGGTTTTATAGATTTCTCCCCTACCAATCAGCGAATAGCCCATGATTTGAGGAAATATGGAATCCAGTTCACCTATCGCAGCACAAACACAACAGGACATATACTGAGGAACCCCATTACCAAACCAGGAGTTAAACATGATGTTCAACATAAAATCAACGCGATCTATTCGGTTGCCTGCAACGATTGTGAATCCGTTTATGCAGGAGAAACAGGCAGAAAAATCGAAAACCGAATCAAAGAACACAAATACAATATCAGCTCAAAAGACCCCAGATCCCTTCTGTACCAACACACGTTAAACACAGGACATAGTTTTGATCTGGATAACCCCATCTGCCATTACAACAACATCAGATACAAAGGGGAAATATTAATTTTGGAATCCTTAGTTTCTGGTTGTAAAGACAGCATAAACAGAAGAATAGATGTCCCGGAACAGTTCCGCTGCCTTTTTTTAAAAGAATTTGAAGAACGAATTCTGCTATGTCCCCCCTTCCCCACTTAGTTTTAAACTTAATTTAGTTTTAAAGAAGTTTTTGCATATCTGATTATTTTTCAATTCTCTAATTTACCTTTTAGCATATCTTTGAGAGAATATTTGTATATATTTTTTTTATTACCTCTATATATTAATAAGAATCTGATTTCGTTTTGTTAGAACGGCCGTTGAAGAACTAATTGTTCGAAAGCTAGCGTCCGTTATTTGTAATAATAAAAGATACTGATTGCGAGAGGTTTTTTGTCTTTTGGATTTAATTTTATGCGCAAGTTCTTTGATCTTAGAATATAACTATGTTGTAATTTTAACGTTGGTAATAAATTAGACGAGCGGTGACCAATTTAGATATTGGTGGGGAAATGACCGGGATCTTTATTGGGGAGGACAGTTATTTTACTAGTTGTGATTTTGAAGATATTACTGAAATTAAGAAATGTGTTTTACACCTGTGTTAATTTATATTTAAAAATTGATTATCGTGGCTAAAATGATAATTTTAAAAGAGCAATGTCGTGAGAGTGACAAATAATTTGAATTGGGGCACTTACATAAAATGGTAAAATGACTGATTTTTTTTTGCAGAATTTTAAGCATTTGATTAAGAAATAGGTGTTTTGGTATAATATAAATTATTAGGAAAACACAAATAAGTTTAGAATTATGATATAATGAGAGTTTTTTTTAAATAATAATAATGATTTTTTTTTTCAAGTTGTAGATTAGGATAATTCCATTTTAGGTTAATTTTGGAAAGACATGTAAGATTAGTAAATTAATTAAAATGTGTGATTAGCGAATTTTTTTTTTGAGGCAAAATTGAAAGTGATGAATTAAAATTTGATTGAAAATAAGGTGATAATTGGTAAATGAGGGTGTAAAAGATTTAAAAATTGAATTGAAAATGATAAAAAAAAAATGGTAAAAATTGATTTAAAAATAATTGAAAAAAATATTGAATTTAAAATGCTTTAAGTGAAAATAAACACTCTTTTATGGTTCAGATTGAGGAATAATTGCAATGACGATTTAAAATGGAATAAACCGATCAAATTAATTGCAAAAAGTTTCTTTAATGGGAAATCAAGTGGTGAGCATGAGGAGAAAGTTATGTAGGTTTTTAGAAACTTACAGTTGATATTACAAGAGATTTGCCTTGTATTCCTGATGTCGTGGAAGGCGCTCCATGTAGGGCTTGTAGAGGCTTTTAACTTCTTTTAAGTTAATTGCGGCTTGTTACCTCGAGCATTGTCTCGATGTCAGGCCGAAGGTGGGGAACTTGTCACCGATTTGAGCAACTAAGCTCCTCGGTTTCCATGTTTTGCGGGATTTTCGGCTCTGTAGTTGGGTGGTTAGCTTGTTCCTGGCTTTGGCGCTCTGTTAGCAGGTCTGCGGAGGTTCCATGGGGCGTCGTGTCCTCCTCAAATATCGTCCCTTGTTGGGGGAGAGATTGCTTGGTCGTTTCGTTGTAATGGTGGGCTTGTTCCTCCATCTTTGCTCTTTCTCGCTTCTATCTGGACAGGCTTCTTACCTTCTTCGTTTGGTCATCCTTCGTTGTGGTCATCCTGTCGACTCTCTCTATACTGTGATAACCGAAGGTCTCTCGCTGTGGTGTGATAACTGAGAGGGGCAATTCTGTAGTAACCGATAGGAACAGTCAGGGCGTGGAGAGATTTCCAGTGCCTCTCCACCTTGGAAGACCTTTAACAGTTCTCACAGAGTACAGACAGTGGTGGTCGAGGCAGAGTGAAGCTTGGGAATATCACACACAAAAAAAACGAAGAGACACAGTTGAACTAGGAAAGTTCCGTGAACAGATAGGATTTGAGCTAAGCAGCTAAAGATGGAGATAGAAGAGTCTTACTGTTCTACATGGTCGATAAGGTGGACCTTGGACACAACCGACGAAGGCTCCCGCTGATTGGGAAGTGACTATCAATTGCCTATATTTTCGGCTAGGGCGGAGGTCTTATATATCTTTGCCAAGAGAAAGTATTGAATTTCAGCGGATGCAACAAGAGCGTGGATCGGAAGCGATTTTGTACACTCTGGCAAGGCCCTGACCTCTTGCTATCTTTAGGCTTCGTTAGACTTCTATCTCAATCTCTTGCTTTAGCTCAGCTCTTAATCTATTACAGAGTTATATTTATTAATCCTCAGTTTATACAAAGTACAATACATATGGTGATGCAATGACACATGATAATCATGTGTATAATTATTTGCGGATGGGTTTATATTATACAACATAAAAATATTGTTATAAATATTATACAATATGAGGTTGTTGGTTTAAATTACCATATATATGTCATAATTTGTACATAGCTAGATGCCAACCCAATCCAATATGTATGAAAATGTATGCTTTGAATTTCAATAAAGAACAAGGCTTAACAATATCTGGAGAGAAAGAAGGCCTAGAGAAAGATGATCATTAGTAAAGTTTTTATTATCCCGGAAAACATAAAAGTAGAGTTCAACGGCATAGCACTTCCTGGTCAAGTTGAAACATTTCCAAAGACAAAGGCATAACGTAGACCAATCAGGGAGTAACTCATTAGTGGAGGGCCTATAGCGAACTTCCACGTCACGCAGGTCAACCAATGAGAAGGAAGAAGAGTTTTCGTTTTAAATCGAGAACAGAGAATTTTCAGTTAGGAGCTGGATCCCACCGAGATAGCACCTAGAGTAGTTAGGAGCTGGATCTCACCGAGATAGCACCTAGAGTAGTTAGCTCGATCCCACCGAGTTCGGACCTACAGTCATCACTTGGATCCCACCGAGTTAGCACTTAGCCCTCTGGAGTCATTCTCACCGCCAACCCCCACCAGATAAGTCAAAAATATTCCGATATGTGATTGAGTAGCCAATAGCCAACCCGCTCCAACCTCTCAAAGCCTTTCTTTCCTCCGATTGGTTGCCTTATTTCAATCCCCATCAAGTGTATCCTGGTTTATTTCCCCTGTATGCTTCACTTCCCTCTTAAACGACTGCGCCATCATCAATCAAACCCATTCTCAACCAATAACAAAAAACTTCGCAACGATATTGCGACATATATATATATATATATAGTGTAAAAACTATATAATAAAAATATAATAGTGATTCTATATTTAAAATTTAATGAGTAAACTGATAACAATGATAATTTATATCAAGTAGATTTGATTAGATTAGCAAGCTAAATCTAAATTAATTATAAAAATAAATAGTTGTTTAGTTTTATAGTTTAGTTTTGTATTAAGATAATCTTAATACAAAACTAAACTATAAAACTAAACAACTATTTATTTATATATATATATATATATATTGAAAATAGAGCAATCCATATTCAATTCATTAGATAATAAAAAGGCATATATAGGATTTAATGAAAGATATATTTCGCCAATATTTCGACTGGCTGAACGCCAACCTTTATCGAGGCAATACATTTTTGTACACTATGCGGCGCTGAGTTTGCGCATACAAAAGTGTAATATCTAGATAAAGGTTGGCGTTCAGCCAGCTGAAATATTGGCAAAATAATTCTTTTATTAAATCCAATATATGCCTTTTATTATCTAATATATATCTTCTTATATATAAAAGTCAATGCCTGTTGTTAGAACTAACTCATTTGTATAGTGTCATTTGTTAATCACGTGACAGGGAAAGCCAATCAGGTGAGACTTTGCGCAAGCAAGGTATGGTATAATAGGCACGGCGGGAAAGCCGACGCGGGAGTTAATAGGGTAAGTAAGAAGCGTTTGTGAGGATAGGAATGCCTGAGCCTAGGATATAAAGTACTCTAGCTCAGAAGTTTATTATGAATGCCTGAGTGAAGGATATAAAGTACTCTAGCTCAGAAGAAGTTTATTATGAATGCCCGAGTGAAGGAAATAAAGTAGTCTAGCTCAGAAGAAAATAAGAAAATGCAAAAGTTTATCAGAAGCCTGGATATAAACTGAATAAAGTGAAAAGGCTAAAGAAGCTGATCAGAAGCCTGAAAAGAAACTGAATAAAGTGAAAAGGATAAAGTTGATAAAAAGCCCATTGTAGAAACTGAAGAAATTGAAAAGGCTAAGGTTAGCAAAAAGGTTGATCTGCATAAATAGTTAAGGATAATTGCTCCGATTTAAATTAGTTTATTTTATGCATCATTTTATCATAGTAGAATAAAGCTCATTATGTTAAATTCATCAGCTCTTCTCGCTCATTATCTCCAGAATACCACCTGCCTATCGCTACAGTAATTACAATAGTTAAACACAAACATTATTCAAATTATTCATTTGTTTATTTATTATTTTTTCAATTCTTTTTTATTTCTTTTACTTTATTCCCAACACCTGTTGTCTGTTTCGCGATGAACTCAAAAACTAATGAACCAATTGGTACTAAATTTTGCATTTTGCTTTATATATAACTGAGGAAAATTTTTGGATACATTTTGATTAGTATTTTTGGTTATTTATTTTCCATTTGAAATTTTTTTACGCAGAGTAAATACGAGGCGAAGTAACAAACCAGGCTAATTAAGCGACCAATGAGCGGTCTGCATTTTTTTTAAAGTTGCTTGCGTACTTTTTTTTCAAATATCTTTTTATACGAGTGTTACTTTTTTTTTACAAAGGTATTGAGTATTGGAAAAAAAAATCATATTACTAAGTTGTGCACACAATGCAATTTTTAAAAACTTTACAAAATTAACGTTACTGTATGTAAATAATAGCTTTCGTATTTTTTAAATTAATTTTTGTTCTGGGCTTTGTTTTTTTAAATTTCTTTTTTTTTTATCATTTAAAATGCAGTCGCAGTCATTAGAAAACACATATCTTTGCCTAATTTCCATGTGCTATTTTATTTTTTACAGGAAATATTTACATGCCAGTATTTTGGATTAATTTTTTATAAACCTATTTTTTCTTATTCTTACTGAGAAGATGGGCATCGCAGTCAAGATCCATCTCAGTCACTCACTCAACTCAGGCAATTTCAAGGGTTAATGCACTGAAGCGGGTACCTCGGGGGTTGGGTGGCTGCTATCTATTTAAACTATATTGATTTTGAAAAAACTGAATTGATTGCAAAAATAATTAAATCAAATAAATAAACACTATTATAATACAATTTTCCATCACACACACTTTTTGCCTGTGGTTTATGTGTTTCTTCTGTATCGCTATTCTATGGCACTTCTATTTATTATTGATGTACTTTCAATATGAAGGAAATTGCACACGGAGGAATTCTCGGGCGAAGCCGGGTCATTCGTCTAGTATGTGAAATATTGGGACCTCTCGAACCAGTGTTACCTTATACTATATGATAGCCTCGATGTCACCGCTATCGCGGAATCGTAGGAAAAGCAACACAGCTTGACCAAAGGTGAAATAAACAAACAGAGATTCCACAGAAGAAGCAGCTGTCGTTAAGAAGAAATGGAAAGAGGAGGAATTAGGCAGGAAAGGATTACCTGGCAATCGAAGGGACGTGGACCAAGGCTCTCGCTGACGGAATAAAATGTACGAACTACTTATGTCTGGAAGCCTCCTTCTATAGCTTCCACGGGTCCAGGCGGGTAACTGCCCTTTCTGATGTAATCACGGGCGGGGGGAAAGTTACATCAGCCAAGAGTGCCATGACCTCGTTAAACTAGGAATGGATTTCTGAAGCCTCGTTCCCTAATTTGTACTAGGCCTGATTAGTTTTAGACTTAATTTTCTCCTGTAATTCTCCATTCCTTCTATCTGTATAGTTTCTACACTTCATTACAGTCTAAAGCGGCACAGGTTGATGTTATTTGAAGTTTCATAGTTGCAGTAAATAGAAAGTTATGTACATTCACGTGGTGACCTAAGTACAATTACATATATAGATATAATACAATAATTCCATGGTCTTAAATCATCACAGTTGGCCCCGGATGTGAGAAGGTTCATATGGAGGGATTTAAGAGAGCGGAATAGGAAGCCTGTTTTTAAGAAAGTATTTCTAAAATTAATTGAAAGGAGTCGGGATATAACATATACTATGGCGTTGCTTTCTGTATATCCATAAAAGATAACCCAGTATAAATAACTAATACTAATCATGAAAATATAATAAAAATAGGAATAAAAGGATTAATAGAGAACATATAATGACTATAGTTAAAAAGGGTAAATGATTGGATGGGTTAAACATGATCTCTTCGTGATGGGCGTTAGGAAGGGTTAAGGGTTTAGTTTGATAAGGTTGAAGCAGTGTCACCTTGAATCAAGTCCCAAACCATTTAATGTGCATTGCGCGGATAACCAAGGCCATATTTCACATGTAATTTTAAGGACCGGATGAGGTTACAGCACCATGATAGAATAGTAGGATAAGGGTGGTTGTTATGGTTTTAATGAATTAGGCGTTAAGACGTAGTCAATAGCAGGATAAGTAAGGACGGAGATCAGTGACCCGAAATGAAAAGTTTAATTGGAGCCGTCAGAGAGTTAGCGAGAAAAAAGGTGTGGCATGAGAGTGCCCTGGAATATGAAAAAAATATATACAATTTGCATAGCCAGAAGTTGGGATAGGTAAATATGGGGGACGGTGTGTCAATATTGACAATTACGAATTCAAAGTTAGCTGGTTAAGTCGTGCCTGCGAAGGATTGTTAAAAACATTCCTGCGGAAAAGGGATATTAGTATTTTATTAAGAAGTAGCCTATAAAATGGTTGATTAAGAGGTTATTGAAGATCGCCCTGTTCTTAGATCATGATTTTTAAGTTTGATTAAAAAAATATTATATGATTACGATATAAAATTGCGAAATTGAGTTGAATATTAGCTTTGAATATTTTGAAGGATTTTAAAAATTGAAAATACAAGTGCGAGTTTAATGCAAAGTAATACTCTAAAGAAAAGGTGAAAATAGCGATGACATGATATAAAGATTAGCACACTATAGAAGTATAAAAAGGGTACTAGAAAGTGAAAATATTCAATGAAAATTAAAATTGAGCACTAATATACGTTCTACAACAACAACAACAACAAGTTTTTATTAGGGCTCATTGCCCAGTATGGATTCGCCATACAACAACAAAATAATACAGTAATTTTTCCTCTCTTTCCCCATGTGCACGTGTGCCTTTGTTTGAAAATGAATTTGTTTACACATCTGTGTGTGTGTGTGTGTGTGTTCTAAAACTTTCCTCAATACCTTTTTTGCGTATGAATATATTTACAATTGATCTGTAGAAATTATAGATTTCTATTGCTATATTTTTCTTTTCTGAAGTAGTTCAGCGTCTGCAGTGGGTTGCTAAATATCCAGAAGGTGTTTTTGAGAGTTTTTTCTTTTTTTTTTCACCTAAATATTTGCATTCTATGATATAGTGGGATATTTCTTCAGATATCATATTTCCACAAATCCTGCAGTGAATGTTTTCCTTTTAGATGATGAGAATATGACTTTCTCTATCTAGAGTTGAAGTAATTCTAGTCCGTGCACTGAAGGCTATTATCTTCGATGACAGATTCCATGACAAGTATCGTTCTGTCATAAATAAATTACAGAGAAAAGTTTATAGTTTGAAAAAAAAAATCGAATTGTCGAATCTAGCGAAGTCTTGTTGAATAAGGTGTTCTATTTTTGTTTTCATAATCTTAGGAAGTTCTTTTTTAATTGTATCATAATTGGGTGGGTCTTCAGCCATGATTGACCACAACAGTTGATTATATCATTAACAGTTTTGTATAATCCTATAGAGTTTTTTGATATTTGATGTACTTCTTTCAGTCTGTCCCAGCATAATTTTGGTAGTCTGTACTCGTCCATTTCCAGTATTCTCTGAAATATTATTTCAGTGTTCATTTTATGGCGGTAGCAGCAAGTGTAGTATGTGCCCCGGGGTATATCTAGGTAAATCAAGAAGGTTTTTTATAAATGAGGTTTGAAGTTGATCTATAATTTCCTCATCATCGCAGGCCCACTCTGGGGCCGCGTAAAAAAGAATTGATTTTATCGAAGATTTAAATAATTTGAATGCAACTTCTATCGAATCGATTCTTTTCTCTTTTTAGAAAATCAATGGTTGAGTTTAATGCGGTATATGCCTTTGCTTTGAAAACAAGCGCAGCTTGTCTGGTACTGTGTGTGTTTGTATAGGGCAATTCAAGATATGGGATTCTGGCTGGTCTTCCACCATTTCTGAACACCATTTTTAAAACTTTTTCATTTAAGACTAATTTATTTTCCTTCAGATAAGTTCTAAGTAAATTAATTTTGCTTTGAAAATTGATTTTTGGTTCTTCTTTTATTGCTATGTCATCTGCATACATGGGAAGATGAAGGAAGCCGAAGTCTGGAAGATAGAATCCTGTAAGTGAAGAATTATTATAATATTCAATTAGATCAGATATATAAGTTATAAATAGTAGAGGTGACAGTGGCTCTCCTTGTAAAACTCCGTAATCAATTTTTACGTTATTTGAGTATTCACCTTTCCATCTAACTGAGATTTTTGCTGCCTCATAATAACCTTTTATTATTGATATAAACCTTGGGCTGATTCCCATTTTTCGTAATTTCTTCTAGAGTATTTCGTGAGGAACTGTGTCGAATGCCTTGGTCAAATCAACAAAGTAAACGTATAGTTTACCTCGTTTCTTTCTTAAAGATAGTTGGATAGGGGTATTCAGGGTAAAAATATGGTCTTTACATGAGCGGTGTTTTCGGCATCCTGTTTAATTTTATCCCATATAATGTATTTTCTCAATCCAATTATTGAGTCTGTTTCTTAGAATTGAGGTAAATAATTTGAACATGCTGCTGCATAGTGCAATTCCTCTGTAGTTAGATGGGTTATTTCTGTCCCCGTTTTTAAAAATAGGATGTATAATTGAATTCGTCCAAATATATGGATATTTCTCTGTTATCATTATCTTGTTGAATATAATCCTTAGTTTTTCTAGAATAGATATTGGTAATTTCTTCAAAAGTTCATTGGAAATATTATCTGGTCCTGCTGCTATATTATCCGCTAAACTTTTAATTTCAGCTTTGATCTCATCAAACGTTATTACTTTATCTATTTCTATATCTTCCCACCTGATCATCAAGTTGGCGTTATGGAAAGGTTCATTGTCGCCTTTATTCAGCAGTTTCTTGTAGAAGATAAACCAGTCCTTCATATCTATTTCAGCTGATAGAGTTACTTTTTTCTAAGAATAGATAGAGCGCTCCAGAAAGATTTGGGATCTCTAGCATTTTTTATTTTGTCAATTTTGTCTTTATTAAATTGCTCGATGCAAATATTTGAATGTAATTCTACTGTCCTATAAGCTTATGTCCATAGTTTTCTTGAAAACCATTTCTGAGATTCCACCCTTCAGTGCTGCGTATATAAGCAGAATCGTCCAATACAGTATTAGAGCTCTGAGAAGCGGTCTGGTGGATTAAATTGGCGAAACCGCTGGGAGGGTTCACCACTGATGAGCCAAGCCCTCCCAATATATTTTTCATCGCAGTAAGGGCAGTAGAAGTTTGTATTATATATAAAAGAAACATTCGTGCTTTTAAATCCTTTCAATTTATATGTATAGATGGCGCGTTATTGCTTTGTGTTAATTTATGCCTAACTGGCCTTGTCTTTATTGTTTGCGGAAGAGCATTGCTCGATGAAAATATTTGAATGTAATTCTATTGTCCTATAAGCTTATGTCCATAGTTTTCTTGAAAACCATTTCTGAGATTCCACCCTTCAGTGCTGCGTATATAAGCAGAATCGTCCAATACAGTATTAGAGCTCTGAGAAGCGGTCTGGTGAATTAAATTGGCGAAACCGCTGGAAGGGTTCACCACTGATGAGACAAGCCCTCCCAATACATTTTTAATCGCAGTAAGGGCAGTAGAAGTTTGTATTATATATAAAAGAAACATTCGTGCTTTTAAATCCCTCCAATTTATATAACTTTAGTTTGATTGAAACTTTTGTAGTTTATTTTATTATTTTGATTTGGGCGGTTCTTGCAAGCTCTAAAAAATGTCCTAATTTATTTCAATATGAACAAGTCATTTTTAGCACCACATTCTGAATGGGTATCTAATCCACAGCGATAACATTTAGGCTTTGAGGCACCTGAAAATGATGGGGTACCTTGATCGAGGATGTTTGTGTTTTTTACTAAAACATGCGAGCACGCGTACACCACTCTCGTTCCACAAGGCCAATGAAATAATTGTATCTTTGATTTAACTATTGCATTCAGTATATATACTGCAAATAATTATATTTAATACTAGACGAATGGGCCGGGCAACGCCCGGGTTTTACCCGAGTGCGTATATATTTTAAAAACGTTTTAATTCAAATACTATTCGTTACAATTATAAATTGGCGCCATGGATGTCACTCTTGTGAAACGTCCCATTCCAAACTGTGTGTTTTTAAAATGTTTTAAAATAAAATACTATTCGTTACAATTATAAATATGAACGATAGGCTCATTATTTCTTTATACCGTTATATTATATATATTATATTATATATTAAAATTGCTTGTTTTGAATATTTTTTAGATTGAGATTATTAGCTATTATGTAAAAAAATTAACTCTGTTGAAATTTAATTTGTATTTATATATAAATAAAATTAACTCTGTTGATTTTATTTTTGAATTTAATCGATAACAGCGAAGTTACGCATGTTAATGTTAGGAAAAATATTTTGATGTTAAGCAAAACCTGCTCAATCTCGTTTTACATAAATGTTGAAAATTTGGTCGAAATTGATGCATTGTAACGAAAGTTTTTAGTGAACAACACATATGAAATTTCCATTTTATTAATATAGATTATAGATTATTATTTTATCTATGAAAGATAGAGGGATTTATATACAACAGTCTAATTGTAAATAATTGTGTGTATACATATTAATTCTATATTAATATATTTTGAAAGCAAAATAAATTAGTAAATTAAAAATATATACATAGTTATTTATAAATAATTGAGATATGAATTATCTAGTGAAAAACACAAACATCCTCTATAAAGAGAGGCGAGTTGCCTCTCGAAATATTGGAACACAGCGATAACATTTAGGCTTTGAGGCACCTGAAAATGATGGGGTTCCTTGATTAGTGAATCTACCTTTGTTGAAATTATTAGCATTATAGTGCTTTTCAGGTTCAATTTATACTCTATTTAGTGTTTGATAATTTTGAGGTTCAAGAAGTCTAATTTCTTTTCTAGAAATTTCAAACATTCTAGCAATATCAATGGTTTTTGACAGTGTCAAATTTTCTTGTTGCAACAATTTTTCTTTAAGTTGTTTGTTGTTACATTTTTTAATAATTTGGTCTCTTATCATAACAGCTTCTAAATTCCCATATTCACAAGATTTTGAAAGCTCTCTTAAAGAAATTAGGTAGTTGTCGAACGATTCATCATCTTTCTGGACTCTTTGTCTAAATTTAAATCTCTCAGTGACCACATTTTTATGAGGTGTGAAATATTTATCTTAAGCCATTTTAGTTTGTTCATAATTTTCCTTTTCATCTGGCAAGTTAAAAAGTATACGTTGTGCATTTGGCCCTAAACAATGCAATTGAGTTTTTCTCTTACTTTCATTCGATATTTTTGAAATTCCAGATGCTATTTCAAAAATGGCATAGGATTCCATCCATTGCTTATATTCCGCAAATAAATTGCTAGCAATTATATTCATGGGTAAAGGTGGCGTCAGGTTGGCTGCCATACTTTTTTTTTCTTAGGGCTACAGTTATATTTTCAAATTCTCGTCGCCAATTTATGTTGTATAGTGTTATCATTTAATTTATTAATTAAACATTAATCACCAGATGAAATTATTTTATTACAAATATATATATATATATATATATATATATATATATATATATATGAAAGGTTACATTTATTTTATTTTATAATTTTCTTTTTATTCGAATCCAATGTTTTTCGCTTCACGCGCTCTATGATGATGATATATTGTCTATACCTTAAACACAGAATACTACATTCCCAATTGTAATTGGTTGTGCAAACTGTCTCTGTTCCCTGTTCTTATCTTTATGTCACCAGAAATCACGACTTCATTGCACTCTTTTATTTGGCATTTAATCTGATTTAGCAATTTAGTTAGATTTTAAATATACGTTCTTTAACATTGAACATAGTAGCTGGAGAGGTTTATGAAACAAAGTAAATAAAATCGAATTTATAAAGTAAGAGAAAGTATAAAATTACAAATGTAAATCAGTGATATAAACAATGAAATATAAACTTGTGATTACTAGAGATGAAAGATAAAATGTAAAGTTGATGATAAAATAGAATCATAAAGCAATAGTTAATAAAAATTTGGTAAAGAGAAAAAAAGAAACTAATATAAAATGACAATAGACTGAGAGGATAAGTAATGATAATTGTATTAAGTAATGATTAAGTAATTAAGTAATGATTAAGTAATGATAATTGTATGATAGTGGATGTCAAAAGTGTCCATAGTGTATTTTTCAACATGAAAAACTATGCAAACACACGGTATGACCATTATCTCCTAAACTGATTGGTTGAAGTAAAAAAAAAAATATATATATATATATACGTCGTAAACCCGAGTAAGCCAACAAGTGAGTTGGAAGCAGTCGGGGTGGAGTGGAAAGGTGTGCAGAGTGGGAAGTCCGCACGGGACAGTAAGGACAGATTTTGGGATAAAAGACGCTCTCCTAGTACGCCTCACGTGGCACCAGAACCAGGGGAAAGTTGAGGATTAACTGAGGAAAGCTCGGCGTCCTGCATGAAGCCGCGGAGGCAGGGAGGACCCAAAACGGCGGCCATGAGGGCCGCCGTGAGATCTAGCACTCAGCGGGTCTGTCCGAAAATATCCACTGTAACATCCGGACCAACGCCCTTTCTTTGTCCCTCTCTGGATCCCCCGGTAAGCTGGTGTCACTTTGAGACGACTAGAAAAGATGTCATACTTTATTACTTTCATATCAAATTGTTTAAATTACGATATATATATCTGATAATATAAAACCCCAGTTATTCTACCATGTCCCTGCCTATGTCCAACCACCCTGTACCCTGTACCAACTTACTGTATGACATGATGTACTGCTAAGAGACAAATAAAATACGGACTGTATGTCAGACAGAGAAAAACAAGGAGATAATACGATTATAGATATTAATAAACGAATGCAGTTAGGCCTAGAGTTAAGAGGAAAGATTTCTTTTACGCATCATTAGCGCTAGGTCAACGACACTTTCATTCCAGAGAACTCCAAGACAAAGGACCCCTCAGTTGAATTCGCTGAAAACAACTTCATTTAGGTCAATGTTCCATCCTCACATTTTCTGCTATAACTATCAAAGATGGCTTCCCAGTCGTTTGGAGCAATCAAGGCGATTCTTCATCTTCCATGATATAATGAATGAACAATCAGAATCTCAATAGAGGTCACGTGACACCACCCGACTGGGGAAGCCTCAGTAGCGTCTCCGAGTCTCATCCGTACTAGACGTATCTTCTGATCCAGCGTAAATCGCGGGGCGTAAGCTCACTCTCCTCCATGTTCTCTGTCTGTCAGCATCGGTTCCCTTGACCAACCTATCCCGTGTCCTCACTCTTGCCATCACGACTGCAAAATTCACCAATCCAATCCCAACTTCCAGTTGACAGCCCCTTCGCTGTCACAACTATCACAGAGCAAACGGAGAATCGGCAAGATCCACCACAGGGGAAAGAGAGTCGACAGGATAAAGTATCGAAGGACAAGTAATCGAAGAAGAAGGGCCAGAAGGATCAGAAATAGAACGGCCCTCCGAACGACACTCTACACCAGAGGATGTAAACGGAGACAGTCGCCTCGCGAGGCGCTCGTTCAGCTGACCTCCGTCCTCGCCAACCTGAGGAGTAGTCCGCAGAGAGTGGATAGGGCTGAGATTCACTGCGAAGCCTACGAAGGTAATTACCCAGCCATCACCTTCTTTGAGGCCTATGATAGAAAATGCGACCAGGCGTTCTTAACTCTGTCAGAAAGGCTCGCAAATCTCCCGCGCTTCCTTGAGAAAGGCGTCCTAACTCTCTTCAGGTAGCTGAGGCTCGATGCCCAGTCTTACATGCAGGCCGGACAGACCCTCATAGACTTGTACCCCGAAACCAACGAAGCGTCGTACGCGAAATTATTCGCTATCAAATTGACGGGGAATAATAGTCTCGAGGACTTTTACTGAAATAAGTGCGCCATGGGCCTTCAGCTGGGTCTCCCACAAGAAGTGCTACTTGAGACGCTGACAGAGGGCCTTCCAGCGTCCGACCAGCGTCTAACCCGCGTGTCATCCCAAAAATCTCTAAGCGAGTAGTTCGACGTGATGTCGCGTGTTCGCGGAAACAACGCTCCACCACAGAGGCAACAAGACGACGCCCTTCCGAACATGTCAGGACCTTTCCACAGAACACCTCAACGCGGCAGAACTGCTGCAGCACCGCCCTCACCTTTCTACCACTGTGGAGGTCCGCATTGGAATGCGGATTGCCCCCACAAGAAGGGGCACCTTAGTGCACGTGCGATGCACCTCGGCACAAGTACAAGGTCTGACCAAAGACAGACAAGGCTGGAACCATCCCGGGAATCCAGACCAGCCCAAGCCGAGGAGAGCCAGGTAGACACCCCTGCCTCCTTTCGTCCAACAGCTAATTGTTAGACTTTCCCTCCAACCCTGTCTATTCCTACCATTCCTTGTTGACACGGGTGCGAGCCTTAACATAGTGCCTCAAAATATGTACCAGTACTTAAATAGAATTAAAAAACTAAAAATAGAACCTCAAATCACCCCCATAAACTCCATAGCAGGTACCATTTCGACCTCAGGTCAATTTTCGACCCCCATAACCCTAGGACAAGTGACCACGACAGAGAGATTCCATATATTGGACGCCCCTCTGCCGTTTGGAATACTATCAATTAACACTATGAAGAATTTAAAATTAAAATAGATTTTGAAAGAGGCACTATGATACAGCTCTGCACCCCTTTGCCACGTTCTACCTACCACTTTGTACGTGTCTCCGGCGAATGTACCTTCGGCAATGCCAAGCGGAAATGTTGAAGGCCAACCCAACATATAAGCCTCCCGCACCTGGTAGCCAATACGCGCATTCGTTAAACACGCATGTAATGTCACACTCTTTGGCCAAGTCTACTTTCGTCTCATGCCCGCGCAACTTTCACCAACCTCATACACGAGATATATTAAACCCATGTGTCCCAAAGACACCAAAACACTTTTTTTCAGCATGCCCAACGCGCGGCATCACCTTACACACCATGCCTTGCTATACACCATGCCCAATGTCCCACATGTAATATTCAAATTGAATGCAATTGCTCTAGCCATGTACCACCAGTGTCACCCACACTACGTCGCAATGCTACCACCTACAATCGTGACAACACCTCACAACTCGTTCCCACACGTGTACACACCTCCGCACATAACATTATCCACAATACCCTTCAAAATCACAATGCCGGTACCACCACACCACTCACACGAAACACAGACAGTATCCACGCCATCCAACCACCACATAACCGCAAAACATTACAGTCCTTCCTAGGTGCGGTGAACGTATATAATAAGTTCATTTCAGAATATACCCGCTTGCGTACACCCCTAAATAACCTTCTCAAAAAAGATACAATATGGGGCTGGGATGAAGCGTGCCAAGCGTCCTTCAACGCTCTAAAGGACTCCCTCACCACACATCCAATCTTACACCTTTATCAGGAAGGTCTGCCATGCCAGGTGTACTGTGACGCCTCAATACTAGGCATAGCAGGTATCCTCAAACAGGTCCACCCTGATGGGAAGACTTATCCAGTCCAGTACTTCAGTCGTGCTCTGCGTACACATGAGCGGAATTATATCATCTCCGAAATAGAATGTCTGGCAATTGTCGAGAGCGTGGAGAAGTTCCGTGTGTACCTGATGGGTAGAAGATTTACAATATTTTCTGACCATCACGCATTGCAATGGCTGAAGACGATCAAAAACCCTTCAGGCAGATTGTTTAGATGGATTTGAGATTATCGTGTTACGAGTATGAAGTCCGCTACATAAAAGGCGTGCAACAACATGAAGCGGATCTCCTATCCCGTAACCCGTTTTGTGATTTCTTAGACGCCAACCTTATTAAGAGCCACCAACAACCCGCTCCTTCTAGAGAATCCAATCTGATCCTTGATAGCAACAGACTCCACACCTTGATTCGCAGGGGAGTGACCAAAGTTGTCATCCCTGACACTCTAACAACTGATCTATTAAGCACCGTACACGCCCGCTACAACCATCCAGGCATATCACAGATGACCAAACTGATATCCGCACAGTACTACTGGAAGGGAATGTCGAAAGACATTGCCAACGCTGTTAAAACCTGCCCAATCTGCCAGTTGACAAAACTTCCTCGAGATCCTACATTCGGTAAACTAGGATAACTTTCTTTAGCCACACAACCGTTTGACTTAGTTTCTCTCGACACCATCGCTGGGTTTGCTAAATATGGTAATACCAAGACCTACCTTCACGTAGTCGTAGATCACCTCACGAGATACGCGTGGACGGTAGCGTTTAGGTCAACTAGCATTCACACCTACCAGCAGGTTATTAAAAAGGTATTGCAGGATGGAACGCCGAAACGCTTACTCACGGACAGAGCCCCTGCCTTTACCTCTCACAAATTTAAGAGATTCCTGCTTAACAGGAATATCCATCCTCTCCTCACCACCAGTAATCACCCCGGGCCAACGGCTTGTGCGAACGCCTGAACAGGCAAATTAGGTTACTACATTTGTAGAATCCTAAGATCGCATGGACCAATCTGGTCACGCGCGTTACAACGGTATACAATAACACGCCACATTCAGTAACTAGATTCCCACCTATCTACCTGATGTTCGGCACTTTACCTCCTGAACTCAAAGAACACCTTACACCCTACCCAGAACTCGACGCAGCTCGTCGAATCGCCCACGAGCGGACACAAACCAAACACTTACGTGACAAACGCACATTTGACAAACAACATAAAGCACCACACTTCGAACCCGGAGATCTCGTCCTAGTCAAAATTTACCAACATCCCAACGCAGGTAAATTGTCCCCATATTTCACAGGTCCGTACAAGATCTTAGAGATTGTTTCGCCTAATGTAATGAGAATCAATAGACCCAACCTACCCTTGAATCGAAAAACCGACACTGTCCATGTCAATAAATTACAATATTACAACGAAAACATACGTTACATCGCACCACCTACAATAGCCAATACCCGTTCTGCACATGGCTCAGCGACTTTGAATCCTTTCAGACACCTGACACCCGATTTATTCCAACATAACGAGAGACCTCTCGAGGCTAATACCAGCTAACCCTTCCAACACCAGATCTCTTCACATCCACGTGCTTTGCGCCTGGTCTAGAGACCATTACCACTTCGATTCCTTCCAACCACCAATGTAATGTTGCATCACCACGCAAAGTTCCCCAACATGTACCACCCATCCAGACCCTTGTGATTCAGAACCAAAAACCATCCCGTACAACCATAACTAATCCCAACCCATCTCCTACACTATGGAGAATTTTACACATCGTAAAAACCTTCAAACGTTTTCATCTGATATTTATAATCAGTCTCTTAACTCTACCTACCTCCACCCTACCCGTAGTAACCGTCCTGTACCTTAGTACCTACACGTTACCATCCTCCCGTCTATACCAGCTTCAAGAAGCTCTCTTCTTGATAACCATCTCAGTGTTAACGCTGACCCACCAAACAATTAAAGACATTCTACAAAATATGTGGACCGTTATCACCCACAGTCTTACATTGGTCGCCCTCATCCTTGAAATTCTAGGAGAGAGTTTCCAAGACCTTTTCCGGACACGAACCGATAACCCAATTCACGCACATACACCGTCCCATACACCCATCTACCTCCACGCTACGACCCACCACCTTCTTGAAAACACTAGAAAGAGAAAACGAATAATGCCAAAAATGGATCTAACGCCATCTTAAATGACCAGCATCCCCAAAGCCACCAGATCGCCAGCTAGAAATTAGGTCACATTTCCGCCACACCAGTAATAGATAGCTCCCCCTCGCGCGGCGTATGTAAACACCCCACCCTGAACGTGTGTCTTCCTCCCTCGTGTAGCAAATGGACGCGCACTTTACATTTCCATTTGAGTAAAAGGGCCTCATTTCAACTTTTACACTTTTAAAAATCTCATTTATCTTTATTAATCCAATTATTTTACCTGTATTATAGTCCCATTATTTTCCCATTTTTAAATATTACTTATGTTACCCATCCACTATCATTTATATATGACCAACTAATATAATATAACCTTTATGTAATCATTTCTATTTTTCCAATATCCAAATATACCAACAGTGCGTATACATACCAGTGTCCAGAAAAAAACTGTTTTTGCAGCTCGTCCTCAATGTCCTTTATGTCACGTCAAATGTTTCTCATACTAGTTCCTCGAATAACTCAGCGATATTTTAAGGTTACTCGTGAGAAAATATGTCGTTTTCATTTTTTTTCAATTTCCAAAGAGTATAAATTTCAATGTTCAAACTCCCAAAGAGTATAAATTTCAATGTTCAAACTACCAAAGAGTATGAGTATCAATGTTCAAACTCCCAAAGAGTATAAATTTCAATGTTTGAACTTCCAAAGAGTATAAATTTCAATGTTCAGACTCCCAAAGAGTATAAATTTCAATGTTCAAACTCCCAAAGAGTATAAACTTCCTTTTTATAAAATTATTATTGGAAGTTTTTGTTCTTGCACATATAAACACCTAGCCTGTGCATGGTTTTTTTTTCACATGCTTCAGCCTTTAGAATATCATATAGCGGACTAAATTTAACCGTATGTCACCATGCCAATCCCAAAGATTGGACTGTCCCCATCGAGTCGCAACCTGAATAAAGGGATTCGCTCTCTCCTGTCCTCGACAGACGTCCTCGTACTTCATGAGCACTAATCCAGCTGCCTAAATAAAACGGTCACGGTCTGACACTGCGCACCACCACTTATGTATATAACCTTACCAGTCTTTTTTTTTTAATTATTCACTACCAACCTTTTCTACCTCAATCGACCACCTATTGCTCCTTATCTCAGTACCCCACATTCCCTATAATCACAGCATAACGACCCCATTAATCAGTCTGATTACTGATATCGACTTCACAGAGCTTAGAACCCCTTCTAACCTCTCCATTCGTTGGGGGGGGGGGGGGGGGGGGACATCTCTGATAATTTAAAACCCCAGTCATTCTACCATGTCCCTGCCTATGTCCAACCACCTTGTACCCTGTACCAACTTACTGTATGACATGATGTACTGCTGAGAGCCAAATAAAATACGGACTGTATGTCAAACAGACAGAGAAAAACAAGGAGATAATACGATTATAGATATTAATAAACGATTGCAGTTAGGCCTAGAGTTAAGAGGAAATATTTCTATCTTGCATCATTAGCGCTAGGTCAACGACAATTTTGACCCCACCCGACTGGGGAAGCCTCAGTAGCGTCTCCGAGTCTCATCCGTACTAGACGTGTCTTCTGATCCAGCGTAAATCGCGGGGCGTAAGCTCTGTCTCCTCCATGTTCTCTGTCTGTTAGCATCGGTTCCCCTGACCAACCTATCCTGTGTCCTCACTCCTGCCATCAAGACTGCAAAATTCACCAATCCAATCCCAACTTCCAGTTGACAGCACCTTCGCTGTCACAACTACCACAGAGCAAACGGAGAATCAGCAATTTTTTCCACATATATATATATATATATATAGCCGTGCGGCCACGCGTCGCGCGAGCTCCTCATCTTTCGCTTCTTTCATCCCTTTAAATCAACTTTATCTAAACTTAAATTATATAATCTTATTCGCCTTCACTCAAGGATCATTTCAAGCCATCTTTTGTAAAAATTCATAATTTTTCAAATTTTTCCTACTTTCCATAACTTAGCAAAGTTACAAGTTGTAACTTTGCATCATCGTCATGGCAACGGCCAAGCCGGTCGTTGCTTCATCTCAAATTTCATCTGCGGATTCATCTGATGTGAACAAGTCACTAAAACCAACATCATCTTCGCAAACATCAAATACAAGTTGTGCATCTTTACCAAACGAATCAACTAAATATGAAATTATGCAAAAAACCAAACTTCAATTTTCGCCTGAAGAATGGAAAAAAATCGACGAAGAAAGGAAGACAACTTATGAAAGTAGGAGTGATTCCATCAAATCCACGATTCAGTTTGAATCTGTGCCTAATGCCACAGCCGAAGATCACCTGATCGGCATAGCAAACATCATTGGATTTAAGAATATTCATTCCGTTGGTAAAATCAATGGCCAGGCGATAGTGTCTGTCGCCAATAATGAACTAGCTCAACAACTAATCGACGGCGGATTCAAGGTCAAAGAAACAACTGTCTTCCCCTATCCGCTCTTTAAATCCTCAAAAAAATACATCCTTTCGGGCGTTTTCGCCTTTATTCAAGACAAAGACCTTGAGAAAGCTCTGAAGCCTTATGGCCAGATGTTAAGCAGCCGGCCTCTACCATTCCCCACCGACAATCCTCACCTGAAACACCTCTCCTCGCTGAGGCGGGAGATTGTTTTTAAGAACAAGGACAAGACACCTTTGCCCGCAGTGCTTAACATCCCTTATATGGACAGAAACTTTACCATCTTTGTCGGCGAAGACGTTGTTTGCAAAGGATGCAAACGACACGGACATCTTAAAAATAAATGCCCATTCGACCCCACTATCAGGGCCACTGTCACCAGAACCTTTTCGGAGGCCATCATTCAACCAACAAGCCCTGACCTACCATCGGAGACACCAAAAGAGGCCCCCGAACCAACTAAAAGACCAAGCGAGACACCATCGATGAAGCGACCGCTCACGGATTCCTCAGAAGAAGAGAACCTCCAAAAGGAAAGAAATGACCTCGGAAAAAAGCCAAAATCATCCTCCACGGGCCAGGAACTTAACACCGACACTAACAGTCCCCAATTTCTGACACCAACGACGACATCGCCACAGCAAGACAAGAAACTTGAGAGCGAGGAGCCGGCTCCAGCTGGAATGACCTCTCCACCTCCGCGACGCATCCGCAACGATACAGACCGTGAGGAATGGCTCCATGACCTATTTAAAGATTTAAACTACACGACCATCTTAAGTCCCATGCTGCAGTCGACTGACGAAGACCGCATCATCTGCATGATTCTGTACACCGATGCCTGTAGGACAATACTTCCGAAAATGCCGCCAGAACACAAGACCATTCTCTTTAACTTCATCGGATGTGTCATTGAGCGCGCTCAAGGTGGCGACCAGAAAACCCTAAAGAAACTGACCGCTCTTAGAACAGCTCTAAGTCGCTGAGACCTCGACTGTAAATATTTTTCTTCCTATTTCCCTTTTAACTCTTGTATATGATTGATTAGACGTCATTAAAATGTTTTAATTGTTATATATATATATATATATATATATATATATATATATATATATATATAGGAGGCTAGATAATGATTAAATAAAACATATTAAAATGAAAAATAAAAAGTATCCATCGAGAAAAATAAAAGTAACTAAGATTATATAGAAGTGACAAATTAATGGAAGGTTGCTCTTAGCTGGCCTTTAAGAAGTAGCTCAAAAAGGATGTCTCTGTTTTTAGGATGGGTGGGGAGTTATAAATTGTCCTCGGTTGCGATAGTTTTAGTCTTGTTGATATAAGTTGTTCTAACCTATCCCCTCGAATTTTTTATGTTTGACGCGGCTAGTGGGTCACATTGTTTCCAACTGTGAAACTCAATTAGTCCGAATCTTGTTGATTTTTGTTTTCTGCGCCACGTTTAAGTGAAAACGTGGTTCTTCCTAATGTGGGACAGGAAACACGACGATGTATTTCAACCAGTCAAGGGGTTTTTCTTTCTTAAACATATGTGGGTGTGTGGGTTTTGTAGGTTTAGTGTTGTCCTAGGATCTAAGGTCTACTGTAGGGTGTTAATATGTCCCGAACCATAATGCGTTCTATGGATTTTTATGCGGATCCATTAGGCATTTACGTGATGCTCGCCCTCTATCCACTTCGTTTTTGAAGGAAGTCGCGACTGGAAGTTTTTCCTTCTTAGCCAGGGCTGCAAGGGATTACAGTTCCTGACTTTTAGTGGTTGTTCTTTCTGCTTGGGAAGAATGAACAAGCTCAAAGTTTTCGAATTTGCGATAAGCAATTTCGGCTCTACCTAACAGAGAAGTGGTGGTGTGCGTGAGTCCGTTCATGTCTGACCTTTAGATCAAAGTTTAAAGTGTTGGATATGTGTGTTAAATACTTGTTCTATAGTATAGATGTTATAGGAGGACAATATTGTATTTGCATTAGAGAGAGAGAGTGTAGTCCGGTAATCTAGGGTGATAATTCATTAGTAAGTAGCGCTGGTAATTTGATGAGAGCGACGATATAACTGCGGAGAAAGCCGAACAGTTTTGGTAAACTCGCTCTGTGGTTAGCAGAGAGGGAGAGAATCTAGACCTGGTGACTTGGCTTTGAGTTAGTAAAGAAAAAATAGATATATTAATTCAATGGGGTTCAGTAGGCGGGAATAATTATTTAGTTAATTAATTAGTTATTTTGTTAAGGACTGATTTGTTAGTGAAAGTAAAATGTACATGTTAGACAAGTTATTTGTAGCTAAACGGGACATCGGCGTAGATTAATTGGTTAGGGATTAATACGGTATGGTTAAAAATATATATAGCAAGAGGCACGCACAAATATTTGATTTAATAGAGAGTAAAAATTCATTAGAGTGACACCTGGGGCTTACTAGATGGGGCGAGTTGAAATATTTTTCCACCACGTGGCCACGCCAAGAAAATGTCGGCGTATATCTGTTTGTTACCTCGTTTCCAACGAAAGAAGGGGGGGAACTTATTTTTGGCGCGATCCCGGCAGTGGAGCTGGGTGGTAATTTGGGTCATGCGCCCCTTTTGGGGGCCGTCTCCCTTGGTGGTTACCTATACTTTTCACTTGGACTGGCTTATAGTTAGATGTATCAGTGGAAACGCGGTTATTGCCTGGTTTTCTGATGGCTAAGGATTGGTGACATTGATTTTGTCACTCTGTTTTAATGTGATTCTTACTTACTATTATTGCAAGATCTCTGCAGTGAGATGAAAAAAAGGGGCGGAGCATGTCGGGAGTATAATACGGGATTTCTGAGCGTCAAAAATCGTGGGACATAAATGACTATATTCTACTAAGTGTACACAGGAGTTGTTTGTGGTTGTAGAAATATTGGCGGGGCGCGAGGTATAGGATATTTTCTGTATAGTATTTAAGTTTGTTCACATGGACTGTATCATCATCTTTATTTAGGGGTCGATTGGGTCTAATAATTCGAACTACGTTCGGAGATATTATCTCTATAATTGTAAACACAAAACCGTTTTGATTTGTCACGTTTGGTGACAAGCGTGATGGGACTGGTGTAGGGCGATACAGAGGTTGTAAATATCCCGTGCTCAAGCATTTGTTCGATTTGTGCTTGTATTTCAAGTTGGTCATTTAGGGGTACCCGATAAGGACGTAAGGCAATTACCTTATCTGTAGTAGTATTGAATTTTACGGGAGGTATTTTAAGCCTAGGGACGTCGTATTTTTTGACGGCGAAAACGGGTGTGAATTGATGCAGCGCCTTGCGAAAATTATATGGACAGTGACCTAGGTTACTTGTATCCAAAGTTATGCAAGAGGAGGACAAAAGAGCGTTGAAAATAGGATCGGGAACATTACAATGAGGCCAAATAAGAGCGTTGGAGTTCAACACGTGTAAGCAACCCTTTCCAGGAGAGGAAGATTTAGTAAATGGGACAGTTGTATTAACATCTTCCTGGGACACGTGTTGGTTGCACGAGGTGAATTTGTACAATGTATTTGGTAGGGGTACATTATCTTGATACAGGAGTAGCTGAGGGCAGTTTATAATCAGTTGAATATTTTTTTATGGAGTTAAGGAATAGTATGCCAAAAGTTAAGGGTGTATCTATGATATGGCATTTCAAGTTCTGAATTATGTTATCTATTTTTAAATTAAAAAATATATAACCCATTGTGAAAACATTGTTAGCTATGGATTTAATAGTTAAGTGGGTGGACAGGTATCTCATTTTGCAAACTGGTTTCTATTATTTTAAAGGTATTCCGACTAATTATATCAATAGAGGCTCCTGTATTAAGTAATAGAAGCAGGTGTACATTATTGGATAGTTCAGCTCGAACGAACAATTGTTCAACGAAAGTTATGTGATGTAGCACCTACTGTTGTGCTGGCTTGTGGGTCGGGACAGGCCTGTTTTGATGCCGTGGTCGAAGTACCCATGTGAAAGCTAGGGTTCACCGCTTGCGCTGGGCTCGTGGTGTAGAGAGGGTCAGGGGAACAGGTAACATACGCCCGCGTGCTGGTACCTCGGAAGGGTTGGGAGTTGTTCTGCTCGTCTGTTAAAACACTTGTGAAGCACTGTGGGTTTCTCTTAATCGCGACACTTGATTATACCACTCTTGGAGGGTGGTCGGTTGCACGGCAGCGACAATGCGCTGATCAGTGACGGGTAAATCATCATTCAAGGATTCTATTAGAATTTTGTGGGGCAGATTGAGCTGTAAACCACTCACCGTCTTTTATATATATATATATATATATATATATGTCGTAAAAAAGATGTATTTTAGGTACGTTACCAATTCATTCATGCAGTCGTGGATTGAAGTGAAATGATAACTTTTATATCCAAAATTGTATTTATTCTAATGATTATATTTTAAGAACAAAACAGTTTGCATACATACAATTTAATAAAAATAATCTAAGTATATACAAAAAACATCTTGGGTTGTACCCCTTTTGTTAATGATTTTAAAAAATTAACTCTGTGTTAATTCTATGATTATTTAAATTATAATTATATTAATGAATAATAAAAATCATATTTTTATTATGTCATTTCTTCCCTCCGAGGATAAAAATTAGGGAGTAATTTTCAAAGTAAAAAAAGTATCATTATTATTTACATAGATTATCAATTAAGATGGAGGATACCAATTGAAACTATATCAATGATGCTCTTTATTCCTTCTACATATTCCTATTGGTACCTTTTTTCTTGACAGTAGCTGAAAATTATCCAATCTTATTTGAATTTATAGGTGTCTCCTTCCTATAATTCATAAGGGGATTTACCTCATGAATTGAGTAGGCCTTCTCAGGCTCTCAAGATTCAAAAGGTATTTTGCCACATGCCAAAAAATATATTTTTGAAAATCACAAATTTATTTCTCATAATGACGAGTGGTATCCAACATCTTGTTTCACATTTATTTGGTTTGATCAGAATAAAAACATAAAATAATGGGTTATTTACTTCCACATTTGCATCTTTATTTGGCAAATTCTGCAAGCTTTTTGCGTGAATTTCTAGAAATTCCATTAAATCCTTAATTGAAGGCACAACCCTTGGGTTGTTCTGCAATTCCCACTGTTTTCTTGTGGTTTTATCAAGCTTATCTTGTATGATCTTGACGAGAAACACATCAGATAAACTATCGATTTGGTAACCTAATACCTTCACTGTTCTTACTATCTCGTTGCAACTATCTAGAAGTTTAAACATTGACTTATGGTTGTCATCGGCTAACTTTGGTAATCTTAATGCATTATCTATTTGGGTGAAAATCAGATCCTTTGGATTATCATATCTTGTTAATAAGGTTTGCCAAACCTCAACATAATTATCGGCTGTAATTGGAAATGCGTTGACCAGTCTTAGGGCTTCGCCTCTCAGTTGGCCTTTTAAATATTGTAACTTTTCAATATTAGGTATTTGTGAGTTAGAACCAACCGCAGAAAAAAATAAATCCTTAAATGAAAGCCATGATTCTAATCTACCATCGAAAGTTGGCAATTCAAGTTTAGGCATTTTAACATGTAAATTTACCCCTTTCTCAGATGTTTCTTGCCCATTATGCCTTAAATCCAATTCACACTTTAATCTTATACACTTATCTATGCAATTTTCCACTTCGTCATTCAAATCCTCATCCTCAAGTTTCTGCAAGAAAATATCACTCATTTTCATCAAATCATTATTTGCATACTCTAGTTTGCATTTCGTTGCATTTACATCTACCATAGACACAATGGATTCGATATTTTCTTCAATGCCTTTTATACTTTTTTTTATCCTTTTTAATTTCTTAATTAAAGTTTCGACTTCCATAATTGCTATTCTTTTATCTATATCTTTTCCCAAATATCTTAATTGCAATATATGGCTTTGAAATCTATTGGAATTCTTCTCGTACAGGGTTAAAATACATCCTGTCGACTATTAAATAAAGATGTCGTAAAAAAAGATGTATTTTAGGTACGTTACCAATTCATTCATGCAGTCGTGGATTGAAGTGAAATGATAACTGTTAGTGAAAGGCACACCCGCGCGACGAAGACCAACACCACCGCCGGCGGACGGTGGCGAAGTCACGGTCGGCGCGCATGCGCGGCGGCGGTCACGTGGGAAGCACGGGCGTGGACCCTTCGAATTCTGACGGCCAACACGGACTGACTTCCTTCCCAATCCATCCTTTTCAATCGAACATTTTTTAACTTCTTTAATTACTAAAATTAATTTGTAACATAATATTTATATCTATATTTATCCTGAATAAAATTTAAAATATCAAGGATGATTAATTGAATCATTCTTTCAATACCAAACGAACCTGTCATAGTGTACCATTCAAAAAGTGTACCGAACATTGTGGCGAGCCTGCCAGGATTTAAGATGGACAAACTCAAGAAAGCTTGTGAGACGAAAAAGAGGACTTTGGAAAGTGTTATTGCAGAAGCAGATGGCGAACTTGGAAAGCAAAAACCAAGCCTAGAAATGTTGATGTCTCTACGACCAAAGCTCCTCAGATGTAAAGACAGGTTCTTAATTGCCAGTGATTGTCTCATCGAACAACTGATAAAGGCGGATAGAGAAGATGAAGAAATTGAAGATGTCGATATCGTTCAAGCGAATCTATTTGGAAGGTCTGAAGGCGTTTTGCAAAAAATGGAACAATTACTAGCAAAACCAACAGTAGACCGAGAATCAATAGTTTCCGGGGGGAACGAAGGAAAGTCAAATCTTCATCGACTTCCGAAGTTGGAACTACCGAAATTTGGAGGACAAGCACGGGAGTGGCTGCAGTTCTGGTCAGCCTTTCAAAGCGTCCACGATGATGACTCCATTTCGGCCTGTGTCAAGTTCCAATACCTACAAAATTGCATGATAAAGGGATCGGTGTCGGAGGAAATAGTTTCATCCTTTCCAAACTCAGCGGCAAATTATCCACTTGTCATCAGCACTCTTAAGGAACGTTTTGGCCGTGAAGACATGTTGGTGGAAGTGTACGTAAGGGATTTGATTGCTATCACTTTGGAAAATGCTCATGGAAGGAACACGACACCTTTTTCGACTGTATACGTTCGGTTATCATCACAACTACGAGCGTTGGGATCTTTAGGAGTCACAACAGATAAATGCGCTGCTATTCTGTACCCCATGGTGGAATCAGCTTTACCTGAAGATCTCTTCGTCGCGTGGGAAAGGACTCGTCATCATCACAAGCCTGATGAAGATGGAAAGCATAAATCAAGTGAAGTCCTCCTGGAGAAGCTTATGGAATTCCTAAAACACGAAGTTGAGGGAAGTGAAAGAATGCGTTTGGCTCGTCAACCGTTTTCGAGTTCGTATCCATCACAATTTAATCGAGATAAGCCGCCCAAGCCGAAGACATCTGTCGCCACCGCTGCAAGTCTGGTAGTTGCTGATGGGAAGTCAAATAACGCTTATAAATGTGTATTTTGTGATGGAAAACATTGGAGTGAACAATGCTGTAAAGCCATGTCAATGTCCCTTGAAGCAAGAAGGAAAATAATTCAAGAGAAACAGTGTTGTTATTCTTGCTTGAAGCCCGGACACTTTTCCAAGTATTGCAGAAACGTTGTGAAATGTGTCATCTGTAGTAAAAAACACAGGGCAATCTTATGTCCAGTTTCAAAAGGCAGCCAAAAATCTGGTGGGATTGTAGAGAGAAGTAAGAACATAAATGCATCCGTGGACATGTCGAATCAAATTCGGTGCCAAGATGTCTTACTTCAAACAATCATGGTAAAGATTGATGGCGAAAATAAATCAAAAGTTGTTCGAGCAATGTTAGATAGTGGATCCCAGAACTCATATGTATTGGAACAAACTGCTTCCGAAGTTGGACTCACTATGCTCGGGAAAAAGGAAGTTGTACACTTACTATTTGGTGGAGTCAAATCGAGACCACAGCAGCACAAGCGGTATCGAATCTACATTTCTGATGTGGACTCCAAGTACAACTGCAATTTTGAAGTACAAGACTGCTCAACGATTTGTAGTGCAATGCCTTCCGCTCAACCTACCGAATGGATGACGGAACTTCGATCAAAGGGAATTGACTTGGATGTCTATAGGTCGAACACGGAGATTGAACTACTACTAGGAGCAGACGTATACGCCAAGCTACTAACAGGAAAGAAAATAGATTTGGAATCTGGTCCCGTCGCTCTCGAAACGAAGCTGGGCTGGACTGTTAGTGGAAAGGTTTTGGGAAATGTTCAAACAACTAAATCTCAATCATCAGTTCTGTCATGCTTAGTCCGTGATGCAACAATACAAGATCTTTGGAGATTAGATGTCATCGGTATCATGGAACCCATGAAGGAAAAGAGCAAAGAAGAGTTGTCAGTTGCAGCGTTGGAACATTTCAACCAAACAGTGAAACAGAATGAAGATGGTCGATATTCTGTCAATTTACCTTGGATAGGAGAACACCCACCACTCCCTAATTACAAGCTAATTTCGGAGAAGAAACTTGAATCTACTACTGCTTTAGCAGGGATTAAACGTGATATGAACTGGTCAGTGTTTGTCGCAGGAAGAGTAAAGAAGATTCGACAAAATTCAAGCATAACTGATTGGAGGCACGTTCCTGGTAAAGAAAATCCTGCAGACATCCCCTCACGTGGAGCTTCAATCTCGCAATTGATTACTACTAGATGGTGGGAGAGACCAGTTAGGCTTAAGAAAGAAGAACAATTTTGGACACAGTCTGCAGAAAAGGAGTCAATCGAAGAAGTCAATAGTGAACTGAGAAAGGCAGTCGTCACACCCTTCAACAGAAAAAGAAAAAAAAAATAGGGGGAGAAGGATTTCATGGCCATTAGGAAAAGTGGAGGAGGTGCTACCTGGGGCCGATGGACAAGTTCGAGTCGCAAGAGTGAAGACTTCATCGGGAGTTTTTCTTCGTCCAGTACAGCGACTTTTTCCATTAGAAACAAAACAAATTTAGATTGGCCTCTACTATAGCCAAGAAAATATAGTATTAGAATTTAATTTATCAATTAAATTGGTGGGAGGAATGTTAGTGAAAGGCACACCCGCGCGACGAAGACCAACACCACCGCCGGCGGACGGTGGCGAAGTCACGGTCGGCGCGCATGCGCGGCGGCGGCGGTCACGTGGGAAGCACGGGCGTGGACCCTTCGAATTCTGACGGCCAACACGGACTGACTTCCTTCCCAATCCATCCTTTTCAATCGAACATTTTTTAACTTCTTTAATTACTAAAATTAATTTGTAACATAATATTTATATCTATATATATCCTGAATAAAATTTAAAATATCAAGGATGATTAATTGAATCATTCTTTCAATACCAAACGAACCTGTCATAGTGTACCATTCAAAAAGTGTACCGAACAATAACTTTTATATCCAAAATTGTATTTATTCTAATGATTATATTTTAAGAACAAAACAGTTTGCATACATACAATTTAATAAAAATAATCTAAGTATATACAAAAAACATCTTGGGTTGTACCCCTTTTGTTAATGATTTTAAAAAATTAACTCTGTGTTAATTCTATGATTATTTAAATTATAATTATATTAATGAATAATAAAAATCATATTTTTATTATGTCATATATATATATATATATAATACTCCTCTAACGAGGAGCGATCTTACAACTTAATGGCCAGGAATCGAGCGAATGACGCATCTGTTGTTTCAGGAAAGAGGTCTATCAGGGCCTGCCTTGCTTCACCGTGGTATAACCTATCTAATATTAGGCTGCGGAAGTAGTTAAGGCCCTTACCTTGCAGGAGGTTTGGTAGCTTTCTCAGTCTTTCGGTGTATTGTAGTTGGGCCCGATCTGCTTGGGCGTCTTCACCAAAGAAGCTTTGCGCCTCGTATGAACCATCGTAGCGCGGTAGTTCCACTTCTCGTGCCGGTCCGGTCGCAGCAGACAGTTGGTGCAGCGTACGTTCCAAACTTTCTAGGACATCTGATACGACCAGCGGGGTGGGGCGTCGTTCTCCTGGCTAAGTGTGACTTCCTGCGTCCTATCGAGGGTGTTTTCTATCTTGGGAAAAGTGTTGTTTTCGCAACTTTCAGAATCGGGATCGGACTCCAGGTGCTCCTGGTAATCCTCCTCCTTTACCTGTTCTATCTTTCTGTACAGTCAGTGGTCTAATTGCTTACTTGTACCTTGGCGTCCACTATCCTGTCCACTCTACGTCGCTAGCTGTGATATCTTGGGACCTCTCGGACCAGTGTTACCTGATACTATATCAGCCTCGAAGTCACCGCTACCGTGCAGTCGTGGTGAAGGCAACGCAGCTTGACCAAAGTTGAAATAAGCAAACAGAGATTCTACAGAAGAAGAGGCTGTCGTCAAGAAGGAATGGAAAGAGAATTATTCAGGCAGGAAAGGATTACCTCGACAATCGATGGGACGTGGACCAAGGCTCTCGCCGACGGAAGAAAACGTACTAACTACTTAGGTTTGGAAGCCTCCTTTTATAACTTCCACGGGTCCAGGAAGGCCACTGCCCTTTCTGATGTAATCAGAGGGGGGAAGTTACATTAGCTAAGTCTTAAATCATCACATATGCATTGCCACAGAATAATCTGTGGTGGCCTACTCGGTTTATAATCAATAGTCACGTGACGCCAAGTCAGCATTTTATTGGATTGTAAAGAAAGTTTGTTCGGTTTTATTCGATAATTTTATTTAGTCAAAAAAAAACATCGATTATAAAAAATAATTAATCAATTATGTATTCTCCTTTATTATTTATGACCTCTTCCCAACGTTCGACTAGTTTGTTGATACCGTTCCGCCAAAAATCGCTCGGTCTGGTGTCAAATAAGTTGTTGAGTCAGGTTTTGAGGATCTCTTCATTATTGAAGGTAGTGCGTCTCATATGGTTTGCATGGAGCGGAAAAGGTGGTAATCCGATGGTGCAAAGTCCGGAGAGTACGGCGGGTGCTGAAGAACTTCCCATTCAAGCTCTTGAAGGGTGGCTTTGACGACTTGTGAAACATGCGGCCTAGTGTTGTCGTGAAGGAGAATGATTTGACCTTGTCGATCGGGTCTTTCTTGTTGAAAAGCCTCATTCACGCGATGCAATTGAGCAATGTAGAGGTCCTTGTTGACGGTGGCATTCTTTTCAAGTATTTCCCAGTACAAAACACCTTCGAAGTCCCAAAAAACGCAGATTATAGACTTTTGTGGGTGAAGATCTTGCTTTATTCTTGGCTTCGGCGTATCTCCTGTAGCCACCCACTCTTTTCTTTGCTTCATATTCACGTATAGACACAATTTTTTTATGTTTCGTAACGATTGGGTATAAAAATCGTTGTTCATGGCCCCGTGTTGATTGAGGGCGTGCGAGCTGTTGAGCAGCGATTTGGAGGCGATTTTCTTTGTTGGTTTCATAAGCTCGTTAGGCACCCAAGCTCCGAGGTTTTTAAAATAAACCTATTGATTGAAGATGGTTGGAGATGGTCACAGCACTACCTTTCATATTTTTGACCAACTCACAAATTGTTTGGCGACCATTTTCCTTCAACAGGGCCTTTATATATTCCTCATCGAATTCTGATGGTCGTCTGCTTCGAGGCGTGTCTTCAAGGTCCAACTCGCCGTTTTTGAACTTTGAAAGCCAATTTTTAGCTGCTCGCTCCCATTTGACATATTTTGCATAAACGTTGCATATGTCCCGAGCTGCTTTGGCTGATTTTTGACCTCGATGAAAAGCGAAGGAAAGCAGATGTCAAAAATGTTGATTTTTACCTCCTGGATATTCCATTTTCAAGCCTGAAAAAAGAACAAAAATTACGTTTTTCAAAAAACAAATAATACAGGTTTGTAGAGCTGAGCGGATTGTAGAGCGCCATCTAGCGGGACAAAAATAAACTAAACGTTTATTTAACTTGTTCTGTATTATTTGGCCAACCCAATTTCTTGATAAATCAAGAAAAGCCAAACGCGTGCGCGTTTGACAAGCTGATGGGAGGAACAATATCATTCAGCTCGCTCGAATGAACGGCTACGTCTTTGTCGGAATCGCTACTAAGGCTCACGCCGAGCGCCTCCTTGAAAAGGGCCTGGAAATTTAAGAAACTCTACTAAAAGCCTTCCTATTTCTCCAAAAAGCTGAGAAGGTAATTATTATCAACTTACCCTTCTGTGTAGAGGACGGGGAAATTATCGCTGCCCATAGGCCCTATGGGGAAATAACGTCAATCGCACCGTTAGCTTTTATTGTGGAAGGTTTTACATTCAAAGACAGCAGGAGAGGGGTCTATATTCTGCTGAACAAGGGGTTGAAGCTGGATGGGCTGCCAACGCGTATAGACAAAAAATACAAAGAAGAGACTTTCCCAGCATTCCTATCTTACGGAATCAAATGCTCACGGTGCCATAGGCTAGAACACATTAGAGCCAACTGCCCCCTGAATGCTAAGAAGCAAACAGAAGTATCCGTACAGGCTTCCTTCAATATCGGCCTAGTTACGCCTGCCGGGCCCACAGACCCCGCAAACTCTCTCAGTCCGAAGTCACCAGAGTAAATGGAGGGCATCACGAAGGAAGAAGAAGCGATCCATACCTCTACTCCCTCTGGAGTCGGTTCCAAAACGCGGAAACAATTGATGGAGTTGCTAGAGAAGATATCTGCCCCCCCCCCCCTTTGAAGCGGCAGAACTCAAAGGGCTCGACAGAGAAGAAATAATGGAAGCTCTGGTTTCGGTCCGAGAGGAGTATCGATTGTCTGCCACTTTCTGCAGCAACATCGATTAGACTTCGCATTTGTCCGAGAGACCCATGTCTTGTCGCTGGACGACATAAATGACCTCTGCCTAGGCTACAGTGCCGTTGTTACGTACCTACAATCATCAGGGTTTCGCATGCTCTTCCCGTCGGGGTCACTGTGTTGCAGCAGGGGGTTCTGTGGCCGGGCCACTTTCCAATCGTCTCATCGACGTATACGGCCAGAAAAATGGCGTAATCAACTGCCACCTCCCTCATACTCCTCGCGAGCAGTACCAACAACTGCAGATCATCGCCACCGCCGCAGTCCAGGAAAACTTGTGGATTTTTGGCGACTTCAACATCAGCGAGGAAAGCACATAGATACAACATCCGGGTTGGTGGAGGCCCTCTCTGACCCGTTGGACCAAGCAGCTCTCGTCGTGGTTGCCACACTCTTCGACGCCGCTTCTATCCAAACCAAAGTGGCCAGCTATGGGAGCTGGGTCGATGCCTCTCGCCTGGACAGGGTCCTTCTCCTTTCAAGGTTCTTGGACCGTGTCGCCAAGTACAGTACCATTCACTACAGGCTCTCGGATCATCGAACTATCCTTCTCCACCTTGGCATGCCTTCACCTCGCCGAATTTGCGTTGCCGCCATGCTGCGCTCGGGGCTCGTTGACGAACATCTGACAACGAAACAACCTCTGCATTCATTGCAAATATGACAGACGAAGATCTATGGAGCAGCTGGTCCTCCATTAAGTCTGATTTCCTGACTGAGGTGAGATCTCTCGATGTCCCTCGCTTTGCTGACAACGACCACATCGTGCGGATCAGGCGGTTTCTGCAGGCCAGACTCAAAGTTGTGTCGACGGAAGCAGACTATTCATCCCTTCTCGACCTCACGCGCGCGCTTCGCGTGCTCTGACCTGCAGAAGGTAACATTATTGAGTGCACGGAGTTGCGATGTACGGTCTTCTCCTTCTTCCAGCGCCGCTTCGATAGCCAGCCTTGTGACCCCAACGCCGCCGCAGAGTTCATCCGAGGGACAACAACCCCCTCATCCTCGAAGAGGACGTCCCCTGGCTCCGCTCTGAGAACTCTGCGGAAGAGATCGTCACCGCCATCCGCCGCCTGCCGTTCGGAGGGACCCCCGGGTGGGACGACTTGCCTGCGAGTTCTACATGGCCAACTCTCTCAAGCGCATCTACGAGGCCTCCCAACTTCGCGAAGATTTTCTTACATCGAAGCGACGCAGCACCATTTTCCTGGTCCTCAAGTCTCGCGGCGGTCCTGGACTCCGTGGCTACAGGCCTATCTCGCTCCCCACGGCAGACTACAGGGTGGACAGAATATTTATCCGGCGTCTGCGCCCCCATCTTCCCGTTCTGGTACTTCCGTGCCAGACCTACACCGTTCCCGGTTTGAACATCGTGTGCGACGAGGCCGACGCGGCGGCGAAGAGCAGCTCGCCGCTGGTCGTCATTTACATAGACATCGAGTCTGCCTTCGACTCCCTAGACCGCGGCTTCTTGATGTTCCTAATGGTCTCGCTGCGACTGCCACCGGCCTTCTTCGGGTGGTTTCTCCTCCTCTATTCCGGAGCGAAAGTGACGGTTAGAGCGGAGGTCTTTACGCCAAAACCTCCCAGCTTCTGAACGGTGTGAGACAGGGCTGCGCCATCAGTGCTGAAATGTTCAGCTACGCCACAAGCCCTCTCCTATGTCGCCTTGATCAAGCGCTCGACCCCGGAAATGTCCTCGCCTACGTTGACGACATCGTCCTAGTAATTCGCAGTGAGGAGCATTTCGGCGTGGTGACCTCAATCTTCGAGAACTTCCGGCGTGTCTTAGGCATAAAGATAAATTCCATCAAGATCAAAGGTCTATGGTGCGGCGCCTGGCGTGCCCGTAACGACGCTCTACTGGGCATCTCCTGGTCGTCGGTCGAGCTAAAAGAAATCAAAACTCAGCCCATGAAAGACATATCCTGGCCTTGCTAGAAGCTGCCATATCGAGGTAGGCCCCTACATCCGCGGCTTCTCTCTCGTTGGCTGGGCCGGAGCCGCCAACTCATTGATGCTCTCCTCGGTGGTCCATCACATCCACGGCAACCAGCCTATCGACCATACCATCCACAAGATCCAGGCCCGTCTTGCACGGTTTATCTGGGAGCCGGAGTGCACCTCCTGGTTGCCTGATAGCGTCCTGGCGAGACGAGTCTCACTTGGAGGATTCAGTCTCATCGACATTGAAACCCAGCTGCGGTTGTTATGCTTCAAGGGCGTGCAGCCGCGCTGCGTGGCAGCCGCAATTCCTACCTTGACTGGCTGAGAGCGGTGCGTTGCTATATCCCCCTCCATTCGGGTCCTGGATCCCGCCACGGCGTCTCCGGCTTAAGATATGGAAGGCGGTCGCTGACATCCTCACGCTAGAATACCGCGCGCTTACACCGCCTCAGCCCCTAAACCTCCCCATCATCGGTGTCTGTCGACGTCTTTTCGACAAAAATTTGCGCGGGACCTTTCGAATAAACACCATCGGCGAGGCCGTAGTGCTGCGCGGGGAAACTACGCCGTTCTTGCAGGTCAACACCCGAACTGCCCCCGCCGCATGTTAGATCGCCCACGCCTGACTGCCCTGCCCATCGCCCAGTTCCTTAGAAGGTGGAAGGAACATATAAACCTGCTCATCAACAATGACTGGTCGTCGATCCAGCGCTGTGCCTTCTCCGGGTACAACGCGGTCGTAGCAGTGAGGCTAGCTTTGCACGCCTTGCCCCATCCAGCTCACCCGGCATTCTCTCCCTTTAGCTTAATTTTAATTATAGGAAAATATTATTATTGCTCTGTCTTTGCTCTTTTCTACCAACCTATCTCTTCGCTTATTCCTTTTTCTACTAACCCATGATGAGTAACGGCCGAAGCTTTGCTGGCGTTTCCTTTTTTTAATTCCACTATATCCCTCTATATTCATACTATATATAATATATACATGTAGTAGAGTTAGATAGTTCACAACCTTCTTCTGGTATTTATTATAACCCCGTATCTATATAAAAATATGTATCGACCTTGTGGAAATGGATGTAACAAATAAACAAAGAGGCAAAGGTAGACCAGACGGCGACAACGACCAACGGCGCCAGAAGGTGGCGTGATTACAGGAGCCAATCAGGACTCACCGCCATATGCATTGCCCAGGAAATGAGACAAAGGAGTTGTTTTCAGAGTGACGCCGTTATACGGTCGGTCGGATCTCTCACCCCTTCTTCTATCCGCGAGTAGGCTTAGGGCATCCGCGGCGCCCGTGGTCCGACTGCCTTCGTCCGTGGTCTATCTCTACCTCTTGGAGCTACCATCTAGACATGCCTCTGTCCCTTGCAGTCCCCGTGCGGGAATCCCATCACGCATCCACGACCACGACTGCCCAGTACATTCCACGTCGGCTTAGTCTGGGTTACTACAGAACCCGTTTAAGTCGACAGGATAACTGAGGACAGCAGCATGCAGAGGATGACGGAGGTCAGAGACGACTACTTCGCGGATGCCCTCACCAACATGCAACCCCACTGCGAAGACCTAGTAAGCCGCCTAACAGACGCCATTCGGGGAATAGCCGTGCCTCGTGCGGAGGAAGCCCTCATCTCTCCTTTCGACGGATTCTACGCAGCAAGCAACTTCACCCAGCAACTCGAGCGGACGAGCGAGGGACCGCAAGATGACGCCACCCTGCAAGCCCGGCTCCGCAAGCTACTCAAAGGTGAGCCCCTCTCCCTCTACAACAAACTGAATCTGGCCTCTCTGCCATACAGTCATATTTGTCATGATCCAAAAATGAAATATAGAGGGGAGTGACAAAATATATTTGTCGTACTTTATTCCAAATATCCTATGAGTTTGTCAAATGTCCATCATTGTTTATTATACATACAGTCAGGCAAAACAAACTCTCATGGACCTCTACCAATTGTGACAAAAATGCACCCAGCCAAACTTTAGCTCATTTTCCCCATTTATATTTATTACCCCCACTATATCCCTCTGAACATCAATGTAAAATTTTTAATGATTCTTGTAATTTATGTGTTAGGAATGATATCCCTTTAACTTTTATGAATATTATTAAGAATTACTCAATTATTTTTTCTACTAACAAATATAACATCCCAAAATTGAAAATTCCCCCTATCAATATTAGGACAAATTCAGATAAAATAATTGCACTCAGGCCGTATCGAACATCTCTTTCAGATCAACGTGAAATACAAGAACAAGTAGGAAAAATGCTAGAATATGATATTATAGAGCCTTATTTATCCCCCTATTCATCCCCCGTTACTTTAGTTACCAAAAAGGATAAGACAAAACGATTTTGCGTAGACTACCGCCGCCTGAATGAAATAATTTTCCCCGACGTTCACCCCCTTCCGCTCATAGAGAATATCTTTAGATAAATTAGCCAACGCCAAAATTTACTCCCGCGCCGATTTTTCATCAGCATACTGGTCCATCGAAATAAGTCCCCCTGATAGAAATTTATTATCTTTTGTCACGTTAGAGGGTCAGTATAATTTCAAAAGATTACCATACGGGATTAAAATTGGACCTCAGGTGTATGAGCGAGCAGTCAGTCAGATATTGCAAAGAAATAGATTAGGTTTTATAGCACATTATTTCGACGATTTCATTATCTTTTCAAATTCCATAGAAGAACATTTAGAGCACTTACAGCAATTTTTTGATATGTGTAATAGGGAAAATTTCAGGTTAAATTATAAAAAGTGTGACTTCTTTAAAACTACAATAGAATTGTTAGGCTATACCATATCATCAGGCACATACACTCCATTAGTAAAAAATTTAGATGTAATTAATGCCATTAAGGTCCCCACTAGCGTTAAATCCCTCCAATCATTCTTAGGCTCCATTAATGTATATGATAAATTTATAAAAGATCACGCCCGCATTATGAACCCCCTCAATAATCTACTTAAGAAAGATACCCCATGGCACTGGGATGCAGAATGCCAACATTCATTTGACACTCTGAAGGAATGTCTGACCACAAAACCGGTACTACACCTCTTTAAAGAAGGGTTACCCTGTCAGCTATTCTGTGATGCCTTACTTCAGGGAATAGCTGGCATCCTAAAACAACAACATCCAGACGGCACCCTACACCCCGTGCAATATTACAGCAGAGCACTCCGACCCCACGAGAAAAATTACACCATCACAGAGTTGGAATGCCTTGCTGTGATAGATAGTGTGGAAAAGTTCCGCATCTATCTCGCGGGTGTAAGGTTCACAATTGTTACGGACCACCATGCATTACAATGGTTAAAAACCATAAAAAAAACCCAACGGGTAGACTTTTTAGGTGGAGCTTAAAGATTACCGCATACGAATATGATATAAAATATATAAAAGGTAAAACGCAATACGAGGCAGACCTACTGTCCCGCAATCCTTTATGTGGTTTTCTCACCACCACCCAAATAATAGAAAAGCAACCCCAATTATCTCTATCTACACTTATCAAAACGAATATAGATGGCCTCCATACAATTAAACGTAAAGATATTGTCAAGATTATAGTTCCACCTCCCTTACAACATACGCTAATTAATAAAGTACATTTAGAGTATAACCATCCTGGTGTATCCCAAATGATTAGGCTCATCTCCACACAGTATACTTGGTGTGGAATGACCAAATCTATAGTTAAGTATAATAGGTCCTGTCCCACATGCCAACTTATAAAGAAACCGAAAGGTCCATTATATGGTAGATTAGAACGCCCCCCTATAGCTTTACAACCCTACGATATGTTATATATAGACACTATTTCAAGTTTTTCTAAATACGGTAATTCTAAGTCATACTTACACGTAATTGTAGATCACCTAAGTCGGTATACATGGACCTTCCCCAGTAAGTCAACTAGTATAATCACATACATTCAGTGCCTCAAAAAGGTATTGCAGTGTGGCCGCCCAAAACGCCTTCTTTCGGACCGGGCACCTGCATTTACTTCCCCAAAGTTCAGGAGATTCTTGATAAAGAACGGGATACAGCCTCTACTCACCACTGCAAATAACCCTCAAGCTAACGGATTATGTGAGCGTCTTAACGCGACACTCACCGGGAAGCTGAGGTTACTGAATACAGGAACCTCCTGGACTAAGTTAAATTAGATAGTAACTAATAAATATAACGATACCCCCATAGGATAACTGGATTTCCCCCCGTATTTTTAATGTATAATATAATCCCCTCAGACTTAAATAACCACATAAACCCCTACCCCAATATAATAAAAAGTAGAAAACTAACAATACAACGTACAAATGACAGGCACGACAAAGAGAAAATTAAATATGATAACAAACATAAGAACCCACACTTTGATACAGGAGATTTAGTATTAGTAAAGGCGTATCATCATCCAAATAGCGGTAAGTTAGTACCCTACTTTACAGGTCCATATAAAATTACGGAAATAATTTCTGACAATGTCGTACAAATAAATAGATCCAATAGGATTACAGGTAATGATAGCGATACTGTACATGTAAATAAATTACAATATTATAATGAAGAGGTCGTCTATATTTCACCACCCAAATTATATATATATATATAGAACCCCTAAAAATAAATAGAATAATAGATCCTTTCCGACATTTAGATCCCAACTTGTTTAGTCCAATAGAAAAAAGTATAGCTCATCGATTTTCCGAACCATTTAATCACTTGTCCCCCCATCTATTCTAATAAAATTAGCGAAATCTAGGTCCTGAAAGTCTGGCGAACTCCTCGACCTAAATTAATCAATTAAATAATCATAGCATTCAACACCATTTCATGATTACCTTTTCCTCCACCAATAATTTCTCTCCTTCAAATGTTATGACTATTTTTCTCTTTCTATTAGGCACACAACTGATTACTTAAGACTAACCCTCGGAATTGTTTGGACTGGAATAGCGCAATTCCGAGAATATAACTCATACACACACTGTATATAAAAACAAAGAAACATTATGTAATTATTTTTTTATTATTCCAGTTAGCTTCTCTTTCTTAAATTATGATAATATATTCCTCAATAATTTCACAAAACCTTTTCTCTTTATATGCCTCTACACCAACACCTTGGTTCTGAATTACTTAAGCACCGATCCTCCCTCATATATCCTGATCTATTGATAAAAGTATTCGCAATATTAACTCGATTAGAAAAACATTTGGTACACAGGCGCCACTGAGTGGCAAACAATCCATGTTACATAAATAGCTATTATATTACCGTCCTCCCAAAAACAAAACACAACGCCCGCCACCGCGTTGCTCAGTTTGATTATATAGGCTGCACGAGCTCGACTTTCTCGCGCCACTTTGGCGCCTACCCGTTAGATTGTCGCCTGTTCAAACATACACTACATTACCGGCTCCCTTGTTAGGAATCAAAAAGGTTTTAACTTTTCTTTTTTTTTGTCAAATTTGTCGCCTCTCATTTCCCTATATGTAACGTAATGTTACATGGAGAAAAGATCTGTTAAGTTAATACTTTAAATGATGTACCCCAAACGTAACAAGCCGGCGTTTGGGTAGGCTCAACTAAAAATTTTGCAGACCAACTGCATAAAACGCTCTGCAATCTTTTTTGCGCCTAAGACATGCACTACATACTACACGTATCTAAAGGCCTATCTTCCACTACAATGACATTATTTTAGGGATCAAGATCGCTCCCCGTCTGGTCTCACATAATATAATCGGGAAGATCTGGCAAAGACCAACTTCTCAGACCGGACCAATGCGACATAGGGCCCCATTGCCTCCCCGTAGGCCAAACTAGAAAGACATCAGTAATCTTGCACCTACACCTAGACATTGTGTGTAAATATGTTCCCTTTTTTCAGGAACGAATATTTTTGTTTTCTTTTAACTTTTCTCTCATTTACTTGTAAATAGACTTACAGTTTTACTAGTTTTGTTGTGTTGGACTTTGTTTTTTAACTTACAGATGTAAATAAAACATTTGAATATTAATCGATAATATCATCTTGTTTATTAACCATCAACTACCAATCAACTCTTTATATATTAACACCTTTAATATTTTTATTTTCTTTTTTTTTCATCATGTTTAGACTTAGAATTTTACAACTTCAACTTTTTTAGGCACCATTTAAAAAAAAAACTACACCTAACAATATTTATAATATTTTTTGAACAGATAAAACATTTATCATTTTATTTTTCTTAATAGATTTTCAAAATGTTATTTTTGACGCTTCCCTTACAACCTCTAATTCTATCCCATGAACCTTTCCTCCCAACTTTTTACATCCATCAATATATTATTGTTCGTCAGCCATTTTTTGATTAAACTAACTAGAAAACCCTTCCTCGCTATATCATTCCCAATAGTGAGCTCAGGAGACCCAGTTAGATTTTTTTTCTCTCATCGTCTGGCTCATCATTTTTTCATTTT